>CM062295.1:331118691-332603790 GCA_031216915.1 Pictodentalium vernedei
TAATTCACTTTGAAAACATCAAGATATTAACACCATTATTGGAATTGCACGGCACAATCATAAAACTACAGTTGTGAGGGTAGTCATTCATAATATTTAGTTAACAAACATGTCTTGTACTAATGGTAAATACAATCAAAGATTTAGTGAAATCAAATCAAGTATCAATTGATTATAAGTTACAGGGCGTTTAGTTGGCAGATACAGTGTCATATTCGGCGAAGAGAAAACAATATTAGCTGAGGCGAAGCCGAACCTAATATTGTTTTCTCTGAACCATATATGGCACTTATCTGCCAACTAAACGACCTGCAACGTATTTATTATGAACGGCATGCTAAAATGTCATTGGGGAAGTTAACTCAACGAATAGTTAAATGATGCTCACTTCTCGAAAAATGTAAACAAGGCAGACGATGTTTACATACGCAACAAGGGGAGTAATTTTGCTTCCGCATTCTAATAAATCACTCGTGACTTGTTCTATAAGCGCCAATGTTTTGGGCTGGTTTGGCATTTTATTATAATAGTTTCATTCAACCGAATGCATTGTTTATACGATAGGGTATTTTATATGGTGGGTCTTCTGTACGACTGCGCTGCAGCATGTACGTACGTGTAAATTAAAAGCTGAGGCGTGTGGATATAATGATAAAACAAAATGGCTGACAATCACCCAATATTAAATTAATATTGGGTGCTTTTCAGCCATCCTGGGCCTAATATTGCGGAGTCTTTGTCTCTTAGTAACTTCATTTGATTGGATAAACAAATTTACTAGCATAATAAAAATAGTTAGTGCGCTGACCTACAGTGAATGAATGGTCATGGTATTTATAGACTCAATGAGATGGAATGTTTCAGGTGGTCGGAAAAGTGAACAGTTCCGGTTAGCTGTTCGGATCAAGTGAAACGTTCCATCCGATTGAGACTGAAAATTGACGACAAACTATTTAACCCCTGCACAGTGATGTGAAAATATCAAAATTTCAACCTGCAGTTTTTCCTATAATGCATCAAGGAATTTAACAAATTCAGTCTTGTTTGACAGAGCTCATTGAGCTCTGTCAAACACAGCTAAATTGGTTAAGTACCTACTTCCATTGTGTGAATACTTGGACGTTGGAATCTCACTATTTTGACTTAAGAGTTGCAAGGGTTAAGGGCTAGTTTGGCTCAATATCATAACAGCGTCAGATTCGTTTAAAAAGATGACTGGTGGTTTGACAGCTGTCAATAGAATTAACTATAGATGTGCTTTTGTAACATAAAAGTATATATAAGCTGGATTTTCACAATTGCCCTTCTTAAATTAAAACTGTACATGTTTCGACTATGCAAACTCATTTGAAGATGGAAAAATAACGTGTTAACTGTTGATTGAATTTATTTATCTTACAATCAACATGTATTTTGTCTGTATTAACTCCGCAACTGTCGTGTATCCGACCCCCTGATACAGATGTTGTATCGGGGGGTCGGGTACAAGCACGTTCCTTTTGGGTGAGTTCCATTTTTTTTCTTTTTGTTCATCCGTATGAATAAATAGTTCGTAAAATATTCGTCTACATTCTTGACTTATCCCCAATATATTGTAAGATAAAATGATTATTACCATTATGTGGATGTACAAAATATGTATCCGAGTCTCACTCCGGGTGCTAAGGGTAGATCACGACTCGTCTTCGACTCGTCGTGATCTGCCCTTAGAACCCGGAGCTCGACTCGGATACATATTTTGTACATCCACATAATGGTAATCATCTCTATGTATTTTCCTTGCTCATTGATGTCGACATTCTGTGCACTTTGGGTTAAACTGTAGACATTGCCCGCTGGAGTAATATGAAACTGTTTTAGCTGTTTTTTCACACGTTTCAGTTTGACATTGGAAACAGTCGACACACTTCAACACAGACTGGTCTGGCAACATTCTGTTTAGACGTACCAATGGTGATTGTTTTCTGTGACTACTAAAATTGATGATTCTCAGGGGAGATTATCACGAAACTTGATGCGTTTTTATTTTGCTTGCACGGTGAAACAAAGACGTCTGTCTCTCTCCGTCCATCCATAAAAGATAGAACATAACATGTTTACATTGTTGTAATGAGCCAATTTGCTTAACTAGCGGCACTGCTTCTGCACTCCCAATCAGCAAATCGGCGTGTTATGTTAGTCAAGGTTTTTGATAATAGTTTTGTGAATTGCACAAGATTACGACATTTGTCTCAGACCTCTTCTATTGAAATATTTTAGACGAGACCGAGGTGCACGAGTGGGGCTGGGAGGGGGGGGGGGGGGGGGTGGAGCTCTGAAAACCTTGTTGTCTAGTTTTGATTCTTCAAACTTATTTATAATTTTTTACCCCTTATCTGAAAAAATCCTAGAGGATTTGTCCATCGCCTACTAAGGTGGTCCTCAGGTGGTGAATAGAGAAAGGCCTGCTCTACTGGGCAGGTTTGCTGAATCAAAATTAACAGGTTTGCTGAATTGAGCAGGTTTGCTGTGGAATTCCTAGATACGCAACCCCGAAACAAAACGGTACAATCCTTTTATTATATCATGTAAGCACCTTTTTCTCCTGTGATGTGCGTTCTGATGGCCCCGGAGGAAGGCACCTGGCGGTTGAGGACAAGCAGGGCAGTCTCCATTTTGGAGATACCTGTCCAATACACTGCTTTAGCCCTAACTTCGGACGCAGACGGATGGTCAGAAGAGCCCGGTCAGACCAATCGGGAGCCCCAAAATTGGTGTCACAACGGGGGTTAGTGGGTGGTAATTCAATCAGTTATTTCTTTTAACATCATTTTGTCATTGCTATCGTACTCTGACTTTGAATTATTTCGACCTTTTTGAATGTAATCCGTTATATTGCTCTGTCTGCGTATATTACCGGTGGTAATATTCGTTGTACTGTTTAACAAAATAATTGGTTTAGTTACCGCATTCTGAAGACCTGAAACTACTCACACCCGACAGGTCAGTCGGTCAGTGGGTATTCATTTGCATCAACACTACCCGAGTATGCTTTCCATGTACTCTTGGTACGTACGTCACAGTAAGGGTGATAATCATGGACTGAAGAATTTTCATAAAAAATATGAAAAAAAAAATCCAAAAAAAACCACAAAACGAGGTAACGAAATGAATTTAGCTCTACCGGACTGTGACTCGGATCAAGAAACCACAACCATTGAAAAGAATTGGCCTACATCTGTAAATTATTTATGCGACGGAAGAAGGAAAATATTCAAACAATCCATTTGCTTTTGAAAGAACTATCACGGAAATTGCTGGATCAGTGAAGGAAGTTACAAAATTGAGATTGGGTGGGATATTAGTAGAAGGTAGGACAGACTTCCAGGCAATAAATTCATGAAAAATTGATAAGATTTTAAATGTGAAAGTTGTTGCCTTGAAACACTGAACACCGGTAAAGGCGAAATGAGAATTAGGAAACTTTCTGGCACAGCTGCATTGGAAATCAAAGAACTCAACTCACAGAACATAACAGATGTAAATCGAAATAAAAAAAAATGGTAATGCAATTCAAACCAATGCATATATATTTAACCTTCGTCTCATCGCGACCACCAAAATCAATTAAAGTGGGTTATATGAACGTTGGAGTCGATTTGTATGTCCCCGATCCACTTCAATGCTTCAAATCCCAGAAGTATGGTCACGAACAAAACAACTGTAGGGGACAATAAACCTGTTTTGAATGCGCCCAACAATACCAAGGACTTCGCAATAATGATGTAAAATGTAACTGTTGTTGCAGTCATATAGCTTCTTCCAAAGATTGCCCTGTCTGAAAACAGGAGAGAGAAATATAAAAGATAGAATGCGAGATGCCAGAGACATTGTAATGTCAATGCCTGGAGTGAATATATTATCACCAGCCTATGCAACAACTTTGAAACAAAAAATCCAAACAAAATCAGTGGAATGTCAAACACCATGGACATGGCTTAACAAAAGCACAATTCCGCTCTTGGTGCAGACTTTTACCATCGATCAAACCACGCAAAGTGAACCAAAGTCAACCCAAACATAGCAGAATACAGCAAAAACAACAGAGGAAAAAATAGAGTACATACAGGGGAAAGATGCACTTAAATTTGAACTGAAAATGGAACAAAAAACTACAACTGACAGAAAAAAATGAGCAAACCAAAACAGACCCCAAAGCGCAAAGATCACAGCAAAAAAATAAATCGGAGTCAGAGACAGAAATGTAAACAAGGAAGAGGCTGAAAGAATTTAGAAAAATAAAAAAAACAGAATAATTATCAGGCAGAACTCCCAACATTCTACAAGACCATGTTACTCGTAACAAGCTTAAGGGCTTAGGAGAGATGGGAGACGGCGAGTGCATCGACGAAACGTTCTGGCAATTTCGCCCGAACCCCCCTCAGAATAGGTAACCGAGAAAAAATCACCCGGAAAAGCTACTGTGGTTATTTCGCCTGTGCGTACACCATCTCAATTTCCATCCACATATGGATAATACAATCAAAAATAATAAAATGCAGTATTACCTGGACATGTTGGTTTCATCGGTAATGCAGACCAGACAGTGCAGCAAAACCAGCTTTAGCCCAGCCTCTCCCTGATTTTAAAATTCCGTTCAGTGATTTTGAGCCACATGTCAATAATTACATCAACGCTGTGTGAGAGGCAGATTGGGATGGAGCGACAAATAACAAGCTCCATCGCTTCCGACCAAATATTTTTCATCACTACTCGTCTAATAACCTTGTAGAAGAGATCATGTAGTTTTGACACGATATCATGTTGGTAATTCAAGACTTACACATTCCTTTTTATGAGAGGGTGGTATGCGACCAGAGTGTGTTCCTTGGCAACAGGCGTTAACAGTGGGTCACAATTTTTTTACACTGCTCTGATAATAATCATGCCGGAGGGCAGTATTTCACTGTCGGATCTCTAAGAGATTTTTTTTTTTCATACGAGCCAGGACAAAATTCTCTCATTTCTGAATGCATCAATCTTTTTAGTAAAATATTAGTATAATATTAGTATAAAATTATTTTTGTTCTTTTAAACTAGACTCTTCAGGGCTAAAAATCACCAAGTATTCGCTTTTCTTGTATCATCACTCTTTACTGTTCAGATCACTCTTGTCTTTAACTTTTTTATTGTAATTATTTCATATTTTTATTCATTTATTTTTACTGCACAATTGACATTTGTAATTTCTAGCGCTTTCTCGCCACGATATAGCCGTAGCCGCTGATATGGACTGAAACACCATTAACTATATAAGCAAATTTATTTTAGAAATTGAGCTGCTGAATTATTTTTTCTAATAAGTCAGCAAAACCGTATCAAGTGAGCCACTCATTGGAACTAGCGAGCTCGTGCCAATGAGAGGTCACATGATATGGTTTTGTTTTGAAAACATTAATAAAAATTACCAAATTGTGATAAGCATGCGTTGGGTAAACGGTGAAATCAAACTGTTCTCCAGTTTGAGGATCGACTCTACTTCGAACCCTGAGCTTGCTTCGAAGCAGAATTTTTTAAAACGAGTAACATTTTGTAATACTTCTCACTAACTGTTCTGTTGACACTCAGTTGCCGTTACTTCTATTTTCATGGACATTACAGTGCTGACTGTTACTACTTCAATGTTTCATCATCTGAAAACTTGTAGAGAGGTACTCATGTACAATGGAGAAAAGGTGCTTTCGAAACGAACCCATTCAAGTCGCTAATTCCTGCTTACGCAAAATGGCATCGTTCATGTCAAAGAATGTCATGTTTCAGACGAGACAATTTTAAAGTCAAACCAATTAATGTACGTACCGAGCAGCAGGTTACCATTACTTTTAACGGGATTTTGTCAGTGTAGGTTGGTGGTTTAAGTGTTTTGCAAAACTGCTTTTCATCATTATTGATGGGTTAATGTAGATGCTAATATGATTACTCAAACCCACAGACACTTTTCCGTCGAACCTCGCATAAAAGCACATGGTACTCAAATAAGTCTGCAAGCTTAGTTATACTGCAACTCTTAAACAAGGTTCGGTATATGTATTGAACTTTACATAATGAATGATGCCCCATATATATCTATACCATACTGTAAGGCGTGTAGAACAACGAGAAATACAATTTGCAATGCTTCGGTTGGAAGGCCTTCTGCACCGCTTGATTCTCAAATGGACAAGAGGTCGCAATTTTTTTAAACAAAACTTCGATTCTCAGATTTTGTTGATATATAAAAGAGCATTTAAAAACACCGTATGCATAAGGCGAAACGACGGAAACAACTCGAAATCTGTAATTAAAAACCTTTAATGCAGACGAAATTTCAGAAGACACGACATTGCGAAGATATAAATGAAGCTACCCCAGAGGTATCGGGAGTAAACAAATCACTGTGACTTCATTGTTGAATACACGCAGTGTCTAATTTTAACTGTACTACTGTTCGAATGATTGACCATCAGGGACAGCAAGATTGTTTAAGCACCCTATTGCTCATTATTGAGTAAACAGCGTATTATTTTAAATACATTTCAACTATACGTCCAATAAAACACACATCATGTTCATCGACAACGGTAAAGAAAAATAGACTACACGAACGCGACCACTTTAAATATAAACACGTTAACCCTTTACCCAACGTAGAGAATATCAAAATTTATTATTTTAATTAATTTTTTTTTTTAAATTTTCCAAAAATTTCAACAAAACCATAACATGTTACCCCTCATTGGAACGAGCTCGATGAGCTCGTTCGAATGAGGGGGTCACATGATATGGTTTTGTTGAAATATTTTAAAAAATATAATTTTTTCAACTGCTTAATTTGCAAATTACGCGGGCGGATGCGGGCGATTCGTTAGGTAAAGGGTTAACATAAACTTCACCTTTTCCCATCTTGAAAGCTAATTTCGACGAGTATGGAAAAATGACATTGCACGGAAATTTTCATGAGTAATCAACTAACCAGTTCGGGTTGAAACAGTACAGCAGTACTGTCGCCGTTGACTGGTCGTAATCCACGCGTGAGCAGTGATGTCCACGCATGCGCTTACCATGTAATAGAAATCATTAGCAGCAAAATTGTAATTAATGAAGCACCAATTAAAACTGAAAACCGAATTAAAATTCGATCGATCGCCGAGTCCTATAGTCCGTAGCATCATTAGTAAAAAACAGAAGGTGGTGAATGGTAACTTATCTTTATCGTTGACACTTAACAAAAACTAAAAAAATATGGCCAAGAATATATCCTTAGGGAACGCCAGCTGGCACACTCTCAATCTCAGATGATGTGTCCATAAATGGAACAAACTTGGAGATTCTCTAGTACCGTATGGCTAATATTTTGTAATTAAAACCGATGCTCTGTTGTGTCAAAACGTGTTCAAAAGCCTGAAATATAGCCAGAGTGTAGACTTCTGTAGGTTTGTCATTTTCTTCCGCAGCGTTCATTATGTCCTTTCCTTAATATAATTTTCAGATTGAATTGTCGTTTATTAGCCTACACAGCAACCCAGGATTGAATATCCAGTTCTTATTATTAATACAAGCACTTTTCAGATATCTTCAGACGGTTCAGTTGTTTTTTCTTCTATTTATACTTTCTTCTGGTCATCTATTTATTTATTGATGGGATTTAACGACACTTTCGACAGCCGGTATCGCTTCGTGTTGGATAGTTTTACAGCTGGAAGAAGCCGGAGTCCCTGGAGAGAACCACCGAGCAACGACGAGGAACTGCGAGCAACTGTCCGACTCCCCAACGTACTAACTCCACACAAGCAGGGTTAGCATGTGGGCAATTAGGATTAAGTGTCTTGCCCAAAGACTCAACGCGGTTACCACAGGTGGTTATTCGATCCGATGATCTCTCGATTTGCTGCCTACATCTCTTTCTACTGAACCACCGCGCTCCCATCTGAACTTCACAATTATCAATAAAACCGTGTGTAATAAAGGTATTTTCTACATAAATGGCATAGTATCTGAAAACAGCGGCCTCCTAACCTTCTCTGACTCCAACACGTATAACATCAACACCCCATTTACAGTTTTTCAGGGTATTATAAATGCATTACCCAAATCTTAGAAAACTGCGATTAGGTCGAATAAAAGTTGCCCATTATTCAGGACAGAAAAGTTGACACGTTATAATCTACCAAGAAATTCTCCCGGTGTTTTTATTTTAAATTTTAGAACTGCAGTCAACACTCCTATTCAAACGCAGAATAAATGGAATGAGGTTTTGGATATAAATCAGGACAGAAACGTTGACACATTATAATCTACCAAGAAATTCTCCCGATGTTTTTATTTTAAATTTTAGAACTGCAGTCAACACTCCTTTTCAAACGCAGAATAAATGGAATGAGGTTTTGGATATAAATCTGCACTCAGATGACTGGAATATTAAAATCTCATTTACAATCACGGACGATATATATTTACACAGTTTGCATTCCAAAATAGTACATAAAATTATATATACGAAATCTAAGCTTTATAAATGCAAACTCTCTGAAACGGAACTATGCATTTTTGTTGCAATACAAAGGAGACAATACTTCACTTGTTTTTTTGAATGTTCAGTCGTGAAAACTGTTCTTCTGGATTTTTCGGAACATTTGAGGGACAAGTGTGATGCTGAGTTTCCTTTAACTCCAAAAATGTTATTTTAGGCCACAAAAATACCCTTGCCCCTTCAGATAACACTACAGACTTCTATATGTTTATATACAGACAGTTTATATATTCCTGCAAAGTGAAAAAGAATCTACCAACCTATACAGGATTCACTGAACAATTAAGAAATTACAGAAATCTAGAACTCATTTCCAAATATTCATACTCGAAAAAACGTACAAAGGAAATAAACTTAAACCAGGAAATACTTTTTGTTAGGCCACTAGTTGGATTTTTCTTTAGACTTTGTCGGTGAAACACAGGCAGACCAACTTAGAAGAGAAACCAAAAACATAAGTGGGTATTTACAAATTATACTGTTTGGCTGCTGATCGCTTTCTCTTTCAAGAACGATTGTTAGAAAAAAATGTATGTGTGAGAGATAAAAACTAGAAGAAAATGGAAGTCATTGTTCAGAAAAGAGAGTGGGGCAGTACAATGAGGCAAGACTGGCTGGATGAGGGATACTGCGCATTGAGGTATGACGGAAGGACCACTTGATGTCGAGGCGCGATATGCAGAGATGGTAATAGTCGTGAAACACAAGCTCTAACTGTAATAAAGTAGACAGTTGTTTTAACGGTGCTGCTTCGTCGGTATAGGTCCATATGTTCTTATTGAGTGGGAGATCTTTCAATTTCATCAGCCACCGATAGCCATGGAATGACTGGCGGTGCTTCATAACCGTTTCCGTAATATATTTTGACTTAATAGTGTTCACATTGCCCAAAAGTTTTTGGTGCTAAGTGTATTTGGTGGAGGAGCTGAATGTTTTGGGGTTTTTTTGTGCCAAAATGAAGGAAAGATTGTAAAGCCAAATGAGAACAAATAAAATATGTATCATTCTTTGAGTGCAGTAACGTGCCATCTGCAATGCTAAAGCACGTTGGCACGTTGCTGCACTCAAAGAACCATACATATGGTGAGTTGTTGCACTCAGATTAAGATATATTAATTTATTATTACTTGTCTCTTTTATGTATTTTAGTTGCGAAAATCCCACAAATGATATATAGAATATACCAACTGTAGCTTGGTGTACTAAATGTTCTCCACGAGTGATGAAGTGGTGTTAGCCGCGGCGAGCCTTTGGCGAGCGGTTAACACTACTTCACCACGAGTGGTGAACATTTGTTACACCAATCTACTTTGGGTATATTTTATTTATACCATGATCGTCAGATTATTAACGGTTTAAATGCTGAATAATACAATATTCAATATTAACACTTGCGACTCTGCTGTTGTTTACACGGGCACCGGTGGGCGGTACTTCCGCTGTCAGTTTTATCGCGACAAAAATTGTAAAAAGAAACGCGCAAATCACGGGGCATTTTTCATTTTAATAACATAATAACATAATATTTCTAGTTATGGATGCTTTATTAGCATGAGACAATTTTGGTATAGAATAGGTAATCAAGGTATAAAAAATATATATAATGAAAAATTAAAAGCTATTATTAACGTTTGAAAAATAATCTTACCATCATTATTTACTCGCTATTTGTTCATTCCAAAAAAACTAGTATAAAATAATTTCTTACTTTTCAGAAGGTTTCTAAAAAATTTTGGACAAGATAAACGAGATTAAGTAACAAAAAACAAAAAAAAAATCAGAATCATATTAAGTGGACAAACTGGTAACCCCTTGAACGGTCGCTTTTCCTGACCAGAATATTGATAAGACCTGAATTAATAAAAAAAAATGTTGCTCAGTGAATTTGTGATGAACACCAATCAAGATTTTCAACGTGCAGCCCTGGGACTGCACGATGAAAATATTGCATGGTCGTCCCCAAATAACGAATACAGACTCTCCCAATTGATGACACTAAACAGGCATGGAAGATACTATCAGGGTTCAAAGGATTAATTCAGTTCACCCATAACAAAGGGCCATGATTATAACTATCGCCCCTAGATTACTTGACAGACTTGAAGAATTCTGTTTCGCCTTATATAGCGATTGTATCGAAAACTACCCATTGAAATAATAAACCACAAAATCTTTGAGACATTCAATAGTATACTTGTTGTTGAAATTATCAATTACTTGGGTTCTTCTGTTTAAAAGCAGGGACAATAGACTTATAGAATAATAATCTTTTCCAGTTGCATCGAATGTTAAGACAAACGATCTACGTCTCACAATAAATAAATACAGGCGATATGTAGACAATTACGAGTCACCACTGAAATCAATTCTCAAATGTCAGTAGGTAATTGTCTATTCTCGAATATCGGTCTGTGACGGGTTGTAAATGTGAACTAACATTCTGGCGTAATCAATGGCAACCTTTTTGAGGGGTTACCGTTACCTCAGTTGGTATGGTAACATAGATTGTATGGCTTAGCGATTGTGTGCTGTAGTCTCGGAATCGACTCTGGCCGGTGCCAACTTCAGAAAAACTTTAGAGTTTTCATTTCAGTGGCACGGACCCAGCACCATACCTGATGGAATTCCTGCTTGACATAGGCGATATAACATTAAATTCATGCTGTTGCACCTGCACAGATCTTCCATTAATTGAGATTCCTGTGTAAAAAATCTAGGACCATAGACTAGTATAACAGTAATCTGTTCCAGTTGCATCCGGTGGTAAGGCAAACCACCCGCGGGTAACGAAGAAATACAGACTCTGTGTAGATAATTACGAATCACCACTAAAAAATAATTCGACTCCGGTCAGCGCCGCCCTCCGAAAAACTTAACAATTTTCAGATCTGCGGACCTTACACTAAGCCTGGTGGAATTCCTAATTTCTGCTTTGCATAGGCGATATATATTTCTCTCGTCGATATATTATTTCACCAGTAACATATTAACGGTCAAAGCTTGGGGTCTTGATACCATTCTGTATTAGATGCGCTGAAACTGGAAGTCACCGCGTCCACATACACACCCATAGTTTTATTGCCTGTACTGTACCAAGAAACCCATTAATCTCTATCTGAAGACTGCACTGATTTTCACGCCAAATTATCTTAATATGCCTTAAAATATGCCGTGTTCGTTTACAAAGCAGCCCTTGGTGACGGACACATGTGCTAATTGTAGCTCATAGACATGAGCCTAATATTCCATACAAATATACACTACTGTTTTCACTATTTCCATTCAGAAGAAGCAGAATTGTCGTCGTCTTCATTTCCCGACATCTGAGCACAAAAATTCAAGCACTAAAGTTCTCGAGTATTCTCGCTTTGTTCTCGTGGTGGTTGTGTACAACTGAATTGACCATTGATGAAAATGTTCCTTGTGTGCAAATTTTCAGCTAGCAAAATGACCAACATGTGTTTATCCTGAACACAACTGGGCGCAACATTATGCCAATTCTCAGTTGAATGGCATCTACCAAATGAAGTAATCGTGTATTATTGTATGACACACCGTGTTTCACACACATTCGAGCAATTTGGCCAGTATTAGTTATGTATATTATTGGCTTGGTCGTAGAACACAAACGTCGTGCCATGTCTCTCAGTTTAAACAGGTCCTTCCGCTCTGAGAAGACAAAGGCGGTTAGACAAAAGATAGCATCATTGGTAAAAAAAAAACAAGCATGATTCATCGGAAGTTCCACTGAACAACCGATTAGACATGTTGAACCTACTTAACCTGTCACACCTTAACGATATCAGTTGCTAAAGTTTGGCCTTTCCCTTTCCCGGCTCCACCCGCAAACTGTTATCTGTGTCTTCCACTACCAACCAGGTTATCGAGAAATCACAGTGTGGAAGTCACTCGAGCAGTATTTTGGTTCAGATTCAGAACCCGTTCCGTTATAAACATATCAGATTTTGTAAGCGTGGTTGCTGTAAAAGCCTAGAAAATCAACCGAAGATCAACGACCTCTTTTCAACATTCAATTCGGCTGGAATAAAGGTCGTTGATCTTCATTCCAGCCATGGCTTCAGTACACATCTGTACTATGAGTTGAAGCCGTTTTATTACTGGCGGCCCTTAGATTTTTTTTCTCAAAACCTTTAACCCTTTAGTTCTTTGCCTAACCTAACGGCTATATTCACAAAAAGCCACTTTACAACTTTGTTGTTTTATTTGTTTTACCTGAAAAACATAATTTATGACGCTTGTGCGGAACAAAATCGTCGTACGGTTCGTAATTTATGTACCTGAAACAAAACATATATGAAGGATATGGAATGAGTGTTTTTCTCATATAATATATATGAAACGAGTCTAAGAATTTTCCGTTTGGGCGGGACTCTGGCGAGCCCAAACGGAAAATTTTGACGAGTTTCATAAATATTATATGAGAAAAACACTCATTTCATATTATATTTATCATATGACACACACACGCACAAACTAGCCACTTAGTATAACTTTTTAACCCATCACCTAACTTGTGTTGCAGACGGCACTTGGAAACAACATACTCGTATAACTAAAAAAATTCATTTTTTGCTTCCAAAACATAGGTTATGACCCCTCATTGGAACGAGTGCGACACGCTAGCTCCAATGAGGGGGTCATAACCTATGTTTTGGAAGCAAAGTGAAAATATAAAAAAAGAATGAATGGCGTTTTTCTTGTATTGCGCGAGACGGTTTTTGCTGTTACGTTTGGTAAAAGATTAATACAATATAACCCACCCTAAACAGGATAGATAACGTAAATTCTCCCTACTGAAATTATGCAAATGTGACCCAGTTGTATTTCGTTTAGCCAATCAAATTGTCCAGTTTTGAAATTGACCAATGAAAGCTCCCAACTCTAATTATGCAAATTATGAAAATGTGGCCTAGTTGTATTTTGTTCAGCCAATCAAATTGTCTAGTTTTGAAATTGACCAATGAAATTGACGGAAGGCTTTATTTATCACTGATTAATCAGTGGGGGCAGGCAAACAATTACGGATACAAGATGGAAATTTTTACATTTTCAATTTTTGGGACCCACCACTCCCGGAATGCAAATTTTTGCCAGTCATGTCTTGGACACCCACCCCTCCCACACAAAATCTGTTTAACGAAGTATTCAAATTACCTAAATCAAAAAAAAAAGAAGTAAATAAATACTTTTCCCAAACATGAAAAGTGCCGCAAACCAACTTGTCCGATATCCCAGCCCTGCTCCTGGGCATTCAAGGCATCCCTAGCCACAGATGGCCTCAAAACAAAACAATCTCTCTGCATATAAAGCCACAAAGGAAATGCAGCATCAGACCCCCAGGTAACCACTGGAACCCGCCTCCACCAACTGAATTGCAGATATGCACCCATTCATGTTCCAAGCAACGCGACCCTTACCCCGAAGTACAACATGTGCCTATGCTGTTCAGACACCAGTCAAATCCCACCACCAAGAGGCCCTGCCCAAAATATATTGTTCCCAACTGGATATCTTCAACTGTCCACAAGAAATAGTTGTTGTTCATTTCATTACTTTTCGGTTAAATGTTTAGTTTGTACAGCTGGTCTGAGAGAGACCTAATACTGAAGTTCTTTGACCCATGCCAGGATGGCTTGTCCGAGATGAATTGCCTCTTATTTATTTTTTTATGTTAGCCTACATATTTAACTTGAAATTATGCACGTTTTCCACAGTCAAGATTTTTATTCTATCAATCTTTCCAATTATTCCATATATGGAAGCACACTAGACCAATGGCATGAGGCATCCTGAGGCTTACAGAAGAATCAAATAATAGGAGCTACAAAGCACTAATAAGAGGCAGACTGCCTTAGTAGAAATATAAAGGAGTGAAAATCATGACCGAATAGCTGGGAATCACTTTTTTGTTTTGCAAACTTTTGCCAGACCCAGAACAGGACCCACCCCCTAATGAAATGTAAAACATGGGGAAACAGTTCTAACATGGAGCCCCCAGCACATTATCAATGCTCTATTCTGTTTTTAAGTTATGAATTTAAGCACTTGAATTCACTTTGGTGGTAATTACTTGTCTGTAAAATGATATTTGGCAAAAAATTGCATCACACCGGCAAAAACTGCACTTTGGGGCTCGGACCCACCTATCCACGCGTCCCCCCACACCCTGGATTAATATGAAAACGAAATATCAAATGTTTTAAAGTGAACAAAACGGACGAGTCATATGATAAAATCGAATATCCATACAGAACGCAGTTTATTATACAATAATTTCAAAGAGGATGGGATTCAATAATGGGGCTTTCTTCACCACAGTTCAATAATACATATCATTCTCGACAATAAGATGAGGATATTGGTCGACACTGTCAAAGATGGCAACAGCAATTGATTCCACTGTTTCTTAAAGAAGATAGAGGAAGAATCTTGTTTATTTTGGGATGATTGTGCCGAAGGACAAGGTCACAGTGACCTTGACCTTTAATTTTTATCAGTGTTCGTTTCCGCTTAGTAACTAAAGTTTCGCTTGGCCAACTGAAACTCAACTTGGCATGTGGGTTAGGAGTGATACGAGGAAGAAACCTCTCTATTTTGAGGTCATTGTGCCAAAGGTCAAAGTCACATTGACCTTGAACTTAAGCTTTTATAATAGTTGGCTTCTCTAATTGAAATTTTTCTTGCCCGATCGATACTTAACTTGGTTTATGGGTTGAGCATGATGATAGGAAGAACCCTATTGGATTTTAAGGTCATTATGCCAAAGGTCAAGGTCACAGTAACTTTGAAATTGAAATTCTACCGGTCGAAGCTGGTTTCGGCTCCCTTAATTTTTAAAATTTTGCATTCCCGTTCGAAACCCAACTTGGATTGGGCATGATGGCCGAAAGAAACATACATATTTTTGGCCATTGTGCCAAAGGTCAAGGACACAGTGACCTTGAACTTAAATTTTGTCACTCCCGATCAAAACCAGATTTGCCAGGTCATCAAATACAGGTAATCGTATCTGTATTAGTTGAGTAAATAATACCAACAGTGGCCGTGTTAACTTAATGTAATATATTACCAATGTTCCTGTATCGGGGTGATTTTTCGGAGGGATTTGCTAACCCTGGCGGCTACCCCTAGTTTCATTTTATAGATCAGATACATTCCCACTTATATCGAAATATAAAAGTATAAAAACGATAATTTTTCCCACAATGCAGCTTTGAATTTAACCAATTCTATCTCGTATGAGACAGCTAACTAAGCTCTGCCACAAAAGAATACGTTGGTTAAATTCTTAATTGTATTGTGAGCGAAATGTTCCACTTGAAACTTTCATGTCTTTTGAATACAAACAGTTTGACATATCGTTTTGTTTAAGCATAGTCTGCGAATGTGAAATATTATAACCCTCAAGAAATCAGGTTGAGACCCCTGTTTCGAAAGCAAGGGCATGATTGACCAGAACTTTCGGTAAACAATATCGAATCCACGCAACCTGTCTGTACGTTAACCTTCTTTGCTAAATTTTGTGCCATTCGACATTATTCGTACATGTGATCACTGGACTGTTATAAGTATTAACGTTACAAATTGTTTCGCTGTTTATGTAAGAAATAACTGTTGTTTTCCTTCCGTTTATGCGATATAAACCGAAAATTTTCAGCACAAGCTTCATAACTCGCCGTAGCGACTAACGTTTGTGTAAGGCAATTAAAGTTTGTAGCATTCGCTCTATTGTTACCAATTATATTCACTAATTATGCGTTTTGTTCTGAATCTCATTCAAATGTCTTTGTTACCAGAAAACAGTAACCCAGTTATTTTTTCAGACAACTTGACATGATTTTCGAGAACAACATTCGGATTGCGGTGCAGACAAGATAGCGATCACATTTCAGACAAGAATACGGCTGATTATCGACCGATGACTATAACTTTAATGCATTACAAATTTACAAAATGTTTAGGTGAATGGAGGGTTTGTATTTATTGCTCAACCAATAGCTATTTTAACACCGTTCTTTTTGAAGATGAGAGTTTCTCCCGTGCTGAAACGGAAAATAACCTCTTTACCCAACGAATCGGCCACATCCGCCTGGGTAATATGCAAATTCAGCAGCTGAAAAAATACTATTTTTCAAAACACTTCAACAAAACCGTATCATTTGACCCCTCTTTGGTACGAGTTCGTCCCAATGAGGGGTCAAATGACATGGTTTTGTTGAAATTGTTTGAAAAATTTCTTTCATCCAACAGTACGTAGAATTTAGTAATGCACTCTTCTGGAATTAATAACTGTCCTCCGTGGGAACCACAATTGCTTGTTTATTGTGGCAAACAAGCTGTATTTTACTGGGAAAATAGGACCCAGTCACCAATGCTTGTGGGGAAAGTCCTTCATGATGGGCAGCGTGGGTTTTAACGGCCAAAACCAACCAGCGCTATTCTCAAAAATCGCCATTTAATTTTCATTACTTTTTCATTTTCTGTCTCAATAACATAGATTATGACCCCTCATTGGAACGAGCTCGTCGAGCTCGTTCCAATGAGGGGTCATAGAAATGAAAAAAAAAAAGTTATTCAAGATTTTTTTTTGTAAGTGTCTTCTGCTTTTCATGTTAGGTAAAGGGTTAAAGATTGATTAAACTGTACTTTATCTCCTATGCCGCGGTCACGTTTAGCCAATGTGCAAAAATATATGGCCTTAAAAACCAATATTAAATAAATAAATAAAAATAATAACAGAAAATGAGTATTCCAAGTTTCCAGCACCAGTCACGTATATCATTGGTGAATTTGCATTCCCCTCACCTGGTCTGTTGTTTGCCGAGTAGAGTGCGTGGTGGAGAATAGTTTCACCTAGCGGTTGGTGCCGAAGAAAATTGCCCAATCTATCCTTCTTTAAGAAACAGTGGAATAAATTGCTGTTGCCATCTTCGACAGTGTCGACCAATATCCTCATCTTATTGTCGAGAATGGTCTGTATTATTGAACTTTGGTGAAGAAAACCCCATTTCATCCTCTTTGAAATTATTGTATAAACTGCGTTCTATATGAATATTCGATTATATGTTTTGTTTCAGACACCTACATGTAGCTTACGAACCGCACGGCGATTTCGTTCCGCACAAGCGTCATAAATTATGTTTTACAGGCAAAACATATAAAACAACAAAAGTTGTAAAGTGTTTTTTTGTGAATATAGCAGTTAGGTTAGGTACAGAAGTAAAGGATTTGAGAGAAAAATCTAAGGGTCGCCAGCAATTAAACGGTTTCAACTCATAGTACTCAGGTTTAACGGGCTGTTATTTGTTTTTTTGTCTTCAAAAACAGTTAGTGCGTTTTGGAGATAATACCCTTCATGTACGTTGTGTACTCCCAAGAAAAAATAATATGGAATAAAGCGAATATGTGTCCAGTCCCCGTTTTTATCCCCCCCCCCCCCCACCCACACACCGAAAACAATTTGGGAGGATATAGCCATGGCGCTGTTCGACCGTGCGTCCGTCCGTCCGCGGTCCGTGGACGGAGTAGGTTTCCGCCCTCTAACTAACATTTTGCTTGGCCGACTGAAACCAAAGCTGGCATAACGGTTAGGCATTGTGAGCGGAAGAGCCTTATTTATTTTGCGGACATTGTGCCAAAAGTCAAGGTCACAGTGACCTTGAAGTTTAATTTGTATCACTGTCGGTTTGTGCTCTGTAATTAACGTTCCCATTGATCGACTGAGGCCAAAGTTGGCATGGTGTTTAGGCATGCGGAGTGGAGGAAGCTTGTTCATTTCGGGATCATTGTGCCGAAGGACCAACAGTGGCTGTGTTAATTTAATGTAATATATTACCAATGTTACTGTATCAGGGTGATTTTTCGGAGGGATGTGCCACCCGTGGGGGCTATCCCTAGTTTCATTTTATAGATCAGATAAATACCCCACCCCTCATTTTGTGGATCTCACAGTTACGTCATACCGTGGGTGTCATGGTAGACGGCATGAGCGGCCCTATTGTGACGCCAATACGACAGTGATATTTGATGCCAAGTTCAGTGCATGTTATTAGGGTATTATTTGTTTGCGGCTTCCATTTTATAATAATAATAATAATAATAATAATAATAATAATAAATACAGTTTAGAGCCCTGAAGCCGAAAAAATAATGCGTTCTCAGATCTTTCAATGCTCTGTTAGTATGTAGCTAGTATGTTATACACTACCAGCGCACACCGAGAACTATGGTGAAGAGGTGGGTTTCCAGAGCCTTTTTGAAACTTTCCTGCGTCTGTGGTGCCTTAAGGTGGTCGGGCAGCCCATTCCAAAAATGGACTCGCTACGGAAAACGCACGACCGCATGCCGTTGCGATGCCGCCTGGTTTTAATAACAGGGAGTTCGAAGTTTTTGAACGGAGGAATCGAGATGGTACATACCTTTGAACCAGACTGCTCAGATAATCAGGAGCCAAGCCGTCCAGGGCTTTGAATGTCAGAAGGAGCGTCTAATAACTTATCCTTTCTTCAACTGGCAGCCAGTGTAGATGAGAGAGGATGGGGGTAATGTGGCATGATTTCCGTTGTCTGGTTATAATTCTTGCGGCACAGTTCTGAATAAGTTGCAGCTTCTTCATGTTAGACTGCTTACAGTCAAATAGCAGCGAATTTCAATAATCTAATCTGCTTGTGACAAGAGCTTGAACCAGTAGTTTTGATGTCACCCCCATCTACAACGGAGCGAACCCTGTTGATATTACGTAGATGGTGGTATGAGCTACGTGATACCCGTGTGGCATGAATGTCACCAGCTAGATTCTCATCCATGAAATATCCCAGGTTCCGCATGACTGCCGAGGGGGAGATCACATGACCGTTAAAATTTGGATTAATATTTGACAATTTTGAGAGTTGGTTTGGAAGTCCGATGTAAATTTCTTCAGTTGTGTTCAGCATTACGTTTTAAATAGATCGTTGTCATCCAGGATTTAATACCAGATACGCAGTTTTTCAAAGACCAACTTGGGTTGATAATCGTAGCAGGTAAAGATATAGGGCTGGGGGGCATCCAAAAGGCGTGTTCGAGTATATGGAAGGTTGTCGAATTACCAGAATCAACCCGAGAATGACTGGAATTGGATGGTACTCGATTGGTATAAACAGCACTTGGTGCTAGAATTGCAGTAGTGTTAGAACTGCGGAGATTCCCAAAGGAATGTTCAATAAAATCAAGGATGATGTTTGGTATGGGTCGATAATATCGATACGCGGAAAGGCGCATAATAAAACTAATATGAAATTCAATGTGACACTTTGATTGGACACAAGGGGATCAAGCGTCATCGGCATTTCCAGTGATATGAATTTTCGTGCATCAAAGGAATAAGCATGTCTAATTACTATCAAAAGGATGTCGTGCAGTTTGGTTTAGACTGATATTGCATCGTAGACTGCCGAGAGAGATCCACTATCACGCACATACGCCAACGCATAAAACACGTATTCCAGTTATTATATTTCTTATAAAATTGTTATGACAGATCTAGTAATGAACCAAACCACCTAACTTCATTCATTAGAATATAGCGCTCAATCTTCATTTTGCTTTAAATGAAGGGTTGTCGTTAGTAACATTCGGTATTGTTGTAATCACAATTTACGAAGCATACTGCCTGAAGTACTGAGAAATAACCACGAGAAAAAAGGAACGTTAGTGGTTGCGTGATTGGGACAAAATCACTGTTGAATTCCAACTAAACCTTTTAGAGTACATTTGGAATTACACGTCCCTGTTAGTAACCTGCATTTGTCAGAACGTTCAGTAATAATTTAAACCTGCAATCCTCAATGGCCGTAAGATTGAATATAGCACAACCTTCTTTCCGAATCATTGCTTCATATTCCCCAAGGTCGGCATTCTTTTTTTGTGACCAAGAATATTATGCGCACAGCTTTGAATAGTAGAAGGTACTTTTTTGGAGAACCTTAAAGATATACACTGACCCCGGCCCCTCTCCTGACGATGTTCTCACTGACGTCTGAGCACGGTGTTATTCGACACTTGGGTCCTAAAAATCTGACACATCCGGGATAAAAAAAAGAAGTTTGGTTTAAAGCATTAGTTCTTTTAACCAGAAATGCATGTTTGCACCAAGGAAAAATCAGGTACTTGTCAAACAGACAGCATAGATTGCTCCAAATCTTTGGAGGGGTTCAGTAATAATTTAATCCTACAGTACGGCTGCTATGGACTGGTCACTTTCCGTATTTGGGCAATAGTTCCCTGGACCTAATGATATTAGAATCAAAACACAAATTGTAAAAATAATCATACAAAAATTAATTAAGGAACATTTTGTTTAATTAAACTTCTTCTTATGATGATTGTTATTATCCGGTAAACGCATGCATGGACATCACAGTCTAGGCGGTATGGAATACGGCCATTCCACAGCGATTGAACTGTGCAGCCATCTGGAGCCATAGGATTAAATAACTAAAACATGAACACTGGATTAGCCGATTTGTTGAACTCTTTGTATAATATGGCCCCATTTATTAACCCTTTACCCAACGAATCGTCCGCATCCTCCCGCGTAATATGCAAATTCAGCAGTTGAAAAAATATTATTTTTCAAAAAAATTTCAACAAAACCATATCATGTGACACCTCGTTGGAACGAGCTGGTCGAGCTCGTTCCAACGAGGGGTCATATGATATGGTTTTGTTGAAATTTTTTGAAAAAGTTTAAAAAATGATATTTAAATAATAAATTTTGATATCGTCTGCGTTGGGTATAGGGTTAAGATGCAGATGTGAGGGTAAATATAATCAGTACCTGTTGTGCTTCCATTCGTATCATACAGGGAAGTCTTATCGTCGCCTGGGTGCTAGAATGTCATATGTCCCATAAGAGACATAGGACATTCTAGAACTCAGACGACGTTATGATGAAATGAGTCTCAATCATATAAATCGCCACCACGGGTTATGCATGCAGTTGACATGCAAGTAGCGCCAGACAATAGCTTCCATTTGTTCGTATTCTAACATAACTACCCATGCAGCAGCATTCATGAAGTAGTAAGAGCAGAAACCTGTATGGTCACAGAAAGCTGGTAAAATCATAACTTGGTTCAAATGATTGTAGAAACGAAACTGCGTCCCTATTTCGAATCCTGTTTCTGACGGGGAAGTCTGCGTGTATTCATGGGAATAGGTGTTTTGACAAAATATATTATCACCTAGGCAAATATAACCGAGTGGTGTATAGGTACTCCCGTCTTCCCACACGTTATTCGGCTGTTTATTGGTTGGTCTACTGATAATCACACAGGGCGGTCATGGTTCGCTGCATTAATTATTTTTTTATTTGGTTTTAACGACACTTTCGACAGAAAGGGTCATTCCAGGTCGGACAGATTTACGGTGAGTCGGAGAGAACCACTGAACAGCGGTGAGTAATGTAAGTCCCACAACGCAGGGTTAGCATTGGTTGAAGGCAAGTTCACCATCGACGTGTAGTCCACCTAAGTACACAAGGCCACCGTGTCCCCACGTGGGCAATCGGGATACATCGCATTAAATAATGTTTAAAGAACGTGTTCCCTAAAGTGCGTCTGAGGCAAAAGTCACATTTTTGTGCAAATCGTTTTGGGGCTGTGACTGTCATATAGTAACTTATATTGATATTAAGTGTCAATTCCCGAGTCAAAAGAAGTAGAGAATCAAACGAGCGACCGTGATTATATGCATTGGAAGAATTTCTTGTTTCTTTAATTTGATTCTTTAAAAGCTACTTTGTGTCTATGTGGATGGAATCTGATATTGTTTGCACTTGTTTTGTGGACGGTGATGGCACAAATACCATTATTATATACTTTATAAATAACCACATTTCTATTGGCTTGATCTTATACACGTGACTTGTACTCAAAAATCCATGTTTTCCAGTGAATGTCAACATTCTAAATATAGCTTTTGGAAATCCCCTCTCTAGTTCTATGTCATGTTGACATGATGCGCATTATTGTGTGCCGTTTGCGGGTGTGATATTGGGTGGGAAAACCACGGTCAGATAGTAATTTGAAGTTTGATTTTTTGGGGACCGAGGGAAAAATCGGGTGTCCGGGGCCCCGAGGCCCCCCCCCCCCCCCCCCCCCCCCTGTGGCGCCGCTACTGCGTATCGCTACCGCTACTGCCTTTCATGTTAGTTAAAATGGTTAATGGATTAATTCCTGAGGATATAGTGTTTATGTTGTGTAACGGTTGGAATTTTAGTCACAAATTCATTTGGGTAAGTTCGTTGTGTGCATATGCATATAACTAGGTGTTGGAAATCGGATGGCTTTTCAGTTTCTCCTGGTAGGCAATTTGGTTGCATGGACCCAATCAGACACATGTTTTTGTTCATTGGTCTGTCACATGAACTTGACTGTCAAGGCCTCTGGACATTGTATAAATTGCAAAACAGCTTTTAAAATGCCCGAGACGGAGTCGAGGGCCGTTAATAAGCTAAAGGCTTGTTAGTCACACCTGTTGGTCCGTTAATAAACCACAAGGCTCGACGAAGTCATGTTATTACTGTTATTACCACTGGGATTCTGAGAAAGGTTTGACCCTGTACCTTACATTTTACAATTTTTCCACTCCCCAATTTGTGCTTTCTGGTTTGAAACTTTCTTCCAATACATTCAATTGGTCTTCATTTAATTCCCTTGATTGCGAGATTAACAGATGATTACGGAAACCTATTAGCGATGATAGATAGTATCGTATGTTGTCAAACAAACTTGTGTCACATGATTATCACGTGATCGGCACTGGTACGCTTTCAACTGCAACGAAGTGAGAAAATTTCAGAGCAGACTCGGTAGTTACCGCTTTTGAGTCAAGAATAAAAGGTTTGAAATGTGTACAGACTTACTTACTATATACATATGCCTGTTCTTATGGGGGAAGCTTTGCTGGACATTTCGTCCCCTGAGTTCCAATGTGTTCTATGTGCCTATTGGAACATAGAACACATTGGAACTCGGGGGGGGGGGGGGGCGATTTTACATATTTAATAATTTAAATAAAATCACATTGTTTATTAGTTGAAACCATTTTCAGAAACCGTCTCCATTTTCGTGTGTACGACAGGGAGGAACAAAAGTCACGTGACGTGTCTGGCTGCTAATGAGATTTTTAACCTGTTAACGTACCGACACGTCACGTGATTTTTTTGAAGTTGAGAGTAACGTTCTTGTAATGCCCTGTTAATCTTTGTTAATGTACTAGAGAACGTCCTATGAAGTGGTAATAATAAAGGGTTAAGTTGTGCGACGACGGCCATTTTTATATAACCTTCAGGCTTGGAAATAACCCGCGAACGACCGTTTAGATAACGCGTTGTTTACGTCAGTTGTAAAATACGCGAACAAACTACAGGCTACAACAAAGTAATACAAAATAACTTTATCAAATTACAAACCTCGCATGTTTTACCAGAAAGACGTGGCAATCTTTCAGATCTATCTCATCTCTAAGGTTGGGTATATTATCCACATATGAATAGAATGACATTGGGTTCAGACCTTTAGATCAGTCTAATTTGCGCACAAGGGCAAATATGGATGTGGGCCTGCATGGTTGGCGAAAAAGTACCGGCATTTTCTTCTTCTTGGCGTCTGTTTTAGGTTTTCTGTCCCGTCTTAAAATGATAGATTACAACCCCTGGTTATAGATCTTGATCGTTATCACGGTTTCCGCCACCCTTTGACGTAAGTTTACTCGACTAACTCGAGAAGGCTTCTTAGTTCCAAAATGTCGAGCCAAAGGCCTATTTGAATGTAAGATAAATTACGCATGGCGTTTTTACTGAGAACTGTCACAAACATGAATACAATTGATCGCAAGCTTTAAGTGCATGACCATATAGAATTCGCCACAGAAAAGCAATCGCCGTCGACAGTGTCAAATACGACACTATCGACGGCGATTGCTTTTCTGTGGCGAGCTCTGTGGGATTTTTTTAAAGTTATTTATGTATTGCATTGTTTGCTTCGAAAGTAAGTTCTAAGCTATATTACAAGCATCAGGGAGCCGGACCAAACTATATGTTGCCAAAACACTGCAAAACTTTGCACCTCATAATTTGGGAGCAATTATCTTATTTGGGCACAGCGTTTACCGTCGTGAGTTGGGAATAATTTAAAGGCCTGGTTGGGTTTCGATTTTAAAGAACTCTCGTCAAAATAACTAGCAACAACCAACGTGCGATCTCGCTTCGGCGAGATCTCACCTCAGTTGTTGATATTTATTTAGACGGGCATCCACTTAGACGTAAAACAGCATGGCTGGCGAAGTAAAAACAGAGTAAGAGGAGCAGATTCATAAACCCTTTTCCTGTGGGTTATCCTATACTATACAACGTAACCTGCCGAAGGGTTGCGATAGAAGCCCATTATTTCCAGGTCTGAAACAAGACAGGCGACTCTATATGAAATTTCCTGGTTCTAAATCGCATGAAGATTCGTTTGTTTTGGTTCTGCGATGGGTTTTGGTTCTACTTGGAACCTAATTTGGCGTGGAATTCTCTGAGTGCAACTACATGCAGTACGCTTTACTACATAACAACATCGCACCCCACAATGTCATGGCAGGGGCATCTTCCAGTCCATCTCTTCAGGAAAGTAAAAATGCCCGAGGAACTACAAACCGGAATGAGGAACGATTTGTTCACTTGTGTTGTACATGAGTTAAGGATATATTCTGTCGTAAACCGCATTCAAACTCTATATTCAGCACCGAAATCGGTGGTCAACTTACTGTGGTTATAAAAGCGACCAAATACTTTCTACCGAATCGCGACTAGGTCGCGACTGGAGTTAGATTCTCTGTTTGCTTTTTTCGCCCATTTCTTACTTGTCCAGAAAGAAATGTTTAGATCATTGAATCTCAGATACTACTTCCTCGCCCTTTTCCTCAATACAGTCTTGATCTCCCAATAGTTTATGAAATCTCGACCCAGTGGTGTGCGTGGTGTGTGGCGACCAGATCCCGATCTCAACGAGGTGGATTTTACAATTACAGTACTTTGTTGGAGTGGCTATACACTTCCCCATACCCACCTATTACTGTGGCCTTGAAGAAACATTCTATCTTATTTGTTTCTCCAGTTTACCTGTTTTCCGGCTATGCAATATCCATACTGTAACTATTAACTACTAATTATCTTGTCTTTCTGACCATCGGCATAATTCAGTGGAAGCAATATTTTTGTTGAAGAATATTGACGATATTTCATGAATACCTTAACTGAAACAGTTTACAGTACTTGCATCAGCATAATTTAACCGACAGTGCAAAGCATACGCCTGAGCTGCAATAGCTGACCGAGAATTTCGACCGGATATTTCCGCCCAACACAGGGTAAAAACTAATATGATGAACACAAAGACATAGTAAATCGGATGGTATTATCAGTTGTTTTTCTTGGGTCAGTCTTCAGTTTGCAAAATCATTTTTATTAAATATCGATCAACCCGTGAAACTCGGACGCGACCAGGAGGCAGTATAGTCCGGCCGCCGAGGCAATGAACCTGGTTTTGTTGTATTAAGTTTTTTTCTCGGCGGATTATTATTCTATAGGGTCTCCATGAGATTTTTCTTACTGGACCGCTGACAGTGTTGAGCAATTTTTTTTATTCGACAAAATCAAAGATGGCTGCCAAGGTGGCCGCTATGAAAAAATACAACATCACCATATAACTTGGATCGGAATTTTTGGTAAGATAATATGGAATTTTGAAGATTTTCTTCTTGATTCACCGTACACATATATAATTCTTACTTATTGGCCAAAATAAGATTACCAAAATCCAATATGGCGGCCAAGATGGCCGCCAATGTGTCACACTTTTCTCATTTTTTTGAGATTCCACCACGTATCCTACATATTGTTGCTAAGATATTGACAAATACGCATGCTTATATAATTCTATTTACCTGAGGGGCCATTTCTGCACACATTGGTACTCTAATATCACCCGAAGTGGATTGTTGCTCACTGTATCACGTTATTTATAAACGCCGGTATAACCTAGTCAATCCGAAAAAAGTTGCGAATTATGTAATGTCCGTCGGAATTAACCGATATTATATGTATAAACAGTGTAAGGTATATACACATATCGTCACATTTTCATGAACCTACTACCACACTCTCATGTGTCATATGAAAAATATTCTCTCAAAACCCAAGATGGCGTCCAAAATGGCCGCAAATATGGCAAAAAATCATCAGTTCCTTACAAATATAGGCGGCTATTAGGCGCTATTATTTTGAAATGTCCAACCATCATTACCGATATGAATTAGCCATATGGATTGATGCTCTTTTGTTATATATGATCAAAAGAATTGTTTGAGAAACCCAATATGGCGTCCAAAATGCCCCCAAAATTGGAAAAGTAACAAAGTAATTACAGTCTACACTCATCTGCCCATAGTCCAGTCGCCAATACACTTAACCTGCTTAAAATGCTGATGAGAGCCTACGCATTCTGCGTGAACGAACAACTAGGTCGTCTCTTGTTAGAACGATGCGTCGGATGTCGGGATCACCTAGACTTCGATCACGAGAATCATTCGTGTCTGTGGAGGGAAAGGGAAGATATGGTCGTCAAGTATTTCGAACCGGCATTCGAACGCGTTCAAATCAATGAAGTGATTGCGTTTTGGAAGAGATTACTCTACTGTAAGAATCGAAGCAAGCCCACAGATTCGGAAGAACAGAAATTGGCGCGTAAAAGTCTGACTTTACGAGATAAGGGATGCATCTTGAAATTATTGTTCAACGAAGCATACGTCTAAGTTTTCTCGTTGATATAAAATAAGGGAGAATAGAAAATAAAAATAAATACACACATAAATTTTTTATCTAACATTAGAAAGAAAAAAAATACAAAAATGAGAACCAGAAATAAATTGTATCCGACGTTAGTGGACGACGAGGACGAGAAGCCGATCGACGTTTTGCCGACGGCACCGTCGCTAGAAGAAAGAGAAAGAGGAGAGAGGCATCGCATCGATCAAATCAATAGAATCCAAGAGTATCTAACTCGAGAGAGAGATTCTCGCCGTTCTCTCAAGAAGAAGTATTCGCGTTTCGTGGCATTCGTCAACTCGATCGACACGACATTCATCACGATTTCCATGGGTTTCCACGCGGCCGGCATCGGATTGTTGTCGACCGCGGTCGCCATTCCGATCGTGTTGACCGTAGAAGGAGTGGCCCTCGCCGCCGGATTGTTTAGCACGCTCGGAAACTTTTTGAGTAGGAAATTATATCTGAAGGCGAAGAAACACGATAAGATTCGCGTCTTGGCCGACTCCAAGATCGACACGATATCCGAAATGATCTCTATGGCGTTGAAAGACGGTAGGATATCGGACGGAGAATACTTCGCGATATTGAGCGAGAAAACGAAATACGATGCCATGAAAGAAGCCGTGAGAATCAAGACTCGTCAGATCAACAAGGAAGAGGTGAAGGATTCTCTCGTGGAAAAGGGGAGGAAAGAGGCCAGGGAGGAATTCAGTAAGATGATAGAACTCAACAGCAGCGATTGAAAAAAAAATATATATAATAAGAACAGAATTTTTAAAAAAAAAATTAAATTTATATATAAAATAAAAAAAACGAAATTAATTTAAATAACTCTTAAAAATGTATTGCGTAAAGTGTAAGAGAGTTACCGAGACGAGTAATTCTAGAGAAGTGTGAACTAAAAACGACAGACAGATGCTTCGCGGAATTTGCGACGTGTGTGGTTCTGTCAAGACACGATTCGTCAAAAAACAGAACACGAGCAAAGGTAAAGGCATCGTGAATAAAATGATAAATAATCTACCTTTCGAAATGCATCTGCCCGGTCACAATTTCACGGGACCCGGAACGAAATTGAACAAGAGACTCAACGCCGATCTGACACCCAAATCTTGGAGCAAACCTGTGAATAGGGTGGACGCGGCCGCGTATGATCACGATCTGTGCTTCGCCGGACATCCCGACACCAAGACTCGCAACTACGTCTGCGATAAAAACATGTTGGAGAAATTGAGAGGCATATCGAATCCGACCAGGAGAGAGAAGATGGAACGTTCGCTGGTCGGCAATCTGATCGGTGCGAAACGTCGATTCGGATGGGGCGTTCAAAAAAAAAGCGCATCTGAAAAGAAGAAGAAACGATTATTGACGAGCGAATTTGCCGAGGAGTTACACAAACCCATAGTGCGTAAATTTCGAAAGAGAAGGGTATTCGTGAAGGGTCTGGATGATATTTGGTCTGCCGACTTGGTCGACATGAGATCGTTTTCGAGGTGGAACGAGGGCGTCAAATATCTATTGACGGTCATCGACGTGTTTTCCAAATATGGTTGGATCAGAGCTTTGAAGAATAAATCGGGACCTTGCGTCGACGAGGCTCTGAAGAGCGTGTTCGACTCGTCTTCTCGAAAACCGAGTAAATTGTGGGTGGATAAGGGAAAGGAATTCTACAACAAGCACGTTTGTCGATTGGTAGACCTCTACTCGATCGAAAACGAAGAGAAAGCCAGTGTGGTGGAACGTTGGAATCGAATGAGGAAGGAAAAGATGCACAGATACTTCATGGCGAATTCGACCATGAAATACATATACGCTCTGAACGGTCTGGTCAAAGATTACAACAACACGCGACACAGGTCGATCAAGATGACTCCCGCGGAAGCTAGCGATCCTCGAAACGAAAAACGGGTCTACGCGAATCTATATCCTGAGAGATCTAAGATCAGGAAGAAGTCTAGAACACCGAAATTTGCGGTCGGTGATCGAGTGAGAATCTACGCTTATAAGAAGCACTTCGAAAAGGGTTATACTCCTCGATGGACCTAGGAAATCTTCGTGATAATCAAAATATTTCACACCGATCCGGTGACTTACGAAATCGAAGCTTTGGATGGAGAAGAGATCATCGGAAAGTTTTACGAACAACAATTACAGAAGACGAAGTTTTGATGAAGAAGACAAATTTTTTTGTATTTACTCTTTTTAACATTTTCTTGTTTACACACATATATATAAGAGAGAAAAAAATAATAATAAAAAATAATTAAAAACTATTTTTAGATAAAGAAAGCAAGTTAATTAATAAACAAAAAACTAAAAATCCTTTAAAATGACAAATATACTAGATATAGCACAAAGCATAGTGAAAGATGAAAGTATTCAAGAATATGAGGTTCACGAATACGAACCGGTAACCGGAACGAGTTTGAACAATGCGGGAGAGATAAGAATCAACGTCGAAACTCAAGATCTATTCGTACATCCTAGCGAGAGTTACATAGTGGTGCAGGGACGTCTCACCAAGGAAGATGGGAGCCACTATGCCGACGACGACACGGTTACTCTAGCCAATAATGGCATCATGCATCTATTCAGTAACATAAAATACATGCTATCCGGACAAGAGATAGAATCTGTGTTTCATCCCGGTCAGGCCACCACGATGTTCGGACTCTTGACGTATCCTGATGATTTTTCTAAATCCAGAGGATTTAATCAGTTGTGGGTGAAAGACACCGTCGGCCCTGCTAGCACCGGCGCCGCCTTGATATTCGACTACGTCGTCAAGACGTCAAGACGTCCAGACCTAAAGGAACGTTTTTGTTCAGGATACCTTTGAAACACATCTTCGGATTTGCGGACGATTACAACAAGATCATGTACGGATTCAAACACAATCTTACGTTGATTCGAAAAGGAAACGACGACGCAATAGTGAGACTCACTGCGACCGATGCGGGTAAGATAACTCTACACAAGATATCGTGGTTCGCTCCGCACGTGGAGCCTTCGATCGTGGAGAAAGCGCATCTCTACAAGATCATAGAATCAAAAAGTAAATTACCCGTGAGTTTAGAATGAGACAGTGCGACACGGCTAGCATTCCTCCCTCCACGAATCACTTCGATTGGAGATTGACGGTGAAATCCACTTCCGAGAGACCGCATTTCATCGTGGTTGCGTTTCAGACCGATAGGGACGGGTCTCAGGAAAAGAATGCGTCGCTGTTCGATCATTGCAGTTTGAGAAACATGCAAGTGTTTCTGAACGCCACGAGATATCCAGCAATCGATTACAATGCGTCGTTCGACAAGAACGATTTCTGCAGACTGTATGGCGACGCCGCTGATTTTAGAAAGAAGTATCACGGTCTAGACGAATTGATGAGCAACCCTAACATGTCTCCCGGCGAATACAAGTCGATGTATCCCATGTTCGTATTCGACGTCAGTAAACAGAGTGAACGACTCACGAGTAGCGTGTTAGACATTCAGATCAAGATGCAATTCGATAGGAACGTTCCGAGAAAAACCGAAGCCTTCGCCCTGGTCCTGTCAGACAGAGAATTACAATTCGAATTGGATGGAAATAAGATGTCGATCATTCGATGAGTGACGAGTGTGAAAAAAATAAAAAACAAAAAAAAAATAAAAAGTAATGAGTAATTATTAAAAACAAAAAAAACAAAAACAAAAAAAACAAAAACAAAAAAAAACAAAAACAAAATAAATAAAGTAATGTGATCTAGAGAGATTGAACATCTTTCTAAATCTCATTACTTTTTTTTTTTTTTGTTTTTTTTGTTTTTAATAATCACACATTTTTTTAATTCATTATTTTCCACACGTTCACTGTTTGTTCAAAGAATCTAGTTCGATCAGTAGACTCACCACGGAAGTGGTGGCTTCGGGATTATTGGTTTTCGTAACGAAATTAATCCTGTCACCGGCGTTCACTTTGAGAGGCATGCCGAATGTGCTAACATTCGCGTGTTGATTCTCAGTCTTTTCGACACTGTATCTCTTATCGCTCTCTACACCATTCACCATGAGATTGACGACCGCTCTGTTATTCAAATCCGAGGAAGTCAGACTCATTCGAATGATTTCATCTCCCAACGGCATGGGATATCCCATCTGACCATGTTTCGATCCGCTACCTCCATTTCCGAAAGACCACTCAGCTTTTCCTTCATCTAAGGTGCCGGCCTCTTCGGCCCACACAGTGATCAATTGTCTAGCATATTTGACTTTCTCCACCACCGAAATCAGGGTGCAGGCATCCGTCATGTTCACGGGATCCGGTAGATTTGTGAGCGCATGTCCACCCATGTCTAGTTTACCTTCCATGATGTCACCCTTTCTCCAGACTGAGTTGTCGTCCATGTACTTCCTGCTGACCGCGCTGGAATCGAATTCGGGATCGTGACTGAGTCCGAATAAATTCTTACCGTTCATGTCGATGCCACCCTCCATGGTTCCACCAGATTGTTTGTTGAGGTAGAGATCATCCACTTGCGATTCTAGGTATTCTTGTGATTGTATCACGGCAGAATCTATGTAGCACTTGTTGACCGCAGTTGAGTCCGCATCCGTGTTGTCGATCTTCGACAGATTCAATATCTTGTTGAATCCCGCATTCAGATCCGATTTCATTTCTCGTCTGTCAGACTTTCTCTGTTCCAGATCTACGTAGTGTTTGGTCGCCACATCCTTGGGATTCGTGGGAGTGGCCACATTCGTTATTTTGTTAGAATTAGCATTCAATTCCGAGTGCATCATTTTCATAACGTATCTATTTCTCCGGTGTTCGCTGAATCTCGTGTGAGAGTCGTCCGCGTATTTCTTGGTCACGGCATCGGTGGGATCTATGGGATTCGCGACGTTCACCAAACGTTTGGATTTCAGATCCAGATCGTTGATCATGGTTTTATCCACGTAATTATCTAGCAGGATTCGTTCGAAATCGGCGTTCCCCCTGTCGACGTATTTTTTAGTCGCAGCATCTGCGAGATCTATTGGCTCGGGAAGATTGTAGAGCTTCTTATCGTTCATGTTCAAAGGTTCTTCTCGAGGTTCGTATCTCCGAACGTAACGTTCGTCCAAGTTGGCAACGTCGTAACCATCGTCGACTTCGAACGTCTTCCTCTTCTTTCTTGTGTTGACTTTTTCGTTGTCACTTCTACCAAATTTATCGATTGGCATGTTGTTGTGGGATTTTTTGTTTTTTAGAAAAATATGTTAAAACGCAGTTTATTAAAAATGAACTATGTTATTTTATTTTTCGTTTTTATTCGATTAAAATTTTTTTAAAATAATTTTTTATCTTTATATATACTATAAAAAAAATCTCTCTCTAATGTAAATGATTGAGAATGTCTTGAAATCGATCTCCTTCAGACTATCTCTTGAGAACGTAGAGACACAGGTGACCACAAAACACTTGATGTGGTGATTGCACTTGTTTCGTGTTGTAACGAACCATCGATTTGTTGAAATAGTTCTTTATTTCTTTTGGCGGCGAGATTCCGTAGCTGTCGAAATAATAATTTTTCTTCTTCCCGTTCTTCATCCATGCCAGCCAGTGAGTGCCTTCATCCGATGAATCGTCTAGATTTAAAATTCTGCATTCCAATTGTCGAGGCCTTCTCTTCGGCAAGGCATCTCTGGAAAACACTCCTGGAAAATCTTTGATTTTCAAATCTTTTGCCGCATTCAACAGATCGATGTTGGATAGGGGTTCGTTAGATAAGACAACACCTTCTACGGATATCTTTATTTTCTTATTCATAAATGCATATATATTTGTTTTATTTATTTTATTATAATTTACTAAAAATGACGTTATTTTTTTTCTATTTTTTTTCTTTTTCTTTTTAAACTAACACTCTCGATGTCTCTATCGATTTCTATAATTTTGAATTCGTCTAATTCCTCTTCATTTTCTGGAATCCTATCATCAACAATCGTATCTAGAATCCAATCATCCATATTCATATCATCTCTAATTAGATCCACAGTCCAATATCCGAGTGCCAAAGTGCTTATTTTATCGTCTAACACGAATCTCTTATCGTCGTCGGCAGTCAGCGAAATCTTGTTGACTATTTCGGTATACAAGTCGTGATTTTCACTTCGAATCGATTTCATAGTCTTATACACCGGACCACTTCCTAACAGACAATCTTTATACTCTTGGAAAGAGATGTTTTTCTTCACCAGGCACGCTTTAACTCCTTTGCACTTCTTGATCTCTTCATCACCTTCTAGACGATAAGCATACAGTTTGGGTCTCAAGCCCACGAATTCGACGATCTGTTTACCGCCGCTCTTGTCCTTAAATTTACCCAACACCTTCTTGTTGTCATTTGATTGAATGTTGGACGGGTGATCGACGGGGTAATTGCTCGTGTCGAACCACTCGGCCACGTCCGGAGATATATCTCGGTAGACGTCTTTCGTCTCTATCTCGTAAACTAAACTGTCCATGTCGGTGAACAGTAGTTTGGCTTTATCACCAAATTTTCGTTTGACGTAATCGTAGTGAAACTCGTACATCAATTGCTTTCTGATATCTAAGATGATCGGTCCGAGATAATACGGTTTGTCGAACTTCAGGTGTGTCTTTTGCATGTGAACGGCCACTAGATTTTTGTCGAATATGGTTCAGTGTTTGTAATTGGGTTTCGCCACTAATGATTTAGCTCTTTTCTCAGACGTGACTAGTCGAACGTTGGTTCTCTTCCTGATGTTTTCCATCGATTTGCCGTACACGCAGTTGTTCATGAGTTTGAAGAAATCTTTTTCGAAATCGTTCTCCACTCGAGTTCTGAGATTCGTGTTGAGATCGATGTATTTTTTCAACCAAGGCTCTTCGTCGAATCGAATGATGTGATGTATGTCGACTAATTTCATCCTGTAATCGACGTACTGTTTCAAATTCTTGCTGTAGACGACGTAGTTACGTTTGTTAAATAAATTGGGAATGAGTTTTTCCTTGTCTCCTTCGTTCAGTTCCATTCGTTTGGGAGCCAGCGGATAATCGTTGTGTGGATCGTGTAATTCTTCCGGATAGTTCAAATCGACTTCTAAAATGCAAGGATAGTCTCTCCATTTTTGCATCTCTTCCGGTTCCTTCACCCATTCGAAATTTCCAATCAGTAAAGGATGACTCATAGCCCAACCGTACAGATTATTGACAACCCAATACTGTATGTATTTAGTCGACCGTTTCGAATCGAAACCTTCTTTCATGTAGGGATTGTTAGCTTCAGAATGTCTGTGGGAGATCATCGAGATGCCACCGCTTGCAGCCCTTTCGAACATGAGCAACATGTCCACGTCGGATAATAATTCCAATTGGACTTCGGTGGTCTTCAACAGAGCGTCCCACGCCAAACTGGGTGCGGTGAAATACCAAGCGGGATCCAGATCGTAATTTCGACAACAGATGTCTCGAAAATTTTCGAACACGTCTGCCAAGAGTAGAACATCAGTCTTCAGATAGAGATAATGATAATCTCTCATGGTTTTCATATCGAATGATTTCCACACGTTTTTAGAGTGTTCATAATTCTCGTTGGAAATGTCGGATTCGTATAATTTCGAATAAAAATCTTCTTTCGAAGGTAGTGTGGTGCCTTCGAATCTCTTTAGATCGTTCATGTAATCATAAGGATAGACTCCTTTCCTCAACATGCTGTCTACTCATTCTCCAAAATGTTCGCTCATGATTTTAAATTTATCCTTGCTCATGTTATCGACTAATTTTTCCAGAGCGGTCGACATGAATTTAAAACTGTCACTGAAACGTATGCATCTATGAATAAATTTCGTTTTTTCTTCCAACGTCTCTCCGTCGATTACTCTTTTCTCCTCCATGAGCTTCCATTTCGTGAAGGAAATGCATCTTTCTTCGATGTTCGCGATGCAATTTAATTCTTTGTGTGAGGTGCCGAGATTTTTCACGAACAGATGACTGTCGTAACCCGAGAGATTGTGAAACATCACCAGATAGAAAGCGGCATCTCGATATTTTAAATTACACTTGCTGTGAGCCGGACCACGATACAGACCCGTGTAATGAACGTGGTCTCTGACCTTCTTATTTTTCGTTGAATTCTCGTTGCACGATTGTCTGCTTATGTGACATTCGGTGGCTCTGTTATTTTCATCCTGCTGCTCTTGCGTGATGATCATTTTTGCCGGAGTTTTGAATTTGTCGTATAACATTTGAAGTTTCCATTCTAACTCTTCCACGAACCTTTGAGCCACATCGTCATCTTCATACTGTTTCGTGTAGGTGAAGGGACCCATGTCATGTTGCGAGTCAAAAGCGCATTTCACGTAAATGCAATAGCCTGAAGGTATGTGTTTTTGATATTTTTCGACGTAACTTTGAAGAGCGTTGGGTTGACAGGAACTCATTTTCGCGGTGAAACATTCGAAATCGGCGTACACGACGAATGGTACTTTTAACCTTCTATTGTGATTTTCAAACTTCACGATGGTGTTGGGTTTGGGCATTTCGGTGGCAACACCTTGATTTTCATTGCAATATTCCTGATGTTTCGCCAACGAGTCTTCGCTGTGAAACACGTTCATGCAATTGTAACATAAAGATATCTTTCCATTATGATTATTATTTTGTTTCGACAGTAATCGGCTCGGATGTTTAACCCAACAATAATGATGATTGTCACTATTTGAAATCAATAACAAAACAATCGTCTTTTCTCTTCCGAGATTCAAAGTCAGGCTGAGAGGATAGATCTTTCGTTTTTCGTCGTATCCCAAGATGTTCACTGCTACGGTGGGATTTTGTGCCTCAAAACGTTCGATGTGTTTTAACTGCGTTGGAAAAGTCACTCCAGTCCAATCGAGATTTTTAGAAGTTACCTCGTAAGAAGAAACTCTTTCGATGTTCATTTTGACAGGGTATAAAGCAGAAGTGACTGCTCATTTAAAACACTGATCATCTTTATTTTTCACGTTGATCACGGTGTGTTTTTTTGCTAGGAAATAAGGTAATTTCACGTAGGAAGACCCTTTCAACAAATCGTTTTTAGTTATGTGAATTTCGAGTTTCAACATCTCATCGAACGTCCAATTACTACCTTAATGTTGATAATTCGCGTGAGACGTCAACATCTTGTCTTTCATCTTTTCGAAAACGTCTGATAAATCTGAACCTCGAAATAAGGGTTCGACGTTAGATCTGAAATATGCATTTTTCACGATGCTCTCGCCAGACTTTACGTCGATTTTATTCAACATGCAATGGAGTATCATCTTAATTTTTAGTCCCACGTTCATGTGTTTGCGAAACAAATTCAATACTTTTTTCTTCACACGTTCCATGAACAATTTCGGATTGATTTTCTTCAACGAGGGAACCACGTCGAAAGTTTTAAAAATACCTTTGATTGCACTTTCCCATTCCACAGACTTCGATTGAAATAGCTCCACGGTGAGTCGCGCTAGATATTCTTCTCCTTTCCCTTCGTCTATTGCTCATCGAAGTTTGCTCGATATATCTCGTTTGCCTAGAATCTGATGTGCATCACTCATTTTCGTTTTAGTTTTTCTTTTCTTTTCTTTGGAAACTTGAAGTTCTTCTTCAACGGCTTTTCATTTCGTCGTCTTCTTATTTTTCACAATCGAAACGTTTTTGGTTTTTTTCGACGTCGGCATTTCGATTCCTTTTACTATCTTTTTTTTCTTCTCATTTTTCACAACCGATGCATTTTTTGACATCGTTGCTATCGGCATTTCGATTCCTTTTACTATCTTTTTCTTCTCATTTTTTCACAACCGATGCATTTTTTGACGTCATTGCTATCGGCATTTCATTTACCTTTCCATCTTTTCGCAAATGTTTCTGTATGACTTCCATCTTTTTTGATTTAGTTCTATGATTTCTGAAATGTGAAATTTTTAATAGTTTACAAATCTCGTTTAACTGAGGTATGGTTTTCTCATTTAAATTTTCCAATTTTTTTTATCTGTTTGTTTCATTTTGTAAGAATATATTTTTTCGAATTTTGTACTTTAAATAATTTGTTTAAAAAGTTTTGTTTTTTTAATGTGAAAAAGAAATATTTTTTTGATGAAATTAATCGATTTTTTTATGTTCCTTAATGTTAAAAAAAAAAACGAGAAAAAAAGGATGTTAAAAATTTAACTTATATATATAAAGAGAAAAATACTTTTTAAACAAATTATTTAAAAAACAAAAATTTAAAATATACATTATTTGCAAGAATTCGTAAAACAAAAAAAAACAAATAATCAATCAGGACGACAACATCCACGATGGAATCTCGACATAAACATCGACGTTGTTTAATAAATCGTTATTCTCCAAAAAACCAAGAAGAAAAAAATCGTAATTTATATTTACGTGTTTCGAAAAAAAACGATACGATTTGCGATAGAAAATCGAATCGTAATAATATTAGCGAACAAAAATTAATCGACAATGTCGTTCGAACTATTAAAAAAGAAGGTTCAAGACAAATAGAACTCTTACGACTTTTACGCGAAGTCTCGCACGAGGTTCAAAACAAATTTCCGCGAAGCAGACGCGTGTTCATGTCAACCGATTCCTTCTCAATAGATGATGATAACTGCAAGATGCGAAGGCTAATTTTTAAACGTTCGATGTCTTGCCCGTTCTAAAAAATTAAATTAATACGAAAAAAAGGATGCTAAAATTTAACTTTTATATATATTTAAAGAGAAAAAAAACTTTTTAAACAAATTATTTAAATACAAAAATTTAAAATATACATTATTTGCAAGAATTCGTAAAACAAAAAAAAACAAATAATCGATCATGACAGCAACACATAAAAGAGGTGAATTGAAATTGAAATGAGTCGAAGCGTGTACAAAATTAGGTTTTAAAATCTATACATTACAACAACACGATCCCATTGAATTGAACGAGGCCAAGACGATGGGCTTAGAGTGCTACTACGACAAATATCATATGTGTTTGAAATTGGATGAAGCCATGCTCGATTTGTTTTGCGAGTACCAAAGTGATCTGGTGAATAATATCATCGTCACCAAAGACAGAAAATTCGACAAGGATGATTTGTTGTTGTTCTTTAGAAATTACATATATCCAATAATCTCACTCGAACTCTTGGACAAGTCGGGTGGTGAGAGCGCGTTCAGCGATGTAAAAAAACTTAAAAGAGTAAAGATAAACATACAAGACATTTTCGTAAGTGAGAAAATGACGCATGTCAACATGCTAATAACGGACTTGGAAATATAAACAATAGCGAGATTGATTTTAGCAAAGAAGAAGGAAAAAAAGTAATGAGATCTAAAAGTGATCTCATTACTTTTTACAAAAAAATTTTTCACATTAAAGAAATTAAAATTAAAAACAACTTTTGTTTTTTTTGCTCTTTATATATGTAAAAAAAAACTGTTTTTAAACAAATTATTAAAATACAAAATTTAAAATATACATTATTTGCAAGAATTCGTAAAAACAAAAAACCAAATAATCGATCATGAGGACAACAACACCTAAAAGATGCGAATTGAAATTGAAACGAGTCGAAACGAATAAGAAATTTGGTCATAAAATCTATAGATTACAACGACACGATCCCATCGAATTGAACGAGGTCGAGACGAAGGGCTTAGAGCACAAATACGACAAATATAAGATGCCTTTGAATTTGGACGAAGCTGTGCTCGATTTGATTTACGAGTACAAAAGCGATCTGCAGAACATCGTCATCGCCGAAGATAGAGAATTCGACAAGGATGATTTGTCGTTGCCCTATGGAAATTACATATTTCCAAACATCTCATTCGAACTCGTGGAGAAATTGGGTGGTGAGAGCGAGTTGACCAGTGTAAAAAAACTCAAAAGAGTAAAGATAAACATTCAACACGTTTTCGAAAAAGGAGAAGACACGAGTGTCAACATGCTAATAACGGACTTGGAAATATAAACAATAGAGTGATTGATTTTTAGCGAAGAAAAATGAAAAAAAAAAGTAATAAGATCATCTTCAGATCTCATTACTTTTTTTTTTTTGTTTTCCTTCTTCTTCACTATCACTATATATTATAATAACGTTTCCTTTTCTCTCAATTTTCAGCATCGATTCTTCTTTTTCTTTTTTTCTTTTTCTTTGTGATATGATACGTTTATAACAACATTTTTGTTTATCCGAATCATAATTATGAACGAATGTTGTGCATCTCTTGGTAACACTCGTTTCATCACCATTCTCTTCAGAAGGTAGTGGTGATGGTGGAAAGAGTCGTCTCATTCTCAACCATCTATCCCGCGCTCTATCTATCTCTTTCATCAGTTCTTTCCTTAGATATCCATCATTAGCGTTTAACCATTTTTTTTATTTTTTCGCTCTCTGGCTTGCGATGTTCGTCATTATCGTCAAATTGTTTCTCCACCTTTTCATCCAGGTGATAAATTTGTTTCTCCACCTTTTTACCCATTTTAAATATATTATTTTATACTTTCTATGATTTATATTTTATATAATTTTATATTATAATAACATATTCAAAATCGGTATATTCTTAAACGGCGAGTTCTCACCGAGCAACAAACCCTTGCCGAGTCGCTCAACGTTCTGTCCACTCTTCAGATAGAGACCATTTCCTCTCAGAGAGTTGCCACCTCTAACGGGTTCTAGATACAATCCTTTACCGCTGTCGTCTACGTGGACGCGACACACGGCTCCTCCCTTCTTCAAAAACAGTCCGCTGCCACCCATTAATTTCTCAACTGCCGAACTAGCGAGTCCCGTGAGAGCTCCCACGCCGAGAATCCTTTGCGGCGAAGGGTAATGCTTTTGCGGCTATTCCTGCCAATAGCGGTAGGAAACCACCTTTCATTCTCAAATTGTATCTCAATTGAGTGGGACTCATTCTCCCCGTCAACCCTCTTCCATCGCGAATCGCTTTCTCCATCCTTTTGATTTGACTTCTGGTCCAGGCGATTGAATCCTAACCGCCTCTCGTCAGATCTTCGTGAGTGAATTTGAATCTCACCGCCTCGCCTCGTGTTGTTAACGCTCTCTTAAGTTTCTTCCTCTGTCCTGCGGATATGTTCACGTTTTTAACCACGTATTCTGTCATAATTCTGTTTTTTAAAATATATTTACTTCAATTGTTTCTTGTTTAATAATTATATTAAAATAATTTTGTAAAATTAATATTGCGTTCATTTCATTTTTGTTATCTATATATATACACATTTTTTTTTGCTTTTATATTTCTCTTATGTGAAATCGTATCGTCACTCTCTCTCCGCGAAGATCTAACAGTTCACCATTTTGATCCATCAACGTGGTTTTGAGACTATACAACGTGTCTAAAATCACTGGTAGATAAACTAAATTTCGAGGTCGCTCCACGATCTTATAACCCGGCGACACGTTTGGAAAGAAGGAATAGATCGTCGGTTGAGCGCTACCATTCACGTAGCTTCCAGCAATCACGTCCACGTTCACCAGAATGCTATTGACTGCGAGAATGTCAACCGTATTTTCAGATGCCGCGTGGCCTCGATACACCTTTCGATCGAATCCCAACATCTTGCCTATAGAATCATCCATGTTGAAATCCACTCGAAAATTATCTTCCAAATCCAACATCGTCTGTAAGGTATTAGGATTGGGAGCGAGTCTGATCTTGTTGCTTCCCTTTCGATCCGTCTTCATTCGCGTCTGAATGTAATTGTTCAAATCGTCTATGTCGTAACTCCCTTTGGGAATTCGAATCTCCAACCAATCCACTCCGTCGGAATACTTGAACGAGTTATTCTTTTCGGTGACATTGGGAAAGGAATAATAAGTCTCCAGATTCACCAACGCCATCTCGTATCTTTTCTCTCTATTCAATTCGATGGAAGGTTCGAATTTCGTAGCGAATCGAGTCGAATCGCCACTCACCACGATTTCAATGGATTGTTTTGCAGCCGTATTCTCGGCTATTCGTTCTAACAATTCTCCATGTCCGAACATTATATTTAATTTTATTTTTTTATTCAAAACTAATTATTTGAAGATTTATTATTTTCTAAATTTTATTTTCACGCTCTATCTTATTATTATCATCAGAAACATAAAACTTGTCGAATCCGCACCGATATTTTCCGCGATTAAATTCGATTGTCAAATCGATCACGACGAAATTGTAAAGTCCACCATCCCAAACCCTCTTGCAGAATCTCCTGAATTGCGCCGCGCTCATGTCGTTTGCGTGGACGTGATTGCTGGAAGCTACGTGAATGGTAGCGCTCAACCGACGATCTATTCCTTCTTTCCAAACGTGTCGCCGGGTTATAAGATCGTGGAGCGACCTCGAAATTTAGTTTATCTACCAGTGATTTTAGACACGTAGATGTGATTGAGATTCTTGAGATCTTGGCGAAAGAGGCATAGAAAATTAGCGTTCTCCCTTATCGTCTGTCTGGGCAATCGAAAATAATTCTGCGACAGGTAGAAACAGTCCACGTTGCTGTGTCGACCCCTAACGTAATACGATTCGCATCGGTTCTGTCTCTCCAAAAGCAGATCGTCGAAAATCACGAGATTCTTATCTTCCGATTTCAGTTCTCTAGGATCCGGAACGTCGCTAGCGTTCTCATAAAATCGACACTCGACGTTCGAAGATGCATTTCTCTTCAAAGGTTCCGTCGCCGCACCGTCCAAAATGGTCGAAAGTGGAGCTTCGCTCTTGTCGAATTCCTCCCTACTGTCAAAGATTCTGGCTATGACGTCCTTGGACAATCTAAGATCCATGCACTCTCGAAGCAATCTGTATTCGGGTTGAAACAAGCTCTTGCCAAACACGAACAATCTGTCGTAATCCAACCAGTCGGGTCGGGACAACAGATTCATCAACAGATTGGTCTTTCCACAATTCGATTTTCCCACTATCAAACCTCTTATGCTTTTGGGGAAAGAACTCGTTATTCGACCTCTTGGTCGCGGCGTCGTTCCAAGACATATCTTTAATGTTCATCTTTGTTTTATTTTTTTGTTTGTTATTTTAGATTCTTTTCAAACGCAAATTTTTTATGTTTTTCAAACTCTGTTTTTAATGTTATTATGTATTTATATCGCACCGTCGCGAGTTCTCTTCAATCCGGATCCACTCGTCATTTTGGCTAAATCTTCTATGGGCACCACAGCATCCTTAAAATCTTTCCAACTTTTCGGCGTTCGCTCTAACGCAGCTCGCTTCGCCGGCGGACTGATCAACTTGTCGATCAACGTGTCGGCTGCCCTCTTGCCAGCCATAGAAGCTATCCTACCACTGGCTTCGGAAGCGGCTTTCTTACCAGCATCCAAAGCCGTCTTCTTACCGACCTCAAACGCGGTCGATGCGAGTTTCTACCCGCATCGCCCGTGAACGCTCGCATTATAGAATCGACGATGCCAGAACCGCCTTGAACGTAAGTCCTGACGTATCCCCTGTTCTTTATCGCCAACATATTTTATTTTATGATATATTTTGTTTTTTCACTGGTAAATCGTTTTGTTGTTTTTAAATACTTTTATTACTCTAGTGTAAGAATTTACTGTTTTATTTTTTTTGTTTGTTTGTTTGTTTCTCTCTACTTATTATATACACATCAATCCTTCAATTCGTTCATCAGCCTTTTATACTGGTTTTTATTCAAAACCTTCTGTCTTAACAATTCGTCAGATATAGCAACTATCTGATTATCTAATCCTGTGTTACCAGCCCGTCTGCTCGCCATCAACAAATTCAATCTCTGAGACAGAGCGTCGGAATCGCTCGGAAGAAAAGTGGTTTTCACCCCTTTGCCAGTCACCGATTCGACGAACTTCTTGTTCATATCCCATATGGGTTTCACCACTTTCGTCCAAATGTAACCTCTTTTGGCTTTGGGTCTCGTCTCTCTGGCATCGTTATTTCTCTTCATGGCGTGGGTCTGAACCAGAATGTCTCCGTAATTATCGAAATCCTGTTCCGTGTAATCGCCGGGCTTGTCGTAAAGGAGCAATCTGCACAGACCATCAGTTACTTTATACTTATTCGAACCCACGATCAATTCATCATCGTCAATTTCTACTTCTGTGTCTCCCACAAAGTTCTACCCTCAGAATCCTTATAAATTCCATACGACTGATCTCTCTTACCACCATCATCATCAGACGATGCGACGCTACTAGTGGTGATAGTCGAAGCTGTATCGTCGCTCTCGCTCAAATCTGTTTGAATTCCCGTGGGAACGTAATCCGGTGTAGATTGAACGGAATACCGATTTCCAAAACTAGGAGGCAACGAACCCATTCTCAAAGAACTCTCCTTTATAGGTCTCAATTCTTCGACTATCTCCTTACTGCTTCGCTCTTGACCCTCCGTCACGGGTTTAAATATTTTTGTGGCTTCGCGTTTGAGTTCCATCTCACCGAGACGTCTGCTCCTATCAGCTAACTGAATCCCCTTCTTAGCACGTTCAAACTCTTCTAAAATTCGATCTCGATGTCTAGGATCCACTGTAAAAACATCTTTCGTTTTAATTGTAATGATTATTTTCAAAATTAAATGTTTAATTATATTTTTGTGTTTTAAGTAATAAAAATCTTTTGTCTTTAATATAATAAACTGACTTTTAATCGAATTGGTGAAGTTTAAGAATACGTTTAAACAGTACATGACAAACTGGTTTTTGATTTAACGCATTTTGACAGTAGTTTTTTTACAATTAGTCAAAAGATCACCATTCACACATCAAACAACCATTCACTCAGTGTCGAATTAAGAGAGAATCCCTTTGATTACTGTTAAACAGTTTCAACACACAACTGAAAACTAATTTTAACGCTGAGAACCTATTTCATCTCTCTCTGATTGCTATCATGAATATATTAAAAATTCACCACTCAAAAACCTAATTGAGCGGAAAATGCGTTTTAAACATTCCACTAAGTATTTGCCTCTTCGAACAATATCCTCGAAAGCTCAATTTCTATTCGTCTAATTCAAGACAAAACGTGAATGTCTATTACAGATCGCCTCCTTCAAACAATATCCTCTAAAACTCAATTTCTATCCGTCTCATCAAGAGAAAACATGAATGTCTATAATACAGACCATTTTCATAATCGACTCTTTTTGAACAAAAAAACCTCATTCAATCATAACGACAACATGTGTTAGTTTTACTTCAGGAAGACGTGACAGCGGGCTCGCGAATTTCTAACACACCGACGACAACACTCTTCGTTCAAAACATTCCCATCAAGTGCTCATCGAGATCACCTCGCAATAACGTGTGCCAGTCTCACTTCGAGAAACGCGACAGTGGGTTTGAGAATTCAAACATCACCTCTTCACGCGAGTCGATTTCAGACCTAAAATCCACAAGCGAGTTTCCCCCATAGGATTCAGTGTTAAAATCGTGTACGGACGCAGATTGTTAGAATCGGCGAGAGGATGATGTTAGAATTTTCAAAACGTTTTTTTGCTCGCAATTTAACACTGAATCCTATGGGGGAAACTCACTTGCCGATTTCAATCAAAACGGTACATGTACTGTACGTAAAATTCCATGCGTTTTCTGTCATTCTTGGATACAATCAGTGATGTGTGAATTCTCAAGGGATTCTAAAGCACCCTAAAAAACGTTAAAAATCTTATACATGTACACGATTTTAACACTAAATCCTATGGAGGTGTACATGTACAGGTACACGTACATGTACGATGATGGTTGAACTCTCATTTATTACCTACTAGCAATGCTTGCTTGCTTCACATTCTTCGGGTGCAAATACTTCTCAACACAGTATTTATGGCAACTCATAGTCAAATCTGGGTCTGCATCGAACCCATGTTGCAAAGCTATATGTAAGTCATCGTTATAAATCCTACTACACCTGAGTATATTCTCAATTCGCTTTACTTTCACGTTCATTAGTGGATCTTTGCTCCTCGATTCAGCACAACCGAACGTGGTTGAGAAAAAACAAGCATCTGACATGACGGAGTTAGTCTATGTCGTTTGAAAGCAAAGGTCGCCCGAACCTGATGCTATATCGAGTGAAGTTGAAGAAATAGAAACGCTAGTGATAAAAGGCGAGACAAAATTGTAAGTTTATGAGGTGTGTAGTGAGACACAATTGCTCAGTTGCAATAATGCGTCCTCGCTCTGAGAAATCAAAGAGAAAGAACAGTTATATGACGTAATCTCCAAACGCGTTCACATATAAAGAGCGTTGTTAGATATAAATAGCGTTGACAGATATAAATAGCGGTGTAATATCCGTTCAATTTCTACCAAATACCCAATGCGGATGTAGTTACTATATCGAAACGCAATTACATCACGTTTTGTGCTTATATAGTGAGTTAAGATGAAATAATCATTCGGATCTGTAATTTCCACATTAATTTTCGACCTTTTCAACAGTACCTCACTTTAAGGCCCAATTAAAAAAAAATGCTCAATGCTGTCAGCTGTCCAGTAAGAAAAATTAGTAAGAGGGGTGTCTGAACTAATAAAAACCGTTGAGAAAAAAATTTAATACAACAAAACATGGTTTGGTGAAAAAATGGCGTTTGGCGGCCGGACTAATAATATAAAACTTTTACTATTGTATTTTCTAGAATTGTATTTCTACGTTTTAATTGACTAACATGAATCATTGGCATTTAAAAATATCTTTGAAAAAATGCTGATGGTTCATTTTAACCCATATAAAGTCATAACTAGAAAATACATTTCTAGAAAATACAATTGTAAAAGTTTTATAGTATTGGCCTCAGGTAGCAATCCCATCAGGAACTGATCGATAATGAGGCCGTTTTTCGATCAAAGTGTTATTTCCACATACACATTTGCCCATTTCGGAACACCACTGGTATCATACACCACATGTGTCGGATAAAGGCAATACTTTCAAAAGATAATTACTTAAAAGTATCAATGGTTTAATACTTCTGATCAAGAACGCATCCGATGACACTAAACCAGCGCAATTCACTCCGAGAAAAAATCGCAACACTGAATGTCGAACCAAAAGTTTGTATCAACCTTCAACAATACATTTTAAATGCTAAACAACGTATGGTATGGGTCATAATAAAGACCTCTTCAGCCTGGACAACTTGATTCAAAATAACCAAAGAATAAGAATCTTGCCTATCTTTTATGCCAATGGAACTACGAGTTGAACAATGTGGTCTATTGACTGAAACTTAGTACATTTTTTATAATTTTGCCACTGATATGAGTTAATGATTTTGTGAAAATTCAACTCCGCGAGTGATTTCGCAATTAAACACTACACGGCTCCTCTTCCACGAGTTAGATAAATATCGTCCTCCAGAACTTTCTAATAATCACGTAATTAGGATTTGAATTATGCAATAATTAGAATAAAACATAACTAGGAAAATGATGATGAGGTTCACTCTTATAGGATGCTGTTGCTGAGGGATTTGTGTCCTTATCGATTTATTGAAAGGTGGGCGACATTTCGCGTCGAAAAGAGTGTTCGTCGCCAGTGGTATTATAGTGTCAGAAGAGACTGGCGGTAACACGATCGATGAGGACGCTGCAGGTACTGCAGTTCTTCGGAAATCGCAATTTCATTTCCACAAGTGCGCTGTCATCTCTGAAATGCAGTTCAGCATGTAAGTACCTTATCATATATTTGAGTATGCCAACTATTGTAAATTGAAAATGAATTACACGGTTATCTTAACCCCTTGAACACGAGAGGCCTCTTTTCCGTGAGGGAATATAATTTCTCATGCTGTCATTAAGTATGATGGCTGCGAAGTTAAAGTGTGGGGTCGACCAATCAATGTGTTCAACGTTCAGCCACAAGACTGCACGTTTACACTATTAATTAGTCTATCTCCACATAATAAACATGGACTCTTCCAATTGTTTCAATTGAACTGACATGTGAGATACAATCGAGGTTCGAAGGTTAACTCGTCGCCTGCTGCCGGGAGACATGTTCAATTGGTAATACAATATTTCGTTAACATCTTACAGTGCAATTTTAACAAAATGCATGTTCACTCAGGATCAGACATTGCTTTTAGTCAAAAAATATCAGTTCAGTTTACTCTCCACGTATTATAAATGAAGGCCATGACTGATGAAAAGCAAGCTGGCCTTTGACATTACACCAAAAGAGGAGAAAACGCTAAACATGCTGAGCATATCACAGGCCGCTGCCATTTGTGCTTTTTTATATTAAGTCTAACATCAAAAGTCACTTCCATTTCGTTGCTTTTCCCATTGTTTAGTTAACATATACTGGTTATTCTTCCTGTTTACGAAAAACCCTGCCTAATCCACCCTTGCCCCATCTCGCCCAGTACACGTACGCTATGCCTGAATACGCAGAAGGAAATGTTTCACGTTTGTATTATCGTAATACAAATACGATATCACATTTTGTTTCTGAAATGAATCTTCTATTCTGCGCTAGAGGGTTCGATGAATAAACATCTCCATTTGGTTTCTGTCTTCTCATTTTCTTCTTTCTTTAATCCAGTATATTTTCATCATAAGAAACCGACCCTATGTTCCTCGTATGTAGCATATAGGTTTTTTTATTCGAGCGGTCAGAGCGCTGCGTTGAAGGAAAAAAACGAAACGGAAATCGTTGACGGACTATTTTTTAAATAGAAGCGAAATTTCACTGAAATTTTTGACAAATCGTGCACCGCAATTACAATTTGAATCACTCGCGTTAGCTAAAAATCGTCCCCTGAGTTCCAATGTGTTCCATGTGCCAGTAGGCATATAAAACACATTGAAACTCAGGGGACGAAATGGTAACATGGGTTCCCCTCGCAAATTTTGTTGGCGATATAATCTTTTCTTTTTGTTAATAGTTGTCAAATGAATTGCTGAGTGTTCTTCTGATAATATTTTTTATAGACGTGAAGGCGTGTAATAAACCGGGCACGACACGCATGTGTGAATGGGTTAATCGATATGGACCTTGTGCCATCGCGATCTATCTTTCTCTGCTAGCACTCGTTCCATATCGATTAACCCATCACACACACGTGTCGTCCTGGGTATGTGCTACAGGAGCATATCCAACATAATTTGTTAGCTATTTCAAGAATACTCGTCAGTGCATACCTGGTGACACAGACAAACATCTCCCAATTAGAGAGAATTCTTTTATTAGGCCTAAAAAGTTAAAAATCGGTTTCTCATGCCCTCCCCGATGGTCGTTTTGGCTGTCGAGTGCTCTCTCTTCTAATGCTCCTTTTTTACCAATGCAAACTTATAAAAAACTAGACTTTATGATTCTGGAGAATCATGGCTTTTCCCGATGAGATCCCATGATTTTTCTTGACCCCATAGTGTCTGAAGAATTGTTTTTAACTGTCTCACTGAAGTTCCTTCATTGATGTTATGAGAAAGGCGACTATAGTAGTCTCAAATGACTCAGTTTGATAAAAAAATGTTTAGGTAAAAACCATCATTAACGGTGGAGTGGATTAATATCAATATCGTCGTCCGACAAGTTAATGACTGACAAAAGGAGTTATGTTTGTTTGACATATACCCACAAAGTGCTGCGTCTATTTGAAAATGGTCCATTTTATCTCAAATGTATCCAAAATATTGATGTCTGGCAATTTGTAGAAGGTTAACACGTGCTAATAGGAATATTTATCCATGCAACTTGTAATTTCACACTAAAAACTTCGAATGGCCATTTTTACTTAAAATCTACGAGATGTTTTCAGAGAAATCCAGGAAGAACATGAATTTTAAGCTTTTGATGGGTATCATTGTTTATCCAGCCCAAAACAGGTTATGGTTTGTTTTTTTTCGAATACGCTTATTACTTACAAAAATAATTCTTAGTGAATTCTACTTCGACTTATGTTGATTTCTCCTCTTAACTTTGGGTGCTGCGGGTATGCAAACACAGCCCATTTTATAAACATTTTGATGTTTGAGAACCTGCATAGGGTTAAGAAATGCTTACTGGAATATTTTGTATATGTAGTTTGTAATGTCACACGAAGATCTGGGAATGGCTAATTTTTCTTGAAAATCTACACGAAGTTTTTAGAGAAATCCTCGGATAACATGCATTTTTAACCTTTTGAGGGGTATCTCTCTGTAACCAGCTCTAAAGGGTTAATGCTTGATTTTATGAATACCTTCATTACTTACAAAAATGATCCTCGGGGAATTCAATTTCCAATGAAGGAGGTTATGTTTATCTCGTAGGTACACATTGGGTGCAATGGGTACCCAAGAACAGCCAATTTTCTCAAAATGTCTATGCTTTGCAGCCTCTGGAGGGTTAACAAACGGTTACCGGAATATTTTGTCCATGCAACTTTTAATGTCACTCCGAGACCTGCAAACGGTCAATTTTTCTTGAATACTTACTAGATTTTTTGGAGAAATCCACAGAAAATGGGAACTTTAAGCTTTTAAGGGGTACATCTCCTTAACCACTCGAAAATGGGTTAAGACTTCGATTTTTGAATACCCTTACTACTTACTAAACATTTTCCCTATCAGTTTTGCGTCCGGTAAAAGAAGTTATGTTTCTCTGTGGCATTCCCATTTGTTGTTGTTGGTGTCCAAAAACATACTATTTTTTTCAAAATGTTTACATTTAGCAGCCCATGGAGGGTTAACAAATGCTTACCGGAATATTTTATCCATGCAACCGGTAATGTGATATCAAGACCTATCAATAGCCATTTTCTGTTGAAAACTTACAAGATGTTTGTAAAGAAATCCACGGAAAACATGATGTTTGTAAAGAAATCCATGGAAAACATCATTTTTAAAGCTTTTGATGGGTATCGCTATTAACCACCCCAAAAGGGGTTAACGCTTGGGTTTTTGAATACCCTTATTACTTACAAAAATGGTCCTCAGTGAATTCCACTTCCAACAAAGGAGATTATGTGTATCTCTCGGGTATACATTGCGTGTTGTGCGTGTCTGAAAATAGCCCATTTCAGCAAAATTATGATGCTTGGCAGCCTACAGAGGGTTAATAAACGCTCATCGGAATATTTTGTCCATGCAACATGTAATGTCACACAAAGACCTGCGAATAGTCAATTTTTCTTGAAAACCTACAAGATGTTTTTAGAGAAATCTACAGCAAATGGGAATTTTAAGCTTTTAAGGGGTACCTCTGTCAAAAATGGGTTAAAACTTCAACTTTTGAATACCCTTACTACTTACAAAAATGTTTCCGTATAAATTTTGCGCTCGATAAAAGGATGTACTTTTCCTTGTCGCGTACCCATTGGGTGCTGTTGCTGTCCAAAATCAGCCCATGTTATCACAATTTTGACTTTTAGTAGCCCGTTAACAAATGCTCACCGGAGTATTTTGTCCATGCAACTTGTATTGTCACCCCAGGTCCTGCAAGTGGCCAATTTTTCTTAAAAAATCTACAAGATTCATTTAGTGAAATCCACGGAAAACATTAATTTTTTAGCTTTTGAGGGGTATTGCTGTTTAATCAGCCCAAAACGCGTTAACGCTTGGTTTTGTGAATACCCTTATTATTTACAAAAATGATGATCGGTGAATGTCACTTCCAATAAAGGAAGTTATGTTTATCTCTCGTTTATCGTTTGGGGCTGTGGTGCTCGAAAACAGCCCAATTCATCAAAATGTCGATGTTTGACAGCCTGCAGAGGGTTACCATATGCATCGCCTAATATCTCTTGTGTATCAATGGTCGTCTCAAGGCAGGTCTACCAATGATGAATGTTTAAAAAAAACCTACAAGACGTGTTTCGTGAAAGTGCCTATAAACCTCAATTTTGACCGTTTTTTGCCAATTCTGACGAAATATGGGTTCAATCGAAAATTCCACTTCGGTACATTTTTGGATTTTGTACCCACCCCTCTATGAGTGTGCAAAATTTTGTGAAAATCGGTTCGAAAATGGCTTCGGAATCGTGCGGACAAAATGTGTGGACCCCCCCCCCCCCCCACCCCCCCCCCCCCCCCAAAAAAAAAAAAAAAATAATCCGTAGAATAACAAGAGTCTTTTCCAGAGGGAAAAGCCTAATAAATGCTTTATGTCTGATATTTTATCCAAGTAAATAAAATTGATAAATTTGTCCCTTGTGTGCAACAAAGATTTGCAATGTTTTAGCACCCAAAGGAAGAAATACACCAACACCCATGCTATTCTGTGGATTTTGAGGCCTAAAACGTGAACAAACCAAGAACATCAATTTTCGATGGCAGAAAAAAAAAAGAAAAATAAAAAACCGCCCCCACATGCAATTTTACAAAAAAACATTGCCCGAGAAACAGAAGATCTTCTTTGTGGCGCCTTTTTAATTTTTTTTTTTGTTTTATTTTATTTATTTATTTTATTTTTGCTTTTGCGCACCGCACTATCATGTATTGACAGGACCAGTTCATTATCATGAATGATAAATGTCGCGGCCTTTGAAATCGGGAGGTATAAATTGACTCACGCGATTGGACAAATCAAGATAATGACAGACCAGAGGAACTATAATCATTGAATTATTTATAAATTGATTTCTTATTGGTATTTTACGGCACAACAGCAGCTAAGGTTATATCGTGGCAATGAAAAGTATATTTCATAAAAGAGGTCATTATACTCCGTGGAATAAATAAAAAGGAGTTGCTGAAATATGAGAAATAAAACTGAGGAGTGGACACAGGAATGACATAATTTCATGAGCATTTGTATTGTAAAGGTTTCGAAACGACGCAACATTAATATACTGCCGTCTGACAAGATTAAGACCTGTGCAGTGCGAAAGAATGGTCTCCACTGTCAAACCCCGCTGACAAGGAACAGATTCTTGCAGCACATTGCCCTCGACCAAAAAGGAATATGTAAGTCTTGTATGACCAATATGACATCGGGTCAGAATTACATGATTTTTTTTTCTGCAAAGGCAACTTGAAGGATATATACCATTGATAGTTGGTCGGCAGTGATAGAGCTTGTTATTTGTCGCCCCATCCCAATCCGCTTGCAACACAGGTTTGATGTATTTACTGATATGTAGCTTGTAATCACTGAATGGAATTGATAGGTGATAGGCTTGATTAACCCTTTACCCAACATAACAGAAAAATAAGCCAGCGCTATTCTCAAAAAATCGCCAATTACTTTTCATTATCTTTTTCATCTTTTGTCTCAAAAACATAGGTTATGACTCGTTTAGCTCGTTCCAACGAGGGGTCATAATCAATGTTTTTGAGACAAAAAATGAAAAAAATTAGCTATTCAAAATTTTTTTTGCACGTGTCGTCTGCTTTTTATGTTAGGTAAAGGGTTAAAACCTGTTTGCAGCACGATCTGCCCCGGTATTACCAATCCACAGCGGTCAAACTTTACTATTTGCAATAAAGCAGTACGTACAGTAACAGGAGGTGGATTTGGAGTTTTGTGATGGTGGTTCCCAGGTGCGTGCTTTCAGATGAATCAAAGTCTACATCATGTCCCCAAAAGATCCCACAAGTGACGAGCCGCGCTTTTGGTTAAATACTAAAACCCTAAAACAATGTAGTCATGTAACAGTAGATATTAGTATGGAATATACGGGTATTGTGGAGAAATTTTGAAAAGTCAACTTCTTCCCTGAGCATACGCTGTGCATTCGTTCGGCCATACCTTTTTTTGAATGGGATCGACAGCAATCACACTTGTTCATACGTACACCTCAAAGCTTGTGTAGACTGTCGGTAACAGTAGAGACACTCCCTCGTAGCACAAAAATGTATTGGACCCACTATAGCCACTGATCTTGTAATTTTGCCGAGGATTCCGCCTTTATGATTCAGAGACACAACAATTGATGCAAAATAGTTGGAAACAATGGAAATTTTATGATAGTGGAATGATTGTTCTCCTGAAAGTCGGAAATTACGACATGAACTTTATTCTACCAATTTTCTTCATATAATGAGCCGATAAACCACCGCACTAGCATGAAAGCGTAGATCTGCGATTGGTACCTCACAATGATGTACAATTGTATGGGCGAAAGCCTAGTGAGAATAAAGGTGATGGACAATAAATATCCATACTTTTTTAAACAGCCCATAATGCACTGCTATAGTTAATGTGTCCAAATGTGTGTTCTTTCCAACCAGGTGTCGTTCCAATGTACAGCGAAGAATAAATATACACAGAGACTATCGAAACGGGGTTGTGGTGGGAAGGCGGGGGAGGACGGTGCAATCAGCATTTACCTCTACACCATTTTCCATAAATATGCTACATGATTACACTATGAACTTCAGAATTTGAGAATACACAGATATGCAAATATACAGATTCTCCTGCTATATACTATCTGAAAATGTACAGTCTAATGTACAGTGATCAAAGAAGTAATACCTATCAGGATCGAATCGTGATACACTCTTATACCAGTGTGTTAAGATTTTATAAGTGAAATATTCCGAAAGCATGACCTATTCACGAAAGACAAAGGAAGTTAGCAAGTCGGATTCGATGTTCTTGCATTTTTCGGGTGGGGAACATTCCACAGTGATGCGAGGAGAATAGGTGAACGACATTTTCGACTGGATCGCGGCTCAGTCGCGACCCAATAGCAATTCTCTGGCCGCTTTTTTGATCACGTTACTGTAAATAAACTTTTGACCAATGAATTCCCCATCAGCAAATTCGGTCTATTTTTCTGCTTCAACCATCTTCCAACCAGAAGGCTAGCCACGACGTGAAGATATTATTTTACCAAAAGGAGTGGTTAGCGAGTAATTTTACATTGGCTCATATTACAATATAATACACGAGAGGACGTTGTCAGCTGTTTTGAAGGTATATTGTATATAAACAGTGTCCCCCACCACAACAACCCACCCACACCCCATACTACTTCCTAACACCTTCGCCGAACACATCAAGACCTGAGAATCATGAATCAAGAAATACACAGAACGACACGCGAGTGTGAATGGGTTAATCGATATGGCAAAAGTGACAGCGCGGAAAGAAAGAACGAGAGGCCGCAGACCTCGAGTTTTATCCTTCCGCAATGGCACAAGTGCTGCATTAACCCATTCACACACGCGTGTCATTCTGTGTCTATTACACGCCTTCATCTTTATGAAAACAATTATTAGCAATTCATTTGACAACTATGAACAAAAAGAACACATTTTATCTCCAACAAAATTTGCGAGGGGAACCCGTGTACTCCTTCGTCCCCTGAGTTTCAATGTGTTCTATGTGCCTACTGTCACAAAGAACACATTGAAACTCAGGAGACGAGTTTTAGCTATCGCTAGCGATTCAAATTGTAATTGCTGTGCACGATTTGTAGAAAATGTCAGTGAAATTTCTCTTCTTTATAAAAATCGTCCCTCAACGATTTCCGTTTCGCACATGTTTGCGTGCGGAACATATTTTTATTTTCAGCATGGTTTAGTGTTGCTGTAGATGTGGAACTCGTAGAACAGGCGTGTAATAAAAGAGTAGCTTTGTGGATTCAGTTTTTTCCCATCGAGGCGTACAATGGTAAACACGGTCCTGTGAATCTCAAATTTCGGAATAATGGAAACCCAAATCGAATCAGGCAGACGATTTCGAATCCACTCGACTTCAATCTCGAATCCAATCTCATCGTTTTTCATGTTGTAGATATTTCACTCTCTAGAAACCGCAAATATTGTCAGTCTCCACTCAAATCTTGGACGGCGACTCGTCTAGTTTGTTTAGAATATTCCAGAACAGAATCAAAGTCGTTTCGAAAGGGGAGCCTCATTGAACTCTTTTTCTATCACCAGGTCTCACGCACGCAAGCACGAGGAGAGGGCGGTTAACTCGTTGGGTGCTGGAAGCCACTATAAAAGGCTTTCAAAAAAGAGGGTACCAGAGCAAAAGCCAGCGTTTTCCTTGCTCATGATTCATATTCAGTCAAACTCAAATAATGTTTTGTTTACATAAATTTGTTCCATTACAAATTATAGGAGAGTGCCTGTAGGCACTCTCCAATAATTTGTAATAGAACACATTTTGAATAATAAATTCAGATCAGCAAAAATAACGTGACCCTCAACCAGTCCAAGAGACACTTGGTGGGATTTTGAGAACATTCCGAGGATTCGAAAATTTCCAAATAAACTTGATTAGAATCGAATCATTGCAGCTTTTTGAAATGGATCGAATCAAATTGCGAAACTTTTTATGGCCCTAATGGTATATCATGTGCGTCGGGAACATTTGCACCCCACCCCCATCCACTTTTTATGGTTCCGCAGCCTCTGTATATATTTGATTGAGTAATGCTAATTTATGCTGAGTGGCGATATCGTTCATATTTTAAAATATAGTTATTGTAATGATACCTATCATCAGATGCTTTTGACTGAATTGATGAACACAACCACAAAGGGCAATGCTTCGCTTCCGTCTCTTTGTGAGTGTTGAAACTGACTTCTGAATTTGCTGACAACATATTTAGTGGAAGTAATTTTTTACAGCCACATGCTAACATTTATATTACCGTTTACGATGAATGTCACAATGGTTATTTAAAGTTCCGTAAAAATGAATGAATGATCAATATATTGCTGTCTGTATCTTTCTGGAAATCATACGCTTGACATTTCATTGAGAAATTAATAACGTTAACTATTGGTTACCATTGTTTTCTTTCACATGTTGAACCATTGCGTTCATAAAATGAATGTCAGGAGGAACAAAAACACGTTTAATATTCTTGTAAACTCTTTTGCATGGCTTGGCTTTTTTATCGAATTTTGTTTCTGACTGCAGTTCTCGTATCAAATCAAAAAAGAACGAATATGCTTCTAGAAAATACTTTTCACAATTTTAGATTTGAGAAAGAATCTTTATTACATGGTTGCCTGTGAATTATCGCAAATTATCTAAAATATATTTCTCGATATCCGTCGATTCGTTGGATATCGAGAAATATTCCTCAGTAGCTTCCTAACGTCACGCTTCGGCGCATGACGTCGCCTTGAACGTCGCCATGACGGAAAGATCGGCAGATCTTTGTTATTGTCTTGAAGCTGTTTGCAGTCGAATTGGGCTGAATATTGAGAGGTAAAATGTCACGTAGCATATAATAAAAAGAAAATCTACGCTATTTTAGTAGTGAATATCGGGCATGCGTGCAGACCTGAACGTATTGTTTTTCACTCGCGCAAGCGCTCGTTAAAAATAAAGCTTTCAGGTCGACACTCATGAGATAATTCCCGATATTCACTAAAATCGCGTAGATATCCTCGATATATCTACAACAATATGGAGAGAAAGATTTTTTTTTTTGAAAAAAAAATCGCCGATTTTACAATCAAGAGAAAAAAATGGTGCTTTATTCCTTTAGTGTTTACCAACTAAATCGGTTGCAAATAATGACTTGGTGATTAGAGGCAAATATAAGTCTGGTCACAACATAATGTTATATATATCGTTGCTATATTTTCGATTCAATAATGATAGGAATGCCTTGCCTAAAAGTGATATCCCAGACTTCACTCGTCTCATTCTACGCATTAGAGTAACCGTTACAGCGACTGAGCCATTCCTCACAGGCACGAATAGTATTATCTCTGATGAGGTGAGGGTGTGAAATGTTGGATATATCACCCGAGGGCAAGATATTTGGGCCAGACACTAAGCTTGCTGAGTGTCTGGACCAAATATCTTGTCCCGAGGGTGAGATTTTCCCATCTCACACGCAACCCCCATCAGGGATATTTTTTCTCTCCTAACAAAATCACTCTGAGGTCAGCAAAAGTAATTCAGGGACACGTGCAGCTATATCGAATAATTTTGTTGTCCACTTTGGAAAAAAACTGATTTGCTTATCGTAAAGAACGCATACAAAAGTTCTGTATATACCACATGTATAGACCTCGAATGTATTGAGATGGTCCCTAGTGTTTACATTGGCTCTCTTGACAAGCAGACTTTTCGTGGCAGTCGTGGAAAGCATGTACCCCTTGATTTTCATGATGTTGTCGTGTACTGTCTACATGTACACGACATGTGTAGGGTGTTCAGTCTTCATTTCTACACAAACCCTTGTGAATTAATGATTGAATATGGCGAGGGCAAATATAAGAAGACATTTGAAGCAGAAATGTGGCGGGCTGTGGGGATGGTGGATCAAGGGGCTACCCATCGCCAGGTTGGTGAAGCCCTTGGTTTGCTCCATACGGTGATCACCAGACCCTAGGCGAGATTTCAGCAGTATGGCACACCAGTAAGACGGCATGGCGGTGGCAGAGTCAGGGCAACATCTGCAGCTGAAGGCCGGTTTTTGATCATTCAGGCCCGTAGGAACCGCTTTGCCACAGCAACCCAGCTTCGCGGTAACCTTCAGAATGCGTTCGGTGTAAATGTTTCGACGCAGACTATCCGGGCAAGGTTGCATGAAGGTGGTCTCCGATCGTGAAGACAATGTATTCGCATTCCGTTGTCCCAGAACCACCACCAGGCACGATATGAATGGGCCATGTTGGATGGACCAGATAAGATTGGCGACCTGTCCGTTTTACAGATGAGTCAAGGTACTGCCTGGCCTACACAGATAGGCATTCTAAGGTATGGAGATGACCAGGACAGCAATTCCACACAGCCAACATTGCCGAGCATGACAACTATGGTGGAGGGTCAATAATGGTCTGGGCGGCATCAGCTGTGATGGACGTACAGAGCTCTGTGTCCTTGACCGTGGTACATTGACTGCATAACGGCTTCTAGTTGAGATCCTGGATACCCACGTCAGATTGTATGCAGGTGTAGTGGGTGATATATTCATTCTAATGGACGATAATGCCCGTCCTCATGTTGTCCATGCTGTCCGGCAGTACCGACAGAGGAAGGGGATTGAGCGTATGGACTGGATCCCCTGGCCACAATCCAATCGAACATGTCTGGCATGAGTTGCAGCTTGCAATTTCAGCCCGTCCAGTCCAGCCAACAAGTGTCCAGGAGCTTGGTGCCATGCTGGTCCAAGAATGGAACAACATCCCACAAAGGACCACCAGGAACCTGACTGGGAGCAAGAGAAGGCGTTGTCAAGCTTTAATTAACAGTAATGGGTCTCATACTCGATATTGAATCCATACCAGTTTGCTCCCTCAACTTTTTGGCAAATTTGAAAAATTTCTTCTTTTACCAATAATATCCATTTTCCGTGGTTATCATATTCAAAAGCTAAAAAATAATGTCAAACACAAACAAAATTTAATTTCTGTACATAAATCATTGATGAAAAATTAAATAAAAAATATATACACTTTTCATAACACTTTAACAAGATTTCAACTAAAAGGTAAAACAGGTAGTTGGATGTACTTGGTGTTTAGCAAACTTTGAGTAGTATATATCTATCTCACATGGCCTTCTCGCATGGGACACGCATATCACGCATATCTCGTTCTTGTGGCTATTCAAAGAACAAGAATACACAAATTATGGATGCAAAGCACCGTTGCATGCTACTGGCACCATCTATATCGCTTATTTCTTTCTGAAAAGTCATGGTCTAACACAACTAAACAAACACGCGCACGGCTGGTTGGAAAAATATGCCATCCTGTCTCACAATTAGTTGGAGAGTGATGGACATTTGGTATTTTAGGTAATTTATAACAACCACGTTAATGGGTCTTCTACAGGATTCTTTAAAAGTGACAACTAATATACAGTACATAGAGAGTGGATTATCAGTAAAACACTTGTGGAGTTGAATTTTATCCAAACAATAACCCACGTTTTTCGATAAAGCAGAAACAAAAACACAAGAGACCACCTGACTCTATCCTGATACCCATTGTCGGAAACACCTCGTGCGATTCCTTTGCACAAAATGTGTGGGGTACATTACCGTATTTACAAACGTGAACAGTATAGTTCGACCAGATCGCGTCCAGTTTCCTCCCCCAATACTTTAGAACCACACGTCTACACAAGGCGGAAGGACATTGGACATCACATTGTATTTTCATTCTTGATTATGTCTTTATTTCACATTCTTTTTATTTTTGGATGGGGCGCGGTGGCTCAGTAGGTAGAGGTGCAGGCTGCAACCCGAGAAGTCCTCGGTTCGAATCCCACTTGCGGCAGCCGCGTTGTGTCCTTGGGCAAGACACTTCACACCCATTGCCCACGTGAGGGCACGGTGGTGTTGTGTACTAAGGTGTAGTGCACGTCGATGGCGCACTTGTCTTCAACCAATGCTAACCCTGCTTGTGTTGCTGGAGAGCCTGATAGTTGTTCGCCTTTGCTCAGTGGTTCTCCCCGGATACTCCGGCTTTCTCCATCTGTAAAACTGTCCGACACGAGGTGACCATGGCTGTCGAAAGTGTCGTTAAACCCCAATAAATAAATAAATTTATTTTTGGATCTGGACCCTCTGGTGTAAATGTGTCGCAATCAGGTCGCGCCCTGATTGAGAAATCTGAGATCCATTTTACGATCACTTGACTGTAATAACTGGGGAGACACCTCATTCCGTGTGTGTTTTTGTGATAATACGGGATGTTTACCGGATTTTTATTCAGGTCAATGTGTTGACGAGAAACTGATTTGGATAAAAGTGCCGTTTGTCGTAATGGTCTAGACTTGGAGGTATACACTTCCAGGGTGATTGATTGACTTCGTGGGTTTGAGCAAAATTACTGGAGTCTCAGCGGCTCTGCCCGGTACGGCATATGGGAGAAGTCCAGGGGCTTGTTCATTCCGTTTGCGTATTAGTTCTGCCGTTTAGGCTACTAACTGTCCAGAGAAGATGGTCATTAGTCAAGGTTCCTCTTCACGCTCCCAGTCGCGATTAAAACGATGCTTGTGTATGTTGGTTTATATTTCCGGTCGATGGTGGCTTGGTAAGATGAGCATTACATGGAGCAAAGTGTTCGCCATGTTTGTTCTGATGATCAGTTCTTGATGAACGGTTAACAATGTTGTCAACAACGTACGGGATAAAAAAAAAAATAAATGATCGTATAAATATATTGGTCTATGGTCCCAGATTTAAAACACATGAATAAAAAGTACTGGAAGACCCGCAGGGAACTTCTCGAGTTTTTAATTTTATATCGCCTATATCAAGCAGGCATTCCGCAGGGAATTGTGCAAGGTCCGAGACAGAACTGAAAACTCTAAAGTTTCTTGAAGTCGGCCCCATCGATCTCTGGACTACGGTGCAGAATCGCTTAGATCTAAATGTTTTGCCACCATACCAACAGAGCTAACAACAATTCCAGCAAGGAAACTGGGTCCGGTCATTGCAACCCCATTGCTCAGACTCTTTTCCCTTGTCGTTAGCTCAGTTGGTATAGTGACAGAACATTCAAGGCTAGACGATTCGAGGCTGTAGCCCCGAGATCGACTCCCATGGGTGCTGTCTTCAGTGAACTTTCGAGCTTCCAAATGATCGTATAAATTACACATGTACATTTCATCTTGATTTTCGACTTTCCTCTCAGAACTAGAAAGAAGAGAAATGAATAGCACATATAGATAGATAGATAGAACAATCCAAGAATATATTTGATTTTGGAGGTTAATTTATCAATTCTTTCATGAAATTTCACGCAGGTACGCATGCTCTTCTTCTGTTTTACTAGACTGTATGGTTCAATATATTTGTTGATTCAGTCCAACAGGACTTCCGGGCTGCTTTTTATTAAAATACAAAACAATCAAAGAATGTGCCCCATGTAGCAAGCCTTTGACCACGAAACAATGCACGCTGTGTAAAGAGAACGCCAGAACCGGTAACCTCTGGTGGTAGTTTCATTGATCCAAGTTTATTGCACTTCGTATGCTGAAGGAGTAAGTTTTATGTGAACTTGAATATCAATACTTCGATTCTCAGCATGTCGTTGTTGTAAACAATAAATACAGAAAACTCAGCTCGGTCTTCAGTTACGTTCAAGTATCTTCATAAAGAAAGGCATCTTTTCCAAAGCCTTCAGTAGAAACCACATTTATCACACTTCAGTTTTTACTTGTACATTGTACTGAAGGCCTTAACCTTTACACTGAAGATCTTAAATATTCATGCGTATTTTATTATGATGTACTGTCAGGCGCCGATTAACACTATCATCTGATTAATTGTCGGAAAGCGCCGGAGCGCATTCACGAAATTAATAAGGTGAAACAGTTACAAGTGTGTTATAAACTTTATGAAACTTCCTCAAGTACAGGCATAAATATATGTATAGACCCCATGTATAATAAATTGGGCGTGGCATAAAAATGCATAAACATAAGTACAGAACAATTGTCATATAACGGTGTGATTCCCGATCAGATCGTGATGCTGTGGCGACACGCTACCGTCTGTGAGTCAGGATTTCTTAAATAAAATATTGCAAATTCAAGTCTGGGGAAAGAAAACAAAGAAAAATATCATGTGATATTCAATTTTGTCGCATTGTATCATAAGTGTGTGTGTGTGGGTGGGGGTGGGGAGGGGGTTATGGCGTTGAGAGAGGAACATGGACAGAGAATCTAAACCAGAACCCAGTAGAGATCCAGTTGCAATTATCTTTCCACGTTTATGACCACAGTACCGTACTAGCAGAGCAAACGGTATTTCTGATCTTAAATTCTCAGCCTGAAAGGTTAAACAGGTTGAAATACTTTCTCAGCGATCGTCGGACGTAATATAGTTGTATATTATGAAGTGGTCATTTATTTGAAACACAATTTGATTTCATTTTTTTTTTGAAAGGACGTCAACCTGTGTGCTGGAGGGCCCTATCCCACCCGCCTTCCAAATGTCATTATTTGGTCTATGACGTAGTTGTAGTTTTATACATATACGCGGTCGGTTTGAATTTCAATATTCCGAAATTCCAAAACCCACAGTTTTGAAGTAATACATACACTGGCGAGAGTTAACTCCAACATTCACATAAATAACCACTGGGAGTACTCCGCCGAGTCGTTTTTGCTTGTGAAGGCCGTGAAATTCAGGCTACCTGTATAATGCATGAACTTTTTTTATCGACGTGTAATTCTGTATACATACGTTCACATTGCGCCCAAGTTTGTGTAAAACACAGCACGATAAAATAAACTATGGTGCTTTTGTATACAAATGAATCTCCCGGAGCGTTTACAGCAAATCTCATCCAGATGCCATCCATCAAAAGTCAACTGGCAATAAAATTATGTCAGCGGGATAACTTTCGGAGCGTTTTCGGGCCGTCTTGGTTGGGTGGTAAACATGGTTAACCAATATTCTTCTACGGAGTGGAACAATGTAGAATGTATGATATGATTGAGTGGTAGAGATATAGAATATACAAATAGTAGCTTGGTGTACCAAATGTTCACCACGAGTGGTGAAGTGGTGTTCACCGCGAGCCTTTGGCGCGCGGATAACACCACTTCACCACGAGTGGTGAATATTTGGTACACCAAACTACTTTGGGTATTTTTATTTATACCATGATCGTCAGATTAATAAGAGTTTAAATGTTGAATAAATCAATATTCAGACGTGCGATTCTGTTTTTGTTTACATGAACACCGGTGGACGGTACTTCCGTGGCAATTTTATAGCCAAAACGAATCAGAAAACGAAACGCGCAAATTACGGGGCCTTTTCTCATTTTAATAACATAATAACATACTATTTCGAGTTATGGATGCTTTATTAACATAAGACAACGTATGTTTGTTAATTTTTGGTATCTTATGAGGTAAACTTTTTTAAAAACGTAATAAATAATAAATTTAGACAAGTTGCATTCAAGGCGAGGTCATCAAAGGTTAACTTGGATGTTGTTCCACTGTAGGTGTAAATTGTAACTATTGAAATCACATTGTTGACGTGTTCATCACGGTTGGTATGTAAAGCTAAAATTTATGTCTTAGGCTTTTTTATATATAGTAGAATAGGTAATCAATGGTACATCAAAGACCAAAACATGGATAGGATTTTAACTAAAGGATTATGGGAGAGCCAGATTACATTGCATGCGACAACTACAGATACATGCTGCTACAAGATAATTATATCATTTATGAATCTAAAGATAGACACAAATGAGACGAAATGAATCCTTTTCTTGTTGCCTTCTCCCCGGTTGCAACCTTTCCCAGACAGTAGTAGATAGATAGATAGATAGATAGATAGACAGATAGAAAGATAGATAGATAGATAGATAGATAGATAGATAGATAGATAGATAGAATAGATAGATAGATAGAATAGATAGATAGATAGATAGATAGATAGATAGTAGATAGATAGATAGATAGATAGATAGATAGATAGATAGATAGATAGATAGATAGATAGATAGATAGATAGATAGATAGATACGAACGAACGAGCGAGCGAGAGAGAGAGAGAGAGAGAGATTACCAGATCCACTATATTGTTACACCATAATACTGCCACCAGGGAATCAGGGATGGCGTGTGGGCCCTCAGGACTGATGCTCAGTCACTCAAAACTCGTGTTTCTCCTGTGGACCCAGTTACTGCATTTTATTATAAATTAGCAGGAAGAGGTTGGATATAATTTTGTGTCTCTTACATGCAAGATGTGATCAGAAATTCCCATGTATGACTTGTCTTTTCTACAGCGTTTAAAGTGTTCAATTTTGACTCCATACTTATTAAATTTCCCCATCGAGCCGAATATGGGCGGATATGGTGTGATATAAGGCGAAGTGAGATAAATATTAGGCGAGGCCGAAGGCAGAACCCAGTATTGATCTTGCTGAGCCTTATATCACACCATATCCGCCCACTGAAAGCCCCATAACGTATTTTTTATGCCAGTCCTTTGAAAGAGACACAACCATAAGTGTACCCAGATTCCTAGCGTAAATGTTCTGTTATTACTATTAGGAAATTTCCCGATTTTACATCATGTGAAGGTCACGCTAGTAGGAGGCGCTGAAACAACGGAGTTTTCTTCTCAATAAACAGGAATTTATATTAACAATCCACAACTTTAATTCAGTGTTAAGTACTGGAAAAATAAAACAACTGGAGCGAATGGATTAACAGTTCTTTCAAGAAGGTAAGTGGGAACAGTTTCATTCATTATTTGTTGTTAATGGTGATATTAATGTTTCCGACTCGGCAGTTCGCAAACACAGGCATATTTCCAGTAAGTTTACGCATCTCATTTTATTTACATTTGTTTATTAAAATTTCTCAAGGACTGGAAGAAACGTATTATAGTTGTACGTTGCTCAACAGACACACACGCGAAATTATTTGTTGTTCGTTGAATACGCGAAATTTGGAAAACCATCGAAGCGAGCGTTGGATGTCAAAAACAAAATGTCTGAACTGACCGTATATAAGCTCTATATACGGTCAGCTCTATGATACAGTCTCATATACGGTCACTAGATATTGAAGCAGATTGGTCAATAAGAATTACTGGCATATTAATGTTAAATATGGAGCCACAGATATGTACTTTTCATAATATATAGAGGTGTGGTTGTCTCAAACACAGTTCTGTGTTTTGTATTCCTAACATACCCTTAATACACATTGTCAGGACACCTGAGGCCCCGTAAGGCCTGGGCTGACGTGGGGTTATTTAGTCCCGCTGATGAAATTGCGGAAAAATTAGACCGACGTGGAGAGTCAGAATCCTGGTGCCGCGAACTCGACGCTGGGAGCTGAGTTCGACCGTCGCTGTGATTTCTCCTCTGCCAAATTGGCCTAAGATAGGTTCGATTTCCGTTAGGTGTGATTCCTAATCACTTCAGGCTGCGTAATGGAAAGAATGATTTAAAGTAACAACGGTTCTTTTATTTACACATAAAAATAAAGCCGTTTCAATATTTCAACAATCAACAATTCGATTCTTTTCACAGAAAATGGGTTGCTAGGGTTAAACAATTCTCAACAATTATATAGTCATTCTATAGCCCTGTACTGGCACTATAGTCTACACACTGGAAATGTTACTGCCGTGAGCTCGCCATAAGAGCTTCACAAATCTGAAATGTTATTACCGTGAGCTCGCCATAAGAGCTTCACCCGCTTAGGCTCAAATGTCAACGTCTGCGCGTAACTGTACCTCTGGCTGTCGGAGGGTTCCGACCAGCAATGTTTGTCATCTATAAAGCCATCGTACTTCTGATTTGGGTCAGATATTGTCTACTCATACCTTATGTGCCTTTTGAAAGTCCTCCGTGAAAGTCCTATTGAAATGTTCACTGTTCCTGGTTGAATTCACGATTCACAAATGCCCCTTCTTGTGCTAGGGCGAAATTGTCACTCACACCGATCTCCTGTCGGTATTACGATGCTTCGACAGCAAAACAAACTACTCAGAACGCAATCAGTCTGACGCTTCAAAGGGTTAATACGCACAATACAATTAACCTACACTTCTGACTATTGCAGGCTGATACCTGCTACTCGACAATCTAAACTTTAACGTTTCACCTTGGGTGTTCCTTCTCAACGAATTTGGCACTGTAGCCGCCGATCAACCTTAAGCTAAATCAATCGTGGTATGCCCTCTCTGGCGATTCCAGCCGTTTCAGGGTCCTGTGATCGAAGGTACCCATATGCCAGGAAACAGAGTCCGCCTGCCCTGGACTTCACCAACGTGTGTGTGACCCCAGGTATGTGTCTAATGCTCTGCTCTTCAAGGTATATATACTTTTTACCCTAAACTGTCAGGTGGACCGTCGCTCATCTATCTGTCAAAACGGTGGGAGATGACGTATATCGAGGCAGAATCAATACAAGTCATCTCGCGCGTGATTTAACGGTGATTTCACTTGTCAAGAAAACCGATTCGTTCCTGCCACACATTGCTATCAGGTGACGACACGACAAACATTTCTATCTTTTAGAATCTCGTTTCTCAATTGCCCGTGACGATATCCTGCCACCAACCGATTACATCTCGTAAGACTCGCGACTACTGTATAAGTTAAATGAGATTAGACCTTATCTAACATACCGTTTCTCCCCTGGGTCCCTGCCCTGAAGCTGGATATACACCACGTGTGTTTTTTCCATGTCCAGCTTCACAGAGAAGTTAAATTCACGTAGGGTTTTCGCCTTGATGCGGAACATCTTTTGAAGTTACACTATCTTTATATATGAGGCCCCTTGCCCCTATATTTAGGCTGGCTTTGCCCTGACACACATGGGCCATCACTGATATGTATCAATGTGTTCTGCCTTTCTATGGACGTGTCCCACACCCTCAAATTTCTATGTACTCTTACGCACCTACTTTAGCAGAAAAAAAGCTCAGTACAAAATCCAGATAAATGATATTTAACCGCAAGCCTTTACCCGACTGGCCATGAAGTACTATGACATGTGCATCCCAGTTGTGGACTAGTCTTTTGGTTCAATAATTTCCGTATAACCAATCTAATCAGACGTCCTTGGACATTCCAATCTAAACTGACTTATGCGGAGATGAAAATGGCATTTGTGTAATCAAGCATGCACATTGGATATCATTCCTGATTAAAGAGCAGCACATGATAACTGCGTTGGATCCATCCTACGCATTGAGAAATAACACACCTACACCTTATTAGATCAGTTAATTAATATACAGAACCACATGTACGTTTGAATGGGTTAAGAATTATCGCAATCGATTGCAAAGCAATAGAGCACGATAATTCTTAACCCATTCAAACGTATGTGAGGTTCTGCATTTACCACTCACCTCCCATATAACAACCAGTCTACAGGAAAATTGAAAAAAAAATTTTAAGTGGATAATTGCCGAGTTTTCTTCATTGCCAGCAAGACATCACTGTTAGTTAGCGGGGTTCCAACCCTAACTTGCTTTTGAATTTTTATGGCATTCGTTTGGTCAAAACCAACTGACGATCACGACGATCAAACTTCAAATATTGAATAAACTACCGGAAATAACACGACAAAAAGTATTCGAATACTAATAAGTTTAACATACTCCATCATTATATGACCTGTTGTGGAAAGTATTTGTCAAGGAACAAGCAGTCAGGGTGTTATTTTTATTTTGTACATTTTTGACTCGAATCTGATTGTTTAAATATCCCAGATAAACAAATCTAAATGGAGAACTTGGAATTTTCAAGCGATCTCGACTTCGGTACATTCGATCAATGAGTGACGTTATTTAGTTACACGGGTTCCTTCTCTGGTTATGTTGGAAACGAAATCTAACGTGTTTTGTATCACCACATGTGTGATACAACTTTATTTTTATCGTACAGGCGGAATACCGACTCCGGTACATTCGATCAATAAGTGACGTTATTTGTGTACACGAGTTCCTTCTCTGTTTACGTTGGAAACGAAATCGAACGTGTTTTATTCACCACATGTGCGATACAACTTTATTTTTATCGTACAGGCGGAACAATGGAAATACCGTGTTTTACTTTTTAATAGGTGCGTAATAAAAATCAAAACAGCCCTTTTTGGCAATGAAGGCTGTATTTGACATTTCGAATTAACTGTTTCCTAAAATAGCTTCTATTAAGTTGAGATTCCACCTGATACATCTCTCAATCAAAATGGATGCCGACTGTTAGTTACATGAAGATATCCTTGAATAACCTCTTGAAGTGAAGCGGTGTTTATTAACTATGGTAAATAAGGTCTATTTCACTGTTTTATTACTCAAAGATTATCAGATACAGGGCGCAAGTCGTCTAATGTTAACAACATAATTGGGGGCATTACTTGGTTAGTTTCTTATCGGCCGAAATATCCGGTAAGGCCGAAGGCTGATGTGAAGTTAAAGTGTGACCGAAGGTGGAAGCCTGTTGTGAAGTTACCGAATCTCGGCCGACACAAAACTATTAATCTCTCAATTTATTAATCCAAAACAAATCTTTTACAAAATGCCGTCAGATCCGTTACAGTTTTCTGACAGAGTTAATGGCTCTTTTTACAAAGCCAGAAGTTGTTTCTTTTCCTAGTTCAGCTACCAGAATGCCTCGGCTTCCCTACTGGGAAGCCGCGACATTCGGAAAGCTGAACCATCTCTTCCCCTACTTTGAAGAAGCTCCGCTTACAAGTCTGAATTTTAGTTTGCGTTGAATATTTTGTACAACTCTCTTCTTTCTTCTCTTCATCCTGCTAAAACATTTTTTTCTATTTTTTATTCAGATCTTCGTTTTTTAATTACATTCAAAGGCATATTTCATGAAATAATTTTACAAAGCTGTTTTATACACGACACAGAAAGAGAAATAACAAAGTTTGTTATTCATTCATAGTGATATGAAGTGTCATTTGTAGCTGCACTGTGTTGCGGGAAGCTGCCGTCTGAGTTTTGGTATGAGATCGAGGTGGTACATGCTTATCAATGTACGTACATGTACAAAAATGTGACTACGTCTGTGCATAAATGTCATTTTATATAAAATACAGTGTCGCAGCCTCTCCACTCTCGCAAACATTGTAAGAGTGGTTGAGTTGCTGTCGTGTAATGATACCTGTAATGACTTCTGTAGGTTGATAGTCTGTTCTGTGTGGGGGACTCGAGCGAGACACCTTTTAACACGAACCAAAACATGGACATGCTGAACCATTCTATACAACAACTTGTTGTTTACACACATTTGCTTTTCACCTTACTGTTTAACTGAAATGGCGTGAAATTACCAGAAGTACTTTAGACCTTTACCCAACACAATGGTTAAAAATACTTATTTATTACAATCATTGATTCATCAATACCATTATGCCGGGTAATCCAAATTTTCCTGTCTGCATTCGCCGATTAACGGCGAACGCTTCAGATGTAAACAAAATGTTGAGCCGAGTAACACATCAAGGGGGACAACTCCAGGTTGTTGCATATCGGCCGAGATCGTCGTCATATCAGCTTGAAGACATATCGGCCGAGCTTGGTAATGGAAAATTCAGGGTGAGAAAATCTTTTCCATTAAATAAGAATAAACACTTGGTTTAACTTGATTTTATAAAGCTGTTGCAGTAATTGAAGATTCATAGTGCTAATAGTGAGTCTGAACATCAATAAACGGTCAAACTCATACGCTGAGTTGTATTCTGACGAATGGTAGTTTGGTAGCCAACCAGGCATTTAAAAACACACACCAACTAGGAAGCGCTCGAAGATTCAATTTGTAGTGGTATTAAACACAAGGAAATCTTAACACATATTTTATAATATATAGTTTATTTGAACATTTTTTTTTTATTTTACGAAATTCAAAACGAGCAAATCTATCTAACCAATAACCTGAAAATTGGGATGGTATCAATAATGAAATGTACAATTTGTATCAATATTTTCAACTCTTTCAAGTCGATGATTGCCTTGAAATTCTGCTAACGTCGCGTCTGCTGAGTTTGCGAGTTGGAGAATTGCTCGCCGCTGTTGGGTGGTTCAGTCTAGGGAGTCAGGCTTGCTCCGTCCGTAAAACTGCCCGACACGATGTGTTCTTGGCGCTTAAAGTGCCGTTAAACTCCAATAAGGAAACGAACATTCAAATTTGTATAGTTCAACGTTTCATAGGTGATAACTTCCAACAGCGATTTACAGACGCCACCAATGCACAACTACAAATAAAACTAGAAGTCCTGTCATGAAATGCGCACAAATAGCACGTCGATCTGCGCGTTAATCTACGCGTTATGACCACAGAGAGGCTATCAAATTCTGTACAGATGGCCTGTGAACAAGTAATGTTTCAACCAATGGACATCTGGGTAACCCGGAGGTCCATTGGCCAAAACATTGCCTGTGTTTGTTATGAGTAACCAGGAGAACCTGCCGTGCTTCGGATTCCATTCTCTTTGGCAATTGCGCTCAATCCCTACGCGCAATTAAGCCTAGATAAGCGCACAGTTCGTGACAGAACTTCTAGTTTTAACTGTACGTGATAACATTCAACAGCGATTTACATACGCCATCAATGTACAACTATGGCCCATTAAAATCTAGATACAGTTATATAAACTTACTACTTTTAAGGGCGCGAATTGTAACTCCACCATGCACTCGTGACCAGCTTGTGTTTTGAACCAAAAATAAAGGGTCGACCGATGAATTTGATTCAACATGGTGATGAGTAGTAGGAGACGTCTGGATCGGGTCAGACTGGATGGAACCCGTAAGTGATGTCGTAGACACGTGGCCCAATTACGCTATGTTGGGTTGTCATGATAGATGTCATGTCTATTTTGGTAGTTAGATATACTCCAGTTGACTCGAATACACGCCCTGAACACCACGCCCATCGTAATAGAGGACTTCGAGTTGAATATAAACCACGTGCCATCATAGAAACCAAGGTGATTGCCTAAGTAAACAAAACAGATGATGGAAACACGTGTCACCATAATAACAGGCGCTGCCATGTGTACTGACACCGCGTATCACCTTGTGATGGCGCCATAACATGGTCGCTAACGTGCGCTACCATGACAACCCAACATGACGTATCCTGCTCGCGTGATTCTGACGTCGCCCTCTGCGTCCATCGTGAGCTCCACCCAATCCGGCCCGATCCGTCCCTTTCCTACTACTGCGATGACAGGATGAATGTTCAAAACTTCCCTTCTTTGACAATTTTCAGTGATCTGGCCAATCGAATATAATCATAATTGAGCGACGGTGATGCGACGATGCTTCTGGTCTTAATGACGTGAAAATACATTGGACGTCGGGCCAAGAAACTGCGCTTCATTAGGGATGCAAGTGCAATGCAGATTGTGATCTGCCAACGATCATTAACCGATTTATGTTGTCTGGGAAAACTGGTATGAAGCTCACTGTTTCTGAAAGTCACAATTTTGAAGGCGGCAGAATGGTTTCACAAGACAATATTCACCAGATTTGTAAATCATGGGCATGTCGGGATATGGAGCGCCACCTATTTTATGGAACTCAAGTTTTTTTCTCTAGCAGTGAGACCAAGGGACAAGGTATTGTCCGCAATAGCATCCGCCATAACACATGAAAATCCACTACAGAGGGAAATGGATGTGCATGTGTTATGGAGAATAATACAATACCCCGTGCATACACCTATACCCTTACGCTCGTCTCCGGCGAGCCATTATATATTGGCTCCCCTTTTTCAAAACTGTAATGTGTCTATGTCAAATTGCAGTAATGTTTTGGTTGGGAAATATTGTGTTCATGTGTAAAGAAGCCACCGGATGGCCGCACTGGACTTTCGTTTTCCACTATTGTCTTCGGGGTGCCATCGGACACCGTCGACGAGAGTGGGACAGCCCGTCGCGTGTTCGCCTCGCCGCGCCGCGCGTCTGATATCCACCATGACCCTGATTGAAATGTGATGCCAGCTTCCCAACCAAACCAGGAATCCTAGATCAGTAACCGTCATCGTACAATGTTAAAAAATAAATGTTGCTAAAACATACAGTAATATTACTGACAGCCATCTGTCGATCATATTACCGCATTACGGAACAAATAACCGTCCACGGATTAATCAAACGAAATACCAAAGAGGTGTGCAGTGTGCATTTGTTTACTGGAGTTCAGGATGAACGTATTTATCTCTCTGATTCCTGTTTAGCAAAACAGCATAGCCCGTGTCGTACCTGTCTTGGAAGAGCGCAATGTTAACCATTTGAACAGAAAGGCCGCTTTTCCTGGTTCGTCATACTTTCAATAAGTAGGATGGCTGCTTAGTTAACATTTGACCAAACTTGAAAAGCAGACGACACTTGAAAAAACAATTCTTGAATAACTCATTTTTTTCATTTTTTGTCTCAAAAACATAGGTTATGACCCCTTATTGGAACGAGCTCGACGAGCTCCTTCCAACGAGGGGTCATAACCTATGTTTTAGAGAAAAACAATGAAAAATAATGAAAATTGATTGGTGATTTTTTTAGAATAGCGCTGGCCAGTTTTGGCCGTTACGGTGGGTAAAGCGTTAAGGGTGAAGTAGACCAATCAATATTTCCAACGCGCTGTCCTAGGACTGCGCGTTGGAAATATTGTTTGGTCTACACCCTATTAATAAATATGGACTCTTCCGATTTCTTCCATTGAACTGATATGGGAGATACCAGCACTGTTCAAAGTTAAGATACGCTAACTAATATTTTAACCTGCAGCCACACGATACTGGGCTACTCTCCATGGCTGCTGAATACCATGCCGGTGTGATGAAGGTAAACTAAATATCAGTCCCTTAATTTAACTTCTAGTCGAACATAAAGGTGGACATTTAAAAACACGGGATTTCTAAACCGTAACACTTGCCTGTAGCAGTAGGTCTACCGACAGTCTCTGTACCTTATTTCAGAAGTAATTTTATCTTGTTCGCGATTGATTGAAGACAGCTGATATCGTGTCAACCTGGTCATTTGAAAATAGGGATAGGGGCTATAATCAGTGACGTAGCCAGAGGTGGAATGGTTGCCCCCAAATCCTCACTGGACTACCTAAAAGTCCTGAAATCTACTATCTGCATGCGGCGCCAACTGATGAAATTACATATGACAAAGTACGCTTGGTGAAAATAGGCATTCTTTCTAGCAAAAAAATGTCACAGAATAGTGTCTTTTTGGGCATATTATTCAAACATTTTCTGGGGAGGCCAAGGGCGGAGCCTTTTCGGGATAATTTTTTTTAAAAATATACCTCCGGTAGAAGAACGCGAGAGGGACACCACATCCATACCTTTACCCAACTCAAAACTTCTATCGTTGTGATATCCCTACGGCATATAAAATGTTGGATTCCCCAAAAAGACCCCCTCCCCCCCCCCCCCCCCCCCCACCCATACGCTAATAGAGATACATGTTCCTCGCGTGGCCATAATCAAGTCCGAATACTGGCAGAAAATCTTTATGTCAGAGAAAATCCGTCCAATATTAACCTCATTTTTCTTCTATTAGAACGCATTTAAACAGGTATCATACTGCGCAATTTCAGCAGAATCATCAACATCTCGTGATAATTTGGTTAAGGGAGAATGGTTTTAAATTAATCCCCAGGTGTATGAGACGTGATCAGGTGGATCAAAATAATTGAAAATGGCGATAACTGTGGTCATTTGGATTCATTCATTATCAGGTGTGTGATTTCCTAGCTTTCCATCGTGGTGCTGAACTATCGTAGTTCATGCTACTTTATTATTTGTTTGCTTTCTTTCCTACTTTATTACTCATTTGCTTATATATATTCTGAGAGTTGCCGGGAAGACAGCCGATCTGGCTGCATTGTACTCCAACAAATTACGTGTGAGAGTGTTGAAAATTGATTGTTATGAACTTGTTGTGTATTCATTTAGATGTATATTGTTGAATAAACTCAGTTCGGTTCAGATTCGTAGTCACGGAACCACACAGACTGACATGGCCGTTCCATTGCAAAGCGATGTCATCTGAAAGGTAAGCACTGCAAGACTTACACACGAAATGTGTGCTCATCGCCGTCAATGTAAACTGCAAGATGATTTTTCTCCTCTTCTTTTCACCTCTTCATCTTCAACAAGTTTGGGTGCGGTGGTTCATTTGTTAGATAATTGGATCCTTAAATCGAAAAGACCCGCGTCATTCTCACTGTGTCCTTGTGTGTTTCTATTGTCCACGTGGGGGCACGATGGCGCTATGTACTAAGGAGTACCGCACATCGATAGTGCATTTGCCTTCAACTGCTGCTAGCTCTGCTTGTTCAGGGCTAGTACGTTAGAGAGTCGAACAGTTGCTTGCCGCTGCTCGGTTGTTCTCTTCAGATTCCTTCACCTGTAAAACAGTTCGGCGCGATATGGTTGTTAAAATTGTCGTTAAACCACAATGAACTAACAAACGGTTGGCATATCGTCGCCTGAGTGCTAGAATGTTCTATGTCCGCTATGGGACATAGAACATTCTAGCACTCAGCCGACGATATTGAGCAAGTGCTAGACTGCTAATTGAGAATGGATTTCTCGATTAAAATATTTGAGAATGAGTTATCTTCACTCTAACCTATATATGCAGCTCAACGGGCACACTGGAGTTTCATTCCCGGGTGAGGGGTAGTTCGGAGGCTTAATCGTCTGACCCCTGGTGGTATCGTCCCTGTCAGCTCAATGGCAGAAATTGGAAGAGTCCATATTCATTATTTGCTGTAGACCAATTAATATTTGCACGTTGAATATATTGATTGGTCTACCTCACATATTCACTTAGCAGCCATCCAGCTTAATGAAATTATGAAGTATCGTGTTCCTGGGTCGGAAAAGCGGCCTCTAGGTGGGTTCAAATCCATGCGAGAATACGAATCGATTATTACTTATGATTCTCGAAAGAAAAACAGAGGGAATCAACTTTGCTCCTCCGAAAGTGCAGTTTAATTCTTGTCGAAGATTCTGGAAGTGTCCCCATGCTTAGACAGTTGTTGACCAATGGCAACTGTGTTTCGGCCTCCCTGTGAGGGGAATATTATTGGTAGTTATAATTGTTAAATCTCAAATGATATTCATTTCACCTATCAATTAACCCCATTTACAGCTACTCATGTGGATTGTATTATAATTCTGTTTTGACGTGATGGGCAATATCACAAGAGTGGATTTTTTTTCATTATTTAGTAGGCATCAGAATGTCTGTATGAGATGATTCATTTACAAAGGGCGCTAGCCTTATCGCGTCTAAGTTGATATTCTATTAGGTTTCCTGACTTTTGTCCTGAATAATATTTGCTATAAAAGATTTATTGAAATTACTGAATATGCCTATTCAACAAATTCAGAATTGCTGTTGAGATGACAGGTTCAAATAGAGAGTAATCGCTTGACTGGACTGGTTACGTGAAATAATTCATGAGAGGTGAGGGATGCTGTACAAACAAGAGTGCGCGAATGCGCACGAGTTTTTTACAATATAGTCCCTCGCCTCGAATGAATTATTTCACGTAACCAGTCCAGTCAAGCGATTACTCTGTTTATTACTTTTCATTATTAACGATACTTATATTATTTAACCCTTTACCTAACGTAACGTCCAAAACCGGACAGAGCTATTCTCAAAAATCGCCAATTAAAATTCATTATTTTTTCATTTTTTGTCTCCAAATCATAGGTTATGACCCCATTTTGTCTCAAAAACATAGGTTATAACCCCTCATTGGAACGAGCTCGTTCCAATGAGGGGTTATAACCTATGTTTTTGAGACAAAAAATTAAAATAATAGTTATTCAAGACTTTTTTTGCAAGCGTCGTATGCTTTTCATGTTAGGTAAAGGGTTAAAACAAAAAGCAAAAAAAACAACAAAGTCCCCATTATACCCACGGCAAAGCATCTTCGTGTACGCGCTCGGGTACATGACACAATTGTTGATTGCATAATTCACTTGTGAAGTTATCGTTTATAATCAAACCCAGAAATACCAGTAAATCACACTTTGCAAAGTAATAAAAGCTTATATTTTGGGTATTACTAAAATAGTTCTGTTGAATGAATAAGGTTTCATATTTTAGCACATGCCGTGTTTGATATGCAGTTAAAATACACTTCTTTGAATCCCAAATTAATGTGGGTAGAGAATTTCGACTCGATCGTGAATGGGTCGCGATGTGCTCGAATTTCTATATCCGCCTTCATCCACACGACACTTAGAATCTCTCGTGACCAAAGGGAAATCCACGAACATTGATCTCAGATACTTTATTCGTTTGTTCATCTGGATTAGGTCGGTTTTGATTTCGCAATGTTAGTATGAAATCTTGGCCCATTGGCTAGTGTTCCGTAGCCAGGTCGTACTCTGCTTGTGAATAAAGTCCGTATTAACCGTACTGCAGATAGTTTTTTTTGATATTGGTTCGTTTACGGAGCACCCTGACTTATATCGTCATGAAAATGTACCTTCGATAAAGTTATCGAGCTTTGAAATTATTAGACGGGCAAGGAAGGTCCAATTACGAAGAGCGTAATTGTCTTTAGAATTCCTATGACATCATCAGAAAATAAAGATAAGTTTCCTTATTTTTTATTTTTTTAATAAACGAAAACAACAGTTGATATAATGAACAAAACAGTTACAGAGCATTAAAAGATGGTGAAAACGCTGTTTTCTTATTTCTAAATAGGTATCAACAGAGAATAATATTGAAACGATCAAACTGATGGGTAAAAATTGTAAAATGCCTTAACCCTTTGAAATTTGATGGTACCTTCCACATCAGTTCAGTGGCAGCGAGTGGAAGATTTCATATTATAATATTAATTGGTCTACCCCATACATCTACTTAGCGGTCATCCTACTTAATACAATTATGAAGTATTTTGGTTGTGGCCGTAAAATCGGCTATTCGCTTTCAAGGGGTTAAGTTTGCAAAATGATGCGCACTTCGATACTAATTCGCTAATATCTCGACATTTCAATTTCTAAATGAAATACCCATACTGTTAGTGTTCAATTTGCTGACAACTTTTAAAAATTAAGGGAAGCTAACTTTCAAGTACACCTCTTCCAATTACGAAATTTTCAGCCATGGAGTGGCAATTGGCACCATCCAAAAAATAAAACGAAACAACTCTCAGATCAAGAAATTCCGATACCAAACACAAAAATCTAGCACAAGACGTTTTTTATCATATATCCTATTCCATTCAACAGAAGTCCTCTCAACTGGTGCGTGCCACTGAGTATTTTAAGCAGGCAACAAGTTGAATAAATAAGAAAAATGTTTGTTTGCCCTTTAGCCATAGTTTTCCCGATAGTCTCGTTAGTTGGCTAGCTATATTTTAGAGCCAACATTGGAAGACGAGTAAACGAATGAACATATTAAAAAAATACACTTTTGGGACACAAAGTTCCACTTAATGCAAACAATGGACGATTCAAAGGGGAAATTGCCACATTTTGTTCATGGCAAGGTATATTTATTGCCAACTGTATGCGTCCGAGTGGGCTGGCTTACATCACACCGCCTACATTGTCGGCGTGTGGTTGATCAATATGGTATCGAACGGAACAAAAGACAATTATAAAGTTGTTTAATGTGTTTTATTTTTTGTCCTAAACTGAAATAATACCCACTAATACGTGTATCGGACTGTCTCCGTTTTAAAAAATATATCCACTATTAAAAACTGTGTTTTTTGTCGAAATCTAAATGGTGAGATACTTGCATTGATTAAGTCGATTGCATGAATCGTTTTCTAAACATTAACTTGCAATGGTTGAAGAGAAGGTTTTAATTGTACGGTTTCAATTTCGGAAACTGCAACGATCAGCTCTAGTAGAAATTTGTTGTCCGGTACTTTTTAGATGAAGTGACGCCACTTTCACCAACTGTCGGCGCGAATTGTTAAACTCTGAGGCTACCAGTCTAATTTGGTAATGAATTTGTCGATGTGTTGGGGTTATCGGTTAACCCACTTTGTGTGGAGTTTGCGCGTAGAGTACAGTCGATGTAATGTGATGTTTCCTAACCCACAGAGCAAAGGCTGTCTGGCCGTATGGTCCGCCTGGAAAATTCCCGGTGGGCCCCATATTGGGTTCCCCTTGGGGCCCCAAAATTGATGCAGCACAACCCCTGTTGGTACGCTAAATTTTCGTGGAAACTACCAAAAGGCGAAATGGATCTGATTGCATAGACTACTTACTAGTATAACGAAATGTAGACTGCCATGGCAGTCCATATAGAGGACATTTCGATACACCAGCAGTCTGGTCTGCCATTGATCGCTCAAGGGAATGAAAACAGCGTTCCTTAAATTTAAAAAATCAAAATTTTCTCTGATTGGGCCGACCTATGGTCTTCATGATGGGTCATCCCCTCCGCTCGGTAGAACCAGTTTTGTCGAATCATCGATGAAGATGATACAAAAATGACATCGATATGTCCTCTTTGTGGTTGTCATCGATCGCTCAGATGCAAGGAAGCCGTATTCGTTCAGTTCGCAAAAGCAAAATTTTCTCCGGGTCTGGGACTCCTTTGCTACATTCCCCAGTAACTTTTCTTGCCCAAGTCCGCCCTACTATATACAGATATTCTTTCTTCATCCAGTTATAGTTATTCCAAACAATTAGTATTTAATCACAATTAAACCATCAAGATATAAACACAATTTGTGGAACTACGCGGCGTAATCATAAAACTAAGGCTGTGGTGTGTCTCCATTCATAGTGGTAATGTAATCATACATTCGGTCAAATCAAGTCTGGATTGAACAACATTTGTAGCGCCTTTAACCCTTAAGTCCTCAGATTAATTTTAAAGTATTTATGGCCTTTTTCTGCTTACATAGTTATTGATGACTTGGCAGTGGTTCTACATCACTGCTGGCTGCCTATACAGGCAGCCAGCAATGATGTAGAACCACTGCCAGGGAAAATTCAGTCTACACACAAGAGTAATAAAACAGATTACACAAGGGAGTACCTGCTTCAATGCAATATAAAAGTGGCGGTTTGGGGCTATATGGGGGCTTAAGGGTTAAACGAAAATGATTGTTTATCATATCGTCTATACGGTGGCTGATTTAGGCCACCCTCAATATTTTTTTTTATCTCGAGATAATGCCTCAATATCTCGAGATAATATCTCGAGATCTTTAGATGTGCATCTCGAGATCTCGAAAAGCTATCTCAAAATCTCGAGAATGTATCACGAGATGTCGCGAAAATATCTCAAGATCTCGACCTATTATCTCGAGGTCTTAAGATATTATCTTGAGATAAAAAAAAAAGTATTGAGGGTGGCCTAAATCAGCCACTGTACCTCTAGATTCAATGGACTGGAATATATCTTCTCACCCACAAAAATCATTCAGAAGAGTGAATCTAAATACAATAGCATCCCGTTCCACACATAATTAGGCCGGTGGCCTTTGGGACTGGGAATTGTATGTGCCGTTTCGTGTATTTGGTTTCGATTGGTGGATATTCAGTGTCCATGCTGATCCGAAACTGTTGACGAAATTTTTGACATTTTGGATATTTTAGTACCAAACGAAGTGTTTGGTGCCAAAATGCTAATAGGAGCAGAGGGGATGTTTGGGGCCTGATCCAAATACACTGATCGAGTTTCGAACTAGAGACACTAAAGAGCCTGTAATCGCTGACTTGGAACTACAAATAAAAATGTGATATCCCATAGGCTTTCCATGGTAACTATGAGCTGCAATTGTGACCATGTTTACATCATTACATCAACATTACATGAGGATCATTGGTAGAAGGTGTTCCAGTCCTCAATCACGTGAAGTTTCAAAACATTTGATTTTGTAGTTTCAGAGGGGAATATTTCTGCAAAATCCGCCAATCAGAATAAGAGAATGTCTCTGGTGGCCATATTTTCCAACGAACGGTAACAAAAAGAGGGTCGTTTGTAGAGGACCTCCTATAGACCATCCCTGCCTGTTTGGTTCACGTCGACTCAGTAATTCCAGAGACGAAGATGAAAATGTGATTTTTCATAGGGTTTCAATAATAAATATAAGCCGCAATTGTGGTCATGTTTGTAACCCAATCAACATTAAATCAGGATCGTTTGTATAGGGGGGGGGGGGGGGGTGGTCCCACTTATCATTTATGTGAAGTTTCAAATCATTTGACCCACCACTTTCAGAAGCAGTGTTTGTTAACTATTGTAAATAAGTTTTATTTCACTGTTTTATTACTCATTGATTATCAGATACAGGGCGCAAGTCTTCTAATGTTAACAGCATAATTGGGGTCATTACTTGGTTAGTTTCGTATCGGCCGAGATATCATGTAAGGCCGAAGGCTGATGTGAAGTTATCGTGTGACCGAAGGTGGAAGCCTGTTGTGAAGTTACGGAATCTCAGCCGATACGAAACTAATAATCTCTTTATTTATCAAACCAAAACAAATCTTTTACAAAATGCCGCCAGATATGTTACAGTTTTCTGAGAGGGTTAATGGCTCTCATTCTTTTTACAAAGCCAGAAGTTGTTTCTTTTCCTAGTTTAGCTATCAGAATGCCTCGGCTTCCCTACCGGGAAGCCGCGACATTCGGAAAGCTGAACCATCTCTTCCCCTACTTCGAAGAAGCTCCGCTAACAAGTCTGAATTTTAGTTTGCGTTGAATTTTCTGTACAACTCTCTTCTTTCTTCTCTTCATCCTCCTAATACTTTTTTCTATTTTTTATTCAGATCTTAGGTTTTTAATTACATTCAAAGGCATATTTCATGAAATAATGTTACAAAACGGTTTTATACATGACACAGAAAGAAAAATAACAAAGTTTGTTATTCATTCACAGTGATATGAAGTATTATTGTAGCTGCACTGTGTTGCAGGAAGCTGCCGTTTGAGTTTTGGTATGGGATCGAAAGGGTACATGCGTATCAATTTACGTACATGTACAAAAATGTTACTACGTCGGTGCATGAATGTCATTTTATATAATATACGGTGTCGCAGCATCCCCACTCTCGCAAAAAATTGTAAGAGGGGTTGAGTTGCTGTCGTGTAATGATCTTTTTAATGACTTCTGTAGGTTGATAGTCTGTTCTGTGTGGTGGACTCGAGCGAGACACCTTTTAACACGAACCAAAACATGGACAGACTGAACCATTCTATACAACAATTTGTGGATTACACACATTTGATTTTCACCTTACTGTTTAACTGAAATCGCGTGGAATTACCAGAAGTACTTAGACCTTTACCCAACACAATGGTTAAAAATACTTATTTATTACAATCATTGATTCATCAATACCATTATGCCGGGTAACGCCAATTTTTCTGTCTGCATTCGCCGATTACCGGCGGACGCTTCAGATGTAAACAAAATGTTGCGCCGAGTAACACATCAAGGGGGACAACTCCAGGGTGCTGCATACCGGCCGAGATCGTCGTCATATCAGCTTTGTGACATGTCTGCCGAGCTTGATCATGGACAATTCTGGGTGAGAAAATCTTATCCATTAAATAAGAATAAATACTTGGTTTAACTTGATTTTATTTATAATGTTGTTGCAGTAATTAAAGATTCATAGTGCTGATAGTGAGCCTGAACATCAATAAACAGTCAAATCCATAAGCTGAGTTGTATTCTGACGAATGGTAGCTTGGTAGCCAACCAGGCATTTAAAAACACATACCAACTAGGAAGCGCTCGGAGATTCAAATTGTAGTGGTATTAAACACTCAACACATATAATATATAGTTTATTTGAACAGTATTTTTTTTTAATTTTACGAAATTCAAAACGAGCAAATCTATCAAACCAATAACCTGAAACGTGGGATGGGTATCAACAATGAAATGTACAATTTGTATGAACATTTTCAACTCTTTCAAATCGATGGAGTATTTGCCTTGGAGTTCTGCTAACGTTGCTTCTGCTGAGTTGGTACGTTGGAGAATTGCTCGCTGCTGTTCGGTGGTTCAGTCTAGGAAATCAGGCTTGTTCCATCCGTAAAACTGCCCGACACGATGTGACTCTTGAGAGTGCCGTTAAACTCCAATAAAGAAACAAACATTCAACTTTGTAGATTAGATTAGATTAAACATATTTTATTTGTTATAATTAACAAAAAGGATTGGATAACAAGTGCCTAGCACTTAGATAATATCCTGTCCTTAATATACAATTGAACATTACAATTTATGATCACATATAATTACAAGTAGTTACATAAAAAGATATATGTAAATATGTAATGGCGAAACAATGTATGTATAATATTGACCAGTTTTGTGTATGTAAAAAGTTCGAGAAGGAAGCTGATAGTTAATCAACTTTACGAGAGTCAGAAAACAGAAATAAGAAGGAGAGAAGAAAAGTAGAATGCCACACTAAAACACATCAAATTTGAGTCATCATGCCTATAGGCATATTTCAACACCACCACAACTCCAAAAGTCCAAAAGTTCAAAAAAACAAAAAAGCCCCCTACCCCTGCCATAACCAGGACAAGCAAGACAGACATGCTGAGAGTACTGATTCGCGTGGGAGGTAACAGTGATGGCCACCAATCGCCACCGGTTTCAAGGTCGGACCGCCAGACGAGCAACCAAGTCCTAACGTGACTAAGACACTTTGCGGCTTGATTACTCACCCAGCGAACCAGTCTAAAACCGTTTCGTGGACTCAATGAAATACTGTACACTCCGGAAAAGGTGAATATTGACGGAATCCGGTAAATTGGGGATACCATAAAGAAGATCGTTGACCGATGTTATTGTCAGATGAGCAAGATTTCTTTGTAGGACTAGTCTTTCATGTGAATAGTTTCTACAGACAAAGAAGTAATGATTCGCGTCTTCACTCTCATAACCACATGAACAGTTAGGTGTTTCGCGAATGTAGTCAGAATTTAGGTCGCTGCAAAAATTACTCAGCTTGCAGTGTATTATATTGGACACCCAGTCGCCGTTGTTAAAGTATTTAGGTGGTCTAAGCACGTCATTCAGTGAACTCGACTGTCTAACTCTCAGAGGTAATGCATTCCACTCCGCAACACACGAAGGAATAAATGAGAGCTTAAACACTTCCGTGTGTGTAAATGGTAATTGAAAGTTGGAATGTGACCGGGTGCTATACGAGGAAATATATCTTCAAACCTTTGAGGTAATAGGTCACAAAGATATGCGGGAGCCTAGTTATTTACAATTTTGTAAAACGTAACCATTTTGTGGACATAGCGTCTCTGTCTAAGGGTCTCCCAGCCAAGTTCTGCGAGTACATTTGATACCGAGGTAGCTCTCGTAAGCCCGGATATTATTCTGGCTGCATCCGCGTGGATTCTATCCAATTTGGAAAGTAGGTAGTCCGGTGCACCAGCCCATACCACATCCGCATATTCCATGATAGGAAGTATGAAAGACTTGTATAAAATTTCCAGACTTTTTCTTCCAAAGATATACTTGAGTTTTCTGAGCTGTGACAGCCTGCTATTAGCCTTTTTACATAGTCGTACAATTTGGGTATGCCAGTTTAAGTCCCTCTGTAAGGACAGACCGAGGTGGGTGTGTGACATTTTAAGTTCAAGTGGTGACCCACCGAATGTCACCACAGTACTTAGGATAGAATGTTTCTTGGTGAAAAGAAAAATTTCGGTTTTTGAGGGGTTAAATGTAACTTTGTATAGTTCAACGTTTCATAGGTGATAACTTTCAACAGCGATTTACACACGCCACAAATGCACAACTACAGTTACAACTAGAAGTCCTGTCATGAAATGTGCACAAATAGCACGTCGATCTTGCGTTAATCTACGCGTTATGACCACAGTAAGGCTATCAAATTCTGTATGTATGGCATGTGTACAAGCAATGTTTCAGCCAATGGACTTCCGGGTAACCCGGAGGTCCATTGGCAGAAACATTGCCTGTGTTTGCTATGAGTAACCAGGAGAACCTGCGCGCAATTCCTAAGCCTAGATAAGCGTACAGTTCGTGACAGAACTTCCAGTTTTAACTGTAGGTGATAACTTTCAACAGCGATTTACATACGCAATCAATGCACAACTATGGCCCACTAAAATCTAGATGCAGTTATATAAATTTACTACTTTTAAGGGCGCAACTCCACCATACACTCGTGGCCAGCTTGTGTTTTGAACCAAAAATAAAGGGTCGACCGATGAATTTGATTCAACACGGTGATGAGTAGTATGAGTCGTCTGGATGGGGCCAGATTGGATGGAACCCTTAAGTGATGCCGTAGACACGTGACCCAATTACGCTATGTTAGGTTGCCACGATAGACGTCAGGCCTATTTTGGTGGTTAGATATACTCCAGTCGACTTGACTACACGCCATGAACACCACGCCCACCGTAATAGAGGACCTCCAGTTGAATATAAACCACGTGACATCATAGAAACCAAGGTGATAGCCTAAGTAAACAAAACAGACGGCGGAAACACGTGTCACCATAATAACAGGCGCTGCCATGGGTACTGACACCACGTATCACCTTGTGATGGCGCCATAACATGGTTACTCACGCGCACTACCATGACAAGCCAACATGACGTATCCTTCTCTCGTGAATGTGACGTCGCCTTCTGGGTCCATCGTGAGCTCCATCCGGCCCGAACCGTCCATTTACTGCTTCTGCGATGATAGGATGAATGTTCAAAACTTCCCTGCTTTGACAATTTTCAGAGCCTGACGAATCTAATACAATTATAATTGGGCGACGGTGATGCGATGATGCCTCTGGCCTTAATGACGTGAAAATATATTGGACGACGGGCCGAGAAACTGCGCATCAGTAGGGATGCAAGTGCAAATGGACATTGTGATCTGCAACGATCATTGTCTGTGGAAAATGGTATGAAGCTTGCTGTTTCTGAAAGTCACAGTTTTGAAGGCAGAATGGTTTCACAAGACACTATTCACCAGATTTGTAAATCATGGGCATGTCTGGGGATGGTGCGCCACCTATTTGATGGAACTCAAGTTTTTTTCACTAGCAGTGAGATCAAGGGACAAGGTATGGTCCACAATAGCATCCGCCATAACACATGAAAATCCACTGCCGAGGGAAGTGGGTGTGCATGTGGTATAGTGAATAATACCATACGCTGTGCATACACCTACATCTTACGCTCGTCTCCGCCGAGCCATTATATATTGGCTTTCCTTTTTCAAAACTATAATGTGTCTATGTAAAACTGCAGTAATGTTTTGGCTGGGAAATATTGTGTCCATGTGTAAAGAAGCCACCGGATGGCCGCACTGGACTTTCGTTTTCCCCAATTGCCATCGGACACCGTCGACGAGAGTGGGACAACCCGTCGCGTGTTCGCCGCGCCGCGCGTCCGGTAATGCTATGTGATGCCCGCTGCCCAACCAAACCTGGAATCCTAGATCCGTAACTGTAGTCGTATAAAGTTAAACAATAAATGTTGCTAAAACATACATTAATATTACTGGCAGCCATCTGCCGATCATATTACCGTATTACAGAAAAAAATAACTGCCCACAGATTAATCAAACAAAATACCAAAAGAGGTGTGCAGTGTGCAGTTGTTTACTGGAGTTCAGGATGAACGTATTCATCTCTCTGATTCATTTTTAGCAAAACAGCATAGCCCGTGTCGTACCTGTCTTGGGAGAATGCAATGTTAACTCTTTGAACAGAAAGGCCGCTTTTCCTGGTTCATCATACTTTCAATAAGTAGGATGGCTGCTTAGTTGTCCTTTTACCTAACTTGAAAAGCAGACGACACTGGCAAAAATAATTCCTGAATAGCTCATTTTTTTCATTTTTTGTCTCAAAGGCATTGGTCCAACGAGGGGTCATAACCTATGTTTTTGAGACAAACAATGTCAAAATATGAAAATTAATTGGCGATTTTTGAAAATAGTGCTGGTCAGTTTTGGAAGTTACATTGGGTAAGGTGTTAAGGGTGAAGTAGACCAATCAATATTTCCAACGCGCAGTCCGAAGGCTGCACGTTGGGAATATTGTTTGGTCTACCCCCTAATAATAAATATGGACTCTTCCGATTTCTTCCATTGAACTGATATGGGAGATACCACCATTGTTCAAAGAGTTAAGATTAGCTACCTAATATTTTAATCTCAGACACATGATACTGACCTACTCCCCATGGCTGCTGAATACCATACCCGTGTGATGAAGGTAAACTAAATATCAGTTCCTTTATTTAACTTCTAGTCGAACATAAAGGTGGACATTTAAAAACAAGGGATTTCTAAATCGTAACACTTGACTGTAGCAGTTGGCCTACCGACAGTCTCTGTACCTTATTTCAGCAGTAATTTTATCGTGTTCGCGATTGATTGAAGACAGCTGATAACTTGTCAACATGGCAAAAATTGAAAATAGGGGCTATAATCAGTGGAGTAGCCAGAGGTGAGATGGGAGCCCCCAAATCCTCACTGGACTACCTAAAAGTCCTGAAATCTACTATCTGCATGCGGCGTCAACTAATGAAATTACATATGACATAGGAGGCTAGGCGAAAATAGGCATTCTTTTTAGCAAAAAAATGTCCCAGAATAGTGTCTTTTTGGGCATATTATTCAAACATTCTCTGTGGGAGGCCAAGGGCGGAGCCTTTTCCTCATAAATTTTCGAAATTATACCCCCGGGCAGAAGAACGCGAGAGGGACACCACATCCATACCTTTCCCCAACTCAAGACTTCTGTCGTCGTGATATGTTTGATCCCCTAAAAAGACCCCCCCCCCCCCCCCCATCCATACGCTAATACAGATACATGTTCCTCGCATCGCCATAACCAAGTCCGAATCTGGCAAAAAATATTCATGTCAGATGAAATCCGTCCAATATTAACCTCATTTTCCTTCTATTTGAACGCATTTAAGCAGGTATTAAACTGCGCACTTTCAACAGGATCATCAACATCTGGTGATAATTTGGTGAAGGGAGAATGGTTCTAAATTAATCACCAGGTGTATGAGACGTGACCAGGTGGATCAGAATAATTGAATAAGGCGATAACTGTGGTCATTAGGATTAATTCATTATCAGATGTGTGATTTCCTTGATTTTCATTGTGGTGCTGAACCATCGTAGTTCATCTTACTTTTTTATCTGTTTGCTTTATCCCACTTTATCACTCATTTGCTTATATTTATTCTGAGAGTTAACGGGAAGACAGCCAATCTGGCTGCATTGTGCTCCAACAAATTATGTGTGGGAGTGTTAAAACTTGATTGTTATGAATTTATTGTATATTCATGTAGATGTATATTGTTGAATAAACTCAGTTCAGTTCAGTTCGTAGTCAAGCCACCACAGACTGACATGGCCGTTCCATTGCAAATCGATGTCATCTGAAAGGTTAGTACTGCAAGAGTTTACACACGAATAGTGTGCTCATCGTCGTCAATGTAAACTGCAAGATGATTTTTCTCCTCTTCTTTTCACCTCTTCATCTTCAATAAGTTAGGGTGCGGTGTTTCATTTGTTAGATAATTGGATCCTTAAATCGAAAAGACCCGCGTCATTTTCACTGTGTCCTTGTGTGTTTTTATTGTCCATGTAGGGGCACGATGGCGCTATGTACTAAGGAGTACCGCACACCGATAGTGCATTTGCCTTCAACTGCTGCTAGCTCTGCTTGTGCAGGGTTAGTACGTTAGAGGGTTGGACAGTTGCTTGCCGCTGGTCGGTGGTTCTCTTCAGATTCCTTCACCTGTAAAACAGATCGGCGCGATATGACCCTGGTTGTTAAAATTGTCGTTAAATCCCAATGAACAAACAAACAGTATGGGACATAGAACATTCTAGCACTCAGCCGACGGTATTGAGCAAGTGCTAGACTGCTAATTGAGAATGGATTTCTCGATTAAAATATTTGAGAATGAGTTATCTTCACTCTAACCTATATATATAGCTGAACGGGCGCACTGGAGTTTCATTCCCGGGTGAGGGGTAGTTCAGAGGCTTAATCGTCTGACCCCTGGTGGTATCGCCCCTGTCAGCTCAGTGGCAGAAATTGGAAGAGTCCATATTCATTATCTGCTGTAGACCAATTAATATTTGCACGTTGAAAATATTGATTGGTCTACCTCACATATTCACTTAGCAGCCACCCAGCTTAATGAAATTATGAAGTATCGTGTTCCTCGGTCGGAAAAGCGGCCTCTAGGTGGGTTCAAATCCATGCGAGAATACGAATCGATTGTTGCTTATGATTCTCGAAAGAAAAACAGAGGGAATCAACTTAACTTTGCTCCCCCGAAATTGTAGTTTAATTCTTGTCGTAGCTTCTTGAAGTGTTCCAATGCTTAGACAGTTGTTGACCTGTGGCAACTGGTTTCGGCCTATCTGTGAGGGGGAAATTGTAGGCAATTATAATTGTTAAATCTCAAATGATATTCATTTCACCTATCAATTAACCCCATTCACAGCTACTCGTGTGGATTGTATTATAATTCTGTTTTGACGTGATGGGCAATATGACAAGGGTGGATTTTATTTAGTAGGCATCAAAATGTCTGTATGAGATTCATTTACAAAGGGCGCTAGCCTTAGCGCATCTCAGTTGATATTCTATTAGGTTTCTTGACTTTTGTCCTGAATAATAGTTGCTATAAAAGATTTATTGAAATTCCAGAATAGGCCTGTTCAACAAATTCAGAACTGCTGTTGAGATGACAGGTTTAAATAGAGAGAGTAATCGCTTGACTGGACTGGTTACATGAAATAATTCATGAGAGGTGAGGGACGTTGTACAAACACGAGTGCGCGAATGCGCACGTGTGTTTTACAATATAGTCCCTCGCCTTGAATGAATTATTTCACGTAACCAGTCCAGTCAAGCGATTACTCTGTTTATTACTTTTCATTATTAACGATAATTATATTATTTAACCCTTTACCTAACGTAACGACGAAAACCGACCCGAGCTATTCTCAAAAATCACCGATTAATTTTCATTATTTTTTCATTTTTTGTCTCTAAAACATAGGTTTTGACCCCTCATTGGAACGAGCTCGTCGAGCTCGTTCCAATGAGGTGTCATAACCTATGTTTTTTGAGACAAAAAAAGAAAATAATAGTTATTCAAGAATTTTTTTTGCAAGCGACATCTGCTTTTCATATTAGGGAAAGGGTTAAAAAAGCAAAAAAAAAAAAAACGATGAAGTCCCCATTACACCCACGGCAAAGCGTCTTCATTTGCGCGCTCGGATACATGACACAATTGTTGATTGCATAATTTACTTGTGAAGTTATCGTTTTAATCAAACCCGGAAATCCCAGTAAATCACACTTTGGAAAGTAATAAAAGCTTATATTTTGGGTATTACTAAAATAGTTCTGTTGAATGAATAAGGTTTCATATTTTAGAACATGCCATATTTGATATGCAGTTAAAATACACTTCTTTTAATCCCAAATTAATGTGGGTAGAGAATTTTCGACTCGATCGTGAATGGGTCGCGATGTGCTCGAATTGCTATGTCCGCTTTCATCCACACGACATTTAGAATCTCTCGTGACCAAAGAGAAATCCACGAGCATTGATCTCATATACTTTATTCGTTTGTTCATATGGATTAGGTCGGTCTTGATTTCGCAATGTTCCGAGTATGAAATCTTGGCCAACTGGATTGTGTTCCGTAGCCAGGACGCACTCTGCTTGTGAAAAACTCTGTATTAATCGTACTGCAGATAGTTTTTTGATATTGGTACGTTCACGGATCACCCTGACTTATATCATCATGAAAATGTACCTTCGATAAAGCTATCGAGCCTTGAAATTATTAGACGGGCAAGGAAAGTCCAATTACGAAGAGCATAATTGTTTTTAAAATTCCTATGACATCATTAGAAAATAAAGATGAGTTTCCTTATTTTTATTTGTTTAATAAACGAAAACAACAGTTGATATAATGAACAAAAACAGTTACAGAGCATAAAAAGATGGTGAAAACGCTGTTTTCTTATTGTTAAATAGGTATCAACAGAGAATAATATTGAAACGATCAAACTGATGGGTAAAAATTGTAAATTGATAGCTTCTGTATTTTTTTACTATTCAGGAAAATGCCTTAACCCTTTGAAACCTGATGGTATCTTCCATGTCAGTTCAGTGGCAGCAAGTGGAAGATTTCATGTTATTATTTCGGGGTAAACCAATTAATATTTTCAACTTACTGCCTTAGGGCTGCACGTTGAAAATATTAATTGGTCTACCCCATATATCCACTTAGCAGTCATCCTACTTAATACAATTATGAAGTATTTTGGTCCTGGCCGTAAAATCGGCCACTCGCGTTCAAGGGGTTAAGTTTGCGAAATGATGCGCACTTCGATACAAATTTGCTAATATATCGAAATTTCAATTTTTAAATGAAATACCCATACTGTTAGTGTTCAATTTGCTGACAACTTTTAGAAATTAAGGGAAGCTAACTTTCAAGTAAATCTCTTCCAATTACGAAAATTTTCAGCCATGGAGTGGCAATTGGCACCATCCAAAAAATAAAACGAAACAACTCTTAGATCAAAAAATTCCGATACCAAAAACAAATATAACAATATAATAACACTTTGGCGGCCAGCCGCTGATTTGTCGCGGTTCTCGGATGAGAAGGCCTTGGTTACCCCTGTACACCCAACTGCCTACCTATTCCCACGCTTCTCCTCTCCTTCCCGCAGTCGGGACGAACTTTTTGATGACATCCCTTGCCCCATTCTTCCCAATCTCTCTGATTAGCATATTAACCCTCTCCTTTGAGTCTCCCCCTAACTACATGTCCTTCATTCTCCTATCCCACTTCCCCATTATACTCCCAGTGAATCTTATTCTTTTAGACTGGTACTTTGGGCATTCTAGAAGAAAGTGTCTCCACCATGACAAATTACACATCTGGCACTCTTTTTCACTGTTTTTCCCATTTTTTTTCGCTCAGCTCCAGGGATCGCGACCTCAGATTGAACAACAGTGCCCCCCCCCCCCCCCAAAGGTGCCATCAAGGTACTCTTCAAAACCTGGCTTCTCTTTATCACGCAGGCCACCTAAAGACCTCTTTGATTTGACCCCCTCTCGCCAATTACGGTTACAATCCTCCATGACCCTTTCTTTGATGATTTCGTTACCCTGGTTTGCCCCAACGTCCAGGTCCGAGATCTTCAATGAGTAGTTCTCTACTAGCACCCTCACTTGGACCACCCACCCCGTCTTGATATTTGAGTTGAAAATTCTCAGGAACATCACCTTACACCATCGGCTGTCGGGGAGATTTACCAAATGATCAAGATAACCGGGTTTCAACAGGTCTATCCCGTCCTTTATCCTCATCCACCCAAGGTCACCCCTGATTGCTTCTAGCGCTGCGGTATTACTCGACCCCGTTATCCATCGGCCTGCATCGTTCTGCAGGATTCCCAAGCTCTTTACGGCCGTCTAGTTTAGGGGTACGACCTCCGTACCGTATGTTATACTTGGCAGACCCACCATTTCCCAAATGGTTTTCCCCACGAAAACCTTATTGAAATTGTTTCTCCCTATAAGTTTCATTTGGTTAAGGATTCGCTTCCCCTTCAGAATCAATTTATTTGTGTGGTTTCGGTAGATGCCTCTTCCTGTAATGTTTATATTTACCCCCAAATACTCGTAATCACCTGTCTCTCCTACACTGAGAAGTTTGCTGCTACCTTCCGGAATGCAGAACTCATCCACACTCCACCTTCGAGTGGGGTCCACTTTGCGCCCCACAGGTATAACTTTGCTCTTGCTTTCATTAAGTTCGAGTCTCCATTTGCTCACATATTTCCCAGCAATTCCCAACATTTTCGTTAGCCACTCTTCGCTTGCTGACACTAGCACCATATCGTCTCCAAAAAAATAGCCCTGGGATCTTCAAGTCCCCAACTGCTAGCCCCTCGTCGCTATACTGGAGTTCATCTCCTAAATCTTTGATATCTAGCACAAGACGTTTTTTATCAATATATCCTATTCAACAGAAGTCCTCTCAACTGGTGCGTGCCTCTGAGTATTTTAGGCAGACAACAAGTTGAATAAATAAGAAAAATGTTTGTTTGCCCTTTAGGCATAGTTTTCCCGATAGTCTCGTTAGTTGGCTAGCTATATTTTAGAGTCAACATTGGAAGACGAGTACACGAATGAACATATAAAAAAATACACTTTTGGGACACTAAGTTCCAGTTAATGCAAACAATGGACGATTGAAAGGGGAAATTGCCACATTTTGTTCATGGCAACGTATATTTATTTATTATTTATTTATTGTCAGCGTCCGAGTGGGCTCGCTTACATCACACCGACAACAATGTCGGCGTGTGGTGGATCAATATGGGATCGAACGAACAAAAGACAATTATAAAGTTAATTAATGTGTTTTATTTTATTTCAATGAAATTTGTTCTAAACTGAAATAATACCCACTGATACGTGTCTCGGACTGTCTCCGTTTTAAATAACATTTCCACCATTAAAAACTGTGTTTTTTGTCGAAATCTAAATGGTGAGATATTTGCATTGATTAAGTCGATTACATGAATCGTTTTCTAAACATTATCTTTCAACAGTTGAAGAGAAGGTTTTAATTGTACGGTTTCAATTTCGGAAGCTGCAACGAACAGCTCTAGTAGAAATTTGTTGTCTGGTACTTTTTAGATGAAGAGACGCCACTATCAACAACTGTCGGAGCGAATTGTTAAGCTCTCAGGCTACCAGTCTAATTTGGTAATGAATTTGTCGATGTTTTGGGGTTATCTGTTAACACACTTTGTGTGGATTTTTCGCGTAGACTGCAGTCGATGTAATGTGATGTTCCCTCACCCACAGAGCAAAGGCTGGTTGGTCGTATGGTCCGCCTGGAAAATTCCCGGTGGGCCCCATGTTAGGTTCCCCTTGGGGCCCCAAAATTGATGCAGCACAGCCCTGTTGGTACGCTAAATTTTCGTGAAAACTACCGAAAGGCGAAATGGATCTGATTGCATAGACTACTGGTGTATCGAAATGTTCTCTCTGTGGACTGCCCATGGCAGTCCACATAGAGGACATTTCGACACAACAGTAGTCAGAGGAAAGAAAACAGCGTTCCTTCAATTTGAAAAATCAAAATTTTCTCTGACTGAGCCGACCTATGGTCTTCATGATGGGTCATCCTCCTCGCTCGGTAGAACCAGTTTTGTCGAATCATCGATGGAGATGATACAAAAATGGCATCGATATGTCCTCTTTGTGGATTGTCATCGATCGCTCTGATGCAAGGAAGCCACATTCGTTCAGTTTGAAAAATCAAAATGTACTCCGGGTCTGGGACCCCTTTATTGCATTCCCCGGTTCCCCGGTAACTTTTCTTGGTCCAGTTCGCCCCTGCAACAGATATCTACAATATTCTTTCTTCATCCAGTTATAGTTATTGCAATCAATTAGTATTTAATCGGGGGCGCGGTGGCTCAGTTGGTAGAGGTGCAGGCTGCAAGCCGAGAGGTCCTCGGTTCGAATCCCTCCTGCGGCAACCGCGTTGTGTCCTTGGGCAAGACACTTTACCCCGATTGCCTACATGGGGGCACGATGACGCTGTGCGCTGAGGCGTACTGCACGTCGATGGTGCGCATGTCTTCAGCCAATCTAACCCTGCCTGTGCTGCGGTGCAGAGTTCAGAGTTACGATGTTGGAGAGCTGACAGCTGCTCGTCGTTGCTCGGTGGTTCTCTCCGGGTACTCCGGCTTCCTCAATCCGTAAAACTGTCACGGTCACGATTAGCCATTGTGCATAAGTATGTGACCTTAAACACCAATAAAATAAATAAATAAAATAAATGAATTAGTATTTAATCACAATTAAACCATCAAGATATAAACACAATTTGTGGAACTACGCGGCGTAATCATAAAACTAAGACTGTGGTGTGTCTCCATTCCTAGTGGTAATGTCATCATACATTCGGTCAAATCAAGTCTGGATTGAACAACATTTGTAGCGTTCATTAAACGAAAATGATTGTTTATCATATCGTCTATACGGTGGCTGATTTAGGTCACCCTCAATTCTTTTTTATCTCAAGATAATATCTCAAGATCTCGAGATAATATCTCAAGTTCTCGAGATAATTTCTCGAGATCTTGAGATATGCATCTCGAGATCTCGAGAAACTATCTCAAGATCTCAACATATTATCTCGAGATCTTGAGATATTATCTCGAGATAAAAAAAAGTATTAAGGGTTGAGTTAATTTAACGAAAGTGATTGTTTATCATACCGTCTATACAGTGGCTGGTTTAGGCCACCCTCAATACTCTTTTATCTCGAGATAATATCTCAAGATCTCGAGATAATATCTCAAGTTCTCGAGATATCTCGAGATCTTGAGATATGCATCTCGAGATCTCGAGAAACTATCTCAAAATCTCGAGAAACTATCTCAAGATCTCTAGAAAATATCTCAAGATCTCGACATATTATCTCGAGATCTTGTGATATTATCTCGAGATAAAAAAAGTATTGAGGGTGGCCTAAATCAGCCATCGTACCTCTAGATTCAATGGTCTGGAATATATCTTCTCATCCAAAAAACTTATTCACAAGAGTGAATCTAAATACAATAGCATCACGTTCCCCACATAATTAGGCCTGTAGCCTTCGAGACTGGGAATTGTATGTGCCGTTTCGTGTGTTTGGTTTCGATTGGTGGATATTCAGCGTCATTGCTGACTGGAAACTGTTGACGAATTTTTAGCCATTTTGGATATTTTAGTGCAAAACGAAGTGTTTTGGTACTAAAATGCTAATAGGAGGGGAGGGGATGTTTGGGGGCCTGATCCAAATAAAATGATCGAGTTTCGAACTAGAGGCTCTAAAGGGCCTGTAATCGCTCACCTGGAACTACAAATAAAAATGTGATTTCCCATAGGCTTTCCATGGTAACTATGAGCGGCAATTGTGGCCATGTTTGCAACATTACATCAACATCACACGAGGACCATTGGTAGAAGGTGTTCCAGTCCTCAACCACGTGAAGTTTCAAAACATTTGACTTTGTAGTTTCAGAGGGTAATAATTTTGCAAACTCCATCAATCAGAATAAGAGGAAATCTCTGGTGGCCATATTTTCCAACCAACGAGAACAAAAAGAGGATCGTTTGTAGAGGGCCTCCAATAGACCATTCCTGCCAAGTTTGGTTGCCGTCGGCTCAGTAATTCCAGAGAGAAGATGAAAATGTGATTTCCCAAAGTGTTTTGTATAGTAACTATAAGCCGCAATTGTGGCCATGTTTGCAAGATTGAATGAGGAACATTGGTAGAGGGTGTCCCAGTCATCAACCGTGCAATGTTTTAAAACATTTGGCCCTGTGGTTTCAGAGGAGAAGATTTTTCAAAATCCACCAATCAAAATTAAAGAATGCTTCTGGCTGCCATGTTTTTCGATGCATGATATCACAAATGAGGAGCACTTGTAGATGACCTCCTATAGACTATCCCTGCCAGGTTTGGTTCACGTCGGCTCAGTTGTTCCGGAGAAGAAGATGACAATGTGGTTTCTCATAGGGTTTCCATAGTAACTATAAGCCGCAATTATGGCCATGTGTACAATGCAATCAACATTAAATGAGGATCGTCGGTAGGGGGGGGGGGGGGCAGTCATCATTTTTGTGAAGTATCAAAACATTTGGCCTGGTAGTTTCAGGGGAGAAGATTTTTGAAAATCCGCCAACCAGAATCAAAGAATGCCTCTGACGGCCATGTTTTTCCTCCCAGGGGAACAAAATGTGAATCGTTTGCAGAGGACCCCCCACAGACCATTCGTGCCAAGTTTGGTTTACGCCGGCTCAGTAGTTCCAGAGAAGATGAAAATGTGATTCCCCATAGGCTTTCTATAGTAACTATAACCCACAACTGAAGCCATATTTTCAACCCGATCAACATTAAATGAGGATCATTGGTAGAGGGGTCCCCTGTCATCAACCACGCAGAGTTCCAAAACATTTGGCCCTGCGGTTTCAGAGGAGAAGACTTTTTGAAATCCACCAATCAGAATCAAAGAATGCGTCTGGCGGCTATGTTTTCAAACCCATGGGAACAAACTGAGGATCGTTTGCAGACCACCTCCCATAGACTATCCCTGCTAGGTTTGGTTCACGTCGGCTCAATAGTTCCAGAGAAGAAGATGAAATGTGATTTCTCATAGGGTTTCTATAGTAACTATAAGCCGCAATTATGGCTATGTGTACAGATGAAATGTGAAAAGTTTACGGACGACGGACGATGACGGACGCCACAAGTGATAAGAAAAGCTCAGATGGCGTTTTAGGCCAGGTGAGCTAAAATGATGTAAAAATTGTTTCAAAAATAAACGGACCATTGGTCATGGAAAAATTTCGGACAGAACTCGAAAAATTTCACGATGTCTTTGGTAGGCGAAAATGGAGCTCACCTGAGTTAAATCAATGTCACTGATTCAATTAATGGTCAAGTTGAATGCTATCGGTACGGACACCCGTTGATGTACTTAGATAATAACAGATTAATGGAATGGTTATTGTTAATCCATCGGGCTTAACAGGTCGCGGGTCTTTCCAAAACCCCCACAAGTGCCTCGCGCGGGTATGAAATATTTATCTACATAAATGTTGCACTTTGTAAAGTTGATAACCTACAATGTTTTATTGAAAATAATGACAATTAATGTTGAGAATTTGTTCAAACAGTATTTTAACGCCTTATTGGGTGTATTTTCGTGTAAATCGGTTATGATTTCCATCTTTATTACCAGCTGACGATTTCATTGCATTAGAAGAAATAAATGTAGGATATCTAGTGTTTTTGAGTGGATATCGAAAAGCGCTCGCAAAAATAACCATTTGTGTCGGTCATGAGTGAGATAATTTTCGGTGTCCACTCAAAAGCACTAGATTTTCTTTTTTGTTATACGCTTTTAATAAGAATCTGATCATTCCTATCGATAATTCCCCTCGTTTCAACCTTGAATTGATGCATGAAAGTAAACAGCTGATGCGCATTGATACGCAGAAGTGATTTGATCGATACTCGGAACAGGTAGCGTCTTGCGATCTGATTCAGCTGGCGGGTTTCATGCATCAAGTCAAGGTGAATACGTGTTGAATAATTGCTGAAAATGATCGGTATCCAACCAAAAACACTAGATTTTCATTTTATTTTTCGTTTTTAGAACAAATTGATCATTTCCAGTGAAAATGTGACTCGTATTCACCTTGAAGCGATTCTTCACTGCTGTTTTTGGGGCCAAAATATTTGCCAATGATGGTATTTTGGTGCCAATCAAACGTTCTAATGTAGTTCGCTAAATTGACGCCCGATAGCGTGAACAATGTGAATATTTTCAATTTGAGATGGTTGGATAATTTGAAAAATATTTTACCCGTGAGCTACGACAATGGTTTGACCCTACAAAAAAAGAGATACGTCCCAAACCTTGAAACGACAAACCAAAACAATAACTCATCATATAATTGCATCACTTAATTCTACATGGAAATCAGCGAGAGCGTCTCATTTCCAAATTCCCCGCGTGCTGTCAAGAAGGGACCCAGCCTTTATTCACAATGGCATAGCCGGTGTTCGAAACCACACAGAGAGGGTTTCCTTCGGCACCAACCGTTTAGAAAAATTATACTAAACCTCGCACACCACTCGGCCACCGACATTCCCTGTAAAGGGAATGCTTTTAACCAAGGATATACGAGACCTGTACAGAACATACCGAATACTCAATTTCTACAATTATTCATCATATAACTGCGTATATGCAGTACGCAGAATTAAGTGATGCAATTATATAATGAATTTTTCAATTATTCAGCGAAAAATGCCATCACTTATTTCTGCATACGCATATCTGCAATTATATAATTGAAAAATTGAGAATTCTGTGTGTTCTGTACTGGCCTCGTATTTTCCTGGTTTACATGCATTCCATTTATAGGGTCAGTCGGTGGCCGAATGGTGTGCGTGGTTTAGTATAGTTTCGCTAGGTGGTTGGTACCAAAGGGAACTCTATCGGCGTGGGTTCGAACCCACGCTATGCCATTGCATTCAAAACAATAAAATTTGAATGGCGATATTTGTGAGTAGCACTGGGCATATAAATATAAGTTATTACCACCATATAGGTTTCGAGATGGTGAATTGAAGTCGATACCTCGTCTCTGGGCATATATCGACAATCCGTTAGGACGAGTCGATATATGATCCAGAGGAGAGGTGGACATTTCAACTCGGAAACTCACTTGGGGGCACTAACCAATTTATTGTACAGTATTACTGTGCGTGCCTTGTTCGCAATTTAGGGTTTAATCCCTGGAAAGGGAATTTCCTGGTTCTCGTTTTCGAAAGTCAGTCACGATACCGGGAATTTTCCTATAGTCGTTTCTGAATATCAGTCCAGATACTTGGGGAATTCATAGACTAGAATCGGGAATCAAAGGTTGCGGAACGCAACTTTTGATTCCCGATTCTAGTCTATGAACCTCCCGGGCATCAGCACACATTTTCAGATCCGGTAACCGGTAACGGGAAATTCCCGTTCACGAGATTAAACCATAGCTCCAACGGCGATGCTTGTCGCGGAAGAAAATCATATTCGCCGTAATCTCATAAACTATAACACATAATCATTGATGCCAAGGTCTTTGAGTTTCCTGGGTATCGTGATTGACTTTCAGAACCTGGAGCCGCAAAGCTTTTGAATTTCCGTTCCCGGTATTAAACCTTAATTCACATATATTTTGACGATCGTTCAGCGTCTATGGGTTGATTTTTGTAAATGAAAATCATGACATGACATCATGTTATTGCGGTCTCGCGCTATGCATGACGAGATCCCGATTCAATATTCTACTTGTACGGTAGTCACTGATGTTTTTAGCAGAGTTTCAGCTGTCTGTTTCTTTGTTTTAGTTTTTCAGGTTTGACGCACGGTAGACCTTTATAAACATATCATCATGGAAAAAATTTTCTTGTCTAATGTATTTCGTTGAGTTGGTTATTCATTTATCATTTAATTACTGTTATCAAAAAACGTTGGCCTCGACATGACATGTGCAATCAGTATTCGATGAGTGCAGGGAATCTGAATCGATTGATCGTATGCGCGGGTGCTACCCCTTAACCCTTTACCTAACATGAAAAGCAGACGACACTTGCAAAAAAAATTCTTGAATAACTTATTTTTTTCATTTTTTGTCTCAAAAACATAGGTTATGACCCCTCATTGGAACGAACTCGACGAGCTCGTTCCAATGAGGGGTCATAACCTATGTTTTTGAGACAAAAATTGAAAAAAATAATGAAAATTAATTGGCGATTTTTGAGAATAGCGCTGGCCGGTTTTGGCCGTTACGTTGGGTAAAGGGTTAATACAGATTTGAATTTTGTCTAGATGTTTTTTACTTGTATAGAGGAAAATATATTCTTGTAAGGTAAATTTATCTTTCTTGTGTGGTTGGGAGAGGTCAAGTGTAGTTTTACACCAATAACAGTTTGAAGTAATGTTTCATCTTCCGTCTTTCGATCAATATTAATTTATCTCCTCCGTTTATATCTACGCAGTATTCAATTGAGATTGAAGTAAATGCTTCGCCCAGAGAACAAATATCAATTCTTGAAAAACGAAAATCGATTTCAACATGATATATGTAGGGTACAGGACCCGTTGAACCTGCGTGGGTTACTTGCAGAACATTTTATGAGGACAACATACTCATCATTCCCCTGCACGACGTCCAAATGCTCTCAGACGCAAGATACTTTTAGATAATTTTTCTGCATATTTTCTTTACAACGGCTTCAAATCGTAGCTGGGAGTGATGTGAGTGCATTTATAAACACTACGATAACTGGGATCGCATGTAAACACGTTGCGGTTCCTACAGATCTCCTGGCCTGGTTATTGACTAAACATTCAGATGAATGTCTTTTTCAAACAGCCAGAACTTGAATGACATCCACCTTTCGCGATATGGACGCAAACCACACGAGAATGTATGTAGAAGGGAAGGGCATTAACTATTCAAATTTTATAACGCACGCGATACAAAAATGTTATTTTATGACTTGTTTCTCCCAATTTTCATGTAACCTTTCGCAGGAACAAGTTCAACGTGCTCCATTCAATGAGGGGTCACGTGATATGGTTTTGTTGAATGTTTTTAATTTTGTTTTTCAACAGATCAATATGTATATTGTACGGGCAGATGCAGCCGATTCCTTAGGTAAAGTGTTAATGGAGTGTACTTTTCTGGGACAAGTTGGTGGATTCCTTCACACAGAAGTTGTACGAGCATCGCCCGTTTGTACAAATTGCGCGGACGATTGTTGTGTACTTACGCCTATCTTCTGCCTGAAAAGAAATAAAATTTCCTTTTTGAAACTCGAAAATTTCTTGATATTCTGGTGTTAACTCTTCACCTTAAACGACGCAATTTCTTGAAAAACTAAATATTTCCATTTTTTGTCTTAACCCTTTACCTTACACGAAAGGCAGTCGACATCTTCAAACAAAATTCTTGAATAACCAATCTTTTTCATTTTTTTTGCGTCAAAAACATAGCTTATGGCCCCTCAGTGGAACGAGATCGACGCGCTCGTTCCAATGAGGGATCATAAGCTATATGTCTGAGATAAAAATGAAAAACATTGAACATTGAAGTATGATTTTTGTGAATAGCGCTACCCGGTTTTTTGGCTGTTACGTTGGGTAAAGGGTTAAACCCAAAGCTTATCACCTATCACTAGAACGAGCTCGTTCAAATAAAGGGTCATAAGCCACACTTTAGAGGCAAAAGATGGAAAAAATATTCACATTTGAAAGATTGTATTTTTTGGTGAGCAGCACTAGTCGGATATTCCGTTACGTCAGATGAAGGAACCACGACCCACTTCGTAATGATGATAAAACGCGGTTTTTTTTTTAAATCTGGAGTTGAAATGCAACGACGTGACACACTATTTAAGTAGGCTGCCTGAACCCTTTTACCAACAATATGCCACAATACTGCTTATCTGCTTATTGGCAATTAAATGAACAAAGAAAATTATTTCATCCTAGCAGTTCATTGAATTGTTCATATCAACTGTCACGCTTACTCAGGTGCATTTTTTGTTCTGTCTTTCAGTTTCACTAAAACTATGAAACAGGATTGCTTTAAAAAAGTGAACGTAACCTCTTTTCACGTTGTTCTTATTTCCGCATGCAAAGAAAGATGGTTGTCTTCCTTCAAGATTATGTTAGCTACGCTAAACATGCAATGATGGAAGACGGCCCAACTTCTAAAACACTAAAGTAATTTTTATTTCCTGATAGAAATGACGACAAGCATGCGTGACGTTCCAACCCTTGGACCATTAAAGGCAATCTTACGGTCCATAAACTGAAAAGATAATGATTTATTTTGTCTTTCTCCGCGAAAGAGTAATTTGTAGGTTAGTTTTGTTTTTTTCTGTTTAATAAAGCTTTCTTTTTTTTTGATATCTGCTACACGCATATATGTAGTTTAGTTTTGCGTTCTGTTGCATCAGTATTATCCCAACATATATTGTGTTTCGCCAGGTATATTCCAAGCACATCCGACGTGAAAAGGGAAAAGTAATGAAATAAATTGGAGATAGCTGAGGATGTTTTTCATATTATTTAGGTCAAAACATAGCGGATTGCGTCACGAAAAATCTCCTAAAATGCGAGTTGTGCCTTTGGAGTTACACCATGTAAAACAAACCCCAAAAACATTGTTTCTTTTTCTTTTTTTCGACCCAGTCGGATCGTGTCACAATGTTTGCCTACAAATGTACACAAGACACTCAATATTCTTCAATACGGATTTCGCCGCCTGAGTGCTAGAATGCCCTATGTCCCATAGGGGACATAGGAAATTCTAGCTCTCAGGCGACGAATTTTCCAACCAGAGACACCCATTCGAAGGCAAAATGTCGTTTTTGATGTCGCATTTCTCGGTATTCTCAACACATAGAAGTCCACAGACAACACTCATCCACTATAATACATACTACTCAAAGTTTGCTTAGCACCAAATATTTGACACATCATTGTGAAATTTGCTTGTGACATATTTAAGATATTTTTCGTGACAGTCATGGAGAGCATGTACCCCTTGATTTTCATGTTGTTTTCGTATACTGTCTGCATGTACATGACATGTGTAGGGTATTCAGTCTTCATTTCAACACAAACCCTTGTGATCTAATGATTGAATATGGCAAATGCAAATGTAAGAAGACATTTGTCTGAAGCAGAAATGTGGCGGGCTGTACGAATGGTGGAGCAAGAGGCTACCCATCGGCAGGTTGATGAAGCTCTTGGTGCGCACCATACGGTGATCACTAGAGTCTGGGCAAGATTTCAGCAGTATGGCACACCAATAAGACGGCATGGTGGTGACAGCGACAGGGCAACGTCTGCAACTGAAGACCGGTTTTTGATCAATCAAGCCCGTAGGAACCGCTTTGCCACAGCAACCCAGCTTCGCAGTGACCTTCAGCAGGGATGGACGTACAAAGCTCTGTGTCCTTGAACGTGGTACATTGACTGCACAGCGGTATATTGATGAGATCCTGGATGTCCACGTCAGATTGTATGCAGGTGCAGTGGGTGATAGATTCATTCTGATGGACGATAATGCCTGTTCTCATGTTGCCCATGCTGTCGGGGAGTACCGACAGAGGGAGGGGATTGAGCTTACGGACTGGCCAGCAATATCCCTTGACCTCAATCCAATCGAACATGTCTGGAATTAGTTGCAGCTTGCAATTTCGGCCCGTCCAGTCCAGCCAAGAAGTGTCCAGGAGCTTCGTGCCATGCTGGTCCAAGAATGGAACAACATCCCACAAAGGACCACCAGGAACCTGATTGGGAGCATGAGAAGGCACTGTCAAGCTGTAATTAACAGTAATGGGTCTCATACTCGATATTGAACCCATACCAGTTCGCTCCGTCAACTTTTTGGCAAATTGAAAAATTTCCTCTTTAACCAATAATATCCATTTTCGATGGTTATCGTATTCAAAAGCTAAAAAATAATGTCAAACACAAATAAAATCTTAATTTCTGTACTTAAATCATTAAAGATGTAATTAAATAAAAAATATATACACTTTTCATTACAATATTCAACTAAAACGTAAAAGAGGTAGTTGGATATACTTGGTGCTTAGCAAACTTTGAGTAGTATATAAGGAATTAGCGGCTACGCCTGTCATAGGTGGTCAATACTTATATATAAAAATATAACACTATACCCTAAACTGGTTCTCATCGATTTTGTCACATTTTTCCCTTTTACTCTGTCTAATCAAAATCTATGGTTCTGCCTTTGATAAATTCGTAATGGAGCGTTCCTGGTGTCCATTTAAACAATGAACGCAACATGTGGCGATCTCGTTGCAGGAGAAATGCACAACAGCGAAAGCTGTCGTTCAACCCGATTTCACATAACTTCCTTGATGGCCTACACCGCGATGATGCGGATGGACGGACCGGAAAATTGTGGACGCAGTATCGCAAACAAATCAGTCTCCTACATTTGTTCCAGGGAGAGAGAAACGCATCGGAAATTGTGTCCTCCACACGTATTGTGTAAAAAGACTGGTGATCCCCATTTTCTATGCTGGTAGTCATTTTGCCTATGCTGAATGTGCCTATCCTTACCTCCTACCGATGGGAGATCTCGCTCGAACAATGCACGTCGACGACTTCAAGTCGTTCACGGAGAAGGGTTTCTTCGCGAACAGAAGGTTTGACAAGATCTGGGATGGGATGTATTCCGACCAAACGATAGAGCAGTGCCTTATGCGGATGTTGAAGGTAGCTGGTGGTCTCACACGTGGCAGGAGAGTAAAGAAGAACACTATTAGGAAATGAATTCACGCTTTTCTCATCTGTCTGCCGATATGCAATGCTCTTGAAAACCTTGTTCAAGTCCACAATGAGAGCAACACCGGGACCTTCGTAGGCGCGCACAAGCCAATCACATCAGTGACAAAAACAAATTTCCCAACTGATTGAGAGTACATCTTCGTTCCGCATTGGAACTGTAATTACTCTCACTGTCATCTGATACTGTGGCAGACAAATCAATCAGTTGTGGTCAGGCCTTTACAGTTGGTAATGGAAAAACATTCAGTAACATTAAGATGTGTCGCGCCGACACTGTCAAATCAAATCGCATTAATGACCAATTATATCATAGTACGTGGAGAAGAAGTGGTAGTCGATCCCACAATAGCTTTAAACCGCACCACGTGGGTGATTCAGTCCCAGTCCGGAATAGAGTTATATCTCAAGTATGAGGTTGCACCAAAACCGCCCGCACTGTTTGATTCTCGTGAAATGAGAAATACACAGAAGAGCGTCCTTGGCAAAATTCTCAGGTCATATGCCACTGAACCTGATTTTAAATCCTCAGAACAAAACAAAACTAATCCGTCTGGTGATGCTAGAATTTGCCCACCTCGGGGTCCAATCAAAGTAACAAACGCAGGTGGTGTTCTGATCGCTGAAACAGCATTGGACTTGCTCAGAAGGATGAAACCCATGTTGTAGTTGTTGGAACAGACGCCGACGTACTTGCTATTCTAACGTTTCGGTATCATTCAGAATGGAACATATACGTGATGTCCTCTATCGCACCCAATGTCCTCTTCTCATTCGGAGAAATTGTGACCAAGTTGGGTGAGTAAAAATGGAAATGTTTTGCTGGCGCATGCTATCAGCGGTTGAAGCACAACTTTGGCGTACTTTCGCCTAGGGAAAAAGAAAGCATTCAACTTGATGATCTCTAAACTTTCTGGAGATTTACAAAGTACATAGATTCTTTCGTAAGTCAAGAAATTACCTCATCGGGGGGGGGGGGGGGGGGGTGGGGGGTGGGGGGGGGGGGTGGGCGAATTATGTTTTTGTTATACGGAGTAAGAAAGTTCGCTTCGCCCGACCATTACCAGTACTTTGGTTATAGCGTTCCGTAGCCAAAACTAAACTGATCAAGTTTAAGTGCATTCAACTTGCTTCCCGTCCACCAAACAGTTGTGCTGCGCACCAGCATGCCTTCCGAAAATAACTACAGGTTCAAGAGTATGGTAGGCCGATGACGAGGGGAGTTCTTCGACCAACTGCAAAAAACACAGCCCTTCGCACCTGAAATTCACTTGGACTTGGTCAGGTGTGTGGGTAAGAGTGGGGGTAGTAGGTGGTGGGCCTTTCAGAAAGTAGGTTTGTCATGCTGCGGATTGTGCAGGTGTAATTTGTATTTTTGCAGTAATTACATCCTCACAGGTCCAACCGAAGTCGAAGTTGATGAATTACCAGAGATTAATTGGACACACTTGATTATTCGCTTTTCAGTGTTTCGGCTCTCGCCTGTTTGCTGCGATCAAATCAGCTCAGTCGCAGCATATCTTTCCGTGAGACCAATAGAGTTTGTCAGCGTCGTCGTTATTTTTCGAGGGTGGGAACCTTGATGCACACTTAATGGACAAAATGGAACATGATATCAGTCCTGCTGTGTTGTTTGTGTGGGCTTTCCAGGCATGGTTATTTGTTATGTGGTCTGTAAGCCTTTCAGGCACACGAAGCTATGGTGTACGGTTCACGGGTAGTGTTAAGCTTTCGGCCATAACATCATAAGTGTGGTGATGTTTCGATATATCTTATCAAATTCATTATCTGAATTAACCTTTGTTCAAATAGAAGAGGTCATATTTCAACTCATTGTCATCTGAATATCTTTCCTCGCCCTTTTGTGGAAAAAAATCTGAATCGTCATGCAGTTCTATGCACTCTTCGGTAATAATGTCATCACCATCGGGGAATATCGACTGGCAGTAAGCTCTAGAATCAATTGCACATATCTACGAGCGGGTATTTGTGAAAAGCAAGTCCCCAATTTAGTCTGCATATGACTGCTTTCGCATATAAACCTGATGGAATTGCATCAGAATTTTAAACATTTCGAAATATCCGGATATCTCAAAAAGCTCAACGCGGATTTTCGGGGACGTTTTTATATTACCATTTTCGCACCGAAGTCATCAGTTTGTAGAGTAGCTAATTAAACATCGTGCCTGCCTTGCAATATTCTATTGGTAAGATTGATAAAATGGGCAATTTATGTCAGGTCTTATAACGCGATTAGATAGCAGAAAAATTTGCAATTATTCCCACTGTATCCAAGTCCCATGATAGAAATTATGGACGCTCAGAAAGAGCTCGACAATGAATGTAAAACGATGGTACAGGATGGATGCTTTCTTCTAAGTTTCAGATTTTGAAAACGAACTCAAACGCACATTTTAAATTTAGCGCACTGTGGCAGTGTCAGCATATTGTTCTTTCTTAAACTGTAGCATGGCTGACAATTTTCGCCATTGAAAGAGATTTACATGAAAGTTAGCTCCCCTTAATTTTCTAAAGTTATTAGAAACTTTTGCAGAACATAAGAAAGATAGTGTAACCGCCGTTTTCGTACTTTAAATGGGTTTCAGTAGAGAATAATAGTCAAACGTTCAAACTGATTGGGCAAAACATGCAAAAACCCAACTTCTTTATTTTTATGCTATTCTACGGGAAAGTGTCTGAAGTTTGTGAAATAATGGTACAAATTTTCGTATGAAATTCGTATTCTTAGACTTACATTTACAGACAGTTTTAGGACATCAATGGGAGCTAATTTTCCTGTAAATCTCTTCTAATGTCGAAAATTGTCAGCCATGTTTATTAGGCACGCATATTGAAAACTTTACCAATTGTTTCACATTTTCTGCACATTATTTATAACAAAGTATAAACAGATTAATAAGAGAATAAATTTACTTCAGATTTTTGGATAACTTCACGTCTTTTCTACGTAAATATAAATGTATCCACAAAAATAGCTTTGGCCGAGAATGAAGAAGTTGTATATACCTTCAGTAAGAAACCACCAACCAGTTTCGATTTGAACAGTTGTATTCATAGAGATAATGTATCTCCACAGGCGTTCGAATATACAACTGAAGTGGCAATTGGTGAACTGGGGATGAGTTCCCCGCCCCACATTTCTCGAAAACTGTCAACCTTATATACTACTCATGTCTAAAATCCCTGGCGCTAGTTTACACAATGTCGACTTGAAATTTCCTGGGGGTCAATCTGTTATGCCGCCACTTTCATGTGTTTATCTCTTAACCCACTGAGTACTTTTAAGATATTTTTCATCAAATCTAGTCAGGGCTGTTATGAAGCAGCCATGGCTAGATTTGAAGAAAAAGTTATCTAAATTTAACTCAAGAAATCATTGGTGAAAAAATTGATTCAATTTATTCGGTGGAAATTGGATTAAATATGCCCAGATTAATACATATTTCAGTAGCAAGAGATATCATGTCCTAGACAGGAATATTTTCCAGTAGCATGCAAGGAGTTTAGGCTTAGAACTGTTCTTGAGGTTGTTCCACTTGGCATGGGAATTTGATTGTTGCCTGGTACGACCCGCGACCGCCATCTTTGGGTGGGCGTACACGTTTTTATCCCATCACGATGTAAAATGAGGTGGCCGAGACATTTTTCAACGGCCAAAGGCAGCAGAAAAGTATTTCGTACCCACCTACACACACTTTGTTTAGCCTGTCTCCGACACTGATTAATACTGTAATTTTCACTTGTCTGGCCAGACGACCGAGTGTGAGTTTTCAATCGTCCTGTACCAGTCCCTGCTCGACGTGGCGAGCGGGCAAATGGAATTTTCCAGTCATGATTACAGGTACGTCTACTCGTGATACTTATATAAATATATTACTGTTGGTGGTTTGTCACATTAAGACAATGCTTAGCACAATAAAGGGAGAGCGGTGGGTGGTTCAGTAGGCAGAGAATCCCACCTGCGGCAAGGCACCTAATCCCATTTGCCCACGTGGGGCACGGTGACGTTGTGTACTAAGGCGCACTGCACGCCGGAAACCGAGCTTGTCGTCGCTGGGGGAAAAGATTCACGCCACGTATTCAGCCAAAACTCAAGGAGTGTCGCCTGAGTCCGTGCGTGAACGAATGTCTCACCGTAACGAACCTGCCCGTTCCGTTTTTGTTGGGGTGGTTCTTATCCTGAAGGGGTCAATGACGTTTCATCGAAAAGCATAGATCAATAGGGGTTCGCTAGAAACAACATTTTTAATATATATATATATAAATAAATATGGTAATTTGTGACTTGCATGAAATCCAATGAATCAGAAAAACAAAATGTCAATCACAATTCCCAGCCACATAGTGTTTGAGTCACTTGCGGGCCCGGATTCTCCGTTGTCGAGGGTTTCCTTCCTTCTTGTGCAGCTCTGGTGGGTTCTGGTATTAAAATTTAGGAGATAAATACTAAAACCAGAACCTCCTCCCCCAGAACCGCCCAGAAGAATGCGACTTTGAAATGAATTCAATTCTTTTCTGGTTTCAAAACCTAAATCTTTCAGGAAAAGGAATGTTTACTCCAAAAAGCTGTACAATCCGGCATATTTGTAATTTAAAAGGGAAAGTGTGTGTGTGGGGGGGGGGGGGGGGGGGGGGTATTTAGGAGAACCGAACATTTTTACAAAGTTATGGAGGTGTTTTGTTCCTAATTAATATCAACATTCTCTATCTTCATTTCATGGAAAGCTCTCAGGAAGAGGTTTCAATAAGTGAAGCCCAGGTCTGGTACTATCCAGTGAGTGCAAATATTTATATACAAGGGAATGCCATTGGTGTTATACAATATTATCTTACAATCAACATACATTTTGTCTGTATTAACTCCGCAACTGTCGTGTATCTGACCCCCTGATACAGATGTTTGTGTCAGGGTGTCGGATACAAGCACGTTCCTTTCGCGTGAGTTCCATTTTTTTTTCTTTTCGTTCATCCGTACGAATAAATAGTTCCTTATATATTCATCTACATTCTTGAATAATCCCCAATATATTGTAAGATAAAATGATTATTAAGATTATGTGGATGCACAAAATATGCATCCGAGTCGAGCTCCGGGTTCTTTGGGTAGATCACGACTCGTCTTCGACTCGTCGTGATCTGCCCTTAGAACCCGGAGCTCGACTCGGATACATATTTTGTACATCCACATAGTGGTAATAATCTCTATTTATTGGGTGTAACGGGTTTCAATCTGGCAGGCACACATTCACATGTGACAGTTTTAAATTTATTGCGGAACTGCCCCTTAGTTTAATTGGGCATCCTTATCCATTAAAGGTGCATACATGTACAGTACGTGGAGAGTGGATTGTTACTAAATCACCCGTGGGCCAGAGTTACCACCCAAAGCACAAATTTGCTGTTATTGCATGTATGGAATTTCCACTCTGAGGGTGAATTAGTTATAATACACTCTCCACGTACTGCACATCAAATTTCTGAATAAGCTTTTTGAAACTTTTAATCTGATCTTGTTTATTTTCCATAACTGATTTATAAGTGAAATGCTTTCTGTGTACAGTACAACTCCATTTTCAATATATTTGTGTCTACTTAGCTGCTGTGTCGATTTGCTGATTTTGTCAAAAATTACCATTTGGTATCATCTGTATCAACAGAATCAAGAACCAAAATTAGGTAAGTAATTTAGAATTAATAAATGTATTAATTATAAACCAGATATTGCATTTTATCCCATAAGTGGACATTTTTCGAACAATAAAAACCTTGGATAAATTTTTGCGTTGTTCGTCTAGTGGGTGAAAAACATTATCTCATTGGTTTAACACACGAAAAATGTATCCCCATAGTAGGAAGTTGGGAATGGACTATACTATGTTGACCTCTGGCACTCCATGCCATGTGAAAGTTTGTTATATTGTGAACTCTGTAGTACTGGAAATTATACTAAAATGGTCGGTGATCGGTACTTCACTGTATGTTAACATTTTGCAAATTAATTATTTGATAATTATTGTTTCCTAATGAGTGTGTTCCTTTGCGTGTGTGATGGGGAAGGGTGGAGGAAATTTATGGGAACTGTAGTTGCTCAAATCAGAGGTTCTGCCTACAAGTTTATGGTTTATATTAGCCAGCTCGCGGCAATGAAATCATTTAATATGGACTCTCCACCGCAATGGCAATATGCTGGAATATACATTAGGCCTCACAATGTAGATATTCTGTTTCTCATGCCATTTTTGTAAAACTGCGTTTGGGCGGGCACTTTTTTATTTTATTTTTTATTTTTGTAATTATTTCATTGCCACCAACAATTTGTGTTCTTGGTTTGTTTTAAGTTTTAGGCCTCATTATCTACAAAATAAGATGGATGGTGATGTATTTTAAAGCCTTGTGAAGCCTTTTTCACCCAAGGGACACATTTATCAATTCTATTAACTTGGGAAAAATATCAGACATAAACCATTTATTTTTTTTACTTTTGGTCGAGTAATGTTAACAACCGAGACCTGTGCTTTTTCGACGGTCGGCGTGCGCCCGGGCTGGTGGGCATCTGGGCGTCCTCACACTCATAGTGCAATGACTGGAGAAACCCCATAGACATTGTCCAGTAAATTTTAAAAATATATTTTTGACAATTAATAGTTTTTAAGCACTTAAATTTCAACAAAATTATACTTAACAAAAACAGCTGTTACGAGTTGATTCAAGATCTGAGATCTGATTCGATTCGAAAATGCCTCGCAGGCCTCTAAATTGAAGACAAAAATGCCATGAAGAGTCACTTTGGAGAAATGTTTTTTAATTCTGCCTACAATGCAGTGATGTTTTATATTTCAGGACATGCCAACTAATGAAATAGAGAAAAAGTGCTCTACTGAACCGTCTGCAGCTCCAAGGTTGATTGTATTTTCATCTGATGATGGCAGTTTCGAAGAGACAGTTGAAGTTTTTTTCCAAGTGATTTGAAGTGAAAAACATTTTTGAAGCAGTACTCTGCGATCTGACAGTTTATTATTATCTGACCTTGAATACCCCGAAAATATACTGCTCTGTACTTGGCTCGATCCAGATCTTTGTATTGAAAGACAGATATTCAGAGGAGAAGTCGGCAAATCACAAAACATTTGTAAAAAAATACATTAATATCTTATTGCAGGATTAATATACATAATAATTATAATGAATATAAATGTCTTGTACAGGCAAGTTTTGTTATGGACTGTCAGTTTTTCAATCAGACAATTATGGGTACCCACATGATTAAAAGTTTCTGAATTTCACTTGATACTTAAACAGGTCTGTCGATTTGTGGCGAACGGCCGTTTGGGTCTCATGGAGGTTACCTAGAATGAAAAACACGCGAACGGAAATCAGGTCGGCCCAAATTGTAGCTGGGTCACGCAAAATGTCTGCAATGTTGAATGATCGAATGAATGGTGGAATAATGTTGAGCATCAACCAATCATCAGCATAAGTGTTTGCATCTTCCTGAAGTATAGCTGCTCCGTTGGCCAATAATTCAGGAAACTGCAAATACCCATGCTCAACATCATTTTAAACTGTTGGTCATCTTAAAATCTAGGACAGGTACAAAACCAGCAATTGGTCATAATTCACTTCTCTGCCACAAATATTGATTGTGGATGTGATACTATTTGGCATCGTGCTAGCTCATGTCAAGATTAGTCTATAATTGCAACTAATTTGTATCTAAGTTCCTGCAACACCGCATCATTATTGTTGTTATTATTCTCCCTAGGGATTCATCTCTATTCATCAGGGTATTGCTCATAGGCGCAATACATTTGCTGTGATACAACAGTTCATATATCAGCATAGTTGCGATACACATATATTTAGGTTACCTAATGGGTTACCTGAATCAAATTCAGTGGAACGATCAATAGGTTACCAAGGCTCAGACCAGGAGAACGATTAATGGGTTGTGCAAAATTTTGAAAACGGCAGGCTTGCTTAAATGTATAGTCAGAAGAACATGTAATAACCAAAAGAGGATATTACCTGTTTATGTGACAGGATCATTATCTTGCATTATTTACTACTAATGATTTTAAATTCATGTGACCTAATTTGTCCAACATTGATGTCAACTTTTTAACTCACCTGATCATATCAAATGGATATTCCTCAGTATATATCAATTCAAGTTTGTTCAAACAAAGTTTTCACACCATAAGGTGCTCCTCAGGAGCTTGACTCTGATACCACCCATAAAATATTTCAAAAATATTTAAAAATCTTCTTCTCTAGACTCAGTGGTCAAAATGTTTTGATATTTGGATTGTAGCATTCTTGGGTGGGTCTAATCCAAGTTTGTTCAAATCAGGTCCAGGGTTAAAATTTGGCTCACTTTGTGGGCCCGAATTCGAACTTTGTACAATTTAAGAAAAATTATTTTAAATTCGTCTACAGACCCAGTAGTCAAAATCTTTTAATTTTTGGTATGCAGCATTTAAGTTTGTTCAGATTGGGTCTCCGCGTTCAGATTAGTGCTCTATGGGAGCCCGAATTTGAACTTAGTGTTATTTAATGAAAATTCCTTGAAAGTCTTCTTCTCCAGATCCAGTTATTAGAATGCTTTGATATTTCATATTTAGCATCCATGGGAGGACCATGTGAATGTGTGTTTACATGAAGTTCCTGCACTTATATAATATTTGGGATAAGTATTGGAGACTGATATATTTAACGTTGTGCAATAAATGGAATATTTTGTTTAAGTCTTCTAAGCCAGACCCAGTGATCTGAATGTTTTGATATTTCAGATTTAGCATCCATAGGAGAACCAGATGCAAATTTATTCAAATCTAGTTCTTGATATCATAATTGGACTCATTTTGGGAGTCTGAATGTCAGAGTGCAATATTGGGGATATTCTTAAAAAAGATTTCCTCCAGACCCAGTGATTAGAATGTTTTGATCTTTCGTATTTGGCATCCATGGGAGCACCAGATTCAAGTCTGTTCAGTTCAAGATCAAAGGCTCATATTTGGTTTCCATACAGGAGGCCGAATGGAAAATTTAGTGCAATATATTGAAAGCTGTTTAAAATATTCTCCAGTCTCAGTGATCAGAAACCGTTGATAATTTTTATTTGGTATCTTTGTCATAACGGTTACATGTCCTTGGTTAACATTGTATCAGTTGAGCCGCTGTAGGCCCCTTGGGACCTCTTGTTTCTTACCAGTGATGACTATCATCACTATAGGCGTCGGATTTCAAAGTGCACATATCAAGTCGACCCACAGAGCTTTCTTGTGTAAGGTGTAAGCACTTTCAAATTTGAAATCTGCTGCCTCCAGGTAGCATATTTCAAATTTTGAAGGTCTTACGTGGGTGGATTGAGCCACTCAAAAGCAGTGTAAAAGTTAAGTAAGTAATAGCTTGTGATCATTTTCAGGAGAAGCCTTAACCTGTAATGGGTATAAAATTTTAAATTGAAAATGTTTATTTTCTTTCTTTTTTTATTACGGATTTTCCTTTGATACACATGTCTGTGATAATCAAGTTCAACCATTCATATGATTTATTAGTGTAAGTGTGGATTTTTTGTTTCTAAATATTTAATAGCAAATGTAATTAAATGGTAATCTAACATACATAAAGGAACAAATAGCTTCAATGGTTTGCAGTTTAGATTAAAGATTGCTATTTGGTTCTTCCTGCATTTTTGTAGTTTAAATTCTTGTGCTGACAGTATTCATTTGTTTTTTTTATTATCAGGTCAATTTTGTTGGGCTGTAATACATTCTTGTGGCAAGTATGTTTTCTTCACGAATATAATTATTGTCAACTGCTAACATGTGATAAATATTTGCCCTAAAATTAGGAACAATGTTATCTGAAATAAATCAAATTCCCCTTAAATTGATTTCCAGTTTTTATCCCCCACCATGAAATCTCTTTTTGGTAATAGTATCACAAATGGGATCAAACTAGCTCTATCCAAATATATTTTCTAGGTTTTTGCCGTTGATGGGCTTGCGCAATTTTGTTCATTTTGTTTCGTGTTTGTTATTCTTGATTGTGTTTTCTTTTTTAAAAAAACTTATTCATTATATATGTAACAATTCTGACAAATTTTGGAAATAAAGTTAAACATATGTAGATTATAAACATGAGTTTGTGGTTATTAGGTGTAACAGCCCATTAAACACATTAAAGGTTTATTACTTAAACATGTGACGTTTTTAAAACCTAAACACATACCGTTAAAAGTTAAACACATACCTTTAAAAGTTAAACATGCAATGTGTGTAGAAAGGTTAAGCACTTATACCTGATTTATAAACATGTCACGTGTTTAAGTTAGTAAAATACATTCCTTCCAAGTTAAGCATGTGTTTATTAAGTGTAACAGAAATGTGTTTAACTTTGTGTTTAGAAATGAAACATCTGTTTTTACACTGTAAATGGGTTCGCCAGACGCGCGATTTGAACATAAAATTCCACACTTAATTAGCAACGCATGAAGTATCGCCGGTCTGTTTAAGTGACAAATCTGTTTTCGGGGTCCGTCATATACCTATCTTTACGCTTTATATTGAGCCCAGTGAGAAAGATGATCGAAAATATATACACTTTTAAATAAAAAAAAATCGCAACTTCAAGCTATCACCTTGACAACTGTCTTCAACCAATGCTAACCTGCTTGCGTGGAGTTAGTACGTTGGGGAGTCTGACAGTTGCTCTCCGTTGTTCTGTGGTTCTCTTTGGGTACTCCGGCTTCCTCCACCCGTAAAACTGTCCGACACGAGGTGATCATGGCTGTCAAAAGAGTCGTTAAAACTCAATAAATGAATTATCACAATAAAGTCTAAGAAGAAAATTATGTTTCAGTACCAGAGCGTTTCGACATGTAACCATTGCTTCTCTGGTAAATTCTGGGTTTCCAAGTGCCGTGCTTGATCTGCGTTCAAGCATACAACTTTGGATTGAAACTTCACAAAGATAAAATATTACTGTCTAGAATTCACGATTAGACCGTCTCAGGTAGGTTTGTGCTGAGGGATTTGCAATATCCCCAATTTCTGTGTACATAACTGACTTCTTATAATTATCACCGAATAACTAAATTGTTAGCATTTGCAGCCTGTAAAATGACCATTACTTAATTAACCCTTTACCCAACTTAATGCCCAAAACCGGTCAGAGCTATTCAAAAAATCCCATTCAACTTTCATTTTTCTTCACTTTTTGTCACAAAAATACAGCTTATGGCCCTCATTAGAACGAACTCGTTCCAATAAGAGGTCATAAACTATGTTTTTGACGCTGAAATTGAAAAATAGTTTATTCAAGAATTGTATTCTGCTTTCGTTCGTGTTAGGAAAAGGGCTAAGATTATGTATTTCAGTCACTCGTTGGGAAATAAGCATTCAAGTCGAATAGTTCTGATAAACAAGTAAAGCATAAAAGGTATTAGATTGGCACCCAAATTGGGATAAATGATCAAGAAACATCAGTAATTCTTTAGCTCAATCATCGATCAATTTGGACACGAAACCATCATCTACTGTGACTTACGAAGTACACGTGTTGGCTTACAACACGATTATGAACATCCGTGGTCCATTGTTTTCTATCACGTCGGTAACGTATTGTATGTCACTCATTTCTTTATTATTATTTTCCGTATTTTCGTGTGTCGGCAGTTTACAGCGCACTTCGCGATCCAATTCGCAATTTCAGGTTCTCTTTTGTGAACAAGCATGTCGCTCTGTGTGCATGTTGTTGTGAGTCTAAAATATCACACTTGACCTCAGATTTTGGCGAAACAGCCTGTATCCACCTAGTGTATCACCTCATTAAACAGGAACTGAAAAAATAAATATGTTGCCGTGTGTTTTGTATATAAAGTTAGGGAGTTCCCTACTATCGTCAAGTTTCGCTCTCAATTTACTTGCTTCTTCACCTTTCTTCACAAATTTGAAAGGACGACCAGAAAGAAATAAAACACTATTTAGGCCTCACAAAATAAATTACTTGATTCTAAGGTATATGTTGTTTAAATCAGTGAGGGAGGGAGGGTTTTATTTTTAATATTTATTTTTCTTTTGCAAAAAGTGAGCAAACATGGAGAGGATTTCGGCTCTCTTTTTACACACAGAAATACAGAACGTGCACACGTATACAAATAAATTCGTTTTTAATTTTTAAATTTGAAAAATAAAATATTCCTCTAAAAATAAATTGTAGGTACTTCAATTCAAAGGCTTCGTATTCTTTCTACGCTCTTCATATTATCTTTGAAGTAAAGGTATTTAATAATCTATGGGGAATTGCCTAGTTACAATTTATGGGAGAGTCCCTTGGCACTCTCCCATAAATTGTAACAAGCAAACATATTGAAGACGCAACTAAATAAATGTAAAAACATCGGGTCTCTCTGAGTTTGTACTAATATTGGAAGACACCGAAAGGCAATACAAATATCCAATGGGGGAGGGAGGGGGTCAAATTCAATGAGGGACTGCATGCGAATCAGAACACTTTTTTATCCTTACATATTAAAATTACACCACTGCGTTTGATTAATTAAAAAGCTGTCCCTTAAATGGACAAAGACGTCATCTGCGAAGTATTATTTATGAACAAATACAACACTGAATTTGGGGCGGTAATAATGTGAATGAGTATTTTCTTTCCCAGCAATGTTTTGATGAATAAAGCCTATCAGTTAGTGTAGTGTAAACACTCTTAACCTAAGATAGCCTTGAAAAATTTGTATACAGCAGAGAGTAGCTATGCAATACGCTTTCAAAAGTAATAAAAGACGCACGATTGGTGCTGTCACACTGAACGAATTTTTGTTTCGATTCAAGAACTACTCTCCATACCCTGGAAATTACTTTTCGTTCAATTCGGTGTTCAGGATACCTGACTCTGATTATAAGTCCGAGAACAAGCATTTTTAACTGATTGCCATGACAACAGCTGCGTAAGTGGCGAAGAAGGAAAGACTCTGCTTTGGAACATAAACTCAGTCGTCCTGTATTAACGAACGCAATTGCCCTGGAGGCTAACTGTGCACGTATTTTTGCAAGACGTCGAATTTGAGGTGAACGCGCTTTTTCATCAAGTTTCTATAAGGTTGGTGGTTAGGTGTCTAATTGTTCCTGCGCTTCGGAAAATTCATTTATTGTGGAGCACTTAAAACATGTTTTCTCGAGCAATGGATTACTGATATAAGCCATTGGAAGACACAAAGCAAACCAAATGTATGAAACTATTTTGAGATTATTTTCAGTTAAGTAACAATTTAATATGTCTTTGTCAATAACAATATACTAAACAGAAAAGAAATCAAAACCATCAAAGTGGCAAATTTGCTTTATAATAGTGATCCAATCGAAATTTTCTATCCCTTCTTTTGATCAAAGTAGTGCAATATATCATTGTGTGTGAAAAAACACGTAGTTGTTACTTTGTTTTAATGCATAGCCTTCTTTCATCATTGGGACATCGAGCAATCAGCGCGAGTCTCCGTTTATCAGATCCAAAGACCCAATTTTGATGTTTCAAGCACTAAACATTGTGCTTTTCATCAACAAGACAAATGGATAAAATATGTGCGAAACTGTCGATTGACTTTGCAGGTATTCTTCCGAATGACCAATAAATTTCACCTAAAGACTGGTTTCCTAGGGGGACTGGCCATCCCCTACTAGGCGGGTCCTCAGACGGCTGATAGAGGACGGCCTGCTCAGTTGGGCAGGTTTGGTAAATTAAAATTAGCAAGATTGCAGAATTGAGCAGATCTGCGAAATATCTGAATACGCAGCCCCAGACCAAAATGGCACTTTCCTGTTTTACAACCTGCAGGCACCTTGTTTTCCCGCTATTTGCGTTCGGAAGACTCCCTAGGAAGGAATCCTTGCAGTTGAGGACAAACAGTGTCTCGGTTAGGGGGATATCCATTTCGGAGTCACCTGTCCAATACACTGCTTTGGCACTAACCGCGGAAGCAGATGGGAGCCCCCAGAAAGGGTGTCACGCCAGGGGTGGTGACATTTGGGGGCCCCTCAATCAGTCATTTATTTTAATCAAATACCATCACAAACAGTGCACTGGCTTTTAATTAAAACTATAAATTTTAACTCTAGTTTGGTTTTCTTGCACCCCCTGCGTTGGTTTGAAGTGGCGGCTTTTATTACAGTGTATTGTAATATGATTGATTGGGTGACCAACATCTGAAGGCGTGGCACTCCCACAAATGTGCCATTCAGTCAATGGCGTACCTTGGCATCAACACTGGCTGAGTATACTGCCCTACGATAAGTATGTGGGAATACTAGCAGCTCGGTGGGTTCACTGCATAGCAGTCACTCTACCCCTTGTTGGATTCTGTTGTGGGTGAGGGGCGGAGCAATGGAACATTTATTTTCTTGATATTGCCAAAATACGAGACTGAAACAAAAACGAGGGTGCGAATTTCAAATTACTAAAGCTGTCTCTGACTCAGATCGGGAAAGAGAACGAATTGTTAAAACGGCTGGCCTAAGTTTGTCAATATATGCGAACAATGGGATAAAAGAGCATAAGACATTAACCCTTTTGCATTGAAAAACGCCATCAAGAGAATAGCTGGCGGTGTTAAAAATGTTAGAAAATTACGACCAGGGGCATTACTAACTATATGTAGAGAAGAAATGCAGGCAACAAATCTACTAAATATGGAAACTTGTCGATAGAGATGGCAACATCTTTGCACACAAAACACTAAACATATGCAAAGGCGTGTTACGAAGACAGGAACTGTCAGGCATTGATGAGCTGGAAATTTAAAAAGAACTAAAAGCACAGGGTGTTACAAATGTCAAAACGATAGAGACAAAAACCAACGATGGCAAGTGTATGCAAACAAATACTTACATTTCAGCTTCTAACTCCTCTTGACCACCAAAGTAATTAAAATAGGATACTTGATCGTCGGAGTGGACTTATATATTCCAAACCCAATTCGATGTTTCAAATGTCAGAAGTATGGTCATGGCCAGAATAATTGTCGAGGGTGAAATAACTGTTTCAAGTGTGGCGAAGAACACCCAGATCCCTGCACAAATACCATCAAATATTGTGACTATCAGGGCAATAATGTTGCTACGTGAAAGGATTGGAAAAAAGACAAAGAAATGAAACAAATTAAATGTGAATAGGAAATGTGTTTCAAAGAGGCCAGAGAAATAGTAACATCAATGTCTGGCATGAATACATCGTCGTCAAGATTTTCTAAAAAAATATCTAAAATATTATCAACAATGTATGTCAGTAGAGTGTCAAACTCAATGTACATGGCTCAAAGGAACAATTCCAGTTTTACTACAAGCCTTTACAGTTGAACAAACAGAACCATATTCAACCCAAACAAATTCAACTACGCAAATGACAGAGATAACAAAAACCGGACAAACACAAGAACAAACAAAAGATGTAATTAAATTTTAACAGCACAACGAACAAAATCCCAAGTAAGAAAAAACGAAACCTGATCCAAAACACAAATTACAACAAAGCCTGAGTCAATGTCAGAGACGATAACATGAACAGGGTCACAAAAAAGAAAAGGGAAAACAGAAATTAGAATCAGACAGAATACCTAAACGCTTTCAAAATGTCATGACGAGCAATAAGTTTGAAGGAATCGAAGGCATGTCAGTCAATAAGACGACACGTTTTCAACGAAACTACACTTGAATTCTTCTCATGGTATATCCCCACGTAAACATTCACCGAAAAGAAACAGAGGTAGGGGTGCCAATGTCTCCCATACCTCCACCATCACAATCACCAACCAAACATGAATTAATACACTAATAATATAATCCAATGCAATTGTCCAGGTTTTAGTGCAAATTGTAATGAACTGGGCCTTTTATGTCAAAATATAAACCTACTGCTTTTTGCCTGCAGGAGACTCTCCTCAAAAAAACAAGACCCTCAAGACCATTCTGCCTTTAAGAGTTATGCTTAGTGTAATGCCTGGATGGACGAAAATAATCTTCATGTTCGTGGAACATCAGTCTTGGTCAGAGACGACATTATTCACAGTTCTGCACCTTTACAATCAAATTTACAGACTATAGAGGTGCGCTTTACCTTAGACAAGACGGTCACGTTATGTTCAATTTATCTGTCTCCTAATAAAACCCTTCAAAAGAATGATCTTGAAGAACTGCTTCACCACCTCCCAACGCAATGCGTTTTGCTGGATACTTTTAATGCTCATAGCCCTCTTTTTGGGTACTTTCTGCAGCAAAGAAGATATCAGAGGCAAAACAGTGGAAGAGCTTATTTCAAAATGTGACTTGTGCTTGCTCAATGATGGTTCGGACAGTTATCTGCATCCCGTACACATGCATTGATGTCACAATTGCATGCCCATCTATCTTCCTCGAGTTTTCCTGGAAGGTAGATGACGGGCGGGAATGACCACTTTCCAATTGTGGTGGAGAGTGGGTTTCCGGCTGACGATGAGAGGGTGCACCAATGGAACTCTAAAATGGCGGACTGGGAAACTTTAATATACTTTTTTCTGAGCGCCGCACTCGGGAGAAATCCGAGGAAAGTGCTGACAAAATAGAACATTTCACTACAGAGTTGTTTGACATTACAAACATTGTAATTCATAAAACCTCGGCAAATCTAAAATATTTCTCAAGACCATTCTTTTATAATGATTGCAAGCAGGTTACAAAAGATCGTAAGGAGACCGAATGTGAATTTATTAAGTTACTAGCAACAGATAATTTAGACCAACAACGTATACATCGAGCAAAGACAAGGCGGCTTATAAAACAAAAAAGAAAAGAAACGTTCTTGGGAAACTCATCTCTCTAAATTTTACCAGAACGCACCCATTAACAACATTTAGAGAATGATAAAAAATAAAGGAAAAGGAACATAATCAACTGTTCAACACCTGAAAGATAACAATACACCAATTGCATCGAAAAAAGAAATATCCAACAAATTGCCCTCAATGTTTTCGAAACATTTGTCGTCTAAAAATTGTAACCTAGAATTTGTTATCAAGTCTACCTCCGAAAATGTAGAGGATAACAACGAACCTTTCTCTATGGAAGAGTTAAATAACTCTTTGCATAAATCAACGGATACTGCCACTGGACCCGGTAAAATACATTACCAAATGTTAAAACATCTGCCACAATCATCTCTTGAACTTTTATTATCCATTTTGAATGAAATATAGGTGACTGGTCTGTTTCCACCTTTCTGACGCAAAGCAACAATAATACCCGTTCCAAAGCCTGATAAAGATCACATCAACCCAAGTAATTACAGAACTATCGCTCGCCTTTACAAGTTGTCTGTGTAAAGCCATGGAAAAGATGATCAATGATCGATGCGTTTGGTTAGAGTTGAGACGTTTGTACGAAATGTCTTCGCCAGAAAAGAACATGTGGTCGCCATCTTCTTTATCTGGAGATAGCCTGCGATACAACGTGGACATATGGGGTTTTAAAGGGTCTTTTTAACATGGGGTTGAGGGGGCGTATGCCTCTTTAAAGGACCGCCAGTTTCTTGTTCGTGTTGAGCTAACGTTCCTCAGGGTAAAAATTTACCCTTTTCTCGAGGAAAATCAACAGAATCATTGACGCAAACGAGAATATGGTAAGTCTTTAACTGTATGTGGATGATTTTTGTTAATCTGCTTCAGCAGAACAAACATGAATGCTATAGAGCGAAAACTTCACCTGTGTTGAAATAGAATTCAAAAATGGGACACCGAAAATGAGTTTAAGTTCTCAAAAGCAAAAACAAATTGTGCATATTTTTGTGAACTTCGGAAATATCACCTCGATCCGGAGTTGAAAGTAGATGGGAGTATTATAGCGGGGGAGGAATTCGTCACATACAGGTGAATTGTGCACTTGGTGATACCTTCTTGAAATTTGGCACACTGTTAGTGTAGGCTATGAGGTTCTCAAAAACGATCGGCTACAAGTTGACACCGACCGGTGGCGACCAGTAGCGGCACAATCCAAAATGGCCGCCAGCGGCTGAAGGGAACCTCCTTTTCGACGGTCTACCGACTATACATCCGATTGTAAGGGCGCGAAAGTGAACTCTGATCCACGCACGTGTTGGAAACAGACGTGGGAGATGATGTAGAATAAAACGAGATTCTCTATACGGACGCATCAATTTCTTGGAACTTGAAAAGAGCGTTGTTTCTCCGGGATCAGCGTCATTCAGGCAAACCTGAATGACGCTGATCCCGGAGAAACAACGCTCTTTATGAAGCAGTCTCTTTGCCATACAATCTCTTGTTTGGCGTAATTCCGCAAGCAATTCTGATTTGTCTGTCGAAATTAATTCGAGAACGCGATTGTTCACAAAAATCATTCACAGAATGAGTGAGAATCCTCTTCGTGTACGGACTAGTACTGACTGGGAACGTTGTTGCTTTTGCCAGCAAGACAGTTCCAAGAAATTGATGCGTCCGTATAGAGAATCTCGTTTTCATGACGCCTATAAAGCTATTGAGGAAGACATAACGCGCTTCCTAGATAATGGCGTTGAGCTTCCATATAATTTGACCATTGATTGTTTGATGAGAGAGAGTGATGAGTGTATGTCGATGTCACTGTTGACGAATAAGGCAATATATCATAAGACATGCCGTGACAGTATTCGGACTCACATCGTACAGCGCGTGCTACACAAGCGAGAGCGAAATGAGGCAGTGGCATCCTGCTCCACGCTGAGTCCTAAAAGAACACGGACAAGTTTTGAATCTGGCTGTGACAGGAAACTGCCCCAGTGTGTTTATTGTCACAAACGCGAAGGTGACAGCAGTGAGCCTATTTGCAGATCAATGTCTGATAACAATAAACTCAAAATTATGGCAAAGGAAGCCGAGAACTGGGTTGTTTTTTCTCGGGTCAATGCAGCATTTGATTCCGCTGCTAGTGATCTTTACTATCACAAAACCTGTTATTGTAAGCTTGCCAATGAAGCACGAGCGGCTAAATCTAAAAAGTCGAAGAACGCCGAACATTCCGCGTCAGGCCTGCCCTATGACCCTCTCGTTATGGCAGAGCTCATAACATTTGTTGAACACAACGATTCCGCGATGAAGCTTGTCGATCTCAAGAATCTGTACAGTCGGAGGTTGAAGCAAGTCGGTTCTGATTGGCTTAGTGAAGAAATACATTCCACTCGATTCAAAGAACATTTGTTGCAGAAATTGGGCGATGGCTGGGACGCCTTCACACAGGGTAGAGATGTGTTTATTTCAAGTAGGTTTCGAGTTGGCTCCTTGTTGTCCGAATCTTTAACTCGTATAGTGTCTGAGGAAGAGGCAAAAAAGATAGTTGATGTGGGTCTTCTTCTGCGTAAACACATACTCATATCTCAAGCTCCTTTCACGGGATCATTTTCATCTTATTGCTTGAGCGAGCCTGTACCCAACTCACTCCTGACTCTTCTTAGAGTTCTACTTGAGGGCACATGTAGTATACAGAACTTAGGCGATGATGAGACTGTTAATGCCAAGACTCGAGTGGCTTGTACTATTTCACAGATGTTGATCAGCAATTCAGCGAAACGCTCCGAACATGCACAAAATGTTCACCAGAGACGTGACAGAGAAACTCCAATGCCTCTTTATGTGGGTTTGAAGTTGCATGCCCATGATCGTATGAAAAATCTTATCAGAGATTTTCATCAAATGGGACTCTCTGTCTCTTATGATCGCGTAATGGATGTTCGCAGGAGTTTCGCGAGAGCTGTTTCACTGCGGTTCAAGAACGAAGGTGTTGTAGTCCCAGCTAACTGCAAACGTAATGTTTTCTCGATAGGAACCACTGATAACATTGATGTATCTGGTAGATCTGATATGCATGGTACGTCCATCACACTCATTGGTCAACTGAGCAGGGACAATGTGGGTACTGATCCCCCACCACTGAGTTTAGATGTTCCAGAAGACACACAAATTGAACTCCCAGACGACTATGCATTTGTTCCTTTCGTTGAAGACTTTGGTGGGGACATCAGGCTTGAATCTCCAGATGAATGTAATGTACGGCCCAATGAATATGCAGATTTGAACGTGGGAGAGAATGACTGGTTGTCTCATGTGTCACAGATCAGCAATAAAGGGAAGGTTGATGGCAGCTGGCAGCTTGATGAAGTCCCTGTGACCTTTTCAGGCTTCTTTTCAAAACATGAAGATCAAGACAATGTCAAACCTCGTGCAGTTATTGGGATATTCCCTGTTTTCAGTGAGCAGAAAGCGGACTCACTCAGTATGCAGAAGCATGCTATGTATGTGGTCAGGGAAGCTACTGCTTTCGTAAACCCCGGCCAGATACCTGTCATTGAAGGTGACTGTCCGTTGTATGCCAGGCAGAAAAAATGTCAATGGCTGTTCCCAGAGGAGATAGGTGAGGATCGAATGGTGTGTATGATTGGATTCCTGCATCTTGAAATGTGCACCCAAGAAGCTGGTGGTAAGCTTATGGGTGGTTCTGGTTGGGAGCGAATGTTTCACCTCGCAAAGATATTCACACCCGGTGTAGCATCATCCCTACTTGGTGGGAAACATGTCAAGAGGACGCGACAGGCATATCTTCTCACTCTAGCTTGGCTTGAGATCCTCAGAAAGAATGCTTATGAGATTTACTGTCAGCAGACTGGGCCCCATGAGTCATTTGAAATGTGGGAACAGAGGATTCTTTCACAATCTCCAACTGCGCGCTATTGGGGTGAAATCGTTCGGAACTTTCTCTTGACAAGCTGTCAATTCGTTCGGAACCAACGAATCGGTAACTGGCCTGGTACACTGTGTTCTATCGATGAGTTGTGCAGTTACTTTTTTGCCCTAGGACATACAAATTATTGTCGGTGGGTCCCCGTATTTCTGAGAGACATGTCTCAGCTACCCAGGCGGCATCCTTCAATCCACAACAAATTCATGGAAGGCCATTTTGTGGTCCAGCGTAGTGAGAGGAAGTTCAGTATGATGGGTTTAGATCAGAGCCAAGAACATAGTATCCAACTACTCAAAGAAGACAGTGGTCCAAAAGGTCTCTATGGCCAGGCTGAAGAGAAAGTCGTTATTGAGCTTTCAAGGTCAGAAGTTCTGCGTGTTATAGATGAGTATGAATATGCAAGTTTCCACACAACATCATCAGATAACACGGAACACCCGGAAAGTTCGGTATCAGAGCAGAAAAAATTTCTGAATCAATTGAAATCTCTCCTCGATCTGGTGAATCAGGGACTCATTATCAACCCTTATGATGAAACTAGTGGTCAGCTGGTGACATTAGATACTGGTGAATATATGGACCCCGAAGTTAGTAAGAGTTTACGGTCATTACCCGAAAGGGGCAAGCATTTATATTCCACTTTCTTGAAGGAAAGGCTTGTGGAATGCACCGTACCCCTGAATGATGTTATTCCCAAGGCAAATATATATACCTTCCTTAACCCACCCCCAGCCAACCTGGACAAAGGCCGAGACAAACTCATGTCAAGTAAAGCAACTGCCGCAATAGTTACCCAGATGTTCGTTTCACTGCAAGCCCGGCCTGATTCAAACATGGATGAGTTTTTCATGCACGAGAATGCACGTGATCCGCCAGCATTATCCGATAGAGGTAAGCTACGGAGTGGGACAAAATCTCAAATTCTCAATTGTTTACCAGCTATTCCTGCACAAGGGAAGAATTCAGCAGCTAGACAAGCTTCAGTTGTCATCTTGGATATGCCTGCTGTAGTCCATGTAATCAAACCACAGAAAGCGGATCTGTTTGGAGAATATGCTCGATTGCAATTATTGCCATACATCGAATCTCTTATTAACACGAACACCACAAGGGTTGATGCGATCTATGACTGTTACCCCGAAGGCAGTTTGAAGAATCAGACGCGAGCAAAACGCCTCGGTGAGACAGCAGTTAGGTTGATACGGGTGTCCGAGAACGTCCCTTTACCTAAAGGGAAGAATTGGCAGGCATTCTTGAAAGTTAGTGAGAATAAAGACGAATTTTTCAAGTTCCTGTCTGCTGAACTGCTGAAATTAACATCAACATCCGAGTACCAGTTGTTAACGACATCAGGAGAATATGTACTATGCAATAAGGATGTTAGCTTATGTGACATATCTCCATCGAACCACGAGGAAGCAGACACGCGCATGATGCTTCATCTCAACCATGCAGTCTCACAAGGTCACAAAATAGCTTTTCTTCGCACGGTTGATTCTGATGTCGTCATTCTGTCTTTGCACCATTTCGCAACATTCCGTGACCTTGGACTCAGTGAGCTGTGGATTGGGTTTGGAATTGGAAAGGCATATAAAGATATGCCAATTCATGAGATAGCTTCACAACTTGGACCTGATTACTGTAAGGCCCTGACTTTCTTCCACGCCTTCACAGGTTGTGATGTAACATCCAGCATGCTCGGCATTGGGAAGAAGACAGGATGGAATGCATGGATGAATTTTCCCGCATCAACTGAAATGATGATAGAATTGACTGAGAATCCGCAAGTCTTTTCAGAGGATTCCCCTCATATGCAGCATATCGAAAAACTCACCATACAGATGTACAGTAACAGTTGTGTCAGTACACGTGTCAATGATGCGAGACGGCATATGTTCACACATGGCCTTAAGTCTATGGAAAACATCCCGCCCACCAAAGCAGCTCTGTATCAACATGTAAAAAGGGTAATTCTTGTGTCATCTTTCATTTGGCATCGTGCTCTGCAGAAACACTTATGTGTGCCAGACCCATCACAGTACGGATGGGAGTGGAATCCACGTCTCAATATTCTGGTCCCATTTTGGACTCACCTAGGAGACGCAAGTGCTGCATGTGCACTGATGCTCCACTGTAGTTGTGCCAAGGCCTGCAAGGGCAATTGCAAATGCTTGAAAGCTGGATTAAGGTGCACACCTTTGTGTAAGTGTGAAGGTGGCTGTTGTAACAATATTGAGTAGTATACTGTCATGTTAGGACCAGTCATCTCCTATTCTGGTATTTTTTTTTCCATTTTCGGCCAGTTAACACATGTCATGTTTCTAGTTGAGTTGATTTTGCTAACAAATGTTCATCCCATGTGGCTTGCTACATTGTCCGGGGTATAGGAATACAGTTTTAGATTTCGGAAAATAGTCTGTTATTTACTGCACAAGACGGTGTTAATTCATGCATAGCATGATACAATATCCCCAACTATTTTGCCTCTGTACAACAGTTGATACCTTCGTTCACCCGTGTGTTCATCTATGGTATCCTTGTCTTTCTCTGGCCATAGGCCACATGTGACTAGTCAGTTCCTACTCCATAGCAAATCAACTTGGAAATCCTTCATCTTGTAGCGCACTCATGTCTCAATGAATCCATACCTGAGTTGATCTAATAAATCTAACGTAAGGTATCAAATTGCCATACCGGATCATATTTCGATAAGTTATTCGCTAAAACATTTCGACCACTCATCGACATCAAAGGTCATGTTTTGGCTCCCAGTGGTGGCTATATCTCTATATCCCTGGTAAAGTAGCATACCATGAGGGATGGGCATTAAGTGTCGGCAACATTAATCCTGACTTGGAACACACCACATCTTAACTGGCCGAAAATGAAGAATACTACTTGTAGTCAAAAAATATTCCTGTACCTCGAATGACTGCAAACATACACTCACCCCTTCTAGTCCCATTTTGCCAATGTTCTATACTGGCAAGATAACATTGTATAATTAACAACGGGAACTAATGCATCCCGAGTTCATTCCAGCACTGCCCTTGCTGGCAGACGTGTCGCTATGGTGTTGAGATTGAACCAGAACTCCTCTAGAAATTTGATAGTTTTATTTTCTTAGAAAATAAATCTATCGAAAATGCCGGAAGTTGAGAATAGACTGTCACTTTAATTGGATTATCAAATGTCCAAGTATCCCCACTGCTGCATACTATCGAGTACCCTTGTTCATGTGTTGACAGGAATCTCTCATACCATGTTCATTTGACCATTGCATTCCCGAGAAACATTCAACACTAATTTATCTACGGACGGACGATCATACTGACAGTCAGACACACAGACGCACACATCGACGGAAATTCTGATCCCATTATCCATTAATCTTCCCCCCAACTTGTTCCAAGGGCTTCACTCCATCATTCACATCAATTACAGCACATGTATGGTGTTAGGTTTGGAGCTTCAGTTGTGCGATCGGCGAAAATAGCTTTTTTTCGATCCGCTTGGCGGCCATTTTGGATTTCGCTGCTAGTGGTGGCTAGAGGATGGTGCCAACTTGTAGCCGATCGATTTTGAAATCTCTGATGCCTACCCTTACATCATGCCAAATTTCAGGAAGGTATCACCAAGTGCACAATTCTAGCGAATTCCTCCCCCGCTATTATTAAAGTCGATAAGGAAGTAACGTATTTATATTTGTTTTTCGACAATAAACTGAATTTCACTTCTCACATAAAACAACTAAAGGTAAAATGTAAAAGGGCACTGAACCTCCTGAAGGTAATTGGTAGCACTGATTGGGGTGCTGACCAAAAAACATTACTCCATCTGTATAGTTCACTTGTTAGATCAAAATTGGTTTACGGTTGTGTTGTTTACAGTTCTGCTAGAATACCATACCTCAAATTACTTGGAATTGATAACAGTGGTAAATGAATAAGCCTGGGTGCATTCAGAACGTCTCTAATAGATTCAATGCTTGCTGGTGATTTCTCCTGAGAAGCGCGGGATTAAACTGTCACTCCAATATGTTTCCAAACTATTGACTAAGCCACCAAACCCCACTTATCATAGTGTCTCAGACCTTCAAAGTGTAGAATTCTATAACAGACACCTGAAACATATTCGACCATTGGGAATTTGAATTAAACTCCAAAACGCTTGAATCTGATTCTATTAGACAGAACCGTGAAGCACACACTCCTCCTTGGCCTCTAAGGAAACCAACTGTCGTTTTGGACCTGGCTTCCTCCAAAATATCTGAGACAAACTCTCTGCATTTTAAACAAAAATATTGTGAAATAAAGTCTAAATATAGTGCATATAAAGGGATCTATACGGATGATCTAAAGGTGGTGACAAAGTATCGTCAGCCGTTGTCACTGGTGATCCGATTACCTCAAGCAGAATACCAAATAAGAGTTCCTTTTTACAACTGAAGTAAAATCTTTACACATAGCACTTAAACACATGGAGAATTCATGGGGAAGAAAGTCGATTATTTTGTCCAACTCCTTTTCTTCGTTGCTGGCTTTACTCAACCTTAACATGAAGAACCCTCTTATTTCGAAACTTCGTGAGAAGTTGATTATCATGTCTAACGGATATGACAACGTGTTTTGCTGATTACCTGGGCATGTTAGTATTTCCGGTAACACCAGGGCAGACAGTGCAGTAAAACAGGCCTCAGCTAAGTCTGTTACTGATTTTAAAAATATTTCCAATGATTTAAGCCGCATATCAGTAAGTACATCAGATCTGCGTGGCAGGCGAAATGGGATGGAACGACAAACAAGCTCCATCACTTCTGAACTACTACTGCTGATAAGTATCCGTCTAGTAACCTTTGTAGGAAAGAGCGCGTTATCCTGAAACGTTGTCATATCGGTCATACAAGACTAACATATTTCCTTTTTGTTGGAGGGTAATATGCGATCAGAATGTATTCCTGGTCAAGGGTGTTGACACTGTAACACATTATTTTACATTGCACTGATTTTAATCATGGCAGTGGGCAGTATTTTACTGTAGGGTCTCTAAGAGTACTATTTTACCATGCGAGCCTGCACAGCATTCTCTCATTTCTAAAAGTAATCAAAATTTTAAAATTGTTTTTATTCCTTTAACGTAGACTCTTCGAGTCTCAGATAATCACGTTGATTCATTAGGAATTCACGTTTCTTGTCTCATCACACATTACTGTTCACACACTTGTCTTTGAAATTTTTGGTGTATTCATTTCTAATTCTTATTCAATCATTTTTTCATAATTTTACCGTTTTCTCGCCGGGACATAGCCTTAGCTGCTGATGTGGCATACAACACCAATAAATAAATAATAAATAAATTAAAAAAAAAAAATAAATACTGTATAAGTGGCACGTGGCGCAGAAAAATAACTCGAGGGTTAGGCGAAACGGTATATTTGCGAATTCAGCATACAGAATTTTCATTAGCCGTCTTGTAAATTCAAACTGACGTAATCTGATAGTTGTTGTCACTGGTAAATTGTATGTGTAAACTTATATTGGAACAATAGCACTGTAAACAATAGGCAGTCCATAACTGTTCTGTTAGCATACATCATATCGTCCCTTGGGTGGAACAAGGTGCCACCCGAAATGCTAGAACATTGCAGGTGGTACCTTATTCCACTTCCAATCTAGGTAGGTTAATAATTCACGCACTAAAGATTATTTTTCAAAATTTAATCTGTATTATTCATAACTTGATGGCGAATGTATACCGAAACCTCACAAATGTATATGACATTCAGACATCCCTGTTCAAGGACATCACTGCGTGCTTATCATTTTTCCTTGGTACTAAAATATTGTTATAATGTAATATATTGTCTTTTCTGTCTATTATCCTGTTAATCTGCCCCACAGGAAATCATTATAGCTAAGCGGCGTTCATTATTTTACTTGTAAACGTACAATACGTTGCAAAAACTGTCCATAATTTCAATAATATACAATTTTCTCAGCATATCGGACAGTTACGTATAATACAACGGTCTCTTGGCACAAAAGTTTGTGCTATCGCGATAACGCACGAGCGCACAATTTAAAAACGCAGCATATGGAAACGTAAATTATACATGATTCGAATTCTCAATTGGAAAAGTTGTATTTCGCCTAATCTGAAGAGTCAATTCAATAGAATTTGAATATATATTCCACATAACTGAGAGAAGAGCTGGGACAATTCGCCCCTTGAGTGGGGAGAAGGCGCGATCTGCAATAGTTTAGTGGACGAATACGCCTTTTTCACACATTTTAAACTTCCACTTCCACCGGAACCAGTGCACGAAAAGAAAGGTGCATAACCTTTTGGTAAAATATGTTTTCGTACCCGGAATCTTTAGTACAAGTACGGAACAAACGTTATAAGATGGCAAAGAACACATCCAACGCATAACACCAGTTAAATGCTTTAAAAGTATATAAAGAGGTATCAACACCATTTATCTACAACTCCTCCAATTCGTTGCAAAAATTGAATTTGTTTCTAGAATAAAAAAATCCAAAATAACCTCACTAAAAATACTCGGAGAGTATTCCAGGACGGTACTGACGGAACAAAATGCCCCCTTTAAGAGATGTTTTCGGAATACTGTTTCTTATTTCTAAGTTAAAAATGCAAATGCTTGTCTTCGACAAAGTTCCTGGCAATAGGCTGTGTTCATATGATTAGAATCTTCGGATTGTTCGATATAATTTAACAATAATTCTGTCTCAGTTACGAGCTGACAATGTCAAATTAAGGGCCCTCGAGAAGAATTGTCAAGCCCCTTTGGCTATTTTCTCTACAGGAACACTCTTTTGATATCAACTTCAAGCTGTGTAATATTTATAAATATATTGTATAGTTCTTCGATTGACTGTGTTAGGCATTTCCATATTGTTTATAAATTTATAGGGTCCGTTTTGAGGCTAACGTTGAATTGGAATTCCTGGACTTCTGCTTTGAAAAATCGATTTAAGTTTCATTTTTTTCGGAAGCCGTAAAATATTGATTTTCTCACATCCATGCATTACATTATAACTGCCTTTTAGTGCGTGGTGGATGTTTTTATATACTTGCATAACACCCATTCCACGCGTTTGGTCAAACTTTTTATTATATGATAGTTTTTTTTTAATAATCTTCTGCACATGTCATGCATATTGGAAACCAAAAAGGTAATATTAATTTTGTCACTGGGATGTACACCGTATGCCAAATGACAGTGACCCTGTGAATGAAAGAAAATCTTCTTGAACTGTTTAAGTTATATCCTTTTTTTCTGTTTTGTTCAGTGTTTATCTTGCCTATCCAGTATTAGAACATGTTTTTAAATATTTGAGCATGATTAGTATTTGTGTATCTGTTAGCCCTATAACTTTAGGAATTTTTCTTCGTCATTTGATCGTCCCCACATCTCCATCTTCCGTTGTATTTTTTTTTATTATTATTTCTGAGGGTTTTGGGATTCTTGAGGCTATTTATTTTATGGTGTTAAGGCCTTGAAAAGTTCAAAATCTACTTCTAAGACCCCCCCCCCCCCTCCCTTATGCTTTTTTTTTGGCTGCCACATGCTCAAAACATAAAACAAACTGAGAACATGCACTTTTGATGAATGGCAAAGAAATAATTACAAAAATAAAAAAGGAAACTTAAAAACCGCCCACCCACATGCAATTTTACAAAAAAGCCTGTGAGGAAACAGACGATTAACTTTGTGGGGCCTAACAACAATGCATTTAGTTCTGTCGACGTTTGGTCCAAGTTGGTTTGCCGAACATCACGCATATAATTTAATTTTATCTATGGGATAGGTATTAGGAGGCTAGGTCATGAACGGTTATGTAACCAGCAAATAACAATCCAGAGATGTTAAGAGATTGATATCAACCATGTGCTGTTAGAATAGGGTGGGCCCAAGAATCGAGCATCGTCAAACAACATATGCAATGTCACCAAAATCTGGTATTTGTTCGCCATGCTTAATCAATTGCTCTATGTTGGCTTATTTAAAGATTGTCTAGGGTACAGGTCGTTCCCATCGTTGTGAAATTACTGCTTAAGCATAGCGTCAATCGTTCTCTAAACCGCATTCCAGAAGAGCGATAGCCCTCCTCTTTGGTATTTTTAAAACTACAAGCATCGTTTGTCTTATCTGGGGTATTTAGGATTTGGTTTCTAGTAGTCTATTTGGTCAATACATTACTTCGTTTTGCCTTCTAGTATTATTAAATACTTAAAAATAACTTTTTTTTAGTTTCTGATATTCTTTTCATTTGGACATCTTATATTTTTGTTGTAAAATTTTAATTTACCGTTAGATGACACGTGAAGACCCTTTTCTATGCACGAAGGTTCACGCTAAAAACTAAAGTGTTAAAAACTACACTTGAAGTGCTGTATTTTACAGTTACTAAGAGCTGAACTAGCACTTTGTTCAAGTGTAGATATTCCAGAACTTGACAGGTGTTACAATAATATCACTTGACAAGATTAATATCGCGACACTTAAAAGGAAACAACGCAGATGACGCGGATCAGGCTCGAACTCTCGAGCCTGATCCGCGTCATCTGCGTTGTGTCCTTTTAAGTATGTACCCACCAAGCGCAAATCAATTTATAGATGATTCTGGAAGAACCACCAATGCTAGACACATGGGAAGTTCCATCCATTCACGTTTCACACGTCTGACGATTGTAATGTCTGAGTGCTTAAAGCAGTGCACTTTGAGTGTTAAAATTAAACCCTAAGAGTTAGAATGGGTTTAACACCTTGAAAGTGTCAGCTTTAACACTTTAGCTTTTAGTGTGTTGTCTTACGAACCTTTCTTCTCAATTGAGTTTCAGGGAAATGTCTTTTTCGTATGCGGATTGGTACATACAGGAAGGTGTAATATGCAAAGTTTGAAAAAACGGATTCCAAAAGAGAGGAAAACGCGTTTTGAGACAAAAGCATCCTGAAATCGGCTATTCTGCCTAGATTAACTATACAGTGTAATATTTTTGGTGAAAAAACATTTGATTTGTGGTGAGAAAGAGTGTGTTCTATAACCATCTTTCCAAACCGGAGTGGCTGCTGTCGATATCACTTCCTCCTACATTTTTAGATCACTTTTAGCAGCAAATGCTGAATAAAAGTTCCGAGATCGTACCTGAGCTGCTACGGAAGGTAACAATGAAACAGATTCCAAGTCCATGACGGGCAATAGAAAACAAAAATACGTACTCCTAATAGCATGTTCATTTGAGCCAGCTTGAAAATATGTCCTTCATTACAACCTGGCCTTGAATGTACTGATCTTGTTATTTGGCGCAGCTTGCGTTTCTCTCGGGATTTGCATTTCGTTGTCGGGTCGGCATTAGCGACTGATATCTTTGTAGTCAGTAGTAGTGTTACAAATCGGCACACGAGGATGAATCACGACGCTTGAGAAAATTGAGTTAATACTGGTTAATACTGGTATTGACACAACCTTTGTGAAGTAGCAAGACGGGTGTTCTAACGATGTTTTCAACGAGTCTTTGCATTATTCAGTTTTGTGCTCCGAATTCACTTCTTGTGAACCACTGGTGTTTCATTCTTTAAGATGCCGTATTGTATCGAGGTTAAAAACATAATAAATAATAACTTTGTGTTTTTTAACTTGTACTGAGAAATAATGACAATGTTTGTTCTGATTTGTACAAATCCACAGCATAACACAGACTGTGAATAAAAAAAAACGCATTACGTATTAATAACCAATTCAAGGCTAACTTGGTGCTGTGTTTATGGACAGCAAATATATATAGTCTGTTCTCTGCCATTCGATGGTGTTTCTGGGTAAGGGCATACGTTGCACATAGTCATAAATGTAGACTTAACGTGCAAAATCGTTCCCATAATGGACAAAAGTGCTCATTCAGTTGTGGCCACACTCTAAATTTCGATGACCGATTTTCTATATTGATTGTGTAGGATGTCGTCGTACATGGTAAACAAATTTCGTGAGTCAGAACTAGTTTGCCTGCATGCTTGAGAATGATTAAATTTCTACATATTCACAAATTATCCGTGATGAACAAGTATCATTTAATTAACTTGATAATATGCCTTCGTGAAAATGTTTAGCCATGGCATTCTGTTCTGTGTGCCATCTTCTTAATGAAGGATATACACAGAACGACACACATGTGTGAATGGGTTAATCGATATGGCACGAGTGGCCTGTGGCCTCTCGCTTTATCCTTCTGCGATTTCACAAGTGCCATATCGATTAACCCATTCACACGCGTGTGGCGTTTTGTGTGTATTACACAACTTCACGCCTATAAAAGCAATTATTAGGACTCTCAGAAATTCATTTATGAACAAACAAAAACAGATTTTATCGTCAACCAAATTTCCGAGGGGAACCCGTGTTGCTATTTTCGATATCGCTAGTGATCCAAATTGTAATTGCAGTGCACGATTTGTAGGAAATTCCAGTAAAATTCCGCTTCTATTTTAAAAAAGTGCGCCAACGATTTCCGATCCACACATGTGTGCAGAACAACTTTTCATTTCCCGCATGGTTTAGTGTGGCTGTAGATGTGGCTGTAGATGGGGATTTCCCAACTTATCCATGTGTTTCAGACCGATACCGCCTTCAGTAAAAGATTCGATTGCGAATATGCATGGTTTGCATAGATATTATAATTAAAAAACATCGGTACCCGTGCTTTTCCTTGTGAGTTTCCACTAACGATTTCCTAGCAATAGCCTTAAACATCTCCTTATCATGAATTTTAATGGCGATCTCGCGTATAGTATAACGCATGGCTGACAATTTTCATCATTGGAAGTTATTTACAAGAAAGTTAGTTCCCCTTAGTTGCCTTAAGCTGTCAGCTAATTCAACACTAAGGGTATATGGATTTCATATAAAACTTGAAATTTCGTAATGTTAGCAAATTTGTATTAACGATGTGCGCATTATTTCACAAACGTCGGGCATTTTCTTGTAGAGTAGTATAAAAGTACAGAAGCAAGCTTTTGACAGTTTTTTCCAACCAGTGTGAACGTTTGACAATTATTCTCCTTTGAAACCCATTCCCCCCCCCCCCCCCCCCTCTTTTGGTGTTCTGTAACTTGTCTTTTCCTCATATCAACAGTGTACGCATCGTAACGTTTTATTCAGACTCTGTCCTTTCCATTGATACAAAACTCTAGCAGGTGATATTGTCTATTTCGTTTTTTTCCTGGGAAGCATAAAAACTTGCACATTTATGAAAAAAGACACATTGACTAAACAAAAAGCCGAAGTGAATATTTACTTATTGCTGCTGGGTGTGATACTGAGAGATATTCGTAATGTCAGATTATCCGTGGAGTGGTTTCTTCTAATTACCTTGCCATAAAAAGCCAAGTTGTCTTCTGTTACTTTTTAATAAACGAAAACAACAGACAGCTCCGTTGTTTTCGTTTATTAAAAGTAACAAACGGAAACTGGCTTTAGTTTCTACTGATGTCATGGGTGCTTCTCCATAATTACCTGCTTCTTAATGAGACCTTCCTCGCTCGTCCATTAATTTCAAAGGTGATAACTTTGTCGAAAGTCAATTTTCATGACGATACTTTGCTGCTGGGCAATATGGACCAGAGAAATTACAACAGCTTAAGAAAGAAATGAAACACCATAGGTGCCATAAGTTATCATGCACAATACAGATATTGAAGGAAACATACTGAAGTGTGGGCCATATACGAACAACATACTGATGTGTTTGATCAGACAATCAGAAATGTGAAGAACACATTGATGTTTTACTCCACCAATCTTAGCAACCAGTGAAAAAAAAATGAAACTCCTATGATGGACTAACAAGTAAATGAAGTAGTGCTGCTTTTCTGGAGAAATTATTTTGAAGGCATTTATTCGCATCAAGGTAGAATTACACTCGTCGAAAAAGACAAGCGACAACGTATCTTCTCAAGTTTTGTTTACTTATGAAATCTGGATTCACCTGTGTAAAAGGGTTGTCTCTAATTACAATCTTATCGCGATAGGGGCCACTTTTACGGTCGCAGTGCATGAAGGGCAACGGAAGGTTCAATATTCCACTACCCAGAGTACGATCCAAGGTCAAGATGAATTATCCGATTACCCTAATATATGGAGACAAATCTGTGCACATTGACTGAATTAGATTTGTAAAGTTGAATAATTATGAGACGGTCGTAGAAAATGCTGTATTAGACAAAGGTCACGTTTGGTGTAATGAAGTGGATCAAATAGTGAAAAGATGACACTTCTAAATGGATTAGAGTTACTCCAATTACGAGTGTGCACATCTCGTTAACGTGAAAACGGCATGACAATACAAAGCGCAGGAATTCAGAGCATGTTCGGGACCGGATTTTCAGCTTGATTGCTATCCTTCATAATCATGCTGGATTAATCTCTTGAATTTTCCGGCAAGCGTTTGTTTAACACTTCGAAACGGAAACTTACTTTGTAGTTCCTAATTCGTGATGCCTCCCATTTTCTACAAGGAAAGGGCTGCTCCGGGAAGGTTAGGCCAATCGAAACTTTTAACGTGCAGCCCCAAAGTTATATATTGAATTATTAGTTGGTTTTGTCCTAAATACTGAATGCGGAACCAATTGGTAGCATTTTAAGGAGACGCTACATATCACCTGGGTTAGAAAGGGCAATGCGACAGTGCTTACCCATCTGGCACTCACAATGTCTTCGCGTTAAATTGCGGATGTGCCCTGAACCCCTATATATGCTACCGACCAGTCTAGTAAACATTTGAACAAAATGTTATTGCGCTGACAGAAGGGTGGTAGGAGAAAAAGAAACAGATTATGATTGATAGAAGGTGAGTGTGGAGTCTTCACATTTTGTCTCAGGCCACCAGCTAATTCAGAAAGGAATTCGACACTGTTATGGGCTGTGTACTAAGCCACTTTTCGTGGCGCTTGCGCGCGGGCTACCGTTGTTGTAACATAAGTCCCTTCACTCACAAAAAAATATTGATATTTTTGTACTCCAGTTATAGATATTCCAAACAGTCAGTACTTAATTCATCCTTGAAACATCAATATTATAAATTATTGCGAGAATTGACGGTAACATGGTCTGAGGTTTGCGGCACGGAACTTATGTTGTTCTCAGCCGCAAACCTCAGACCATGCTACCGTCAAATGATCACAATAACGTATATGTTCCAATACAACGCTAACCATAGCCCAGAATCTAATCTACATCGTGAAACAAGACAGACTTAGTTACTAAACTTGTGATCGTTAAACGTTGCCTTATTTAAGGCAACTTTTAACGATCACAGGTTTAGTAAATAAACCTCTCGTGTACCCACGATATGCCACTGGATAAGTAATCAATAAACCAGATAAACTCATTCCATCTTAGTTCAGATCGTAAATAGGTTTATAATTTAAACAACACTTCATCCGGATGAACGTCTGATGCACGTGTGAAACATCCAGAAAAATGAGCGGCTTGCTGGTTACTCCATTGTTTAAGCAATTACGAATGGGCGACGTCATTTCAAATATTTCGCGTGATGACGCCAGATGGTAACAATAGAAACTGCGCCAGTTCTCATCCAATCAGAGAACGAGGATTTTACTACTCTTATTGGAGCATTTTGACACAATTAGAAAAACTATCTTGCCTTGCGTAATCCTAAAAACTGCAGCCACAGTGACTATTTATTCATGGTATTAAGTAAACCAACTTGTTTTAATGTAATATCACCAACGATTCGGACGAATCAACTTGCGAGCATTCCTTTGGAAACGTTTTTTTTTTTATTTTTTTTTTTTTTATTTACAGTATTCACAGTAAATTAAATTAACACATATGTATGGACAACAATACAATGTGTAAAGAATAAGTACAATTCTCCTATATAAATTCAACATAGTCCTGTGTGGTTATAGAAGACATTTAGATTAAACGATTTATTTTAGATATTGTTTCCCACCTCGATTTGATTTTGTTTGCCTTTCTGAACGAGTATAAATAGAGTGAGTGCATACCGATAGCTGTGTAATTCTTTAAAACTTCTTTGTATTCGGTATAGTTGGGTAGCCGGTTATCAAGACTGCATGTACATGCATATATATATATTTTTTAAAATTGTAAACATGTATTCAAAATGTCGGATAACTGAGGTTCTATTTGCATTCCTAATATACCTTCCTTCAGACTGACCTGAACATTTGAATTACAAACAATATTGACCTTTTCTATGAGTTGGAGTAAAACCGTTTTTGAATATGAACAATCGCAAAAGAGATGTGTTATTGATTCTTTTGAGTTAAAACAAAAGCTACAGAGCTGAAAGACTACTACAAAATAGTTTAGAATTGGTGTATAGGATACGGTGATTTATTTTGAACTGTTGTGTCTGCAAATATGTGTCACTGGTAGAAGTGAATGTTGTCTTTTATACATATTGCCACTCGTCTGTGCTTATATCATATCTATGCTCATCGCTTCATTTTGCTTCAGATTTTCTTGCAGGTACAGCTATCTTGTTCAGAAGAAGACCGTAAAAATCTTTATTAACTTTGGCAGTTTATTTTAAGCGGGATACTAATGAATTCTCCACAGCTTCATTTTTGTGTACATGCTTGATTATTTCTTTCCAATTTTGATGTAGTGTATTTTTCACTCCCAAATATGTAGTGGGCGGGATATATAAGTTGTATTTGGTTTTAAAAGCACCATGTGTTAAGAAATTTCTGTTAGAATCTACAATACCGTTTATAAAAAGCACACCGGCTGCAAACCATTTTACTAAATGATAACATACATTGTTTAATTTGATACTGTTATTATAAAATGCTGGTTGTGATAAAATATCTTTATAAGCTGATATAGAATAGTCTTGAAGGAGTGACCACGAAATCACAACATTTCGCCAGAATAGGGGCATTGATTCCGATAATTTTTGTAAACCGTCTTTTGTAAAATGCCAAAAATGGTTGAATCCACATTTTTGTCAGTTATCACGTGCCAGTGTTTCCACTGTGATGAGTTTTCCGGGTCTAAGAGCTTCTTAACCCAAACAATTTTTAATGAATTACATACGGTTTTAATATGCGGGATTTTGAGCCCACCTTTCTCCACTGGGCTTATCATGGTAGAGCGTTTGCTTTTTTCTTTCTTATGTGACCAAAGGAATGTGAAAACTATTCGCAGGAGTTTATCAATAATCCAATCGAGTGGGATAGGTAGGACTGTGAGAGAATGTATGCTAAATGGAAGAGCAAGAGTTTTTAACACCGTAGCTTTTCCAACAAGGGTAAGATTTCTTAATGACCAATCATTCAATAGTTTTGCATTTTTTTTATTTTTTCTATAATTTTTTTTCCAGGTAATTTGTATCACTTAAGTTGTACTTTATTCCCAAAATGGTAAAACCGCGATTCCATTTTATCGGTTTGTCCGTTTTCAGTTCCACACCGCAACCCTTACGAGAACCGATCCATACTACAGAAGTTTTGTCAAAATTTACTTTTAGAGATAATAAGTGAGAAAACTCGTCAACAATATTTAAGGCCGAGTTGAGAGATTTTTTATCATCGTCAAGAAATAAGGTTATGTCGTCTGCATACTGGTTAATTATATATTCAGAATTGTTTATTTTTATACCATTTATTTCCGGACTAAATTTTAACCTAGCACTCAGTATTTCTACACACAGGATAAACAGGTACGGGGTGAGTGGGTCCTCTTGTCTTACACCTCTTTCCACATTGAAAAACACTGAAAGATGACACAGCTGGAAATGTCACTATAGAAAGCCTTAAACCAACGAATGATTGATGGGCTGAAATTGTACAATTTTAGGGTTTTCTCAATATAGTTCCAGTCAAGAGAGTCGAAGGTTTTGTCGAAATCCAGTAATACTAACATTTCCGGAATATTACTTGATTTGCACTTGTCGATTAGATAGGTAATTATACTTGTAGATTCCCCAATAAACTTTTTACAAAACCCAACTGACTTTCAGATATTAGTTTCGGTAGAACCGTTTTTATACGAGTTACTATTGCAGAAGAGCCAATTTTAAACTCTACGTTTAGAAGAGAAATAGGTTCTTTGAATACGTACTATGGAATACTTTGTGAGGATTTTCCATGATCAGAAATCCATATGGTTGGTAAGTTCGATAACTCTGAATTGTCTGTGTTCTCAATTTCAAAGAGACGATAAATGAATTGGGGGTTTAAGAGAACAGACAATTAGTGACAAAATGAAACAATATTAGTTAGAGGAACTTTTTTTAAATTTTTAATTGATTTCAGTTTAAACTGTCACGGCATATGAACCACGTACTGAGATACAAGAACAAGACAAAACAGAGAAAATAAGACTTGATTTTAGCATATCTCATTGTTATCTTTAGAGTATAAAAACCTGTTTTCGAGAAACAAATATTCAGACACCAACTGTACACGCAGATACAGACACATCTCTCTCTCTCTCTCTCTCTCTCTCTCTCTCTCTCTCTCTCTCTCTCTCTCTCTCATTTATTTTTATTTACTTTGGCATTAGGGTACAGACATGGGTGTAGTAACTAGGTGACCACTCATTCAAACTCTTCAACGCACAGAGACAATAAGGTTTTGTGTAAAAAAACATAACTATCACCTTAAAGATTTCAGCGAACGAACCCTTGTTTCCGATCGTAAATTGATTGGTAAAATGTATTGCTGGCGTTTTTCGTCTGTTTTTTCATGCTCTCGTGAATATTGACCAGGAATATTTCAATTCTTTTTTTCGCGGCGGAGTGGGACAGAGTTTATGTATGTGTCTAATTAATAAAAATCTCGTGAATTGTTCATCGAAAACAAAAGCTTTAGATTTCTTCTTCACCGAATGAGAATGAATCAGAATCATTGATTTTAGATGTTAATTAGACACCATGCAGACCATTCGATGAATTCCTGCCCGCCTGCTGACGTCCCTGTAAGCATAAAAACAAGTTACATGTGGTACCTATGGACGACGACTGCACTTTGAGTGGCGGAAGCACACCGCGTAGGCCTTGATTTCGGTATTGTTTTGTGGTAGTGATAAATTGTTTCCATTGTCTCTCTTGCAAGGGCATTCTCACCCCCTCGAATGCAAGAGAAAATGATGTGTTTACGGAATTTGCAACGAAGTTATTAAAAGGGGGAGGTTTTCTGCGATTTATTCGAAAGAGGGCCCACCACGTCACTCAACCCAACCAATAAACTGCTACGGCACCTAGAATCCCTTTAGTAATTTAAACCAAATTCTCGTTAGCTGCAGTAGTTAGTAGGGGCAGCTGGACCACGAAATATCATGAGGAAGGAGAAGGTGGAAGGGGATTGCCCCACTTAATTCCTGACGTGCGTCCAAATCGTAAAAAAAAAACAATACGATGCGTTGAAGGTGGAAAGTGGAGAGAATATTCAACATACGTTTGGTAAAGTGTGGGCGTGTTGGGGTGGGTGGGAATTACCACCAGTTTCCCACGTACCGTGGGAGACAACTTTTTTCTTCACTCTATGCTTCTTGTCTATGTGTATTCTATACTTGATAAGAGTTGTCGGGGCTTGAATTAGATTTTTGTCCGCTACACAAGAAAATTGTTTTCATTCGTGTTCAGTAGTAGTGTCTGCCGTCTTTGTAGAGAATATCGAAAATGGAGCTTTTTTATTATCATTTGGAAGCAAAAAGATTAAAGCGATGAGAGATAGCATTTTTTTCTGAAGCCAGAGTTATGCTGCAAATCTCATAGCAAGAGTAATTGTTTACTAATATTGCACAGAATCTACATACATATTACAACCATATAAAAAATTAAAATAGAAGCAAACAGGAAAGTACTTGGAAATAAGAAGAAACCACACCACAAAGGAAGTAATGTTACATAATTTGATCATATGCGGGAATGATTGTTTTTATTAGTGGTATTTTTCAATGAGCGATTGGAATAATTTTTCCACACCCCGCGGTGTGGAGAAATTGACAAATTTATGACCGATAGTGTTGGGCGCAGTAAACATACAAATTTCTGAGGATGAATAGAATACGAATGGAATGGGGATCGTTATCACGCTGGTCATCCTATAATACCCGCTGCGGGCAGTTAAACCCCGCTGCGGGGGTTAATAACACCCGCATCGGGTTTTAGTTTTTTAATTTAATTGGTTATAAATTGACAATTATGGACCAATGTGTCTTTGATAATAATCTATATGCTAGTTTCGAAAAGAAGCAACCAGAATCCCAAACTAGTTACCCTACAAGTCGTCTTTTTGACCATATATCCCAGAAAATTATAATGTAATCCCCGAAGCGGGCATGCAGTAAACCACGCACCGGGCTGCGCCGTGCCCGTCACGGGTTTTACAAAGACAGCGGGAAGAGTCACAATAACTCGTAGGTATGTTCTTACTTAAATACAGCACATTTTGTTATGAAGTAAGATTTAGTTTCCTAAAATGTTTTTATCAATGGAACGCTGTCCAATTGTCTAAATCCATAACACACTAATCCATTTCGTAACGAAACACACTGCATTGAGATACAGAATGCATATTATCACCATCCATTTAGTTTTGTAACCAAAATGGAACCTTCTTCAACAAACGAATTAAAATGCAGTAGATGCTGAATTCATCAGTCAATATATGTTAACTCGGAATTCGTTCAGAGAAAAACGTATTTATTACAAAATTTTACGTACAGCGGACTCGCCTATCGTTAAAAGGCTGCCCGCATCGGGTTTTACGTGGTATTAGCCCGATGCAGGTTTTACAGGATGTCCAGCGTGGTAATTATTTGCCAGATATCAGGTTATGTCAGTGACCGGTTGTGAACCGGTTATCCGTAAACTGTTTCAGCAATAGTTGTAGTTGTGTGTTTTTCTCCGAAACCGCGATACATGTAGGATAAAAATTTCACCACCCCACTATTCCTGGAATAGTGCCCTGTCACTGTATGTTGGCTATATAAAATGTGACACACGTGGAAACACTATCGTGGAAAATTTGGTGTTGCATTATCACAACAGGTTCCACCAAAATAAAGACTGGAATTTAAAAAAAAGCATGAAAATAAAAATGTTTATGGCAGGTTATATGCCCCACAAACGCTCCTGTTTCAAGCTTGTTTACAAAATATCCAGGTGGAAATGTGTCGCGTACAGTACGGCTGCAGTTTCCCCGGGAGCAATAATCCCACGGACGCAATAATATTAGATCCCAAACACTGGGTATTCGAAAAATCCTCAAAAATTTCATTAATGAAGCACCGGGTAGTAGTATAATTATATTTTTGCTGCTGATTTTTATTACCTGGTAAACGCATGCGTGGACATCATTGTCTGCGCGTGGATTATGGCCAGTCCACGACGGCTGTACTGTATCTGCCGCTGGTGTGTTTTTTCAGATGAATTTGTAAATCTTTTTTAAATGTGGTAGTGCCTAATACCCTTTCTGAAACACTTTTATGTTGTGTTGAACATATTTTGAGGATGTGAATGCTCTGGTGCTAAACTAGATAGCAAGACTGAACTTATATCGGTTTTGCTATATTAACAAAATAAAAGGATGGTTTATCTGCATCCGATGTACCAGTACTATTTTACAGCACAATAAACTTGATTGCCGTTACACCATTTTTGTGAAGTCAAATCACAGCTTTGATAGAATAAAATAGAATTTCCTTCTGGTAGAGTCTGGTAACTCGTTAATGATGTCGTTAGTGTATTGTACGCAGTGGATCAATCTAAAGAGCAATGAATAATTTATATCCATTATAGAAAATATTATTTTGTGCAACAATGTAAATTCATTTAATATTCATTTTGTGGAATTCAGTGGAGTCGAGTGGGTCCGTTTAATTTACAGAAATTGCTATTAAAATGTCACCACGAATTGGCATGCTGTTATCTTTGATCGCAGACGTGAGTTCTAAATAACTAAAATTAATATTGGCAACGTTTAACCCCCTTATAACAAGCTACCAAACCGATTCTGTGAGAAATTAGACGATGTTATGGACTGTTTGTTTATCTACTTTTCGTGACGTTTGCGCACAGACTAAAGTTGATGCAATGTGATAAAAACATAGAGGTATAGATATTCTTTCGCGCTCAAGTTATAGATATTCCAATCACCAAGCATTTAATTCACATTGAAACCATAAAAACATTTACATAATTAGTGAAAACTACGCGGCTTAATCATAAAACTACGGTTGTGGCGATTCATTCCTGTTGCTAATGTCATAAAAAAATTGATCAAATGAAGTCTCCATTGAGCAACACGTCTTGTGATGATTCAAAGAAAAGGAATGTTTATGACACTAGTTCAGCTTTTGTCGTCTGGAAGATATCAGTTGGTCAGAAAAGCAAACCATAGATTACAACGGAGGACAAGTGAATATAAACATATTCGACCCACTCTTTAAGGTCTAGACAGGGCTATTCTAAAAATCACCAATAAAATGTATTACTAATATTTATTAGATACGGTTGTCTTTCCCAGAATTTGCCATTATCACATTCCGTTGATATGACTTCAAACGCGACTGATATGACGCCGATCGCTACCGATATGAGCCAGGCTAGAGTTAGATACAACCCATGGATGCTTTACCGATTTTTTTACATACAAATGTTCACATATGTCATTCGTCGAACACAATCGGGAAAATCAACAACACCAGACATTATATGGTTTGAAGCAGAGTTATGTATGATAAGAAATTAATGACGGCAATAAGTAATGATTAAGTGATGAAAGGAAGAAAGAAAAATGTTGTACGAAAAATGCAGCACCAACTATGGTCACTGCGATCCTTGTCCCCGACCAATCATAATCACTCCCCCCCCCCCCCCCACAAACTTTTTCTTCTGATCAAACAATATGTCCCGTCAGCTTTAAATTACTTTTGTAATTGTAAATTCGATGAAAGATGACCTTCAAACCCACTTACCTCACGTTGTGTGGTCCGGCTATACACTGGATAAACGTCATCTATAGCCGAAACTTGAAAACATGAATATCAACATAAAGCCCATTACTCCTAACGAGAGTAGGAACAAGAACTCTGGAAGCAAAAAATAGTGGGAGTACTTTCAGGAGGGTTATCATTGAGGGTAATTGGTCTTCAGTCTGTCGATATGGTAAAAGACATAACAAAGGTGTTCACCATAATTGCCCAACCAATCAGGCATAGTTTTGGATAAGCAGTTATACAGCTTTAAAACAAGTTGCGATCGTTCATAAGCACTCCGCTGTTGTACTCTATGTACTCTTAATAGAAATTGGTGTTTGTGGCGATATTGAGTCGAATCCTGAACCATATGGTAATAATTTGGAGTCACTCTCAATTTTCAACTATAATGTTATAAGTTATTCTGTTTGTTGACAGGGGACATGGTCTCACGTTCCCTGCATGAAATTTATATTCAACCGAGGCGTCGTAGAAATCCCGTTCCTACACAAGTAAAATTGAATTAGAAAAAAAAAATCTTTATTCAATGTTTATGTACGCAATCAACGGGGCGAGATGCTCTCGATTCGTTTCCGTTTATGTTACAGTAAATTAATGAAAAGAGACCTTATACTCTAATCGGTTTCATAAATAATTACCCATGTTTACATAACTAATCTTTTTGTACGTAATAACGGCACTTTTGTATGTATTTTACTTCAGTTAAATGTATTTGTCTCAGTTGATTTCAAGTGAAAAAAAGCATCGCGATGAATAGTTGCTCGTGGCAACGAGACGCTTTCCTTGACAGTGGACATACGAATCGCTGACAGTAAACATATGCGCGTGCCTGGCGACATAAAATAAAATCAACGAGGCATTGACCAATCACTGCAAGGTATAGACATAAATTAGATAAACTGCGGGATGATTTGGATGACTTTGACATCCTTTGTTTTACAGAAACACATATTGAGGATAACCTTGAATCGAATAATATACTTATTCCAGATTCTACAAGTCATTCGCGGCAAAATTATGATCATCACGGTGGTGGAAAAGCAGTCTTTTTCTCAAATCAAATGTATTTGGTAAGAAAAGAATCTTTGGCGTTTCAAGATGATATCTGATGGTTCGACGTAGGAATTAAGGAAAAGTGTATCCTTCGTGTTACGTACTGATCTGCAAGACTTTGTATATCTGATTATTGGGCACAACTTGATGATTTTGTGGGGTTATCTTTGTCATTAAGCCACTGTATAATTATATTGGGCGACTTTGACTGTGATTTGTTTCAGACGGCCTGTCCCCTGCAATCAATTATAACGAAAATCAATTTTCAGAATGTGGTAAACGAAGCAACAAGGATAACTCACCTAAATAGGATCCTCATTGTCCCCATTATTGTTAGAGACAGGGTTAAAGTTGTACATTCATCAACCTTAGAACTAACGCTATCAGATCACAAAGCAACACACGTACACGTGGGTTGTTCTCTGTACACAACACAGTCTCGGACGACAATTGCCTGGAATTATAACAGAGTCGATATAGAAAGACTGAATTCACTAATCGCCGAGCAAAGTTGGGAAGAATTCATTACTGAACCAGACGACATTAATATCTCAGTTAGTAATTTCGTGTTCATTTTGTTGAATCTAGCTGAATTATATATCCCGTACAAAAGAATTGTCTGTGCAAATGCCAAACCCTGGTTCGACAGCACAATTAGGAATGAAATTCAAAGGAGAGATCGTTTTCGTAAAGAAGTCTTAAAATCAAATATTATATAAATTTGGCAAAAATATACATCGTCTAGAAAGAAATTGAATAATATGAGAAAATATCCTAAACAGACGTTTTTCGATAAAATAGATCAATCTACGTCCGTCAGTCGTGATCCAAAACAGTCCTGGCATACTATGGAATAGTTTATGAATACTTTTACCCCAGGATCGATAATCCCCCCCCCCCCCCCCGCCCTCCCGAGAACAGCTTCTTCGGGTCATGATGAAATTGCCGTGAATGACTTTCAGAAAGCTGACCTTTTGAACAGAATGTTTACTGATAACAGTCGAGTCGATTCATCGGGGCATCAATTTCCAGTATTTAAGAGGAAATGCACCCCGGAATTGTCCGAAAATAGTTTCCAAATAAAAACTGTTTTCGGCCACGATAGTATTAGTTACAAGTCACTACAGATAGCGCGTCTTTCTATGTGTAAACCACTGGGGATGCTGGGGATGCTGTTAAAAAACCCGCAAACCTTCCCAAACGAATGGAAACTAGCTGATATTATACATCTGATTAAGAAGGGCAGTAAATCAGAGGTCAATAATTACAGACAGTCTCTTTGTTGAGCTGTCTCGGTAAATTATTTGAAAGAAATGTATTCAAATATGCTTATGCGTATTTCGTTTAAAATGATCTATTTTTTATAACTTTCGGGCAGGCTTTCTCCCAAAGAATGGTACTGTCTGCCAGTTACGTGAACTCTGCCACACTTTATGTAGTTTGGTAGATAATCGTTTGTTCAGTTGTGGTGTATTCTATGACATATCCAAATTGTTTGATAGAGATTGGCATTCGAGTCTGATCTTTAAATTTAAACAACATGGCATTCATTTCTGGTAGTCTGCTTAAGTGGTTTAGAAGCTATCTGACAGATCGGAAACAAAGAGTTCGAATTAATTCTATTTTACCCCAGTATCGCGACGTGCAATGCCGTATCTCACAGAGTTCCGATCCCAGACCTTGCTTGTTTTTGGTCTACATCAATGATATTGCGGAAGATGTAGAGTGTGCCTGCAGATTGTTTGCTGGTGATAGCTGCTTACTAAAAGTGAACAGTTCACAGTGATATTAGTCTTGAAACTGAATGCGGATATCGACAGAATTATACAGTGGCCCAAAAGATGGCTTCTTGCTTTTAACCCCGTAAGACATGGGTAATGCTGTTTACCCAACGTGACGATTGTATCTATCCAGCCGTCACTTTCGGGGGTATATCTCTCGGTTTTGCAGAAGATCACCGACATCTGGGGATCATTCTGCAGTCTAACCTTTATTAGGACAAACATATTGACAATATCTGCAAACAAGGCTACTCGCGACTATTACAGCAGAGACAATTAAATTTTACCCAGAATCGCAAAATTCTAGAGCAAATCTATCTATCGATTGTTTTGCCCATTCTCGAATATGGTAGTCAAGTGTGGTTTGGGGCCCCGGTCCCTCCTTCAGAGATTGGGCGACATCCATCATAACGCCGCTTGCATACGAACCGGTGTAACTAAATTTGTATCAAGCGAGCGGCTGCTCCTTGAACTTGGGTGGCAGTCTCTTGAGAAGAGACGATGTGTTAGATCCATGAGTACGTTTTAGAATACTGAGGGTGGAAATGCATAGAGTGTTCTTCAAACTATACTGCCATCCACTTTTCGTGACGTTACACTACAATTTAAAAGATGCCAACAACTTCGTGTAGTATGACATGCGAACTGAGTTATTCAAACAGTCATTTTCCCATCTTGTATTGCTGTCTGGAATTATTATTCCGATGCTGTTAGAAATAGCTCATCAGTCTATTAATTCAGATTTCTGATTTTTTCTTCGGTGCAGCACTATATTTCAGATTCAGAGAGTTTTAACCAGGCCTACATATACGATACAGCTCTTGGTCGCTATGGAGAGAATGAGGCTTCGACTGGGTCGCAACTTCACTCACGTGGTGGTCTAAACAAGAGACGTGGTAGTTCATTCAATTTCTAGTCCTTTTGACTTCCAGAAAATAGCTTGCCAGGTATTTTGAAATGCTTTCCGCGTCGTTTGGGGTATTGGGCTGTGGTATCCAGATGCATGTTTTATCTGTTTTTTCTTCTTTTTTTTGTTTGTTTTTTAATCTGCTTTTTCTTGTCTTGTGCTTTCGTTGTCGGTATTTTCTCTACATTTTGTTTTACCAATTATTCATTTTTGTTCCCTAATGAATTGCGTTATAGATGTCGGACTGTAATGTAAACACATATGATAATTTATTTATTTGAGAGGAGTGTATCTAAGTGATAAGAACTTGTACTCCAATCCCTTTGCGATATCGTTAGCAAATAAACTATGTTAAAGTAAAAGAAACTAAACTTCCGAGGAGTAAGCGAAGATTCATCAAACTGGGAGAATAAGTACTTCAGCTATCCGAGTGCTTCGTCACTCCCAGGGACGTTCGGATAGCAGTTGGAGAAGACAAAAAACTTCGGACTTTGTCAAAAAGAATGAGAAATAATAACACTGTCAGAAAATTGTAACAGATCTGAGAATTTACGTAATTATTTGCTTTTTTCTGTAAATTAATAGATTATTACTAGTTTCATATCGTCCGAGATATCACCCATTGGTAACTTAATATTTAACTAAACCCTAAACCTTCAGTCTCGGGCTCATATGAAGTGACCTCGAACTGAAAAATCGAACGATATGAAACTAACCAAGTGATAACCTCTAATTATTTCTTTCATTTTTGCTTCCTTAACCCTTTGAACCCTGGTGGTATCTCCCATGTCAGTTCAATGGCAACAATTTGAAGAGTCCATATTCATTATTTCGGGGTAGACCAATTAATATTTTCAACGTGCAGCCTTGTGGCTGCTCGTTGAAAATATTGAATGGTCTATACCACACATTCACGCAGCAGCCATCCCATTTAATGGAATTATAACGTACCGTGCTCCTGTCCCGGAAAAGCGACCTCTCGGGTCCAAATGGTTAAAATACAGCCTATGACCGCTTACTGGAACGAGCTATGAAGTTTTGTCATCTAGTCTCATCAGGTAAAGGGAAACCTCTTTTAGTTATCTATCCCTTAATAGTATCGGTGTACACGATATGGACTGCGGGAAAGGGGCGAATCCATGTTGCATATTCAGGTGGTTAAGTGAAAATGGAATCACATAGCCTCGTAGGGCTGCTGGATTACATTTTCACTGATCTTCACGACCACTTTGTTCTTAATTGTGCCATAGGCTGTCCGAGTACACCATTTTTTCTGCTCGAAACTCGGAAACACTAATTGTCTCTGTGCACACAAACCAGGAGTGCTTGAGGTAAGATGAAGACATCGAAATAAATGTCGAAGGTATTTCTGAGTTGAATAGTGATTAACTGATGATAACAGTAATGCTAGGGGCAAAAGAATATCACATCACAGGACGACCTTTAAAGACATTTGGAAGCATTTAAAAGAAGCCGTAAACGTAAGGGGATAAATGATACTGTTGTATAAGTGGCCAAGAATAGCATTTCAGCAGAAAAGGTCAGGCATTGGAAGAGGGTAAATTATGGAAGATGGGGAGATTGGGGTCCGGGAGGCGTCCCTCCAGAATATGATACAGTAAATGCAAAAAAGTTATCTGACTCATGCATGAAAATCGAGGTGGGAATGTACGAAACACAGCCACCAAGTTAACGAATGGCAAAACAACAGGTACTGACAAATACCCAATGAGTTTTTAAAAAAGGGGGAGAGGAATCTGCTTCATGTGCTTCCTATATCACTGTCTAACATGGCAGACGAAATGCAGGTGGTCTCGACAGAGTGGCGGGAAACAAGGTAATATCCAGACATAAAAAGGAGACAAGGACGATTTATATAATTACAGAGAAACAACCGTTGGCAGCAGGTCTGGAAAGACATATTGCAACGTTATCTTTGAAGGCTTGTGGAAGTTGTCGAAGAAAGCGGATTCCAATGGTAATTCAGACTAGATTCCATAGAGGAAGCAGAGTCGCTGACCATATCTCTCTCTCTCTCTCTCTCTCTCTCTCTCTCTCTCTCTCTCTCTCTCTCTCTCTCTCTCTCTCTCTCTCTCTCTCTCTAAACTGACAGAAACAGCAAAAGTCAATATGGGAAAGATCACACCAGTCTAGTTTTGTTAGACGCTATTATGGACTGGAACCAGGCTAGCTCTGAAATTGGTAATTGCCTGTGTTTTGATTCACTCCTCTGGACTATTTCAGTTGATTCGAATATTCCAGTTAAACTGAAGCAGGGAAGCAGATTTAGCAGGGAAGGATTGCTCAACGATTGTAATTGAAAGTGGCGAGCTGGAGTTAGGGCAAAGGTCCTGTTAGACATATTATATAAAATTGTTGCATCCGATTTTGAGGAATACCTGGAAGGATAGTTTGGTGGGGATCATTTTTGTCCAAGATGATAGCAAAGTCATTGGGGGTTGTAGGGTGCGGGGATAGAAAGGCGTAGAAATAGGCTCTCGAATTTGCAGCCTAGGAGTATGTTAGTTTGTTTGTTTATGTTTTTGGGGATTTTAACACTTTCAACAACCGGGGCCAAATCGTGACGAAACAGCTAAACACTAACGGAAACCATAAATCATTTCCACTTAGAATGCTCCAAATACCCGAGAAGTAGAATAAGACTCCCCGAGAGACTAATGAAAGAACTGCATGAAATAAGTGGATCATGGAAAGCACGAGGGAAATAGTCAATATTCTATTTGGGGGTTTGAGAAAGAGCCAACGCGGGTATCATAAAACAGTTGGTGTCTGAATGCTGAGAGATTTGGAAAATGTTGAAGGAATAACCTGCAGGTCGAGTGATGATGACGCTGCACTTCTCATTAGATGAAATATTCCGGTAAAATAGGCAGCAGCAGATTTTTTTTCTGTGTCCTATTCAAATCACTAGAATCGGCTGAACCGGGGAACCGGGGTCGAGTATTTTTCGTTCCTGTAAGGCTTATCATTATAACAAAATCAAATACATATATATTTATTCAAGTTATCGCGCTAACGAGCTGAAAACAGACAAAACTAATTAAGGGTCATAACAAACAGAACAACATGAACAAACAAAATAAAGATTGAACTTAGGTTGGGGAGTCTGACAGTTGCTCGCCGTTGCTCGGTGGTTCTCTCCGGGTATTCCGGCTTCCTCTATCCGTAAAATTGTCCGACACGAGGTGACCCTAGCTGTCGAAAGTATTGATAAACCTCAATAAATAAGTAACGCAATGATACTATATAGTGAAGTTTACCAGAAGGAATGAACTATATATAACGTAGTGTTAACGGTAACGCCCTTTGAACTCAATAAAGTGTGTAACTGTGGGGAAGGGGTTTACCATCGATTGTTTATGTCACATCACGGAATCCTATTTCACGGAGTCACTTAAGAATCACACTTACGGAACCCCGTTTTAGGATATGTCTGTGATTCCATAATCCCCTTTTCGCCGTGTGTGCCTGTGTTCAGCATGTGGAGTGTACACATCGTGAGACACTGCGTACTAGCACACAAGCACATTCCATCAACAGCCAGTTCCGCGTTCCGTGGAATCCCTTTCTAGTATCCGACTATACTTCCAGAATCCCCTTTTCATCGTATGTGCCTATATGCTACATATGCGGTGCGCACATTAAGCATAAGCACACACTGGCACATCCAGCGTGTGCCACTGTGCTGCATGCAATGTGTACACATTGTGACATAATGTGTACTAACACATAAGCACATCTCGGTACGATCAAGGTACAGAGTCTTATATGTAAGGTACCCTAACAAACCAATAAATAAATAAATATCATTTTGTTTGCAGTTTCAAAAATTACAGAGTTGCACTTGGGCATGTGGAATAGATTTTGCCCGGTGGATTTTCCACTGGAAAGATATCTTTATGAAATCATGGGAAAAGTACAAAAGTACGTGAAGATATTTGCACCGGTGGTCAGTTTATTTATTTATTGTGTTTTAACGACACTTTTAACACCCAGTGTCACCTAATTTCGGACAGTTTTGCGGGTGGAGGAAGCCGGAGTACCTGGAGAGAACCGTCGCGCAACGACGAGCAACTGTTAGACTCCCGAACGTACTAACTCCGCGCAAGCAGGATTAGTATTGGTTGAAGACAAGTGCACCATCGACGTGCTGTACGCCATAGTACACACCGAACATCGACGAGCAACTGTCAGCTCCTCAACATTCCAACTCTGTTCAAGCTCCGCTCAAGCAGGGTCACAGCGGTTGAAGACAGGTGCACCATCGACGAGCAGTGCGCCTAAGTACACGGCGTCATCCAGCTCCCAGGTAAGCAACCGGGATACGGAGCCTTGACCAAGGACATAACGCGGGTCGTCCCGGACGGGGATCGAACACGGGACCTCTAGAATAGGAGTTCAACCGTCTACCACTGAGCCACTGCACTCCACTGTAATTACAAAAGCGAACCAAATATTTCCACCCGATCATGAATCTGTCGAGATCTGGTCGAAGTTGGAGGTTTGCTTTGCTACCACAACACCAGAGTCACACTTGTCAAAAACAGAAGAAAGGCGAAGAGTGCATCTGAAATACTATTCAGCTTTGACTGAGCTACAGTGCTCGCATTTCTTGAGCTTAAGTACTATATTTTGAATACTGAGTGTCAGTGATCGCTCTGTACTGTTTTTGTTGTGTTAATCGCTTTAAAACGGTCCAATTTAGTCAGTTTTAGAGAGAAATAATATCATATCTTCCTATCAAACTGATAAAGTTTACATCCCCAGATATTTTCAGAGGCATTTCTATGATAAATTTCGAATAATTGATGAGTAGCTCTCCAATTTGCGTGAGTTCGTTACAAATGGGAATGTGAATAAAGTTTGGTCTTGTCCATGGGGAGCTGAAACAGAAACACGAAACTAGTTTATCTTTCATCGATATTATAATAAATATGACTCTGACAAATTGCATTAATAAATATTCTTATTTACAAATAATAACTTCACTTATTCCTTTTGGTTCACTTGTACAATAATAACCTCACGTATTCCTTTTGGCTCACTTGTACAATATTGAAACGGAAACATAATTGTCGCAACACATGTCCACCTTAGATCTGAATTGTTGTGTAGGTGGTTGATTGTCTCCGATTTAGAGCTGAATGTTGGTGTATGCATTTCTTTGTTCTCTGATTAGCATAATTTCAGAAGTGTTCGATACCAATATTCAAAGTTTGCCAGCTCACGCGTGGAGATCGGCAATATACCGAAGAACCGAGCGGATATCATGGGGTACCAAAAACCAATCATTGGCTACCGAAACCATGTGTATTGTCAAATTCCCTACATTCACTATTTATAAGGCCTTGTTGAGGCTTTATTGCCGTAGAAGTGTTCACTTCTATGGGTGATGTAACCGCGTTTTTTTGTTAACCTTTAACGACCTGGTAATTTTTCTGAAATCCCACTAGACTACAACCTGTACATACCAAGTTGCTCAAAAGTGATTTCTCTTCAAGACTTGGCTGCTTGTTAAAGCAGCCAAGACTTGACTAGAAATCACTGCCCAGATGATTTGTCTATTGTCGGCAAGACTTCTTAATGACAACATGTTAAGGGCACATGCTCTGATCGCAAAAGCCTGAATAGGCATTTAAAGATGAAGGTGTGTTTGGAAACAAGTCACAAAATTACTTAAGATATGATTTCTGTAAGGCGAAGGAATGCCAGTGTTAAGCTCATTGGCAGTGGCATTTATGGCACTGTCGCAGAATGATACAAGAACACCTTATTCCACATTTTCCTGGTGACAATTCCCCTTTGGTACTATCAGCAAATCCCAGTCAAGACAGATACCGAATACCCAACCGATACCGTGGTATTCCCCTTAAAAATACCAAAACCGATACCGAACTCAAAATTCCAATACTGCCCATCTCTACTCACGAGTGATTTTTCACCTTAGAATAGTGTTCGAGTATTCAGCTGGGTATTTAAAATTTATTAAAAAGAAATTATAAGACGCGTTCACTTTGAAAAGATCAAGATATAATTAAACGTTTTTTTTCTGTTCATACATTTTCTGGCAATATCATTGGCTAAAGTATTTATTTTTTTCTTTTCATAACACAATGAACCGAAAAAAAACGCATTCAGGCCCGCCCTAAACCACGCCACCAATATTTGTCTTAAAAATTACGTTGCACAGTGTGAATGGAAAAGAACCCCTGCAGGCTCATATATTGTTTCAACATGAAAAGTAAATAATATTTACCCCATCATATTAAAAAGACTTTCAAAATAAAATGTAATAAACAATGAAATCCTCATGATGCTTTTTATTCCATGTTCAATTTGTTTATACGCAATAGGTGATCGTCTGCGTTCATCATTTTACCCAAATCAAACGTAAACAATGACCGTAATAATCCACAAACGAAACTCAAGCGGGTAAAACTTTCCATTTTCCAAATAACCTGAATGAACTCTTTCTGAGACAAAGTTCAACCAACTTCATGTCATCTGGGTTTATATCGAACTCCACATTTACAAACTGTGTTTTCTGTTTCTCAGGAAATAGTCAAAATCAGAATTAAATTTAACTCAGTGTTGCTTTGAATGACAGGACCCTCAAGACAAGTGGAAAATAAGATTGATGTTTTGTGAAGGCGTGGCCTATAACATTCCTTTTAACTTTCGCAATTCATGATAAATACACTTTTAAATGACACAAAAACATGTTTTAGTGAAATGTATCGTTATTTCAAACAGAATTTTATAAAACTTTGCCTTTTTTATTCAGTTATCACTGGAAAGCATGATGCGACCTGGTATTTATTTAAACTCCGCAGAGTAGAGAGTGTTTAAATTTATTGCCCCCCAAGTTTACTTATAAGGAATGATCGTTTCTGTCTGTCTATTTCTTGAGTTATGTTCCCAAAAAAACAAACGCCAAACATAGTGTAAATGGGCTATGCCCATTTACACAGTTCGGCCTTTGTTTTTTGGAGTACATAACTCAAGAAATAGACACAAACAAACGATAATTCCTTATTTTATGACACTTAGAGGAACTACATGGTGTCTTCATACAATGACGGCTTCGTGACGACTCTTTTTTATAATTATTTTGTCGACAAAGATTTGGTCAACCCAAGATTCGATTGAAAAACCTTTATTTTGTTCATTCAAAAAATGGCGTTTTTAGATTCAATCGGCTGGAATATATAACAACTGATGATTATACGTTGTAAACATCCTTAGATCCATTTGTATAGATCCTTTTATATGCACTATACGCGGGCTGTATTGCAGCATATTTTTACTTAAACTGCGAAGAATTTCTTTCAGACTTTTTGGCAGAAGCAAGGTCCAAAATAACTGTAGATTTTTTTTTAAAATACCAAGGTGGAATATGTTGTTCACGGTTCTCCTTTATCATATCAGATACAACTGAACGGACTTCATATGGGGTTTAATTCTTATTCCCAATGATGGAATTTGTTTCCGGTGTCGGTTAAAAAATTCAACAGTTCGAGAGTCTGAGACCCAGTTATAAGCAGGGTTTGGTGGATTAGCAAACAGTTTCGATATAAATTGGACTGACAGTGTAATTCTGCGCTTCTCAAGAGAAGGCCCCCTTGCTTCAACAAGCATTCAATCTATTGGTAATTTTCTAAATGCACCCAATCGAATTATGATACTACTATTATGAATTGCATAAAGTGGGTTGTGGTACATTGCAACTTTCCTCCAGAACCGTATCCCATGCAACTGTAATCTAGTTTTTGATCTAACGAATGATCTATACAGATTTATTATGACTCACGTTTGTAACATCAGCCGTGATTGGTTAATTTGACACCTTTTAAAAGTCATAGTACTGGAGTTTTGGGGAAAAACACGGGTACTATCGGAACGTTCTTCCCTGGAGACACGAGAACAAAGAAAATGTAAGCTCCACTACCATTGATCAGCGTCGATTACGCACGCTCTGTTAGGAATTTCTCAACACCAAACGCTGGCGCTGTGTCTGATTAACTTTTTTCGTCACCAAAAGACACAAACTTACCAACAAAAATTTCATCTTTAGTGGGTGTGTTTTTAATTTTAACTGCAAACAATGAATTCAAAAGAATTCGAAATATTAAAAACTCAGGTGTTGTTCACCATTTTAGTGAATCCTGAAATGAGTTATGACTTCAATCAATTATATTTCCACAAGTTTAGTACTCTACGACCTCACTGAGCCTCCGCCTCAAGTTCAAAATAAATTGTTTCACTCCGCTTAATTCTAGCAACTGTCGTCGTCCAAGAAGAATTTATATTCCATTATACCACATATCACGCAAGCATTAATGATGATTTATAACTTGAACAGCATCATACCGTTGTAAACACTGGCATTTGGTGATATACATTGTAGAAACTCCCAAAGCGACGCCACTTGTGACAAGTCATTTTCGAATTTGGTGATCTAGAAACTCCTAAAGAGACGTCATTTGTTCGAAATGACATCATGTTTTTGGATTCGACTACATTGTTATTACAAGATTGATGGCATGTTGCAGTTAACGCTTAACAATGAAAGCTACTTTTGGTTCGACATAATAAAATAATTAGAACGTTTCTTTTCATGGTCTATCGGTCGATAGTACCTGAGTTTGTGTGATTTCGGAAATAAAACCTGAAGCAGCGAAGCTGCTTCAGGTTTTATTTCCGAAATCACACAAACTCAGGCACTATCGACCGACAGAACATGAAAAGGAACGTTCTAATATTATAGTAGTAACGTTTTTTGGTTAGGACCTCGATCAGTGCTACTGGAACTACCTCGAGAAGGTTAAGAACCTTCTTACATTTCACTCTTAGTTGTTGTATATGAGACGTGAAATTCGTTTTGTTGTCACGCAATAGACCCATGATTTTTTTCTTATTTAACAGCTATACTGGTACTTCCATCAAGTTTTAACTCTGGATCGAGGTGATGCTTCCGGAGCTTACAGAAATGAACACAAATCATTTTGGTCTTGGAAAATTTGAACCCATTCTGTTTAAACACCGCTGATGTTTGTGCTCTATGGTCTTTTCATTTTTGTCCATTGGAGTAATTTTGTTGTATGTTGATTTAGGAATAGATGTCTCGGTGTGCGTTGATCTTGGTTCAGTCGCATCGGTGTTCTCGATTATAAAAGCAGTTAATAGAGTCAGAAGTCTGCCTTTGAGCCAAGTAAGGAGCGTCTGGCGATCAATAGACTTTGTTGGTACTTTTTTATTTAATATTGTTGCATAAGCCGGAAGTGGCGTATTCATGCCAGGCATAGATGGTATTATGTCTCTTTTTTGGACAGCATTCTCCTTTTTCAGACAGGGCAATCTTTAGATGACATATCATTGACTTGACACTTTATACATTTGGGTACACCACTTTTACATGGTTCGCCGTGATGTGGCCACACTTGTAACATGAGTTTTGACTATGGCCAACTTTTTGGCACCAGAAACATCGATGTGGTTTAGGTATATATAAATCCACTCCAGTGTTCATGTATACAACTCTAATTGATTTTGGCGGCGACGGACCATTAAAATCAAATATATAAGTATTTGTTTTAATAATATTCCAATTTTTTCTTTCTTCATTTCTATCCTCTTAACTCCAAATACTCTCTGTGGGTTTAATTCTTCTGCAATTTCACGCTTATCAACATTAGCTGATTCCCTGCTTCCGACCACCCCTCTTCTTCTGTTGAAAGATTTATTGGGTTGAACGATGACTTCAGTATCTGTTTTATTTTTCCTATTCATCGGATTTGCAGATTGTGTTTTTTTGAACATTCAAACAGTTAGGTACGGTGCGGCTCGGTGTCACTCAACAAAGGTTGTTCATGCAATACCTCCAACCAACTGGTAACCATTACACGGTAGCAGACCTATAAATTTCCATTTGATGCTGTAAGCTCAACTTTGCTGCTTATACTTTTGTTATGGTGCAACAGCAAATTGATGCAACAGAGCCAATCCTCACTCTGTATATAAGCTGCTGTAATAATTCAACATCAGTTGAAGTCTTCTGAAGGAAGACCAGACGAGTGCCCATCGCTTTGATGTGACAGCACACTACATGAAGGTTTACCGTTAAATACATATTTTTTAGTATTTGATGTGCTCTTCATTATCCAAGCAAATTCGTCTCCCATTTCTCCCATAGGGGTGTGGAGGCATTCTGTCGACAACATCTCTATAACATTATATTGTTCATGTGACCGAAAATCATTTACGGTTGTTTCAGGTCTTTGGTATGGTGAAAGACGAGCATGGGGTGAGGATATCCACAAATCGAGGATTTCGCACGTGCAAGGAACCAGAGTTATGGCCCTCCCTACACTTGGAAAATCTTCCGTAAGATTGTTATTTGGTGTGGTAATTAGCATTAGAGGAAAGGATATCCAAATATTTCAGGTTTCTTCCACGCTTATGTACCAGAGGTATTCACTTATTATACTTCTCGAGCATTGATTGTTTTATTCCCCTTTGATATAGTGATAGACCAGTAAGGGGGGAAGGAAATTCACGTATGGCAGGTTTCGTACGCGCACACTAAATTATGTCCCTTATTTGAGCGAGATATTGTCTATAGGAATATTTGTTTATTGAGTGGCAGAAGACAATGTGTGTATCACCCATGTTGAATGGGTATGCAGAGGGAGTTTGAAAGAATTCGTTTGCATGTTTGTTCAAAATGTCTTTTATACCATCTACCTCTCACCGGCCCCATTTTAACCAATATTTCAGTGTCATATGAAACGATAAGTTGTTGGCAACATATATCTGATCTCAACAACATAAGCGTACTTGTGGAGGTGGGGAACTGATGAATGTAACCGGGGATGATAAGTTTTCCTTAAGAATATTAATCCAATCCAGTCAAAAATTGACCTGACAGTCAATTTGAAGTCAAAATCATCAACGAAACGCAACAATTGTAGAGGCGTGGTGGGGAAATGGTGGGGGGAGGACACAAATTGTACAGAATATGTCCTACACAAAATTAGGTGTGCGAAGAAAGACGTGTGGGAGGTGGTGCGATCCGGTTCTGACTAAACTAGAGGCATTTGAAATCACAAAGCGAATCTTCACAACTTCTTCAACAAATCACAACCATCAACGAGTCGCCCCAAAGCGAGGGATAGGCATGCGGATCTTGCGTGGCATGCCCCTCAATTTTAACACCAGGCAGTGCAATCATTTACGTTTTCTGGCCCTTGGTGGGAATAAACGTAATAGCGTTATGTATTTTCTGACAATTTGAATACAAATTCGTCGAAGCATCAGGTCAAATATTCCGTTAGTTGTATTGGTAAGATTATAGAAATATCGGTGGCAGTTCGAGGGTGTTGGAGGTGTTAACAAAATGAGGGGGCACAGTATTTGATGTCGGATTTTAAACTTGTTAAAACGTGGAGTTTGTGACAATGGGTACTATAATGACACTTGGGCATATTTTTAAAACGTCTCTCCGGGAAGGCTCACGAAATTTAAAAACAAATGTACCCCTGCCGTACTAACGCGAGAGGGACACCTCCATACATTTACCCCTCCCTAGACTACCTTTTTAGCAGCCTACATGTCAATTTCTCAAAACCTTTCATCTGAATTATTACTCTAATTGTCTCTATTATATCTAAGAGACTATCGGTTATTTTATGAGAACAAGTGAACCCCGAAGCATGTACATATGCCACCGATGCAATTATGCAGTATCACTTGAGTCCAACAAAGGTCACAACTGTGGCACGAAAGCGCGGACAGAACCCGCCCGGTTTGTAAATCAGTTCTTCTGCGCTGGTCTATCAGTAGAAGGCAATCAAATTTGGTTATCCGCTAGCGCAGCAAGATGAAATGTTCGTACATACGGGGAAGCTCTATTTTCTGAGTCCAACATGGGTCACAAGTCTGGCTAGAAAGGACGGACAGAACCCCCTCCTATGTGGAAGTCTTTGTTGTATGTGCTGGACTATCAGCACACAAAAGGACAACTAAATTCAATTGTCTACGCCCGAACTACACGGTTAAATGATGCTATGGACGGACGGAATCACCTTTTTAAAAGTCCTACAAAGGTCACAGCACTGACAAAAAATTGCGGGCATAATCCGTTCAAGTAGAGATCTGTTTCCCCATGCTTGTCTGTAAAAATACCAAAGCACAACTCCACATTGTATATTCCATACGTTGTTACGTACGTACGTACGTACGTACGTACGTACGTACGTACGTACGTACGTGCGTACGTACGTACGTGCGTGCGTGCGTGCGTACGTACGTACGTTACGTACCTATGGACGGGCGTAGCCCTCGGTTATATCCCCCATAGTGGTATATGATTTTTGCTGAAGACATGCGTCTCTTTCCACACTTATAGGAACGGCTCAATACATTAGGTCCTGAGCTGAAGGAATACACTACAGAAACCTGGGATTCGCATCTCAGATTTGGCATTTCTTTTTTAAAATGTCACTTGGTTATAAATATGTTTTCATGTCTTCTGAATTGCTTTTTGTTCTCTTAACCCTTTGAACCCGAACAGCCGCTTTTCCGGCCAGGAACATGATACTGCATAACGTCATTAAATAGGATGGCTGTTCAGTAAATGTGTGTGGTAGATCAATCAATATTTTCAACGTGCATCCCCGAGACTGCACGTTGAGAATATTGATTAGTCTATCCCCAAATAAGGAATTTGGACTCTTCTATTTGCTGCAATTGCACTGGCGTGGAAAATACCACTAGAGTTCAAAGGGTTAAGAAATTTCGAAAAAATATACATGGGAAAGTGTGTTTTAATGAATAGGGCAATCTCTTTTTTATTATTACTTGAATTTCTAATACACTCGTCCTGATATATCTAATTCAAAATGCGAGCAGTGTATTAAGAGCGTGGAAGTTCTTTATTCCAGCCGACCTCAGCAATCAATAGATAGACTAATCACATCAAGAAAAACACAAGCGTATAATAAGTTCGGCAGACGTTAGAAATATATCACGTTACAGTTACAAAACCTTCATAAGAATAGATGCTATTCGGTGAACTCATGACGTTTCAACATTACACTCTCAAATTAAACTCCACTCTGTTCAATAAATGAAATGAATGTAGCGCTAAATGTATTTGATGATTGCATTAGCGTTACAATCGATGCTCAAAACTATCAGATTGATATTCTTCAATTACGGTACGCGGTAGTGTACTTTGATAACCATAAGGGATATGTGCCATTACAAAAATCAAACCATACTCAGATGGGACGGTGTGCTGGAGTGGAGACATCCGAATGGAATACGCTGCTGCAGACCTTATTCTTGTGTGATGAAGAACCGGTACATTTAAACGGCTGACATTCATACAACATTAAACCACTCTATACCAAATCTGAAGGTGAGTAATAGGGTGATCTTCTTAACCCTTAAGCTGCCATTCACTTCCGAAACTTGATCCTCGACCGTAAAAAATGTTTTTTGGGGTTCAAAGGGTTAAATAACGCTCAAGCGAGCCACGATTAACTGCTTTTACAACCCTGGTACAAATGGGCGAAAATCAGAGTTGTGAACTACTCAAAATTCACTAAAGCACTCCATTGAGAAAATAATTAAACCTTACATTTAAAAAAAAAGTATGATATTTTTTTAATAGCCCGACATCAATTCATGAAGGCGATGACAAATGTTTCCAAATGATGGATGATTTATGCGCTAGCATGATGTTTTAATACCTTAGTTTTCACTCAAAGCTTAGCTCTTGTCTTCCTGTACATCTTGAAGTACAATATTACTTAAGAAACGGCTCTCTGGGGATGATTAAAGTTAAATTATTATATTAAATTAGCCCGACATCTTTTTAGAAAAAAACGAAGGGTAAAATTTGTAAAGAAGAAAAGAAAATAAGTGTTTATCTTTCTACTCTATTTCAGTTTGAAAAAAGAGGATTTGTTTTTTTTTTATCTCTGTCGAAATTTCAGAAATGTGTGTTAGGTTAGCAAACTGACGATTACATTACTTTTATCGCACCAACTGACGTGAAGCTGCTTAATTAGCATTTTGTTTTTCAAGCAGTAATCAGGGGATGCAAGTAAAAAATATTGCCTTAGAAAAATACAACTACATTATCGCGACTGATGGATTAGCTCTTTTCCAGTGAGGTTAAGTGCTGAAATTGTTGACCCATTTCCGGAAAGGGCTAACCGGAGGATGTGACCCGAAGATACCTTCTTTCTACAGCTGTTTTTTGTGATTTACTTCAAGCTGAAAGGTCCACAGTTCGATCCCACCCGGCGGTATCTGCGTTGTGTCGTTGGACAAGGCACTTCATCCCGATTGCCCATGCGGGGCACCCTTGCGCTGTGTACTAGGGCAATGTTGGTACGATGGGGAGACTGACACCTCCTCGCCAGAGTTCGGTGGTTCTCTCCTGGTACTCCGGGGTCCTCCGCCCGCAAAACTGTTTGACTCGAGGTCACCCTAGCTGTCGAAAGTGTCGTTAAATAATTGCGGCCATTCTTGCACTGAATTCCCGCGTTCACACAATCTATTCCGCAATGCGTATACAAACGAACAGTGTCGAATTGTACTCGCTATCGTTCGTTTGCATCAGCACTTCGGGGTCCTTCGTGTGAATAATCGGTACGTGGGGAAACCGCACATAATACCAAAGAAGTCAGGCGTCTTTGATGCAAAGACACCCGAGGGAGAAAGTTCCAATTCGGAGTCCCTTGGTCCAATGTCTTTCTTTTAATTTACTTAGGGCTGTTTACTTGTGTTATAATGGACCATAAATCGGCCGCTGTCTCCGACATTCGTTTTGTGTTCGTGTATCAACTTTCTGCAGGCGACTGTTGTATTATTGTCCTCGCAGGCTGACACAGGCGATCTTCAATACTGAAGAGAAAAGCCAGTGGGAACAACCCAGATGAATAAAAATTTGCAAAATAATTTATCATTATGAATGTATAATTGCCGAGTTTCAGCACCAGCTCACATTTCAGTGAATAACGAGTGACCGCGGTTGCACGTAATATGGTATTACAGTGCTGTATAAAATTTTGGGCGAAGGAAGGAGGCGTATTCCGATTGTATCCTCCAAGTAATCATACAAAATATTTTACCCGAATATTATTTTTGTTTCACATGTTCAACCATCCCTTCTGAATGGATAATATCTATTAGCGTAAACTGAGGTGGTGCAAGCAGAGTACCCCCATCCGCACAATTTAGTAACTTAAAATTATGTCGGAAATTTTACCCACACAGTTTCCCAGAAACACTAAAATAATTGAGAAATGTCGATTAGAGTGACAGATATTATATATATTTAAATTTTGGACATCCGTGGGTTTTGTGGAAATTTTCCATATTAAAAGGAACACACCTTTAATCTTGAGGGGTCAAAGCTGCAACATTACGTTTCGAAATTAGTAATGCCAGGAACGGCGCCGTTACAAATGAGGCACTTTGCCTCTCTAATTTCTTGTGGAAATTCTCTATTCTCACCTCCGTATTTTGAGGAGGAGCCGTTGTAATTTAACACTGGAAGATTATATTATTACCGGTGTTCCTCCTTAGGTTTGGAGATACAAAATGCTATTTTTTACGCGAAACAGTATTCGAACCAGGTTCAAAAGGGTTCACGGAAACACTAGTATGTATTGCTCATTCGGCAGATGGACCGCGGTGGCTCAGTAATTACGGCATTGAACTTCAAACCGAAAGGTTCACGGTTCAATCCCCGCCAGGGGTGACTGCCTTGTGTCCTTGGCAAAGCACTTAATTCTGATTGCCCACGTGTGGGCACGGTAACGCTGTGTACTAAAGCGTACTTCACGTCGATGGTTCGCTTTTATACAACGAATGCTAAAACTGCTTATGTGGGGTGAGTAAGTTGGGGAGTCTGATACTTGCTCGTAGTTGCTCGATGATTCTCTCCAGGTACTCCGGCTTCCTCAACCCGAAAAATTGTTCGACACGAGGTGCCCCAGGCTGCCGAAAATGTCGTTAAACCTAAATAAATAATTAAATAATTCTGCCGGTAACTGCCAATTGTGGGTAATTTTCTCTAGTATGTGCAAGTGAATAATTTAGGGTTTTGCTCAAGTTTCTATGACCATAATCAATTAACTCTCGACTACCTGTGGTGTGAGGAAAATAGGAGGACCACCCCCACTGCCAAATGTTACCATATGGGGACTTCCTTTGTTATTTCCCCATTTTCTCAGACATGTAAGTTTCCTTTGTCATGGTAATGCCCAAGAGCGTATCCAAGAAGTGCGATTGGTGGGGACATAGGAGTCCATTCGGAATCCAAATCATCGACACCTGTCGTGTATCGTTATAAAAATCAATCTTCGATAAATTTATCTCCCCTGAAATTATAAGTCGAGCGAGGAAAATCCGATTAAGAACCGCGTAATTGTTGAGAATACACCAATGACAGCAGCAAAAAATTAAGCTAAGTTTACTTTTGTGTCTTTTAATAAACGAAAACAACAGACAGCTCTCGAAGCTGTCTGTTGTTTTCATTTATCAAAGGTAACAAAAAGAAACTGGGCTTTTTTATGGCAGGCTAATTAGAAGCAACCACTTCACAGATGATGATTAAGAATATGTATCAAAATCACACTAATCAAAAACTTAAGTGTCCACTTTGGCTCCTTGTTTTGCGAATGTGTTTTTACAGTAATTGGCAAGTTTTTAGTCCTCACAGCAAAAGAATTAGCACATCTTACCTCCGAGACTTTTATATCAATAAAAAAGGACAGCGTCAGTATTGTATGTCACGATGCGTACACTGCTGATATAACGAACAGAAATTACAGAACATCAAATATAGTGAAATGCCTTTGTCTTTATTTTAAATGGGGTTCAACAGAGGATAATAATAGTCAAAAGTCCAAACTGATTGGAAAAAATTATAAAAAGTCAGCTTCTATATTGTAGTACTATTCTACAGGAAAATACCTGAAGTTCGTGAAATGATGCGCACGTCGATGACACAAACTGGCTAACCTTTTCATTAATTTCAATTTGTATCTGAAATTTTCAATGCCTCAGGGCCATTTTATACTGGAGGCGAACGCGAACACGACCACTGCGAATTTCCGCGCGACTTTCCACGCGAATTATCGTTCATACTGAAGGCAGTGATTCGCGCGGAACTTCGCAGTGTTAGCCCTTTACCTAACACGAAAAGCAGACGACACTTGCAAATAAAATTCTTGCAGCACTAATTTTTTTTATTTTTTGCGTCAAAAACTTAGCTTATGACCCTTCATCTGATTGAAATAACTATTTGCCATCGTGGCGGTAATTAGCTTGAATAATGAGAAATAGTTATTTGCCACCCAGGTGCCAAATAGGTTAAATAATGAGAAATGGGTATTTGCCACCAGGGTGGTAAATAGTTTAAATAATGAGATATAGATATTTGCAACTGGGGTGGTAAAAAGTTTAAATAATGAGAAATAGTTATTTGCCACCCAGTGGCAAATAGCTTAAATGATGAGAAATAGTTATTTGCTACCTGGATGGTAAATAGCTTAAATAATGAGAAATAGCTGTTTGCCAACCCGGCGGTAGATAGCTTAAATAATGAGAAATAGTTATTTGTCACCCGGGTGGTAAATAGCTTAAATAATGAGAAATAGTTGTTTGCCACCCGGGTGGTAAATAGCTTAAATAATGAGAAATAGCTATTTGCCACCCGGGTGGTAAATAGCTCCTGCCCGTTGAGAATATTGATTAGTCTATCCCCAAATAATGAATTTGGACTCTTCTAATTGCCGCAATTGCACTGGCGTGGAAAATACCACTGGAGTTCAAAGGGTTAAGAAATTTCGAAAAAATATACATGGGAAAGTGTGTTTTAATGAATAGGGCAATTTCTTTTTTATTATTACTTGAGCTCGTTCCAATGAGGGGTCATAAGCTATGTTTTTGTGAAAAGAAATGAAAGGTAATACAAATTGGATGGAAAATTTGTGAATAGCGCTTGCCGTTTTGGCCGTTACGTTGGGTAAAGGGTTAATAAGCAATTCTCCAGATAGGTCATAGTACGCCCTTTAACCTCGTCATCTGATTGGCTGAATAGAATTGTTCGCGCGAACAATTCCCCAAAATTTGCTCTGGGGGTAATCTCCGCGGTTTTCCGGGCGAACAAAAAATGGGCCGCGTTCGCCCTTAGTATGAACGACTCCATTAAAATTGGTGTTAATAAAACAAATGCGACCACCCCGGTCGGAGTCGCGGTCGCTTTCGCGTTTGCGATCGCCTCCAGTATAAAATGGCCTTTAGTGTTAACTTAACGTTAAGTGACGTCAACTTTCCGTGGTCGGTCAGGGCCCCAAGAATTGACAGCCATTTACTTGCACATGGGATTACTGAGGTGGACGGATATTACAATCAAAGCTGTTTATAAAGTAAATGGAAGTACGGAGGCTCAGCGGTTAGGGCATTGGACATTGTGTTCTTGGGCAAGGCACTTTTTTCAGACTGCCGAAGAGAGGCGGGGTGGCGCTGTGTACTAAGGCGTACTGCACATCGATGGTGCGGAGTTAGTGCGGTGGGGGAGTCTGACAGTTGATCGACGCTACTCAGTAGTTTTCTCTGGCTTCTTCCATCCGTAAAACTGTCCAACATGAGGTGATCCCGACTGTCGAAAGTATCGTGAAACCCTAATAAATAATAAAATAAATATAAAAGTAAGTGTCAGGATTAGAATTATATTATGCATTCTGATGAGGAAAATATAACGTCCCTTGAGTGCATAAAAAGGCGACATCTGCAATGATTTAGCATTGCAGGGGGCGCTTTGATACACTAAAGTGTCAAAAAACAAAATGCTTCGTTATGAACCCACGCATGATTTTTTTTTTTTAGAAATTCAGGAAAGGTTTTTGGGGTTTTTTTTTGTTCTGGTGAGGTAGGGATTACAGATCCACTGAATAAAACTGCAAGCAATAAATGAGTGATCTTAGACGGACAGCATGCATACCTGTAAACAGATAGTTTGTACACTCAATAGAACCAAATATGTCGAATATGTTAGAAGACATCTTTCACGAACAATTTTCATAAACCGCAAATATTTTGTTGGCCACCTTTGCGTACAACATAACTCGTTCCAAATGTATTTCGTGTTTGAAATAAAACAACTGAAAATGTTAAAGGAGCATATCTAGAATTGCCACCAAAAGCTATAGGTGGGCCCCAGCAAAAGAAAGTCCACGGATGTAAACAAAGGTTGTTTTCGTATTGTAAGAGGCACAGCTGACAACACACCGTTGTGTTGACGATACCATATAAGTGTATAAGTCAGTACACTTGTTGGCTCCGCTATAGGTTATAATTTTGAAATATGGGCAATAAACAATGTTATTTTTTTTTTCTTATACCATGATTTCCTATTCTACTATATATGAAAAACATATGACATAAATTTTAGCTTTACTCGCCAACCGTGGTGGACACGTGTGTCTGTGATGAACACGCCAGCAATGGCATTCCAAAGGTTAAAATTTAAAAGTTAAAATTTACACCTACAGTGGAACTACATCCAAGGTGACCTTTAGTGACCTCGACCTGAATACAAACTTGTCTAGATTTATCGCTCGTCGCCTCGCGAAGAATGAAATGAAAGCGGCAATTATTTATTACTTCGTAAATGAGTTTACTTCATAAGATACCAAAAATTAACAAACATGCATTGCATCATGTTAAAGCATTCAATAGTAAGTTATTATGAAAAGGCCCGTGATTTGCGCTTTTCTTTTTTTATTTCGTTTCGGCGATAAAATTGACAACGGAAGTACCGCCCATCGGTGCTCATGTATTTATTTATTGGTGTTTAAAGTCACATATTTCCTCACAATGGCTATTCATGCCCACAACAGTTTTACGGGTGGAGGAAGCCGGTGTACCCGGAGAGAACCACAGAGCAACGGCGAGCAACGGTCAGCTCCCCAACATACTAACTCCACACAAGCAGGGTAAGCATTGGTTGAAGACAAGTGCGTTGTCGACGTGCAGTACACCTTAGTACACAACGCCACCGTGTCCACACATGGAGGGTGAAGTGTCTTGCCCAAGGACACAACACGGTCTATATATCCACATCAAAAAATGACGATATTAGCGTCTTCTCGTATTTATTTTTCCCAATTGATCTGTTCCGTTGATCAAATATTCATTCCGTTACCTGTATGTGCTGCACGTCGATTTACCTAATAAAGCCCAATCCCAATCCTACCAAATTCCACCTACTAACACTCAATAACTTACCCACTAACACCCACTGCTACCCAACACCACCCAGTACTACCCAATAACACCAATAACGCCCAACACTGAAAAATAGCACGACTTAATTGTGTGTGTGTGGTGGTGGTGGGGGGGGGGGGGGGGGGTTACGGCTCATTAGCGGCCACAGTCTAGAGTCTTATGCAAGGCCCCCGGAAGAATGTCGAGGGCCGCTACTATTACCGTCACGGTGGCTTGTTGGTGATTTTTGTTGAGCCTCTAATGAATCACAACGCGAAGCGTTCCGATTATTTCCACTTCCAACTTTATAAAATATATTGAAATGATTTGAAGAAGCAAATGAATGAATGGGCGAACGAATGAAAAAAATGAACAAACGAACCAAATAACTAAGTTTTCATCCCATAACACCCGATATTCCCTTAACCCACACCCGTCAGCCCATATTCTTCCAGGAACACTTACCCTACTTTTTGGCCATATTCCGTATACAATATTAGGACTGCAGCCAGTCCGGATACTTCTCAGACATCCCCCTACTTCTGATTCCGATAACCCCCCACCTCCATGAATCCTTACTCTACCCATATACTACAACCCCTACCATTAGGGTTTTGGTCTAAAGTGCTCTTTTTCCTTGGGGTTTTAACCGTGTGGGTTTTGTCCGTTGGGGTTTATTCCTATGGTGGATTTGTACCGTCGGGGTGGGGCTGGTTGTACGTACACCACTCCAACACACCATGACAAACAAAAATTAACTCTTTCGGCAAAACTTAACACATGGTTTGGAGAAGGGTTCAAAATTTCTAGATGTAAAATGAATTTCAAATTTCGGCTGTAAGGATCGAAAGCCCATTTCTCCTATATAAGGCCAAGCTGGGCTGTTTCGGCTCCCTAAACGTGATTTGTGCTTTAAATGTGTTTATGTGATTAGTATAGTTGTGGCTAAACTTCCTACTGTTCGATCTGGCGACATTGCCTCTGTTTTGTCCCTCCCTCTGCCTATCTTTCTTTTTGTTTCTCACATTCATTTTTCTGCCCCCCCCCCCCCCCCCCCCCCCCCAGTTTTTCCAATAGAATAATAGGGTGCTGAAATTTTCCATCATAGCTTGGAAATATTGAGACATTTTTTCTCTCTTGGTAAAAAATTGTCACAGTAATGTGGACATTAGAAACGATAGCGCAGGGTTGGATGAGAAGAGCTTTCGGATCACCGCCAAAAAAGGGGTGTATCATTTACATCGACAATTTTCTTTTATTATTTTCGAAGGAATATAGATTAGGCCCGCTGCCAATGAGACCGCCGTTGCCATCCACCCAACGCACCTATGATATCTTTCAAATTTCGGAGTTGGTGTTCTTAATTGTAATTATTTTCTCATTAATTTATTTTTAATGGACAATTTCAGTTCGTTTACGTGAAATTTGACGCTTCTTGTTGTGATTGCACGTGTCCACATCGCGCTGCATTGTTAAACAGGAAAAATGTTTTTTGGTTGTTTGTGTTCTAAATAACCCGCGCGATGTTCGGATACTACCGGATGGAAATGAGAAGTGGAGCTTTAAAGAAAATGATTAAATTAGTGTGTTGAATCAATTGCAACTGCGGAACATTTGATTGACCATTAAAACTTAACCATTTCTCTAAATAATGCATTGTCAGTACACAGTACCATCTTGTACGGGTAATTTCACCCATCGTCATCAATAAAAAGGCGATATGTGGAAAATACGACATTTATAAATACAGTTGTGCGAGTTTGTGCATTTGCAATAGGTGTTTCCGTTTGGTTTGAAATGGAGATTGTTGGTTCAATGTATTCGTATATTTATCTAGAGAACTATTTATCAACATTTTACACATATTCATTATCAGAAATGTACGGAAGCTTGGAAGGGACATTGGCTGCCAAAAGTTATCTCGCCGCGGCGAAATAAGATCTCGCCTGAGCGAGATAATATCTCGCCGCTGCGAAATCATTTTCTTGCCGAGGCGAGATATTATTTCGCCGCGGCGAGATAATATCTGGCCGCGGCGAAATAATATCTCGCCGAGGGGAAATAATATTTTGCCGAGGCGAGATCAAGTATCTCGCCGAGGTGACATAATTATCTCGCCGCGGCAAGATACCTCGCCGCGGCGAAATAATATTGCGCCGAGGTGAGATAAATTATCTCGCCGGAGCGACATAATTATCTCGCTGCGGCGAGATAATATCTCGCAGCGGCGAAGTAATATCTCGCCGAGGAGAAATAATATCTCGCCGAGGAGAAATAATATCTCGCAGCGGCGAGATAATTTTTGGCAGCCAATGTCCTTTCCAAGCTTCCATAGAAATGTACCAGTTAATGAGATAAAGGAGCCGACTTTCAAGATACATAATTGAAAGGTGTACAATTTAACAACGTCACCATGACTAACAGATACATCTTCAGGGCAATATACGACATACAGGGAATATGTCACTTCTTCAGTAGATACTGCGATTATTTCACGCGTGAAATAATTTCAGTTTCCACTTAAAAAGAGGAGGCATTTTTAAATATGTGTTTGAGGTTTGCTTATCCCGAGTCTTTAACCGCTATCCAACGGAACAGCAAAACGAATCGTTTTTTTTTATTGTCTCAATTTTGGCCTCAAAAGCACACCTCAAGGGAACGAGCTTTTACACATATTCATTATCAGAAATGTACGGAAGCTTGGAAGGGACATTGGCTGCCAAAATTTATCTCGCCGCGGCGAAATGAGATCTCGCCTAGGCGAGATAATATCTCGCCGCAGCGAAATCATTTTCTTGCCGAGGCGAGATATTATTTCGTCGCGGCGAGATAATATCTGGCCGCGGCGAAATAATATCTCGCCGAGGGGAAATACTATTTTGCCGAGGTGAGATAAAGTATCTCGCCGATGCGACATAATTATCTCGCCGCGGCAAGATATCTCGCCGCGGCGAGATAATATTTCGCCGAGGCGAGATAAATTATCTCGCCAGAGCGACATAATTATCTCGCTGCGGCGAGATAATATCTCAGCCAATGTCCTTTCCAAGCTTCCATAGAAATGTACCAGTTAATGAGATAAAGGATCCGACTTTCAAGACACATAATTGAAAGGTGTACAATTTAACAACATCACCATGGCTAACAGATACAACTTCGTGGCAATATACGACATACAGGGAATATGTCACTTCTTCAGTAGATACTTGCGATTATTTCACGTGTGAAATAATTTCAGTTTCCACTTAAAAAGAGGAGGCATTTTTAAATATGTGTTTGACGTTTGCTTATCCCGAGTCTTTAACCGCTATCCAACGGAACAGCAAAACGAATCGTTTTTTTTTTATTGTCTCAATTTTGGCCTCAAAGGCACACCTCAATGGAACGAGCTTGGCGTCTTCGTTCCGATGAGAGGTCATAAACTCTATTTCTGAGGTCAAAAGTGACTTTTGTTTAGGGTTTTCTCCAGTAGTTCGATCTCAATTGTCTGTTCGTTAAGCAAAGTGTTAACAAAAAACATGTGATCATGATCTCGCATATTGACCCCCCCCCCCCCCCCCCCCCACACACACACACACACACAAAACAAAAACCCAAACAGCTGCCTGAAGGTAGTGTCATTGCACCCAACTCGTAAACTTGATTTATCCAAAGCTGATACAATTCTGAACATCTGAGAAAAAACCCATTTGTCCATACCCAGTTTAAAAGTCAATAAGATAATTTTATAATGATAATATGACTTTAAAATCCAAATGAATGAACGTGTAAGCCAAAACATTAATCCAGAAGTAGCTGCATTTCAGATGAGTTCATATTCACACAATCCAGTAGATTTAGGCTAATTGTTAACCTAACTGATTTTTGAATATGCATGACGCGCCCAACTGGTATAAGAGTGCACTTATGAAGTAATTCCGAGTATAAACAAATTCATTTCTTTATAAAAAAAAACAATTGCTTTCAATACAGAGGCATTTTCTTTTAAATCGACAGCATCCATTTTCAGGCCTGCACAAATTAGAAATTAAGGCGACTCGCAACAAAAGTTATCTTAACATTTTTGTCAGGAATCCTGTTTATTTCAGGTAAGAATTTTATTTTTTTTTTTTTTTGGTGAACAGAAAGAAAGGAAAGTGATGCTGATATGTGTACCGGTGTCGGTGTTAAAGATGATATGCACATTTAGAACATTGCAGTTATTTCCTGACTTTCTTTCGGCAATACGATATGATGTGATTCAATACACTGTTGCAATGGGCTCAGGAACCCATTTCCGATAGGGTGTTACATGACGGCAGCTCCACGCCCCAGTCAAATAATAGTAATTTGTATCATCAACACACGGTAGGTCATGGTTCTGAGAGAGTTGATAAATATAGGTTATTACCATCATGTTGGTTTCCGAAGTGCGTATTGAAATCGAAACCTCGTCTCTGGGCATATATCGAGGAGTTCGTTAGAACGAGTCGATATATGACTCAAAGGCGAGGGCGAGACTTCAATACACCATGTCCGAAACATACGTGATGGGAATAACCAGTTTGTCTTGCGATATTCCTCCCTTTTGTCCGTTTCGTGACAGGTTCGAGTGTATTTTGATAATTATTTGATGTCTATGAATTGCGGTTTTATGAATGAAGATCATGACTACGTAGTATTGTGTTCTTGCGCTGTCCATGACGTAATGCCCATTCATTGTTCTGCTTGTACTATAACCGTTGAAGTTTATATAATGTTTCAGCCGTGTATTTCTTTGTTTTATTTTTCAATTTTAATGCATGGTAGGCCAATATATATAAATAACATAATGGCAAAAGATGATCTACTTAAGGAATAGTGCATGGCTTGGAATTAACTACGCCCATATAGTGCCCAGTGAGGTGGTGTAGTTCCCGCCGCGAAGCGGAGGGAACTACACCACCTCACTGGGCACTATATGGGCGTAGTCAACGACAAGACATGCACTAATCATTATATTATATCGAACACCCATCAAGAAAAACATCTGTCCGATTTGTTAATCTATTACCAAGGTAGCAGCCCTACCAACCAGCGTTATATAGAAAAAAATACCATGTAGTTTTTAAAAAACATTTTCTTCTTCCAAAACACGGCTAACTTGGATTATTGATATGAGCAGAAGACAGATTTTGAATCGGTCGGCAAGGGTAAACAAAACATTTCCCCCAAACGGAACTGTGTATTCAAGAATCGCGCAACTCGCGAATGAAAGCTAAAATTTTCGAAATTTGACAACGCATTTTGATAATTTCCACACATTTGTCACCCATATACATTACCGAATGAGCCAGTACGGGATACCAGACGCCGAAGATTCAAATGAATTCCATTATTTATTCGTTTACTGCCCAAAACATACAATTGAATAGCGAAATAATATGCGCAGCGAAACAAACGATTTTTCATATCCGGACGCGTTCTCATGAATGTTGTACCCAGGTATGGATCATTCTCTTCGAAACGAGATATGGATCATCTTCTCAAGGAATAAAATGAACGCCTCGGAAAATGTGACTTCAAGAATGGAAATGCGATACATTTTTCCACAATGATTTCTTTCCGGATTGTTTTATGGATGTTGTGCCTCTGTGAATCGATATTTAAATCTAGCCTGATTAGTTTTATTCGCCCAGTATGAAAATAAAACTGATGTAGTAGTGTGCTAAAAATAGAAAACATGTAGTGCCTGGGTGTAGTGCCTGGTCAGTTCTATGGATGCAAACTACACGAAATAGGGTATCATCTTTCAGCCAATCAGAATGCAAGGAAGTCACGTGACATATAATATTCTACGTTATTTTGTTGAGTTGGTCATTGTTTATCATTTAATTACTGTTAGCAAAAACGGAGGCATCTACATGTGTAATCAGTTTTCGAGGCGCACAGGTAAAAACGTTATCTTTCTGAATCGAATGATCGCACGTGTGGCTGCTACTTTCAATACATATTTATAATTTGTATTTGGCCAAGGCACTTTTACTTGTATTGGGGGAAAACCGTTCTTGTTGCAAGATCAATAAATAGAAAAGTCATTCGAGTAAAGATCATTTGATCTAGTAACGTGTCCCGACAGGCGAACGTTCGCCCACTTTCTAGGGTGCTGATTTTCAAACAAGACCTAATGGGATAAATTGATTGTTTATTCGTGGTAAAGTTTTTCAAAGAGAACTGAATGAGGTAATGTCATGTTTTTTAATACTGAATCGTTTCTGGAATGTGAGCTATGGATGAGGCGTGGATGGAAGTTTGACGGACATTATTAACTTTTATTTATTAGATACGATTTTCTTTCCCAGAATTGCCCGTTATCAAGCTCCACAGATATGACTTCAAACTCGGCTGATATGACGCCAAACTAGGTCGATATGAGCCTAGCCATAGTTGTCCACCTTGATGCGCTACTAGGCCCAACTATATTGTTTCTATCACATCAAAATCGATCACTGTTTTTCGGGGAACGCTATCGGGGGAAATTGGCGTTACCCGGCAAATGGAGTAGGGTGAAGCTGAGTTTTTGTATGGTGATGAATTAATGATGACAAGGAGGAAGGGCTACGTGGATAAAGAGTAGAACGAAGACAGTTGTTCAGAAAATTCAACTCCAACTAAGATTCGGATTCGCAAGCGGAGATTCGTCGACGATGTGAAAGAAGAAATAGTTAAGCTATTCGAACGTCGCAGAAATATAATTAGGAGAGCATGAGTGGTAACTTCGGACTCTGTGAAAAGAATGAGAAAGAATAACGCTGCGAGAGAACTGTAACAGATCTGAGAAATCTTTTTGTTTTGTTTTAATAAATAAACAGGTTTTTGCTTGGTTAAATTATTATCGGCCGAGATATCAGTCCAAGGTAACTTTATCATTAGTATCATTCGGTCGAAGGCTGACACGTAGTTATCTCGGTCTCATATCTCGGACGATATGAATCTAGCCTAGTAATATTTGGTCCCAGTCTGATATGAGCTTACCTCAGGATGATATCGTGGCCGATGATATGAGCTTACCTCAGGATGATATCGTGGCCGATGTGTACCTAACCAAGTAATAACCTGGAAGTGATAGAGCAAGTCACTCGTGGAATAAGGTATTTCTGGCGCACAGTCATGAAGTAATCATCGCACTGGTCTCTGTACAACTGGTTTGATGGTACACTCATTGATCGCATATAGAAACGTATCCTAACTACAACCATCTTCTGTGTGTGTGTGGGGTGGGGGGGGGGGGGGTGCTGCAATGGGTGAACAGTGCGCAGCCAAACAACTTTTCTAGAAGGTTTTCAATTTTCTGACGCCTCGCAATCGCCTTTCGGTTTTTAAAAAGTATGATGTCAGTCAAAAATGAATATTTTTATGGTGTGCACATTTTTCCATTTTTCGTGTAGTGCAAATGAAACCTTTTACATCATATTTTAGTTATTATTTAAACATAGAATAAATAGGTACTAGGGTCGGTAATCAGATTAAACCGCTAGTAGGATAAGGGTTTTAAACACGAGGCTCTGCCGAGTGGTTAAAACTCTTATTCTACGAGTGGTTTAAATCTGATTATCGGCCCTATTACCTATTAGTTTTATTTATACCATGCTCTTAATAAATAATCGACTTTGTCACTTAAAATGGAGAAACAGCTGTACTTCCTATCGCAAATACATGGATTGGTTTTGTATACATCTGCGCCACTGGGCAGTATTTCCGACGGCACGTGAATGCTTGATTGACAGCAAGACACGTCGTCAAAGTTGATTGCATTTACCTTGCTCTTTCAGTCAAATTATTATTAACATTCTGAAATTTTATTTTAAATATTTAATTGTAGGTATTTTAAACTTAATAAGTCATTGCACATAGTAGGTATCGTGAAGTCTGAATGTATGGAAGTCGGCAAATTGTGTCATGTCAAAGGTCAAGTTGGATGTAATTCCTACTATTTATTTATTTATTGGTGTTTAAGGTCACATATTTATGCACTTAATGGCTAATCATGACCGTGACAGTTTTACGGGTCGAGGAAGCCGGAGTACCCGGAGAGAACCACCGAGCAACGGCGAGCAACTGTCAGCTCCCCAACATACTAACTCCACACAAGCAGGGTTAGCATTGGTTGAAGACAAGTGCACCATCGACGTGCAGTACGCCTTAGTACACAACGCCACCGTGCCACCACGCGGGCAATGGAGATGAAGTGTCTTGCCCAAGGACACAACGCGGCTGCCGCAGGTGGGATTCGAACCGAGGACCTCTCGGCTTGCAGCCTGCACCTCTACCTACTGAGCCACCGCGCTCCCATTTTAATTCCTACTATTGGTCTGAATTTTGGTAATGGAATTCCCATTGAAAATGTTTTAACCGCAGTAAAAGTGGGGTTAAAAGCTAAAATCTAACATACGGTCTTTTCATAGACAGTAACACAGGTGAGCATGGTATAAAAAACAAGTACCGAGATTGGAAAGCTGAAACCGTGTTACTAGTTTTCGTAAAAGGCTTTCCAATCATGTTTAATGACGTGAAAGTTGTTACGCTGTGACCACAGTCACAGCGCAACAGATTTTACGTCATAAAACGAGATCGATGGTAGGAGGTACTGCGTTGATTGACTTGGCGACATCTTAGGAGGTTGTGATTGGGCAGACTAAGTTGAGACGTTTTTCTCCGAGATTCCAGCTACCTACTTGTATAATGATCCGTGAAAGTTTGGCATACACACAAAAACTTTCAGTGATGTAAATACAACCTTTCTTTATTGGTGTTTATGGCCAAATCACTGATGAGCATCAAAGGCTATATCGTGGCGATGAAAAATGTGAATAATAAACGGTCATTAATTATTATGAAGTTAAAACGGTTTCGTGAAGTCTAGTAGGACATGAGGAATAAAATTAGTAGGATATTTTTATTCTAATTTTTTTTCAGGGAGAACATAATAATAAAACATTCATTTTTATATTTTATAGGCACATAGGATCACATTAGAAAATCTTTAAAGATAGAATGTGTGGCGAGTACGACGAAACAGACGGTTGAAAATGAAGATTTATTACTGCGGTTTAAGTTTCTAGTCAGAAGGAACAATGGAAGAAGGAGCAAAATTCATGGAGAATGACCCAAATGGAAAAGATCCTTATCTTCTTTTCAATTCCACTTCGCACACGGAGGCGACTGACGATGTCAGCGTCGATCACCTTCTGTACATATTCGTGTGGGTAGGAATACTAAACAGTGTTGTATTCCTTGTAGGAGTGGTGGGTAACACTATGGTTATCCTAGTGCTGGTGAAGATAAGAGACATGAGGACGCCTACTAACTATTTTTTGTTCAATTTGAGTGTAACGGATTTGTTGGTTTTACTAATTTGTCAGCCATCGGCGCTCATCGAGTTTTATGCGAAAGACAGATGGTTCATGGGCGATATAGCATGTAAGTAAATACATATCAATAATGAAAATCTGACAGTAAACTAACTGGCCAAGTATTGTAGAATTTTTAACTTTATATCATTATCCGATTTGCATGTCTGCGTAAATAGACACAACGTCACGATGTGTGAATGCGTTCATCAATACGGACGAGTGCGAGCGCGGGAGGATAGAACTAGAGGCACAACCTCTCGTTCTATCCGTCCTCGATGCCACGGGTGCCGTTTTGACGAACGCATCACAATATCGTGGCGTTCTGTGTTTATTGCACTCGTCTGTGACATAGAATCCAATATTTTAAAAATTCAAACATCAAACGGAAAATTTCAAACTGTATAACTCTTTCTTATTTATTGATCGTTTGCTTGAAATAAAAACTAAACTCAGGTGTAGTTGGTACACATGTGTGACAGACCGATTCACAAACAGAGAAAATATTTACGAAAATTGTTTCCAAATAGGTTATTTATTCGTATTTGTACAAATTACCTACCGTAATTAGAGAGATATCTGCTTCATTATAAAATCACTCTTCATTTATATGATAAGTTTAATTTTGGAGGGTCTGAACAAAAACATTTTCCAATTGACATTCGATTTATCGGCTGTTACAGCAGCTTCCGAATTGATCTAGGACAGAATACGATAATTCGATTGGCCGATTACGAAGATGGGCGGAGTTTAGTTCTTTAGGGGGATTCATGAAGTCAGGTGGGAAAATAGTCCGTCAACGGGTATCCATATTGAGCAAGTGTTCCATACGGAGTTGTAAATAAGAAACTGGGGGAAACGCAATAGGGGTGTTATAAATTAAAATATCGCAGTCCCTGAACACATCAGGTCGGTAAGGAAAATCAGGTATAAGCCACCCCGACGTAACAAGTTATGGGAATATTCTACAGAACATGGGTGACAAGAGATGCCTTCTCTCCCTATCAGATTGCGACACAGCTGCACTAGATTTCGGAAATAAAATAGAGCGAAATCGAGAGAAACAACAAAAATAGAATCTGGTATTTATGTTCTCGGTCCTTTATTCGACAGGTGGGATTTTTGTACTGCCGCTCATATGAAATGTCCTTCCGTCTGTCTGTCTGTCCGCGCGTCCGTCTATCCGGGCCAACATTGGGGGTTAAGGGGATATTATTATTAGGGGCTACCTCCAAATTAAGATAGTGTTGGAGTTAGGAGTGGGGTGGGGTTAGGGGTAGCCCCAGAGTAGCGCTTAAGGTTGGGGAGGGTTGGGTCCACGGGGGCGGGGGGGGGTTAGCGTTGGGATCAGGGGTGGGATTTTAGTTTTAGTAGCCCCTAAACCGAAAAATAGCTCCTAATCCTATTGGATTGGCTAGGGTGGGGTTGGGTCAGGGGTGGGGTGGGGTGGGGGTTAGGGTTAGGGGTAGCCCCAGAGTAGGACTTAAGTTTGGGGGTTAGGTCCCGGGAGTGGGTGGGGGTTAGGGTCTGGGGTGGGCTTTTAGGGTTTAGGGTCAGGGTGGGGTAGGGTTAGGGTTAGGGTGTGGTTTTGGGGTGGAGGGGTGGGGTGGGGTTAGGGTTAAATATAAGTTCTAGGGTGGAGGGGTGGGGTTCTGGGTAAAATAAGGTTTTGGACATACAAAATGTTTTTTTGGTAGGCCATAACCCGAAATGTTGGAGCGTCCGTCCATGTGTCCGTCCTTCCGTTAACTTTTGTTTGTCCACGCGATAACTTGAAAACAATACATCCAACAGATACTGTTTCTTTATAGTTGATTAGTCATGACTAGAGGATGGTTCATTTCGATAACCAGCATTCTGACATATCCAATACGGCCACCACAGCCGCCATCTTGGATTTTCAGGGACTTTTAATTGTTCACGTGATAACTTGAAAACTATAAATTCAACAGATACTGCTTTTTATGGTTGATTAATCATGACTAAATGATGGTTCCTTTCGATAATCAGCATTCTGGCATGTCCAATATAGCCGCAATGGCAACCATCTGGGAGTTTTGGTGACTTTTGATTCTCAACGCAATAACTTGAAAACAATATATTCAACATTAATGGGCCGTAAGCCAGGAATGTACAATTATTTTTGAAGGAATTATTGACCTTTTGTTCAACTAAAATTTCTTCACAACCGCAATTTCTTCATAGGCGGCCGTATATTGATCCACCGCCTGGCGGTGCACTTGTTCACTTGATGGGTGGAGAAAACGTGCCTTACAATTTTCGTCACTGGAACAGATTTACTGGAAAGTTACCCCCCTACCCCCCTCCCCCCTCCTTTAGCTTCTTGAAGTTGTCAGTAAATCTAACACTAATGATATGGAAATTTCATATACAAATTGATGTTTCGCAATCTTAGCGAATTAGTATTATCGATGTGTGCATCATTTCACAAACATTAGACATTTTCAGTAAACCTGTATTTCAGAAGGTGCCTTTTTGCAGTTTTTTACCAATCAGTTTGAACGCTGACTATTATTCTCGGTTGAAACCCATTTAAAAATAAGAAAATCGACATCTTTTAATGTTCTGTAGCACTTTTTTCTGTTCATTATATCAACAGTATGTGCATGGTAATGTACAATACAGTCACTGTGCTTTCCTTTAACCCTTTACCCAACGTAACGGCCAAAACCGGCCAGCGCTATTCTCAAAAATCGCCAATTAATTTTAATTATTTTTTTCATTTTTTGTCTCAAAAACATAGGTTATGACCCCTCGTTGGAACGAGCTCGTCGAGCTCGTTCCAACGAGGGGTCATAACCTATGTTTTTGAGACAAAAAATGAAAAAAATTAGTTATTCAAGAATTATTTTTGCAAGTGTCGTCTGCTTTTCATGTTAGGTAAAGGGTTAATATAAAAGTCTAGGAGGGGAGATTTTCTATTTTTTTCCTTTCAAGAATAAAAACTTGCAAATTACTGTGAAAACACATTCGCTAAACAAGGAGTCAAAGTGGACGCTTACTTAGTATTGCTAGGTGTAATACTGATAGATATTCTTTATGTCAAATTCTTAATGTCAAATTATCTGTAAAGTTGTTGCTCAATCTATCTTCTCTTAAAACCAAGTTTCCTTTTGTAACTTTTAATAAACGAAAACAACAGGCAGCACCGAGAGCTGAGGGTTGCTTTCGACTGTTAAAAGTAACAAAATGAAACCTGGCTTTATTTTTTGCTGAGGTCATACGTGTTTTCCAAACTATTACTTGGCCCTTAATTGGGCCTACCGCGCTCGTTGAACAATTTCAAAGGATATCACTTATCGAAAGTCGACTTTCATGACGAAGAAGTCAGGAATGGTGGATTGAGATCAATCAGATGGTGACTGAGTCGCGATCTGGTTGAAATACTCTGTCCGCTTTTGTACTCATCACTAATCCATCCCCACCAAATGGCAGAGGTTTTCTCGGCAACGCTTTTTTGTATCTTGAGGGACGAAATATTTTCGGAACATTTTGTTTGATTGCTTTCGACTTTCCAGTAATACACCAAGAATTGCATACAAGGTCTCTTATCCCAGATTAGCTGAAAAGGACGTAAGAGTGACAACGATTTAAAAAATGGACCTCTTTTGTTTAACTGTAACTGAGGTTTTAGCCCGTCAGTTCTTACAGTACAGTCACCGTGGAGTGACCGTAGTCTACGCGTGGGCAGTGATATCCAAAAATTAAAAGAATCAGCAAAATTTTAATTAAATTTTTGATGAGTATTCCCATGATTAGTTTTTGGAATCTATTTTTATTGAGTCCGTGGAAATATTGCCCACCCATGGAAAGTGACCAGTCCAAGGCCGTACTGTAGTCCAACTTACAAAAAACATTCTATTTATAGAGAGTTATAAAACAAATAACTCGTCAATAATTTTTTTTTCCGCAGAGATGTGTTCATAACCTAATTGTTGGTAGTAATTTACTAGTTAAATGAAAAAAAAATCAGAATGGAAAACTGGGCACATCTCTAAGTTTGTAAACACCACAGGATCGTGATTAAAAAGGGGTACAGTGAATTTCGACCGCATCGCGAAAGGGTAACCACCTGTTATTTATTCCCTTTCCGCTTTTTCCCCCAATAGTGTGGAATCTGACCTGTGGAAAAAGAAATGAGAAAACATGTGACTCTCACGGGCTATTTCTTTGTTTTTTCTTGATTCGGTCTTCACTTCTTTATGATATCACGGCGCCTCGCTGTAAGTGTGTCGTGACAGGGTCGCAATTGGAACGAGAAAATCCTGGGACTGTACATGGATTATTAGTTTAAATGAATAAAACGAACAAGCACGTGATTACTTGACCAATCTTCATTGTGCTCACACATTGCCATTAGTAGCTTTTTGTCGGCGTTATCGAACTTTTCACGCAAGGAAACATCTTCCATTTTGAATGTCAATACACAACTCCGGAAAACAACATTTACGGCCGTCCATGATGAATGGAAATCAAGTTTGCAAAGTGGTATAACATCAACCGATCGTTCGACGCCGAGTAATTTTCTGAATAGTATATTTTAAAATGTTATTTTTGTTTTGTTCTGTCTACAATATAGTCAATAAATCTTCAAGAGTGGAACAAAATCACGTTCGACACAATGCTATTTTATCCGATGCAAATAGATTTTATTCTTATACAAGCTCACAACAATCTACATGTACTGCGACTTTGTTAAAAATGACTCAAGGTATTGGATTAAAACCATATCATATGCCTATATAGCCAGGGACGCTGCGACGGCGGGAGGGGCGTGTGGGTGTCTCCATCCATCACTCGTCACTTCACAATAGTCGAAAATTCGAAGACCTAAAAATAAAAAAAGTTGGAAATTTCAGAAATGACGCTAGTGTAACTTTTCCAAACATGTCTAGCATTAGGCCAAATATGGAGTTTTTAGGATAAAAACACTAAGGGTCCTCCAGATAATGATTGAAACGTAGAAAAAATCCCCAAAATATTGATTTGTGATTGGGGCTTGTGACCAGCAAGGGCTTCAGTTGAATATTTTACAGGCAAGTGGGTGTACAAATGAAATTATAAAACTCAGCCATCCACCTAACGAATCGGCACTAGCCGCCGACAGAATTCACAAACTCAGCAGTTAAAAAAAAAATTCCAAGCATTTCAACAAGTCCATATCATGTGACCCCCATACTGAAACACAAGTTTCTTTAAAATAATAAATAAAATAATAAATCATTTTTTTTAATAATTAAAATAAGAAAATTTGATATCGTGTGTGTTGGATAGAGGGCTAAAACGTGTATTTGAAAAAAAATGACTCCGGCGGAGGGTTGGAGTGCTAATGTAATTTTCCACTTGTTAAAAGTATGTAATGATATTAAGAATTTTGCCTACCGGGGAGGGGGTGGTAGAATTGAAATTTAGAGACCTCAAACCAACAGTGGCGGCCCAAGACTGTCTGGGGCCGCCCAGTACATACTTAATCAAGGGACCCCATATGTGCAGAAGGCATATCAGAAGGCCGCAGACCAGGCTGATGCTGGTTATAGGATGAGATTCACCCGCCCCCTATCTCACCCCCCCCCCCCCCACCCCTTCAAACCCCACTTCAGCTATATTCGCCAGTCCATCACATGTTACACTCGCGTTGAGGCAAAATCACTGATGCACTATTTGGTGTTGGGAATGTTCATTACAGTTTGTTCGGGAATGAAGCATAAACACAACTCTGAAGTCATTATGCGCTGTTGTCATGGTTTGAAAACCGATCATGTATGTTTAAATAGTTTGTCCATCTCTGCGTCTGTTCTAGCTTCCATCTAAACTTATTTTGGTTTCGGTACGATAACTTGAGTAATGAGCAGATCTTCTTCACATTTGTTATGTAAATCAATTATAAGGAAGATTGAACGAAAATACTGTCATGTAGACATTTGGTGACAGTCACTGACACCATATCTGACATTTGGAGCCTGAGTAAATAGTGGCTGCAATTCTGTATGATCATTTATCATCTTCTAATTGCATATTTGTGAAACTTCAATCACCAATCATTTTTGTTTGAGAATCTGTTCATCGTGATAACGATACAAGCATTAGCATGTTCGTCCACAACGCAACTTCCATGTCTTTCTGGTACAGATAATTACCTCCAGCTGGAAGCAAATGTTACCCCAGAGAGCTACATTTTTCAAAATTTTCCCGGGGTAGTGGCTCCGGAAACCCACATCGAGATCCACCTCTGCTTGGCCCTTCAGGACTGGAGACATGCCTATGTCACGCCGTGCCTCCTGCATATTGTCCAGGCCCCCTTATGTAAGAATCCTAGCTCCGTCAGTGTACTGGGGGCTGCGCAGGGACAATTCTAAAAATCCAAGGCCCTGAGAGCGAATCTGGGGGCTTTTTTGGCTTCAAATTCAAAATTTGGACATATAGGCTTAGGATACGAAGCATGTGCCGCGTGGCTTGTAAGTGAAGCTAGCCGCACATGTTTGCGGTTGCGGCAACGAATCTCGGGTCCTAGGGTCCGATGATTTATTTCTACCGGATGCGAATTTCGTAGAGAAAATTGATATAGCAACGCATTGACATCGACACATGTATGCGGATGTGTACGGAATTGAATCTGCCGCTGCGAATCCCATCAGCATCGGACTGACGATGTCGGTATTGGCGTTCGAACGACGAAATCCGTAGTTAAAAATGGTACAGTGTCTGGCCGTCTTCTTTCTCTTTTTCAGTTTTCTTTTCGCATTTATTTTCGAATTTCTTCTTCTTCTTCCCTCCATTATTCTACCGCTTTACCTCCTTCTTGGTGCCCCCTCAGGTCGTGGGCCCCCTGGACCCACTCAAGACCGCTCCCACTGGGTGGGCCACCTCTGCTTACGAACGTGCTTATCGCCCGTTGAGTGGAACAAGGTGCCATCTGCAACGTTAAGATAGTTGCAGGTGACGATTGTTTTCCACACAAGTGAAGATAGATTTTGTTTTGACCGCTGTGGTTAGACCATAAAACGGTAATCAGAATAGTCGACGGTCCCGACCTGACCTTCGGTAACTACTTTGTGTCCTTGGGCAAAACATTTAGTCCCGATTGCCTACTTTATGGCACGGTGGCGCTGTGTACTAAAGCAGAGTTAGCAACGGGTGGGACAAGTGCATCCTCGACTTACAGCCCGTACGTCGAGGGTGCACTTGCCCCAACCGCTGCTAACTCTGCGGGGTACTCCGGCTCCCCCATCAAGAATGTCTGTCTTAAACGAAGTGATCCTGGCTGTTCGTTAAACCCAAAGGAAACAAAACGAACAAACAATTTTGCTACTAGCACTTTTTTAAACTACGCGGTGCTGTCCCAGCCCAAACCTTGGTACAGTACAGTCGTTCGTTAAATTTTGGCACACATGGATGTACGAAACAAAAGTAAAATAAAAATATAAAGCCTTTATACCGTCTAACTTTGAAATATTGTGGTCCAAGGCAACCGTTTGTTACACTTTTCTAGTTCAGAAAAAAATCTCTGAAACGTCTTTTCATTATACTTTCATGTTTACATGAAAATATATTGCAATTCTTAATGTTACCTTTTATTGTTATTCGTCAGTATCCTTCTTAACCCTTTAAACCCCAGCGGCCGTTTTTCCGGCCAAGAACATGTCACGTCATAACGTCATTAAATAGGATGGCTGTTCAGTAAATATGTTGGGTAGACCAATCAATATTTTCAACGTGCAGCCCCGAGGCTGCACGTTGAAAATGTTGATTGGTCTACCCCAAATAATGAAGATGGACTGTTCTAATTGCTGCCATTGAACTGTCATGGAAGATACCACTAGAGTTCAAAGGGTTAAATCTAAAAAAACGGCGAGACCTAGAGTAATCTGGAGGAGTGATAGTCTTCGTTACAAAGGGCCGGCCGAGATGATTGTGAATTTCGTCCGATCTTGACCTTAGCAACCAACACTCTTTATCTGAAATCCTTGCTATCGTTACTCCCCCGGAACGGCTGGACATATCGATTTCAAAGTTTTTCCATGCGGGTGCCTACATGTCTGGTATATTCACACCAAAAATGACAGGGGTCTGACTCCCGGTTCGGGAGATCCATAGGGGTACAAAATTTGACGACGCCGCTCTTTATCGAAAATTCTCGTTATCGCTACTCCACCAGAACGGCTTGAGATATCGCGTTTGAACTTGATGCGTTATGTACGCCTATAGAGAGGTAGAAACGATGCATAAAAAGGTGAGGTAAAGTCTTCCGGTTCGGAGATACTGTACCATAAAGCTAATAGTTGCATTCACCCTGGCATTTTCATGAAGAGTCAAAAATTAAAAAGGGTGGGTTGAAATGAAGAAGATAAAGCTCTAATTTTTTTAGGTATTCACATTGATGAGCACTTATCTTATCAAACTCATATATAGAAAATTTGTTGTAAGATTGGATGGGCAAATTATACTTTGAACAGAGCAAAAAAACAACTACCACAACATGCCATGAAGATGCTCTATTACCCTTTGGTCCACTGCCACTTGGTATACGGCATTCAAATATGGGGAAACTCAAGAGGAATCAATAAATTACTAAGAATACAGAAACGTTCACTTCGAATATTAAACAACAAAAAATATAATTCCCATGCAGACCCATTGTTCATAAAAGATAAAATATTGAAGGTCACAGACTTGTACAAACTACATGCCTGTTTATTTATGTTTGATTGGAAAAATGGAAAACTTCCAGAATCTTTCGAACATTATTTCACTTCACCAATCTCTCAATCATACATGAGTACAAGACAATCAGGACTGGTACTTATCAACAAAACCCGAACAAAGGCATTAGATAGGCTGCCCTCATATGCCTTTCCGAAAATCTGGAACGAACTGGACCCTGAACTGCGAGACATAGAAAGTAAAAAAGAATTTAAAGAGAAATAAAACTTCTTCCCTCATATCAAGAGAATTTAAAGAGAAATAAAACTTCTGCCCTCATATCAAGAAAGTTATCAGTGTGACAACCCATACTGTCCTGAATGTTACACTCCACAGCAGGGGTCGCCACAGTGATAACCCATTTGACCGAAGTGTCCCGAACTGTCGACACATCGAGGACTTATTATGTATAATGTTGTGTCCATTATTTTTATTTCTTTGGACTGACGAGCAGTACTTGAACCGTGCCATATTTGTTTTCTAAATCTAAAATCCGCCCAGTTTGGTAACCAGAATAATATTATCAGATTAGCACGGAGGGGTCGGGATACCCACCACCACGTTCACCACATTCACCATTAGTCACCTTCTTGAACCTGGAAACTCATCCATCTAAAGAAATAAATTAATGGCGTACGTCGTCAAGTCAAAGTTACAGATCTACTATCTACTCACAACTACCAATACTAGTGGATCTTTCTGCCACAGCCTAATGCGCAGAGCATGTAGTCACTGTTGGAGTTAAATGTATTACGGGAGTGACAGGTAGACAGCCAATCTGTCTATGCCATCTCCCAACGGTTTAGATTGAATATAATTTTCTAATTACCTATATGTATTTTATAGTTAAATATGAAATTGCCTGTAAACTACACCGTTAAATAAAATATATGTCAACCTATCTATCTGTGGGTTGAAATATTTGACCTTATCATATAATGCTCTTCACATGACGCGTTTGTTATCGCTACTCCTCCAGAACACCCTCGCCTATCGAGTTTTTTAGTTGCGTGCGCCCACATGTGTAGTATATTCAGTCCAAAATGGTAGGGGTCCGACTTCCGGTTCGGGAGATCGGTGGGGGTCGAAAATTCGACGACGCCCTTTATGTAAAATTTTTGTTATAGCTACTTCCCACAACGGCTTGAATTTCGTCTTTCTGTATTCTGTGCGCCTATACGTGGGGTAGAAATTGTGCAATGAGGCTCAGATTTTCGGTCCGTGACATTCTATGGCATTAAGGCTCTTTATCAAAATACATGTTATCGCTACTCCTTCGAAACGGCTTCACCTATCGAGTTCGGAGTTTTTCCCTTATGAGCGCCGATATTTCTAGCATATTCAGTCCACAAATGGCAGGGATCCGACTTCCACTTTGGGAGATCGGTACGGGTCGAAAAGTTGATGACGCACTTTCTGGACTTATTTTATTATCACTACTGCGTTTGGATATGTTGCACCATATTCACCTGTACGTATGGAAAACACTGTCTAAAAATGGTGCCGGTCAGGGTTCCGGTTCCGGTTGAACAATTTTACCTTAGCATATAACGCTCTTTACATGAAGTGGGTTTTATCGCTACTCCTCCACAACAGCATGGCTTATCGAGATCAGAGTTTATTTTTTTATGTGCGCTTTATGTCTGGTATATTCTGACTAAAAATGGTGGGGATACGACTGCCGGAAACTGTCGATCAGGGATCGCAGAACAAATTCTGAGACTTTCAAGTTGCTGCATTCAATGGTTTGGACACAGTTGGTGTTTCTCTACAGTGCTGTTTCTTCAATTTTAATGTCAAATTTGCCAGTTTACAGCTTTTCGTCATTATCCCATCCACGCTTTCTATTCACTTTTACCTTCTGGAAATTATCTAAGTTCTAAAGGTGGTGTCGAGACACATTGGCGACTGTCTTGAAGAGGCAAGTTTGATTTAGTCCCATCTCAGCATCCGTAAGAATGAATTGTGAGTCTCAAGTGGCATTATCTCAGTAACGGGAAATCTGTGCACATCCGCGCACCGTTTTGCAAACACCAAATTTACAAAAGTAGTTCCTTTCACCAAAACGCTGTATCTCAGCCAGTTGTCGAGGGATTTCCATGCTTGAGGGGTCGACTTCAGATTTTTGCGTTATGTTCGCCTTTGAGTGGGATATATAAATAGCCAAAAATGGGAGGGGTCAGACTTCTGGTTCGGGAGATAATCCTAATGCACAAACTAACATTGGTAAACATGGAAGTATCGAAATGGTGACGCAAGTTCCATTTCATTCTGGTTTGTTTTATTATCCCTATTCTCTCAGTATCAGACGACACTTGGAGAGAAATTTCGCTCAAAACAAAATATTCATTGTTTGTAGAGCTGGGAGGTTTGGATTTTTCAGATGCGGTTTCGGTTCTGTTTCAGGGAAAAAACTCGGCTTCGATTTTTCTACGTGTTAAGAACAGATAGTAAATAACTCTCCCGTCTCCTTAACTTGAAAAAACTCCGCAATCATTTGTTCCACAACACTTACTACAAAAACGCCCTGCCTGTGGTGGGTTCAGTCTGACTCCACTTTGATCATTATTAGGGATTCTATGGGATCAGTTGCTGAGTCTATTCAATCAGAAAAAAAACATACATCAGAGTAGCATTTATTCATTTATTCATTTATTAGGGTTTAACGACACATTAACAGCCAGGGTCATATCATGTTTTGTTTTCCGGCGTACCAAGATAGAGATACAATGGAGCAATTTAGGGTAGTGTGTAATAAATTATTTATTTATTTATTTCTTTATTGGAGTTTAACGACACCTTGTGGCGGACAGTTTTACGGGTGGACGAAGCCGGAGTACCTGGAGAGAACCACAGAGGAACGACGAGCAGCCGTCAGCTCTCCAAAATCGTAACTCTGAATTCTGCACCGCGGCACAAGCAGAGTTAGCTTGGTTGAAGACATGCACACCATCGACGTGCAGTACGCTTTCGTACACAGCGTCATCGTGCCCCCATGTAGGCAATTTGGGTTAAGTGCCTTGCCCAAGGACACAACGCAGGAGCACGAATCAGTCGCTGAAATGGTCACCCGTCCAACTACTAGCCGCGCTCGACGTTGCTTAACTTCGGTGATCTGATGAGAACCGGTTACCGGGACGCCACCGCGCCCCCAATCAGAGTAACAAATCGTCGCCTGAGTGCTAGAATGTCCTATGTCCCCTATGGGCTACGAAATGAATGAGGTCCATCTACTCTATGTTGTGTTCCCATTGTCCTATTTTATTCCTTTCTGACTGAGAAAATGAGGAAGAAAATGTGATAATCAACATCAGAAGTATGTAATCGTTGAGTAAACACCTTTGGCATTTACTGTTTCTTTGAATTAAGAGTTAAGAGTATGAAACAACGTTATAACTTCTTTTTTTATCTGGGTGAATGGTTTTCAAATCTGAACCGAATTCTCCTTGACACGCCCAGCTTGTTCTTCGTACTGCAATTTAAAACAGCAAACGCTACAGCTAATTTTGATAAAAATCAATCTGTCGGCCAAATCTCTAGACGTTGTGTTGGGCGATAAAGAACATGAACAGGAACGCCTTTTCGTAGTCATGTCATTTTGTTATTATTCAAGGAAATCGATATGTCGTCGATTCGATTAATTCAGTAATAGACGCCTCCTACAGATTGCATCCAGTTTGCGAAAACAATAAGGATCAATAAAATAACAAAATTATCATAGTCAATGAGACGATCTATATTTTTATATGCAAAATCACGCCTTGTTCATGTTCTCGACATTTTGAAAGTTCCCGTCCAATTTTTTAAATGATTGCATCGGTAAGTTTGATATATGAGATTAGATCTTCGTGTGAACCGAGTCACTCTGATCATATCGTCTTCATTGTTTAATATAATATTTCGATTCTTCTACTCTAGATTAGGAAGCAATCTAATAAACATCGCCTTATGTGGGTGTCGAGTTTTTTGGGTTTTTTTAAATCCCCAAATAGTGCTAAACATCTGATGCAAATAGGCACTAAAAATGTGTCTCTTTCATTAACTGTCATGACATTAAATAGCATATTCTGAAAATTATAGACCCTACGTATCACGCTCACACACAAGGCTGTATCAAGTGGGCGAATGATCGTTTCAGTCGCATCAAAAGACAAAAGGCGACCGATTTTCAATCGCTTATATTACATACAAAAAGTACGAATACTGAAACAGCGCTTTGTGTTAATCATTTAACATTTCCAGAATTATAATATATATTTATTCTTTGAGTTTAAGGTCACATATATCTGTACAATGGCTAATCATGTTCGCAATATGAAGAGATCAAGTAAAGTTTAGCCAATCATTTATACCCGTGTTGCCCATTTTAGAGATCTTCCACCCCAAGCATTGAGGGCTGGGTCCTATTTTACCAGTAAAACACAGCTTGTTTGTCACAGCAAACGATAAATGCTTCACTTCCCGGGATTCCAACGGAGGAAGCCCCTTAATATGTTTACTTATTTATTTAGGAGGTTCGGTCGAATGGAAGAATTTCGTGAAAAAAGCAGTAGTACTTTTTTTTTTATTCAGATCTAAGGTTTTCAATTACAATCAAAAGCATAGTTTCCATGAAATTTTACAAAGAGATAGTATACAAAGCAGTAGTACTTTGGTTTGCTTGACTCCCTGCCTTTGATCTAAAATTGGTAAATCAGTATTACTTTACCGCTCTCTTCGAAAACAAAAATCAGGAAAACCGTCACCTGAAAAAAGTAATTTTTCATTGGTTCAGCGACACTTTAAACAACCAGGGTAATATCGTGTTTTACGGTGGAGGAAGCCGGCGTACCCAGAAAGAACAATTGATCAAGCAACGGTGAGCATCTGTCAGACTTCCCAATGCGCTAACTTTGCACAAGCGCACAACACAGTTACCGATGGTCACAACGCAGTTACCGATGGTCCGGATCGAACTGTCGACCTCTTGGTTTAAAGTTCTATACTCTAACCACTGAGTCCCCGCCATTCCTAAAAAGTAAGGTAACCCCTTTCAGGGTTGCCATAATCTCTAATTCGTACATGTATCTACACATTATGCTGATAAAATATTTTGTTCCAAGCAACATTACGATGAGAATGGACTGACACGAAATTTTACGAAACTATCAGGTCGAAAATTACTTTTCTCCTGACTGCATTTTTGAAAAAAAAAACATATTTAGGCGCATGGACACCTCACAATACAGGAAATCAGTTGCCAGATGGATGGCGGTGGCTCATTGCTTAGGGCAATGAACTTAGGTTTGAAATGTCGACGGTGCGATCCTGACCCGCGTCATTAGCGTTCCGTCACTGGGCGAGTCACTTTATGCAGATGGCAGATTTTGGAGCGCGGTGTACAAAGACGTAGGGCATGGCGACGGTACACTTGTTTTTAACCGGGTTAGTAAGCCTGAGAGTGCAACAGTTACTAGACGCTGTTCCGTGATTCTCTCCGGCTTCCTCCATCTGTCAAACCGTCCGACACGATATGTAATGGATTGTTAAAGTGTCGTTAAACCCCAATAATCAAACGAACGAACAAGCAAATAACTGCCATATACCTACTTATATTTCCAAATGAAACCAAATACTGCATTTTAATTGGCTGAGAGGTACGGTGCAACTTGTAATCCACAGTGGCATTTTTTTACACCGTGGTTAACCACGGTGTAAAAACTAGAATATACAATAGCAGGCTATATGGCTAAAAAACAGTGCCCATGTTTAATTGTTAATTCATACCTTCTGCTAGATTATGTTAGAACAGAAACAAAAATACAGGAAATTTAAGATTTATGTGCAATAAAATATTACAGATATGGATGTCATTGGAACTGGCCCATTGAGCCAGTACCAATGACATCCATATTTGTCTGGTTTCATTTATTAAGAAATTTACAAAGTACAAATTTTCTGTCAGTTTTTGCCCACAATGTAGGTTAAAGTATTAGTTCGCCTCAGGGTGTATGAGTTCCCAAACTGGTGTAAATTCCCATACACCCTGGAAAACACAAGGATAACTAATATTATCTCGAACGTTTTTGTTTCAAGAACAGACAAAGCAAACTGCGACATCGCTTGAGGGTTTGATTAGGTTATATCACGTGATAAAGTGTCAGATATAGATTTGTTATGGCACCGAGAAAAATACGATGCTTCAAAAATAACTGAGTCGTATCCAGACTAAACGTTCATATCTCATAAAAATATAGTTTAGGAACGTGAATGCACGTGATACAGTAAAGCTGCTGTAGACTGGTCATTTTCCACGGGTGAGCAATATTTCCACGGACGCAATAATATTAGATTCCAAACACCAATTATAGAAACAATCATCACAAATTTAATTAATGAAGCGCTTCATTAATTAAAATTTTGCTGATGATGATTTTATTAAACAGGTAAACGCATGCGTGGACATCACTGCCTACGCGTGGAACACGATCAATCTACAGCGATTGTACTATACTTTTCGGATTTACAATAAAAGGACATACGTGCTGTGTATGTTTTGCACTGCGTACGTATTTGTTATAGGGCAGCAAGGACACAAACGCAAAACAGAGAAATATTAGCAAGCTCTAGAATTACCAATATCCGAAAACCTGCCTTGAAAATTGTGTTTAAGCGAATCCGAGTCTTGCGGCGACTTGAGATGATTTGGAAGTTTGCTCGATAGGAATGCTGCACAATGTTCCCTTGACTGCTGTTACCAGGTGTACTTATGTGTGAGCGGGACTATTTTCAGTGACTGATCTCAAACATCTTGCTCGTACCTAACGCTTAGCCAAGCTCTATTGTTATGAAGGAACCATGTTGTTAATTGAGTTTTAGGTTATGAGGATAATTTGCAATTTAACTCTTTGAACCTTGGTGAACCTTGGTGATATCTTCCATACCAATCCAATGGCAGCAACTGCAAAAGACCATATTTATTGTTTAGGAGAAGACCAATTAATCTTTCAAAGTGCAGCCTTGATGATGTTCGTTGAAAATATTTATTGGTCAACCACACACATGCTCTTAGCATCCATCCTATTTAATGAAATTATTACGTATGATGTTCCTGGACGAAAAAACGGCCGCTCGTGTTCAAATGGTTAATTCTCTCCTTTACCTATTTTGCAAAATTGGAGTGATGTGGCAGAATTTCTTATTGCGAGTGACAATTCTAGACACACAGTTTTGTATAACCTTCGGTCAAAATGCAACGAATTGCAGTAATCCCAGCGACCTGTCACACATGCATGGACAGGCTGCGTCGCTTCTCATCCATCGATTGCGCTCGTGTCTTGCCGCTATTTCTAAGATAATAACAAGAAGTCCTGACTTATATGCATGTTTGCCGACAGTTTTTCGTTCATGAAATAACCCAGGTTCTGAACGGAGTTATCCGAGGAAATTATGCGGCCTTCAAACTTGAGATAGCGTTTTGAGAGGTTTGATAGTAGTTGGGGTAATCGAATTCTATAAATTTGGGTACTTTATCTGAGTCTCCTTCCCATTATAGTGTAATTTTGTTGCCCGCTCATGGACGGCCGTTTCTGTCTTTACCACAGATATCTTTTCAACTGGGTTTCTAGAACGACAGCGACAGACGTCGCAACTCAATCTGCCCCCTCCCTCACGCCAAGATGGCGTCAAGTAAATCAACGCCTGAACCCCTCCCACCGTGATCACAGCGTAACAGTTTTTTCATATCACCAAGCATCAATCGAAAGCTCAGCACAAAAACTAGTATCACAGTTTCAACTTACTAATCCCGTCACTTGTTTTTTTTCAAAAATAACGAAAACAAGATGTAAATATTCAATTTGTATTTCCTGGAAAAATATGCACACCATCAGAATGTTCATTTCCCCCATATATCAAAGTACATTCTTTAACCCTTTACCTAACATGAAAAGCAGACGACACTTGCAAAAAAAGAATTCTCAAATAACTAATTTTTTTCATTTTTTGTCTCAAAAACACAGGTTATGACCCCTTGTTGGAACGAGCTCGTTCCAATGAGAGGTCATAACCTGTGTTTTTGAGAGAAAAAATGAAAAAATAATGAAAATTAATTGGCGATTTTTGAGAATAGCAATGGTCGGTTTTGGCCGTTACGTTGGGTAAAGGGTTAAAAGGCAATCGGCGATTTAGAGGCGGCGTCCGAAAATTGAAAGCTTTTAAGAAATTTATCTTTGATACGTATTCTTTATTTATATAAACAACACCCCCCCCCCCCCCCTTTCCACATACACACATACTCATACACACAAGATGGCAGCTAGTGAGACTCTTTACTATAAGTGACCAATATGCGTTCTAATCTCTATACAACTGGATTGTTGTCACGCTCATTGGTCAACGAGTTTTCCCAAAACGATATCTCTATGGCGAAATTTAACTCTTCGAACCCTGGTAGTATTTTACATGTCAGTTCGATGTCAGCAATCAGAAGAGTTCATATTCAATATTTGTATGTAGACTAATTAACGTTTTTCAACGTGCAGCCTTAGGGCTTCATGTTGAAAATATTGATTAGTCTACCATACACATTCACTTAGCAGCTATATTAAAAATGGAATATGAAACAAATTACTCACAAAATTATTCACTTAGCAGCTATATTAAAAATGGAATTATGACGCATCATTTCGCTGGACCAGAAAACGGTGTCGCAGGATTACAGGGGTTAAATTGATGTTCGAAATGATGGAGGAACAAATTTATGTTCTTATCAGTGCTCAGCAGACAGTCAGTGACTGTCGTCTGAAACCCATTTCGAACGTAAACCTTGCCACCTTATCAATGCCCTGTCCGCTTGGGACTGTGGAAATTCCTGAAGGCGCATGTAGCTTACAACGCCAAAGGGTGATCAACGATAATTCGCTGAAAAGATTATTTATTTACATGTATGAAGAAATAAAATATGAAACAAATTACTCACAAAATTATACATAAGAATACACTAATTACGCTGATAAAGGTTTATTCTTTAGGGCCCTCGACGTCTCCCACAGCTAGCTGTGTCCGCTGGATCAACCTCACATCATCTTCATTTTCTCATGGTTTGTGATACATACAAAGTGTCTATTCACTTCTCGTTGCTTCCTCCTCTCAGGGTTAACTTCACAGTCATTCGAGATTAACACATATAATGTTCTGCTTGTGTGACTCTATCAGCGTTCTCACAGTTCAATCACAATTCAATCGGCGTCTACCACAGTTCACCATCACTTTGCGCCTTGCCTGGCTCTCGTGGGGTTAAGCTATTCTTCGCCTTCAGATATATACTTACAAAGCTTACATAAAAATAGTCTGCAAAGTGTTCTCAACATCACCAATTCTGGCACCGCCTAAAACTATTTTATCTCGCGAGCTATTCAAGCGCTTACTCGAGCTCTTAATACGGTTTCTAGACCTCAACGTTACAGCTTTTACTTCTTTGGCTCCTATGCCACTACGGTTCTCAACCGTTAACAAACTAGTATCGGTTCCTTACAGCCCTCTCAGGGTTACCACAATACGCGGACTTTCAATCTCGGAGCCTATGACCCTCGACGATCAAAGCTAAACATGGAGCTTCTCTGAGTGCCCTCAGGCCACCCCCCTCCCCCCCCCCCCCTAGAATTCTGCTTCATTATTTATGCAGTCGGAACGCAAAGTTTAAACACATAAATTCGATATGGATAGATATATTAATGCGTATTTTGTTTGAGTTAGATTCGCTTGACATTTCGTGGACACTTTTATTACTATGAGCTCGTGTTCTGTGATATCTGGCAACATATCTCGGAGCTCTCCTGGCTTGGTAAGATATGCCTCTTTTGAAACAACTAGACATTTTAATGATTGTCTGAAACGGCCAGAACACGATTAAACTGTTTACGTTCAAATTACCCGTGAACAATCGCTAATTCAAATCCACGATGGACAGGGTGATACATTGGTTTAGTGTAACCATAAAGAGAAAATCGCTTGCGATGTTCCACACGTGTACGCTAACTTATCTCTGCTTCGAAAACGCGAAAAAATATTCTAGCCAATTAGAGGGTAAGTCGACCGCATTATTTCCAATTGACCATTTAACCAGATAGCGTGACACAAACAAATAAATATTATTTAAACGAAGGCTCCCATAGATTTCGCCAGCAATCGTCGCCATATTACTGTGATTTGTGATTTTTTCCACAGATCTTAGGACTTGTGTATACTTCAGTCCAAGTTAAATTACATAAAAAATAATAAAGTTGTTATCCCAACTCTTGGCCTCAAATAGCGTGACACATGGTCCCCCGGTTGAAAGGGTTAAGAGACTCGTCCAGTAAATTAGACCCTACCTCGTCAACCAAACGCTTGGTCCAGACCAAATTCATTGAACTCGAGATCTCCCTCTACACATAGCGTCGCTGCCCTACAAAATTCGTAATTTTGCGACCTAACGCATAACACTCCCGTGTACATCCAAAAAATGAAGACATACTATAATTACATTTCACTTCCCTTTATATTGTTAATCCCGAAGCAACATCGATCTGTGTTCCACTTGTTACTAGTTTTACGTATACTCAATGCCACCAATACAATTAGTACATGGACTTCAACACAACAAAGAACGTAGGATTCTGCGAATATTCGAGATTCGATTCGATATCGATACCATACGTCTGCTTCGAGGTCGATCCCGAATCAGTCTCAAAATTCGATTTTTCCGAATCTTTCGAACTAACTTCAATTTGTTACATTTCCAACAAAACCTGGATAAATTGTCATTAGAAAATTCATTCATGTTGGCTCAATTCCTATTTAATTGAGTAACTGACAATGTTTAATTGTTAAGTAAGTAGTGAATTTTGCCCAGAATATTATCCATAGTTTTAGTTTTTGAAGGCTTAACTTGTTACTATTCACGTTCTTAAGTGCTGGTAAGTCTCTCACCCGTTCCTGGGCAATATTCCAACTACATCATCAAGGCATGCCTTTGAGGAAGGCATGCCTTTTTGATGTAGCTGGAATATTTCATCTGTAGGGACTTGAGCCGCCACAGTCAGTTGGAACAATCAGGTTTACAGTTCACCCTCCCCTTATCGGTCATGTCCACGACGCCCAGAATTCGATTCGGGATTCGATTCGGTTTCAAATAACAGACCCGTTTCGATTTCAGATTCTTTTCGAATCGAAAATGTGTGATTCGCAAAGCCCTAACGAGAGTCTTAAGTTTTCTGAATTTGGATCATTCACATCTCAAAATTTCGATGCAATAATTTTACACGAAATTAAAACCTCTAGTGCATATGCACTTCATGAACAAATTTTCACGCCGGCGTCTTGAAAACTGAAAAAAACACGAAGAGAATCAGTCCTTGGAAGCGATTCGGAGTCAATTTGTATTATGACCTTCAATAAGCTATTGCAGATTTTTGGATTTCCCCAAAATCAGGAGATAGGAGTATAATCTGTTCGACACAATTTTTACCTTGTTTCCACTTCATATCGTATTCACTTTCAGATTACCATTGTCACATGATAAAACAATTTATCACAACAGTCAATCATGCCTGTTTATCACTGTTCGTTTTGTGGACGAGATTATAATGGCAACATTAAAGATGACGCCGACGGCATCGTGTCTCATCTTTCCGATCAGGTCACGTCCACGCAGTGACATACAACGGCCCGGATCATTTGACTGTTGCGATAATTTGTATATGTTCTCCATTTGGTACAGACAGTGCCGTTGCCAAAGGGTCTCGGTGGGGAGGGAGTTCTACCTCTAAATTTCTAATTCCCCCAGGAAAAGTTCTTACTACCAAAACAAAATTTCCAACAAGAGGGATATTACATCAGCATCTCACTCCCTACCAGAGTCAAAATTTTCCACTACAATGCACACGATTTTTTTTATATTTTTTTTTTTAATTTTTTCAAAAAAATTCAACAAAACCATATCATGTAACCCATCATTCGAACGATCTCGTCCCAGTGAGAGCTCTCATGATATGGTTTGGTTGAAGTTTTTTCACCAGCTGAATTTGTAAATTCCGCGGTCGGATACGGCCGATTCGTTATGTAAAAGATTGTTGTTGCAAAATTTTATTTGTACACCCTGTTAACTGTAAATTATTCAACCGAGGCTCTTAGTTGTCATAAATTCCGAACACAAAATAGTATTTGACGGATTTTTACTAATTTTCTATCAATATTTGGAGGACTTTCACTACTTTTCAGTCTAAAAACATATGTTGGTAAATTTTAGACATGTTTTAACAAATTCTACAAGAGCACCAGTCTCTCAGTGAAAAACGGCCGAATCGCCTTTTCGGAAGTGACGGGGCGCGAATCGACGCATTTCTATTTTTAGACGTAAATTTAATCGCAAGTTGATTTTATAAGAGCGTTTCTACTTTAAACCGTTAGAAAACTCAAAACACAGACATCACATGACGTAAGTACAGATGCTAATGATATCACTTTCAGCCCCTGCAACGTAGCATTATGTCCCTCGCCCATCGTTGATTTCGGATGTATAAAAACACGTCCCGATCCGCCACGGAATCCTTTTATTTTGCAGAGAAAATTCAGCTTCAAATGTAGTTTATGTACATTTCCGAAGAGTTTTAAGTTTCAAACGATACGCGTATTTGAAAATACATGTACGTTTCGGAGTCCTATCCTGTAACTTTATTTGCAACACAGGCATAGGTTAATATACACTGAATGCATAATAGTTTTACACAGAACAATAGGAAGCATTATTTCCAAATGAAACAAAATACTGCATAATGACTGGCTGAGAGGTACGGTGTAACTTGCAGGCCACGGTGGCTTTTTTACACCGTGGTTAACCACGGTGTAAAAACAAGAATATACAATAGCAGGCTATAGGGCTAAAAAACAGTGCCCATTTTTTATTGTTAATTCATACCTTCTGCTCTGTTATGTTAGAACAAAAATAAAAATACAGGAAATGTAATATTTATGTGCAATAAAATATTACAGATATGGATGTCATTGGAACTGGCTCATTGAACCAGTTCGAATGACATCCATATTTGTCTGGTTTTATTTATTAAGAAACTTACAAAGTACAAATTTTCTGTCAGTTTTTGTCCACAATGTAGGTTAAAGTATTAAATACACCCAAACTCTTGGAAATAAATCTGTTATCCTTGTGTTTTCCATGGTATATGGGAATTTACACCGTTTTGGGAACTCATACACCCTTCGGCTTCGCCTCGGGGTGTATGAGTTCCCAAACCGGTATAAATTCCCATACACCCTGGAAAACATAAGGATACTAGTAATATATCTACCAATATAAAATGAATTACACGTGCTGCGGGGAATGACATAGCCAGATTGTCTGTCTTCCTATCATTCCCCGTGGATTGTTTGCAGATTGGCGAGACAAATTCAGAAGATAATTAAGTTATCAAAGTATCGTAGGTCGAATAATACATAGCAGATGAATCATGTTAGTTAAGAACATTCGTTCAAACTAATTATTGTTCGTTAATCGTGTATCTTCAAATACGCGTGTCGTTTGAAACTGTTTGGAAATATACATAAACGACATTCGAAACTGAATTATCTGTGCCAAAAAAACGGTTTCCAGGGCGCATCGGGACGTTGTGTTCTGCATCCGAAACCAACGAGGGACATAATGCTAGGTTGCTGGGGCTGGAGATGATATCTTTAGCATATGTACTTACGCCATGTGGACGGTGATATCTGTATTTTGTACAAGTTTTTCTAACGGTTTAAAGTAAAAACTCTCGTATAAAATCAACTTGCGATTACATTGACGTCGAAAAATAGAAATGTGTCGCTTCGCGCTCCGCCTCATTCGAAAAGGCCATTCGTCCGTTTATCCACTGCGGGTCTGAAAATTACAATTTTTTCCAGTTTCTTGATACTATGTACGGTCGCAATTGAGTTGTCTGTTTACTCCATTCTAGTTCGCATATAACCACACTAATGTTAACCAGTTCAACCTGTCTGCGTGAAGAAAAAGTTTGTCTATTACCAGGCAATAAAATGAACCCGACATTAAATTATCGCAGATCTCCCAACAAACTAAACCAGGACTCGCCCATTCCGTTGGTACTAGTATATTAAAGACGACGTGATAGATGTAATATTAGCAATTAAAACAAACCATGAACAGTGTCTTGCAGACTTACAGTACGCTCACCGTGGAGTGACCGTAATCCATGCGTGAACAGCGATGTCCATCGACGCGTTTACAAGGTAATAAAAGTCGTATTCCGCAAAATTTTAATTAATGAAGCACCGGGTTGTACCCGGTGCTTCATAAATTAATTTTTTGATGAGTATTCCTCTAATTATTGTTTGGAATCTATTTTTATTACGATCGTGGAAATATTTCCCACCAGTGGAAAGTGACCAGTCCATGGCAGCTGTACTGTATGGTCACCCTAAAGTTCGGCCGTACTCATAGAATGCCACCCAGCCATTGAGGGAAGGTACGTCTCACCACATCACTGTGTTTTGTGTGGGGTAGATTCATCATCTGGATGTGTCTGTGACTTGGTATTTAAAAAGCTAACCGACGGGTATTATCTGAATATAACTTGAAGAAAAATAAAACAAGATTTACTCACATGCCAGCATCAAGAATGGTACATGAAAATAAAATTATGCACAACACAAATGATAATGAATTTAACTCTCGCGTGAATGTTCAAATTCTCTTCAGGGCCCCAGGCGTTCTCTTGTCGATGTCTCTTGTCGGCGAGCCGCTCCACAATGTATTGTCTATTTCTCCCTCCAAACATCCTGCGCTTAGCAGCTTCCATGTTTAACGCTACTTGTGTCTCACCCTTCACCAGCGGCCATTGTCCGTCAACTCCCCCGGCGTGTCTTGTGTTTACTATAACACTAAAATGTCACCTAACCATTCACTTCAGAGTCTCATACCGAATCAACCACTCGCCGACAACCAACCGTTTAAGCATATAATTATCATGGATGAGATTTGCCTGGCTTCACTCAGCCTGTGCCAAACTCATAGCTTGAGTCGAATCTACGAGCTCTCAAAAGCTCCCTGCAACTAACTTTACTTTTGATTTAATCGGACCCGGCAAACTATCTCTATGGCTCTCAAAGCCCGCTCACCGTTCGCCACACTTATCCTAATATCTTATTCTACTGTCCTAAGCGGCCTCTTGCCAAATAAAACTAATCGGGTTCCCTTAGCCCAATAACTTACTCTAATACACTAAAAAGTTTCTCGCCATGTAAAACTACCTCTGGATCACTCAGCCCAACCCCTCATACGGACTTACATCGCCTACAACAGACTCTCGCCACACTTCCATTATTTGCTTTCAGCGGGCACTCAAGTTGACACTTTTCTACCCAATCTTCCCAGCTTTCTTAGTTACCACACATAAATTCTCAAAAGACGGTCGAATAGACCTTCTTTGAAGGTCGTACTAATTATTAATTGCTTTCTTTGAGCTGTATAGAAAATGTCCAACGTGAGATTGCAGCACTCTGTTTGTCAAGGTGATTGCTTAAAGTTGCGATTTTCTTGTTTAAAGGTGTAAATATTTTCATAATCTTTCCCACTGGGCTAAACATAAAACGAAAAGATAGTTATCTGGCGAACCCCGAAAACTTTTTCACTTAAGCAAACCAGCAATAATGCATGCGCTGCTAATTAATCATTATCATTAAAAATTAAATGGCCATAAACTGTGCGTTTACTGAACACCATATGAGCTGTCTGATAAAGATTAAAAGCAAGAGAGACCAGTCGTCTCCCGCAGTCATTATCTGTGTAATTATGTCCAGTTAATAGGTAACTGTTGTAAACACAGTACATCCCACAGATTCTGAACACACACCCATAGTGCGTGTCCGGTCTGTCACAGAATGTCAACCTATACCAAAATGCGAGACATTCAAAGGAACTTAAAAGCGAATATTAAATTAAGATAGATCGAAGCGGCGAAGTTCAAGAGAAGCAATTAAAACGAGAATTATTGTTCTGACCATAGAAATAAAAATCGGGAGATTTCTCGAAAATTTCATTCCATTCTGAAGGCGTGTAAGACTGTGAGTCGCAGGCGATGATATGGGGATGTCCCATGCTATAGGTTAGAGGAGGTGCCGCATCGGCGTGAGAGTAAAGGCACGCTGAAGTGAAGGGGGGGGGGGGGGCACAGAGCTTATATTTAGGATAGGGGCAGTCGCGGGCCAAGTCGGTGGCTATATCTGAGTGAAGATCATAAATAGGACGTACGAGCTCAGGGAGCTATTGGTATTTAGGAAGACGGCATACCTGTTGTAGAAGGCAAGCCATACGTAGGCAGAGTAGGCTTAGCCGGTATGAACATTATTCCGAGATACATGGAGGGGAGCGTTTAACCCCATCGCTGGCGACCGCTTGAGTGAAAAGCGTCCAGTAAAGTGACAATAAGCTAGTGGCCGTGCGACGGCAGTGGTAGAGTAACATTCCGTCCGTTGTTGGAGGGAAGGCGATATAGTGAAGTGACAATACGTTAGTGGCCGTGCGACGGCAATGGTAGAGTGCCATTCCGTCACATGTTAGGGCAAAGTCGTCCGATAAAGTGACAATATGAAAAAGGCGACGAAGGATCAAACACCACCAACGACCAGGCAGGGAATCCAGCCACAACAGAGAATGCGGGGCCGCAAGTGACTCAAAAACTGTGTGGGTAGGGTATGAGTGACGTTTTTTTCTGATTCATTGGATTTCATGAAAGTCACAAATTACCATATTTATTTTTATATGTGTATTAAAATTGTTGTTTTCAGTGAACCCCTGTTGATTTATGCTTTTCGAGGGAAAGTCATTGACCCCTTCAGGATAAGAACCATCCCAACAAAAACGAAACGAGCGGGTTCGTCACGGTGAGGCATACGTTCACGCACGGATTTAGGCGACACTCCTTGAGTTTTGGCTGAATACGCGGTGTGAATCTTTCCCCCAAGCAACGTCAAAGCCCGGTTTCCGACACTGCTTTATCTCGCGTTTTCTACAATGTTAACATAGCCGTTCCGCCATGCCTACGTGTGCGATCGGCATTGTTGCCCCTTGTACAGACACATCTGTTGCTGGACAGATAAAATGTTGATCGTCTCAAGGCAAAGTTTCATCAACAGCTCGTCTGACTATCAATAGACTAAAACACATATACATTATTTACATATCTACATATCAATTTCGAATTGATCTTGACAAGCAGGTTCATAAGACCCAACCTCCAGGGGCATCAGTGTTGAAAATATTAAAATAGTGCTTAAAGGTAGTCTCTGTTTTTGTCTTCATCAGTGACATCAAATCTAATGTTCCAGATATTAGCGACCTGCACTGTTCACAAAACTGGCTATTTGAATTTTCTAATATAAATTTTTGTCTAAAAAATCACTTATGATATGGGAACGAGCTCGATGCGAACATTCCAATGAGTGGCAACATGCTCTGTTTTTGGTAACAATGAATATTTTAGAAGCTCTAATATTCTGTTTGCATGTTGTGTAGTCTCTGTTTGTGTTTGGTAACAGTTTATTGATTTTGTCACAAACGAGACATTGAAAACGATTTTTGTTTCGGGAACAAAAATATTACAAGTTTTTGTCAAGGATATCCATGAATTAGAGCATTAGTTGTCCAAGTGTGTGAAAGCAACATAATTTATCTTTAGGCCATAAACTCCATTTTGACATTACATAAGCTCTGTTTCCGCTATCCAAAATATGTATACGTCAGAATATTTCGATCAATACCATGAACGAGAAAACGTTGCTAACACATTTCATGCTGTGTAATTGTTTCCCTGTCTGAACAAAATATCTGACTATAGCGATATACAACTTGAATAAGCATTTCTAGCAACCAGAACCACCGATTGCACCCTAGACTAGGATTTAACCCTATAGTATTCACACGATTATCCACTACTTGTCACTCTACGTGTGTGGGAGCACAGCGGCTCACTGCTTAGAGCATTGGACTTTAACCTTTGAGACTTTATTTATCCTATCGTTGAAACGTCACTGGGAATTCAGTTTCTTCAACGTTTTTCAAAATGCGACATCAAACGTCGGAAAGTACAAATAACAAGATATTTTTCACATTAGTGCTTATCTGGTTGAGGGTAAGATTATTTTTGGTGGTCTGAATTTGTTAATCGAAACTTGTTTTATTACAAATTATTGGAGAGTGCCCTCAGGCACTCTCCAATAATTTGCAATAAAACAAATTCATATTAACAAAATATTATTTGTGTTTGAGTGAACATGAAATATAAGCAAAGAAAGTGTTGGCTTTTGTTCTGGTGTCCTCATATTTTGAAAGTCCTGATAGTGGCTTCTAGAACTAAACCGGTTAAGAAGTCTTGACAGCAGGATTATATTAGTATTTTAAGCTGCGATAACATTTGGCTCAGCGGTTGTCACTGAGCACTATTCGGGAGAAAATAGGAATTGAGGTTAAAACTTTAAAAAATCGAAAAATAATAACAAAACAAATGACCACAAGTACGAACGTGCTGTTTGATTTCGCACGTCATAAGACGTACAAAAGTATCAAAGGGTTAAAACGAAACGTCGACAGCCCAACCCAGAATCCCGCCATCTGCTCTTGTTTCTTGGGTAAGACACTTGGGATTATGGAGGTGTTGTGTACATATACTTTATCATGACCATGTGCACATCCTGTAGCTGCGAGGTCGTGTTTACAATCAGTTCGCAACGAGCCTGCCAGGGCGAGTTGTGATCCGATTGTAAAAACGACCGAGAATCTGGTACAAATAGCTCGGCATGCATTTGGTCATGATAATACATCCTGTAGCTGCGAGGTCGTGTTTACAATCAGTTCGCAACGAGCCTGCCAGGGCGAGTTGTGGTCCGATTGTAAAAACGACCGAGAATCTGATACAAATTGCTCGGCATGCATTTGGTCATGATAATACATTTATCTAACAATCCCGTTAAATAAAAAGCCCGTTTCCCTCGTTTTTCAGTTTAAATTGGGTTGGAATTGGTAAAAATTTTGTATTTCATATTTCAATGCGTAATAACAATGCATATATGTGATAGTACTGTGTTTACCGGAAGTTGAATATGTCTGATACGGCATCGGAAAAGGGGCTGATACAAACGTTTTTTCCGCGTTTTTGGGTGCAAATTAAGATGATTGTCAGATACAACGGCGTACAGCACGTCGATGGTGCACTTGCCTTCTACCACTTCCAATTCTGCTTGTGCCGGGTTAGAAAAGTTGGAGTCCGATAGTTGGTCCTGTCTGATAAGGTGTGACTTTCGTTGTTGAAAGTGTCGTTAAACATCCACAAACAAGCAAGCAGGCGGACAACTCCAGCGTGTGTCCAAACTTCTATACAATAACCCAATAGGAACTCCGAGGATCCAACAAGCGCATTGTGGACCGTCAAATGGCCCACAAGGTATTCAATGGTCTATATGTGCAATATTATACAGTGAAAAAAATGTACCAAGCTTGCAAAATCAGGGCGAACGCACCAACAATAGTGAGAACCAATGGTCACGCAGTCGGATGCCAATTTAGCTAGTTGCACTAAACATTTCATTTGCCAGCAAAACATATTCGTTGGCTAACATGTTGGTACCAAAAACGTTCTTCACTTATGAAGGAAAGCCACTGCAGCGTTGAAGATCGCAACCGAACACGAAACAAATAATAAAAATACTTTATTACTTGCAGTGCAGAGACACAATAACCGATTTTCACGAATTGCATTCAAACCCAGTGGTTTTGTCAATGAAGTGTCAGAAATAGTGTTTGGGCAACTTTTCAGCGTTAATTGTCAGTGAGTGGTAATAAGGCATTATTTTTTTTTCCTCAGTAAAACATTCTAGGTTATCAAATTACCGAAGGTAGCATTTAATTAGATAAATAATTCATACCGTCGCGAGATACTCGCGACGGTATGAAGTATTCATCTAATTAAATGTTGCCTTTTTGTATAGACTCGAGCTGTTTTGCCTGGTGGATGAACAATAAGTATTTGGTTAATCTGTTGTTATCTGCGTGCAGCAACGCGGGTTCGAACCGACAGCATTCAACTTCACCTTTAACTAAATAGGCTTAGCTTAGGTGACCGCCATTGTCGCCTACTCAGGATTTCGTCAAAACTCAGGATTTCGTCAAAACTTTAGCATTCTGTCGCACTTTCCACATGACCAATTGTCCTCTCACCCATGAAATAATTTCCAGTTCATTTTTCAAAACTCGATCAATTTATTTAAACTCCCCCTCCCCCTTCTCTCTCTCTCTCTCTCTCTCTCTCTCTCTCTCTCTCTCTCTCTCCCATTCCCTCCCAGTAGCTTTTTGGAACCAAAACACTTCGCTTGGCACTAAAATATCCAGAATAGCTTAAAATGTGGGAACGTTTACAAGAAATGCTATTGGTATTCACTTAACTTTTCTGGAGCCATAATGTATTTTATATTGACGGATAAAGTTTTGTCATGGGCTGCACCTCAATGAAGAAAAACATTATATCTTGCGGGGTATCGCTCTTGTAGTTAGGATAGACATTTTTGCACAGCAAATTCATCGCGTCATGTTAATACCGGACTTTTGGCACGACGCTGAAGGAAAATCCCTGACTAAAGGTTAGTTAATTTTATTATTTCATGGCAGTGGTGTATTTGTTGAGTTGATTCGCACACCCTATTACATCATTATGTGTCAGAACATTTACACTTCCGTGACTCCGTGCGTGGACACAAGGGCCAGATTGGAAGCGATAGAGTAGCGTAATTCTATTGTCACTTTTTGGAAGCAAATCTATACAGTTTGAGCTTGATATATTCCAGTTTGAAATTGTGTCAAATCTTACTTTTCTATTATGAGCATCGTAAACACTATGAAAATATTAATCTTGTTTTAATATCAATTCATTAACATTCCAAGGCGACTGGGGTAACAGAAGCTAAATCCTCCAGTTTCAATTCTAACAAAGATTTACACTCCAACTGCTAAGAGAACAAGAAAAAAGAGAGCTGTACGTGAGGAAATTAGTGGCATAAACCTCCAAAACCTGATCAAAGCAGCATTACAACCGACATCTCGAGCGTAAAAGGATTGCCAGCCATCGCAAAAGACCATTCGCATTAACCTACAAAGGACTAATTCCAGACTAAGTCACACTTTACGGCAAAACAGATATACATATATACACAGAACGACACTGCCAACTATAGTGACAGTTTTATTCCGTGGTTTCAGTCTTTCGGAGCCAACTACTGCACATTATGACTGCTCGTCTACTACCCTACGAAACAAAGAAGTTGTGGTTGGTAGGGGAATTTACATATTTGCGTACGAACCATTGCAAAGTACTATATCAGGCTGACCCTTTCTTTCGAAGTAGTAGTCGTCGCTGTTACTTGCGGGATGATGCTTTCGAATGAACTGTTCTGCCGTTCGAATCGCAGTGTCACTGGGCTGCTTCTGTAACCACAGCTCTCCCATTCTGTTTTTTGTGTAGTTCGGGGTTCAGACCACGACTTATTCCGACGGAAGGTGGTAACATTTCGAGATCTGCGCGGTTGGATTGTATCATCCGTAAATACTGAACCTTGCTCTAAAATATGCTTGTAAAAAGTAAGTACCGAAAGAAGATCGAACTTGACAACTTCATTCACCTCTTTGAATTTGTTTATCAATAAAATGGAGCGATAGACAACTATCAAACCAATATATGTCCGTCACTAAGATCAATTCAACCTTTTCCATGTTGTACACTAACTGAGGTCTTCATATTCTCATTGAGTATGGAGTAGGGAATGTGTGCGAGCTATCAGGAACTTCGAATCCCGCTCTCTGTTTACAGTTTTTGTTTTTGTCAACACAGTAGAATATGTCCGATTGTGGCTCAGATGGTGCTGATAGCGAATGATTCATGTTCCGTTAGTTTGGCAGGAAGCCAACCCACGTGTTTGCATTGACACTTCTGGTAGTAATTTCTTTCCGTAGCAAATCCTTACCAGCAAACAAGTTACGATGCATTCCGAAATACTCGGGAGACGGAAAAAACGATGTGTTATGGACACATTTGAAAAGCCGATACTTTGTTCCTGTCCAAGATCAATCCTGAACAAGTGAAGCAGTTATTAACCCTTTGAACCCGAGCGGCCGCTTTAATGGCCAGAAACAAGATATGTCATACTTTCATTTAGTAGGATGGCCGTTGAGTTAAAGAGTGGGTAGACCCATCGATATTTTCAACGTGTAGCCCCAAGGCTACACGCTGAAAATATTAATTGATCTACCCCCAAATAATAAACATGTACTCTTCCAATTGCTTCCATTGAACTGACATAGAAGATACCATCACGGTTCATATCGATCTAGCATATATTGCACTTGATTCTCAAACAACTATTTAATTTCATTGAGCATATGTGAATATAGTTTTTTCCGGAGAGAAATAGTTTCTCAGCTTCTGAAATTGGCCCTGTCGTCAACAATTGGTTGATCAATACCAGTTTCATACTCCCAATCAAAGCATACCCATACCAAAACACATTCAAAGACATGTTGTGCACGAGGCAGCTGAAATTGTTAATTAATGTTTTGAAATTATTGGAAATTGATAAAAAAAAATATATATCTAATCACTCTGGAATAATATCCCGATGTCTTCTACTTTTTGATAAATTTTATTTCAAAGTGCTTCCACAACAATCTACTGCTTCTCCAGGTAGAATTGTGACACTAGAGATACTGTGAAGACATATTATCTCTTTTATTGCTGAATTCCCGAACTTCGTTGCCTAATTACAGCTTTTATTCGAATCCATTTTGTATTTCTGGAGAGGGTCAATATTAAATTCAATGCAACAGCCCTGCACTGTCTGTAGTCCGTTTATGTGTTTGCTTACCGATCACTGAATTTTCTTTCACGTAAAAGTGTATGTGTTTCGCGTCGGAAGTGTAACATATTTATGTTATTTTATCCGTTTTACTCCCCAACTAAATTATTATGTGCGTGAGATTCTCAAACTGTGCTGATAGATGGATTAGTCGCATTAATCACATCATAGCTTAGAACCGAATCGAGATGATGAACTGGGATATGTCAAACACAAAGTGATCACGCCACGATCAATTTTGAAGGTTTTTCCGAGAACTGAGTGTTATAGGACACGAATTGTTGCCGACACTCTCTCGGCTGATGCATTTTTACCAGCCGAAAAAACTATAATTCCCAGATTCTTAAAGGTAGCTGGGAGTCGTACCCGCCTCACCTGGTTTATTATATCAGGTTGCAAAAATCATTTCAATGATAAAGGGTAATGAAAGCGCCGAACCTATAATTTACTGATGCAAATTGAATCTGGTTTAAATGCGTCAACAAAAATTATATGAAAGATATATTCTCAGATAAAAGCATCGTTTTTTTTTCTTCTTTTCGCCGAGAAGCCATTACTTCGTTCGTATACTAAGAACAAGATTTGGGAAATGGATTACTGAACGCGAAAATATTCCCATCGAAAGGGCGAAGATAGGAAACAAGATTGAAGGTGGGCAATGCATTATTCTGCTTTCTTCGGCATCTTTCAATTACCACATCGTTGAACCTTTTCAGTTTACGAACAAACAATAATATTTATCCGGCGATCACTCCGCTTGTTGTCCTTTTTCGTCTTTACGAGTTGATAAATACATATTATCGCTATAATGAAGTTATCTGGGTCGTAGTATCACGTCGAGTTGAGGAGGTCAGGTCGCCGGATCAAACGAGCTGTTGCAGGCAGCGATCTGACCTCCTAAACGAAACGTGATGCGATGACCTGGATCACTTCACAGTAGCGATAAAAGGTTTATTATATGAGTTATAGTTCAACACCGCATGCCAACGCTAGCATTAACAATTCCCCCCTTTTTTGGTAAATTGGATTGAAGTAAAATAGAACTATTTTTGTTTACACTTATTTTTGTATCAGGTGCACACTTCCTGGGAATCCCCCGATGCGCATGAATACGATAACAAATGTCCTGAATACGATAAAAAAACGAACCGCCGTTCGAGCGCACCCATTCCAGCTCAGAGTAAAGTACTCTCTGCGATCGGAACAGCTAATTACGCGAATTCGCACGCACCCGTAAATAGTCTGTCATAGTATATTGATGCGGAATCGGATTCCATACTGTGCTTTTCCGGAGACCAGGAAAAGATCGTCAAACAGTAGTGATATTTAGCGGTTAAATTACATAGTCCTATAATAAAAGGACTCACTGAGAAAACGAGTCAAACGCCGCTGATACTTGTTTGCATGCGGGGCATAAAGTGCGAGAGGTTTTAATTTACCACATCTAGGTATGTAATTAAGTTCTTATAGAAGGTTGGTGAAGCGCCCATTGTGATTTTCAAAAAACAATTTAGTCAACAAATTCAATAAAAAAAAATCCTCTCCCGCAAGCCGCGTTGTAAGCCGCGTCGGCTGAAATATCATTTCCGACCAGTAAGATAGTGCTTGGAGAACTCAAAATTGCAATTATATAATTAGGAACTGTTTTACCACATTTACATTTAACAAAAAGACCTGCTCGGACTTCATTTAAGCAACTGCTGCAGGTCTGTTAGTTTTAACACAAAACCTGTCAGTCCTCTACAAATTTGTGTTCGATCATTGGACTGATGTCTGTATTCACTTCAATTTTTTCTTGCGAATTGGTCAGTAAGGAGACAACTATAACCAATTCTGATCCCGATCTCCACCCGAGCCAGTGTATTATTCTTATACTGGGGGTTAGAACTAAGCAGGGAGGCCATCAGTTCACGTAACTGCACGGATTTCCTGAACAAAAAAAAACTTTACCGGGACAATCAAATTAAATAGTCCAATATTATAGCCTTCGCAGGAGCAAAAACACAATGAATGTTCAGGATAAAATCTTTACAAATATAACTAGTAACTATTCTCTCATTGTTTCCAAACTTCTGAGAAGTAATACAGAAAAATTCAAACAGATATCCAACAACTTTTGTAGTGTAATTACAGAGGTGGACAGTGAGTTTCGACCGGTTCGCGACAATGTCCACTTTCCTGCCCACAACACTCCACAATCTTAAATGCGAGAAGATTGCACATCAGAAGCCACTTTCGTTTGCTTTTCCGTATTCAGTCTTGACTTGACAGCATTTTTATTCATAGCAGTTCACTCCAGTGGTATAAAACTTGTCGCGATCTGGCAGAGACAGGGCCGTCTCGAAGATGACCAATTAGGGTGGGGGGGGGGGAGGGGTGTAAACCTGATTTGTCCCAACTGTAATGCCCCAAATCTCGACAAACTAATATTCGAATAACATCATCAAGGATGGTGGTTCAACAACTCAAGACTTCTTGTAAATTTATTGAATACATAAAATATACAAGTAGTAGTCGTGAGACAACTTCATATGTAATTAACACGTACCGTACCGGTACTCCAAATTAGTCTCGCTGGGAACCCCAACAGGTCGAACCGGATACCACAGACCTCCGTTTGTATGATAGACTGTGTGTGAAACAAATATCCAAGTATCAAATCTGGTCTTTCCACAAAGGACATGATTACTAGCAAACGATAACTGAAACCCGACGAAAATACCACGACTGGAAAATATGGGGGTGTGGAGGGGGGTGGGTCAGGGTAGGTGGCCGCTTTAGCGATCGCACTACTGTATAACTTCCATTCTCATTTTGTTCGTGGCTATGCTAAATTTTAAAAAAAAAATCACTCTGACACGCAGTAAACCAGTTTTGAATTCTGCATCATTCAGTCTACCGGTTATGGACAATAAATCAGAAAGTTGGTAACACATTTTAGTGGTTACCTCATTGATGAATTTCCTTAGATATATCCCCGGATGGGGTTATTAACCCTTTACCTAACATGAAAAGCAGACGACACTTGCAAAAAAAATTCTTGAATTACTAATTTTTTTTCATTTTTTGTCTCGAAAACATAGGTTATGACCCCTCGTTGGAACGAGCTCAACGAGCTCGTTCCAACGAGGGGTCATAACCTATGTTTTTGAGACAAAAATTAAAATATTTTTTGAAAATTAATTGACGATTTTTGAGAATAGCGCTGGCCGGTTTTGGCCGTTACGTTGGGTAAAGGGTTAAGATTGTTTATCTTACGAGAACGTATTTCCCCCAATACAAGTAAAAACGTCTAGACAAAATACAAACCTGTATTGAGGGTAGTAATGGCAAATGGGATCAGTCGATTCGGATAGAGAACATTTTTTACCTGCACGCAACTGGCATCAGTATATTACAAATGTCGAGGTCGTTGTTTTGATAACTGTAATAAAATGATAAATAAATCATCAACTCAACGAAATGCATTTGATTTGATCATATTTCTGCAATTACGATATTTTTTGTATAGGCCTACCATTCGCTAAACATGAAAAACCAAACAAAGAAACACGAAGCTGAAACGCTACTATAAACAGCGTTTATAGTACAGGCAGAACAATGAATGGGGCATATGTCATGCACAGCATAAGAACGCAATACCATCACGTCATCAGTTCCATTCATAAAAAAACAATTCAAAGACTGAATGACTGTCTAAACAGGGGCAGTTAAAACTGTACCCATTCCCTTCATTATGCGAACAAGTCAAGAAAGGGAAGGATATAGTAAGATAAACTTGTTGTTACCACAATGTTGGTTTCCGAGATGGTGTTTTGAATTCTGGACCTCGCCTCTGGGTCATATATCGATATACCTAACGGACTCGTCGATATATGCCCAGAGACAAGGTCTCGACTTCAACACACCATCTCGAAAGAACGCATGGTGGTAATAACCTACATATGTAGAACCTCAGTTTTCTCAAATAGTCGATGGTGTTTTTCCCCAATCTAATCATTGTATCTGAAAATGAGACCTGATAATAAACTGTAAATCACTTTTTCGATCGTTTATCCTACGGCAATATGGGAGTGCTTCCTGGCGGAAGTAAATGGAATATTCGCACGAAAGGATTGATTGTTCAAATCGCCGGCGTGTTTGTATAGAACAAACATTACTTGAGGAAGAAATCTGTTAGACTTATCAAATCCCGTGTTTCCATTGTACGAGATAAATTACTGACGAAAAGGGGGTCCTTTTCTTTGTTTCTTTTTCTTTTTTTCGTCTGCCTGTTGGTTGTACAAACTCGCTTATTTCGTGGCATTTAACAATTTCTACAGAATCTGTGCGTTCAAAAGTACAAGTGATGTTTAAAGTGTATTTACCCTGGGCCAATACTACAAATCTTTTACAATTGTATTTTCTAGAATTGTATCTTCTAAATATGACTTTAGAATGAGTTGAATGAACCATCAGCATTTTCGAAGATGTGGCAATTTGTCATTTGGCAAATTGCCATATATTTTAAAATGCGATTGATTCATTTTAGTCAGTCATATTAATTGGTAGAAAATGCAATTCCAGAAAATACAATTGTGGAAGTTTTATAGTATTGGTCCCAGTTCACGGGTTTACTAAAGATTAATTCAGTGCGATATCAAAGCACCAACCAAGGCAGTTCGTTTTTCTGCAGCCACCATCAGGGCAGGTCGATACTTTATGACGTTGACACTTTGCAGTGCTACAATCACAAAAGCCGTCTCATTCTCAGTCTGATCTCGACACACATACAACAGTGGGTCGATTTTTCGTAAATGCAAAAGTACTGCATAGAGATGGCCAGTCGCCTGCCTCCTAATACCAACAAGGGCAATAACGCTCAGAGAAACACCTTGACACGGCTAGTTCGATATTCCCTCCATAATTACAGCACCAAAAAGCAATATATTAACCCTTTACCTAACATGAAAAGCAGACGACACTTGCAAAAAAAAATATTGAATAACTAATTTTTTTCATTTTTTGTCTCAAAAACATAGGTTATGAACCCTCATTGGAACGAGCTCGACGAGCTCGTTCCCAAGATGGGTCATAACCTATGTTTTTGAGACAAAAAATGAAAAAATCATGAAAATTCATTGGCGATTTTTGTGCATAGCGCTGGCCGGTTTTGAACGTTACGTTGGGTAAAGGGTTAAATTAAGAAAAAACAGTTTTCTTTGAAATATGGTGACACGAAATGGTAATGTGGTGACAAGATATTCCAAGTCAGCGAAGGGCAAAGACCCTTGAAGAAAACTTGAACACTGCTGGTTGGCAATCCCATTCATGCTGTTATCGCCAAAAGAGATCTATATTAAATTTAAACAAACAATCTCGAACGTCGTGGCTGATTAAAGCAAGCAAGGAGAAAAAATAGTGGGACAACATAATCGAGACCCTTTCCTGTACATTCTCGATTTGTTCAAGAGGTAGTTGAAAAACTTAAACTTCAGCTGTGATAAAATCACTTTCAACTGTGATCTGATCACCAGTAACAGCGGCAGAAGATACTTTTTCACCATCTTAGATCCATGTGTATAGATCATGTGATGATAGGAAATAATAAAATGATGACAAGTAAGTTCAATAAGGGTATTAATCCTCCACTAAGTACTTGGACACAGTTAGTTCCAATCTCTATCACCATACAACCAAAATGCTATAATCTGTTAGATGGCAAATTTGGTGAAACAAAAATGTTGAACGGTTTTCGTTGAAATGTAATGGGAAGTCCAGGTCCAGCAAGGGCAATAAAAAAAGACTTGGACACAGCTGGCGCACCGTATATCGCCAAAAAGCTATATGAGGAAAATATCTTGGGTGTCGTTGATTTGTGATGACAAGGATGGGTGGGTGGGAGGAAAAACGTATAGGCAGGTCGGGTGGACAAGGGAAAGACGAAACCCGTGCCTATATCCCCATCCCACTACGTGCCAGGGGATGAAAAATACTCCTACGTCAAGACCGTGTGAAGAAATACAAACGCAAATAGCAGGACAGGTTCAATATGGGCGCATTTCGTTTACGACAGGTGATATTCTACAGTGTTTTGGAGGGGAAGGCGGAGACAATTTCGATCGGATCACGACTGCGTCGCGAACAGGTTGAAATTATATGCACGCTTTTGTAACCACAGTACTGCATGGAGCGGAATGAAAACGGTCGTTTTAAAAACATTGTCTGAACAAGTCTGCACTTTTTGTTTCCGAAAAGGCTTACGAAGCCTCCTTTGCACGAAATCATTCTAGAGAATAGTGATAAATTATGTATCCAAAAAGAACCAGAACCAGGGCCTAGAATGAGCCTATAATGCTCTCTGGATCAATTTGGAAGGACTTGAAACGGTGGTTCTGAAAAAAACTGATATGGAAAAGTAAACGGACAACAGATGACGGACGACAATGATAGCAATTAGCTCAATCTAACTTTCAGAAAGATGAACTCTCAAAGATCTAAACTTAAACCGTAAATACGATTTTGCGTGCACAGTACTGAGACCAATACTATAAAACTTTTACAATTGTATTTTCTAGAATTGTATTTTCTACTTTTTAATGTAAGTGTCTAAAATGAATCATTAGCATTTTAAGAGATATGGTAATTTGCAAACTGGCAAATTGCCAGATCTTTGAAAATGCTAATAATTCATCTCAACCCATTTAAAGTCGTAATTAGAAAATACAATTCTAGATTGTAGAAAATACAATTGTAAAAGTTTTATAGTACTGGGCCTTGTTCTTATTTCTCCGATTTGGTTGATAAATGGGATCACTGAACTCTTCACCAAACATCACTAGAAGACGGTGGCAAAAGCAAAAATATTGAATAACCAAACAAATTAATTGTTGCCTCACAAACATAATGACAAACTCATTGGAAGGAGTTTGGCAAGCTCGTTCCCACTAAGAGCTTAATAGCGCTGGCCGGATATATCGGTTATATTAGGTAGAGGGTTAACCCTTTACCTAACACCAAAGACAGATGGCACTTGTATGCAAAATTCTCAAATAACTATTTTTGTCATTTTTTACGTCAAAAACATAGCTTATGACCACTCACTGGTACGAGCTCGTTCCAATGAGAGGTCACAAGCTATGTTTTTGAGACAAAAAAAAATGAAAACTGAATGGTGATTTGTGAATAGCGCTCGCCTGTTTTGTCCGTTCCGTTGGGTAAAGGGTTGTTAATATATTGCCAAACGCATGCAGCAGCTGCTCGATGAGAGATTAGTTAATTTCCCTGCATATTAAAGACGGGCTTCACCCAACAGCGCCATTGAACTGCCACCGAAGTCGGCATTTTTGGGGAATCTGCAACGAGAGTGAAAAATATTGCAGCAAAAAAAATGAATTTTATACCAATACTTAAATTTTGTATTTGCTTGTTATGGTAATTTCAGAACCCTGTTACAGGACTTCGGCCAGTTCAGAGCTGTTTCAAATTCAAACATTTTTTAAAGAAATTGGCCCGCATAATATATCTTCAAATTTAATCCGGATAAGGAGTCACAATTATTATTCAAACCAGAAATTGCTCCATAATCTCGGCGTCAAAAGCCCGTTTCTTCTGCAAATTCGATGTGTCAAGCATTTTGTTGTCTTTTCTTTGGGATTGTTTTCCACTGAAACCCAGTCCGAGTGATTTCACTCAGTGTTTTTTGAAATATTTAAACCGACCCACCAGGGCTCGAGACGAGCATGGAAATAAAGAGCTTACGTCGTTACCCAGCTAGCAGGTACCGTTATGTAACATGGTGGTAACCTGTGAGGAAATGTTTTGTGATATTTTTTCCCGATTGTTTACTGCACGAACAATGTTGTTTACGTCTTAACCCTTTCAACACAGGCGCCATGGAAGGTATCATTTCAGTCAATACACTCAACGGCCAAATGAGCGAAACCATCCGGATTTGTTGTGAGGTTCAGTGATTATTTAATCCAACAGTTCTGTAGATTGTTTGCTCTTTTTGTCGTCTGCTCGTCCACTAACATTTTTTTCTTCACGCAAAAAGTTTTGCACACTGGGTTGAAAACGTTAAAGGAATTTCCACCCAAATAATCAGTAAACAACTGACCCGTGATCTCGTTGTTTCGGCTGATGATGTTTATTGGGGGTTAACGTCACTTTCAACAAACAGGGTATCATCGTGTCTGACAAGTTACGGATGGACGAAATCGTAGAGAACCATCGAGCAGCCGCGAGCAACTGTCAGACTCCGCAACTGACTTATTCGGCACGAGAAGAGTTAACAGAGGCTGACGACAAGTTCACCATCGAAGTGCAGTACACCTTAGTTCACAGCGTCACCGTGCCCCAACATGGGCAGTCTAGATTAAGTGCCTTCCCCAGGACACAACGCAGTTACCAATGGTCAGGATCGAACCGTCGACCTTTCGGATTAAAGACCAATGCTCTAAACGCGAATCATCGCTCTCCCGAGCCCATGCAATAGATAATTTCAGTGTGCAAGCAGAAACACTAGATCCCTGCCGTATATTAACACCATAGCTTATCTTCTTATAAAGAATTCCCACTATGATCTGTGCCACCAACTGGTAAAATTACAATGTATAGTAGTAGTTTGATTGCACACACTGTCTCTTTCTCGATCAAAGTGCTTCAGAATCGAATACTATAACACTTTTACAATTGTATTTTCGAGAATTATATTTTCTACCCTTTTATAAACCTGACTAAATTGAATCATTAGTATTTTAAAAGATATGGCAAATTGCCACATCTTTGAAAATCCTAATGGTTCATTTTAACCCATTTAAAGTCATAAATGGAAAATACAACTCTAGAAAGTACAATTGGTAAAGCTTTATAGTATTGGCCCTTTGTCGCTACACATTTACACCAGTGCATGAAAATTCCATGAACACAATTTTGAGAAATTGCCACTAAATAAAAATACAGCATCTGTTATGCAGTGGTTTCGTATTTGCTTTTAGACAGGACAGATGTATAGTGCTGTGGGCGGTAAAGATCGCAAAGGATGTCAACAACAATTTTTTTTGTTTGTCCACCTTTGAAACGACAGTACTGTAATGTGTGGTACATGGATTGTGTGGAGAAATCAAATTATGGAAGTCTACTGTCCGTTAACCAGCATCCAAGTAACTGGAGGGTGTCATATTTCATTTATCAAGATTGCGTGTTTACACGACGTAGAAAAATATTGTTATTCTCCTTTCTTAGGCAGATGGTTCTCAAAATTGTGTTTGTTCAACATGGCTCATAATTTTGACAAGACCAGTAATACAAACTACTTAATATATTGAAATAAGATCATAAAACGTGGTCGTCGGAATTTCACGAAGTTATTGTCTACACTGTATCTGTAATAACAAGCGCCAGACACTTCATCCCCATTTCCCACGTGGGGGCACGATGGCGCTGTGTACTAAGGCGTACTACACGTCGATGGTGCACTTGTCCTCAGGCAATGCTAACCATGCTTGTGTGGAGTTAGTAGATTGGGGAGTCTGGCAGTCGCTCGGCGTTGCTCGGTGGTTCTCTCCGGATACTCCGGCTTCCTCCACCCGTACAACTGTCCGACACGACGTGACCCTGCCGAAAGTTTTTTAAAACCCAAATAAATAAATAAATAATAACAAGCAAAATGCAATTGTCACTGAACTTGCTTTCTGGCTTTTGGTCAAATACACCAACAATTGCGTAAGCACGTTAACGGTGTATTTCACGGGGATTTGCCACAATCTATGGTAGTTGGTCACATTGGATATTTTTCAATTTCCACCAAATGCAAGTGGACATCATTTCTTAATAAAATGTGTTTGTTTTGCTATATATTTTAAACCTCCGGCCATGAACAATAGCCTGTCTCTGTGTAGAGTGGACAACAACCTCAGGGAGCAATACTGAACAGAACTGAAAATGATGAAGGTATTTGTTGAGACACAAAAAAGGAATAGAGGTTACGTCGAGATCCGCGTTGGACATATTGGAGGGGTGAATCACACATGAGGTCGTCAGATGTATATATCCTGACATGGTTATAATCATTTGTAGTAAAGGCCCATACATACACGGTGAGACGAGAGCGTTGCTGGTATTGTGATAAATACATACTACTGTAACAGTCAACTGACGTCGGTCATCAGAGACCATTATGCTGAGAGCAGATCATCCACATGGGAGCGCTGGCTCAATGGTTACAACATTGGACTTGAAGCAGAAAGGATCACGGTTCGATCCCCGCCAGAGGTAACTGCGTTGTGTCCTTGGACAAGACACTTGACCGGTTGAAAGCATACAGCGTGAAAGTCGTCAAAATCGTATAAACCAAATCACGTAATGATTTGGAATGTCTACACGTTCGCACACATCCGATCCAACTTTGAAGACTCTGGAAGCCCCGCTCACTCAATCCAATTGTCACCGTGAGGGCGTGACGGCCGACTGATAGATGGATAACAAGCTTGTAAACAAAGATCAATGATCGATTTTTCATCGCCTCCAGTCATCGAGAATATAATGATAATTTCTCGGGAACAATTGAGTTTAATAAAATATACTGAAGTGGGAGACGAATAAAAGATCATACACCCAAACATGATTTTGGGGGAACTTAAAAAAATGTTTTTAATGATATTGTAAAGTGACTTGCTAAATATCTGCCGTCTGCGATCGAAAGTCAAAACAACAAACAATTTGACAATGATTGACATGACCTGTTTGTGGTACATTTCCTGAGTTTGACTGCTGTCTTTTGCAAAAATTATTTTTTTAGTTTTTCGTTCACGTACACATAGTTTTTTTTATATTTTAATATTACAGCCGGATTAAATTATAAGAAATAACTGTTGTTTTCCTTCGGTTTATATAATATAAACCGAACATTTTCAGCACAAGCTTAATCATAACTCGCTACGCGAGTTATGAAGCTTATGCTGAAAATTTTCGGTTTATATCGCATAAACCGAAGGAAAACAACAGTTATTTCTTAAATAAACAAATAAAATCAATCAATAAATAAATAAATCATCCAGATCAAAATGTACATAAACATAACATACTTTATTCATACCATATGAATATATACACTTTGGTTTTTGGACCATTAGTGGAATAAGTACGCATGCGTCATGTGCACGAAGCCCTGCAATTCTCACCACCCCACCACAACCCAAACCTGCTACTTTAACCCATTGACTCCAAATCTCCTAGAACGGAAATAGCCATCTCTCAGTAGATGTACGAAGACAGATCAGTCCTAAGCAACATGTGGGAAGGGTCGAATAACATCCACAATCTGCAGTGCTCCTCTGCAGATTGCGGATGCCATTCCATACTCATAACTTTCCGCTAAAAATGTCCCTTTACAAATCGAAACTGGAACGAAATGCCCTCTGTGTCGGAAATTGGGACCAATAGGCACAAGGATTTAAAAAGTGTTATAAGTTTATTAACTGGAAATGTTACTACTACCTCCTTTCGAGAAGTCTACGCAAAAATGAATTCCACAAAGATCGTCTCATCGTCGATCTCCGTGGTATTCACACTTGCATGGCTCCCCGAAGGGAAGCAATGTGTCTAAACCAAGAACGTGATTCTCCACATACGTTCTGTAAGCGAAAATATAACTATGCCAATCACACCACGGAGAAGATGATCGCCCCAATGATGCGCGGACCCCACCCATCGCCAGAAGGCGGTAGATCGGGTCTATGCACCACCGGAGCGAACTAGTAAATATGATCTTGCGCTTTTAGTGCAGTAGCTATATAACGACTCAAATTTATTATTTTTTTTCCTGCTTTCTACTTTTAACAACTCAATTAATTTGTAGGTGCTCTGCTTTTTCCAATAATTTATTTTGTTTATTGGTGTTTGAGGTCACATATTTCTGCACAATGGCTAATCATGACCACGCCAGTTGAACGGCTAGAGGGAGCCGGAGTACCCGGAGATAACAACTGAGCAGCGGCGAGCAACTGTCAGCCCCCCAACATACTAATTCCACACAAGCAGGGTTAGCATTGGTTGAAGAGAGGAGCACCATCGACATGCATAACGCATTAGTAATCAACGCCACCGTGCCACCACGTGAGCAATGAGGTGAAGTGTCTTGACCAAGGACACAACGCGGTTGCCGCAGGTGGGATTCGAACCGAGGACCTCTCGGCTTGCAGCCTGCACCTCTACCTATTGAACCACCTCGCCCCCCTTTTCCAATAATAGGGCCTTATAAATTGTGTTGTCATATCGCTTAATTCATTATATTCTAACAGAAAATGGAATTCGTCTTCTACACACCTTTTCTTACATAAATTACACAATCTATTATTTCTTGTAGTTCCCCGTATACCTGCCCACTTCAATGTTTTATTTATGTGATGAAATCCGCAACGTAGTTATCAAACACCTCAGATTAAATGGTAACTCTTTGGAAAGATATGTTTGAATTCCAAAATTTTCAAAAATATGTTTGAAAAAAACGCTTTAGGTCATGTATTTGATCAGTCTGCGTTGGTCTCGTTTACAAAACGGAATATGAAAAAACAGATTGATTGACTGTGTAAATACTTTGTTCATTATATGGCAATGGATATTTAAAATCTGAATGCACCTACGTATTCCTGAAATATAAACATAAGTAAGCTATGAATGTGTTTCCAGAATATTCAGCACAAAAACACTCGAGATTTTACTTCGAGTTTCTGAAGTCTCTTGAGCCTCGTTAGAGACAATCATGATAGGTGTTTGGAAACACTGACATGTTTTGTTTTCCGGCGTACCAGAATAGATAGAGATGTAAACTACAACGATACAATGGAGCAATTTAGGGTAGTGGTGTAATAAATTATTTATTTATTTATTTATTTATTTATTTATTTATTTATTTATTTATTTATTTATTTATTTATTTATTTATTTATTTATTGGAGTTTAACGACACTTCGTGTCGGACAGTTTTACGGGCGGAGGAAGCCGGAGTACCCGGAGAGAACCACCGAGCAACTGGCAAACTCCCAACATACTAACTACACACAAGCAGGGTTAGCATTGATTGAATACAGTTGCAACAGGTTCAATTCCGCAATCACTGAGCCACCACGTTCCCAATAAAGTACTGATAATTAATAGTTCTATTCCGTATGCAATGACGAGACTGTGTGATACTTCAAATCATATCCTTGTTGTAAAACAAACAGAGATATTAATTGCCCCATTGTGGAAATGCAAGCATAAAATCGCGAATTATACTTTTGACGACACGAATCCTAACATCAAAATGATACCCAGTGATCGCATGTCTAATAGTGGACATTTGACTTTTTCTAGATTTTTGTTGTCTTTGGTCAATATCGAGGTTCAAATCGAAAGGCTTCACATTTTGTAGAACATCCCATCACGCACTACAGTCGCACTGCGTTCAGTGTGTAATGAAAGTAATAATTTACCTAACACGCCCAGAATGCAAACTTTGCCACAGAAACATAGTTTATGGTCGACGTGCTCATTCCAATGAGGTGTCATGAGTTATGTTTGTCAGCCAAAATTGAAAAAATAAAATTCCATCATGCAGTTTTGTGAATATTTTAGGAAGTAACAAACCATCAGCTTCACATTGGTGGAAAACACTTAAAACGCTCACTGGTAGCAGAAAAAAATCGGCAGTTCCTACGCTTATTCATTCAAATAAAGTCTTTTACACCAATGTTGATAAAGCCGAGGTGTTGAACGAATACTTTGTTTCGATATCAACCGTTGATGATTCCAAAGCGTCTCTCCCTGACTGCGAACCTCAAGCTTCACAAACTCTTGACAATATTACTCTCCGTTGTGGAGAAATACTAGACGTGATGAAATCTATAAAGGCTTCCAAGGCATCTGGTCCCGATCTTATAAGTCCGCGTCTCCTAAAGGAATGCAAATCGTCGCTACCTGAACCTCTTACAATTCTTTTTAATGTACTGTTGAATAACTCGTATTTTCGTTCACTGTGGAAAAAAGCGAATGTCTCTCCAAACTTGAAAAAACAGCCATCGAACTCAGTCACTAATTATCGTCCAATATCATTGCTCAGTTGTGTAGGTAAATTTTTTGAAAAATGTGTTTTCAAACACTTGTGGCAATACTTAACTGATAATATAACATTCGTTGTCACTTCCAATCATGTTTTACACCTGGTGGTTTAACTGTCCTTCAGATGACTTATAGCTATGGCGAATTCATTCGAGCTCTCGGCGAAGGAAAAGAGATCAGGGTAGTTTTCTGTGATGTGAGCAAGGCATTCGATAAATTGTGGCATGATTGTCTTATTCACAAGCTGAAGTAAATTGGTATCTCAGGTGAATTACTCTTATTTTTGAAATCCTACCTTTCGAATAGGTCACAACGGGTTGTGATAGGGTCTGATGCCTCATCATGGAGACCCATGCTGGCGTTTCGCAAGGTTCGATACTCGGTCCCCTACCCTTCTTAATATACACCAACGACATAACTGAAAATTTACTTAGCAACATACGCCTCTTTGCAGATGACACTTCCCTGTGCTTAATTGTTGAGAACCCAGAGCAAGCTTCGATCCTAATCAATCATGATTTGGCGACAATTGAACAGTGGGCCGATGCATGGCTGGTTGAGTTCAACCCCCCCAAGACAGAGAGTATTCTTATAACACGTAAAGGTGAATCTACCACCCATCCACCAATCTTTTTAGGTAATTAAAAAATAACCGAAGTCCGTAGTCACAAACACTTAGGAGTCATATTAAACACCACGTGCACCTGGAACGGCCATATTGACCATATTTGCTCTAAAGCCTGGACTCGTTTAGATCTGTTGAGAAAGCAGAAATCCAAACTCGATCCCAGCATTCTAGAGAAGATATATTTTGCATTTATTAGGCTCCTGCTAGAATACGCCGACGTTGTCTGGGACAACTGCACAGCAACTAAATTAGAAGAATTAGAAAAACTCAAGATTGCGGCCGCGAGGATAATTACAGGGGCTACAGCCAGTTGTAGAAAAGCTTTACTCTACTCTGAAACTCGTTGGGATCCTATATGAAAGATGCAGGAAACACAAATTGTTACAATTCTTTAAAATGTATCATCGCATGTCGCCTCCATATATTGCCAACAAAGTCCCCCAGTCATCTCGTCGAATTTCACGCACAACCTCCGATCAAGTCATAACCACAGAATCCCATTCTGTAGATCGCAGGTGTATCAGTCATCATTCATTCCAAGAACCACTGATGAATGGAACCAACTGCCGCTTTCCGCCCGTGATAACTCTTCACTGACCAATTTTAAAATGTATCTAAACGCGGGAAGTCAACGCCCTCCTAAGTTTTACTGCTGGTCAAAGTCTCGAACAGCCCAAATATACCATTGTAGGTTGAGACTTGGTTGTAGTAATCTCAATTCTCATTTATTTGCCAATCAACCCTCTCTCACCTCTCCTGCCAATGCGATATGGAAGAGACGCCAGATAATTTCCTTCTACTCTGTCCTATATATTCAAACGTTCGAGAGAGTACTATCAATTTACTCCCATTCCCCGTTGACATCTCAATATTTCTTTTTGGCTCAGAGCTTGTGAGTACTTCAGAGAATTGTCTGCTGTTCGAAGAGGTGCATAATTGTATTCTATCAAGTGGACGTTTCTGATGACTGCCAAATACAGATAAATAACCTTACCTTCTAACTCCACTAGGAAGATTATCTGCTTTGTCCCTCTTCAATTTCCCTTCTTGTAGCATCCACCAAAAGGCTTTCCTTTACCTTGTCGTTTATTTTGTGTATATAAGCTGCTCCACAAACGACTGCCGTGAATCTGAAAGCATTTTGTCATGTTCTAAAGCTGCCTTTCTACTATCTGTTCTCTTCTTGCTTTCCTTCGTTGCTTTCCACATCTCTTTGTACACAAACAAGGTTTAAACAATATGATGTATTGCCGTGTTGGGGTCTGGCTCTTCACTCCCAGAACTTTCTGACATGGTTCTCCTACCTCACGACTCAGAATCTTAGACTACTCAAGCTGTGCAGAAATGTTTTGGTGTCGGGATGCTGATTAAAGATTAAACGCAGCCACGAGCCCAATACCACAGTATATTCATTCATTGCACTCTTTAATACCGCCTTCCTAAGTTGTCTATGCCTAGTTTTGGGAGATGGCCAACATAAGCTACAAGCTTTGTGTCAAATCCCACATTTACCTTGTATCATCTAGCTGGTTATTGTGTTATATTGTCTTAATGTTTATTTATTTTTGAGTCGATAATACACTGATGTCTCTATTATGTAACAAATAACATTTATTAAATAAAATATTGCTTAGACTAAAAACAGTAGATCTGAAAAAATAGTTAATCGGTTGGTGCAATATCAGGGGAAGATCCAAGAGTTTTTGTTATAGGCGGTTGCAGAATACGGAATGTCAAGAATACTGTTTCAGCACTCGAAAAATATTTATTCAGTAAATTACAGAACAGGGGAGTGAATTTCGTTCGGATCGCGACTGGATCGCTAGACAGTCGAAATTCTATGTTTGCTTTCCTGTGAACAACACTCTAGCATCTCACCAGGTGAAACAGTAATGCCAGAACACTGCGCCTCTGATATTATTTTCGTTTGGTTTTCCAATTGCAGTCTTGGTGTGGCAGTATTTTATTCGTGTATTTTCGATCTGCATTCGTGAATGTATGACAATCAAGGAGATGCTGCTTTTTGGATAGCTGCACTGCTGTAAAAAAGACGTATATGGTGATTTGTTACTCGCTACACAACGTCCAGATGTCGAACCTTACCCTTACTTGCTCGGTTATTTGAAACCTAAGAGCGGGAATCAGCAACATTATGGACCGCTGCGCAAATTTTCCTGTAAGGTCCTTAACCCTTTACCCAACGAATCGCCTGCATCCGGCCGCGTAATATTCAAATTCAGCAGCTGAAAGAAATATTATTGTTCGAAAAATGTCAACAAAACCATATCATGTGACCCCTCGTTGGAACGAGCTCGACGAGCTCGTTCCAAAGAGGGGTCACATGATGTGGTTTTGTTGAATTTTTTGGAAAAAATTTAAAAAATGATATTTAAAATAATAAATTTTGATATTGTCTGCGTTGGGTAAAGGGTTAAGTGTCTTCTGATCTAATAATGCACAGTATAGATATATGTTTACTTTGTTTGCAGAGCTATTAATCACGCTGTTCTTGTCATAACTTTTTAATCATTCATTCATCCATGTTCGATAGAGCAGGTTAAGAACTAACAAATTACAATGCCTGTTGGACAACAGAGAAATAAAACCCACTCATAAAACAAGTGTATCAGCCTTTGTTAAATAATTAATTATCCTATAACCGTTTGTCTATCACATTACTGTTTGCACACGTTAATTAATTATGAATCTAAACGATATATTTTTAATGTTATGATTGGAGGTAGAGTGACCGCAAATGTCTCGCATTCCATCATATACAAATAGTTATTTTTTCTCATTACCCTCATACGACATTCGGGACAGTCATCTTTATTTATTAAGTGGCTGCCAAAAATCATTTATATAACTATTTAAAAGATCAACACAAATATACCCGCCGGTCAGAAGAACGACTGTTTTATCAAAAACAAACAAATCCAGTTGAACATGGGTTTGCAAGAATGTTTATTCACGAGCACGTTGGTTCATGACCAACATACACGAGTACTTTCCCCTCGGTTGCAGCTAAATGTATAACACTAAAAGAAGATCAGCTAAGTTACAAAGTCTGCATGACCTAAGTCATTCTATATTTGGACGAAAAGCAGGAACTTCATTTCATAACACAATGTGACCCTTTTTTGGGTTATTAAGCCAATTCATTAAAAATGAAATGCACAGCCCATCAAGCGCCGGAAAATAATTGCATGTTCAGACTCGGAGAATGAGGAATGATAAACATATGTTGTTTGTGACATTTGTTGATGTTCGCAATCTATTCTCTATCGGGGGACTATTTCCCGACGCGGACACTGCAGACAAACAACGCATATTAGGATGCCATCTGATTGCAGGTTTGTATAGAAGCCGCTGCTTATTTCTCATTTTCGTGTCTTTTGGGGTATGTTATCATATAATAAATAGAATCTTCAGCTCGTTCCCAGTTAATATCTAAATTTACAAAATTCGTCCTTTAAATTTTGAATTAAACTTGCACTCGTTGGAGATCTTCTGTTTAATGAATGTGTCCATTTCAACTAACACGTGAACCTGCAATAACTAAATATTGAACTAACAAATAAGTAGTGAATTTACAACGAGTAGCCAGTTAATAAATATTAATAATAACAAAATTCGTCCAGTAGAGTTGTCACGCGGGTGACAGCAAAATCTGAGTGTATTTCGAAATGTGCAATATTTACTGCGATTGTTATAGATTCTATTATTACATAACTTATGCAGAGGATAGACCAGACGCGATATTCCATTGAGCCTCTTTAAATGTTTTCTTCTGTGCACCACTGTTACACTACACAAGCTAGTTCCCAAGTGCGAAGTGTTACGTTACAATGAAACATAAAAATACAAAACGAAAATGTTCCAAGTCCAAATTATTATCATACCTAAGTGACATTCATTAAATGCAAATGATCTGATTTGAGGACTACTCACTATTATTACTACACAGGCTTAATTCAACGATATATTTGGATAGAATGTGCCAGTGTTCGCCAGAAGACTTCGCACCCTTAAACTGTCAGGACCCTAGCTGGGATTCTAGAATTAATTTTAATTGCGATACTGATAAGATTACAACACAATTACATTTTTTGCGAAGGAGCAAATCTTGACGTGTGGTGTTGGAGCATGCAGAAATCTAACAAACACTTACGATTCATTAATTTGTTTTCGGAAAGGGGAGTCAAAAACATTAAAATCCAAAACTAAAGTATGGTATTTTCATCCATGAACGTGCACAACTCTAAAAAAGAACTGAAGACTCAAACAACTAAATTATGATATTAGTGTATGGGCATGCACAAAATTCTTCTTACAAACATCAGACATAATCAGTAATTTTGCTTTTATTTGTATACATATTTAATATAAGTTTCTTCAATAGAGATCGTGGTGGCTCAGCGGCTAGAGCACTGGACTTTAACCCTTTACCCAACGCAGACGATTTCAAAATATATGATTTAAAATATAATTTTTTAAATTTGTTAAAAAAATTTCAACAAAACCATATCATGTGACCCCTCAGTGGAACGAGCTCGACGAGCTCGTTCCAAAGAGGGGTCACAAATATGTTTTTTTTTTAATTTTTCGAAAAATAATAATTTTTCAGCTGCTGAATTTGCATATTACGCGGGCGGGTGCGGGCGATTCGTTGGGTAAAGGGTTACCCTTAACCCGCTGAGTATTTTTATGATATTTTTAATGAGATCACAGCAGTCAAGACTAGATTTGATGAACATTCATATCTGTATTTAACTCCAAAAAACTCCATTCAATTTTTAGTGTGGAAATTGGATTAAATATGCCCAAATTATACACATTTCAGTGCCAATTGAAATCCTGCCCTTGACGAGAATATTCGTCCGCAACATACAAGGAGTTAAACCGAAAGGTGGAGGGTTACATTCCGACTAGCGAAGACAGTGTCTGTCATTGGGTAAGACACTTAACCCCAATTGCCCCCGCGGGGGGGGGGGGGGGCTTGGTGGCGCTGTATACTAAGACGTATCACAAGTCGGTGGTTCACTTGTCTTCAACCGCTGATAACTCTGCTTGTGAAGAATTAGTAATTTATAAAGTCTGACAGTTGGTTGGTGCTTCACTCCATGTATTCTGGCTTCCTCCACCTGAAAAATTGTCTGATACGATGTGACTCTTGTTGTTGACAGTGCCGTTAAACCTTAATAAACAAACAATAAATATAGTTTCTATCAGAAAGTATGTTATCTCCCTCAAATCAATTCTAACCATCTGCGGTGAATTAAATAATTCCGGTTGGTATGCCAAAATGTTCGATCCGTAACATATATTAAGAACGATGCAGAGTGAAACGATGGATGCACAAAAACATCCACTGACCAACGAATCGGCACCCTGGGAATGGTCCGATATTCGAACGATGAAAGTTCACCTGTGTTTGTTTATCTTTGCTTATTTTCTCGTCCAATTTCAGCGATTTCGCCACTCCCGTCTTGAGGACAATGTCACACCAAGTCTTCTCAGAAAAAGAAAGGCCCATTTAATTCCCTGAAGGCACTTGCGCTAAAGTTAAACTCACGCGATGGGAATACAGCAACAAACTGTATATATTTTCTTAAAAGGTTCCATAATATTTAAAGCTTGCAACAGGAAATTTTACTTCTAAATTTGAAAATCGCATAAACAGGCTACACCAATGCCCAATTAAAAATTTGTTGAACAAATGAATCAAAATTGTAAAATTGCGTCTATATAGGGCTCTTTACTAGGATATATTTAAGTTTTTGGCATTTCTTCACGGTGAGACAAAATAAATACACAATGCAATGTTTTAATTTTTAAAACTATATAAGTAGATTTTAAACGTAGTTTTGTGTTAATTGGCCACAGACAGATGTTCACTTAATATTTTTGTTTAACTACTTCGTTGACATTCACCCAAATAAATACAGCTTTTTTTTTAAATCCAAGAATTAGAAGTCATTATGTTCCCTTTCACAATTACATTTTTGAATCTTCACATATCATTGAGGTGTCCTATTAACCCCTTACCTAACGAATCGCCCGCATCCGCCCGCGTAATATGCAAATTCAGCAGTTGAAAAAATATTATTTTTCAAAAGATTTCAACAAAACCATATCATGTGACCCCTCGTTGGAACGAGCTCGTTGAGCTCGTTCCAACGAGGGGCCACATGATATGGTTTTGTTGAAATGTTTTGAGAAATTTTAAAAAATGATATTTAAAATAATAAATGTTGATATCGTCTGCGTTGGGCAAAATGTTAACTGCATTGATCCAATACAGTACAGTGGTCGTGGACTGGTCGTAATCCAGGCAATGATGTCCACTCATGCCTTCACAGCATCAGCAAAATTTTAATTAATGAAGCACCGGATTGTGCCTGGTACTTCGTTAATTAAATGTGTAATGGTTATTCGTATAATGAGTGTTTGGAATCTAATATTATTGAGACCGTGGAAATACTGCCCATCCGTGGAAAGTGACCAGTCCACAAGGACCGTACTGGAGGTATGCGTCGTCAACAACAGAAGTGCTTCGTCTGTTTGTGTTCACATTGTTATTGTTTTATTTTATGTGGAGTGGCAAAGTCTTTAATCTGCTCTAATAGCTCTGATTTCTTTCCACATGTTAGAAAGTTGAGGTTTTTTAGATATATGTCCTCACATTTTAATTCTTAAACAATGATAATTCGCTGCTTTTACTTCCATTTTCACAAGTTTTTGTTGCAGCTTCGGGCGCAGGCGTAGTGACTAGTGTTTACAGAATACCAACCAGAAGCAGAATGGTCGATTAACCTAAGGGCCAATAACTAATTTTCCGATAGACGCTAGAAACATTTTCTTCAAAGATATTCGAATTGGTTGCATGAAATTGGTCGGGGCGCGTTTCTGATAACTCTGTAGATGCTTTGTTTTGTCGATTGAATGTTTTTTGCTTTTTCTCATTCCAACTGGCCAAAACGATGCGTGCGTATTTAACGGAGCAGTTAAACTGTAAGTACATCCGGTGGGCTGAAAAGTCGTTGAACTTCATTCACTTCTTGCCACGAATCAAGCATTCTTCACCAAAGAGGGGATAGGTATTGGAACTAAACGAGGATACATATATTATGACACAGATGAAGTAGTTTACAGGCAGGTATTCACATGGATTGTTAAAATTAGTATTTCCCTGGAGTATTCGCGGCTGAGCGCATTTGCCTTTCTTTAACCCTTTACCCAACGTAACGGCCAAAACCGGCCAGCGCTATTCTCAAAAATCGCCAATTAATTTTCATTATTTTTTTCATTTTTTGTCTCAAAAACATAGGTTATGACCCCTCGTTGGAACGAGCTCGTCGAGCTCGTTCCAACGAGGGGTCATAACCTATGTTTTTGAGACAAAAAATGAAAAAAATTAGTTATTCAAGAATTATTTTTGCAAGTGTCGTCTGCTTTTCAGGTTAGGTAAAGGGTTAAAAGGATTAGGCTGTCGTCTGCACAAAAGCCTACCATAAGAGATTCAGAGTCCATAACATATATCGTTTGAAATGATCAATGGCAGAGACGTCAACCGCAACAGTGGACATTGGTATAAGCAACTCTTTAAATTAAATTTAAAAATCGACATGAATGGATTCACTGGATCGGAGTATGAATGCAGGATGCGCATGTAAACACGCCCATCCCAAATTCATACCCCACATATAATTCACTTCAATTCTTATGTGCATAATAATAAAATGGGAAACATTTAGTAGAGGCGTTTGCCTGGCCAGCCGCTGTGTAGACGTAGCCACTGATAATGAATACAGTTGCAACTTAGTAATTAATTGATATGTTTTGGTGCATTAAGCATTCTCCCCGTATGAAAATAGCAAAATGGTGGCACAGAAGCGACCACACAGAGTCTTATGTGCACGTTTGCCAGGTGCCTTTCCAGCTTGCAGTTGTTCTGCAGTTCAATAACTTATTTTCTGACTTTTCGACAGTTCGAAAATTTTACAACAAACCGCTTCAAATATAACCCTCGTTGTACTCTTGAAAACATACTTATAATGCCGGCAGAATAATTAAACATGTTGACATTTTCTACTAGATGCGCCAGATGGGAGGACAGAGGAAGAGTGGGAACAGGGAGGCAGTTGGTAGAACAGGGGTAACCAAGGCCTTCTCATACGAGAACCGCGACAAATCAGCGGCCGACCAAAGTGTTATTATTACTACTACTTGCAAAGGTGAAAAAAAACAGCCTTCAGGTTATCATCTTTATCAGCCACCACATATTACAGAGGCGCTTTACAACACGGATCCTCGTAATAGGTTATTAATTTCTCTTGTACAAACTACCCACATGGCTATTATTCAATTTCCAGAAAGCCTGTGCAATGTAACTTGAAAAAGCAATTTATTTACAATTCGTGACGATTTTATGTTCTCATAATGGATTTGAAATTCCATTATCGTCTCCTAAGTGATGACAGGTAGACAGCCAATCTGGCTTTGTCGTCCCTCTATTGTATACTCAACCTAAGTTTGTCTGTAAGTGAATATTTATTTATTTATTTATTGATGTTTAAGGTAACATATTTATGCACAATGGCTAATCATGACCGTGACAGTTTTACGGGTGGAGGAAGCCGGAGTACCCGGAGAGAACCACCGGGCAACGACGAGCAGCTGCCAGCTCCCCAACATCGTAACTCCGCACTGCAGCACAGGCAGGGTTAGATTGGTTGAAGACATGCGTACCATCGACGTGCAGTACGCCTTAGTACACGGCGTCATCGTGCCCCCACATGGGCAATGGGGGTGAAGTGTCTGTAAGTGAAATGGTTGTATTTAAATAAAGCATGTAAATGTTAACAAAGAATCTGACTCTGGACATTGCGAGTACAGTGGATAAGCCTCCTTCAGCGCAACGCCGCGGTAATCTCAAACCACCAAGAGTCGTCGATTGTAATTTGTTTTATAATTCCAAACACAGATTGCTATTGCACACTGGTTTATAAATTACTTCGGAGTGTGTGCACTTTTCTTAATTATCTTTTGACACTCCTTCAATGTTTGAGTTTCTAGGGGCTTAACTTGGGGATGTGACCCTCCACCCCCTCCCCAATAATATTCCAGTGAGGACACTTTTATTTGGATTTCGAGCCTTAGATATCGATTCGGTCCAGCAGGTAATCATATACTATTTTTTGCAGACGATATGGTGCTAGTGTCAGAAAGCGAAGAGGGGCTAACGAAAATGCTGGGAATTGTTGGGAAATATGGGAGCAAATGGAGACTCGAAATCAATGAAAGCAAGAGCAAAGTTATACCTGTGGGCCGCAAAGTGGACCACACTCGAAGGTGGAGAGTGGGTGAGTTCTGCATTCCAGAAGGGTGGCAGCAAACTTCTCAGTGTAGGAGAAACAGGTGATTACGAGTATTTGGGGGTAAATATAAACATTACAGGAAGAGGCCTCTACCGAAACCACACAAATAATTGATTCTGAAGGGGAAGTGAATCCTTAACCAAATGAAACTTATAGGGAGAAACAGTTTCAATAAGGTTTTCGTGGGGAAAACCATTTGGGAAATGGTGGGTCTGCCAAGTATAACTTACGGTACGGAAGTGGTACCCCTAAACCAGACGGCCCTAAAGAGCTTGGAAATCCTGCAGAACGATGCAGGCCGATGGATAACGGGGTCGAGTAATGCCGCAGCGCTAGAAGCAATCAGGGGTGAGCTTGAGTGGATGAGGATCAATGACAGGATAGACCTGTTGAAACTCGGTTATCTTAATTATTTGGTAAATCTCCCCGACAGCCGATGGTGTAAAGTAATGTTCCTGAGAATTTACAAGTCAAATATCAAGATGGGGTGGGTGGTCCTAGTGAGGGAGCTAGTAGAGAACTACTCATTGGATATCTCGGACATGGACGTTGGGGCAAACCAGGGTAAAAAAATCGTCAAAGAAAGGTTCATGGAGGATTGTAACCGTAATTGGCGAAATGGGGTAAAATCAAAGAGGTCTTTTGGTGGCCTGCGTGATATTCAAGCTGAGGTCGCGGTCCCTGGAGCTGATGGGGAAAATTGGGAAAAACAGTGAAAAGGAGTGCCAGATGTGTAATTTGGGCATGGTGGAGACCTTGGAACACTTTCTTCTGGAATGCCCAAGGTACCAGTCCATATATATTCCCAGTTCCTTATTCGACATTCGTTTGTTGGTTAATAACGAATGTCGAATAAGGAACTGGGAATATAAGTAACATTTGTCACGTCCCCTTCGTTATTCTTTGTCCGCTTTCCTCCCTTCAAATCCGCAGAATCTCACCCATCGAAAGAAAAATGCTACATGAATCTGAGATGTTACTGTAGTTTGTTTTCTTTGATGCAGATTTAAATTCGCAATGTTTCATTGAGGAAAACTCGACCCACTCGTGAAATTGTGTCACGATCTGATCACGAAAAAGCTCAGTTTGTGATAACCGTAAAGTGAGGGGTGTCAAGCACAGACGGCTATGCCTCGACTATAATAATCTTAATGGTGATCTGTAAAATTTTCTGTCACAAACATGACACTGAAGATGTGGCGAACTTAAACTGCTGCTCACTTCTTCTGCTGTTTCCTTCACCTTCTGAAAGGAAACAGACTCTAGAGATCATACTGTGATTACAAACGAGGACTGAGAATTTTGACCGAGTTGAAACGAGGTCGAAATTCTATGTCAGCTTTATTACCCTTGACACTGTAGAATCTGACGTGTGAAAATAAGAAAGGTGAAAACACTTCACCTCTGATGCTGACTCTGTTAGATACTTTTGTGATTCAGCTTTGAATTTATTATATTTTATTTTTGCTATCTTTCTCCACTGGCACAAATGTGTTTGAACATGGACTGCAATCCCATTGTCCACCAATCGTAAAAGACGGAGTACGTTGGTTCAGTGGTCACAGCACTGGAATTTGAATCGAAAGTGCACCAGTTCGATTCTGAACAGCGGTTCTGCGTTGAGCCCATGGACAATATACTTAATCCCGATTGACAAAGTTGAGGCACGGTGATTCTGTGTACTCAGGTGTACCGTACGGCGACTTTGCATTTGGTTTCAACGCTGCTAACACTGCTTGTGCAGAGTTAGTGAGTTGGAGAGTCTGACAGCCGCTCGATGCTGTTCGGTAGTTCTCTGCAGGTACTACGCCTTCCTCTAACCGTACAGCATTTGGACACAATGTGACTCTGGCTGCAGAAAGTGACGTTAAACCCCAATAAGAAGCAACTGTAAAAGAGATCATTTTTGAGATACGGTACTGTACTGCTGACTGAAATGTTATATAGAGATTATCACCATTATGTGGATGTACAAAATATGTATCCGAGTCTCGCTCCGGGTTTTAAGGGCAGATGACGACGAGTCGAAGACGAGTCATGATCTACCCTTAGAACCCGGAGCGAGACTCGGATACATATTTTGTACATCCACATATTGATAATAATCATTTTATCTTACAATATATTGGGAATAAGTCAAGAATGTAGACGAATATATAACGAATTATTTATTCGTACTGATGAACAAAAAGAAAAAAAAAATGGAACTCACGCGAAAGAAACGTGCTTGTATCCGACCCCCTGATACAAACATCTGTATCAGGGGTTTTCGGATACACGACAGTTGCGGAGTTAATACAGACAAAATACATGTTGATTGTAAGATAAAACATGCTATTGTGTGGTTACAAGATCTAAAGTGCAACGTGGATCCAATCGTCCTTTAAAGTGTTGCAGTTGACACATTTGCGCTTCGAAGGGACGAAATAATCATCGCAAAAGGTCAAAGGGTATACCCTATTATCGAAGTGATGTTGTTGAGTAGTCTTTCGTTGACACTACCAGCTATTATATCTATATATTGTTTTACGATAAGATCAGATACTGAAATGTTCACATTCAAATATCGATAGATCAGTGACTACAAACTAATTACATATGGGTTATATATCACAGGGTTGTTATTTTAAGTTTATTCTAAATTTTTAAAATAAGTAAACAATTCGAGTTATTTAGAATGAATGAAAGAAAGGAACTTTTTAATAATCAGTGTGAGTAAACTGGGTAAGCTCATTAATTTAATTAAGTTCGTATTCGGAAAGTGTTCTTTGTTCAGTCGCTGTCATGCAGGGACTGTGTAAACAATGCATTCCAAATTAGAACTTATTGAAAAGTCAGTTCATGTCACTGCAAGTCATCAAAGCCGTCTTTTGTAAATTAGCACCTTTGCCCAAATCAAGTCTTTGATAGGTGATGCGCGCGTCTATATAAGACCCCTCGAGTTTACCTCAGGACAGACTCGCTAGGATGGGATAATCGTTAGTTCACGCGGTGTAGTAAAGAGTTAATGTATTTGTTTGATTCCGGTAAGCCGTCATTTGGACGACAGGATTCCCGATCTGATGATTTGCATCGAGGGGAGACGCCGAAGAAGAATCGATGAGTATATGTAGTATTTAGTTTATAGTATTTAGTTGTGATAACACGTCGTAGTTACATAGTTATTAGTTAACAGTTTTAAGTGTATTAGTGAATCTGTGTTATTAGATGATCAGTTGTTATTATTGCGAGTTAGAAGCACTATTAGCAGGAATTGTAGGTGATAAGATATTCTAAAGGGTGAAATTTAGTATTAAAGGTAATTCCCCATAATGTGGTAGGCGCAACAGGATAAATGCGCGCATGAGCGGTTGAGTGAAAGATCTCGTGACTTCTTACTAGTAGTCGCAGCTTCGACCTTTCTCTACGAATATAAATTTGGGAAACAATTTAATTTTAGATGATATTTTAGTACTTGTTTTCGGTGGGATTCAGTGACTAGTCACAAAACTCATTTCAGTAGTGTTGAGATTATTTATTTTGGATTTGTTGGCTATTTGTAAATAAGAATATAGAAGATTTATATATAAAAATTGTTGGATTGTTAATAGTCTTTATCTTATTAATGAAGAAGCCCTGAGTACCCTAGGAATTGATGGAACCTCAGCCCCGCTAAGAAATTAGCCCATGCTAGTTCATTACCGCTGAAAGCAATTGTTTAAAGCGCGGCGCTACTCTATGGCTTGTGAATAAGCAATTGCAATCTACAAAAGTGAGCTAGTGAAGATCCCCTGTCCACGGTTAAAGAGTATCTTAGGTCCCCAGCAAAGTTGATCAACCCCAGCCTTGGCCCTCCGTTGACAAGCGCCCTCTGGCAAATAAATATTCACTCTCTCCGAGACGTTGCCACGGCGGCGTTCCAGGGGACGGTAATTTCTATTTATCAGAAAGTGCTAACACCTGTGTAGACACCTGAGTGAGTGATTCCCCCGTGGAAGTAACGCGTGGTTCCACTTTACAGGCGGACCGTTTGGTCATATATATACACATGGTGTTTGTAAAAAATCTTTTATCGCGACGAGAGCGTTTTCGGGGGCATATATAGCTACGAGTCGCGCAGCGACGAGTAGCTATGTAGCCCCCGAAAACGCTCGAGTCGCGATAAAAGATTTTTTACAAACACCATGTGTATATAACCCTTTTATCTACACCCCCACCTCCCCCACTCCCGTAATAAAACAAGTTTTGATTAACAAATGCAGACCACTAAAAATAATCTAGCCTTCAACCAGATAATCACTAATGTGAAAAATATCTGGTTATTTGTACTTTCCGACGTTTGACGTCACATTTTGAAAAATGTTGAAGAAACTGAATTCCCAGTGACGTTTGAACGTCAGGATAATTAAAGTCTCGAAGGGTGAAATAATCTCATTTGAAAAAGTGTAAGTTACTAATTTTTACTCTTTTCCGTCAAATTTTATTTTTACAATTCAGTAAGTTTAATTAATGGCCTTCTTTTTTATTCAATACATTTCGATAAATACGCCCCGTTTTATTTGTTTCGATCCGCGGCAGCGATAATTAGTTATTCAAAGTGTTGAATGAAATAGTACGTCATGCAAATGAGATGGGCGTGAACGTTGTATTCTTGCGATATCACGTGACTTTTATTCTTACTGCAGTAACGATAAAAGATTTTTTATTGACGGCGAGTTTTCGATAACGATAAAGGATAAAACGTTACTGTTTTTACGTATAAAGTAGATAAATAGATTTTATTGCTCTCAGATTCAAAACTAGACCACAATCCGTTACCACTGTATGATTTATAAACGTGAAGGTTTGTTAATTTATTTAAGAACTGGGCAGCAGCAATCCCGCTCAGCAAATATCAAATATTATTCATTTACCATGAAGCTGACTTCGAAAGATAATTTGATGAAATGAAGTAGCTGATGTATTTTGATTCAGGGTGACCAATCATATTTGGTTTCATAATTGGCAGCTTTTTCGTGCCTATTTAATGTTATGACTTAAACACCTTGTCCTATGCACGGCGCCTCGTTCAGTGTGGAATTCGTCAACTATATAGATTATTAAATGGAACGTTAAGAATGGACAATATGTAGACAGACGTTAATTCTCATAATACTTGGTTCAACCAGCAATGTAATCTCCACACACTTCAATTTTCCCATCCCTTTGCTTTAATCCTGTACACAACGAAGACGATATAAAAATTTATTATTTTAAAAATCATTTTTTAAATTGTTTACAATTTTTTTAACAAAACCATATCATGTGACCCCCTCATTGGAACGAGGTCGTTCCAAAGAGGGGTCACATGATATGGTTTTGTTGAAATTTTTTGAAAAATGTTTTTTTTTCAGCTGCTGAATTTGTATATTAAGCGGGCGGATAATAATAATAATAATAAATAATTTATAAGCCTAAAATCCACAAAAGTGCTCTTTGGCTTTACAAAAACTAATGGAATGCCTGTTGGAAGAAATATGTTTTCATGTTTTTCTTGAATGAATTTAAGGTGCTGATAGTTTTTATATGTTTTGGGAGTGAGTTCCACACAGTGGGGACAGCCACAGAGAATGCTCTGTCACCTGCGGTCTTCAGTCTTGCCCTTGGCTGTGATAAATGTGGCCGATTGGTTGGGTAAAGGGTTAAATATAGAGATAATAGCGCTGCATGGGCATCGAGACTAATTGTGTTCAATGGATAGGTTAGAAGCCTTTTGTGGCCAGATTATAAGAATTCAAAATTATTTTAAAGTGATTTATTTGCATTTGTTTTATAAATACTGAGAAAAGGTGTTGGGGGCTCAATAAATGTTGTCTTCTTCATTGTAGCACCAATATAACGGGAAGCAATGAAATAGTTATCGTCCTTTTTCCCTGCAAACAACAGAATTGCTTATAGATAATAACAATTAGTCATGAAATGCCATTCTGGAGTAACAAAAAGAAAAGCTCTACTCCTATTCCCATACGTGTCATCTTCAGATATATTCATTCTCTTTAAAGGAGTATTGGTTCCTAAAATGCGAGTATTTATACGACACTGAAACCAATTATATTTGATGCCGAGTGTACATTTCAAGGGGATTAGTAACGTTCTTGTCCACCATTTTTCACTCAGTTCGATGTCTAACGTAAATTCCTGTTTGGATAAGAGATTTTTATCTTTTGTGCCTATAATAAGTGTCTTATAAGTTATCTTGTTCCCAGGGGAAATTAATGTTTCTATACGGTGCGGGGAGTATGGGGATTTATAATCTGTTCAGCTCAGTTGTATTGCCTCGGGGTCTTAAAACATTTTATTGCATTTTGTATTCCCCTGTATGTCAAGAAGTCTATTTATATATCAAAGCGCGTTTTATATTGCTCATGAAACAACAGTTTTCCGTTTAACCTTAAAAAATCATTTACAAAGAAGACATCTTTCTATTTTAACAAAGTGTTTCTCAATGGTCTATTTCCCACTTTAACATGTTCTATCGAAAATGTATGTACTTAAAGATCCTTAGGCTACCGGGGAGGAGTCTTTTTGTTGAAAGACGACCAAGCATCAACTACGTCATTCCAGAATGGATTGTTAATATTTTTAGACTAATTATCGAATATGTTGGGGCGGGCTAGATACCAATCACTGTTTGAAAAGGGAGAAGAGTTTACGAAAATTTCCTTTCAACATGAATGATTTTTTATAAAGCGACTGACCCATAATATCTTTAAATAAAAGCGTGCAACTGAATCATTTTACACCTGCCCTGGTCGTAATCTTCGATAAAATGAATTCGCTTTATTTTGTCGAGACCTTTTCCCCGAACGAATTTGAAAAATTCCCTACTTAGTTTTTGTATGATTTCTTTGGGAGGATTTGGAAGAGCAATATGAAGATAAACCAATTTTGCGACGACCAAAAAGATTTTACTACCGTTATTCTACTTAGCACCGAGAGACTACGTTTTGACCACTGCAGTAGAGTTTTTTTACGGCAGCGTTGAGGCGTCAACTAGATTTCTTTTTTAAATTGTAATAAGATTTACTGAATCGTAGTTACTGTTTCTTAAAATGAAGTTACGATTTATTAAATTGTAGTTACGATTTATTAAATTGTTGTTACCGTTCAGTAGATTGTAGTTACTATTTATTAAATCGTAGTTACCGTTTAGTAATTGTAGTTACGATTTACTAAATCGTTGTTTTTACTGTTTTGTAAATTGTAGTTGCGATTTATTAAATCATAGTTACTGTTTATTAAATTGTAGTTACGATTTAATAAATTGTAGTTGTTTTAAAGGGAGAAGAATTCATGAAAATTTCTTTCCAACTTGAATGTTTTTTTTATAAAGCGACTAACCCATGATATCTTTAACCCTTTATCAAACGTAACTGCCAAAACCGACCAGCGTTATTCACAAAAATCGCCAATTAATTTTCATTATTGTTTTCATTTTTTGTCTCAAAAACATAGGTTATGACCCCTCATGGAACGAGCTCGTCAAGCTCGCTCCAATGAGGGGTCATAACCTATGTTTTTGAGACAAAAAATGAAAAAAAATTGGTTATTCAAGAATTTTTTTGGCAAGTGTCGTCTGCTTTTCATGTTAGGTAAAGGGTTAAAGATTTAATAAATGCGTTCAACTGAATCATTTTACACTCGCCCTGGGCGTACTCTTGGATAAAATGAATCCGCTTTATTTCCGTTAGGCCCATCTCCCGAAACGAATTTGAAAAGTTCCCTATTTGTTAGTCTATCATTTTTGGGAGGATTTGGAAGAGCAATAAAAAGATAAACCAAATTTGCGACGACCAAAGATTTTACTGCCGTTATTCTACCTAGCATCGAGAGATTACGTTTGACCACTGCAGTAGATCTTTTCTCACCTCCGTTAGCTTTTTATTATAATTTATGTGGGCAGTTTTATCAAGACTTTTAGGGAGCTCGATACCTCAGACGCTAAATGTTTCCTGGTTCCAGTTAATCTTCCACCTTTCGCATTTTTTTTCTGTACAGTCCTTTTTACTACCGATCCAGACTGCCTGGGTTTTATTATAATTTATTTTTAAAGCAGAAATATGTTTGAAAGCATCCAGTGTGTGCATCGCTGCCTCCAGCTACTGGAGTGATCCATCCAAGAAAAGTGATGTATCATCCGCATATTATGATATCTTTGCATCGATATTTCCTACTCCTATACCCTTTATTGCTTTGGATGACCTGATCATGATTGCTAAAAGTTTGGCAACTATTAAGAAAATGTACGGTGACCATGGGTCCCTCTGCCTGTAGCCTCGACCAAATGGGAAAACGGTGAAATCTGAGCATTTGCATTGATGCAGAATGAGATATAGGAAGTACATGTATGTATGTAGGATTTTAAAGGATTTTAAAGCATTGACCAAAATTAAAAAAATCTAAGACCGAATCGATAAATGACCATGAAATGGAATCGAATGCCTTTTCGAAATCAGTCAAGAAGAGAAGGCCGGCAATATTGTCTTTTTCTGTCTGAAAAAGAACGTCAGAAATGAATCTAATATTTTCCCCTGTGCAACGCCCTTTCAAAAAACCTGTTTGATGATTATGTATTATTAGTGGCAGCAATTCTTTTATCCTATTTGCTAAATTTCCTGACAAAAGTTTATAAGATATGTTCAATAGCGATATCGGCCTCCAATTTTTAATTTGATGACGTGGTTTATTTGCTTTTGGTAACAAAGTAATTACGCCTTGGCGTTGGGTAATCGACAACTTTCCTTGCGAAAATTTAAGGATCTGACTAAGAAACTTCCTATATCGAGCCAGAAGAATTTAAAGAATTCTGCCGAAAAACCGTCAGATCTCGGACTTTTGTTATTTTTCATATTTTTGAGAAAATAAAGTGCTTCAAAGTATGTTATTGGCTTTTCAAGTTTTTCTGATTGTTCTGAATTTTATTTAGGAACATCACTATTTCTATTTAAATTGTCGTTATTGTATGTTAGAGAATCTATATCTATCGTCTCATTTAATAAGACGTTAAATTTATAGTGAGTTTTTTATAAAATGAACATATTTCATCCATAATTTGATTTTGATCTGTGCATATTTTGGTGATAGTTTTATTAACGAAATTCCTCTTTTCTAAGTTAAAAAAATATTTACTTGGCTTCTCCCCATTTCTCACCCAGTTTGTCCCTGATCTGATTAGGACCCCCTCTATTTGGGTCTTTCTAAAAAATTTCAAGTTTCTTTTTACAATTTTCTATTTCATTCAACACAGTTTCATTTAATCCGTCCGAATCTTCTAGCTTAGCAATTTTTTTCATCAATATTTGTTCTTCTTTTGACCTGGTACGTTTAAGTTTGGTTGAAAATTGTTGTGTTTCTCCCCGAATGTCCATAAGTAAGGTTTCAAAAAATAGTTGATCGTCAATAAGTGAAGGCCAGGAGATATCGGTTTCATTTTGAAGTAATTTTGATTCATCAGTGTACTGTTCCTTTACAGGCTTGGCTGTGTTTTTTAACTATATTTATATATTCTTGGTTCGTTAACAGAGAATTACTGAACATCCAAAATCCACGCCCTCGTTTAAAGTCTGACGTTTTTAGTGTTATGTATACTAAAGAATGGTCGGATCTATATGCTGATTCTATAACTGAATTTTCTGTAATAGGTACTAATTCTTCAGAAATTAAAAAAATAATCCAGACGGGACTGTTTTAGTGTTTTTTTACGTCGCCAAGTAAATCTCTTTTCTTATTTGGGTTGTTCATTCCCCATATGTCAGTTAGGTTTAAGCTTTCCATCATACCAAGAATTTGTTTCTGAGAATTGGGATTGTTTAGATCGTATCGTTATTTTGCTTTAGAACTACATTAAAATCACCACATAGTACACAATTTGCTTCATCTGATAACTGCAAATATTCCTCTAGAGTTTTGGAAAATACTGGGTTATCATTATTGGGGCCGTAAATATTTCCTAGAATTATTGTTGTGCCATTAACTTCTATTTTTGGTTACGATTAGCCATTGTGTAGAAGTATGTGACCTTAAACATCATTAAATAAATAAATTAAATAACTTCTATTTTAATCATTAAAAGGTTACCCACTGTGTCCTTTTCAATTTGTACAATTTTGTATTGAAATGTATTATTTAATAAAATGGCGACTCCTCTTGGTGATTTCGAATAGGAATTGAAAAAGCATTCATAACCCCATTCTGCCTTAATTTGACGTTCCTCAGACCCTATAAAGTTGACAATACAAATCGTATTTCTTGGTCCGAAGAAAGTTAAAGACAACCCTTCTCTTTTTCGGATCACCCAGTCCCTGATAATTTAATGACATAGTTGTGATAAACATTAGGTTTGATATAGGGTTCGATTGAAGGAACTACATCCACCACAGGAATGCCAAATTACTGTCACGTCTCTATACTCAATGTCACCAGTAGCCACCAAGTTCACAACAAAGGGGCGCCTTGAAGTGGTAGGATTGTGGGAAATTTGTAAATGTAATTTGGGTTCTAAAGAGTTACAAAGACAGGAGTGTAAAATGGATGACCGCTGCAGACCGTAAGGGATAAATGAGAAGAGTGGGAACATAGGGAGGTTATAAAACCAATATAATTTTTTTTCCTGTACCATTTTGGTGTTCTTGTTTCTCTTTTTGCTGAAGAAAGTCTGTATGCAGAGCAGACATGAAATATGTATCACCTAAACATACAGTTGAAACTAGAAGTTCTGTCACACTTAGCACAGAAAATGCTCGTTAATTAACGCTTTGAACCCTAGCGGCCGTTTTTTTCCGGCCTGGAACATGATACGTCATAACGTAATTATATAGAATGGCTGTTCAGTAAATGTGTGGGGTATACCAATCAATATTTTCAACGTGCAGCCCCGAGGCTGCACTTTGAAAATATTGATTGGTCTACCACAAATAATGAATATGGACTCTTCGAACTGCTGCCATTGAACTGGGATAAAAGATACCACTAGAGTTCAAAGGGTTAATGAATGCTCGTTTTACTGCAGAAGAATGAAGTAGACTGAAATACACAAGAGCAATTGTGCAGTGCAATGCAAAATGTAATTCGCGAACAGTAGTAAAATCGCGAACTGAACCGACCCAACAGAAAGAAAATATAGAGACTGCAGTATGTGGAGGGTGAATTACTAAATCGCTGGGGGCTAAATTTTTCACTTAGTAATTATTTACCATTTCTGAAGACAGATACAAGACGCACCTGCACTCTTCCATCACATGGACCATCTGATTGCACCCGGTGATCCATGTGATGAACGTTTGCAAGTGTTTTGGCTATTCGTTTCTTCCTCTGTGATTCTATAACCATGCGAATATGCCATAAGGAATTTTTATACTGTATAATAAACTTATGCCAATTTATTTCCACAAGTAAGCATGTATCCTTTTATAGACATAATATTGCCTTAATCCATAGACGAATGGTTTACAGTACGTGAATTTCCACGGTTTTCAGTCGAGTTTTGATTGTCGCTTACAATGTTACAACACTTGACAAAACCTAAGAATATATGATGGGATACGACATCGACATCATATCCTCATTCAATTCGAAATTCGATTCGACCAGAAAATGTTCGGTTCGTGGGTGCATATATAAAGAGGTACTGCGAATACAGCCAAAACATGTACACAAATGGGGACTTTCATATACACTTTCATATACACACAGCACAGGCAAAAAAATTAGTATTCAATAGGTTGTAGTACGAAGACGTCGAACTCATTAAACCCTTTACCCAACACGAAAGGAAGACGACACTTGCAAACAAATTTCTTAAATAACCATTTCTTCCACTTCCCGCTTCACAAACATGGCCCATGACCCCTCCTTGGAACGAGCTCAACGAGATCGATCCAATGAGGTGCCTCAAACCATGTCCCTGAGACAAAAAAAAAGAAACAAATAATGAAACTTGAATAGTGAAAAGGGCTGGATGGCTTTGTTCGTTACGTTGGACAAAGGGTTAAAAAATAGACAGGTAGACAGACAGGCTGACGGGCACGAGATATGTATTACACATGCATAAATGTATAGACAGCAATTCATATATGCAAGTAACATATAAATGGCATGCATAATTCTGCACATGTGCGCGTGTTTCGAAAGCATCTAAACAAAAAGACCGGCGTGCTAGACAGACATACGGACAGACAGACAGACAGACAGTCTTTTCAACACCCCCCCCCCCCCCATCCCATCCCACTCTTACCAAATAGTGCTCTACTCTCGCCCTGCCCTTTTTTTAAAAACAATATAAAAAAAAACATAATGATCAAATATAGTAACTAAACTCGAAATGTATTTATTATATTATACTTACTTTGTATACATTTTGTACATTCCTTTATTATGTGAAAATAAAAAAAAATGAGAAAAAGAATAAGTGATTAGTAAAAAAGTTAACCCATTTTGGAAAAATATTTTTGAAGCCTGGTCCTTTCTGGATAAAGGTTCCGATGGTCTCTGAAGCCTTAGAGAAATATTCTCAAAACCTCTCTTCTACAATAAAAGTATAAGAGTTGGCAATAAACTATTCTATAACCATCGGTGTTGTGACAACGGGGTTTTCTTTCTGAATGACCTTTTGATAGAGGACAAAACCTTTCTGTAGTACAATGATTTTTCCCCAACATACAATCTAAAGACGCCCTTCACTGTCTAACAAGGGGTGATAAAAGCAATTCAGAAACGCTGGAAAAAGGTAGTGAGAAATGCCCAAAACTATGTAGATGTTACGAATTCATGTGTTGAAAAGATGAAACTTGCACAGAAAGTTTGTCAAGCTTTTTACACCCTCTTTTTCGAATTAGTCTCAAAGTTTGCTTCTCAGAACCCCCAAAAAACGGAACGACGATTTAGATATCAGTTTCCAGACAGCAGATTGGGATTTGATATACAAAACGCCATGCAGTGTCACTGATGATTCAAGCTGCAGTCTCTGCAGTTTAAAATTCTACACAGAATTGTCATACTAATTCGAAACTTTATAAGATAGGACTGTCAGAGACAAAAATCTGTACTTTTTTGCAACAAAACAAAATAAACAATAAAACACCTATTTTTTAAATGTTCTTTCTCAAAAAACAGTCTTAATAAATTGGAGGAACGAATTAGAACAGAAATGTAGCATATCTTTTCCTTTAACCCCGGAGTATAGATTCTACACTCGAATAGCCAAAATACGTCCGTCAGTGTTGATGTTTGCATTCTTCTTTTTGAACGTTTGATCTGTTCATGTGGAACGAAAGGCTGCTTCCCCACCTTTTCGGGCTATATTTAAAAACTAAATTTACAAACGACTCGAATTAATATCTTGACACGTGAATTCTGCAAGAAAAGCATCAGCCATTCCAGAGAGGTTGAAATTATTTGCTGTAGTTTAACCAAGATTTTGCTATTTCTCCATCCTGAATAAGATTCGCTTAGAAAACATGTTTTAACCATATCAGCAGTTCATAGTCTCACATGTATTAGACGGTTTTTCATTCTCCCATAATACCCTTATGATCCAAATAAAAAAAAAAACAAAACAATTTTCGCTTCGAAGCGCCTTGTCCCAAAGGTGATCCCAAAATGAGTAATAAGTAACTTCATCTTATGCCTCAGTATCCACTTCTATTATTTTCATAAAGTCTCCTGACATCATTTCAAGATTTCTGTAGCCGTTATCCAGCGAAAGGTGTTTGTTATATACGTCTACGTGTAATATCTACTTATTGTACAAAATATTATATTTTATTATGAGATGTAATTTAACCTCTAAGTATAAAAAAGCAAATGACTGTGCAAACGAAAGAAAATACATAGAATAAATAGGAACTAGGGCCGGTAATCAGATTTAAACCACGAGTATGATAAAGGTTTTAACCCTTTACCCAACGTAACGGCCAAAACCGGCCAGCGCTATTCTCAAAAATCGCATATTAATTTTCAAAATATTTTCATTTTTTGTCTCAAAAACATAGGTTATGACCCCTCGTTGGAACGAGCTCGTCGAGCTCGTTCCAACGAGGGGTCATAACCTATGTTTTTGATACAAAAAATGAAAAAAAATAGTTATTCAAGAATTATTTTTGCAAGTGTCGTCTGCTTTTCATGTTAGGTAAAGGTTTTAACCACTCAGCTTGGGGAACGGTTAAAGCCCTTATTCTACGAGTGGTTTAAATCTGATTACCTGCCCTAATTCCTATTTGTTTTATTTATACCATGCTCTTAATAAATCAATCAACTTTGCCACTCAAAATGGAGAAAAAAACGACACTTTCTACCGCAAACACACGGGTTTGTTTTGTTTACAGCTGCACCGGTGGGCAGAACTACCGGCTGCATGTGAATGCTTGACTGACAGCTAGACACATCGTCAAAGTTGATTGAATTTACTTTTGCTTTTTCAGTCAAATTATTATAAACAATTCTTAAATTGTATTTTAAATATTTAATTGTAGGTATTTTAAACTTAATAAGTCATTGCACGTAGTAGATAGCACCGCAAAATGACGTATGTTTGAATGAAACATCGAAGTTGGCAAATTGCGTCATGCCAGAGGTCAGGTTGGATGAACTTCCGACTTTTGGTGTAATTGTTTTTTAAATGCAGAAGAAGCTTTACATCGGTAGTAGGGTTAAAAGCTAAAATTTAACATACAGGCTTTTCACAGGTAGTAACATAGGCGAGCATGGTATAAACTACCATTAGATAGGCTGCAGATTGGTAAGACGATTCTTGTATCAAAGAGTACTACCAGTGCCCGGTTTTTGGTGAGTAGTCCATTACAGTGTTATAGCTTGTATAAAATCTCTTAGGACAGGCGAAGAATTACCAACTCCAAAATCTGAACTGTTACTTAAAACACAACTGTAAGTAATGTTAGCATATACTTCCTAGTTGGGATCTGGGAAGTATTCGTTTTGAATATTGGTATTTCTTCACTCCATCTGTGAGCACCTTGACAGTAACTCTCTCTGTTACTAGAGCTTATGTACAATTCACCACTTTTCGACGCCCGCATCATAACACGCCATAATTCCATAAAGTACATGGCTGCTCTGTGAGTAACAGATAAATGGTCGGAAATGCGATGCGAATGGCAGCCATTTCGGCAAGAAAGCTTTCCCAAACCCAACGTATGCAATTCGTGATGTGTGGTTTTTGATCGCGGTACGTTTGTTTTCTTAATACTTTGAAGCAATTACTCTTAGTTGATTATAATCGATTATCTGGGCGGTTAATTGATTAGGGGAAATCAATAATCGTGACACCCCTCCATATAACTCGGATGTAGCATTACTTCCGATAAGCTATTTCCTGTGCAGTGATTACAATGAAGGGTAGGATGTTATACCCTCTTACTATACAGTGTTGTCAAAAATATACTTTGCCCATGTGAAACAATACCATGTTTTCAAGATTTTACAATGTTTCAAACCCTGCAAATTTGGTTGCGCAGTTCATGAATTGGGTAGATTATGAACGCAATTTAAAATATTATGCACCACGCTGTCCAGTTGATGAGGTGGGCATTTTCACAAAAAGGATGGAACACTTGTTCGAGGTGCATTGACAAAGGATGATATACCTTTGTGAAGTGAGTTGTCCTTCCAGAAATTAAATCCTCTTTCAACATTGGACAAAAGAGTGATTGCAAAATGGTCTCTCTTTAGATTAAATCTCAAACTTCTGGCGACACGCTGACACCAGTTGGTCTACAATCAAATTTAAAAAAAAGAAACTAACATCCAAGAGCGTATGTTCTTGCGTTTCTTGTTCTTCTTTACACGTCACAAGTGTTGAAACGGTGCAGCACATTCCTTTACATTGTACAGACTCTAATCGTGCCAGACGAGGTTATTATAATGCCTGGTCTCCTTTTCCCTATTTTTTTTTCTTTTTCTTTTTTTTTGGGGGGGGGGGGGGTGGGGGGGTGGTCTTCTCCCTGGCCTTCTGTCTGCTCCTCACTCCCTTGCCCACACGATAACTCGAATTCAAATCTACCTATCTTGCTGCTGTTTATTATACTGATAGACAGGCACTAGCAAGCACGCAGTCATCTATGTGTTCCAGGCGCGGATCATACATGGTCATTAAATTGTCTGAAAGGGTTAATAGTTAGAGTGAGCAGTAGAAGTATTACGAATGAGGCTGAAAAGTTTGTCATTATAGATGTGATTCTGGTCTTAGAATTTCCATACAATTTGATGGTAACACATAGAGCATATTTTACTATAATTTAATGTTATTCAACGGTATCCGTTTTTTTCTCACATGAGATCTATTGAGAGAAGTTTTTTATAATTTGATGAATGTGTTTCATGTCGTATGAATGTTTTAGCTTTTTCTCCGATCATCTGTCGAAAACCTCGTGGGCGTGTCTAACTATGCAATTAAACGGTAGGCGCACCAGGTGTGTTGAGGTGTCTTTGAAATCCATTCACGTCTTACCACTGAAAGGCGAGGATCCGTTGAAACAAATCTGACTACATTTATTATAATACAGATGAATTAATTTACAATTGAATATTCACGTGGGATGTTCACACTTGTTTCCCTATCACACATTCGAGATCGCGTGATTTAGCCAATATGTATTTTAAAAAGTATACAACTGTCGTCTGCACAAACGTTGGTACGAATGATCCAGACGGTGTAATGTTCGTCATCGTTTGATATTTCGTGGTATGAATGGCGTTGACTTCGACCGTCTCAAGTAACATAATGCTACAAGACCTACTCTAAAATTAATTTTAAGAATTGAAATTAATTATCCGTAGTTTTCACGACGTTCGACCGTGGGATGGGTGTGGAAAGTTTTATATGAGGTTCTACGCACTAAAAATGTAGCTCGCCCATTCCACATTCAGTACGGTGGAAATTATCCAAGGCCGATAACTCTCAATGCTGAATATATTTCCCCCACATTTTACCACAGAACAATTGAACACATCGAAGGTCGCCAAAGTACGTAATTAATAATCCAGTATGTATGGACATTCTGAAATTACATTGTCAGGTAATAATGTGTTGGTGTCCCCTTGATAAATCAACTTGAGTGGATGCAGCCAGGCAAAACAGCGGTAAGCTGATGAGTTGAAAATCTTTCAGGACATTTCAATTATTTTGACAGCTTATTCTATTTTACTTTCCTTGAGCAGTAATTTGAAACAGGTGAGTGGGAGGAGGCAACACGTTTCAGAGAGCCAATCGAAAATGGTTTGAAAATGTCAGACGCAAGTCGTTTTCATCGATCTGTCATGTTTGTACAGCTTGACATACGTTATCTGGGTTCGAGTGCAAATTGGTCATATCGTATGGCCGAGGAGTACAAAATCCTAGCGGAATTAGGTTTGCGCTCAGATAATACCCGTAAATAGCGCGAAACATACCAGGTATTTATATTTATTTATTTATTAGAGTTTAACGACACTTTAATAGCCACGGTCATATAGTGTCGGTGACAGTTTTACGGGTGGAGGACGCTGGAATACCCGTAGAGAACCACCGAGCACCAACGAGCAGCTGCCAGCCCCCTAACATCGTAACTCCGCACTGCAGCACAGGCAGTGTTAGATTGGTTGAAGGTATGCTCACCATCGACATGCAGTACGCCTTAGTACATGGCGTCATCGTACCCGATGTGGACAATCGGGGTTAAGTGTTTTGCCCAAGGACACAACGTGGGAGTCCGAATTGATCACCCATCCAAGGACTAACCGGTCTCGACGTTGCTTAACTTCGTTGTTCTGACAAGAACCAGTTACCGCAACGCCACCGCGTCTACGAAACATACGAGGTACAATCAAAAAGTTAGCCAATGGACCTCCGGGTTCAACTTGGAGTTGCATTTGGTGAAACTTGTCTTCACCCTTTCATTTAATGGACCACCCGGTGTATCTTGGACATCCACAGCTAACCTCTTAGCTTGTTTATACGACGATTGGTGTGTGATTTCAATGATGCCCTGCACAATACGGACTTAGAGAAGTGTACGAGATACACCACCTGGGGATTCCAGCCAACAGTTACATAATAATAATAATAATAATAATAATAATAATAATAATAATAATAATAATAATAATTCTTTATTTCAGACAGAGTGGTCTATAGAACACACAAAAAGAACATAAAAAATAATATATGTATATATATATAAATATATATGTGTACAGTGGTAGCATCACACAAATACGCTGTAATGTACATGTACACTGAAGAACGGCATATGAGAACGCATCTGATTGGTCGTTACGCATCTGATTGACGTTATGACGCGAATGAAATACTTCTACACAAAACAGTGTCAAACACAAACGTGAATAGGCCGCTGAAGGAAATATATTTCTTTAAAAATATCGGCGTCATTCGCTAAATTAAAGTGTAATCATGGCATAAATACAGACCACAACTCGAGTAGAGCGGGGAGGACAGGAATCAACAACTCTTGTTGAAGTTCTTCTATTTTCCCCTAGGGCCTATGGTACTGGTGAAAAACTGAAACACTTCAACTCGGGTCGATGATTCCTGTCTCACGTACTTCATACTCGTCGTGTTCTGTCTTAGTCTCTAATGTCATTTGACATGATTTGGTTGTTTTCGCCCGAGAGGAAAATTAGTTTGGCGAATGTGAAGTGTAACTCACACTTGTGCACGCAAGTGTTACGCATTGTCTCCTTTTTTGTTTCTTCTCCATTTCTCTAGCCCATTAATTTTACTTCCACTGAATATGGTCTTATGGGTGCACGCTAAACATATTTATTAGTGCCACAACCGAGGTGTCTAGACTACCCTAACTTCTCCTATTTCCACACCCTCTTATCCCCGGTTCGAACATCCAAGTTCTTGAACTAGCACTGCATAGAAGAAGTGGCGTAACTCCGGGGGATGGGTTGGGGAGGGGGTCGGTCTCCTCAACCACCCACACCTACCCACCCCACCCCACCCCACTCCACAAAAAATGATCAAACAAACCGAGTGGTGGTCGGGCGAACGTACGGACGGACGGTGGGATAAATTAACTGCATGACGAGATAATGGACATGAATCAGTTTTTAAACTTCATATAACACTAACGTATGGTTTATAAATTTTACGGCACTTGCCGTAAGGTCCAACTATCTTTTAACCCTTTACCTAACGTAACGGCCAAAACCGGCCAGCGCTATTCTCAAAAATCGCCAATTAATTTTCATTATTTTTTTCATTTTTTGTCTCAAAAACATAGGTTATGTTTTTGAGACAAAAAATGAAAATAATTAGTTATTCAAGAATTATTTTTGCAAGTGTCGTCTGCTTTTCAGGTTAGGTAAAGGGTTAACACACAGAAAATTACTGAACAAAAACTAATACAATTCTATTTCCAAGGTTGGACCTATCATTTAGATTTCCGTTTTATTCCTTCAAAAATATCAAATGTTCAAAACACTAATTAAATGTCACGGGTTATAAGCTAACCAGCCCACTGCCAACCGCACATTACGAGGGATTACAAAACTCTTAGAAAGTTTGACGAACCCGTGGGTTCTTAGATCAAAGCCCAATTGCTTTGAACAAGTCGTGAGACGGCTTTTAATATAAATTCCAACCAACGAAACGTCTAAGAGGAAGGACAGGACTGCAAACTAAAACTTCATATAAACCAGATCCCCATGAGCTATATCCTAACAACAGGCCGATCGAAATCCAGATTGGAGAAAGTGGTCAGGCTATATAAGCAGACAAGGGATTAAAATGGTGTTGCCCACATCGCCTAACTGAACATACCATTTTCCCCCTTTGGCCATTCTATCCTTAAATCTTCATGCACTGGTTGGACTTCTATTTCCAGCAGTATGTGTATTATTCTTGTACGTTATTTGTTACCAGACTATACTTTCAAATAAAGGTACTTCTACTACTACTTCTCCCCAAGGAACAAGTCTACGAGTGCCTCTGCATAACGTTGAAATCGGGATAATGGCAGAGAATCTTTACAAGCAGGAGGGTAGCCGACCTACACAGCTTCATAATTTCTGGAGTAGGAGCAAGACAATTGTCCCTTGCATTTCGTCTCAAATGAGACAAATGGCAGATTGTTAATGTTTATTTCGGCTTCGAAAAGAAATATTGAAAAATATTGACGAGCTGTGTCAAAAGTTACACAGTGTTTTTTCATTGTCATTATTTTTGTCTGCTAAACAAATCTGTGGATGCGTTATAAGATGTTCATATGGAGGTTAAGTCCGTTAAGGCCGATAGAGCTCATCCGTTTTACATGGGCCATTCCTCAGAACAACTCAGAGAGTATACCTCGGCGAATTGTTTTGTAGTGATATAAGAAACATTCGGGCAAAGGCCATCGAATCATTTTCAACAAGAGAGTAAGTCTCTTTTCTAGTCTCACAGGATGTTGTCACAGTACTAATCAAAATCGGATCATCCATCTTGAATTCACATAGTCGGAAATAACGTATTCACGTTAAGGCCTTTGAATGTGCATACTGGATGCAGTGACAGTTTTCCGAACGTTACAACGAAGTAATAAAAAAAGCTTTCTCTTCACAGTTTGCACATGTCACAAGCTTTAGAGGTTCTGGTTTCAACCATGGCATAGAACAAACATAAAAATAATTAATTTAAATGAATTATCGTGTTTTGCTGGTTTCCTGGACATGTTGGCATCTTCGGTAACACCGGGACAGACAGTATAGAGACGCAGGCTTCAAACAAGTCGATCATCACTGACTTTCATTCATTTCAGGGCTTTTAAACCACATATCGGTAATTACATCAAGTTTCTGTGCAGGCGAAGTGGAATAGGGCAATAAACATAAAGCACATCGCTTCCGACCAAATGTTAATGATAAATATTTCTCGAGTAACCTTTGTAGACAAGACCATATAATATTGACAAGATTTCATATTGGTCATACGAGACCTACACATTCCTTTTTACAGGGTAATGTACGACCAGAGTGTGTTCTCTGCCAGCAGGGTTGACGTAGAGCACATTCTTTTACACTGCACTGATTCTCTGATGTTGGAGAGCAATACGTCATTGCAGGATCTCTTGGAGATCTATTTTATCATACGTACCCACCCAGAATTCTGTCATTTCTTGAACAAATCTGCCTTTCAAATAAATTTCAAAATAGCTTTTACCCTTTTAAACTACACACTAAAATCAGTTGGGTTAAACATTAACCGGTTCAACTAGATGGAGTGAATATGAACCCAACTGGGTTCATATTCACTCAACCCAGTTGATTTGGGTTCATTTTTTAACCCAACTGATTTTAGAACTGATTTTAGAGTGTAGATTCTTCAGGCCTCAAATCAACAGGCTGTTTTATATAGTATTCACTACATTACTTGTATCACCTCTCATTGCCAATCAGGCTACTAGTACTTTGTCAGTCTTTTGTTTTAATTTGTTGTTTTTACTCACTCATTTTATTCACTCATCCTACCTACATATCTTCATATTTGTACACAAAATTTAAATGTGTATATTTTTATGGTTTTTGCTCATTTGTCCATTGGCGTTTAACAACAACCTATGCCCTGTCATGTCGGACATTTTATGGGTGGAGGAAGCCAAAGTACCCTGAGAGAACCACTGAGCCACTGTAGTAATCACAGCAATAGACTATTCCTGCAGAATAGTATCAGTATTGGTTAAAGCAGACAGCGCAGCGTCTATATGCTGTCAATCTATAGTCCTTTCCCATACTTTCTTTCAATCAATGCTAACCCTACTTGTGCCGGTATTGTAACTGGAGAGGCCGACGGTCACTCAATGTCACGCAGAGTTTTCTCTCCGGGTATTCTGGCTTCTTCCACACGTAAAATTGTCCTACATGACATGACCCGTGATGCTGAAATAGTTGTTAAACCATAATACAAGAACACGTTTAGCCTTTATAAACAAATATGCCAAGCCAGAAAATAAGCAGACTGTCATCTGAAAAATGAGGTCCCCAGAGGGTGAATTTAGTGATGCTACACTGCATAGCAGGGTAGCATCACTAAATTTACCCTCTGTGAACCTCAATCTGAATCAGGGTCTCAAAACTAAACAGAAAGAGGTACCCGGAGGATAAATTGGCCCACTTTATGGGATAGCATCATCAAATTCACACTCTGGAGGACTCATTCAGACTGCTTATTTTTGAGGCCTGAATATGCCGATGAATAAGGGTGATCGTTTACAATATTTGCGTAAAATAATCTCTGATCATGATTCGTTGCGTCAAAATTATGATCAGTGGTTATATGTTTTAGCTGCGCCTTGGTCTCAGTGTAGTTCTACAGCAGCGCTCACATTAGAATCATTACACTATTACAAATTGTGAAGAAAGTTATTTATTATTTGATCGGAACGTTCAGAAGGCTTGCATCGCATCCAGTGCGTAAAAACGTTTATCGAATGATATGTTTGCATTTGTATGTGTCTATAAATAAACGACTCGGAGAATTTCAAATCATTATCACAATCGACAGCATGTTCTGTTTATTCGTATAAAAACATTCGCTGATTCGAAGGAAATCTCGTAACCGCAGATAATGAAATGTCTCTTGACAGAACATATGCCAACAATGCGTTTCTTGCTCTCAGTCATATCTTAGATTTGTGTAATCCATTAACATCATCAAAATTGTTTCTTTAATTAGTTCGTCGTTTTATTTCTGGAGAATCTAACATACGAACCCTCGAGGTCGAAATGACTATTTACTCGCTTTTGCAGTACGTGGTGGAATGGTTCGAACTAAAACACCTGCTGAGTGGAGTATTAACCCATCAAAAATCCATAATCATGAACGAAGAAAATGGCTGTAACAAACAGAAGTATAATGATCAACCATTAAATCAATATAATATTAAGAAGTAATGCATTAGAAATTAACCAGCATTGTAAGGGCGCGGTGGCCTTGCGGCACCCGAACTCGTCAACTCACCGAAGTTAAGCAACGTCGAGCCCGGTTAGTCCTTGGATGTGTGACCGTCTGAGCTATCGATTCGGACTCCCGCGTTGTCCTTGGGCAATGCACTTAACCCCGATTGTCCATATGGGGACACGATGACGCCGTGTACTTAGGCGTACTGCACGTCGATGGTGCGCATGTCTTCAACCAATCTTACCCTGTCTGTGCTGCAGTGCAGAATTACGATGTTGGGGAGCTGGCAGCTGCTCGTCGTTAGTCAGCGGTTCTCTCCGGGTACTCCGGGTTCCTCCACCCGTAAAACTGTCACGACATGATATGACCTTGGCAACTAAAGTGTCCCAAAACCTTAATAAATAAAAAAATAAATAACCAGTATTGTAATAATCCAACAGTCATGCAATCGAAATCAAACAGACGTGTAATATCCAGTAATGTAATAAACTTAAACAGCAGTGTAATAAAATTCCATCAAAATGAACAAGTTTTCAACGAAACTTCAAAAGTTTTAGGTGGCTCAAATTATAGGTTTGGTATATCGTATCTATTTTTCATTATTTGGTCATAAGTCTAAAGACATTTTGGTCGTCAAATACCATTTGATTTATTCAATGTTGTGACGAGGGGTGGGGGACGGGTTGGTGGGGCGGGGAGGGGGTGTATTTTCTTTTTTGTGTGCGTGCATATGGTGTTTGAGGTCCTTTCAGCAGCTGTGGCAATATCATTACAGCAACATTAATATACTGAGTCAGAAAAGAATGTATAATAAACTTTGAGGAGCAATTGTTTTAGTAACATAGCCTTTAATGCCAAACAAATTATTGTAAATTCATATTTCGAGTCTAGCTGTATGAATTTGCATACTTCCATGTCCTTACTGTTGCCAGCGTCACGTTAGGACGTCGCAATTCAGGCATGGGGTGAAATGAAAAGTTCACACATGCAGTCAATAGCTTGTATGTCCACCGTGCGCCTCTTGGATGGCAAGACATCGACGGCGCATGGACCTGATAAGTCTCTGGATATCACCCTGTGGTATTGCGTTCCACTCCTGCCTTAAAACATTACGTAAACCGTCTAACGTCTGAAGATCATGAAGTCGTACTCGACGGTCCAACTGATCCCAATTATGCTCGATTGGAGACAAATCAGGCGAAAGTGGGGGCCAGGGAAGAAGTCCGATGCCCCGCTCCTCAAGAAAGTCACGACAGATACGCGCCACGTTACATCGGGCATTGTCTTGCTGGAATAACTGCAATCAGACGTTAGCGTTGAACAACGGGACAACAACAGCGTTAAGAATTTCGTTCCTATATCGGTGTCCATTCAGATTACCATCGACGATCAACTGTGTTCGATGGTGCAAGGGAATTTCTGCCCAACCCATTACACTATCCCCGCGGACACGGTTGCATTCCCGCATGCAAGCATCAGAAAACCGTTCTCCTCGACGGCGATACGCTCTTGCCCTACCATCAGCCATAGACAAGATCGTGATTCATCACTAAAAAGAACTGTGCTCCAACGCTGCTGGGCCCAGCGAACACGCTGACTTACCCTTTCCACTCTGGCGGTACGATAACGTTGGGTAGGGATTGGTTCATGGTATAGACGCCTACTGTGGATGCCGGGTTCAGCGAGTCTGTTGCAGACAGTTTGTGCACTGATTCTATTGTTAGTTCTACCAGAAGTAATTGTTGCTCTCCTCATTGCCGGAAGGAAGCGATCCCGCACGTGAGACGTCCTGTTGTGTCGGTCTTGTGTAGGGGTCCTAACTCTTGGTTGACCTGAACGCGGTCGGTCGGCAGTGGGTCCGGTGGTTCTATACTTTCCAGTGTGACAGTAAATAGTGGCCACAGCGATTCCGAACTCAGCAGCGAGCTCATCTGGAGGTATCCCAGCCTCATGGATACCAATGGCACGCAACCTCTGATTTTCGGTTAACCTTGGCATTTTTTAAAATGTCGGAAGACAAAAACTAGCGTGTTTTCTACATAACCCAGGCTCTCTAGCACAACATAACACAAAGAAAATCGTTGGTCACCCATTCAATTTGACATCTTCGGGTAGCACGTGCTATTTTGAAATCCGTAGCAAAATTGTATACGGTTGGGTGGACAAGAACCACATGTCATTAAACGCTTTGCACGACTTCTTGTCCACAAACATGCAACATTAGAACTTTTATATTTCATGATTTATGCTATTTTTTCACATTTGTTTCTATTATACTTTCTTTTTTGACTCAGTATATAAGGGTACTTATACATATACTACTCAAAGTTTGCAAAGCACTGAGTATATCCAACTATCTGTTTTACGTTTTAGTTGCAATATTGTAATGAAAAATGTACATGTTTTTTATTTAATTATATCTTTAATGATTTGAGTACAGAAATTAAGATTTTATTTGTGTTTGACATTATTTTTTAGCTTTTGAATACGATAACCATGGCAAATGAATATTATTGGTAAAAGAGGAAATATTTCAATTTACCAAAAGGTTGACGGAGCGAACAGGTATAGGTTCAATATCGAGTATGAGACCCATTACTGTTAATTACATCTTGACAATGCCTTCTCATGTTCCCAATCAGGTTCCTAGTGGTCCTTTGTGGGATGTTGTTCAATTCCTGGACCATCGTGGCACAAAGCTCATAGACACTTCTTGGCTGGACTGGACGGACTGAAATTGCAAGCTGCAACTCATTCCAGACATGTTCGATTGGATTGAGGTCAGGGGATCTTGCTGGCCAGTCCATACGCTCAATCCCCTCCCTCTGTCGGTACTCCCCGACAGCATGGGCAACATGAGGACGGGCATTGTCGTCTATCAGAATGAATCTATCACCCACTGCATCTGCATACAATCTGACGTGAACATCCGTGATCTCATCAATATACCGCTGTGCAGTCAATGTACCACGTTCAAGGACACAGAGCTCTGTACGTCCATCCCTGCTGATGCCGCCCCAGACCATGATTGACCCGCCACCATAGCGGTCATGCTCAGCAATGCTGGCTGCATGGAATCGCTCTCCTGGCCTTCTCCATACCCTAGAACGCCTACCTGTGTGGTCTATGCGGTACTTTGACTCATCTGTAAAAGGGACAGGTCGCCAATCTTCTCTGGTCCATCCAACGTGATCCATGGCCCATTCATATAGTGTCTGGCGGTAGTTCTGGGACAGCGGAATGCGAATACATGGTCTTTTCGATCGGTGACCACCTTCATACAACCTTGCCCGGATAGACTGCGTCGAAACATTTACCCCGGATGCATTCTGGGGGTCACACTGAAGCTGGGTTGCTGTAGCAAAACGGTTCCTACGGGCCTGAATGATCAAAAACCGGTCTTCAGCTGCAGATGCTGCCCTGTCTCTGCCAACACCATGCCGTCTTACTGGTGTGTCATACTGCTGAAATCTTGCCCAGGCTCTGGTGAGCACCGTATGGTGCACACCTGGGGCTTCACCAACCTGACGATGGGTAGCCCCTTGTTCCACCATCCCTACAGCCCGCCACATTTCTGCTTCAGACAAATGTCTTCTTACATTTGCATTTGCCATGTTCAATCATTAAATCACAAGGGTTTGTGTTGAAATGAAAAATGAATACTCTACACATGTCATGTACATATAGACAGTACACGAAAACATAATGAAAATCAAGGGGTACATCCTTTCCGTGACTTTCACGAAAAGTCTGCCTGTCAAGAGAGCTAATGTAAACACTGGGGACCATCTCGATACATTCCTCAATCATATCCACCAAAAATATCGCAAATATGTCACAAGCAAATTCCACAATGGTGTGTCAAATATTTGGTGCTTAGCAAACTTTGAGTAGTATATATTAAGACCTAGGTGGGGTGGTTGATGCTAGACTCTTTCTTAAAAAAATTAAACGCATACATAGAGTGACGTAGCCGGGAAAATGAGGTGTTTATTTTTTCTGTTGATGACCAAACTGAAACGTGTCGTATCTTTCTTATGCCGTGAGATTTGAGTTTTTTGGAGGAGGGGTACATGCAACACTCTGCGTTTGTTGTTGTTGTTGTTGTTGTTTTCTTTTCAATAAAACGCTTACACGCAGTGGAGTAGCCAGTCTTAATGACGCACACAGAAACATATTCAACCTCCTCCTCAACTTCAATTCACATCGTGATGGGTTAAGAAAGTGAATCCTCCACGCTGAGCTCGTTCCAATGAGAGGTCATAAGTTATGTTTTTGATGCAAAAACGAAAAAAATCGGTATCTCGGAATTTTGTTTGCAAGTGTTTGCTTTTCGTGTTCGGTAAAGGGATTTAACGAGTTCATCTACCGCTCATATCCGACGGGGCCATCGAAGTATTCGGATATAAGTGTGTCACGATAACTTGTCCGCTTGACGTTCAGATACGAGATGACCTGTCACATCCAATTTACATGCTTATAGCCCAGTGGTCACACTGCGCACGGACAATACGATCTCGCCGGACTTCACGATGTGCAGTTGATTACAAACAACAGTCGCCACCACTCAAGTGAATTCGGTTATAATACAAGTGGACTGTGGCTGTTAACTCTGTAAAGGCTATAATCATTAACTCCCATGAACAGTCTGCTTCTGTACACGCAAAATATACTTACCCTTGCGGTTAACTCGCCAACACATACAACCTAGGGTTCATTAGTCCAATATCGTGACAGTGTGCTCATCTTATAGCGCTGTTTTCAATCAATCGCACTACAAAAGATTGTGAGTCATTTCCCAATGTTGATGATAGTTTGTCTGGCCACACACCCGGTTGGCGTAATTCTGTGTTTTTTTCACCTTCCGAAACATCAGACAAGCAGTCCTATCATAATATAAAATATAAATTAAAAACAAAATAAATAAACTCACATGTGGGGGCTTCCAAAGAACTGATGAATAAATGATTTGACTACACATTTTCGGCTCCTTGACCATTAACAAGTGGAAAATAAACACTCAAGTTATAAAAGTTGACCACTGTGAAAGTCAGTGTTCATGGTAACACTCAAGTTATAAAAGTTGACCACTGTGGAAGTCAGTGTTCATGGTAACGGCTTTACATTTACTCATCGGTTGTGAAAATACAGTAACGCCACGTGAAAGAAGAACGTTACGCTTCTTCCATGCACACTGAGTTGTTAAATCGTGAATGTTTTTTGTTTAAAATAAATTTGGAGGATAGGAACAGTTTATAGGCAGATTATAAGAATTTCTGCTTCGAACAAAGATAGACGTTGCTCTGTATGACATCGAGTAGCATTTGCAGAACGTCTATGTCATACTACTTATTTATTTATTGGTGTTTAAGATCACATACTTCTGCACAATGGCTAATCATGACCATGACAGTTTTACGGGTGGAGGAAGCCGGAGTACCCGGAGAGAACCACCGAGCAACGGCGAGCAACTGCCAGCTCCCCAACATACTAACTCCACACACGCAGGGTTAGCATTGGTTGAAGACAAGTGGACCATCGACGTGCAGTACGCCTTGGTACACAGCGCCACCGTGCCCCCACGTGGGCAATGGGGTGAAGTGTCTTGCCCAAGGACACAACGTGGTTGCCGCAGGTGGGATTCGAACCGAGATCCTCTCGGCTTGCTGTCTGCACCTCTACCTACTGAACCACCCCCCCCCCCCCCCTTCTGAGTCATACAGCACGGCCTCTGTGGACTGGTCACTTTCAACGGCCGGGCAAAAGTTCCACGGAAACAAATCTATTAGATCCCAAACACTAATTATAGGAATAATCATCAAAAATTTATTTCATGAAGCAACGGGTACAACCCAGTGCTTTATTATTTAAAATTTTGCTGATGATGATTTTTGTTACTTGGTAAACGGAATGCGCGGGCATCACTGCCCGCACGTGGGTTACGACAAGTCCACGGCGACTGTACTGAACATGAGCTGGGTGGTTAAAATTGAATTTCTGTCTCACGAAACCATGTCTCAGGCTCCGTTACAATTTGCAAGAATGGGGATCTCCGAGTTCGACCAGCGACGACGTGACGTTTGCAAAATAATTTCTTGAATTACAAATTTTCTTTCCAATTTACACCCAAGGCACAGCCTATGACCGCTCAATGGAAGGAGCGGCACGGGCAGTATTTTAAGACATAAAAATATAATTTGAATGGTGGTTTTTGTGAACAGCGCTGACCGGATATTTCTATGTTGAGTTAATGTTTCGGTAATGCGTATCATCAAACCACACAGACTTAATGAGGAATTAACAACAATCAATCTCTTGTAGCAAGCAATTAGAGATACATGGAAGATTGAGTTTTTCTCGAAGAAAAACTAAATTTTCCTTGCATCTCTAATTGGCTTCGACAGATTTTTGATTTATTCTTTCAATTGCCAGCAGCACAAAAATACCAATATTAGTGAATTTATTTGCTCATCTGTGTTCAGACCTCTGTCAGTTAGTTAGTTACCGTGGTTAATCAGTTTGTGACCAAACACCAGACGTTCACATTTCTAGTTGCCACTGAAACGTCACAGCTGTGGAAACACTGGGGTGAGTTTGTCCGTTGCTGATCAAACATTTGATTGTGAACAAACGTTTTCGACAATCTCTGTCCTTCGTTTGTTTTCATTTCCGAAATGTTATCATCTGGACTTATCGCTGTTTCAGATATTATGCTGAGAATCATACACTTTTGATGTTTATCCAATTGTAACATTCCACGAATGACAGCATCGCTGTTTTTTCCAGGCAAAGTTTTGTTATTTTTAAAGTTTTGTTTTGTTTTCGGATCAAATGTTACGACATGCTCATTCACACAAAATCGTGGTTCGCCATTAGGGGTAAGATTCGGTGGATGACAATCAAGGACAGAATAAACTTAATAAAACACTTTTATTTTAACTATTTGGTAAATCTCCCCGACAGCTGATAGTGTAAACTAATGTTCCAGAATATTTGGAATTCAAACACAAAGACAGGGTGGAGGGTTCATGTGAGGGAATTATTAGTGAACTACTAAATGTAGATCTCGAACTTAGAAGTCGGTTAAAAATAATCGTCAGAGAAAGAGCCATGGAGGACGGCTGACTTAATTGGCGAGAAGGCGTCAAATTAAAGAGGTCTTTGGATGGCCTGAGTGATAAAGAGAAACCAGGTTTTGAGTACCTATACGGCATCTTTGGGGAGGGCACAGTTGTTCAAGATGAGGTAGCGGTCGCTGGAGCCAAGGGGAAAATTAGGAATGTGTAATTTAGGCATAGTATATGCCCTTGCACGCGTTCTTTCAGAATATCCGATATACCAGTCTATCGGAATAGAATTCAGTGAGATTGAAATGGGGAAGTGGGTTGGGAAAATGACGGGCCTGTGGTTAGTGGGTGACACACAGGAGAGGCGTTGTGTGCTTATCGGAGAGATTGAGAGGTATGGAGAGGTCCACAGGCCAGTTACGTCAACAAAACGGTCTCTCAGGAATATAATCGACACATAATGTGGGCACGATATCGGCTTGAATTTTGCGGTCACAATCAGCCTAGCAGGCGTATTCGGTTAAAACAAAACGCTGAATAATTTGGGGGACTGAACTGCGCTTTTGAATAAAAAAACTGTTTTTGGTAACAGGCTATTGGTAAATGCTGCGGGCTTGTTTGACAATTCATTGATGAGACTGGGGGTGAACGTTTCTGTATTGAATAAACAAGGGCGCCGGAAGTAGGCACAGAGGAGCAGCTTCTGCTTTGCCCAGGAGCTGGGGGATGGTGCAAGGGGGCAGCGCGTGTCCCTTCACGTCAAACGTTCACCTGTGGATAAGACTCTACTTCCGAGAACTGTAACTGAGAAACTCTCGAGTGTCCGTTTCTAAAATATTTTACGCGCGCCAATACCAATGGTGGGAGATATCACATTTTATTATGTCAGCTCTTGGGGTCAACCAATCAGCGTGGATAAATAGTGGCGGTCTATGCAGCCATATCAGGTCGATGATGACCTCGATATTAAATCAATATTCGGTGTGTGTCCTCCATATTGTTTTTAGAAATAAAATACAATACTTTATTTATTTATTTCAAAAACCCCGCTGTGGTTTGCTTTTCCGGTTGACCGGTGCGATCGCCCTTGACATTCGATTGTATTGATAATTCCAGTTGCAAACCAGCCGAACGAGAAAATAAATTACCGGGCCGATTAATTAAAGGGTCATACTGGATTTTGTCCGCTGACATATTATAGGAACCCCAAGCGGGCCGTAGGCCCGCAAAGGGTTCCACATACCCAGTCAGATAAATGTGTTCCAGAACAGAATTCTCTATAGCCGTCAATGTGATTTTTGAAGTGGACAGTAAATTTCAGTGAAAAAAACACGTAACTTCCGGTGTCGAATTGCCCATGCAATTGCAATTGGCCTGTCCTCCTCTGGGAATCAAATGTTTTTTGTTTCGCCTCAAAGCTTTGCGTGATACATTGGCCTACATATCTACACTTCAGGGGTAACCAGGCCTTCTCAACCGAGAACCGCGACAAATCAGCGGCCGGCCAAAGTATCACTATTATTACTCGAGTTCTGTCCTTCTGCAGGTTTGTCAATATACTCAGCTGATGATCTCATCATTTCAGATCGAACTCTCAGACCTGATTTCGTCGCAGCTTGTCTGCCAGTGATAACCTCAATCGAAAAAACGTACATATAACCGATAATATAACTGATAATTGTTGTTATATTGGTGCGATTGTATACAGATATGCATTGACACGTACCTCGTGAAATATCAAGATGAACAGAAACTCAGTTGTTGAATTATCCGAAAGTTAAGGTGTTGTAAAAGTAAGGAAAAGTTTGCTTGAAAAAAGGGTATACGGACGTTTCGTCCGCAAGCCGAGTCGTCCGCTTGTCAAGGAAAATATTGTCTGCACATTTTCTACATTTCGAACAAGACACCCACCCCCTACTAACGTGTGACATTTCCCCAGATTAAGCCCAATATTCTCACATATAAAGCCTCCTGATGTTGTATTTATGTTAAGAGTGTGATGTACAACATCATCTTTAAGGTTTGAAACACAAATGATGTCATATATTGGCTGATACATTGATATGTTTTTAAAAAATTGCACAAGTTGGAAATGCACATTTTTGGTGCACTCAAGAGACTCACCCACCCCCACATCACGTGGGGGTGGGTGAGTCTCTTGAGTGCACCTTCCCAACTAAAAGCCTAAACAAAATAGATATACATAATTATTATGTGTATATAGATAGGGAATTTGTAAAAAATCGCAAAACATTTCTTTTATTTAAAAACAGTATAATTGGAGCAGTCAGTGGAGCATTATCTCCGCTATACTGTCCCACTAAACATAACTAAAAAGTATTTAAATATAACCGACAAATGATAAAACAATCTAACAGTTACCATCATACTATAAACACTTACCCCCTACAGTCTCAGGTATTGCAAACCACCCTCACTCTTGACTGCCACTTGAAAATAACTATGAAACAAAATCTATAAACCCTCCACGAGGGCAAATCCGTGCGCACCACGGGAAACCAAACCAGCAGAATCATCAACCAGTTGATGGAGGCCGGTCCTAAAAAGAAGACGTCTTGCAAATTTTTGGTCCCCCCCCCCCCCAGGACCCCCCGCCCCCTGGAATAATTGCAAAATTATAAGATTATGTTACGGAACTTAATATAACAAGTTTTGATGCATTTCTTAATATAATTATAACACGTTTTGATGCGTTTCTTAATATTATTAATTCCTATAATACATTTGCTAATAATTTTGTGATTATTCTTTGTAAAGCGCCGGTGATGCTCTTCCAAGAATAATTGCAAAATTATAAGATTATGTTGCAGAATTTAATAAACCATAAATTTTGATGCGTTTCTTAATATAATTAATTCTTATAATACATTTGCTAATAATTTTGCTATTATTCATTGTAAAGCGACGGTGCGCCTCGATGAATACTTGCAAAATTATAAGATTATGTTGCAGAACTTAATATAACAAATTTTGTTGCATTTCTTAATATAATTAATTCTTATAATACTTATGCTAATAATTTTGCAATTATTCACTGTAAGGTGCCGGTGGAGCTCTTCAATGAAAAATTGCAAAATTATACGATTATGTTGTGGAACTTAATATAACGTACATATACTTTAAGAACTTTTACTGTAATAATATAATTTTTATTGGTAATCCATTGAATAAACAGTAATTAAAATTTATTAGATGGCTGGATAGTTTATTTTGTTCTGACATTTCTGTTTTCAGAATTTCATGCACATATATGAAATTTAATGCAAGGAGGTACATTAAGATATATTACAATGGAAGTACATTAAGATATATTACAATAGGTAATATACAATAAATTATACAATAAAATTATTATATAAATAAAAAATGATTCAAAATGTAATACTTGAATACTTTCCCCCAGCGAACGAGTTTCGGACGTGTTGGGTAGAATTGTAGAGGACGACTTGGGTAAAATTGCAGCGGACGATTTGGTTAACAGACGAAATGGGTGTAATTCGAAAAAGTGATACTGATAGGTTACTTTCAGTCCCGTTAGAAACCAAAACAAAGTAATAATGTGTTACTTTTTGGTGCATCTGTATTTCTGAACAGTGCTTCGTAGTTTCAAAAACTAAAAAATGGAAAATAATAACCCTTTTGGATATTTACCGCCATTGAAAATGGCATGTCATCTTTTTTCGGGAACTGGGGGAATCTTCAGTCTGGGGAGAACTAGGCCCAGGGAAGAATCAACCAAAAGAAAAGCAGTACACATCTGTTAGGATATTTTAGATACGCTACGATATTCGTTTTAACTCCTGAAAATAATTCTTAAAAAAAATATTAATAGATTGTTCGATATTTATTGAAAAAATATTAATATATCGTCGAGCAATTATCTCTGCAGTAAATTCACATTCAATGTGTTCTGTAATAGGGCCTAATTAACGTCTCTCATCTGTTAGAATGATATCCAATCACTGCGGCTCCAAGTCATTTCGTCCTCTGGTCAATTCGACCTCAAAATCATCTCTGTCCTAGTCACTTTGGTCATTTCGGCACCATTTTAAGTGTAGAGATCTATAAAGATCAGTGCATAGTTCATGTTTAGAAATAATGGATAATTACCTTTATTAAGTAATGTTCAGTTATTTGTATTTACAGTGTACAGAAGAGTTATACATGACATTAAAAATTATCCATGTGTTCAATTTTACATACATTTAAGATGCTATCTGTATAAGTAAGAGAAATTATTTTACTTTGAAATTTTGCAAAGAACCGGAATATGCAGTCATTTATTCATATTGTTATGCACAATTCCTAGTCACCTTCCAGTTTGAGGTTCACAGGGTTTCTTTTTCTTTTCTTTTTTTTCTGAAACAACAACCAAACTGCGATTTTGATACTACCATAAATATGTCCACATTTTCTAAAACACAGAGCAGAATCCTTGTAGTTATGCGCAATTCCTAGTCCCCTTCCAGTTCGATGTCCACGGGATCCCAGTGCCCCACTTCAAATGCGTACACTCAAACCAAATCACATTACTTACCCTCGCTTCCGGCTCTCATAGATTCATAAACAAATAATTTTATTCAGGTCACAAGTGATTTCAAATCCCACATAGTCCATGTGCATCTTCGACATGCTGAAACTTTTCTTTTATTTATTCATCATGAAAGAAAATCTACTAGACATATATCATGTATACCTGAATATCTAATTGAGAGATATATATGTTGAAAACAAATTAAATAGAAAAATGTTAAAATTCAAACAATATTTGAAAATATTTAAAGAGGCCGAAATGACCTGGTATATTGGGGCTGAATTGACCTGAGGCTGTAATGACTGGGGCCAAAATGACTTGGGGCCAAAGTGACTGGAATTCGCGAGAATTGCATCCAAACTGTCCTCCAACAATTTGACCCAAACTGGATACTAATCTAACCCAAACCATCCTTTGGCAGTTTGCCCCAAACTGTTCTCCAGAATAGGGACACATGATTCTTATTGATTTATTTATTGGGGTTTAATGACACTTCGATAGCCAGGGTCACTTCATGTCGGACAGTTTTACAGGTGGGAAAAGCCGGAGAGAACCACAGAGCAATTACAAAATCTAACGTACAAACAGCACACGCACTGGGTTAGCATTGGTTGAAGACATGTGTACGATTGACATGCAGTATGCCTTGGGACGCAATGGCACTACGTGGGCAGTGGGAATGAAGTGTATTGCCCAAGGAAACAAAGTGGTTTCTACAGGTGGTATTTGATAGAGGACCCTTTGGCTTGCAGCCTTCACCTCTAAGTACTGAGCCCTTTAACCTTCAAAACTGTATAGAACCAGCTAAAACATTTTGTAGAATGACCACATGAAAATTTCACAAGTACATAGTTTCATTATTAGTTTGTGATATTTGTTTTTTCTGTACAGTGGAACCCTGTTAATTGAAGAGCCACTTTGCCAATAACATTATTCAATTAGCAGGAGTATTCAATTAACAGGGATTGTGTCACTTTCCTGTATTCCAGAGATAAACTTAGCATTTATTCTATTATATTTTGTTTGACAGAGCTCCATGAGCTCTGTCAAACAAGATATAATAGATTAAATGCCTGTATTGAATGTACTGAGGCCAAATTGGTCTATAACCAAAGGAAAACTGGGAAGAGTCAGGGCAATTTCTCAACATGTTACAAGATTTTTTATTCAATTAACAGGAAATTACTCTATAACCTATATTCAATTACCAGGTCAAATTTGTACTGGAGGTAAATGGTTTTGTGTTGGGAAATTATATTCTATTAACAGGGATACAGTTAAAACTAGAAGTCTTAACATGAAATACGCACAAATAGCACGTCGATTTGTGCGTTAATCTACACGTTATGACCATAGTAAGGCTATCATATTCTGTACATATGGCCTGTGCACAAGCAATGATTCAGCCAATGGACCTCCGGGTAACCCGGAGATCCATTGGCAGAAACATTGCCTGTCTTTACTATGAGTAATCAGGAGAACCTGCCATGCTTTGGATGCCATTCGATATGGCAATTGCGCGCAATTCCTACGTGTAATTAAGCCTAGATAAGCGCACAATTCGGGACAGGACTTCTAGTTTCAACTGTATACAATTAAGATATATCCAATTAAGTGGTGGGCACAACTGTATAACCCCCACCCCATCCCACCCTCACCACCCCCACCCCCCAAACACCCCCCCCCCCCCCACCACCACCAACACACCCCAATCAAAACCATCATTCAAAGGTCTTGGATTCAGCAAATTTGATTTCTTTATTTATTGGGTTTAACAACAATTTTTACAGCCAGGGCCACCCAACAGTTTTACTGGGGGAGGAACCCAGCCAGAGCACCCAGAGAGAACTACCGAGCTTATTTCAGTTGCCGCAATTGGGATTCGAGCTGAGAACCTCTCACAGCTTGTTTTGGGAAGGTTTTTTTTGTTCCAGCTTCATTAAGGTTTGTTTCATATCGCACTTGTAATTTTGTCATAATTAGTAATCATAAATCCTTAACATAAAACAATAGAAAAATGCATAGAATATTTAAAAAAAAATTCTGTGAGGATTTGACCTCAAGAGGTGATGACATTCGACCACAACTGAGACCGAATATTCTAAGAAAAAGTATGAGGGCTGAATCTTCCTGTGACTGAATCTTCATGAACCCCTTTTTTCAAACTAAATTGCCCATTACTGATAAAGCACCATAACTAAGGCAAAAACAATACTATGAAATTTCCAAGTCTGAAATTCTATAAATTCCAAATAAATTTACACAAATTATATAGCAAAATGAAGGATGTGGTGTATAGTATGTGTGCATCTCACACATTGACACACAGTCGCCATCAGACATCAGCGGATCCTGAAAGTGTGCTATCGGTACCATATTTGTACCATAATTGATAATAATAAAATAATATTTCATAAGAACAACAAACACAGGAATTCAAAATGCAGCCTCAAGGCAGCATGGTGGTGAATGCCAATGCTGTCCCATTGTCCTTGAAAGGGGGAGTCCTTTACAAAATAGGTTTTTGTTTTGTGATACTCTGGATACTCCCCATTTTTAGCTCAGCTTTGACAAAGTCATATTTAAGGTTGTGTCATAGCCCGTTGTCCGTCTGTTTGGGAACAACAATTCAGCACGACTCGGGCTTCCGTCTGTTTGGGAACAGCAATTCTATACGACTCGGGCTAGAGGTTGTATTTATGAACCGATCTTTACGAAACTTCTTGGGTACCTTTGTTATCACCGTGGGACGAGAACGAGTGTTTTTGGGTGCGGTCCAAAATGCAAGATGGCCTCCAGCAGCCATTTTGTACAGAAATTAGTGAAATCAGTTTTTTTGTACAGAACTTCTGTATGAAAGTTCTGATTTGAACAAATTTTTGTATGAATGTTTAGTAACATGGAGTACATGACATATAATACAGTTTTTTTTCTCGTGCTGAAATTATGCAAATTAGATGAACTTTAATTTATTCAGTGCTACTTACATGTATACCCAGTAAGTGCACATGCCAATATGGCTTGGGCGAGGCTGTATTTATGAACTGAACTTCATGAAACCTCTTGGGTACCTTTGCTATCACCTTGGGATGAGAATGAGTGTTTTTGGGTGTGGTCCAAAATTCAATATGGATACCAGTGGCCATTTTGTACCGAAATTAGGTACAATCAGTTTTTTGTACAGAACGTCTATACAACTTATAGGCCGTAATTATGAATCGATCTTTACAAAATTTCTTGGGTACCTTTGTTATCACCATGGGGTTAGAATGAGTGTTTTTGGGGGGAGTCCAAAATTCTAGATGGCCGCCGGCAGCTATTTTGTACTGAAAATGAAATTACCGCAATCAGTTTTTTGTACAGAACTGTATGAAAGTTCTGATTTGAATAAATTTGTGTATGATTGTTTAGCAACATGGAATACATCACATGAAATACAGGTTTTTTCTTGTACAGAAATTATGCAAATTAGACAAACTTTGATTTATTCAGTACTACTTATACACAGTAAGTACACATGTCAATACGGCTCGGGCTAGGGGCTGTATTTATGAACCGATCTTCACCAAGCTTCTTGGGTACCTTTGTATACCTAGGGACGAGAATGAGTGGTTTGGGGTGCGATCCAAAATTCAAGATGGCTGCCAGAGGCCATTTTGTACCAAAATTAGATACAGTTTTTTGTACACAACTTCTATACGGCTCAGGCTAGAGCCCGTATTTATGAACCAAGGTTTGCTGTGTACTAAGGCATACTGCATGTTCTTGGTGCACCTGTCTTCGAACAAGGTTAACCCAGCTTGTGTAGTATGTTGGGGAGCTCACAGTTGCTTGCCAATGCTCAGTGGTTCTCCTGGGGTACTCTAGTTTCCTCCATCCATAAAACTGCCATGGTCACAATAAGCTGTTGTGCAGATAAATGTGACCTTAAACACCAATAAATAAATAAGAAAAAGAACACACCACCTCATACCCGTTTAGACTCTCCAGTTTCCATTCACCTTGGTATCCCTCGGTTTGCCTTTGTGTTTAGTATGCCCGACAGAAAAGGAGTGATTTCTTTTTCTAAAAGAGCAAAACAAGAAACGTGTATGCGTGTTCATCTACGCGATATGACCATAGTAAGGCAATCAAATTCTGTAAATATGGCCTGTGGCCTGTGCACAAGCAATGTTTCAGCCAATGGACCTCCGGGTAACCCGGAGGTCCATTGGCAGAAACATTGCCCGTGTTTGCTATAAGTAACCAGGAGAACCTGCCGTGCTTTGGATGCCATTTCATTCGCGCAATTGAGCCTAGATAAGCGCACAGTTCGTGACAGGACTTCTAGTTTTAACTGTACATCACAAAAAATACTGTATAATACAGGTTTTTTTCTCTTGCAGAAATTATGCAAATTAGATGACCTTTAATTTATTCAGTGCTTCTTATACACTGTAAGTGCACATGTCAATACGCTAAGTCTGGAGGCTGTATTTATGAACCGATCTTCATGAAACTTCTTGGGTACCTTTGTTATCACCTTGGGATGAGAACGAGTGTTTTTTGGGTGTGGCGGCCCGATATTAAAGATGGCTGCCAGCTTTCACACTGTTGTTTACTGAGGTGAAGTCACTTTACCATTACCAAGCTACCTACTAAATACCAAAGGGAAGATTTTTCAGCGCACTCTTATTACTTCAGCACCCATAATTCTCAAATATGGCATTAAAACCAATCACATACTAGTACTGCTTAAATCTATTTACATAATCAGAATACACCATCAGGGGTGCATTGGCTCAGTAGGTAGAGGTGCAGACTGCAAGCCGAGAGATCCTCGGTTCGAATCCCACCTGCAGCAACAGCTTTGTGTCCTTGGGCAAGACACTTCACCCCCACTACCCATGTGGGGGCAAGGTATGCTGTGTACTAAGGCATACTGCATGTTCTTGGTGCACCTGTCTTCGAACAAGGCTAACCGTGCTTGTGTAGTATGTTGGGGAGCTCACAGTTGCTTGCCATTGCTCAGTGTTTCTCCTGGGTACTCTAGTTTCCTCCATCCATAAAACTGCCATGGTCACAATAAGCTGTTGTGCAGATAAATGTGACCTTAAACACCAATAAATAAATAATAAAAAGAGCACACCACCTCATACCCGTTTCTCGCCTGTTTTCCTTCACCTTGGTATCCCTCGGTTGCCTCGGTGTTTAGTATGCCCGCCAGAAAAGGAGTGATTTCTTTTTCTAAAAGAGCAAAACAAGAAACGGTAATTTTTAACAGGTAGTTACGAAATAATTTTCATGAAGCGCACAATTTTATGTTAGTTAATAGCTGAAAAAAAATGCAGGGTGATATTTGCAAATCTTATTTTATTACTGGCACCAGGTACTGGTAATGAAAATTGTTGTTTGTCATCAATACTTGATCAAGTTTCTGACAAAGCTCATTATACTATTCCAATATGTTAGCTACTGTACATAAGCACACAATTTGATGTTAGTTTACCATTATACTGGTGCTAAGCCAGGATATCTAAGTTACATGTAGGGGCAAGAGTAATACATGTATCTAGTGGGAGCCATAAAGAATATGATACACAGAATCACCTGAGCCACATAGCAGTGAGATAGGGGTGAGGACAAGAGGGTGTGTGACCCTCTCATCAGTGGAGGGGTCTGGTGCACCCCCCCCCCCAAAAAAAAAAAAAAAAAAACAACAAAATTTGAAATTCAGTACAGTAAAACACAGTTACCTTGACTCTGTGCTGCTGTGTACTGGTCACTTTCTGTGGGTGGGCAATATTTCTGCGGATGCAATGATATTAGTTTTCAAACATTGTTTACAGCAATAATCATCAAAAATTTAATTAATGAACCACAGGATACAATTCGGTGCTTCATTAATTAAAATTTTATTGATGATGATTTTCTATTACCTGGAAAAAACATGCATGGACATAATGCACTGCCCATGCAAGGATTATGACCAGCAACTGTACTGTATGTCTGTGTCACTGCTATGAGCAGGGACTAATCTAAATGGGTGGGTGTGTTTACAAATATTCATATTTTTTAACACCTGATAACAAAGTAATATAAGTTTATAAACAACCACACAATTGACTTTTAATTACAATACTCCTAATTCCTATTAAACATATATGAATGTTTATTAATTTTGTGGAATGTTTACACTGTGTAGCTTATTTGGGCCTGTATGTTTGTTAAAATTGCCCTTCCACTACGGAGGACTTTTTGAAATCAGTCTACACTGGATTGTGTGGTATTCCTTTGTGTAAGACAGTGTATTCATTGTAATAATATTCATGCATAAGTTCATGTTCTTGGTTTGTTTTAGGCCTCATAATCTACAGAATAGCTTGGATGGAGGTGTATTCCATCACTTGAGTGCAAGAAGGCTTTGCAATGCTACATGTATAGCATAAACCTTGTTGCACTCCAGGGACAAATTTATCAATTTTAATAACATGGGTAAAATATCGGACATGAACCGTTAATTTTTTTTTTTTTTAGCTCACTTCGACAAAGTCAAGCAGGGCTTATCTAATCACTCACCATCCATTGTCCATCCATCTGTCATCCATCAACACCATGTTTTGGTCAATTCAAGTTAAAGTTTGTGTGAGTAATGGTACCAAATGGGTATTACATTTTTGTTTAACTCAACATGCCCAGCCCCATAGGGAGGGGGTGGGGTAAAATGCTCCCAAAATATTTTAAAAATCTTATGAACCAGTGGGTACAGTGACTTTATATTCGTTATGGAACTACCTTTTGAGGTGTAGAATCACGCTTGTTCAAACGTACTTTGTGAAGCAATATTTGGCTTTGTAATGGCAGTGGTTAGATTTTTGGTACCACCCAAAATTTCTATTTTCCGAACCGATGGTCCGATTTGAATGAAATTCAGTATCGTGGTAATATTGGGTCATAAGTACTTACCTCATGCAAAAAAACCCTGCATCCCCATGGGAACCCCAGGAGCAAAAAATAGAAATGTTTTCAAACTCCCATGTTTCCCAAACCACTTGGAACAGAGAACTGTTATGTGGTATGAAGCATCCTTAGAACCAGTAGAATCGAATGGTAAAAAAAAATGCCCTCTGTTGTTGTTAGAGAGTTCTGCAGAGGGCATCAGAATAATGTTGGTGCAGCATTTTTGCAAACATTTTAGAAAATCTTTTCTCAAGAACCAATGTTCAGAATCTTTTGATATTTGGTATACAACATCCATAGAGGGGTCAGATACAAGTTTGTTAAAATGAAGCCCATTCGTTCATATTTGGACTCAATGCAGAAGCCCAAATTTTATGAGGAATTTTCTTTAAAAATCTTCTTCAGAACCACGAGTCAGAATTTTTTAATGTTTGGTACCCTCATTGTTATGATGGTCTGATTCACGATTGTTCAAACCAAGTCCCTATGTTAATATTTGGGCTTCCTTTGGTAGCCCAAATTTAACTTAGGGCTGTATGGGGAAGTTTTTTTTAAAAATCTTCTTCTTCAGATCCACCAGTCAGAATGCTTTCGTATTTGGTATACAAAATCTCTAAGGGGGGAGGGGTGGGGGTGGGGGTTTGTTCAAATCGGGTCTGTAGGTTAAAGTTTGGGCTCACTATGGTAGCCCAAATTTTTACTTTGTGCAATATGAGGAAATTTCTTTAAAATTTTGTTCTTCAGATCCACCAGTCAGAATGCTTTCATATTTGGTATACAGTATCTCTAAGGAGATCAGATTCAACTTTGTTCAAATCGAGTGCCTGGGTTGATATTTGAGCTCCCTATGGGAGCCGGAATTGGCCAAGTAGCTGAAGAATTGGACATTTTTTATTCAGTACCCTCAAGAGGTGAAGAGTAATCTACATAGGTTGTATCAAAATGCTTGAGAGGGGAGCTCCACATTTTAAATCATAATCAACTAAAGAAAAGGCATGATGCTTGGACTGTTTTTGTCACTCCCGAGGGGCTCAAAGATTTGCAGTGTATCCTATGGAGATGGATTGCTTAATGTAGATTCATTCTTGGACTCTTATATCGTGTTCTGTTCTCTGTTTATATCGTGTTCTGTTCAAGGTGAGCGTTTCAGGCCCTGTGGGGCCTCTTGTTTATTTATTTATTTATTGGGTTTTAACAGCACTTTCGAAAGCCAGCAGCTACAAGTTTCTTCTCTCCTTGAACCAAGCATCTCGCCCAACTTCAGCACTCATGGTCCACTGAGTTTTTAGCTCACCTGACTTTCAATCAGGGTGAGGTGTAGTGATCACTTGCCGTCTGTCGTCCGTCGTCCGTGAACATGGTGTTTGCGTCTTCTCCTCCAAAACTGCTGAACTGATTAATCATTTAAGTGAAATGTGAGATGTTTGTTTGTTATGACATTGCATTTTGATTTTGCTTAAATCAAGTTGCCCTGCCCCCAGTAGGGCCATGCCCCAAAATTTTGCCTAAATCTTAAAAAAATCTTCTCGTGAACCAGGAGTAGCAGAGATTCGATATGTGGTGTGCTGCTTCCTTTTGAGGTGTACACTCAGTTTTGTTCAAGAGAAGTTTGTGGGTCTTTATTTGCCTTCATTATTGGAGGGCATGTATTTTTGCCCCTCCCAAAATTTCTGTTTTTCGAACCAAGAGGCTGATTTGAAGCAAATTTAATTTTTGGTTTTATTTGATCATAAGTAATTAATTTATGCCCCAAAATATTTTCCCATCCCCCCATGGGAACCGCAGGAGCTAAAAATAGAACAAAATTCAAAACGCACATATCTCCAAAACTACATGGCACTGAGAATTCTTATTTGGTGTGAAGCTTCCTTGGGACCAACAGAATGGAATGGTCTAAGCAAATTTCTGTCAGGTCAATCATGGGGTACTTTTTCGTGACTTTGAAAAAATGCTTAGTCAGCGTTCTGTAACACTGTGGGTAATAAAGAAAGCATTTAAGACTCTTCTTCACCCAATTCACTCCTCCAAAACCTTTCAGATTTCACATACACCATCTTTGCAAGATGTTTTTACACGTTTATTGAAATCAAATCCCTGGGTCCATATTTGGCCTCTCTATGGGAGTCCAAATGTTGAAATTAGTGCAGTATGAGGAATATTCTTTAAAAATCTTTTTCTTCAGACCCACCAATCAGAATCTTTTGATATTTGCTATGCACCATCATTAGGCGGGTGAGATTTAAGTTTCTTCAAGCCAAGACTATATTTTGGCTCACCAGGGTTTTGCAAATTGTGAGAAGGGTGATTTCATTCCTCTGATGTTCTTGCAAATGCTTGTTAAGAAGATCCATATTTACCATTCCCCCAAAATTATAAGCATTTTTTCATCAGATAAAATTTAATAAAATTAAATTAATTTTAGAGCTGAAACGATTAAAGGGTTTTCGTGATTGATTAATCGCATGGGTTAACCTTGGTTAACCGATTAATCACTTGCCCCAATAGGTAGCTGAATAATTGCTGTACCGTTGACCATTTATATAATTAAAACTTTACTCAGCATAATGGACAAAACCGGGCAGCGCCATATACAAACATGTCCATTCAAATTGTATTATATTTTCAATTTTTGTCTCAAAACATAGCTTATGACCCCTCATTGGAACAAGCTCATTGAGCTTGTTCCAATAGGGGGGGGGGGCATAAGCTATGTTTTTGAGACAAACATTGAAAATCTTTAGAATTTCTTGTGCTAGTATCGTCTGCTACCTGCATTTGGTGAAGGGTTGAGAATGACCGTTTTCAGCTACTGATACAGTATAATGATCATGCAAGTGAACAAGTATTTTGGCACGTAACTGGCATGCATTTCTCTGTCTCATGCAATTGATGTGAGCCAGTGTGACAATGTTTGCCTGTTTTGGAGCAAGTTTGTTCCATAGTTAACCCATACAGGGTATTTTTTGTTTTTAAAAATTTGATTAACAGTTTCCATCTTGGTTTCAAAAAGTGATGATAAATAGTGAATATGAGCTTACCTAATATGAAAGAAAAATGGTTAGCAGTTGGACATTTTTGTATAGCATTTTGCGATGTGAATCCAGCCATCAAATACCCTGCCATATAGTACCGTACTTCAAAAGTAACGGTTAACCGATCAATTACTTTTTTTTATCAATCAAGATATTGATCATTGGTTAGTCGATTAATCGGTGTGAGCCAGTGTGAGATTCAAGTTTGTTTACGCCAAGTCCCTGAGTTCATATTTGGGCTCACTGTGGGAGATTCAAGTTTGTTTATGCCAAGTCCCTGGGTTCATATTTGGGCTCACTGTGGGAGCCTGAATTATAACTTAGTTCAAAATGAGGAATATTCTTCAAAAGTATTCTTCACATTCAGCAGTCAGAATGTTTTGATATATACAGTATCCTTAGGGAGGTGAGATATAAGTTTGTTAAAGCCAAGTCCCTGGGTTCATATTTGGTCTTCCTGCAGGAGCCCGAATTGTACCAAAATTTCTATTTTCCAAATTGAGAGGCTGATTTGAAGCAAATTTGATATGATGGGCTTATTGGGTCGTAAGTACCTAATTTATGCCAAAACATTTTCCTGTGGCCCTGTGGGAACTGCAGGATCTAAATATAGAAAAAAAATTAAAACGCCCATATCTTCAAAACTACATGGCACTGAGAATTTTTATTTTGTGTGACGCTTCCTTACGAACAGGCGAAAAGAATGGTCAAAAAAAATTGCCATCAGTTTTATCATAGGGAAGTTTTCCAGGACTTATGTGGAGTCATCATTTTAGTAATGGGAAAAACATTAAAGAATCTTCTTCTCCCATACCACTGCTCCAAAGGCTTTCATATTTTGCATATAACATCTTTGGAAGATTTATTCACATGTTTGTTGAAATCAAATCCCTGGGTCCATATTTGGGCTCTCTATGATTAGATTAGTGCAATATGAGGAATAATTTTTTTAAAATCTTCTTCTGATCCGCTCTTCAGAATATTTTGATATTTGGGATGCTGCATCCTTAGAGGGGTGAGATTCAAGTTTGTTTGAGCCAAGTCCCCGGGTTCATATTTGGGTTCCCTGTAGGAGTCCAAATTACAACTTAGTTCAATAAGAGGAATATTCTTTAAAATCCAGTAGTCAGAATCTTTTGATATTAGTATATAAAAGCATCCTTAGGGATGTGAGATTCAAATTTGTTCAAGCCAAGTCCTTGGGTTCATATTTGGGCTCTCTGTGGGAGCCTGAATTATAACTTAGTTCAATATGAGGAATATTCTTTCTTTTTTTTGAGATCCACCGGTCAGAATCTTTGGATATTTTGTATAAGCTTTTCTGAGGGGCAGATGCAACTAAATGTTCAAATAAATTCCCTGGGTTGATATTTAGGCTACCATATCAGGTGAATGCCATCAGGCCCTCTGGGGGGGGGGGGGGGGGGGGGGGGCTCTTGTTTGTTTTCTGTTTGACAACATTGCCCTGGCTCTTCTATCTATATTTTTCATTTTAAGTTAGTCACTACTTTTATTTAGGCTTCCCAAATTTGTTACTGCATTAAATGTCTGTCTGTCCTTCGAATGAAATGTTTCTTTGCTTTTCATTTGCCTGGGTCAACATTTTAAATAATTTGCAGCTATCTTTCACCCTCCAACCTCCCCCCCCACCCCCACACACACACATACACACAAACACACACACACACACACACACACACACACATACAAAAATCTGGGCTGGCAAGTATTGAGTATTTTATCAAAAAAGTGGTACTCGAGTACTTCAAGTACTGAGTACTTTGGACCCAGCCTATCACAAGTGTATTAAACATCAAAGAGTATATTATATACTTGAAACAAATACAGTACAGTGGCAGTGTACTGCTCACTTTCCATGGATGGGCAATATTTCCACGGATACAAATTCATACAATAATATTTGATACCAAACACTAACTATAGGTATAATCATCAAAAATTTAAATAATGAAGCACCAGGTACAAACCGATGCTTCATCAATTAAAATTTTGTAGATGATGATTTTTATTGACTGGTAAATGCATGAGTGGACATCACTGCCCACGCGTGTATTACAACCCATCCACGGCGACTGTACTGTAACTTGTCCTCTTTGTGAACATATTTTCTACAATTTCACTCCTTTTGACAGAATGCATGCCTGTGGGGATTAAAACCAAAATAGTGAAAGTGCACTTGTGGATATTTGCAGCACAAGCACAGCACTAATGAATCAATATTTGATGATTTTAGGAATTTTAACAGTGTCATGAGACACCACAGCAGTACTGGTCATTCTGTTGGAAAAAATCACTGTTTTATGACTCGAGGTGCCTTAACTGAGAAAACTTAGGCTTTTTCTTACAAAGATTGCAGAATATCAAACACAATGTGAAATGTGTTCAGAAGCAAGAATGTGATTAAAAAATAATGGGAAATTCATGTCACCATCAATTTATTTATAAATTAATAAAGTGTTTTAGCTCACCTGAGCAAAGCTCAGTGGGAGCTTTACTGATCACATTCTGTCCGCCGTCCGTCCGGCGTTAACTTTACATTATTCAAATGTTGGGTAAATGTTTATTACCTAATGCCAATTCATATTTGTTCAAATGAAGTTGCCCCCTTCTCCTGGGTGGTGCCATGCCCCCAAGGGGCACCAAAATCTTCTCATCAACCAGCAGTAGCAGAGACTTGATATATGTTATGCAGCTTCCCTTTAAGGTGTAGACTTGGATTTCTTTAAGCGAAGTTTGATGGGCTATATTTGGCATCGTTATGGGAGGGGCAAAATTTTTGGCCCCGCCCAAAATTTCTATTTTCCGAACCGAGAGGCTGATTTGAATCAAATGTTATGTGAGGGCTTATTGGGTCATAAGTACCTAATTTATGCCAAATTTTCTTTTTCTGTAGCCCCGTGGAAACCGCAGGAGCTAAAAATCGAAAAAAGTAAAACGCCGTATCTCCAAAACTCCACGGCACTGAGAATTTTTATTTCGTGTGAAGCTTCCTTATGACCAACAGAAAGGATTGGTCCAAAAACTTGCCATCGGTTTTATCATAAGGTACAGTTTCGGGACTTTGAAAACACTTTTTAACACTGTAGGCAACGGGAAAAACATTAAAAAATCTTCTTCTCTAGATCCAGCAGGCAGAATCTTTCGATATATGGTATGCAACATTGTAGAGTGGATCTGATTCGAGTTTGTTCAAATCCGCCCCACTGGGTTTATATTTGGGCTCAGTATAGGAGCCCGAATTCAAACTTGGTGCATTTCAGGCAAATTTCTTAAAAAATCGTCTTCACCAGATTCAGCTGGCAGAATCTTCTGATATTTGGATTGCAACATTGTGGGGTGGATCTGATTCAAGTTTGTTCAAATCGGCCCCCTAAATTCATATTTGGGCTCACAAGAGAAGCATTTCAGGCAAATTTCTTTAAAAATATTCTTCTCCAGATCCAGCAGGCAGAATGTTTTGATATTTGGTATGCGACATTGTGGGGTGGATCTGATTCAAGTTTGTTCAAATCAGCCCCCTGGATTCATATTTGGGCTCACTATAGAAGCCCGAATTCGAACTTAGTGCATTTCAGGCAAATTTCTTAAAAAATCTTCTTCTCCAGATCCAGCAGGCAGAATCTTTTGATATTTGATATGCAACATTGTGGGGTGGATCTGATTCAAGTTTGTTCAAATCAGCCCCCTGGGTTCATATTTGGGCTCAGTATAGGAGCCCAAATTTGAACTTAGTGCATTTCAGGCAAATTTCTTTGAAAAACTTCTTCTCAAGATCCAGCAGCAGAATCTTTTGATATTGGGTATGCAGCATGCTTAGGGGGTGAGATTCAAGTTGTTCAAGCCAAGTCCCTGGGTTCATATTTGGGCTCACTGTGGTAACCCGAATTATAACTTAGTTCAAAATGAGGAATTTTCTTTAAAAATCTTCTTCAGATCCAGCAGTCGGAAAGTTTCGATATTTGGTATGCAGCATCCTAACGAGGGTGAGATTCAAGTTTGTTCAAGCTATGTCCCTAGGTCCATATTTGGGCTCACTGTGGGAGCCCGAACGATAACTTACATGTAGTTCAAAATGAGGAATTTTCTTTAAAAATCTTCTTCTTCAGATCCAGCAGTCAGAATGTTTTAATATTTGGTATTCAGCATTCTAAGGGGGGTGAGGTTCAAGTTTGTTCAAGCCATGTCCCTAGGTCCATATTTGGACTCACTGTGGGAGCTTGAATTGTAACTTAGTTCGAAATGAGGAATTTTCTTAAAAAATCTTCTTCAGATCCAGCAGATGAATGCTTTTGATATTTTTTATGCAGCATCCTTAGGAGGCAAGATTCAAGTTTGTTCAAGTCATGTCCCTAGGTCCATGTTTGGGCTCACTGTGGGAGCTCGAATTATAACTTAGTTCAAAATAAGGAATTTTCTTTAAAAATCTTCTTCTTCAGATCCAGCAGTTGGTATGTTTTAATATTTGGTGTGCGGCATCCTTAGGGGGTGAGATTCAAGTTTGTTAAAGCCATGTCCCTAGGTCCATATTTGGGCTCACTGTGGGAGCTTGAATTGTAACTTAGTTCGAAATGAGGAATTTTTTTAAAAAATCTTCTTCAGGTCCAGCAGATGAATGCTTTTGATATTTTTTATGCAGCATCCTTAAGAGGCTAGATTCAAGTTTGTTCAAGCCATGTCCCTAGGTCCATGTTTGGGCTCACTGTGGGAGCTCGAATTGTAACTTAATTCAAAATGAGGAATTTTCTTTAAAAATCTTCTTCTTCAGATCCAGCAGTTGAAATGTTTTGATATTTGGTGTGCGGCATCCTTAGGGGGGAGGGGGTGAGATTCAAGTTTGTTAAAGCCAAGTCCCTGGGTTCATATATGGGCGCCCTGTGGGAGCCCAAATTATAACTCGGTTAAATATGAGGAATATTCTTTAAAAATCATTTTTTTTAGATCCACTTGTCAGAATCTTTGGATATTTGGTATAAGCTTTTCTTAGGAGGAGTAGATGCAACTTGTTGAAATCAATTCTCTGGGTTGATATTTAGGTTACCATGTACAGGTGGGCGCCCTCAGGCTCCCTGGGGTCTCTTGTTTTAGGAAAAAATGCATGCTGAGAGCTTGGGGGAGGGGGGGGGTACATCCAGGGCTATAATTTACCTCATCACTAGGTAAAAGAATATTTGACATCATTTGTTGAGATAAAATGGCACTTTCTATTGACATTGGTGGATTATATGGCCTCAGCCAGGGCTTATAAGAATCTGAGAATTGATTCCCGTTGAGATCCGTGCAACAAAACCAGTGAGAAACCATGTAGCTTCTCGTAACATTGCTGCTAGGATTCACATGAAAAGAACTGAGTCAGTTTAACCCTTTACCTAACACAAAGGCAGCAAATTAACCAATACAACACTAACATGACCTGAAATATTGTGACACTGGCAATAAAATTTGTACAAATATGGCTGTCATTGGAACCAGCTCTCATCAGCCGGTTCCAGTAACATCCATAATTATTACGCTTGATGAATATTGTTTATTTTTAGCTCACCTGACTGTAAGTCAGGGGGCGCTTAAATGATGACTTTCTGTCTGTCCACCATCAGTCCATCCTGTTCGGCGTGAACTTTACATTACTAACCTCTCCTCAATGAGGAGTCCTCATAAACAACTGAGCCGAATTGAACCAAATTTGATATTCATGTTCCTTATCATATATGAATTCCAGTTTGTTCAAATAACGTTGCCACACCCACAGGGGGCCCCAAGCATTTCACTGATAGCATGCATAAATTGTTTTCCAAAATTGAAAAAAAATCTTCTCCAGAACCATGTATAAGAATCTTTTGATACTTGGTATACAGCATCTCTAGGGGTGGGAGGGATAGGTTCAGGTTTGTTCAAATCAAGTCCCTGAGTTGATATTTGGGCGCCCTATGGGCACCCAAATATCAACAGTGCAACATGAGGAAATTTCTTTGAAAACCTCCTTCAGATCCACCAGTCAGAATGCTTTCATATTTGGAATGCAACATTTCTAGTGGGGTGGGGGCAGGGGGCAGGGTAGATTGAAGTTTGTTTGAATCGGGTCTCTGGGTTAATATTTGGTCTATCTATTGAAGCCCAAAGTTTAACTCAGTGCAGTATGAGGAAATTTCTTTAAAACTCGTTTTTTTCAGATCCACCAGTCAGAATCCTTTCGTATTTGGCTTACAGCATTTCTAAGGGGGTCAGATTCATGTTTGTTCAAGCCAAATCTATGGGTTAATATATGGGCTCATTATGGGAGAGCAAATTAACTCAAAGCAACAGAAAATTTCTTTAAAAATCTTTTTCTTCAGACCCACTAGTTTAATGCTTTAATATTTGGTGTACAACATCTCTGGGGAGGTCAGATGTAAATTTGTTCCAGTTTGGTTCCTGCCAGGCAGAACCCTTTCATATTTGGTATCGCAGGAAGGGGGGGGGGGGGCAGATCTGAGTTTGTTCATTTCAGGTCTGTGGCTTAATATTTGGGCAGGGGTGGGTTAGGTTCGAGGTTGTTCATAAATGTTCAAATCCATTCCTTAGAGCTTTTCCATAAAATTTGCCTTTCAAAGTGCAGTGACACAACAACCCTTGGAGGTTTGGCAGTACTTGTCTACAGCTGTCAGAATTGGAAGCAATCAGGAAGACCTATGCTAATAATCATCTAACATGGACAATAGAATTATGAATAATTTCATAACATTATTCCTATGTAGTGTCCATGAACCTTGACTAACTGAATCTGCCTCAAAATACTTCTCTGAACCACCTCGTCAGGTGAGCGATTAAGGGCCCAGGGGGGGGGGGGGGAGGGGGGGGTAAAAATCAGTAGTTGGTGTTGTAAAAATTAAAAAAGCTGCATTGGGTAAAGGGTTAACATGTATTATCAGTATGCAACAGGGGTTCAATCATTCTAATAGGATACTGGCCCATAGCAGGTCTGAATTCTCGGAACGATTTCCGCAAGAATCCAAATGGATTCTCCCAAATTTAGAGGAACTATAAGCCCTGCACAACCCCAATTTTGAAACGAAATTGACATATTGTTTCATGGTGGTGGGGCCCTATTTATCTTGCTGTATGATTAATTAAAACAGATTTTGTGAAAAGGTTTTGTGTGCTGATGCAGATTTTAGTTTTATTTTGGGATTTGGGTAGTTTCAAAGAAAGCTGTGAATTCTTATCCCTCCCAACTTATTGGGTAACAGAGTAGAAATTCTTTCGGAGGCAATAACAGTTTTTAAGCCTATTTGACACAGATTGGGCAGTTCTCTTCAAAAGAACAAATTTCCCATGCTTTGGACTAGACAGAAGCCAAAAGTTGAATTCTATTGCAGAAATGACTCTTTCATCACATGAAAGAGGTAACTGTATCTTTGGTAGGGTTGGGTTTGCTCATAGGTATAACTGTTGTAAATATTTTAATTAGATTTACATGCCTCGAAAAGTTGCGCTCGGAAATTATGTAATTCCCAAAACTAAGCAGTCTTGGGGAAATATATTGTTTCAATAAACATTTGAAGAAGTCTACTGACATTTTGCATTACTTTTGAATGTTCCAGATGAATAAAGATGATGATTTGAGGACTTTTAGAACCTAAAGAATTGTTTGACTATTGGTGTGTTTTGTTTGGGAATTCCCTGAGAAATATGAACATGTGGCCAGCACTTCCCTTTCTGTTAGTTTTTCTTTTATTTGTTGCATGACCCCTTTTTAAAAATCATTAAAAGGTTGTCTGAAGGGCTATAGTTGACAAAAAATATTTGAATGCTAAATTTAAAATGATGCGACCATATTTTTTTCGCCTGAACGTTATAATGGTCGCCTATGGGAAAATATTTAGTACTGTGAAACGTATTCTTGTTTGGCTGAAATTAAACAATTGCAGGAATTCGACTGAATAAACCAAAATGTTTTTGGAGTAATGGTTGCGGAATGAAATATTTCAATACGTTGGATACTTTGGGGTTCCTTCTTACGCCTTGCGTATTGTCATATTATACGTTACACGTTACGGGACGTTTAGTGGTCGGATATGGTGTCATGTGAGGCGAAGTGCAATCAATATTAGGCTCGGCTAACGCCTTGCCTAATATTGATCTCACTTCGCCTCACATGACACCATATCCGATCACTAAGCATCCCGTTAACTTATAAAATCGCCCCTTAATACAATAAAGGTGCATTTTCAACGCTTTAGCATTGAAGTTGGCTTCTTTACTCTTTCGAAGGACGACATATATATATAATGCCAATAATATTGAGTGTCAACGCTCATAACTCATACACAGAGTCGAATGCCCTTTTTGATAACCCTGCCCCCCTAGCCATCGGATGTTTCCTGCACCCTTGTGAATAAAGTATTCGTATAGACAACAGACGACTCTGCGTTTTGCAGATTTCGACCACCCGGACTTCCATGCCAATGTAATTATAAGTTTGTTCTCAATAAAGACCATGTGGCCGTAACTTCAAAAAGTAGAGCGTGTGATTGTATATTCGAAAGTTCCTGGCTCTGTGTGATATTCATAAAGGACAAGGACCATCACCCTCCGACCACCGATAACTTATTGTCATTAGTCCAGTAATTATTGTAGAGAAGATCCAGTTTGAAACACAGTGGCTCCTTGGTTAGGGCATTGGGCTTCATACATAATGGCTAATCGTGACCGTGACAGTTTTACGGGTGGAGGAAGTCAGAGTACCCGGAGAGGACCACCGAGCATCGGCGAGTAACTGTCAGCTCCTCAACATTCCAACTCTGTTCAAGCTCCGCTCATGCAGGGTTACAGCGGTTGAAGACATGTGCACCATCGGCGTGCAGTACGGGTTAGTACACGGCGTCATCGTGACAACCTGGATAAAGTGCCTTGCCCAAGGACATAACGCGGGTCGTGACGGACGGGGATCGAACTCGGGACCTCCTCTAACATAGAAGTCCAACAGTCTACCACTGATCCACCGCGTTCCCGGACTTCAGATTGAAAAGTTGTAGATTCGATTATGACCCACGTCATCTGGGTTATCTAAGGACACAACGCCACTAATCACAATTGTTTAAGTGGAAGTACGATGGTTCAATGCGACAAGGTGTTCTGCACGTCGACGGTACGCATGTTTTATCCCATGCTAATCCTGCTTGTGCAGGGGTTAGAAAGTTGGAGAATCAATGCCCGCTGGTCGGTGGTACTCTGGCTTCCTCCGCGCGTAAAACTGTCCGACACGGTATCACACTGCTTTTTTCGAAATGTCGTTGTTAACCCTTTACCTAGCATAACGGCAAAAGACGGCCAGCGCTATTCACAAAAATCACCATCCAATTTTCATTATTTTTTTCACTTTTTGTCTCAAAAACATAGGTTATGACCCCTCATTGGAACGAACGCAACGAGCTCGTTCTAATAGGGGGTCATAAGCTATGTTTTGGAGGCAAAAAAATGAAAAAAATTAGTTATTCAAGAATTTTATTTGCAAGTGTCGTCTGCCTTTCGTGTTGGGTAAAGGGTTAAAGACTCAATAATTATGTAAATATGCTGTCGAGATGTCATATTGGTATGACAGTGCTGAATATTTGAATTAGAGTTACAGTTCTTGAAAAGTTGCTTTCGGAAATGATGCACAACCTCTGAAACTAAGCAGCTTGAGTACTGCACGTCGATGGTGCGCATGTCTTCAGCCAATCTAACCCTGCCGGTGCCGCGGTGCAGAGTTCAGAGTTACGATGTTGGAGAGCAGACAGCTGTTCGTCGTTGCTCGGTGCTTCTCTCCGGGTACTCCGGCTTCCTCCACCCGTAAAACTGTCACGGTCACAATTAGCCATTTTGCATAAGTATGTGACCTTAAACACCAATTAAAATAAATAGATAAGCAGCCTTGAGAAAAAATATGTTTTAAAAAACCTTTGAAGCATTGTTCTGAAATCATTGCTGAATACACCAGAGGAAAAAGAAGAGTGATTTGATGAAGTTTGGGACCTACGAATTACAATTAACTATTGGTGTGTTTTTTTATTAGAATTCCCCGAAAAGGATTTGCCCATCACTGGTTGTTTCCTTCCTGAAAATGTTTCTCTCTTATTTGTTGCACAACTCTCAGTTTTGAGGGAAGAAAAAGTTGTCTAAAGGGCTATACATGACAAGGATATTTGAATGTCCAAATTAAATGATGCGATCATATTTTTTTTCACACGAACGTTTTAATAATAGAGTACTGTTATACCTATTAACTGTACAGGTCTCACACATTCATTCTTCTTTATTAGATGTATATATGTGAACACATCGAACACATCCTCTTAAACTGCATTGATCGTACTGATATTGTATCTCTTCGTGAATTGTTTTATAAGTAGACTTCGTACGACATTTTGTTATTCCTAAGGAAATCAACCTGGTTAATACATGTTTTAATGTTATTTTTTCAAACTAGCTTTTGTCTTCGTTGTTCGTGTAACTAAGTCTTGTGTCAAGATTTTAAATCATTAAATGCTTTATAATTTTGCCAAAACCTCATCTGATTACCTTTGTCTAACATATATGGCAGAAGCCAAGTGCAAAACTGGTTCTCAATAAACAAAAAAATCAAAGTGTTTGCCTAAAAATATAGCTTTTGAACCCTCATTGGAACGAGCTCAGCGAACTCGCTCCAATGAAGGACCAAAAGCTACATTTTTTAGGTAACATGTCAAAAGATAATAACTTTGTGTGGCGCTTTTTTTGTGAATAGGCTAACCGGCTATAGCTGTTATGTGTTTTTAAAGGATTAAATATAATTTTGCGTCTAGGGAACGCAGTGGCTCAGTGGTAAAGGAATAATACTTCAAACAGACAGGCCCACTGCTCGATCCCCGCCACTGCGTTGTGTCCTTGGGCAAGGCACTTAAACCAGATTGCTCACGCGTGGGCACTGTGACGCCGTCTACTAAGGCGAACTGAACGTCCATAATTCACTTGTCTTCAGTCAATGCTGACCATGCTAGTGTGGTGTTAGTACGTTGGGGAATTTGTCAGTTGCTCGGTGGTGCTCGTCGGGTACTCCGGCTTCCTCCAACCGTAAAACTGTTCGACACCGGGTGACCCTGGTTGTCGAAAGTGTCGATAAACCCACCAAAATATTTAAATAAATTTGCGTTAAGTGTATTTTTTTCCAAAATAACTAAATAAATAAATAATCCCTTTTATTGTCTATTTCAGGTAGAATGATACCAATGCTCGAGAACGCCGTATTGCACGGATCGGTTATGACAATTCTTGCCATCACACTTGAACGGTACTACGCCATTTGCCACCCTCTTCGGAACCGGCTGTCATACTCTTCAAACTGTGCTGTAAAAAACATCGTTCTTATATGGATATTATCCTATCTGTTGGCATTGCCGCTCGTGTTTATGACAGTGATGGAGGACGCCCAGTTCTACGACGGAACACCCTGCCATGTATGTAGAACCAAAGTCTACGAATTGTGGCATTACTGGTATTTGGTCCTTATCTTTGTCATCTTTTTTGTGCTACCAATTTTCGTCCTAATAATTGCCTACGGGTATATAATCAAAAAGCTGTCGCTCACTTTTCAGAACACTGAGCCCATGATGGAGACTTCGGCCATGGATACGTCAACAATGTATGCGCTTCGATCAAGAAGACAAGTCATACGCATGCTTATAGCAATGGTGGTTTTATTTTTTGTATCTTTATTTCCTATGCGTATTGTTGGATTGTGGCTAATATTTACGCCAGTCGAAGAGATCAGCCGACTGGGTTTGGAAGGTAACCTCAATCTGATTTCTTTCGCTCGGGTTCTTATGTATATCAACAGTGCAGGAAACCCAATCATCTACAGCATGTTGTCAACGAAATTCAAATTTGCTTTCAAGCGAATTCTGGGATTGTATAACCCAAGAAGTTCGAATGGTGCCTGTACTTTACTCTCAACTCGGCCGTCGACGAGAAATCGGAATACTTTAAAAACAGAGAATACAAAGGCAGCCAGTTTGCAGCTGATAATAAGATAACATATTAATTAAAGAATCTCTTGATGATTTGACTTGTACAGAGCTGGCAAAAATAAGCCGCCTGTGTAATACGTTTACATGTCATTCTCATAAACGATCATGACGTTTTAAGATTCCAGATCAAATGGAAGAAGTGTCGTGGCCAGTACAGAAGCCACAGAAGAGGAAACAGATGTGAACTTCGCGAATGATACAATAACGTTAGTGGTCGGGACCTGTTTTCAGTTTGCAGTTGGAGTAATGTGTACTTCTTCATTTCTAGATAGACCTGTAATTAACGGAAATCAACTCAATATCCTGGATGGAGCATCAAATGATCATTATAGTTTTTATGCAACATGTTGTTGCATTAGCAGTCAAGGCTGTTTAACTTTGGACGCGATGAGAATCGTTCGCACGATCCGGTTATAAATGATAAGATGATAATTGACCATTGTTCTTAACAGAGTTGAGTTTCAATATGTGCATCCTCCGATTCGGGCCTTACTATTGAACAAAAAGACAACACGTAATCAAACTTAGTCCATCGTCCAAAAAGTAAAAACATACACTCACTAAATAAAATTTTGACGCAACGATTCGATGCGTCAAAATTATATTCAGTGATTTTATATTTCAATTTTGACCTTTGTATCAGTGCAGTCAATGGTGTGTTTGGTTTACAGCAATGCTTGAAACTGAGATATCAAACTATGATAAAATTCAAACTGAGAAGACAAAATGCTAGTTGTCATTTGATAGCATCCAGCGCGACGTCCACATCACTTCCTATATGTAAAGGTCTTTATATAAGACGAGTTTCGTTTCTGTGTGCTCATTAGACTGAATATAAGTGATGCTTGTCTTTGTTTCACACTAAGACACGGTATGGTGATATCGTTTTCAAATTGCAAGCTGAATATAAAAATTGTTGACTGTATGTTTACTGCATCCTTCGGATGACATGCTGTGCCCAGATATCTAAACTGTTTTCCTTTCGAGGAGTTTGCAGTGTGACCGTTGAAACTTTGCAGAATATTGCATAGATATCCGATGAACGTTTGAAATGCGGCCCGTCAACTTGGTGCAAACAGGTTACATTTTCCAATTGAGAGTTCATATTTGACTCTAAGATGAGACCGGCGTGGTTAAAAACATCATGTGAACCAATGCCCCTAATGTTGACTCTGTAAGATATAAACAATTTCAAAAAGGATATCGACGGGAGCGTTTCTGTAGAACAATAAACTTCCCAAGGGTCCAGTTGTGTGTACATCATACATTAAGGTATAACTGTAGAAAGTGATATCAAGCAGTCTTTAATAAATTTAATGTTGTGTAAGTTAAAGGTGGAAACATCTGTTCCTCTTTTTATTGATTTTGTTATGTGTAGTCCCTTTTCAGTTCGCAAACGACCTCGTTTTCATCCATATATTACGTTCGCAGCAACCATTGGCGGTTCCATTCAAAAAGGGGCGGCGCAGAAAATTTTAAATGCTGTTCACAATCATATTTCATGGATGGGACCTGGGACCAACACCAAATGAGTCGACACTCAACGGAGGCTCAAAATATTGGTTAAGGTAACTGAGGTTAACCTGGGATCATTCAGTTTCAGAATTGCTGGAAATCGCATTTTATGACCCCGCTAGTACATTCTGGAAGTTCATACATGTATTTTTGCACCATAGAAAGTGGATGGTGTCAAATATTTTAAAAGCGGGTCACGCTTATATCCCATACATGATATGACTTATGGACCTGGGGCCTACACAAATGAGTTGAAACTCAATGGAGGTTCAAAATATGTGTCAAGATCACTGAGGTCACCAAAGTGTCATTGAACACAGTTTTCAGAATTACAGGAAATCACATTTTATGACCGTGTATTGCATTCCCTTAGTTCATACATGTATTTTTGCACTCAAAAAAGAAGACAAGGCGAAACATTTTGAAAGGTTACCCTCATATCTCAAGCATGGTATGATTGATGGACCTGGGGCCAACAACAAATGAGTCATAACACAATGGGTGTTCAAAATATGGATCCAGATTACACAGGTCACACAGGGTCGGTCAGTGCATTTTTCAAAAATGGAGGAAATCAAAAATGGAGGAAATCACGTTTTATGGTCCCTTAATGCATTCCAGAAGTTCATGTATTTTGGCACTCAAAAAGTGGGCTGGGCCAAACCTTTTCAGGGTGGTTCATGCATAATATCTCAAGCATGGTACGCCATGTGGACCCGGGACCAACACCAAATGATTCAGAACTTAATGGAGGTTCACAATATGACTGAGGTCACCCGGAGGTCATTGAGTACAGTTTTTAGAAAGTTTAAGTCTCATTCTATGATCCTCCTCCCCACCTGCATTCTCGAAATTCATGAATTTTTACACTCCAAAAATTGGACGGGGCCAAACATTTTGAAAGTGTGTCACGCTCATATCTCAAGCATGGTATGACCTATGAGACCGGGACCAGCACCAAATGATTCGAATCTCAATGGCGGTTCACAATATGACTAAGGTCACCCAGGGGTTATTGAGTGCATTTTTCAAGAATTTCTGGAGATCGCTTTTTTACATCTTAATGCATTTCTGAAATTTCTGATACTGATCGATCAGTTGTTCTCTATAAATGATTAAAATATGTGTAGAGGTTTTCAAAGAATTGCTGAGTGCAGTTTTCAGAATTGTTGTAATTCGCATTCTGTGATCCTCCCATGCATTCTCGGAGTTCATGTATTTTCACACTCCAAAAACTGGGCGGGGCCAAACATTTTTAAAGTGTGCCCCGTTCATATCTCAAGCATGGTATGACATATGCGACCGGGACCAGCACCAAATCATTCGAAACTCAATGGCGGTTCACAATATGACTGAGGTCACCCGGGGGTTATTGAGTGCATTTTTTCTAGAATTTCTGGAGATCGCTTTTTTACATCTTAATGCATTTCTGAAATTTCTGATACTGATCGATCAGTTGTTCCCTATAAATTATTAAAATATGTGTACAGCTTTTCAAAAAATTGCTTTCACAAGATGCCTATGAAAAACGATGGAAAGGATGATCAATGATCGGCTTATCTGGTTTCGGAAATCGAACAAACTACTTGTGAACATTCAATTCGGTTTAAGAAGCCAGAGTAGTACTGTGGATCATTTGGTCGGTCGAGAAATGTTCATCAGAAATGTTTTTGTCAGAAAAAAATATGTGATTGCGACCTTCTTTGATCTGGAGAAGGCATATTTTCTGTTTAAATCAATGGCATTTTCGATGAATTTGAGACATTATATCTCGATGACTTCTTTGTTTGCTTTCGTAGTAAAACTACGAATGCCATCGAGCGCAAACTACTGCACTGTGTAACAAAAATTCAGAAATGGTTTACAGAAAACGGCTTAAAGTCTTCGAACACAAAAACCGAATTGTGTTCATTTCTGAAAGCTCCGGAAACACCACCTTGATCCGGAATTGAAAATAGATGGCGGTGCCATTTAACCTGTTGAAGAAGTGAAACTGAGTTTATTTTGTTTGACAATGAACTGAATGTTTCTTCTCATATAAAGCAACTGAGAATTAAATGTAAAAAGGCGCTTAATCTTCTGAAGGCAGTTGGTAGCACTGTTTGGGTGCTAAACCAAAAAACATTATTCCATCTGTAAGATGATGATGATTCTCTATTTTCTCCATATGTGAAAAGTACATCCAACCCAAGTAACGCATACTACACAGTACAATTAACAAACTATATATACCAAGAAGGAAACAGTTGCACATATATACAGTGCTAGAGAGAGAGAGAGGTGAGAGGGAAACGACAGACGGAAACGGGGACAGAGAGGCAGAAGACAGGCAGACAGAGAGACACACGGACATGAAGGCACCTCCATGGAAAGCACCGCGGTCTGCGTGTTATGACATAGGCTACACACAAACGATATGAAGTTTATCAGCAGCTGGTCCTCGTGCTAGCCTTTGCACAAGGAAGGTGGAGTGATAGTTATATCTCCCATCACAATGTGGGGGATATAAGGGCAGTAGCCATTGTTGTCGTTGGTAGTTTTAACAATGAGGTTTGTCCCCGTTTTTGTCTCAAACACATGGGTTATGACCCCTCGTCGTCCTTGTTCCAACGAGGGGTTATAACCTATGTTTTTGAAACAAAAAATGAAAAAAATAGTTATTAAAGAATTTTTTTTGCAAGTGTCGTCTGATTTTCATGTTAGGTAAAGGGTTAAACCTCATGTGGAATCCGCCACACTTCAATTTGATTCGGTAAAAGAGAGCCGTGAACCATATTCCTCTTGGCATGTTAGAAAACCGACTGTTATTTTGGACCTTGCTTCTTCTAAAAAATCATTTGCAATTCAAGAAAAAGTATGCTGAAATAAAGTTTACACATCAAGCATACAAACGGTTCTATAAGATGGTGACACATTATCATCATCTATTGTTACAGATGATGAGATCAACTCAATCAGAATACCAAACGAATAACAAAGAGATGCTAGTGAAGTATCTCAGCGGGCCCCCTAAACCAATCCATTTCATGAGTACAAACAAGATCGGCTGTACAATCTTATCTATATTATGTTAATCAGTGCAGTGAAACATTTTAAATTCCAAAAATAAATTTCTGTAAAAATCCGTATTTATCTATATTTCTTTTGCATTTATTTCTGAATAATGGCAGAGCAAAAATCCATGATTTTATTTTTCCAAAAAAAATGCAGATACAAAGTCTACTAAAGTCTTTAATTATTAAAAGCAAATGTATTTATAAATGCTTTGCATCATTCGTTTGCATTTTTTTCGGGGGGGGGGGGGGTACAGGCCTTTTGTGTATGTTTGGAATGTAAAACGTCAGGTTACATGATCGATTGCTCAGATTATCAATTCCTGTTTATCACACGAATTGTGAATTTAATCAATATTCTGTCTTGAGTGAAATAAAATTTTAAACATTATTTAAATTAAATTACTCTATGATTAGCAGTAATTGCTAGCCTTATAACATTCAGGTAATCTGTTCAATCCCACACTATTGCTGTGTGTCTTCAGCACTGAAATCATTAACAAGTAAAATACACAATAGCAAAAAAGTTCATGTTCGAAAGAAACTTTATTAAAATATAAAATTACAATATACTTTGAAATGTTCCAACAATAAAACAACAAAAAGTAAATGAACTTACATTGCACTCCCAGAGAGGCGAATATGGATTTCGAATTAATGAAAATGACAAAAGTTGTGAGGAACAATAGTTATGAGCATTGTTAAACAGCATTAAACAAACAATTTTCTGGTTTTAAAAATGTCAACTGTTGTCATTATAGAATTGTTGCAAAATGAATTAAGACCTACATACAGAAAAATGTTTCATAGGTATTACACTTTCAGCAGAGTATTTAACAATGTGGCTTGGCAAGTATAAAACAATATTCATATGTAAAACAAAAAAATATAGAAAAGGCTGACAAAAATTAATGTTTTGATTCTCAGAGTGTGGCACATTCATTTTTTCCGGCCTGCATTCTTCCTATTTATTTCGGACACAAAATTCAAAATGTATAAAACTATCATAGTGTGTGATTTTAGTGGTATTACAATATTATTTGCAATACAGTATGTTATATACATTGATACAGTATTATCCTCTTTGCAAAATGCAACTTGATTTTCAGTTGTATGTACAAAATAAATGGGTTGAGAGTCGTTTAGTGTTTTAGGTCTAAATTAGTTCATCAAAAAATTGTTTTATTACAAATTATTGGAGTGCCAACAGACTATCTCCAGTAATTTGTAATAGAACAAATTTGTATAGACAATAAAACTATTTACATTTCACTGAATATGAAACATGGATAAGAAAAATGTTGGCGTTTGCACTTGTACCCTCATATATTTTGAAACGGCTGATTTTGCCTTCTAGTACTCAAGGAACTGAAAACAACTCACTATTATTTATCTGCATTTTAGTTGTTCTGTATTGGTTATGTGTCGTATGATCACTGTTACAAAAAAAAAACAATAAGTGAAATCAACAAGAAAGCTCCATTTAATTTTAGGCTCTCACAACTGGATGTTAGGCATCAACAACCATTCCATTCGGAACAGAAAATAAAAATAAAAGCTGCCCTCACTCATTCATTTAAAAAAAAATTCCCAACAAGAATCAATTATTTCATTTTGTTTGGACTAATGTGAGAAAAATGTTATGTAGAAGTTTGTTTAATTTTCTGAACAGGTCAATAATTTTATTAGAAAATTAATTTAGTTAATAGAGGATAAGACTGTGAAATGACAAAATCTCTCAGCGAAGATCCAACACAGTTACCAATCGCAAGGAGGAAAAGGCATATGTACCCCTAACCTCACAAAATCCCAAAATAGATATAGTTTCAACATTGGGTATACACATGCTAGGGGTTTATTGTCTTTGTTTTGCAGCAAGGAAAAAATTCAACCCTGTAAAAAATTGTGACATTTCGATACACCTGTTACCAAGTTTGTCAATCAGACCACTGACGTGTAAAATGTGAAGCTATTTTCTTTGTTTTACAGCAAAAAAAATTGGTTCCCCTTCCCTCTACTCTATTGCTATTTGTGAAGGCCACAAACAGATGTTGATGAAATCTAGTGACAATTGGATCGTCCACATATGTGATGTAGAAAAAAAACACAATCTCACATGTTAGTATGTGATTTTGAATGTATCTTCTTTTGTTTTAGTGCAGGGACATGAAAGCCAATCCTCTTATCACAATTATAATGTATACATACCCCAATGAGCTAAGTTTGGTTATGACTATCCAGTGGAGAGAAAAATGTCAAATAAATGCACATAAAAAACAAACCATTCTCCTGCAATCCAGTCAGACAAAAAGTTGGCTATTGTGTACACTCAAAGGATCAAAAAAAAATAATGGTCAGCAAAATAACATGTTTCTGAAACATACTTAACATCTGTATGGAATTTTCTTTAAAATCCAAGCACGAATGTTTAAATTCTAACCACAATCAGACATTGGACAGGCAAATTAAAAAAAAGTATCTTTGTTTGAAGGCCTTTATAGTAAACAATCATCATGCCAAATTTTGATTGAAATAGGACAATTCGAATGTGAGATTCAAGGCAAACAAAACAAAAAATTGGCTATTTCGTACACTTTATAGGCCATAAACTCAAGCATATCAAATCTAAAATGTTACATATGATTTTTTTCTTTTATAAAATTAAACATCAGCTTATTTATTATCACAGCAAATTAAATATAGAATCTTTTGACAATCCCATACATGACGAACAAGGGTCATAAAACAAACAAAAACATGTAATCAATTAAAAATGTTATTTGGCTTTCCTTACTGAAAATTGACTTTGGAAGGACTGTATCACAATTTTATTATAGAAAACCCTCCAATTACCCGTTACGTTTTTTTAAACAATATGTTTACCAACTTGACAAACTACAGTTAATCGGTTTTGAGTTCACAATATTAGAGCTCGGTTTTTTATCTGTCATCAAAAAATGGAAGACTCAAAAATACAAATTGTGGCGCCGACGTTTCTTCCTTTCATTAAAAATGACCAATAAGCTTTTAAGCACTAATTTATAAGATTGGCAGTTTTTTGTTATGAACCTGTTTTTTTTTTATTGACACAAATTCTAGCAATGAGATAACAACTGAATAGTTGAACAAATACTACAATTAACTTTTCACGGAAAATATGAAAAATAAAGTTTAAAAATATAGCACCAGTTATTTTTGTGTTCTCTTCCAGCAAAAAAGGGTGTAAATAAATATTCATATAGAACATATTAACAGTAAATCCTGAAAGATTTAAAAGCTACAACATGCACACATTTCTATAAAGCACCTAAAGTATGAAAAAGAAATATACTGTCACCCTAAATTTTAGTTGCATTAAGAGAATAAACTAAAACATTATGTGTGGTATTGAGAGAATAAACTAAAAAACATGCTTATGAAGACTTCAAAAAAATGAATCCCCGGTAAAAAAATAATATACTAAACAGAAACAGAAACACAACACATTAGATTCATGTCTTAAATTACTTGTCAATATAATGCAATAATTCGATCATTGCAGAAAAGTTTGAGAAATGAAGTGGAAGCGTGCCATTTCACAATGTCAATACATGCCCATCTGAACATGTTAACCAATTCACCTTGGGGTCTTCACTATGGCTGCTCACTTGATGATTCCTCAATATTATGCTTTCCTTGTGCATTGACGGATGCTTGGTCATGGAGGTAATAAGTCTGTTCACAATCCTTCACATGTTGCCTTGTGAAAGCAAACCTTGATTTGTCTAGCAAAGAACAACATAAATGTCCTACCATGGACAGCTTTTAGTCCTGATTTATCCCTCATTGAGCATTTGTGGGACCAACTTGATAGTACAGTTAGGAAACGGCGATGCTGTTCCTACAAACATTGCAAAGCTTTGCCAGGCCCTCCAGGAAGAGTCGGAAAACATTCCAGTAGGCACAGCAGCATAAACACATTTATTGCCCACATGACCAAGCTGGTGCAAATAGCTAGCGATGTGTAAGGAGGGCACACCACTATTGAGGAATCATCAAGGAAACAACCACGGTGAAGATCCCTAGGTAACATGGTTAACTTGTTTTACATGGGCATGCACTGACATTGAGAAATGGAACATTCCTACTTAATTTCTCAATAAATACACTTTACTGCAATGATCAAATTTTTGTATTATACTGATCAATATTTCATTATGGCATGAATTTAATGCATGTTACTTTTCTTCTTTTTTGTTTAGTATACATACGTTAAAGAAAAGTGAATTACCAGATCTGCACAAATGACACTCTGATGTACTGATAACAAAAGTGATTAATGAACGTGACTGGGTGATTTTTGAACAGCTGGATCAGAAATAGATTTTTCACATTTCAGAAAAGGTGTAAATTTTGCAGGCATTAGAATATTGGTTGCAAAACCTTACAGTGGACCCTGATAATTTAATATCCACATTGCCCAATAAAATATTCAACCAGGGGAATCTAGCTAACATACACTGAGTCAATCTTCCTATCTTTTGGTTGTAAACTGAGCGTTTACTCAATACTGCATTATATTATTATGTTGTTTCATAGAGTTCATATTGAGTTTTATCAAACAAACTATTATAAATTAAATGCTTGTTCAATGTATTGAGGCCCGAAAGGTCTACACATTTTTGAAATCCAGTCCAAGCAAGAATAATGATTTGACACTTTTGCAAGTTTTTTTTTAAATTTAATTCTCACATGTTGCAAGACATAAAAAAATAAACAAATTCAAAACTTATTGAGGGCAACAAGTCCTCTAATATTCACAGTGGCATGTCACACACACATTCAACATGGGACTGGACATCAATAAGACACAAATATGATACTAATCAACCCAAGAGTTGGATAGTTAACAAAACCGAAACAATTACAGAAAAGTTGTTGTGGTTTTCAACTTCCACGTTTTTCAAAGGTCTTCACTTCTCAGAATAAAGAGAGAAACAACCTAAAGTTAACCTTGTTTTCAAACTATAGAGTCGCGAAACCCCTTTTTCAGAACAGCTTAACTAATTAGTGTTGGCTATTGCGCTCGAGCATGGCATTTGCAACAAAAATAGATGACAATAACTACTTTTTACGTATCATGGTTTAAACGTTCATCTGTTTATCAAACGTGATTTCCTTTGCAGAACTGGAACTTGTCATTTGTTCTCGGGGCATTTGATGACTGGATTCGCATTGCAAAATGCTATAAAAAATGTCCAGATGCGAACCATTCTTCTTTCATATTGGCCGCATATGCACTATTTATCATCACTTTTTGAAACCAAGATGGAAACTGCTAATCAAATTTTTTTAAAACAATAAAGTACCATGGTTCCACATTTAATGACAAATATATTCTTTTCTAAATGTAATTTTAGGGTTACAATGACCTATATGAGCGGCTTTTACTTGATAAAATTTTTATGGTCGGCAAAATTTTTTTAATGTGTGTTGGGTCACCCTAAGCATGTGAACTTTTTGTTTGGGGGGGGGGGACTAATTTTGTAACAGACTCACAGTGACTGCCGGGATGAGAATGCAGGCAAGTGAATAATCATTCTCCTCATTTTGGTTTTGCGAGAGTGAAAAAATTTAAGAGGGTGATTTTAACCCCTTTCCTACTCTGGGAGCTCAAACTCTCCAGCACTATACATGAAAATGACCATACAAATTTTGTTATTTTTACACTTTTGCTCTAGAGAACATAGCTGATGACCCCCTCCTTGGGACAAGCTCATTGAACTCGTTCCAATAAGGTGTCATAAGCTACGGTTTTAGCAACAAATTAAAAATTTCAGTTATGCGAGATAATGTTTTTCAAGTATCGTCTCGAAGTTCGGTCATGTAATGAGTGATTGAACTAGACAATATATAACTTGATGATGTTCAGATATAATTTCTACGCACATGATTAAGGTGAGTGATTAATTGCTCCCCTAGTGAAAAGTTTGGGAGAGTGATGGCGAGTGAGAGTGACCACTTTCCTATCCCGTCAGTCCCTGGACTCAAGAAAAAAATCATTTTATTCTAACTTAAAACTCAAGAGATAATTTATGCAAATACATTGTACTAAGGAAATCAGAGTATCGTTATAAGCTATTACACAGGTGCATTGCCCCGGAAAGAGAGTCGGTGTGACATTAACTGCGCCAAATGCATCTTCTTATATTCAAATACAATGTACTGTTATGTTTGTACAATGGAAACTGAAACTGAAAACCCAACTCTGAATGAAACTGAAGCTGAATCCAGAACCAATATAAAATTTGAAAGCCGCCATATTTACTCAACCCAAAGTTTCAAAAGTTATTGAATTTCAAACACTTCAAAGAAATGGTGACCAATGTTGCCATCTATAGTGTTGCTTGTCATAGCTAAAAACTAAGCTGTATGTTTTTCCAACTTTCAATCTCCCAATTTCTTCTTGTAAATTCTAATGTGAGCATAAGACTTCTCATCAACAACCAAGACTTTAATTTTTTTTCTCTCTGAGGCATCTTTGGTCAAGTAATTGATGTCATCTGTCTCACAGGCAACAAATTGTCACACGCCATCTTTTGGTTTTTCCAAATTCATCTTAAGGTCCTCCATCTAATTAAAATTATAACAAAAACTCAAGTTTAGCTAACATACTGAGTCGGCGTTAAAATCATTTTCTTAATTCCAAACTGATTGAGAACAAAGGAAATAATCTAGTACTGAATTTTCTAAATATTTCCAAAATTACCATGCAATTTTTAAAAAAAATACATTAATGCTCAAAGTAAACATATTTTAAAAAAGATGTAAAATTTTCAAGCAAATTTTCAATCTGTAAACAAGCGAATGCGAAGACCTCAAACAAAAGGCATAACCAAAAACAACATAATTTTTTCTAAATGTTCACAAAATAAAATTAAAACTGCCAAGTTTCAAAAACAAAATACAGTAGTACACAGAGAGTGTATTATCACAAAATCACCTGCAGAGTGGAGATTCCACCCCAGGAATAATTGCCAATTGGTTGCAAAGCATAATAATCTGGGTTTCACATGCAGATCCATTGACTGAAACATTGCTTGTGTTTTTAGTCCATATGTAGAGAAATTAAAAATGATACTTTGGGTGATAACTCTACTCTTAGGGTGACTTAGTTACATTCCACTCTCCATGTACTGTACAAATAAATTTAATTGTAAATCAAAAAAGCAACAAAAGCATTCTTTTGACATTAAACAATTTTTCATCTTCGAAAAACAGTAGTACATCCATTCAAATACAAGTTTCTCAATTATACATTTGATAAAAATAAATCCTGTCAAGAATTTAAAAAAATAATCTATGTAACAATGCTTCAGCTAGTTATTAACGGATAAACAAGCAATCAGAAATGGCTGGTTATGGTGCATAGGCTGATTATAACAAACAAAAATCGTTAAAAACCGAAATTGGAATACTGCATTGTGAAATAATCGATAATTGATTTGTACCAAGTTGAAATAGTTGACTCATCACTATTGAAGACTTGGGAGAAGGTAAAGCAATAATTGTTTGCATTTCTTCATAAGCGCTTTGGCTTTTTTCCAAGTTGCATACACATATTAGGACTGTCATGATTAATCGATTGTTGTTTGGTCATGCCGAAATCGATTAGTATTTTTTGTTGTCGAAGAATTAGTAAATTTTACCCCGTTTTAGACGTTTAATAATTCAAAAAAAAATTGATGAAACAACATGTGTCTAAAGGTAAAAGGTCAAGCACGTAGACGTTAAACCTCAAGAAGCCGTTAGAAGCGTTTGTCTTTTAGTTACATTCAAAGCCTTTATGTTCTGAACTTTTGAACCGTTAGTGCAATAATGAAGACCGGTCAACAGTTGCGAACTTGCCAATATGAAAGAGAAATGGTTAGCGTTTGGACATTTTTGTATAGCATTTTGTAATGCGAATCCAGTCATCAAATACCCTGTTTATGACATCAAAAAGAGAATCAATATCGGAAGGATAGAAGTGTGTGTTATGCAGCACTTCAATATGAACCAAAACTCTTCAAGTTAAAGTACAATTGACTTGCTTTTGAATAACTGCAACATTTTTGCTACTTGGTTTGGGCCGATACATACATGTTGTGAGTCACCTGTTCATGGATATTGTGACTAAAATTAAAAAAAATTCCAATGCTTTATGAATACCTAAAGGTCCCATTCTCTCCAACAGTGTCCTTCATTTAAAAATTCCAGGACTTTCAAGGACCTTTGATGCTATTTTCTAGCCCCGATTTTCAGGACTTTTCCAGGAACTCCCACACAACTTACTGCTCCATGTAGAAACAATATGAACATACTTAAATGTACCAGATGTAATTTTTTTCTACATTGAAAAGCACTTTCATTTTTATTTACAATGAATCCAAGTTTCCTGTAATTTGAAAAATATCTGTATGTACCTGTACTTTTGTATTGTCCATGACAATACTCCGTACAAGATGAGACACTTTTATTTACAATGAATTCAAAGTTTTTCTGCAATTTGCGAAATATCTGTATGTACCCATAATTCGTATTGTCCATGACAATACTCCATACAAGATGAGACACTCTACATCATAATCCAATCAGCATTGCGGTTAGAGATATTTGTTGCGTTTTTTTAAATGTTCAAAATCTGGAATACTGCTGTCACGTCTCCGGTAACAATCTGCCAGGAGCAAAGCATTTATTAAAAACATGAAATGTAATACAGACCCTGTAATGAACATTTCTCCAGAACTTTTAAGGATCCTTGTCAAAAAACAGGCAATTTTCCAGGACCTTCAAGGCTTTGAAAACAATTTTTAAAATTCAAGGACTTTTCAGGACACACGGCTAGCTGCCACAGGATGAAAGCATCCTAAATAACTGAAAATTGATGTGCATTCCATATCTAGGCACATGGCCGAATCTTGAATTTCTAGCAAGACTTAATGATAGACTTCCCACTTTTTATAAGACGACAACCAACCCCCCCCCCCCCCCCACCACCTCCCAAATATTTTGGGGATTGTTTCTATAAAACTAAATATACAAATGAAAGTATCAATGACACTGTAGCTCAACTTGTGTAAGACATATACATGTATAGTATGTGACACAGCAATGACACACATCTAGGTAATGACCTGATAACAAAGGTACATATAAAGTATTGTAACGATCTGTACATAAATGCTGACCGCAGCCTGGAACAAATGTATCGGTAAAGTATTGTAAAGGTGGGCAACAGTTAGATGTTAAACTAGAAAAGAAATCGTGAAGATCAGTTCATAAATACAGACTCTAGCCCGAGCCGTATTGACATGTGCACTTACTGTGTACAAGTAGCACTGAATAAATCAAAGTTCATTTAATTTTGCACAATTTCTGCACGAGAAAAAAAACTGCATTATTTGTGATGTATTCCATCTTACTAAACATTCATTCAAAAATTTATTCAAATCCGAACCTTTATATAGAAGTTGTGTTCACAAAACTGATTGCACCTAATTTCGGTACAAAATGGCCGCTGGCAACCATCTTGAATTTTGGACCGCACCCAGAAACACTCGTTCTCGTTCCAAGGTGATATCAAAGGTACCCAAGAAGTTTCGTGAAGATCGGTTTATAAATACAGCCCCTAGCCCGAGCCGTATTGACATGACTGTGCACTTACTGTGTAAAGTAGCACTGAATAAATCAAAGTCCATCTAATTTGCATAATGTCTGCACGAGAAAAAAAAACCGTATTATATGTGATGTATTCGATGTTACTGAACATTCATACAAAAATTCATTCAAATCAGAACTTTCATACAGAAGTTCTTACAAAAAACTGATTGCACTAATTTTGGTACAAAATGGCTGCCAGCGGCAATCTGGAATTTCGGGCCGCACCCAAAAGCACTCATTCTCGTCCCACAGTGTTAACAAAGGTACCCAAGAAGGTTCGTAATGATCGGTTCATAAATACGGCCTCTAGCCTGAGCCGTTTAGAATGTGTACAAAAAACTGATTGGACCTAATTTCAGTACAAAATGGCCACTGACAGCCATCTTGAATTTTGGACCGCACCCAGAAGCACTCGTTCTCGCCCTAAGGTGATAACAAAGGTACCCAAGAAGTTTTGTGAAGATCGGTTCATAAATACAGCCACTAGCACGAGCCATATTGACACGTGTACTTACTGTGTGTAAGTAGCAATGAAAAAAACAAAGTTCATATAATTTGCAAAATTTTTTGCACGAGAAAAAACTCTGTATTATATGTGATGTATTCCATGTTACTAAACATTCAGCCAAAAATTTATTCAAATCAGAACTTTCATACAGAAGTTCTGTACAAAAAACTGATTGCACAAACTAAGGTACAAAATGGCTGCTGGTGGCCATCTTGAATTTCGGACCGCTCCCAAAAGCACTCGTTCTCGTCCCACGGCGATAACAGAGGTACTCAAGAAGTTTTGTAAAGATTGGTTTATAAATATGAACTCTAGCCAGAGCCGTATTGAATTGTTGACGGCAGACGGGCAGTGGCATAACCTCAAATTTGACTTACATAAAAAATTGAGCTAAAAATAACTTTAACACAATTCAAACAGTCATATGGTTAGTGATAGTGATACAAAAATGGGTCACAAGCTTGCCATGATGCACTTTGTATTTTCTCATCACAATCATTTGAATAAGAAAAACAAAACATTCTGGTTGGGCTCTGCAACTTGTATTGGTATCGGGATATACATCTTAACACCTCCTCAACAACTTTCTGGTCAACAAAGTGACACATCAATTCAAATCAAACTAGTTAAAAAAAACTCATAAAAAAAACTTGTTCATGACAAGAAACAAACTTTGCACATTTTACATTTGTTCATTGTAATTGAAAAAACTCTTGCTCTCTTGTATGAAACTTGAGTGTGACCTCACATTTTGGATACGGGAACAATAGGAATGCAAAAGCCTATTATATTTTTTAGCTCTCTTTCCTCTTCACTGGTTTTACGCAACCTCTAGTAGAAGAACCCTCGTATGTTGGAACTTCGTGAGATGAATATACTCTCGTGACCAATATGTAGAGAGTGATCGTTTGACTGGACTGGTTACGTGAAATAATTCATGAGAGGTGAGGGGCGTTGTACAAACACGAGTGCGCGAATGTGCACGAGTGTTTTCCAATATAGTCCCTCGCCTCGAATGAATTATTTCACGTAACCAGTCCAGTCTAGCGATTTTTATTTATTTATTTTATTTTATTGGTGTTTAAGGTCACATACTTATGCACAATGGCTAATCGTGACCGTGACAGTTTTACGGGTGGAGGAAGCCGGAGTACCCGGAGAGAACCACCGAGCAACGACGAGCAACTGTCAGCTCCCCAACATCGTAACTCTGAACTCTGCACCGCAGCACAGGCAGGGTTAGATTGGTTGAAGACATGCGCACCATCGACGTGCAGTACGCCTCAGTACACAGCGTCATCGTGCCCCCATGTAGGCAATCGGGGTGAAGTGTCTTGCCCAAGGACACAACGCGGTTGCCGCAGGTGGGATTCGAACCGAGGACCTCTCGGCTTGCAGCCTGCACCTCTACCAACTGAGCCACCGCGCCCCCATAGTCTAGCGATTACTCTGTTTATTATGTTTCATTCTTAAAGATAATTATATTATTTAACCCTTTACCTGACGTAACGGACAAAACCGGCCAGCGCTATTCTAAAAAATCGCCAATTAATTTTCATTATTTTTTTCATTTTTTTGTGTCTCTAAAACATACGATATGACCCCTCATTGGAACGAGCTCGTTATCATAACCTAAATGAAAAAAATAGTTATTCAAGAATTGTTTTTTGCAAGTGTCGTCTGCTTTTCGTGTTAGGTAAAGGGTTAAAAAAAAAACAATAAATAATGAAGTCCCCATTACACCCGCGGCAAAGCGCCTTCGTTCACGCGCACGGATACATGACCCAATTGTTGATTGCATAATTCACTTGTGAAGTTATCGTTTATAATCAAAGCGGGAAATCCCAGTAAATCACACTCTGGAAAGTACTAAATTGTGTTTTGCTGGTTACCTGGACATCTTGGTATCTCCGGCAACTCCAGGGCCGACATTGCAGGAAACCAGGCTTCAAGCAAGCCGACCGCTGAGTTTAAAATTCATTTCAGTGGCTGCAAGCGAGGTGTCAAAAAAATACATCAAATCTGTGTGACAAGCAGAAAGGGATGGGGCTTGACGAACAGCAAGGTCCATCGCTTTCTATCAAATATTATTGATCAGTACCTGTGTATTAACTTCTGTCATATTGCGCATGTGTAACTTACACGCGCGCTTTTGTTAGAGGGCAATATGCGATCAGAATGTGTTCCTTGTCAGCAAGTTTTGGCAGTGGAAAACATTCTCTAGCACTTTGCAGATTTTAATTTTGTCAGACGGTACAGCTTTAGACAAAACAAAATTAAATAACTGATTCCCAGGCTTTTTTTTTTAAACAAATGAGGGAGGTGATTTTTATTTTTAATTTTTTTTTCTGATGGAATGGTCTCCGATGCCTAAAATCCAGTTCTGAGAGTTTAAAATTAAATACCAGAGCCTCCATCCTGATTTCACTGATAGTTTGTTTTTGTAACAGTGATCATGCAACACAAAATCAAGAAAGAACAACTAAAATGGAGATTAAAAATAATGTTGAGTTTTGAGTGCTAGAAGCCAGACTCAGACCTTTCAAAACATGAGGGTACTTGTGCAAATGCTAACATGTTCCTTACCCATGGTTACCCATGGTTCCTATTCAGTCAAACGTAAATAATAGTTTTCTTATACAAATCTTTTCTATTTCAAATTATTGGAGAGTGCCTGTCTCAACCAGTTAAATAAACATTTATTTTGTACATATGAGAATTGTGTCGCATTACGCGAAGAGAATAACAATACTGTATCAATGTATACGACTAATTGCATCGCAAATCGCGATGTGATACCGCTAAAATCGCACCCATTGATAGTTTTATACATTTTGAATTTTGCCTCCAAAATAAATACGACGAACGCGAATCGAAAAAAAGAATGCGCCGGTGTAACAGGAATGGAAGTCCGTAGGAAAATTAGTCCCTCTGGACTATTATTCCGCGGAATTATAGTCCTAGGTCTAACATTTCTAGGAATAGTAGTCCGCCGGACTACTATTCCTAGAAATGTTAGACCTAGGACTATAATTCCGCGGAATGATAGTCCAGCGGGACTAACGTTCATACGGACTTCCATTCCTTTTACACCGGTGCCTGAGAATCAAAAGAATAATTTTCTTTACCCTTATTGCTGTGTCTTTTAGAGACTTATTTTACATAACAGGCTCCCATAAAATTCCGTTGTTTCTCAAGGAAATCAACCTTTTGAATAAATTTTAAATTGCTTTCATTCTTTTAAACTCCTCTCTTCATACCTATTCAAAGAGATTCATTTACGTAATACCTTTAAACAATTGGTCTCATTTCCTGATTACTGCTGTCACTACTTATTTTTATTCCTCATGTTCTTTATAGATTTCATAGACGCGTTTCATTTCAAGGAAGACATTGACATCTTTTATAATACATACTTTTCAACACCACGATATAACCTTAGAAGTTGATGTGGCATAAAGCACCAATAAGTACGTTCTGCACCCTGTAGTCATGATTAATCCAAAGATCCATACAGTGGCTTTAAACACAAATAAATAAATAAATAAATAATCCGGCCTCGCAAAAAATGTGTTTGTTAATGCTTTTCAAGCCTCTACTAAACACGACAAAAGACTCACTCCCCCCCTACCCCCCCCCCCCCCAAAAAAAAAAGTCATTTTTGTTTTCAACACCTAGCTGATGATCTTGATAAGCTCATGGTTGATTGCCATTTCGATTAACCTCAAATGTGACAAGGCGATACTTTTTCCAAATATGATATTTTACTGTTTTATCAGACCCTCTTCTCTGAACCTCCGACGTCAAAAAAACAACAAAAGCTTTAGGAGCAGAATTTTCCAGAGCGTGAAAAGGAACTGAACCAAATAAACTGTTTGTCATATTTCAATATTCTCTGCCAAACAATATACACTTGGAAAAAAAGCAACATCCCCTCCCACCTACATTTTTATAAAGATAACAGTGAAACAGGCAGGCCTAAAAATAAGCAATCTGACATTTGCAGAGTGAGGTCTCCAAAGGGTGAATTTGGTGACGCTATCCCATACAGTGGGTCAATTTATTCTCTGGGTACCTCTTTCTGTTGTCATGTTAGAGACATTGACTCATACTGAGGTTCACAGAGGGTAAATTTAGCACCACTAAATTCACCCTCTGGGAACCTCATTTTGCAGATGGCAGCCTGCTTATTTTCTGGCTCGGAAATAGGTACTGTCAGCCAATACTGAACAAATAAGCGCGGAAAAAGGTAATCGGCAAGAAGAGGGTTATTTGGAACTGAACCTGTCAACTAAGGGTGGCATATAGGGGCTGAAACGACACTTTTTCACAGTAATTTCCCCTTCTATCGTCTTATGACCTTTGGAGCTCCATGCACTTTACTTCATTGGCTTCCTTTTTTAGGAGTGAAAACATCCCCTGTGTTTGGGCACTAATGTGGTGATTAATTTCTCAACTCAGAGGACAATTGTTGTGTTGTGCTGTCAGAAGGTTGTTCTTGCCGATGACATTCGTTCTTCTGGGTCGTTTATTCAATATGTTCATGACATTACTTGTTTGATTGGTCATTGTAAAATCTTTGTGGGCTTGGATGCTTAATTTTTGTCCAGGTGCATGTACTGGTCGAATTTTATTCCTTCGTAGACCACAAAGTGCTTTTGAAATTACTGCTACGGGGGCAGCTGAACGATTTTGAAAGTGGAGGGGCTGAATCTAAGGTTAATTGTTTTGTATGTGCGTGTTGTGGGAAAGGGAGTAAGTGTGTTTATGCTTCATCGGCGTGTTTTTTTTAAACTTTGGATTAGCGTGTAAGTGAAATGTTTGAAACAACTGCGTATCACCGTTGCTAAAGTAGCAACGGTAGTAAGTAGTTGTTTTAAAAATTCCACATACACCTTAATTCAAGTCGACGACTTCAAGCATTGTGCGACGAGGCACCAAATGAAGGCGTGGGTTTCTGTGAGTAAACAGAAGACTACAGCTTATATATATTTGAAGTATAGGGCATTTTGCCCTGCTTTCATCCGTTACTGTCATGAACTGGCATTGATTTAAAGCTCCAGTACCAATTGATTGTATTACTTGTTAAAATAATTACACCTGGGAAATGTGCGATGGCTATAGCCCCCTGAGACACCCATCTCCCATCCCTCTACAGTGCCTTTGTTGAATACGTTGCGTGTTCTTTTGACGTTTTATTGGTAGGAAAATACAGTGTTTATAATAGAAAAAACATGTCTGATGGAAACTTTAGCAGTCTGTTATTTCCAGTCGAAGGCCTTTGTTGTAATTTAATAAGCAGTAGAAGTTAGTTAAGAGGTTGGCTTGATCGCTTCTGTCATACTGGAACTGATTTATTGAGAACGAAGTCTCGAACGTAAGTATCTCGTGTGAACTGGCAATTTGATTGTATTAACGATAAGTAATGTCTGGCTGCTAATGGTTTTTCTGTTTAACAATTACATGTCTCTGTGGCATGGTCCCGTAGAATACTCTGATCGTGAAAGTAATCCTTTTCAAGATTGGATCACGCCAGAGATGCTCTCTGATCGCGAAACATCAGAGCGGTGCATTGAGTTTCCTTAATAAAATATTACAAAATCGAGACTGAATTACAACGGAACAAAAGAAAATAGTATATGGAATGAAATGCACTGCACAAAAAAAACTTGAACCACGCCAGTTTTCCTAACTTTTGTGTATATTTGGCAAAATATTTTATGTAGTGTAAGGCATGAATCCCAATAGTTTCACAAGAAAAAGTTAATTTTGAAGATGAACTACCCGCATGCTTGGCCGCCACAGCGATCTAAAAATAGGCCAGAGATAGTGTTTTGAATTTGAAAATAGCAAATTAACAAGAAGCATGTATTGCATAAGATCTCTGCTTTTTTATCGTTAAATTTGTTTATTAGGCGACTTTTATATACTTTAGGCACGTGTCTCGGTGTAGAATAGTTTCTGCTCGCAGTAGATCGAGTGTCATCGTGCAATATCAAGCTGCCTTTTAAGGGTGGCTAGAAATGTTGTTGAAGCATTCTTGGCCAGGAAGGGGAACAAATTGATCATACACCACTATACCATTGCACATCGTAAGAAAATGTCGCGGAGAGGATATCGACATCAATTTTTACACTAAGAACAGGTTCAGCACAATCTTGTGATTTAGTGATAGTACAGTTTGATTGTTTTTTACTGTTTGGTCACCGCACAACATTGTGCTTATTTATTGGTGTGATCGGATAATCTATTGCTCATTAGTGAGGCGAATATTAAGGTAATTTATTATCAGCAATCACCACTCTCATATCAGATCGATAGACTGAAATTGGAGTTGAACGAAAAATCTCCTTGTGTTTCCTTGAAATACTTGTTGCTATACGGGTCAATCAGTATCATGATGTATGGCGCAGTAGAGTGGCCAACGATGGAGCTAAAACGGTTAACCGATTAATCGATTAATCAATAATTATTATCTTGATCGATCCAAAAAGTAATTGATCGATTAACCGTTACTTTTGAACTACCGTATTTATGAGTTAACAAAGGAACAAACTTGCTCCAAGACAGGCAAACATTGTCACACAGAGTAAAGAATGCAAGTTACTTGCTGACATACTTGTTTGCTTGAATGATCATCATACTGGACTGGTGGGTAGCAGTATTGCAAAATAAATTCATGAATTACTAAACATTTTCAATTTTTGTCTCAAAAACATATCTTATGACCTTTATTGGAACGATCTCAACGAGCTCATTCCAACGAGGGGTCATAAGCTATGTTTTTGAGACAAAAATTGAAAACACAATAGATTTGAATAGAGATTGTAGAATATAGGCCCAGTCGGTTTTGTTTGTTACGTTGGGTAAAGGGTTCATGCTGTAAATCATCAACGGTATGGCAATTATTCAGATATCTATTTGGACAAATGATTAATCAGTTAACCAAGGTTAAACCACGTGATTGATCGATGAAGAAAACCCTTTAACCGTTTCAGCTTTACCCAAAGAGACAATCACACATGGCGCCGAAGAGAGGCTCCGCAACAGTAGCTGATATTTTCTATTTTCATTTCTGAAATTGTTCAGAAGCATCACTTGATTCATTATTTTATTTTTTACTTTCGAATGGTGTGTGCGTGGGATGTAGTGGAGTTGACGTGGGGGTGCTAGAGGAAATCTTAAGACTCCAAAAGCTAAAACAGAGAAGATAAAATATAAGTGCATTGTTTTTTGATAGATTTAAAGGGTCCCGGAAGCCAAGAACTTTAAAGGGACAATAAGTTGCTAATTTGAAAAAAAATATTGAGTCTCAAATTTGGTTGTATGTGAAAGACCATGTTAAAAAATAGTGTGTGTGACCTGTTAGGCGTCAGAATCTGTGAAGAAAAACTTTAATGGAGACGAGTTGTCAGACGGTACGACATAGCGACGAGATAGATGAAGTCGTCCGAAAGAAATTGTAAGTAAACACAACTTAGTTGTTAAATATATACTTTCTGACTCATGTGAAAATAATTGAATAACTTTGCTGCTATTCGAACGATTGGTCGCCATGAGCAATAACTCAATTTACAAGTATCTAAAGCTACACACATATTCAGTTCATACGAATTATCTTCTATTGGTACTGCGTGCAACGTCTGATTTCTAACTAGTCGATTGAGGTGATGAGCAATGGGAGCAATTGCTCCTTCGACTTATTTCGGAAAGAGGGATTCCACAGCCAGATACTGGAATAGGATTTTGTTAATGTCAAGTCTTCTGCCAAGTCCCTGGTTGGCTCCCAGCACTTACCGCTACACTACCTCAGCTAAGGGTCCTAGTTCCGATTAGTGTCATACTTGGCGTCCACTGTTACTAGCAATCAAATACCGACTGCTTGCCATTGCGACTCTTTACCTCATCCCTGAAAAGGGAGTGACGACGTCCAGTCTGTTTTAACCCTTTACCTTACGTGAAATGCAGACGACACTTGCAGCAAAATTCTAGAATAACTAATTATTTTCATTTTTTGTCTCAAAAACATAGGTTATGACCCCTCGTTGGAACGAGCTCGATGAGCTCGTTCCAATGAGGGTTCATAACCTATGATTTTGAGATGAAAAAATAATGAAAATTAATTGGCGATTTTTGAGAATAGCGCTGGACGGTTTTGGCCGTTACGTTGGGTAAAGGTGTAAGTGGGATGCCGAGAAACATGGATGAGGATTTCATGAAATGAGCTATCGGGCAATGAGAACAGTTTATACTTTGAGTCAATCAAATACCGATTGCTTGCGCTTGTGACTCTCTGACTCATCTCTGAGAAAGGAGTGAAGACGTCCAGTCTGTTACTTTTTTTTTTAAAAGATAATTTTATTTCTCAAAGTAGAAATTGGGTTTGACGAACAGGCAGAGTCAAAATCAACGTCTCTCCCAATACATTTCACAAATTACAAAAGATAATAAATGGGTGCAAGTGCGTGTGCAAGGGAGGGCAACACATAATTCTGATTTCATTAATCACATATTATGAAACACTTAATTACATTCTATGCGTGTTGCCTCCAAAAAGAGGGAAATTCATTCTTCAGTGAATCTTGGGGGATTTTTCGCATGACAAACAGACATTTTCGAACATTGAAATACGTACTGGTCTATTAGATTTGTGACAGCTGCAGTACAGTTGTGGCCACTGAATTAGGTTGATACTCCCTCTTCCCAGTCTCGTCCCTCCCTCTCTCTCTCTCTTTCTCTCTCTCTCTCTCTCTCTCTCTCTCTCTCTCTCTCTCTCTCTCGAGAGAGAGAGAGAGAGAGAGAGAGAGAGAGAGAGAAGAGAGAGAGTTTTGAATTTATCATAGTTTACCCATTCCGTTGAAAACGTCCCGTATCTAAAATATCGTCTCGAAAAGCCTGAAAAATCTGAAGATTATCCGAATTAGACAAAGATAAATCACCGAAAAGCATACTATCTAAAGTGATGTTAAACCTGCTTATTTTGTTCTGCAATTCCTGTCTTTTAGTGACCACAGAGGACCCTCAAACACAAAGTGTTGTTCGTTTTCTTCAAAATGCCCACACGAACATCCAGTCTGTTAAAAGTGGGATGCCGAGAAACATGGATGATGATTTCATGAAATGAACTAACGGGTAATGAGAACAGTTTATACTTTGGGTCGTTGCTCGTCTGACTCTTCGACATATCTCGGAAAACAGGAATTAATAACCATAAATGTATCCTAGAAGTGGATTATGTAAAGGGGTTCTCTATGTGGATTTTCGTAAGTGGGACTCCTAACCAACACCGTTAATCTACAGGCGGTGTTCGTAAGTTCGAGATGTGCTTTTGTAGTACTTAACAATGTTATGTAAGCACAACACACACAGCAACTGAACTCATGATTGAAAGGTTGATATGTGCTAATTTGAAACTACCAATTGTGCCGTAAAAACATATAGCACATGAGTAGTAAGTAAGTTCGGATCTGGCCCATTCTCCCGAAAGAGCAGCCGATGACGTCATTTTAATTTTAAAAAAAAAATTTTCCCAATTTTTAAATTTTTTAAAGATTAAAAAAAAAATTAAATTCTTTTTTTTTAGTTTTTTTAATGGTTGTTGTGTTTTAATTAGATTTCTAGAAAATCCCACGGCCATATGGTGACGCCATTCCCCTGGAACTATGATGCATGATGGATACTCACGTGATCAAACCAGTTTCAATTTGAATTTTAAGTTTAGTTTTTAATTTTATAATGTCAGACATGTTGTTTATATCACTTTCATGTTTCTACATGAATTCAATTTTTTTGTGGAAGACTGTGGCTGTTACTTGTTGTTGCGCAGTGGTTCTTTGCTGGAAAGGATATTTGAGACACCCCGCATTCTGCACTTTTTTCAATAGATATCTAACATACTTCAACAAAAACAATAATTTATTGACATATATTTTTTATTTCGCACATTTTACATTACAATTTTTCATTTTGAGTACAGTGTTCATTTTTCGACGGCTGGAACTCTATGTCCTTTCACTGAGCATCCGTTTATTCATGGTACGAACAGAGTTAACTGCTGTAATCTCGGATCTGCTCGGTTCACTTTGTTCTGTTTGACCCATTCACTACGCTTTGATATAGGCTGTGTTGTCGATCTTCGTCCAGTTCACTCCATTTCGATCTTCTCTGTACTTTTTCTTTTCCGTTCTCTTTGGTCTTCCGCGCTCTCTCCGTTGTCATTTTTTACTTGGCCGTAAACGGTTGTGAACCTTTGATGTAGAATTCGCTGTATTGTTGTTAGACCTGGTTGCACTAAAGAATCTTCTCGTTCCCTTTCACGATTCGGATTTCTACGATCTGTCTCATGTTTCTATCCAAGTCCATTACGGCAAGCTCGTGTGGGTCTCTGCTTAGTGCATGCTGTCGTTCTTGTAAGCTTTCCAAAAGGGTTGGTTCCACCAAGACGTATTTTTCCATTCTTTCTCTTGCATCGCTTGAAGACACTGGTGTGGTGTTTTTTCTTCCATTGTTGGATTATGCTGGTAGGATGTTTTCACCAGTTGTTTATTCTCTATTGAGCGCATTGGTATCCACGGGTTTCTCATTGGTTCATGGTTATTTACCTGGTATGTTTCTGGTAGTTTCACCGGTTTCAATGTGGTTATCTTCGGGTCCCTTCTGCATGGCTGTCGTAGCTTTTTCGGCGAGTGGTACAACTGGTGTCGTCCTATGGAACCCCTCATGTTCTTTATAGATTCATTTCAAGGAAGACATTGACATTTTTTATTTTACATACCTTTCAACACCACGATATAGCCTAGTCGTTGATGTGGCATAAAGCATCAATAAATAAGTTCTGCATCACGTAGTCATGATCTATCCAAAGATGCACAAAGTGGCTTTGAACATAAATAAATAAACAATGCGGCCAGGCAAAATATGTGTTTGTTATGCATTTCAAGCCTTTACTAAACACGACAAAAGACTCTATCCCCCCCCCCCCCCACCCCAAAAAAAAAGAAGTAATTTTTGTTTTCAAAATCTAGCTGATGATCTTGATAAGCTCATGTTTGATTGCCATTGTGATTAACCTCAAAGGTAACAAGGCCGATAATGTTTCCAAATATTATATTTTACCATTTTATAAGACCCTCAACTCTGATCCTCTGACGTCAAAGAACAACAAAAGCTTGAGCAGCAGAATTTTCCCACTGCGTGAAAAGGAACTGAACCAAATAAACTGTTTGTCATAATTATTTCAATATTCTCTGCCAAACAATATACAAAAATCAACATCTCCTCTCACCTACATTTTTATTAAAAAAACAGTGAAACAGGTTGTGTCAGCCAATACTGAACAAATAAGCGCGGAAAAGGGTAATCGGTAAGAAGAGGGTTTGGCACTGAGTCTGTCAACAAAGGGTTGCAAATATATAGAATATACCCATAGTAGTTTGGTGTTCCAAATGTTCACCACGAGTGGTGAAGTGGTGTTAATTGTTAAAAACTGCATTTTTTCTTTTCCATTCTCCTCCGTCTTCTGCGCTCTCTCCGTTATCATTTTTTACTTGGCCGTTTATGGTTGTGAAGCTTTGATGCAGAATTTTCTGCACTGTTGTAAGCTCTAGCTGTACTGAAGAATCTTCTCGTTCTCGTTCAAGATTCGAATTTCTATGATCTGTCTCAATTTTCTATCCAGGTGCATTACGACAAGCTCGTGTGAGTCTCTGTTTAGTGCATGCTGTCGCTCTTGTAAGCTTTCCAAAAGGGTTGGTTCCACCAAGACGTATGTTTTCCTTCTTTCTCCTGCATCGCTTAAACACGCTGGTGTGGTGTTTTTTCTTCCATTGTTGGATTATGCTGGTAGGATGTTTTCAGCAGTTGTTTATTCTTTATTGGGCGCATTGGTATCCACGGGTTTCTGTTTGGTTCATGGATATGGGACTGTAGCTTTAACGGGTATGTTTCTGGTAGTTTCACCGGTTTCAAGGTGGTTATCTTCTGGTCTCTTCTGCATGGTTGTTGTAGTTTCTTTCGGTGAGTGGTGCAGCTGGTGTCGTCTTAGGTTGCCTTTTATGTTAACCCTTTACCTAACCTGAAAAGCAGACGACACTTGTAAAAATAATTCTTGAATACCTAATTTTTTTCATTTTGTGTCTCAAAAACATAGGTTATGACCCCTCGTTGGAACGAGCTCGACGAGCTCGTTCCAACGAGGGGTCATAACCTATGTTTTTGAGACAAAAAATGAAAAAAATAATGAAAATTAATTGGCGAATATTTTGAGAATAGCGCTGGCCGGTTTTGGACGTTACGTTAGGTAAAAGGTTAAACGTTTTTGGACATCTGGTGCATTAGTAATTTCCGGATCTGTGGGTAGTCTTCTTCTGCCGATACAAATTACATTTCTTTGCAAAAATGTTCTGGCAGTCGTCGCAGGTGTGGTGTTGAGCCATCGCTGGTTAAACGTGAATTGACAGAGTTAGATAGATGAATCACATTTTAAGTTCTAGCGTGTTTATGTCAAATCACGGAATCCCATTTCACGGAGTCGGATAAGAATCCCACTTACAGAACCCCATTTATGGAACCCCATTTTAGGACAGGTCTATGGTTACAGAATCCCATTTTCGTCGAATGAGGGTATGAGGGAATAATATACCACAGTGAATCGATCTGAGGGAACCGGTCGGTGGGGCTTTTTTGTGCCTACCAGTTTTGATGGCCAATCTTAGGGTATTTAGTTTTGTCAATTGTTTTATTTAATTACTGATCTGTATCCAATAGAGGAAGATTAAGCTTATGAATTCGCCACACCTCGCATTCATACATGAGGATGGGAGAAATCAAAGTGTCGAAAGGTTCTTACTCGTGTGTATATTAATTTCGCCAAGGAGCGCTTTCTGTCTCCGTAGGTAGACAGCCTTTAGGCCTTTATTAGAAGGTTGATCAGTGTCAATTTTGCCGGATGTCTTAAAGTTAACACCGATATATTTGTATTGCCCACCCGTGCCAGTGCTATCGTTCTTGCAGTTAAGGGTCATGTCTATAATTGTTATAATTTTTCCACCTCTATTAAAAATCAATATTTTTGTCTTCTCCGCATTGAGTTTTAGAGACCAAGAGTCAAGGTAGGTACCCAATCAGTCGAGCTTTCTTTGTAGGCCGTTCTTACTCGATGAGAGAAGCATGAGGTCATCCGTACACATCAGGCAGGGTATGTATCGCCCATTTAATTCCAAGGCTCCACGCCCACTGTCGAAAATATTTGGAAGATCATTAATGTATAAAACAAACAGCTTGAGGCTTAGAAAAACAAATGACTGAGATTTGTTTTTCTCTATTGCATTTTATTACGTAACCATTAAAATAAGTTTTGCAAAATATTAATTTTACAATAGTTCATACAGAAATATTAATTTTATTTGACATGTAATTGATTTGTTTTTTAAATAATGAAGACGAATATACACAGATTTACAGCCAATAATTTGTTTTTACAAACAGTCAAGACGAATTTATATAAATTTACAATCTGTAATTTGTTTTTATTCAATTCTTCTTTATTTGTCTTTACCAAAACATTGGTGTAAGTCAATACAAAAACAGTTATAGCAGCCAGATGGAACCCACCTCTTCCCACGATGGGACTTTTTCACTTTTACGTCCAGTTCTCATCTACTGGACAATATTTCCCACATCTTCGGGTGGCATACTGTCTACCAGTCCACATTTATGTGAATCATCCATCGGGGGAAGATCCTGGTCGTCACTGGTGAACATCACATGTGAGGATCGCGCAAAAGTACACCCATAAAAACTTTGCAATATTGGATCAAAAGTGTGTAGCACTGTGAAGTATTGGCGCCCACACACACACGCACACACATGCCGGCACACCCACACCCACCCACACACAAGTGCATACACACGCAGAGTTGCATGTACAAGAAAGTATGTACAAGCACATGCGCAGGCACGTGTGTGTGGGTGCACGCGTGCATTGCATACAAACGCGCGCACACGCGTGCGCGCAGGTACATATTACTGTAATGTATTTTGGAGCTCAGGGAGGTGAACCAAATAGTTTATTCACTTGACGAATATACTTAGACATATTACGTAAAGTACGCATGTTTCCAGTGTTGAAATGATCTATCATCTTTGGCATATTGGGTCTCTCATAATAGTACCTTTTAATGTTACATTGCCGTAATGACTTTAATTTATCGCATACTAATAATACGTGGAATTCATCACCCATAACTTTCTGACACAGTGGGCATATCCTGTCGTTTAATTGTGTTCCATACCAGGCACCAGTTTCAATTGGTAAGCGGTGGTTTCGTGTTCGAAATTTCATAATCAAGGTCACTTCCAACGGCGAATGTTTAGTTATATACGTTTCGGTTTGAAAGGCTGTTTTTATTGATCTATACAATTCGTATTTATTGGAAGTACTCAGAGTTGTGTTCCATTCTTGTATATATAAATCAAGAAGTTTACGTCTAGTGGTTGCTCGAAACCACTGTGTATTAATTATATCTTGTGACATCCAAAGATTGGGTATGCCTATTTCAATTTGGGTGTTTTTCTTTGGTCTATCCATCGGAGGGAGGTGTTTCCATTCATTTATTCTTGAAGGATTGTCAAATATAATGAATATGAGATCTTTGATTTATTACCACTAAAAATTTGTGCCCAGACGTTAACGTATCGCATTTTGATTTTAACGGAGATTGGGAATAATCCCAATTCTCCATATATAAAAGCAGAAGGTGTTTATTTTTTCAGATCCAACACAAATTTAAGAAACCAAAGTTCTGTTGTGTCCAATAATATTTTATTGTTCCCAATTCCCCAGATTTCACAACCATACAGTAAAATTGGGCAATCATTTTTTCATACATTGTTATTATTGAATCAATCGGCAATTTATTTTTTTCTCATTTTGGATACAATAGCAAACATTGCCCTCTTTGCCACTTGACATCGGGTTTTCTTTTCTTTGTGAAAAAATCCATTACGAGAGAACGTGACCCCCTAAATACTTGTATTCATTGACAATTTCTATAGGAATGCCGCCTATAGAAAATGTTCTATTCTTACTACGATTTCTTCCAAAGATTAGGACTTTAGTTTTTGAAATGTTGACTTTGAGCTTCCAGTATTCACAATATTTTGAGTACTCGTGTAATAAGTTGTCAAGACCAGAAGCACTATTAGCAAGCAGAATAATATCATCTGCGTATAAGAATACTGATAATCTTACATAGCCGAACGCTGCTTGTTGACTAAGATCTGATATTTTCAGACCACTTTCACAGTTGTTTGCTAAAAATGTCTCTAAGTCATTCAGATATATAGCAAAGAGTAGGGGGGGGGGGGGACAGATTTTCTCCCTGGCGCACACCGGATGCACATCCAGACAAAGGGGAATAATTACCATCAGACATCACACAAGATTTGATGTTTTCATATATATATTAAATATAACTTTCAGAACTTACCCGTCAATACCGCTGCCTAGTAATTTGTGCCAAAGACCTTCTCCCCATATGCTATTGAAAGCTTTTGATAAATCAATAAATGCACAATATAAATTTTGTTTGGACTTTTTAGATAATTCTATTAAAGAGTATAACGAAAATATATGATCCAATGTGGAGAACTCTTTTCTAAACCCAGCCCAGGTTTTCCTTGGGTCTCCAGACTTATTTATTTATTGGTGTTTAAGGTCACATATTTTTGCACAATGGCTAACCATGACCGTGACAGTTTTACCCGTGACAGTTTTACGGGTGGAGGAAGACGGAGTACCCGGAGAAAACCACCGAGCAACGGCGAGCAACTGTCAGCTCCCCAACATACCAACTCCACACAAGCAGGGTTAGCATTGGTTGAAGACAGGTGCACCATCGACGTGCAGTACGCCTTAGTACACAGCGTCACCGTGCCCCCACCAGGGCAATGGGGGTGAAGTGTCTTGCCCAAGGACACAACGCGGTTGCCGCAGGTGGGATTCGAACCGAGGACCTCTCGGCTTGCAGCCTGAACCTCTACCAACTGAGCCACCGAGCCCCTCTCCAGACTTATAAACAGGCCTGATTACCCCTACCCCCCAATCTTTCGGGATAGAACCCATTTTCAGAATCAGATTAAATAATTTAAAGTAGAGGGGTTTTGTTTTCTCGAATGTGGCTTGTATATACTCATTTAAAACCTCATCTATACCTGCTGCCTTTCCCATTTTCATTTTTTACTACTTGGTCTATTTCATTTACACTTATTTCATCATTCAGCACGCTCGTATCATACACATGTGGGGCTGGAGGGGGTAACACAGCTGAAATAGGGTTGTCGTTCAGGTCTCTAAAATGCTCATAGAATTCATCTAGATGGTTTTATTAAATTTTCATTTTTTGCTATCTAATTTCCTCAGGGCATTCCAGAATTCCTTCACATTACATGTTTTTAGTTTGTTCATCTTTGTGCAAAAACTCTGATGATGTTTCATTTTACTTTGCCGAAGTATAAATTTGTATTGTTTTCTATTCTGAACGAATATATTTTTATTTGATACAGTTGGGTTAAGGATGTATTGTTTACGCGCTTTCCTATAAAGTGTTCGCGCACTAATACAATTATGGTCAAACCATGGCATTTTAAATTTATTTTTCTAGTCTTCGGCATTTTCCTCTTTTTTGTTCCAAGAACATTTCTGGCAGTGTCACAATAGAGGTGGGATAGGTCTTCTGTTACTGAAGAGATTTCAGTTGTCGAAATGTGGTCTTGAGTGTCTAGATAATTTAATTTGCCGATAATTCTACTGATAACACACTCATCAAGATTAAGATTATATTCTGAGAATTTATCTGTAGTCAAGGGGTTAATAATGGTTGAGTCTTTCCCAAACTCCGTTACATCATCCACGGACTGTAACAGCCGATCACCCGGAAGCATTAATGGGTCACCGATGATCATATGTGTCGAGATTGGACAATGAACATCAGACAATACTTCGCTGAAGTCGTGCACTTCGAGGTCAGTGATTGCCGTTACTCTGTCAGTGCTACATAACAGATAATCTACTGCGCTTTCATCACGGCATGTTGCGTTTCCTGAGGACTGGTCGCTACCAATTCTACCATTACAAATTACAAGACCAGAATTTTTACAAAAATCTATTAATTTATAGCCGTAGTTATTGCACACTGGATCTTGAGTATTTCTCACTCCATCAATACTGTTCACCAGACCACGAGAACCTGGCGCATTTTGCACGACCCCTGTGTCTTCGGATTCTTCCATTTAGTTTACCCGTTCGAGTTAAAATCACCCATCAGAATAATTCTATTAGAAAGAGAATATTACATGTAAACTGCCAAATGGGTTACTGGAGCTGTACTTGCTGCTCTCAGGGGGGGGGGGGGGGGGGGGGTGTATATACCTTGCCAACCACATAGGGTGGACCATTGTTACATTTAATTTTGAACCACAATACCAAATCGCATTCATCAGGTATATATACTACTCGGGCCTTTAGCGAGTCTCTGATTAAGACCACCAATCCTCCAGCCTCCTCAGAAAAAGTATGTGAAAACCAAGTACCTCGACTTTGTCCGCATCGTCCGTTTTTGTTCCCTGTAAGCAAATGATATCAAAACAACTGACAAAATCCAGGAACTCAGGGTCACATATTTTAGACAGCCGCACCCAACGTTCAGAGATAATATTGTGATCTCTTTTGACCTCCCATCATCGTGTTAATCGGCATTAGCATGTTCAGTGCTGCGAACTTGTTACTGTTTGTATGGTGGCGGTTTGTTTGGTTTCACTTCCCTATTGTTTATGAAAACTCGGTCACCAACAACTCGTGCATTGTCACCTTTGTCTCTTGCAGCTTTGGCCATTGGAAACAGAACAGTTTTCCTTTTAGTTTGCACAGCCCTAGGAAATTGCTCATTAATATAGAAATGTGTATTTTTCAATGCACTTGCATTTTTTCTGATCATCTCTCGTTGTTTGAAAAATGTGAATTTAGCAACTATTGGTCTAGGCTTATCTCCACTGGCTTGTTTTTGCCCAATTCGATTTTGATTTCTTCAGTTATTTTAAGTTTATTTCTAAAACTCGTCTCTATCTCCTTAATACCCGAGAACAGTAAATTATCCCGCATACTCCTATTTTGTAGGTTGACAATAGCTTCGTTCACTGATCCAACGTCCTTAACCCTTTACCCAACGTAACGGCCAAAACCGGCCAGCGCTATTCTCTAAAATCGCCAATTTTCAATATTTTTTTCATTTTTTGTCTCAAAAACATAGGTTATGACCCCTCATTGGAACGAGCTCGACGAGCTCGTTCCAATGAGGGGTCATAACCTATGTTTTTGAGACAAAAAATGAAAAAAATTAGTTATTCAAGAATTTTTTTTCCAAGTGTCGTCTGCTTTTCATGTTAGATAAAAGGTTAACTTATTTTGTCACATTCTAGTGATAATTTGTCCGTGTTCTTTTCCAGATTACCAACCTTATGACACAAATCTGCGTTCTCACGCTTTATAACAGAAATGTCACTTTTGGCGTTATTAGATAGTTTTTCAGTCCACTTAACCCGTTCGTCAGGCTTTTCAACAGTTTTTTCTATCAAAGTCAAACGTTTGTTAAATTTAGCCACTTCAGTTTTCACTTCATCCAGGGTATCAAGTCTTTTGTTTATTTTTTGTAATAACGACATGATTGGATCCATATCACTTTTCTTACACAAAGGGTCATCAGCATAAGAGTCAGTGGGTCCCAGCTCAACATACGTTCGATGTTTTCCCGGAGTAAAACACTCAGCATTACAATTCAGTTTTCTATCAACACTACTAGGCTCTAAAGTTTCTAATATAGTTCTAGGTATTTCGTGGGGAGAACTATTGACTGTCTGTTCATCATTCGCTATTGAAAAGCTGCTTCCCACGACATTCGGAATCATAGAAAAAGAAGATTCGGTCTGACCTGTTTGTGACTGCGCCATGTTTTCCCGTGGTGGTGGAGGTGTCAATTCGCTTGAGGCTTTTCGTTTTCTATCTTTCTCCAAATCTGTCTCAAACTCAGCCATCTGTATACCCAACGAATAGGATCCAGCACGTACATAAGCTTTTACGATTACTCCAGTCGGGAAAATTCACACAGAAAACATTTTAAAACCTAAAACTTTTGAAAAAATTCAGAAGCTCCAAAAAATTTGATCCTACAGATATCACGCATGCGCAATCTGAATTTACAAACACTGAAGTTGGATTCACAATCAGTAATTTGTTCTTACAAACAGTGGAGACGAATTTACGTGGATTTACAATCAGTAATTTATTTTTACAATAACAACGAAAAACAATAATATATTGACATACATATGACATGGCTGTATATCATTTTGAGGATACCCGTTGAGGATATCTATGACATGGCTATCTATCATTTTGAGGATACCTTTTGAGGATACTAGCTGAGGATATCTTTTGAGGATATCTTTTGAGGATACCTGTTGAGGATACTTTTGAGGATACCTGTTGACAATATCTGTTGAGGATACCTTTTGAGTATACCTTCTGAGGGTACCTGTGACATAGCAGTGTCATAGGTATACTAAAATGCCGTTTGAGGGGGTGTTTTTGAGTGTGTAATGAGTGATTTTTACAAACAGTGAAGACGAATTGACATAGATTTACAATCAGTGATTTGATTTTACAAACAGTAAAGACCAATTTACATGGATTTACAATCTGTAAATTGTTTTTACAATACCCTCATACGACGAAAAAGGAATTCCAGGTAACGTGGGATTCCAGTAAACATACTGATAGAATCCCTAACAGTATGCTTTATTATGAAATTAATATTTTGTTTAACTTAATTTAACGTTTTTATCATAAAATGCAAGAGAAAAAAAAAATCTCAGTCATTTGTTTTTCTAAGCCCCAGGTTGTTTGATTTATACATTAATGACCTTCCATATATTTTCGACAGTGGGCGTGGAGGCGTGGGAATAAATGGGCGATTCATACACTGCCTGATGTGATCGGATGACTTCGTGCTTCTCTCATCAAGTAAGAACGGCCTACAAAGAAAGCTTGACTACTTGGGTACCTACCTTGACTTTTGGTCGCTAAAAATCAATAATGAAAAGTCAAAAATAATGATTTTTAATAAAGGTGGAAAAAATTATGGGACGTGACCCTTAACTACAAGAACAAGGGGGCGCGGTGGCTCAGTTGGTAGAGGTGCAGGCTGCAAGCCGAGAGGTCCTCGGTTCGAATCCCACCTGCGGCAACCGCGTTGTGTCCTTGGGCAAGACACTTCACCCCCATCGCCCACGTGGGGGCACGGTGACGCTGTGTACTAAGGCGTACTGCACGTCGATGGTGCACCTGTCTTCAACCAATGCTAACCCTGCTTGTGTGGAGTTGGTATGCTGGGGAGCTGACAGTTGCTCGTCGTTGCTCGGTGGTTCTCTCCGGGTACTCCGGCTTCCTCCACCCGTAAAACTGTCACGGTCATGGTTAGCCATTGTGCAGAAATATGTGACCTTAAAAACACCAATAAATATAACTACAAGAACGATAGCATTGGCGCGTGTGGGCAATACAAATATCTCGGTGTTAACTTTAAGTCATCCGGCAAAATTGACACTGATCAACTTTCTAATAAAGGACTAAAGGCTGTCTACCTACTGGAAGGGCTCCTAGGCGAAATTAATATACACACGAGTAAGAATCTTTTCGACACTTCGATTTGTCCCATCCTCACATATAAATGCAAGGTATGGGGAGTCGGTAAGCTTAATTTTTCTCAGTTCGATACACATCAGTCATTAAATAAAAGAAAATTGACAAAAATAAATACCCTCAGATTGGCCATTAACATTTTTAGGCACACAAAAGCCCCACCGGTTCCCTCAGATCAATTCACTGCGGCATATTCTTCCCTCGTACCCTCATACGAAGAAAAAGGGATGCTGTACCCATAGACATAATAAAGTGGGGTTCCATGAATGGGGTTCCGCAAGTTGTATTCTTATCCGACTCCGTGAAACGGGATTCCGGGATTTGACATAAACACTCGAAGGCATAAAATGGGATTCCCCTCTCTAACTTTGTCAATTCACGTTTAACCAGAGATGGCTCATCACCACACCTGCGACGACAACCCGAAAAGTTTCACTAAAAATGTAATCTTTATCGGCATAAGAAGGCTACTCACAGATCCGCAAACTACCAATGTACTGGATGTTCAAAAATCGTTTAACAGAAAAGACAACCTAAGAAGACACGAGTTGCACCACTCACCGAAAAACTACGACAATCATGCAGAAGAGAGAAGATGACCACCTTGAAACCGGTGAAACTATCATAAACGTACCAGATAAATAACCCTGAACCAGAGAGAAACCAGTGGATACCAATGGGCCTAATAGAGATTAAACTGGTGGAAACATCCTACCAGCATAATCCAACAATAGAAGAAAAAAACACCACACCAGCGTGTTCAACCGGTGCAGGAGAAAGAAGAGAAAACTATACCTCGGTCGAACCAATCCTTTTGGAAAGCTAACAAGAACGACAGCATGCACAAAGCAGAGACACAAACCCAAACCATGAACGAGAACGGGAAGATTCCGCAGTACAAACAGATCTCACAAAGATACAGAGAATTCAACGTCAAAGCTTCACAACCATTAACGGTCAAGATACAAAAGCAGTAAAAATAAACAGCTGCGCCACGAGCGCATGATACGCCCGTTATTAATTACAAGAGGGAAGCACACAATATGAGTATACATGTGTACTTGTCAGGTTTTGATGAATAAAGTCCCACAACTCTGGAATGACAAATCAGAAAGAGACACAAATCGAAAGGGAGATTCCTTCGATCAACATATACTTGCAACTAAAAAATCGTGAAAATTGCTCTAAGCATTTTCAAGTTATTGTTCGATATGTGGAAAATTGCTTATATTTTGACGAATAAAGTCCCATAACTCTGGAATGATATATCGGATAGCGACACAAATAGAAAGGGAGAGTCCTTCCATCAACATATACTTGCCACCAAACAATCATGACAATTGCTCAAAGTCCGACATGTGGAAAATTGCCTATATTTTGACAAATAAAGTCCTATAGCTCTGGAATGACAAATCGGACAGCGACACAAATCGAGAGGGAGATTCCTTCTATCAACGTATACTTGCAACCAAAAAATCATGAAAATTGATCTAAGCATTTTCATGTTATTGTTCGACATGTGGAAAATTGCTTATATTTCGACGAATAAAGTCCCATAACTCTGGAATGACATATCGGACGGCGACACAAATAGAAAGGGAGATTCCTTCCATGAACATGTACTTGCCACCAAAAAATCATGAAATTTGCTCGAAGCATTTTCAAGTTATTGTCCGACATGTGGAAAATTGCCTATATTTTGACGAATCAAGTCCCATAACTCTGGAATGACAAATCGGACAGCGACACAAATCAAAAGGGAGCTTCCTTTCGTCAACATATACTTCCCACCAAAAAATCACAAAAATTTCTCGAAGCGTTTTCGAGTTATTGTACGACGTGTCGACGGACGGACGGAAAGCGGTGTACCATAATGCGACCGTTTTTTCAAAACGGGCGTATAAAAATGACAATGCAGAGAGCGAAGAAGACGGAAGAGAATGGAAAAGGAAAAACACAGAGAAGATCGAAATGGAGTGAACAGGACGAAGACCGAACACAACCTAGATCAGTGATTGTGGTTAAACAGAACAATGTGAACTGAGCCGAACGGAGATTACGGCATATAACTCTGTTCATACCCTCAATAAATGGATGCTCAGTGTAAGGACAATGAGTTCCAGCGGAAGAAAAAGGAACACTGCTTGAAAAATGAAAAACTGTAATGTAAAATTTTTGAAATAAAAAATATATGTCAATAAATTATTGTTTTAGAGGTCACCCCAACCAAGCATACCTAGTTTCAAGGGCGTCCGATTATAAACGTGCCCTGCAGGTGTGCCAAAGGTAAACATTGATGCATAACTGCACGAAGTTCATCAAATGTCGTTGCCACCGGCAATATTTTTTTGACAGAAATAGAAGAAAATCGATAGCTCCCATCTAGGTGTAACCCCAAACAAGCATACCAAGTTTCAAAGCAATCCGATCATAAATATGCCCTGTTTTGGGTTTTTTTTTAGGTCACCCCGAATAAGCATACCAGGTTTCAAAATAATCCGATCATAAATGTGCACTGTGCCTGTAGGGTGTGCCAAAAGGGAAATACTGATGTCTCACTAAATTAAGTTCAAAGGCCGTTGCCAGCGGCAACAGATTTTGATGGAAATGGAAGAAAAAAGATAGCTCCCATTTAGAGGTCACCCCAAACAAGCATACCAAGTTTCAAAGCGACCCGATTATAAATGTGCCCTGCAGGGTGTGTCAAAGGGAAATATTGATGCATAACTGCACTAAGTTTATAGAAGGTCGTTGCCAGCGACAACATTTTTTGACGGAAATGGAAGAAAATCGATAGCTCCCATCTAGGTGTAACCCCAAACAAGCATACCCAGTTTCAAACTGATCTGATCATAAATGTGCCCTGTAGGGTGTGCCAAAGGGAAATGTTGAGATCTGACTAAGATAAGTTCAAAGGACGTTGCCAGCGGCAATACATTTTGACAGAAATGGAAGAAAATCGACAGCTCCCATCGAGATGTCACCGCAAATATGCATACCAGGTTTCAAAACAATCCGATCATAAATGTGCCCTTTAGAGTGTGTCAAATGGAAATATTGAGGACTGACTAAACTAAGTTCAAAGGCCGTTGTCAGCGGCAACTTTTTCAGACGGAAATGGAAGAAAATCGATAGCTCCCATCTAGAGGTCATCTCAAACAAGCCTACCAAGTTTCAAAGTGATCCGATTATAAATGTGCCCTGCAGGGTGTGCCAAAGGGAAATATTGATGCATAACTGCATTAATTTTTTTCGAAGGTCGTTGCCAGCGGCAACATTTTTCGACGCAAATGGAAGAAAATCGACAGCTCCCATCTACGTTTAAACCGAAACAAGCATACCAAGTTTCAAATCAATTTGATCATACATGTGCCCTGTACAGCGGGCCAAATTAATATATTGATGCCTGACTAAACTAAGTTCAAATGTCGTTGCCAGCGGTAACATTTTTTTTGCCGGAAATGGAAGAAAATAGCTCCCACCTAGAGGTCACCCCAAATAAGCATACCAGGTTTTAAAACAATCCGATCATAAATGTGCCCTGTAGGGTGTGCCAAAGGGGAACATTGAGGTCTGACTAAGCTAAGTTCAAAGGCCGTTGCAATCGGCAACATTTTTGACGGAAACAGGAGGAAATCGATAGCCCCCATCCAGAGGTCACCCCGAACAAGCATACCAAGTTTCAATTCGATATGATCATAAATGCGACCTGTGCGGGGTGCCAAAGGAAATTGTGGACGTATGTGCGGACGATAAGTGACGGCAATACCTCAGCTTGACTTTGTCAAGTTAAGCTAAAAATTGGCTAATTAAGGCCCATATCTCTGTAATGAAATATGGGACGGGTGGGTTTTCGAACTGGTTTGAGATATTATTGCGATAGACCTATACGGCAAATATTAGTTAAATTGGAGAACGTTTGTTCAAGTTATTGTGCTAACACGCTCAAAATTAGTAAAAATTAACGAAATAAGGCCCATAACTCTGTAATGAAAAATCGGGCCAGGCCAGTTTTTAGAACTCGTTTGACATATACGGAGTCCAAAAAAAGAAAGTATCATAAACTTTGAGGAGCAATTTGTTTAGTATTATCGACTTTAATCCCAAGCAAATTATGTAAATTCGATATTTCGAGTCTAGCTGTATGAATTTGCATAATTCCATGTTCTTACTGTTGCCAGCGTCACGTCAGGACTTCGCAATTCAGACATGGGATGAAAGGAAAAGTTCACACATGCAGTCAATAGCGTGTATATCCACCGTTTGCCTCTTGGATGTCAAGACATCGACAGCTCATAGACCTGATTAGTCTCTGGATGTCACCATGTGGTATTGCGTTCCACTCCTGCCTTAGAACATTACGTAAATCGCCTAACGTCTGAAGATCATGAAGTCGTACCCGACGGTCTAATTGATCCCAAAGATGCTCGATTGGCGACAAATCTGGCGAAAGTGGGAGCACGTGCTATTTTGAAATCCGTAGCAAAATTGTATATGGTTGGGTGGACAACAACATGTCATTAAACACGTTGCACGACTTCTTGTCCACAAACATGCAACATTAGAACTATTTTTATTTCATCCTTTATGCTAATTTATCACATTTGTTTCTATTATACTTTCTTTTTTGACTCAGTACAGGTCCAACAATAAAGTTTGGAGGCCCCTAGTGAAAAGAAAGAAATTCTAGATTAATTCGACAGAAGCATTGTGGATGATGATTTTTACATGTCCATGCCATAATAGATTCGTGAAAATATGTGGCCATAGTAAGATAATACATTGGCATGCTAACGGTAGAGATTTTAACATAAAATGTAATAACTCTGAAGAATTCGGCCTGGGACCAGCACGTTTCAGAACATATATTCCTCACCTGATGGACTCCCAGCGGTGGAGGAGACCACCAGCCCAACACTGTATGCAAGCCCCCCCCCCCCCCCCCCCCCCCCCTCCCCGAATCCAAGGATGCGCATGGCCGACCTTAGTTCGACCATGTGTGAGAAAAGTTTGAAAATCAATGTCAAAAGAAGCAAACTCCATGACTCTAGATATACAATAAATACATCTATTACTCTGCAAATATTCACGTATTTTGTTTGTGAGAATGGGCACATATCCTGTGCCCATTCTCACAAACAAAATACGTGAAAATTTGCAGAGTAATAGATGTATTTATTGTACATTTATAGAGTCAAGGAGTTTGCTTCTTTTGACATTGATCTTCAAACTTTTCTAACGTAGGGTCGAACTAAGGTCGGCCATGCACGTCCTTGGACTCATGGGGCCCGCGTACAGTGTTGGGCCAGCAGCCCCTGGTGGCCTCCTGTCACTGCTGGGAGTCCACAGCTGATGATTGCAGTGAGGAATATACGTTCTGAAACGTGCTGGCCCCTGGCAGTATACATCAAAGTTATTACATTTTATGTTAAAATTTCTGCCGTTAGCATGCCTAAGTATTATCTAACTATGGCCACATATTTTCACGAACCTATTATGACATGGACATGTAAAAATCATCATCTACAATGCTACTATCGAATTAATCTGGAATTTCTTCCTTTTCACTGGGGGCCTCCAAACTTTATTGTTGGACCTGTATATTATTGCAAAATACCTGTATGGCAAATAGTAGTCCTATCAGAGAACGTTTTTTTTCAAGTTATTGCACTATCAGTGCGAGGACGCCCGTCCACCCACACGGATGCACACCGACCATCGTCAAACCATAGATCTCAAAACTACTGAACCAAAAATCGATAGCTGCTATCTACGTCACCCTGAATAAGGGTCCAAAGTTAAATGTAAATGCACAAATGCACCAAGTTTGAAGGTCGTTGCTAGTGGCAATGTTTTTTTTTCTTCTTTTTTGATGGGAATTCATAAATATGCCCTGCAGTGAACGCAAAGGGGATAGGTTGCTGCCCAAATGCACTAAATTCAAAAATTAGTGCAAATGACAACGTTTTTTGATGGATATGAAAGGAAATCAATAGCTCTCATCAAGAGGTCACCCCGAAAAGGCATACCAAGTTTCAAAGCAATATATCCATAAATGTGCCCAACAGAGCTTGCCAAATGAATATGTTGATTCACAAATGTAATGAGTTCAAAGACCGTTGCTACTGAAACGTTTTGTTTTATTTTTACAAACTTGAACCAAATTTCAAAGCAATCCATTCATAACTGTACCCTGTAGGGCTTGCCAAAGGAATTTGTTGCCTAAATGCTCTAACTCTAAAGGTCAGTGCTGACGTTGTTTTTTTTTTACGGAAATGGAAGAAAATCGATAGCTCACATCTAGAGGTTACCCCAAACATGCAAACCAAGTTTCAAACTGATCCATTCATAAATTCACCCTGCAGGGCATGCCAAAGGAAAATATTGATGTACAAAAGCAATGCGTTCAAAAGTCACTGCTTACGGCAACATGCGGCAATGTTTTTCGAGAGAAATGAAAGAAAATCAAAGGCTTCTATCTGGAGGTCACCCCGAATATGCATACCAAGTTTCAAAGCTATTCGATGATAAATACGACTCGTGCAGAGTGCCACAGGAAACTTTCGACGTCCAAATAGAGAAGTTGAATGTCGTTGCTAACGGCAACGTTTCGGAAATGAGAAAAAATGAAAAACTCCCATCTGGAGGTCAGTCCAGAGAAGCAAACTTAGTTTCAAAGCGATCGAGTCGTAAAAGTGAACGGAGCTGTGTTCAAAAGGAAATTGTCAACAGACAAAACGACAAAGTTGAAGGTCATTGCTAACGGGCACATACTTGGACGGATATGGAAGAAAATCTCTAGACGTCATCCCCAAAAAGCATACCAAGTTTCAAACTGATCCATTCATAGAAATGCACCCTGCAGTACGTGCCAAAGAAAAATATTGATGCACAAACGGCAGTGTTCAAAGATCATTGCTAACAGCAACGTTTTTCAACGGAAATGAAAGAAAATCAACAGCTGGCATCTAAAGTGTTGCTCCAAAACAGTACACCAAGTTTCAAAGCAATCGGATCATAAATGTGACCTTTGTGGTGTGCCAAAGGAAATTGTTGACGCACAAAAGGGCAAAGTTAAAGGTCATTGGTAACGGCAACTTTTTTGATGGGAATGAAAGAAGTTCCCATCTGGAGATTAAGCCAAAAACATACCAAGTTTCAAAGCGATCCATTTATGAATGTACCTTGTAGGGCGTGGCAAAGGAAAATGCTAATGTATAAATGCACGAAGTTTGAAGGTTGTTACTAACGGCAACTTTTTTTTTATGAAAATGGAAGAAAATAAATAGCTCCCATCTTGAGGTCACCGCGAATAAGCATATAAAGTTTCAAAGTGATTCGATGATAAATGCAACCTGTGCACAGTGACAAAGGAAATTGTCGACGCCCAAACAGATAAGTTGAATGTTCTTGCTGATGGCAATGTTTCGGAAATAGAATAAAATCAAAAGCTACCATCTTGAAGTCAGCACAGACAAGTATACTTAGTTTCAAAGCGATCCATTCATGAATGCACCCTGCAGGGCACTGCAAAGGAAAATACTGATGTACAAATACACAAAGTTTAAAGATAAAGGTAACAGCAACATTTTTCAATGGAAATGAAAGAGAATTGAAAGCTCCCATCTGGAGGGCACCCTGAACATGGGTACCATGTTTCGGAGCGATCCAATCATAAATGAGACCTGTGAAGTGCCAAAGGAAATTGTTGACATACAAAACGGTAAGTTAAACATCGTTGCTGACGGCAACGTTTCTCAGGGGATATGTCAGAAAATCAATAGCCCCCATCTTGAGGTCACCCCAAACAAGCATGCCAAGGTTCAAAGCAATCCATTCATGAAAGCACCCTGAAGGGAGTGGCAAAGGAAAAAAAATGACGCACAAATCCACAAAGTTCCAAGGTGGTTTCCATTGCAAACGTTTTTTGTTGGAAATGAAAGAAAATCAACAGCTCCCGATCTGGAGGCCACCCACAACACACATACCAATTTCCAAAGTGATCTGGTGATAAATTCAACCTGCGCCAAAGGAAATTGTTTACGTACAAAAAGGATAAGTTGACCATCGTTGCAAACGGCAACGTTTCTCGACGGAAATGAAAGAAAATCGATAGCTACCATCTAGAGGTCACCCCGAACAAGCATACCAACTTTCAAAGCAATCAAGTCATAAATATACCCTGCAGGGCATGCCAAAGAGATATATTGATGCACAATCTCTTCAAGTTCAAAGGTCGTTGAGGACGGCGTTTTTATGGAATGGAAGAAAATCAATAGCTCCCATCTAGATGTCACTCCAAACAAAGCATACCAGGTTTCAAAGCGAACCCATCATAAATGCAACCTGTGTGGAGTGACAAAATAATATATTGATGCGCAAATGTACGATGTTAAAAGGTCGGTGGTAACGGCAAAGTTTTTGGCGGGATTGAAGAAAATCGACACCTCCCATGTAGAGGTCACCCCAAATAAGGATACCAAGTTTCAAAATGATCCGATCATAAATCTGCCCTGTGTGGAGTGCCAAAGGAATATACTGATGCACTAAGTTCAAAGGTCCTTGTTAACGGCACCATTTTTTATGGAAATGGAAAAACATCGATAACTCCCATCTAGAGGCCACCCCAAATAAGCGTACCAAGTTTCAAAGCGATTGGATCATAAATATGCCCTGCAAGGCATGCCAAAGGAATATATTGATACATAACTAAACTAAGATCAAAGGCCACTGCCAACAGCATCAGTTTTTTTTACAGAAATAGAAGAAAATCGATAGGTCCCATCTACAGGCTACCCCAAACAAGCGTACCAAGTTTCAAAGCGATCTGATCATAAATGCGACCTGTGTGTTGTGCCAAAGGAAAATGTGTATGTACATTGGCCAACGGATTAGAAATGATGGCAATAGCTCAGCTCGACTTCAAGCTGAACTAAAAATCACTATTCACTTTTCATTATATTTCTATTTTTGTCTCAAAAACATACCTTGTGACTTCTCATTGGAACGAACTCACTGAGCTTGTTCCAATGAGGGGTCATAAGCTTTATTTTTGACAAAAAAAATGAAAAAAATTAGTCATTCAAAAATTTTGTTTGTAAGTGTTGTCTGCCTTTCGTGTTAGGTAAAGGGTTAAACAGAAATATGTTCACTTTCATTTTACTAATAAACTGAGCAATTTGACAGATATCACGAAGCTTTCAAACAAGATAAAATAGATTATATACCCATCCTGGATGAACTGAGACTAAATAGGTCTGTGCACGTTGCCGTGACATTGGGAATTCAGTGGTTATCGGAAAAATTCAAATTTACAAGAACTTTAATTCAACAGGAGTAACAGGAGTTTAATTGATAACCCGTATATTTAATTTACAGGTCAAATTTGTCCAGAAGGTATGGTATATGGTTTGTTGTTTGGAGGTTTTATAAAATTAATAGGTTTATTCAATTAAGAGATACCCAATTAAGTGGTCTCTTTGCCAAGTGTAACTACCAAAACCGACCAGTGCTATTCACAAACATCACAATTCAATTTTCAGTTTTTGTGTCAAAAACATAGCTTATGACCCCTCATTGGCACAAGATTGTTGAGCTCGTTCCAAAGAGGGGTCATAATCTATGTTTTTGACACAAAAAATGAAAAAAAATTAGTAATTCAAGAATTGTGTTTGCAAGTGTTGTATGCTTTTTATATTTTAGCTGAGGGGGTTATACACAAGTTTAGTCACTTTCTTTCATTCTACTGATAAACCAAGCATGTATTCTATTTCATCTTTGACATAGCTCATGAATCTGTAAAACACAATAAAATACATTAAATACCTATCCTGGATGCACTGAGGATAAATAGGTATACATTCCAATGACATGGGGAAGTCAGTGGTTGTCAGAGTAATTATTTAATTTACTTCAAGAACCTTAATTCAGCAGGTGTAACAGGAGTTCACTCATAAGCTAAATTCAATTAACAGGTCACATTTATAAAGAAGGTATGCTAAATGGTTTGATGTTTGAAAGTTTTATGCAATTAACTGGATAATTCAATTAAAAGATACCCAATTAAGTGGTATAACTGTAAAGGAAATAAACAAAGGACAATAATCCTCTCTCAGCCTTTGACGAATAACTGCAATTTCAGTCTTTGCTAAGACAATGGTGCATGCAAATTCCAAACTAAGTGCCTGATTAATAGCGTGCCGCTGGAAATCTCCTCAAAGCCAGCAAGCTACTTTCACTCCTGCGTTCACACAATGTTCCAAAGGGTTAACGTTTCAAACATCCTAAGAGGGCAACATACGCATTAAAAACCTATCAGTTTCATTTCATATGATTTGGCATCAGTGTGCCAATAACCTAAAAAGCAGTGTTAGCTTCTCACCTAATGAATCAGCAGCATAGTCAGTAATTTACAAATAAAGCAGTAGAAAAATAAAAAAAGGGGAGGAAGCGGGAGGGGGGAGGGGGGCCACATGATAGAGCACACAGCACTGTTGAAATTTTTTGAATAATTTATAAAAAAAAAAAAAAACAATAATTAAACTAACACGTTTTGATATTCTGTGTATTGGTTAAGGGTTAAGCCTTTGGTGGCATTGAATATGATCAATGTGCTGCAGCACAATGCATGAAATTTGTGGATTGAAAGTCTTATCACTTTCTATTTATTAGATATAATTTTTTATTATATGCTAGCCTGTGAATTATCGAAAATTATGTAAATGATATTTCTCGATATCCATCGACTCGATGGATATTCAGGAATATCCCTCAGTAGCTTCCTAAATGACGTCACGCTATGTCGCATCATGTCGCACTGAAGGAACGATCAGCTGATCTTTGTTATTGTTTTTGAAATGTACGCATTTGGGGTCGAATTGTGCTGAATATTGTGCAATAAAATGTGATTAATTTTTTCAGTAGCTTCATAAATGACGTTTTGCTTCAGCACATGACGTTGCCTTGAAGGAATGATCAGCAGCTTTTTGTTATTGTCTTGAAACTGTTTGCAGTCGAATTGGGCTGAATATTGCACAGTAAAATGTCACATAGCATATAATAAAAAGAATATCTACGGTATTTTAGCGAATATCGGGAATTATCTCATTTGTGTAGACCTGGAAGTACTATTTTTCACAAGCGCAAACTCAACTGATATGAAACAAGCTAGAGTTGTTCCCCTTGATACATTACAAGGCACAACCAATTTGTTTACATCAAAATCGTTCACAGTTATTCATCAAATGCAATCAGGGAAATTGGCATGATGGAGTGTTTTTTGTGTGGTGGGGAATTAATGAAGCCAATAAGTAACGATTAGGTGGACGAAGAGAAGAAAGAAGAGGATTGTACAGAAAAATCAACACAAACTACGATTTCAGAGTCATAAACAGAGATTCATCTTAAATGGGAGAAAAGATAGTTCAGCTAACCAAATGTCACGGTGGGGATGCTGAGACATTTTGGATAGCTGAGCTAGACAAAAAGGAAACATTGGACTTTCTGAAAAGAGTGAGAAACAATAACACTGTCAGAAAACTGTAACAGACCCGAGAACATTTTGTAATTAACCCTTTGAACCCTAATGGCTGGTTTTATGGCCAGGGAACATTATAAGTCATACTTTCATAAAGTAGGATGACCCTAAGTTAAAGTGTTGGGTAGACCAATCAATATTAATTGCTCTACCCCCAAATAATGAATATGGACTCTCCCAATTGCTACCATTAAACTGGCATGAAAGATACCACGCGTTCAAAGGGTTAATTGTTTTGGTTTAATAAATAAAGAGGTTATAACTTGGTTACTTTCATATTGGGCAAGATATTTGCCTTCAGTAATTTCACACCAGCTTTTGATCTAAGGCTTATATGAAGTTATCTCGGGCCGATATCTTGGTCGAAATGAAACTAACCAAGTATTTATTTATTTATTAGGGTTTAACAACACTTTAACAGCCAGGGTAATATCATGTCATTGACAGTTTTATGGCTGGAGGAGTACCCGGAGAGAACCACCGAGCAACGACGAGCAGCTGTCAGCTCTCCAACATCGTAACTCTGAACTCTGCAGCACAGCACAGGCAGGGTTACAGTGGTTGAAGACATGTGCACCATCGACGTGCAGTACGCCTTAGTACACAGCATCATCGTGCCCCTACGTAGGCAATCAGGGTTAAGTGCCTTGCCCAAGGACACAATGTGGGAGAGCGAATCAGTCGCTGAAATGATAACCCATCCAACAACAAACTGTGCTCAATGTTGCTTAACTTCGATGGTCTGATGAGAATTGGATACCGCAATGCCACCGCACCCCCAACTAACCAGGAAATAACCTCTAAGAATTGTGGATCTTGTAGGGATTTCCAAGGATGTTGAATTAGAATGACGGGCATGCTTTCAGACTTCTTTTTGTCAGTCAGCACTGTTAATGTGAAAACATTGCAAAAGACTTTAAATAAAAACAACAGAAATGAAATGAGTATGTGTTTACCATTTGGTATTAAGAACTTTTATTCAGGCTTTTATATTCAGCAGTTTAGTCCATTCTGCATCGTTTTAAGAAAATAGGTCCAACTATAAGTCTGTTGTAAAAGAGTGTCCCAATAGTATCCAAATACATACATAGCTGCACATATACGGAATATCTTGTTGTGGAAACATGTTATTTATTGAAACAACAATGGCATTTTTTCTAAGGCAAGCTATTGGGAATTAATTTTACTGATTATCATACCCAATATGAAAATCAGTCATATTCCTCATATCTTGCACCTCAAAAAAATTCACACATAAATCCTAAAAGTAGCACACAGTTTAATATGCACTTGGATTTTCCAAAATCAGAGAACTTATGTCTACTTATTATTTTTGTTTTGGAAACATCCAGTTTGTCTTCAATGCAAAAAATAACACAAAATATTATGTGACAAAATTTATTTTTCGAAAAAGGTGCATAAATATAACAAACAAAAAGAATAAAAAATAAAAAAAAGACTCTCCCTCAGTGATTTGAAAAATTAAATGCCTAAGAAACAAATGTATTTTTTGTTTGGGTTTAAATTATTTCATAAACAAGGAACTTTGAGATTTCAAGCAAAATTCAAGAAACAAAGGGCAACAACTCTCCATTTTGAGAAATCACAGGTTTTCAAACAAAAACTGTCAATCAAATTATATTGAAATCTGAGGTGTTTTGTTCAAGTTATTGCATAAACAATCAAGAGTTTGGGGAAAACTAAAATCTTTTGTCCAAGTCGTCACTTTCGGATGGATGGACAGATGGAGCCCTTTACTATACCAAATCCCTGAGGGTGGATAATAAATCAACACCAATAGTACACACATGTAGAAGGTTCACACTCCGATAACTTATTTTCCATGAACTGGCCTGTACAAGTAAGAAATTCAGGCAGCTTGAAGAAGTTTTAACTTTACATTCTATCCTTATTCATGAAACCTTTTAGAATGACTTGCAAAGAAATATCTTTTTTGTCGTCAAAATTCTAAGTGGGTACAGTGCAAGCAACTGCATAAATAATTAATCAAACCTTATCTCAATCTTAGTTACACAGTACCATCCCAATTTTTTAATGAAGAGGTTTCTTCAAAAGACACGTTCTTTGGATCTAAATTTAATGTGTCATTAATATATGTCATAACAAAGTTGTCATTTTGGGGAGATTTCTTTTAGGAATGTTTGTTCACAGCCAATATGGTTTAAACTTTATTCATAAACATTATGCTTAACCTTCTATTCTTCAGCACAAAAAAACTGGCCTAAATCATTCATAGGTTAATTATAGAAAATTGTTTATCCCTTTACCCAACACAGACAATATCAAAATTTATTATTTTAAATATCATTTTTTCAAATTTTTCAAAAAATTTCAACAAAACCATATCATGTGACGCCTTGTTGGTATGAGCTCATTCCAATGAGGGGTCACATAATATGGTTTTGTTTAAATTTTTTTAAAAATAATATTTTTTCAACTGCTGAATTTGCATATTACGTGGGTGGATGCAGCCGATACGTTGGGTAAAGGGTTATGCTTCAATATAAATAAATATCACAGATTCACCTTTCTGAAGTCTGAAAGATACCAAACAGACACGTTTTCTATTCCCACCATCACTTCTGCAGCTGGGTTACACCTAATCCAGCTGGGTAGTACAGATATCTTGTGGATCATGCCCCAGTCTACATGATTTGACATGGATATAGCTCAAGGTGGTTGACACTTACCACTGTTAATGTTAATGCTGAAATTCGTAGTTAGAATACAGCACCTTATTTCATGAATTCCCTCCACTGAATTGATATGTTGTGATATAAAAAACTGATGGAAAGGGCTCCCTTTCCAACAGTGTGTTACATTACACCATTGCCTTTCCAAACCCACAGAACATTTTGTTTCATCCCTATTATAACATGGATCATGGTTCTATAAGAGTTAATAAATTGAAACCAAATGTAGTCCCAGTAAACTTTCTTGTTATTCATGCAAGTCTAGTGATGTAGGCAAACGAAAAATATCTATCTTTCTCAGACAATCAAAGCAATCCTTTTAAGAAAAAAGTTTCAAACAAAGTGATGTGCACTGGCTGAATACATTTCTCTGCATCTCATAGTTTTCGACAGAATCCACTCCACACATTTTGGTGACAATCCTCTCTCCATGCATGCACCTGTTTATACATTATCATTGGAAGTGAATGTACCAGAAAGCTTACAGCTCATGGACAACATCTAAATGAGTTAGTGTGGCTTGTGCTTACTCAATACCATTAACATTGTGGGTAAGTGAGAGAGTTCATAGAGAACTACTCAATGGTTTTCTCAGACTCGGGAGTGGGGAAAAGAGTCATGAAGGATTATAGGCATAAAAGCAAAGTATTTAGGTAGCCTGTGGGATAAAGAGAAGCCTCGTTTTGAAGAGTGCTTTGATGGCACCTTTGGGGGGGGGGGGGGGGGCAGGGGTTGCACTGCTGTTTAAGGTGAGGCTGTGGTCGCTGGAGCTAAGGGGAAAAAACTGGGAATGACAGTGAAAGGGAGTGCAAAATGTCTAATCTTGGGAAAGACAGTGAAAAGGGGTGTAAAATGTCTAACTTAGGAGTAATGGAGACCCAGGAACACTCTTAGTATATTATCCAAAATATCAGTCTAACAAAAGAAGATTCAATGCGAGTATAATGGGGAAGTACGTTGGGAGAATGAAGGACATGTAGTGATTTGGTGACACAAAGGAGAGGGCTAGTAAGTTTATCGAAGATGAAAGTGTCAAGGACACTGCAGCTCAACTTGTCCAAGAAGGGAACTGAACTAAATAGAAAAATCAAGTTATGCCATGTCACTCACTCAAATTTCCACAGAAAAGACATCACACCAAAGCTACAAATGAAATCTGAAAAAAATCAGGTGAGGGATGGGGCCTGTTGGGTGTACTAATGGAATTGTTGACAATTTATACGTCAAATCCAAGATGGCCGCCTACCTTTTTCAATGGAATGCAGAAAAAATTGATAACTCCCATCTGGACATCATGATAAAGTTACATATAAAAAGGTCGGGTGAGAGGTGCGGCCTGTAGGGTCTGCTAATGGAATTGTTGACAATTTATATGCCAAATCCAACATGGCCACTGGCGGCCATGTTTTTCAACAAAATTCTGAAAAATTTGATAGCTCCCATCTAGACATCACACCAAAACTACATACGAAATTTGAAAAAAAGATTGCAGGGTGTGCTAATGGAATTGTTGACAATTCAAATACCAATCCAAGATTGCTGCTGGCAGCCAAATTTTTGAAAGAAATTCAGAAAAATTTGATAGCTCCCATCCAGACATCACACCACACCAAAGCTATATATTAAATTCATAAAAGATCAGGTGAGAGATGTGACCTGTAGGGTGTGCTAATGGAAGTGTTGACAATTTATATCCAAATCCAAGAGGGCTGCTGGCGGCAATGTTTTTCAGCAAAATTCAGAAATATTTGATAGCTCACATCTAGACATCACACCAAAGCTACATATGGAATTTGAAAAAGATTGGGTGAGAGATGTGGCCTGTAGGGTGTGCTAATGGAATTGTTGATAATTTATATGCCAAACCTAAGATGGCCACTGGTGGCCATGTTTGATAGCTCCCATCTAGATATTGACCCAAAGCTACTAATGAAATTTGGGACAGATCGAGTGAGAGTGGTGACCTGTAGGGTTTTCTAAATAATTTGTTGGACAATTTCTATCCAATTCCAAGATGGCCACGTTTTTCAATGAAATTCGAAAAAAATCGATAGCTCCCATCTAGACATTGCTCCAAAGCCACATATGAAATTTGGAACTGATCGTGTGAGAGCTGTGGCCTGTAGGGTGTACTAAATGAATTGTGGATGGACAGAAAACGTATGGATGTACGTATAGACGTACAGACATACGGATGGATAACGGATCTCAACCCATCCCAATACCTCATACTTGACGTTGTCAAGTTGCATTAAAAATGAAAATGATTGCAGAAGGGACATCATCAAATAGTCTGTTCCTGGGGTTTGGAGGAGAGAAGAGGTGTGAGGATAGGAAGGTATTTGGAGCATAGGGTTAATCAAGGTCTTCTCATCTGAGAACCATGATAAATCAGCGGTCGGGCAAAGTGATACAGGCTTGGCAATTTCAGGAGAGCGATTTTTTAGCTCTCCTTACTGTCCTCCTGAAAGAATTAAGGAGAGCGAAAAATTGCCCTCCTAAATATTTTGGTCTGGGATGATTGAGATTACATGTATTATGCTCACATTAAATTTTTGTTGTAAAGCAAAAATGTAATTTAACTTCGAAGTCACATAACATCACGTAATTTCATTTTGAAAGTGGTTTAGTGGTAAAAGGTAATGGCTGCAACCATACCCAAACACAGATGCAATCATTTGAAGCAAAATGGGTCCCAGCAATATTTTTTTTTCTGTCAGTTTCATGTTCAACAACTGACATCACAGTTTGAGGGGTAATTATTCAATTGACACTATAATATACTACCATTACTACTATCCTGTCACTTGAAGCACTTGCTCCAGGATGTGACTGTAGATTCAAGCAGACCTGTTGTCCAAGAAAGTCATACGCCTACCACTACCACCTTCAACCCCCCTTGGGGGGTTGAAGGTGGTAGTGGTAGGCATATGACTTTCTTGGACAACAGGTCTGGGTACACACACAGGTCGTGTCAAGTGTGTGTTCGGTTGTTGAGTGAGACATCTAGATGTCTAAGAGATTTCGCTTTATCTTAGTAAAGTTAATAAAATCACTGATGTAGTCTGTTGGTTTCAGTTTCAATGAGTTCGTTTAACTGGATACTTAAAATGCTGTGTAAAGCTAATTGCTCTCCTAAGCTGATTGAGGAGAGCGATTTTTTGCCCTCCTGCATTTTTCAGAATGCCAGGCCTGGTGATATTATTGTGAGTACTCATCAGGTAGAAAATAGAGCTGGGCAGTATTCAAATTTCACATTCAGTTTCAGTTGGTTATCAGTCATCAGTACTTTTAGGATGATTTACCTTGGTATCGATAAGGTTTTGGAATCTACAATATAACACCAATGCCAATAAGGAGTGATATTCTTGGTATACTGCAAACTGGATGACAGCATTCTACAGCAGACAGAGATTAAGAATACTCATCTTATAGATTTGTAAGGATAGGACAGGTTGCAGGACTGTAGTATTTGTCAAAATGATGAAATAACATAGACACTCCATGCCAGTCATTTGATGTAACTAAAAAAGCTGAGAGAAAATACCCCGAGTATTTTCTCTCAGGTTTTTTTGTTACATCATATGACCGCAGGTGAGACTCTGTGAAAGACATCATGTCCACGGGCTCTTCTCTTCTTATCAGCCACTGGGTGGAATGTTCTGTTGTCTAAACTTTATTTTTTAGCTAATGTCTGGAATATTTTGCAATACCAAAACTTCAGTATCTTAACCCTTTGATACTTTTGTACGTATCATGACGTACGAAATCAAAGAGCGCATTGATACTCATAAGACGTACAAAAGTATCAACGCGTTGTTTGATTTCGTACGTCTTATGACGTAAGAAATCAAACAGCACGTTGATACTTTGTGGAATTTGTTTTATTATTTTTCAATTTTTTAAAGTTCTAACCTCAATTTCTATTTTCTCCCGAATAGTGCTCAGTGATAACCGTTGAGCCAAATGTTATCGCAGCTTAAAATACAAATATAATCCTGATGTCAAGACTTCTTAAGTGGTTGAGTGCTAGAAGCCATTATCAGGGCTTTCAAAAAATTAGGATACCAGAGCAAAAGCCTACACTTTCTTTGCTTAAATTTCATATTCATTCAAACATGAATAATATTTTGTTTTTATAAATTTGTTTTATTACAAATTATTGGAGAGTGCCTGTGGGCACTCTCCAATAATTTGTAATAACACACATTTTGAATAACAAATTCAGACCACCAAAAATAATCTAGCCCTCTCATACAGATAATCGTATTTTCAGATGTTTGAAGTCGCAGTTTGAAAAACGTTGAAGAAACTGAATTCCCAGGGACGTTTGAACGTCAGGATAATTAAAGTCTCAAATGGTTAAGATTCCCTCAGTACAGTTAATCAGTATTGCCATGATACCGATACCGTACATTATTCATTGATTACAGCCTATGTCTAGTAGAAAAAGCCACCCAAATAGTAATGAACAGTACAGCTGCCCTGGACTGGTTGTAATCCACTGTGGACAGACCATGCATGCTTTTACCAGGTAATAAAAATCATCATCAGCAAAATTTTAATTAATGAAGCACCAGGTTGTACCAGGTGCTTCATTAATAAAAGTTTTGAGGATCTTTCTATACTTCACGTTTGGAATCTAATATTACTGTGTCCGTGGATATATTACCCACACATGGAAGGTGACCAGTCCACAGCAACCGTACTGTACTCTCTCATGCTACAAATTTAGAGTTTGTCCAATTTGAGGTATCTTCTCATTAAGGGCGGAGCTGGAAGATTAGGAAGCTGTTCAAGTGTTTTTTGACTTATAAAATATCGCCTCAAAAATCCTCTACACTGTTGTTTTAGGGTCAAGGGCTCCACCACAAGTTTTCGCATAAACTGCACAAATGTATCATTCTGTTCAGAACTAAATCTCTCTCTGCACAATAAAGTCTTCCAGCAAATGTCAGTGTAGATGTTGTAGCCAGCAGCTATCAGAAATAAAATAGCATTCCGCATCTGATCGTGAATGTTGAGTGAGGAGATGGGATTATACTGAAGGAGGTATGCCAATGGTGTCATCCCACCGTCATCACACTGATTATTCAGACAACCATACTGAGCAAGTCTCATGACCATGTCAGGATTTGAGAGATCACAGGCTATGTGTAAAGGGGACTCCTGGAATTTATTGACGACATTCACATCCGCCCCACATTCAAGTAGAGTCTGCACTACTGAAAGCATGTTTAGTTTGACTGCAAAATGGAGATATGTATCTTTGTTACTGTAGTGAATGCTTCCCCCTTCCTCTTCTGATATTTGAACTCCATGAACTCTCTGATTGACGTCTGCACCTGAAAAAAGAAAATAAAAAGGTTTTAGTTCTAGAGCTGGGAGGTTCTGATTTTTCAGATTTGTTTTCAGTTTCAGACCTTCATTTTAAAAAAAAATCCAGGTGCACAATACAATGCGTGCCCAAGATGACTACAAGGTACGCTGTTTCTTTGGTGGCATGCAGAATTGGGAAAATGCTTCTAAGTGCATAAAAAAGGAAAAAGGAGATGCAATTAAGACCTTTTGACAATTATGAAATAATAATATAAAGCACTAAAATAAAGTGCAAATCGGTTTAATGATACAAATACGGAACACTACCATTTCTCACCACTTAATTTCTAAACTTTAAGCATAATATACAATGGAATATTTAGTAAATGCAGTTCAAAATCCTGACAACACAAGTGAAAATCAAAGCACTGTCTGGACTCGGAAGTTTTCATTTGGTGTCATTTTGGGGATCTAGGAAGTGATGCTTGATAAAAATTGCCAGGAATATAGCACGCAGTGTTTATTCAAGCCAAAGGGATCATCTAATCAAAGTGTCAATGACACTGTAGCTTAACTTGACTGTGTGTTGTGTTTGATGAAAAGGATAATGTTCAATGTTTATGAAAAGATTATGAAATACGACAAGAATTGTGATAATTGAGAATATGTTAATTTCTGTTCCCTGTATGCTGTGTTTTCAATAAAAATAATCTGAGGTGTAGACTGTACTAAAGAATTGAGGGGTGAGTTAATGTGGCCCTCACAGTTAACGTGTCAATCAAAGTTACCAAGTTACAGTGAAATTATTCCAAAACGAGTCATCCTATCAAGTAACAATGAAATATGGCTGGTAGGCTGTGCTAAAGGTTTTACGGGCTTCAGGCCTGTGTATCCATCACGGTTGACCCATTGCAATGAAAATGGGATGTCCTCATCTAGATATTATACTGAGTCATCCTACAAAGTTACAATGGAATTCCTCCAGAAATATGACCTGTAGACTGTGCTAAAGGTTTTGGGCTCGGGCAGCCATCACGGTTGACAGATCGCAACCAAATGGAGAAGTTCTCATCTACATCTCATGTGGAGTCATCCCACCAAGTAACAATGATATTCCTCCATATTAAATATAACCTGTAGACTGTGCTAAAAGTTTTGGGGTTTCAGGCTTGGACAGCCATCACAGTTGACAGATCACGACCAAAAGGAGATGTTCTCATCCAGACATCATACAGAGTCATCCCACCAAGTTACAATGAAATCCTTTCATAAATATGACCTGTAGACTGTGCTAAAGGTTTTCAGGTTTTGGGGTCAGACAGCGATCACGGTTGACCGATCGCAACCAAAAGGGGACGTTCTCATCTAGCCATTATCTGGAGTCATCCTCCCAAATAACAATGAAATCCCTTCATAAATATTACCTGTAGACTGTGCTAAAGGTTTTCAGGCTTCAGGCCGCTGTAGCCATCACAGATGACCAATCGCGACCAAAATGGGACGTTCTCATCTAGACATTATATGGAGTCATCCTACCATGTTACAATGAAATCCCTCCATAAATACGACCTGTAGACTGTGCTAAAGGTTTTCATGTTTTGGGCTCAGGCAGCCATCACGGTTGACAGATCGTGACCAAATGGGGAAGTTCTCATCTAGACATCATACGGAGTCACCCTACCAAGTAACAATGAAATTCCTCCATATTAAATACGACCTGTAGACTGTACTAAAAGTTTTTGGGTTTCGGGCTTGGACAGCCATTACAGTTGACAGATCATGATCAAAAGGGGACCTTCTCATCTAGACATCATACAGAGCCACCCTGCCAATTTACAATGAAATCCCTTCATAAATACAACCTGTAGGCTGTGCTAAAGGTTTTCAGGTTTAGGGCTCGGGCAGCTATCACCATTCACCAAACGCGACCAAAAGGGGTCATTCTCATCTAGACATGACCTCAAACCTGCAAATGAAATTTTGTGATGATCGGACAAGAACTACGGGTTGTAGCCAGTGTGCTAAAGAAAAATGTGAACAAACTCACAGACTCGCAGACTTCTGCGCGCATTTTGTCAAGTTAAGCTAAAAACTAGGGATTACCGGGATTTCCTCATTCACATAATCAACTTTGTGTCACGTGATGCTAACACTTCAAAGTATGGAAATTCATTCAGTAATTTAGTGTCAATAAATTCTAATTCGATATTAAATTTATCGGATTTAAAAATTAAAATGGCAACAATTAATATGAATGGATTATGAACAAATTTGTTCACAATAGCTTGATCCAGAGTTGAGTTTAGGTATGACAACGTTCATTTCATGTCAAAATTACTGCCTATTTTCATGATATAAACAATGAATATGAAGGATAACAGGTACCAAGAATTGTTACATGCCCCTCACAGACCAATATTATCATTCAGTGGCATGATGTATACGGCTAAAAAAAATAGATGACTATAGCACCTTCCAATAGTTAGTCGATTAATCGAATAGTCATGGCAGACCTAGTGTTTACAGACTCGGCTTCTGAAACTCTGACATCGTTGACGTAAACTTAAAGTAACTGCTTTTAGATTTTCCATGCATGCAATTGATCGTTCGCTGCAAATTGTAATTGCACGAGCGTTGGCACGTGGAAGCGATCATGCGCTATTAAAATGAAGGTCTGCAGTTTTGGTTTGTCTCAGGAAAAAATCTTGGTTTCAGTTTGTTTTTTCTATCTGTTAAGAAGAGATAGTAAATAACACTTCAGGTTCCTTAACTGTTTGAGTGTTAAACTATTTTTCAAAGGTGATTTGAAACATGGGCATTTTTATCAAAGATACCCTGCTATCAGCACAAGTAGCCTTAGATTAGCAAGATTTTGTTCATGAATAATTATTTTGTCACAATTTATTGGAGAGTGCCAATAGACACTCTCCAATAAATTGTATCCAAACAAATAAATAAAGAGGCCCCAAGGAGACTTAATCGCTCACCGGCCAAAGTGGTTCAAAGAAGTATTTTGGGTCACATTCAGTTAGACATGGTTCATCAACACTACAAAGGAATGAAGTTATGAGAGACAAATTTTATGGAACTAGGGACATGCTTGAACAAACTTGAATCTTACCCCCCTAAGGATGCTGCATACCAAATATCAAAAGCATTCATCTGAAGAAGATTTTTAAAGAAAATTCCTCATTTTGAACTAAGTTACCATTCGGGCTCCCACAGTGAGCCCAAATATGAACCAAGGGACTTGGCTTGAACAAATTTGAATCTCACCCCCTAAGGATGCTGCATGCCAAATATCAAAACATTTCGACTGCTAAATCTGAACAAGAAGATTTTTAAAGAAAAATTCCTCATATTGACTAAGTTATAATTCAGGCTCCCACAGGGAGCCCAAATATGGACCCAGGAACTTGGCTTTAACAAACTTGAATCTCACCCCCCTAAGGATGCTACACACCACATATCAAAACATTCCGACTGCTGGATCTGAAGAAGAAGATTTTTTAAGAAAATTCCTCATTTCGAACTAAGTTACAATTCAAGCTCCCACAGTGAGCCCAAATATGGACCTAGGGACATGGCTTGAACAAACTTGAATCTCACCCCCCTAAGGATGCTGCATACCAAATATTAAAACATTCTGACTGCAAGATCTGAAGAAGATTTTTAAAGAAAATTCCTCATTTTGAACTAAGTTATCATTCGGGCTCCCACAGTGAGCCCAAATATGGACCTAGGGACATGGCTTGAACAAACTTGAATCTCACCCCCTAAGGATGCTGCATACCAAATATCAAAACTTTCTGACTGCTAGATCTGACGAAGAAGATTTTTAAAGAAAATTCCTCATTTTGAACTAAGTTATCATTCAGGCTCCCATAGTGAGCCCAAATATGGACCTAGGGACATGGCTTGAACAAACTTGAATCTCACCCCCCTAAGGATGCTGCAGACCATATATCAAAACATTCCAACTGCTGGATCTGAAGAAGAAGATTTTTAAAGAAAATTCCTCATTTTGAACTAAGTTATAGTTCGGGCTACCACAGTCAGCCCAAATATGAACCCAGGGACATGGCTTGAACAAACTTGAATCTCACCCCCTAAGCATGCTGCATACCCAATATCAAAAGATTCTGCCTGCTGGATCTTGAGAAGAAGATTTTTAAAGAAATTTGCCTGAAATGCACTAAGTTCAAATTTGGGTTCATATACTGAGCCCAAATATGAACCCAGGGGGCCGATTTGAACAAACTTGAATCAAATATATGCCACAATGTTGCGTACCAAATATCAAAAGATTCTGCCTGCTGGATCTGGAGAAAATTTTTTATGAAATTTGCCTGAAATGCACTAAGTTCGAATTCGAGCTTCTATAGGTCTCACAGAACTAAATATTTTCCCATAGGCGACCATTATAACGTTCAGGTGGAAAAAAATATGATCGCATCACTTTAATTTTGGCATTCAAATATCTCTGTCAAGTATAGCCCTTCAGACAACTTTTTCTGATCTGAAAACAGGGGGTCATGCAACAAATAAGAGAGAAAAACTGACACAAAGGGAAGTACCGGTCACGTGCACATATTTTTCAGGGAATTCCCTACAAAAACACATAAAAAGTAAATTGTATTTTTTAGGTCCAAAAGTCATCAAATCACCCTCTTTTTTATCAGGAATATTCAACAATAATGCAAGATGTCAATAGAATGTTTCAAGCTTTTATTGAAACAACGGATTTTCCCAAGGCTGTTTATTTTTAGAGATTGCGTCATTTCCGAGTGCAACATTTTAAGGCGGTTCACTTTAATTTCAATATTTAGTTCTGTGATACCTATAATCATCCCCAACCCCACCAAAGAGACATTTTACCACTTCCATGAGATAAAAGAGTCATTTCTGCATTAGAATCCAACTTTTGGCTTTGGCTGAGTCAAAAACATGGAAAATTTGCTCTTTTAAGGAAAAGTGTCCAAACTTTGTCAAGTGGGCTTGAAAACTGGTATTGCCTCCAAAAGATTTTTCTATCCTGTTACTTTATAAATTAACTGAGAAGGATGAGAATTTACAGCTTTCTTTAAAAAACTACCCTGATCCCAAAATAAAACTAACATCTGCATCAGCACAAAATATTTTTAGAAAAAATCTGTCTCATTTAACCATACTGCAAGCAAAACAGTGTCCCAACCCCCATGGAACAATATGGATGTCAATTTTGTTTTCAAAACTGGGGATGCAGCTATATATTTCACCAATATGAGAGGACTCTAACCAGTTTATCCTAACAACTGATGTGAAATTTTATTCCACCATCTGATGTAGTAAAATTTTGCCCTGAATAGGACCCCCCGGTATGCCCCTTTACATAAAAAATATGTGATATAATTCATAATTTAATTGATATTGACCCAAAACAAACCTACTGTGATATGAACTTTCCCATCTGTAATAGTTGTTAAATCACAGTCTGGCTTCTGAAGACATTTCACATTGTATTGATGAATATTTTGCAATTTTTGTAAAGGAAAAGCCTCAGTTTTCTCAGTAAAGGCACATAGAGTCATTGGTATGGCACTGACAAAACATAAAACAGTGTTTTTTTTTTCCAAAAGAATGACCAGTACCTGCTACTGTGATATCTCATAACACTGGTAAGATGCCTAAAACCATCAAATATTGATTCTATAGTGCTATGCTTATGCTGCAAGTTCCCATAAGTGCACTTTCATAACCTTTGTTTTAATCCCCACAGACACCCATTCTGGCAAAAAAATTGAAATTGTTGAAAACATGTTTCCAAAGAGGATGAATCAGACATTTGCTTCAAGAATATAGTGGTATTTGATGTTTAATATACTTGTGTGTGTGTGTATGGGGAGGGGGGGGGGGGTGAGAGTCAGTCAGCTGCCAATTATCGAAAATGTAGATCCAGGCAAGTGAAAAGCAAAGAAACACCATGTCTGATGAAGAGACAGACACACAGACAGACAGACAGATAGGCTTGCAGTCACACATGTAGGAGGTCTACATGAGAGTACTGAATGGCATACAATGAAAAATATAGTGGAAGAGCCAGGGCAAGATTGTTAAATTGAAAAATAACTCAGTGGACCATGAGTGCTGAAGCCTCAAAGTAAATCATAAGAAACTGAAAGTGTGTGATACTAACTTCAGTCTCTAAAAACATGCTGTTCAGTCTTTCCAAATGTTTATCATCAGCAGAAGGGTTAAATATGTGTGGGAGAGGGGACTTGGTTCAGGGAAAGAGCAATATTTCACAACTGTCACTGTAAATTTATGCTGTATCAGGGGAACCATGGCAGCACTAGTACTAGACAACTATATTGGTAGCTATGCACAAATGCCATTCACTCACATTTGTAATTTTATTATGTTATTTTCCACTGTAGCCCCACCCCTTCCTCAAATTTGTGTTCCAGGATACTCTTTCAATGAAGGAATTGTTTTCCAACATTTTGAAGAGAATAATATAGAAGAGAAAAACTTCTAAAATAATAGTGAATAGAAGGGCAGTGCAGGTTTTCTGTCTGTGTTTGAATGGTGATTTGGGAGGGGGTTGGAAGATTTGGAATCCTCCCTGCCCCTAGAAATATGAGGAGAAACCATGGTTTAAATAAATATGTTAATAGGGTAAGATAGGCTGTTAGTTAGCAGCTGCCAGAGGTTATAGTGTGCTCCTGGGGAATACACTTGCTCAAGATGTGAATTTTCTTGCATGAACAGCCTTAGTTTTGGAAATATATAGCTTTAATTGTTGACTGTGCCAAAAATGTAACTTCTCAAAACAATAAAATGGTTTGGTAAGGTGTATGGTCCCCAAATAAATATTTAAATGTGAAATAATCCCCCAAACTAATAACTGAATCTGGTCTGGAAGCCAAAAAACATATTTCCTCTAGGTCTCACAGAACTAAATATTTTCCCATAGGCGACCATTATAACGTTCAGGTGGAAAAAAATATGATCGCATCACTTTAATTTTGGCATTCAAATATCTCTGTCAAGTATAACCCTTCAGACAACTTTTTCTGATCTGAAAACAGGGGGTCATGCAACAAATAAGAGAGAAAAAACTGACACAAAGGGAAGTACCGGTCACGTGCACATATTTTTCAGGGAATTCCCTACAAAAACACACAAAAAGTAAATTGTATTTTTTAGGTCCAAAAGTCATCAAATCACCCTCTTTTTTATCAGGAATATTCAACAATAATGCAAGATGTCAATAGAATGTTTTCAAACTTTTATTGAAACAACGGATTTTCCCAAGGCTGTTTATTTTTAGAGATTGCGTCATTTCCGAGTGCAACATTTTAAGGCGGTTCACTTTAATTTCAATATTTAGTTCTGTGATACCTATAGTGAGCCAAAATATGAATCCAGGGGGGCCGATTTGAACAAACTTGAATCAGATCCACCGCACAATGTTGCATACCAAATATCAAAAGATTCTGCCTGCTGGTTCTGGAGAAGAAGATTTTTTAAGAAATTTGCCTGAAATGCACTAAGTTTGAATTTGAGCTTCTATAGTGAGCCCAAATATGAATCCAGGGGGTGCCGATTTGAACAAACTTGAATCAGATCCACCCCACAATGTTGCGTACCAAATATCAAAAGATTCTGCCTGCTGGATCTGGAGAAGAAGATTTTTTAAGAAATTTGCTTGAAATGCACAAAGTTCAAATTCGGGCTTCTATACTGAGCCCAAATGTGAATCCAGGGGGCCAATTTGAGCAAACTTGAATCAGATCCACCCCACAGTGTTGCATACCAAATATCAAAAGATTCTGCCTGCTGGATCTGGAGAAGAAGATTTTTAAGAAATTTGCCTGAAATGCACTAAGTTTGAATTCGGGCTCCTATACTGAGCCGACATATGAACCCAGGGGGGCCGATTTGTACAAACTTGAATCAGATCCACCCCACAATGTTGCATACCAAATATCAAAAGATTCTGCCTGCTGGATCTGGAGAAGAAGATTTTTTAAGAAATTTGCCAGAAATGCACTAAGTTCAAATTCGGGCTTCTATAGTGAGCCCAAATGTGAATCCAGGAGGCCGATTTGAGCAAACTTGAATCAGATCCACCGCACAATGTTGCATACCAAATATCAAAAGATTCTGCCTGCTGGATCTTGAGAAGAAGATTTTTAAAGAATTTGCCTGAAATGCACTAAGTTTGAATTTGGGCTCCTATACTGAGCTGAAATATGAACCCAGGGGGCCAGTTTGTACAAACTTGAATCAGATCCACCCCCACAATGCTGCAAACCAAATATCAAAAGATTCTGCCTGCTGGATCTGGAAAAGAAGATTTTTTAAGAAATTTGCCTGAAATGCACTAAGTTCAAATTCGGGCTTCTATACTTAGCCCAAATGTGAATCCAGGGGGCCGATTTGAACAAACTTGAATCAGATCCACCGCACAATGTTGCATACCAAATATCAAAAGATTCTGCCTGCTGGATCTTGAGAAGAAGATTTTTAAAGAAATTTGCCTGAAATGCACTAAGTTTGAATTCGGGCTCCTATACTGAGCCGACATATGAACCCAGGGGGCCGATTTGTACAAACTTGAATCAGATCCACCCCACAATGTTGCATACCAAATGTCAAAAGATTCTGCCTGCTGGATCTGGAGAAGAAGATTTTTTAAGAAATTTGCCAGAAATGCATTAAGTTCAAATTCGGGCTTCTATAGTGAGCCCAAATATGAATCCAGGGAGCTGATTTGAACAAACTTGAATCTGCCCCCCCCCCCCCCTCCCCCCCCCACCCCCCCCCCCCCCACCCCCCCCCCCCCCCCCCCCCCCCCCCCCCCCAGAGATGATGTATACCAAATACGAAAGAATTCTGCCAGGTGGATCTGAAGAAAAAGATTTTTTGAATTTTGGAAAGAAATTCATGGGTGCTATCCGAGTTATGCCCCTTGTGGTGCCCCCTGTGGGTGCGGCACGTTTATTTGTACAAGTTTGAATTGACATATGATGGGGAACACGCACACCAAATTTGGTTCAATTTCATGCAGTAGTTTGGGAGGAGTAGTCGATAATGTAAAGTTCACCATGGACGACGACTACAACTGTTCATTTCAACTTATTGTGCATTATGACCAATGACCATTTGCAAAAAGTTTAATTTACAAGCAGATTGACTCCATTTGGCGTTGATTGATCGTTTCGTTTTAGTCATTCCACATTTTAAAACAAATGGATTCACAACTGAATAGAGTCAATCCGATTTGAAACAAGGTTTTTTTTTCAAGAAAACATGTGATAAAAGTGTGGTATCAGCCCTCTCAGACATATTCATTTAAAAATGTTTATTGCTGCAGTTTCGAAGCCACAAAGTCAACAATTCGAATAGTTTCAATCAATAGCTAGTATTTTGGTTAACATCTCAATTTATAGTGTGGGAAGTGGGGAGGCGAAAAATGCACTCCACATAACCGTGTGCTTTTTAATAATCGGGGTTATTATTTTAGAAAAAAAAAAACTTTTCTTTTGATGGTGTATCCATTAACTGTGATTCGATTCAAAGTTTGATTCGAAATAAGAATATTTTCATTTTTGGAATTCACATTAAAAAATTGTTCACAATCCAGAATAAGTATTTTCATTAGTTCCTTGAATCCTGAATGTAACAAGTAACCAACTAACCCTGTAAAATTTTACTGCCTTAGTCAGTGAATATTTAGGCTTTCTGAAACCCAGTTTGGGAAAGACTCTTGTTATTCTTCTTTTTCAATTTTTTTTTTTCTTTTTTTTTAGGCTTTCCCAAACTTTGTTTGGGGAAGACTATTGTTATTCTTAAATTTCAAAAAAAATTTCCTTGTTAGGCCTAAAAAAAATAAAAATCTGTTTCTCAGGGCCCTCCCGCATTGTTCTTTTGGCTGCCGCAGGTTCTCTTTTTATAACCAACGCAAACTTAAAAAAAAAAAAAAAATTAAATGGTTTATGTCTGATATTTTACCAAAGTTAAAAAAAATTGATAAATTTGTCCCTTGAGTGCAAGAAGGCTTTGCAATGCTTTAGCATTGCAACGCCTTCTTGCTCTCAAGGGACGAAATACACCACCACCCATGCTTCTCCGTAGATTATGAGGCCTAAAACATACCAAGGACATGAACTTTTGGTGGCAAAGAAATAACTACAGAAATAAAAAATAAAATAAAAACCCACTTGCCCGCATGATATTTTATAAATAATGGCCTGAGAAACAAAAGATCTACTTTGTGTGGTCTTATTTCTCTTCTTTTTTTTTTCCCCCCAATTTTGTCTGTGGCATAGCTCAAATATTAGATGAACGATTTCAACCAAATTTGACACACTTATGTAGTGCACCATGGGAACTCGCAAAATCCCATTTGCCATGTCTGTGAAAATGCGTATTTTCAAAATATTCTGCCAAAAACGTCAAAATTTCACCATTTTTCAAATGTCTCAAAATTGTTTACAGTTATTTAGCTCAAATTTTCCACACATTCAGAGCATAACATAATACACCACGAACACCACTCAAATCTTTCAACTTTAACCCCCATTGGCCAAAAATGACATGAATATCGATTTTTTCTTCAAAATTGACCAATTTCAAGAGCAAATTTCTCTAATAACAAGGTTGTTGTAACAATTATTTTGGTATGGATAGATGCAACAACAATTGTGCAAGAAAGTTACTGTTTAATCTCAGATTTAACCCTCAAGCACAATGAGGGCGAGAAAAAGAGTACCATTTGAAAATGCCAAAATTAGCCAACTTTGGTAGCTTTTTCCATCATTTTGGAAAGGGTTAATTTCAAACACTTTTCATGTACGTATTCACAATTGACTACCAAGCATATTTGCTGTTGTAAGTTTGGTTGTAAAGTTTAACTCTATCCCATTCTGGTTGCATAAAAGTAGGTACCGTCCAAAAAAAATCCAATTTTTTCAGAATTTGGTAAGTTTAGGTGGCGATTTACTCCATTTTTAAGTGATTGAGCTCTGAATGTTTTCTATAGCTGCATGGAGCAGTCAAAGTATAACAATTTTTTTTCTATATGTTATCATTAAAAGTTTAACCCTTGACGGATTTGAGACTTCCTATAAGGGTACTGTCGGAATAATTGTTATTTTCGCCAAAATTTACATGCAATTTCTCAGCACTGAAGCCATATTTTCTCAAAACGTTTCCTATGAGAAGATAGGACATTCATCCAAGAACAATTTTGCTGTTATATGTTTTATTCCAAGTTTTAACCCTCACCCAGTTGCCAGGCCTTGACCTGGAGTACCCTCTACTTGTACATGTTCATTCAAATACCATGATTCAAGATTCCGCCATGTCTCTTATCAGACATTCAGTCTGTGATTGATGTTCACACATTTAGAGCATAACATGATACACTAAAATCAGCACACAAATATTTTAAAATTAACCCCTATTGGCCACAAATGATAGGAATATAGCATTTTATCTTCAAGATTGACTAATTTCAAGTGCTAATTTCTCTAATTGCAATGTTGTTGTAATAATTATTTTTGTATGCATAGATGCAACAATGCTTGCAGAAGAAAGTTACTGTTTACTTTTTAATCTCAAGATTTGATCCCCCGAGCACAATGAGGGTGAGAATAAGAGTACCACAAAAGAATGCCAAAAATAGCCAACTTTGGATGCTTTTTGTCTTTCATTTTGGAAATGGATAATTTCAAACACTTTGCTTTGCTATATGTAGTCTGCATTTTCACATTGGAAAGTTGGGAAAGCCCGTAATTTGTGCAACAAATTACAATTCTCTAGTTTTTGGGGGTTTTTTTTCCGCCGTGAATTTTGTCTGTTGCACTGCTCAAAAACAAGCTGTACGATTTTGACCAAATTTGGCATACTTATGTAACGTCATAAAATCTAGTGAAATGCAGTATCGTCATGTCTGTGAAAATGCGTATTTTCAAAATGTTCTGCCAAAACCGTCAAAATTTCACCATTTTTCAAATGTCTCAAAATTGTTCACAGTTATTTAGCTCAAATTTTCCACACATTCAGAGCATAATATGATACACCACAATCACCATTAAAATCTTTCAACATTAACCCCCACTGGCCAAAAATGACATCAATATAGATTTTTTCTTCAAAATTGACCAACTTCAAGAGCAAATTTCTCTAATTACAAGGTTGTTGTAACAATTATTTTGGTATGGATGGATGCAACAATGACTGTGGAAGAAAGTTCCTGTTTACTTTTTAATCTCAGATTTAACCCTCAAGCACAATGAGGGCGAGAATAAGAGTAACGTTTGAACATGCCAAAATTAGCCGACTTTGGTTGCTTTTTCTATCATTTTAGAAAGGGTTAATTTCAAACACTTTTCATGTACGTATTCACAACTGACTACCGAGCATATTTGCTGTTGTAAGTTTGGTTGTAAAGTTTAACCCTATCCCATTCTGGTTACATAAAAGTAGATACCGTCTAAAAATATTTTTTTTCAGAATTTGGTAAGTTTAGGTGACAATTTACTCCATTTTTAATTGATTGAGCTCTGAATGTTTTCTATAGCTGCTTGCAGTTGTCAAAGTATGACAAATTTTGTTCTATATGTTATTATTAAAAGTTTAACTGCTGTAAGTTATACTTTGGGGCTTAACCCAACTTATGCTTTGACCATGTAAAGAATAGTACTGTCCGACAAAAATTGATTTTCAGTGAATTTTGCAAACATCTGTACTCATTTCCTCGAATTGCAAGGTTGTTGTAGCAATTATTTTGGTATGGATAGATGTAACAATGATTGCAGAAGAAAGTTACTGTTTATTTTTTAATCTCAAGCTTTAACCCCCAAGCTCAATGAGGGGGAGAATAAGGGTACTGTTATAGAATGCCAAAAAATAGCCAACTTTGGATGTTTTTTTGTCTATCATTTTGGAAATGGATAATTTCAAACACTTTGCTTCGCTATATGTAGTCTGCATTTTCACATTGGAAAGTTGGGAAAGCCCATAATTTGTCCAATAAATTACAATTCCCTAGTTTAGTGTTGTGTTTGATACAATCGAATAGAATAGCTTTCATGAGATTGCATCAACAAAATAGGATAGTTAACAACAACTGAAAATTAAGTATTATTAAATGACAAAAAATAACACATGAAGGAGTAATCTTAAGAGTGATAATATCTTTTGTAAACACTCACGTTAAATACTATGAGCAGTCACTGATCATTGTTGACTGAGCTTTAACGCTCGTTTGAAGAAAAGCTGTAGCATATTACAGATGATAATATTGCATAACCTGGGGGCTTCATTCTTCATTAGGAATATGAAAATCTCTTTGATGTTCATAGTGGAGAAGGGCTGGTTCTCGCCCTCCAGTCTGCAAAAATGTCTTTCCTGAGAGACACATGTATAACAAAATGAAATTCCTGAGTCGCACAGCCCACAAAGTTATTGTTCGTTTGTGGGGGTGGAGAGGGGGGGGGGGGGGGTGGTTTACAGTATGACTGCCATGGACATTTAATTAATGAAGAACTGGGCATGCGTGGACATCACTGCCCATGCATGTATTACGACCAGTCCACGTCATCTGCACTGAAGATGCCTATCTTTCTCTATCATTAAGGAATGATTACTGATACACAGTCATGTGAACATACTCTTTGCTTCAAACGATGTCATGTTTGACAAATCATTTTCTTACATTCTTTTTTGAACCGATGATATGACAGCCTCCTAACTAATCCTGTGAAATGCTTATGGTCACCCAGTGTATGTAATTTAGTTGGTAAGCTATGTGCAATGCCCAGGGGTAGTGACTCTTTTTTTTATTGTTATAATAAAATCACCTCTAATAGGCCAAACAAAATTAAACAAGTGTTTGACCACCGAGGTGGTATTAGTCCCCTATGGTGCTTTTGTGACATAAGGTGTTTTTGTCACAGAAGACACTAGAGTATATAAGCATCTTGGATTTTCAAAAAAAAATATTGAGCGTGCGTAATCCCCTCACAACCCTTTATCCATGTACCATATATGAAAGGCGTAGCTTGAACCATGTTGGAGGGAGGGGTGGTAACATAAAATAGAGAAAAAAAGCTTAAAAAACACAACAAAAAATGGCCGCCATTCTGCCATCTTGGATTTTGAAAAATAAATATTGACTGTGCATCATCCCCTCAGAACCATTTATCCATGTACCAAATATGAAAGGTGTAGCTTGAAGCATGTTGGAGGGAGAGGTGGTAACATAAAAACAGACAGACAGACAGACAGATGTTAGATTTTGAAAAAAAAATATTGAGCGTGCATAATCCGCTCACAACCCCTTTATCCATGTACCATATATGAAAAGTGTAGCTTGAACCATGTTGAAGGGAGCAGTGGTAACATAAAATAGAGAAAAAAGCTTAAAAAACACAACAGAAATGGTTGCCATGGCGCCATCTTGAATTTTGAAAAAAAAATATTGAACATGCAACATCCCATTACAACCCTCTATCCATGTGCCAGACATAAAAAGTGTAGCTTGAACCATGTTGGAGTGAGGGGTGGTAACATAAAATAGCGAAAAAAGCTAAAAAAAAAAACACAAGAAAAATGGCCGCCATGCCCCCATCTTGGATTTTGAAGAAAAAATATTGAACGTGCATCATCCCCTCCCAACCCTCTATCCATGTGCCAAATATGCAAAGTGTAGCTTGAACCATGTTGGTGGGAGGGGTGGTAACATGAAAATAGAGAAAAAAAGCTTAAAAAACACAACAAAAATGGCCGCCATTCCGCCATCTTGGATTTTGAGAAAAAAAATTTTGAGCGTGCATCATCCCCTCAGAACCATTTATCCATGTACCAAATATGAAAGGTGTAGCTTAAAGCATGATGGAGGGAGAGGTGGTAACATAAAAAACAGATAGACAGACGGACGGACAGATGGACGGACGGATGGAGTGCAATCCTATAGTCCCCTGATGGTTCCTGTAGGGGACTAATGATTGATTCTCAGGCATTGTTTTTTTAAATGAATGAGGGAGGGCAGGTCTCATTTTTATTTTTTATTCCTGATGAAATGGTCGCTGATGCCTAAAATCCAATTGTGAGAGCCCAAAATTAAATACTAGAGCTTCCATGCTGATTTCGCTATAGTTTTTATTTTTGTAACAGCAACCACACAACACAAAATCAATATAGAATAACTAAAATGGAGATAAAAAACAAGAGCCCCAAGTGGCCTTAATCGCTCAACTGCCAAAGTGGTTCAAAGAAGTATTTGGGGTCACAATGAGTTAGACATGGTTCATCAACACTACAAAAGAATGAAGTCATGAAAGGCAAATTTTATGGAAAAATACTAAGGAATGGATTTGAACAAACCTAAACCTAACATGCACCCCACCCATAGAAAGTCCAAATAATAAACCAGGGACTCATATTGAACGAACTTGAATCTCACCCACCCTATGGATGCTGCATTCCAAATATCAAAAGATTCTGATTGGTGGATTGGAAGAAGAAGATTTTTAAAGAATATTCCTCATATTGCACTAATCTGAGAAATTGGGCTCCCATTGAGAGCCCAAATATGGACCCAGATTTGATTTCAACAAACGTATGAATGAATTTTCCAAAGATATTATATGTGAAATATGAAAGCCTTTGGAGCAATTGGTATGGGAGAAGAATATTCTTTAATGTTTTTTCCCATTACTCACAGTGTTAAAAAATTAGTTACTCAGCATTTTTTCAATGTCTTGGAAAAGTACCCTATGATAAAACTGATGACAATTTTTTTTTGGACCGCTCCTTTCTGCTGTTCCTTAGGAAGCTTCACACAAAATAATATTTCTCAGTGCCCTGTAGTTTTGGAGATGAGGGCGTTTTAAATTTTTTCTATTTTTAGATCCTGCAGTTCCCATGGGGCAACGGGAAAACTGTTTTTTGCATAAATTAGGTACTTATGACCCAATAAGCCCTCATATGAAATTAGGTCCAAATTGGCCTCTCAGTTCAGAAAATAGAAATGTTGGTACAATTCGGGCTCCCACAGGGTTCCCAAATATGAACCTGGGTGCTTGGCTTTAACAAACTTATATCTCACCTCCCTAAGGATACTGTATACCAAATATCAAAAGATTCTGTCTGACGGATGTGAAGAAGAAGATTTTTTAAGATTATTCCTCATATTGAACTAAGTTTTATAATTCATGCTTCCACAAGGAGACCAAATATAAACCCAAGGACTTGGCTTGAAAAACCTGAATCTCATCTCCCTAAGGATGCTGCATACCAAATATCAAAACATTCCAACTGCTGGATCTGAAGAAGATTTTTAAAGAAAATGCCTCATTTTGAACTAAGTTATAATTTGGGCTCCCACAATGAGCCCACATATGAACCTAGGGACTTGGCATGAACAAACTTGAATCTCACCCCCCTAAGGATGCTGCATACCAAATATCAAACCATTCCGACTGCTGGATCTGAAGAAGATTTTTAAAGAAAATTCCTCATTTTGAACTAAGTTATAATTTGGGCTCCCACAGTGAGCCCAAATATGAACCCAGGGACTTGGCTTGAACAAACTTGAATCTCACCCCCCTAAGGATGCTGCATCCCAAATATCAAAAACATTCCGACTGTTGGATCTGAAGAAGAAGATTTTTAAAGAAAATTTCTCATTTTGAACTAAGTTATAACTCGAGCTCCCACAGTGAGCCCAAATATGAACCCAGGGACGTGGCTTGAACAAACTTGAATCTCACCCCCCTAAGGATGCTGCATACCAAATATCAAAAGAGTCTGATTGGTGGATCTGAAGAAGAAGATTTTTAAAGAATATTCCTCATATTGCACTAATTTGAACATTTGGGCTCCCATAGAGAGCCCAAATATGGACCCAGGGAATTGATTTCAATAAATATGTGAATCAATCTTCCAAAGATGTTATATGTGAAATATGAGAGCTTTTGGAGCAGTAGTTTGGGAGGAAAAGATTCTTTAACCCTTAAGTCCTCAGATTAATTTTAAAGTATTTATCGCCTTTTTCTGCTTACATAGTTATTGATGACTTGGCAGTGGTTCTACATCACTGCTGGCTGCCTATACAGGCAGCCAGCAGTGATGTAGAACCACTGCCAGGGAAAATTCAGTCTACACACAAGAGTAATAAAAAAGATTACACAAGGGAGCACCTGCTTCAGTGCAATATAAAAGTGGTGGTTTGGGGCTATATGGGGGCTTAAGGGTTAATGTTTTCCCCATTACCCACAAAGTGTTAAAAAATGTTGACTCAGCACTTTTTTTTAAGTCCTGAGTATATTTATTATTTATTTATTATTTATTGGTGTTGAAGGTCGAATATTTCTGCACAATGGCTAAACATGACCACAACAGTTTTACGGGTGGAGGAAGCCGGAGTACCCGGAGAAAACCACCAAGCAACAGCGAGCAAATGCCAGCTCCCCAACATACTAACTCCACACAAGCAGGGTTAGCATTGGTTGAAGACAGGTGCACCATCCACGTGCAGTATGCCTTAGTACACAGCATCACCGGGCCCCCACGTGGGCAATGGGGGTGAAGTGTCTTGCCCAAGGACACAATGTGGTTGCCGCAGGTGGGATTCGAACCAAGGACCTCTCGGCTTGCAGCCTGCACCTCTCCCAACTGAGCCACTGCGCCCCCTTTAAGTCCTGAGAAAGTACCCTATGATAAAACCGATAGCAATGTTTTTGGACCATCCCATTCTGTTGGTCCTAAGGAAACTTCACACAAAATAAAAATTTTCAGCGCCGTGTAGTTTTGGAGATATGGACGTTTTAATTTTTTTCTATTTTTAGCTCCCGCGGTTCCCATGGGGTGACGGGAAAACAGTTTTTGGCATAAATTAACTACTTATGACCCAATAAGCCCTCATATCAAATTTGGTTCAAATCAACCTCTCAGTTTGGAAAATAGAAATTTTGGGCAGGTCAAAAATTCTTGCAAATTGTGAGGTGGGTTGATAAGAAATTATGGGTGGATGCCAAAATGGGCATGCTCCCACAGAGAGCCCAAATATTGACCTACAAACTTACCTTGAACAAACTTCACCGCCAAAGGAATTTCCATATCAAATATCAAACCATTCTCATATTTTTCTCATAATGCTACTAGGAATTTAACAAATTCAATCTTGTTTGACAGAGCTCATTGACCCCTCTGTGTAAAATGAGAGAACAACTTGTTTTCTTTTCTTTTTGAGTTGTTTCCCTTCAACCATATTCTAATCATATCAACTTTATCACCATTCCCTGCATGTTTATCATATTATCTTTGAAATGAAATTATTTCCTCTATATGGATTTATGTTGTTACAGTCTATGGGAGAGTGCCTAAAGGCACTCTCCCATAAATTGTAACGATGCAAAGATATGTGAACAAACTTTGACAACCAAAAACATGAGGTCTGCATCGCAAACCACTGCTAATATACCCGACCGCAAAATATTTTCTAAGTCGGAAGAGTGAAAAAGGGTCGTAACTCTGGAAAGAATGTGTGGAAGAAACTCATGCTACACAGGTATTGTTCCCCCATGATGCTCTATCAGAACACCAAATACCATTCAAATCGGAGTAGTAGGGGCTGAGATAAAAGGAAAAATGTTTGTATGGGCGGACAGTTGGATGGATGGAGGTCTCCACTAGATACCCCTTTAGCTTTTCAAGTCGGGGGCATAATAATTTAGCACTCAACCAGTTAACTGAAAGTTTCATTTTCAACGTTACAACATTATCAATATTGTACAGTTGAAGCTTACTATAAAAGTTAATTAGAACACGAATGATCAAATATGTACAATACCAAAATCTATTTATTTAACACTGAGTAAAGTTCACATCCACCATTTTCTGAAAAGGATTGAGCACAGTTCTATGAGTGATTTGTTTTGGAAACAAAGTTACTGTGCATCCAGCCCTAATTCTGTCTTAACATAAAGGCCAAGTCTGCCCAGAAGTATTCCATACAGAGTTGATCTAAAAGTGTTATCCTGTATCAACCTGTCCTGGATGCTTGTGGTGAAAACACTTGCTCTGAACATCTTGTTCAAACAAGCAACAAGAAAATTATCCTTTAACATTTTTAAATACATATCGCAAAATTTGCAAGGAGAAGGATGCAAATTGCAAATTGCCACAATCTGTCTGCTGACATACCATCTACACAGTAATAAAGTGGTGTCCACTTAATTGGAAAACTCTTACATGACCCTGTTAATTCCAAACACCAAACCATTTACCACACATTTAGTATAACTCTGAACTGTTAATTGCATATAGGTTACAGAGTAAACTCCTGTTAATTGAACAAAAAATCTTGCTATGTATTGACGAATCCATAAGATCTGTCAAACAACTGCAAGAGAGAGTAGAATAAATGTCCAGTTTATCACAAGTATACAGGAAAATGACAGTTTCCTCTTAACTGAATACTCTTGTAAATTGGATAATCTTCTCTGATGAAAATTGGTTATTTAATTAACAGTATTGCACTGTATCTCACCATTTAAAAAAGCATTTTTTCTTGATTCAGGGTTCATTTTGCAAAGATGTATTTGTGAAACCTTGACCCATTGGTGTTAGCTTGTCATGATGATATCGAGATCTGATCAAAATTAAATCGAGATAGAGAACATTTCTGTGATAAAAGTACTGTATTTTTAATGATAATCATTGCAATGTCGGAGGCACTGATTTTCTGTGTTGTTCCATGATTTTCAAAGTTTTATGTGATGGGTATACACTAGGGCAGGGACGTTAACTATGAAAACTCTGTTTCAGTACCTGAAGAGTATCAACAGATCCATCAAGTAACTGCAAACACTTCATTCTTGTCCTCAGTTTCAAAACAAAATTTGGTGAATAAACATTGAGCTGGTAGCATCCAAATGGCAAGCCCTCATCAGCAGTTGCATGCAATCTCAACAAATGGTGACAATTGTATAATAAAAATAATAAATTTACCAAAAATAAGATAACATATAGGCAATGAGACTGAACCAATGACAATGCGCTTAACAAGGGCATGTGTCTTAAAGGATAACCATTTGCTGTATCTTCTGTATAAATTTGATCTGTTTAATGTATATAGATTATACAATGAACTCCTGTTAATTGAAAAACAAATATTCAGTGTTTACCTTAAGATGGGGCTGATCAGCCCAAGCCCCATAAACAGCTCTGCAGTCAGCATAGTAGACCCCGTGTATCAAACGCCTGTGAAATCAGAAGCATCAATGACTAATGAGAACAGCTGGTCATAATTTTTGCATATCGTTGTTCTCAAGCATCTGCTGTTTTTAAGTCTTGCTTTCAGACCTTGGGTTGTGTTCTGAAGTGACAATGAACAATGAGAAAAGAGAACAATAATACATTGTGTTGGGCAATATATAATTGCTCCCTTCTTTCATTGTTCACTTCAGTTTTCCACAAAAAGGTATGCCAAACTAGTCTTCATTTCTATAGCTTCCAAGGAATAGTTGCAATACCTGACTCCCTCTGGCTCCCCATTCATGATTTATGTACACATGAAGTCACTAGAAGAAAGGCAAGTCAATCTATAAGAACAAAGTGTTTAACCAGTAAGTCCTCAGATTAATGTTCTGTATGTAACTACCATATATACATGTGCTCAGTTGCAGATGACTTAACAGTGTATTTATTTATTTACTGATTGAGGTTTAATGACACTTTTGACAGCCGGGGTCACCTCATGTCGGACAGTTTTACGGGCGGAGGAAGCCGGAGCACCCAGAGAGAAGCACCGAGCAATGGTGAGCAACAGTCAGACTCCCCAACGTACTAACTCCGCGCAAGCAGGCTTAGCATTGGTTGATGACATGTACAACATGGACATGTTGTACGTCTTAGTACACAGCACCACTGCGTCCCCATGTGGACAACTGACTTAACATTGTTTCTACATTATTGTTGGCTGCCTGTGCAGGCTGCCAACAAAGATGTAAAAACACCATCAAGAGAAAAGCATCCAACAAATAGAGAAGAATACACTGGCGACAACTTTTACATAGCAATACAAATGGGTCAGTTTGCGGCTCTATGGGGACTTAAGACTTAATGACAACAAATAAGATATCATTACATGAATTAAATCAAGTAATGCATTACATTTTTCATACACTGAAACAATTAGTCAGGACCTAGAGTTTAAAAGCCAGGGCCTTTTTTCTTAGGCAAACCCTGATATTGCAGTCTACATGTATTGAAGAATAACTTTGACAACCTCTTATTTTCCCACACTTATAGACATTTTTGGCTGTAAATATATCCATTATAAGCATTTATTCTATTCTATCTTGTTTGACAAACCTCAATGAGCTTAGAAAAGAAGAAAAAATACAAAGACAGGAAAGTTAAAATATTTATAGTAATTTGTATGTTTTTTATACTTACCAATTACCCAGACGTAGCTGGTGCTAACTTTTAAGTATTTAGGGCCAAACACAAATTTTACCCCCCAATCCCTAAAATTTGCATCAAAAACCAAAAATTACATGTCCTATATGGTCCTCCATAATTTTACTCCACTGCGCATACGCAGTGTCAAGGAGGTCTCGAAATTGGCACAATTATCATTCTTACAACCAGTGCCTGGTAAGTGTTATGTACTCAGCGGGGAGGTATGAGTTCCGAACTCATGGGAGGGCCATCCCCGTCTGGGTCATTGGTAAGTATAAAAAATATATAAATTACTATAAATTTTTTAACATTTTTATACTGTACCAATGACCCAGACTTAGCTGAATAGTAAAAAGGTTGGAGGGCCTAGGACATAAAGGAAAATCCAATAGGTTCAACTACATATAACAGAATTATCCCCTCGAGGAGAAAGGAGAAATAGGCTTTACATGTATCTTTCTTATTTGCATCAAAAAAAGAAAGACACAACACCATTCTGTAATTGAGCACAATAACATCAATGATCTCTATTATCCTCCAGTATAACCCGTTATGCTAATTATTTTTAAAGGAAAGCCAATAAATAAAGGAAGTCCAGAGAAATGAGACTCTTTATACTCATTAAAAGTGTCCAAGGATTGTATATTAACACCCGTATGACACATGACATATACAAAAGCTTCACACTGAGCTACACTTTAAAAATATTACATGGATGAGTTAACATTAGCTTTACACTTTAAAACCATCCCGACACCAACTCAGAATTACTGACTCCAGAGGAGGTATTCCCTTGCTTTTCACTATAAAGCAGGTGACCTAAGGGAACACCTCCCCCCCCCCCCACCCTTCCCCTTGCCCTGGATCAAATACCCCAGAGCGAAGAGGGCAGCAGGACAGAGTCACGGCCGGAACAGAAAGCCTGCATAACTATAGTTGCAACTGTTTAGTGGACAACATTCTGAGCAACAGATAATGGACCTAAACAATGCAGACCTCTAGAAATGGAAGGCTGAGACCAATATGCAGCCTTCATTAGATCTGTAATAGCAACACTATTAGCATAAGCCCAAGATGTAGATAGAACTCTTACTTCATGAGCTGAAATCTTAAGCACAGACTGCTGAGTTGAAGATAATTTATCAAAAGCAGTACAGATAGTTAATTGAATCCATCTAGCAATAGAATGGACCGAAATGTGGAGGAAGCTTCCACGGCATGTCCCACAACAGACACCTGAGTAGATTAATCCACGGTCTTTGTGGAGACAGAGATGCTACCAACAGAATTTTGCATTGAGATTGTTTAAACTTGAGCAATATCTGCTGAATCAACGGCACTAGAGGATACGCATATCCTATCATTCCGTCTCACGAGATCGATAGAGCGTCTACTGCAAACACTCAAGGATCCGGACATGGTGACACATACGTCTGCAACTGATTGTTGAGATGCATAGCAAATAAGTCTATCATTGGCCGCTCTCATTGGTAGCAAATCTGATTGAATACTCATTTGTTGAGAGTCCATTCTGACGGCAACAAGCGACCCCTCCGTGAAAGGGAGTCCGCTAATACGTTCAGACGACCCGGAATATGACGGACCGATAGGAGAACTTGATGTTCTGGTACAAACAGAAGGATTCATTCTGTTAACTTGAATAACAGAATGGAATGAGTGCCTCCCTGGTTCCGAATATATGCTATTTCCATTGTATTGTCGGACAGAATTTGCACATGAGCATTCTGAATAACGTTCATCCAATGATGTAGCGCAAGCCAAATTGACATCATTTCTTTGATGTTTATGTGCTTGATTAGGAACTGCGGATCCCAAAGACCCCGGCACTTCAAATCCGTTGGGCTCAATGTTGCATCCCAACCTGTTTGACTAGCATCCGTCATAATTGTAAAACTCGGATCCGGCAATTGCAGTGGAACTCCCTGAGTTAACCACTGAATATCTGCCCAAGTCTGAATCTCTTGTTTCACTTGATTGACAAGAGGATGTCCGTATCGAGTGAATGAATCATCACCTTCCAATTCTGGGTCAGAAAAATTTGGAGAGGACGAGTGCGTAGCCGCCCCATCGGAATAAAATCCACGGCAGCTCCGCACAAACCTATCAGTCTCATGAATTCTCTTGCTGTAACTTTGTCTGAGTGAAGACAATAGTGAGCGTAACAACTGATTAATTTTGCTCTGGTTAACGGCAGGCGAACGAGATTGTTGTGCATCTCGCTGCTCATCCCCAGGTGGGTGAATGACTTGGACGGCACCAGATCTGACTTCTCGTCATTTACGTATGAAACCGAGACGTCGGAGCAATAGAAGCATATTATCGTTCTAAAGTGTTAACATGTTGCCGTACCTATGAAGAATGTCGTCCAGGTAGGCCGACGTTACCACAGACGAATGAGCTCAGAAATGAGTCATTACCGAGTTCATTATTCGAGTGAAAGCCCAGGACGCTAGATTCAGAACGAAGCACATTGCTCGGAACTGAAACACGACTCCTAGAATGGTGAAGCGAAGATACTTTCTGAACGCCGGATGTACCATGACGTGAAAGTACGCATCCTTGAGATCTATGCTCATAGCATAGTCGTTCACCCAAATGCTCGCTCTGAAAGATCGATGGTCTCCATATAGAATTTTGGAGCCATGATCAGCTTGTTTATCCAGCTCAGATCTATGACAGGTCGGAAGGAGCCATCTGGTTTCGGAACCAGAAAAAGATGGCTGTAGAAACCTGGTTTTCTACGACCTCTATCGCGTTCTTCTCCAGAAGAGACTGGACCTCTGATAGAAGCATGCTTCTTTCTGCAAAACTGACGGAAGCGGAGTCCATCTTGGACTTCGAGTAAATGGATGTTTTCCTTTGAAGGACAGTTTTAGTCCTTCCGAAATCACTCCTCAACCCCAAGGGTCGTCTGTAATCGATGCACAGTTGGTTGAGAAACTCGACAGTCTTCCATGCACTGGAACACGATAGAGGTTTATACAATCACCTCCTGGACCTGCGAGGCTTGCGGAAGGAGAAACCACATCCTCCATGGCCCGCACCTCGCCCCGTTGACCTAGGGGCATCTGACCGGTTGTCTCAGCCAGTATTACGGCCCCTACCTGTGTCACTACCCTGACGCTCTCTAGAGTAAGACCTAGAGGATGCATAGGAACCTCTATAGGAACTTCTCTTGGACTTATTCGCCCCAGAAATGCCTGTCCTACTCTTCTCCACTGGATCCGACTTTATAGAAGCGGATTTGAATAGCAGAGAGCAGAGACCAGCCTAGAGGCTAAATTTAGGGAGAAGTCACTTCTCCCTCCCAAGGTTTTAAGGAGAAGTGAGGTGAAAATAGGGAGAAGTGAGCAAAAAATATTATTTCTCAAAAAGCTATGTCAAGTAAATGGTTAAATTCAGTTTATCAAATTACTTTTGACAACCAAATATTCTCAAGAACCTGTGCTTGGTAAAGGGTTAAATTCAGTTTATCAAATTTACTTTTGCCAACCAAATGTTATTTCTCAGAAAGCCGCTTCAGGTAAAGGGTTAAATTCCGTTTAGCAAATTATTTTTTTTGTCAACCAAATATTATTTAAAAAAAAACTGTGTTATTTAAAGGGTTAAATTCAATTTAGCAAATTATATTTGTCAACCAAATTTTTCTCAAAAAGCTGTGTAGGTAAAGGGTTACATTCAGTTTGGCAAATTGTTTTTGCTAACCAAATATTATTTCACAAAAAGCTGTTTAGATAAGGGTTCAATTCAGTTTAAAAGCTATTAGTGGGGGAGTTAAATTCAGTTTAGTGAATTATTTTTGCCAACCAAATATCATTTCAATTCAGTTCAGAGAATCATTTCTTCCAGGCAAATGTTCTGTTATCAAGGAAGATAATTGAAATTGTCAGTTTGCTTTTTACACCATTTATTTCTGTAACTTACTACTTTTTGGTAATTTAGTAGGACCCTTATTGTGACTGCCACAAATGGAACACACCCAACAATAATTTTTAAAAATCACATGTTTCAAACTCACAAGTGCAAACTAAAAAATAAACATTTTTATCATTACCCCCAATTTTTTTTTAAATAAATACCCTGTACAGCGAAGTTTGATGGTGGAAATCACTTTTGAAATGAAGCATTAAAAAAGAACTTGAGCAATTTTCGTCTTGTCATCTAACTTCACTCTAGTGAAAACTTGAATTGTCATGACGAAAGCGTGCCGTGGTTGGTATTATTTTGGGGTTTTATGGGAAGTAAAATCAATATATTTAGTAATTCTTTCACCTGCCCAATTATTTGCTTTCACTGCACTTATTTTTTTTCTATTTTTTCCAAACGAAGTTGGCAACGGAATCGCCGGAAATAACTTTCCTCAGCGACTTTTCAAAACTGCAAGGCGACTTCAACTTCGCCCAGAGAAAGAAATTGGGCAAAGACCTGGTGTTAAGGGCGAAGATATCGCCTACTTCGCCTTGTAGGCTGGTCCCTGGCAGAGAGTCTGAAGCTTTCTTAGTTATCTGATCATAGATTGCGGAAAGCTTGCCATCAAAGAGAAGCTCTCCGGACACCGGAGCGACTCTGAGAGAGTTTTTCACCTTACTATCCACGCGCGTGGATGTAGCCAGGGCCGCCGCACGTGTAACCAACTCCAGATTTGGCACTGAAAGGCGGAGTTATACGTGGAGAATGCTATGGCCCTTGAAAGAACTCTTAAGGAGGCTGTACATCCTGGAATTCTTTTCCTTTGAGATGTAATGATAACGCTCTGGTAAGGTGAACCGCGTACGATAATGTGTCTAAACTAGCTCTGTTAGACGATATTGTCGTTTCCAACGTCATGGTTGGAATTGACATAGACGACAGTATAGACAATTCTAGGTCTTCGGCCTGGTCGTCTAGACGCAGAGGAACTCTCGGAATGCCCTGTCCTGCCGTTTCGAATTATTCCTTGAATTGATGAAAGGCAGATGTAGAGCATTTGCCGATAAGAAACCGGACCTGCCCGTTTTGGTAGCAAGTTTATATATAGCGTCATTCATTAGCTTAAATGTCTGTAAAACATTTCTGGACTGTGTCGGAAAGTCAAGGACGATGTCCCTAAACCGATTAAAGAATTCTGTGTCCAGTGGCGCTATCAGTCTCTTATTCGGCAACGCAGCATTTTGGTCCGGAGGAACAACGTCAGAAAGACAAGAGGCCCCAAGGGGCCTGAGGGCGCTCACCTGACATGGTAGCCTAAATATCAACCCAGAGAACTGATTTCAACTAGTTGCATCTGCTCCTCCTAAGAAAAGCTAAAACCAAATATCCAAAGATTCTGAAGAGTGGATCTAAAAAAAAAAAGAAGATTTTTAAAGAATATTCCTCATATTGGACTAAGTTATAATTCGGGTTCCCACAGGGACTTAGCTTTAACAAACTTGAACCTCACCCCCCCTAAGGATGATGCACACCAAATATCAAAACATTCCGACAGTTGGATCTGAAGAAGAAAATTTTTAAAGAAAATTCCTCATTTTGAACTAAGTTACAATTCAAGCTCCTACAGTGAGTCCAAATATGGACCTAGAGACTTGGCTTGAACAAACTTGAATCCCCCCCCCCCCCCAAGCATGGTGCATACCCAATATCAAAAGATTCTGCCTGCTGGATCTTGAGAAGAAGATTTTCAAAGAAATTTGCCTGAAATGCACTAAGTTCGAATTTGAGCTTCTATAGTGAGCCCAAATATGAATCTAGGGAGTCAATTTGAACAAACTTGAATCAGATCCACCCCACAATGTTACATACCAAATATCAAAAGATTCTGCCTGCTGAATCTGGAGAAGAAGATTTTTTAAGAAATTTGCCTGAAATGCACTAAGTTCGAATTCGGGCTTCTATAGTGAGCCCAAATATGAATCCAGGGGGCCGATTTGAACAAACGTGAATCAGATCCACCCCACAATGTTGTATACCAAATATCAAAAGATTCTGCCTGCTGGATCTGGAGAAGAAGATTTTTTAAGAAATTTGCCTGAAATGCACTAAGTTCGAATTCGGGCTTCTATAGTGAGCCCAAATATGAATTCAGGGGGCCAATTTGAACAAACTTGAATCAGATCCACCCCACAATGTTGCAAACCAAATATCAAAGGATTCTGCCTGCTGGATCTGGAGAAGAAGACTTTTTAAGAAATTTGCCTGAAATGCACTAAGTTTGAATTCGAGCTTCTACACTGAGCCCAAATATAAACCCAGGGGTCCAATTTGAACAAACTTGAATCAGATCCACCCCACAATGTTGCATACCAAATATCAAAAGATTCTGCCTGCTGGATCTGGAGAAGAAGATTTTTTAAGACATTTGCCTGAAATGCACTAAGTTCGAATTCGAGCTTCTATACAGAGCCCAAATATAAACCCAGGGGGCCGATTTGAACAAACTTGAATCAGATCCACCCCACAATGTTGCAAATCAAATATCAAAAGATTCTGTCTGCTGGATCTGGAGAAGAAGATTTTTTAAGAAATTTGCCTGAAATGCACGAAGTTCAAATTCGGGCTTCTATAGTGAGCCCAAATATGAATCCAGGGGGCCGATTTAAACAAAACTCAAATCAGATCCACCCCTCAATGCTGCATACCAAATATCAAAAGATTCTGCCTGCTGGATCTGGAGAAGAAGACTTTTTAAGAAATTTGCCTGAAATGCACTAAGTTCGAATTCGAGCTTCTATACTGAGCCCAAATATAAACCCAGGGGGCCAATTTGAACAAACTTGAATCAGATCCACCCCACAATGTTGCATACCAAATATCAAAAGATTCTGCCTGCTGGATCTGGAGAAGAAGATTTTTTAAGACATTTGCCTGAAATGCACTAAGTTCGAATTCGAGCTTCTATACTGAGCCCAAATATAAACCCAGGGGGCCGATTTGAACAAACTTGAATCAGATCCACCCCACAATGTTGCAAACCAAATATCAAAAGATTCTGTCTGCTGGATCTGGAGAAGAAGATTTTTTAAGAAATTTGCCTGAAATGCACTAAGTTCAAATTCGGGCTTCTATAGTGAGCCCAAATATGAATCCAGGGGGCCGATTTGAACAAAACTCAAATCAGATCCACCCCTCAATGCTGCATACCAAATATCAAAAGATTCTGCCTGCTGGATCTGGAGAAGAAGACTTTTTAAGAAATTTGCCTGAAATGCACTAAGTTCGAATTCAAGCTTCTATACTGAGCCCAAATATACACCCAGGGGGCCAATTTGAACAAACTTGAATCAGATCCACCCCACAATGTTGCATACCAAATATCAAAAGATTCTGCCTGCTGGATCTGGAGAAGATGATTTTTTAAGAAATTTGCCTGAAATGCACCAAGTTCGAATTCGGGCTTCTATAGTGAGCCCAAATATGAATCCAGGGAGCCGATTTGAACAAACTTGAATCAGATCCACCCCACAATGTTGCATACCAAATATCAAAAGATTCTGCCTGCTGGATCTGGAGAAGAAGATTTTTTAAGAAATTTGCCTGAAATGCACTAAGTTCAAATTCAGTCTTCTATAGTGAGCCCAAATATGAATCCAGGGGGCCGATTTGAACAAACTTGAATCAGATCCACCCCACAATGTTGCAAACCAAATATCCAAAGATTCTGCCTGCTGGATCTGGAGAAGGAGATTTTTTAAGAAATTTGCCTGAAATGCACTAAGTTCGAATTCGAGCTTCTATACTGAGCCCAAATATAAATCCAGGGGGCCGATTTGAAAAAACTTGAATCAGATCCACCCCACAATGTTGCATACCAAATATCAAAAGATTCTGCCTGCTGGATCTGGAGAAGAAGATTTTGTAAGAAATTTGCCTGAAATGCACTAAGTTCGAATTCGGGCTTCTATAGTGAGCCCAAATATGAATCCAGGGGGGGCGATTTGAACAAACTTGAATCAGATCCACCCCACAATGTAGCATACCAAATATCAAAAGATTCTGCCTGCTGGATCTGGAGAAGAAGATTTTTTAAGAAATTTGCCTGAAATGCACTAAGTTCGAATTCGGGCTTCTATAGTGAGCCTAAATATTAATCCAGGGAGACGGTTTGAACAAACTTGAATCAGATCCACCCCACAATGTTGCACACCAAATATCAAAAGATTCTGCCTGCTGGATCTGGAGAAGAAGAATTTTGAAGAAATTTGCCTGAAATGCACTTAGTTCGAAATCGGGCTACTATACGGAGCCCAAATATGAACCCAGGGGGCCGATTTGAACAAACTTGAATCAGAACCACCCTACAATGTTGCATACCAAATATCAAAAGATTCTGCCTGCTGGATCTGGAGAAGAGGATTTTTTAATCTTTTTCCCATTGCCTACAGTGTTAAAAAGTGCTGACTCAGCACTTTTTCAAAGTCCTGAAAAAAGTACCTTGTGATCAAACCGATAGGGATTTTTTTTAACCATTCTATTCTACTGGATAAAAGTAAGCTTTATACAAAATAAGAATTCTCTGTGCAGTGTAGTTTTGGAGATATGGCAGTTTTAAGGTTTTACCTATTTTTAGCTCCCGAGGTTCCCAAGGGGCAATGAGAAAAATTTTTTTTGCATCAATCAACTGCTTATGACCCATTATCATCTCATATCAAATTTGGTTTAAATCGACCTGACGGTTCTGAAAATAGAAATTTTAGGCGTGGCCAAAATTGTTGCCCCTCCCATAACGAAGGCAAATAATGCCCGACAAACTTCTCTTGAACAAAATTGAGTCTACACCTCAAAAGGAAGCTGCATACCAAATATCAAGTCTCTGCTATTGCTGGTTCTTGAGAAGAAGATTTTTTAAGAATTGGAGCATTTTTGACTCATCCCTCTCCTCAATATGAGCCGAAACCTAATTTGACAAAAAATCAAAATGCCCTTATATAACCCCTACTCACATGAAATTTCTTTAATATGCGGCCAGTGGTTTGGGAGAAAAAGGCCCAAACACCACCTTCACGACGGACAACGGACGACAGACGATGGCCGAAAAGTGATCAGAATAGCTCACCCTGACTTTCCGTCAGGTAAGCTAATAAAGCCGGATGAACTCTACAGCAATTTATGTTGTTCCGAAAGGGAAAGTTCCAACTCCTCCGTATCCCTTTCGCCATCCTGTCGGACCACTTGTAATTCTTGGTTGTCCGTGCCTGCACCTGCAGTGGAACGTACCGACCCAGCTTCCTCGGATAATACCTGATCCGACAGAGTTTCTGTCGGTTGCTGGGATGCTGCGATAATTTGTGCTATCTGCGATAGCACGTCCGTAACGGAGGCCTGTGGAGCTGCGGTTTTACAAAATTTAGCTGCTGGAAGCTCCTAGGACATTGACTCCTGCATACTTTTTTATGCGAATGGCCGGAGTAAGAAGGTCTCGTATCCTTGGCTACCGGATGGCGTGACCTGGTCGCCGTGGAATTCCTGGTCGGCGAGGTTGGCTGGATATCACTGGTCACATAGCCAAGGTGCAGTCATGTGTGCTGCCGTGAGGATGAGGAAGGCAACAGAGCAGTCTCTCCGGACTGTCTATATAACGGAGCATCCGAACGACTGAGGAACGTTCTGTACCACAACATCTGGGCCCAGATGTTGTTGTACGAGAGTGGGACCTCTCTCGCTCACAGCGCGGATGGACCTGGACAAGCTAGGAACCGGACTAATAGGCTTCCTCCATACCATCCTCGTATCCGTCGTCACTGGGTGTGCACATAGTATTTTATAATGTTTGCATCACCCAAATCTCCTTCCTGGACCGCGATGAACCCGGCTGCCGAGCCATTCGATGAATGGTTGTTATACCGGGCGAGCTAGTGGACACCAAAGCCGTCGATCCTACTTGGGACCTCTTAGGCAATTGATGTATCTGCATGAGCACTTTTGCCGCTAGCTCTTCATTTGGTTGTGATGATGGAAGCACACTTTTTGAAGACATCACAGAACATTACCCCGTTCTTGTTCCTCAATGAGGGCTGTGGAGCCGTGGCCTTATGTAAATAGCCGCTGGAAGCTCCATGGACGTTCATTCCTGCATTTATATAATATGCGAACGTCCCAACTGAAAAGGCCTCGTGTCCCTGGCTAACGGATGGAGTGACCTGGTCGACGTGGATTCTCTGGTCAGCGAAGCAGGAGCTCCAGGGACGTTCATTCCTGCATTTATATAATATGCGAATGTCCCCTGGAAATCTATGGTCACATAGCCAAGGTGCGGTCGTGTGTGCTGTGAGGATGAGGAAGCCAATAGAACAGCCGCGTCTGACTGTCTATGCGACGGAGCGACGAAGCGTCCCGAGCAGGAGGAGTGGATGTATGCTCCGACTAACAAACGAACATACAACAACATCGTGACGCAGATATTGTAAGTGAGAGGGGGGCCTCTCTCACTCGCGGTCCGGATAGACCTGGATGAGCTAGCTGCTGGACTGACAGGCTTCCTACGTACTATCCTTGGATCAGTCATTGCTGGGTGTGCACGTTCGATGTTTATAGTGCTCGCATCACCCAAACTGCTTCCCTGGACCGCAACGGACGAACCCAGCTGTCGAGCCATTCGCTGAATGGCTACACCGGGCGGACTAGCGGACGATCAATGCCTTCAATCCTACTAGGGACCTCTTCGGCAATTTCCATGAGCACTTAGCCGCTAGCCCTAATATTGCAACAACGGAGATACACTTGTTGAAGACATCACGGAAACATCACCCTGTTCTTGTTTTTCTGAAAAAGAGACTGATAAAATAGAGTGACCTTGCGGAGAGAGGACCGGAATGGACCCCTCACCGCTAACAATATACCGTGACACACGTCTCCAACATTGTCATTCCAATTAGCACACACTGAGCAAGAATTATTGCGAGTACATTGACTACAAGAAACACAATGAACATGAGAATAATAGGAAGATTTCCTCGCATTACAATTGAAAAATATTTTTTCATCTTGAAAAAATATAAACAGTCATAATACTCGCACCAACCCTTGAAACAAAGATACATAATATAATATAATCCATTATAACCTTTCGGAAAAATAATTTGAAAAAAATTTTTAAAAATTTTCAGAAGACCCCAAGTTCCCAATGGGAACAATGTGCCCAAATGGATCCCAAAAAGCCGAAGTGTGGACAAAATTTGTAAAACATTTTTAAAAATTAATGCAACACTTCCGGACAATATTAATGTATCTGGCTATGAGCAGAACTAATAGAAGACAAGTAATCACCATCAAAAGCAACCGTTGTCAACATAAGCAAAAGTGAACAGAAACCGGAAACATGACTCCAGGCACTGAAACCATGGCCCAAAATCAGTGACCAATTAAAACACTATCCGATGTAAAACAGAGGCTTTCAGAGAAGAAACTGCAGTACATCAGATGGTAGATGCAGAAAACAATGCCTAAACACCCAAGGGTGAGGACATAAACATGGGGAAAAAACAGAATAATCATTCTGTTACCAAGCCAAAACTCCCAAGAAATTTTAGTAAGAAAAAATTCCAAAATTATGCCAAAAGCATGGGAGAATAGCAAGGGGGTTATTAAGGAAAGGGATAGAGGAAACACTGAACAAACAATGGCAAGTTCATAGCCAGAATGACAAAATAAGGCTCATGCCTCGAAATTAGGGAACATGAAATAATTTCATAAAAAAAATTATAAGTTACAGCCCTGAACACATTCTACCACTGTTTCTTCCTCTCATCCTCTTATTTCATCCTTAGATCCACCATTTCTTTCATAATTATGTGTCTGGCATCATTTAAACTGAGATTTACAAGCACAAATATCAGTGACATGTTACTGATTTTCGGGCCAAACAAAGATTGATAATTGTGCCAATTTCGAGACCTCCTTGACACTGCACATGCGCTGTGGAGTAAAAGTATGGAGGACCATATAGGACATGTAATTTTCAGTTTTTGATGCAAATTTTGGGGATTGGGGGGTAAAATTTGTGTTTGGCCCTAAATATTTAAGAGTTAGCACCAGCTAAGTCTAGGTCATTGGTACAGTATTAAAATATCACTTAATTCCTGTTTAGAGCTGGGAGGTTAACCACAACCACGGATCGGGATCGGTAGTGTGAGACTTCCAAAAATCGCAGCCGTGCTCCTATAAACACAACCGCAAATTAGATTTTAAAATTTCAGCATGTTTTAAGATACTGTGTGAAGGATCGAATTACCAAAATGACAACATAATTCACTTAAATGCAATAGCTACGCACCTGCTGGCCACTGTCAATAATTTCTGTGTACACATTTGAATGGAATTAAAAAAAAAAAAATCTCCTGTACACTATACATGCACCAATGACATTTTCCAAGACAGTAAGCCAAGATTTTGGGCATTTAGTATCAATACATGAAACTCAACACGATATTCATTTTTTTCATAACCTGTAAATACCAATGGTGAAGCATTGTAAAAATGTTCATCAGTTTATCAAATGCAGTTTCCTTTGCTGAACTAGAACTTGCCACTTGCTCTTCATTTATACTGTCTGATATATTTATTTCTGCACGTAATTTTGAAAGCCTGAACTCCAAAATCAGTTTCAAGTTCACATTTGAGGTAGGATGTAAATATAGGATTACAATGATCTAAATGAGCGACTTTTACTTGATAAAATCTTTAGGGTCAGTATAATTTTTTAGTGTTGATAAGGTTACCCTAAACACAGTTTTTCCCTGGGCAAGTGAAATGAAAATTAGCGATGACCAATGGCTGTGACCGAACACTAATATTCAGTTACAGCTCTGCAGTTTATGGCTTGAAATCAGTTTAAAACCAATTAAATAGTAGCAGTACCAACCTCGGGTGGCACCAAGACAACACAAGTCAACCATAGATACAGTACGTGGAAAGTGTATCAGTGACTGCCGGGAAGAAAATGCAGGTGAGTGGATGATCACTCTCCTCATTTTGATTTTGCAAGTGAAAAATTCAGGAGAGTGATTTTAACCCCTTGCCTATGATTACAGACCAAACTGACCAGCACTATATATGAAAATGGTAATACAAATTTTTTCATTTTTGCAACAAAACAATTAGCGTATGACCTCTCACAGGAACGATCTCAGTGAGCTCATTCCAATGAGGTGTCATTAGATATGTTTTAAACAAAAAAAGAAACATTTTAGTTATTCGATGTAATGTTCTTTCAAGTATCTTCTCTTAGTTGGGTCAGGTAACGGTTGACATAATTTTGACACATCATGAAGGCGAGTGATTAACTGCTCCCCTAGTGAAATGTTTAGGAGAGTGATGGCGAGTAAGAGTGATCACTCTCCTTTCCCGTCAGTCCCTGGTGTATCATCACTAAATCACCCATAGAGTGGAAATTCCAACCAAAGCATAACAAGCACAAGGAAAGTTCCATAATGGACCTCTGGGTTAAACCCGGAGGTCCATTGGCTGAAACATTGCTTGTGTTTTTTGTCCTTATGTACAGAATTTGAAAATGATACTTTGGGTGATAACTCCACTCCTCAGATGATTTGTTACAATCCACTCTCCACATACTGTATGTTACAATTATTTATTCAACTGTACATGTACAATCAACAGAACATGCCTTGTTTGTTGTTAGAAGATGTTGCAATATAGGGCCGTTCTGATAGGTATTTTCGGTTAGTTTCTATATGCTCATGGACAACCGATAACTGCAACCATAACCACGGTTTTTTACTTTAAAAAACCGATACCGCAACCACAGTGTAAATCCAACAACCTCCCAGCTCTATTCCTGCCCATTCTGTACTCCTGTTAACAGAATATTTTTTCACTGGCTACTCAATTAAAATTGTTCCACTGTACAATGGGTTATATTTCTGATGATAAATAGGATTTTTGATTGTGATTTATGTCCAGAGTGAAATTATCAGAATTAATTTTCAAAACTCAAACATGTATATACAAACCTGATCTTACAAGCAATCTGATCATATCAAGGTCTTGTTTTATGCATGCTAGATACAATGGAGTGAACCATCGTCTCTTTCCTCTTTCTATTGTGTACGACTCAGTATTCAATTTAGCACCTGACAAAGAGATATTCAGAAAAATAAATTGTTTGGTTAACACGTTCACTGCCACTACAAGTTATCTCGTATTTCAGGATATACCCATATGCCACTACGAGAAAACTCGTAGCTACTGAAAAATCTATATCTGTCCACGGAAGCTGACTGTCAATGCGTATATGGTACGAAAATAATGCCATTTCATCACTTTGTTCGAATATAATGAGTAGATTAAGTATCATGGTGTAGCTTGCCGTTTGCATGCCCTATACGATAGCTTATGGGGATCCAAAATGCAGAATCTGCGACAGAGACAACGACTGACTGAAAACCCATGAAACACTGCATGCGGAGTTTGCAAGTCAATACCCGGTAATATATACAAATCATACAACAGTAGTTGATTTGTGCTGAACAGTACCAAGTGTTCGTGGATTTGATTTGTATCCTGGGGGGGGGGGGGGGGGGGGGGGGGGGGTGGTGGTTATAGTATGGCACTTTGTCTCGGTTGCTGGGCCGATGTTTGGTAGGCCCTAATTATGGTTATTGCAAATGGCTGACTATCCCGATCGATCAGCAGTTGTCTTGATTTGAAAAACCAAATTGTGAAACAATACATTTTGGAAGCCGCAATAGCACTATGATTTTCGGAGTAAGGTAGGGATTACCCCACTCTGGAAATCACAGCTCTGTTGCGGCTCCCACTGGGTACTCCATATATACAAATCGTACAACAGTAGTTGATTTGTGCTGAACAGTGCCGAGTGTTCATGGTTTGATGTGTATACCCGAAAAGGGGGGGGGGGGGTATAGTATGTCGCGTGGTCTTGGTTGCATATGCATCGGATGCCAGATGGTAAACTATTTACCAGTTTGAATCCGCTGCCTTGAGGCGACATATTCCAAATAATAAATTGTTCACCACTTTACATCCAACTAACGTTTATTGCTTCATAAGTTACTGTGAATTATGTAGTGCTTGGCGTTTTGCGACTATAGTCGACACTGATAGGGAGAGAAAGATTCAATGGTAAATTCATTTATTCTAGTAGAAAAAAGTAAAGAATCTCAGAAACTGTTCATTCTTCAAAATCTGCAGCGGCCACACTGTATTACAAACATCAAACTGTTATCAGCTGTATGTTACACTGATCTTGGATTGTTCATTGCATATGATACACTCCAAAGCAGGGAGCGACGCACAGAGCAGGATGATTGGGACAAATACTGCACATATATCTAGTCTCTTTTCGTTGCCCACTTTGTGTACAGACGCGACACGGCTTTGCTGGTCGTTGTTTCTTCTCCGTGGGTGGGAGCACATCAAGGAAATGAAATGTAGTAGGATCGGGCATTGGAATAACAGGTTGTGCGGGGCCTGGAGATTGTACAGTCTCTAGTATGGTATCCCCCAGCAGATTAGTTGTGATCTCCTCTCGGAACTTCAGCAGTGACATATTTTTGCTCGCCTGTGCATTGTATAGAATGTGCGCATTTAGGATGCATACCTCTATGATATGCAATGCAATTTTCTTGTACCATCTCAAAGTTTTACATAACCCATTATAATACGAAAGCATTTGATCGGATCTATCAATACCAGACATACCATTGTTATAGTCTCTTATAACACTGGGCTTCGGTGAGACTTTGCCCTTCCTATTTGTGACGTCAACCATCTGAATGTCATGCATATTCGTAATTGTTAGTACTTCACGTTTATCTTTCCATTTACATACCACAGTGGCTCCTGATCGTGCCCACACCAATTCTCCTTTCTTTAATTTTTGTTTTGTGATGGAGCGGGGATTTTCTTTTCTATCTGCTCGCAGGGTTCCACAGATATATGTTGATGATTTTGTCATTTCCTCAGTCAGCTTTACAGAATTGTAGTAATTATCCGCATACACGCAGTGTCCCTTGCCCAGGTAGTTGCCGACAAGATCCAATACAACTGCCCCAGACTGACCAACTCCCTTCGGATCAGCGACAGGAGTTCCACAATACACAGTCATTTTTAGCACTAGACCCCGTGACTCACATAATTCATACAGTTTCACTCCGTATTTATGCCTCTTGTTCTTTATATATTGTCGGAATAATAGCCTACCACGCCACAGTATCATTGATTCATCGACGCACATGTCTCTCTCTGGGTAATACTCGGCAGACATCTTCTGATTGAAATGATCAAGAAGGGAGCGAATTTTGTACAAACGATCTTCTTTAGTGTCAATCGTATTGCCAGCGAAGTGCCAGAAGCGCAGAAGAAGTTGGAACCGGTTACGTCCCATTACTGAGCTATACATATCATTCTTGTACATGCATTTTTTACTCCAGTAATGTTCAATGGTAGGAAGATTATTGGGACCCATGTGAATCAGGAGAGCAATGAACCATTTCATTTCATCAACGTTAGTTGGCTTTCACGCTCTAAGTCTCGACTTACGCCTTAGTGGTCGATTCTTGTTGATCTCTTGCTCTGCATACCTATTTGTTTCTTCAACTATAAGTGTCATTATATCATCCGATAAGAAAATGTCGAAGAAATCACTAGGTTTTGCTGTAGATTCATGGGCATTTCTAAGACCCGGGGTCTGATCAAATGGAAAGTTTGGCGGTTCACTTGGGTCTGTAGACCATGTTTTGCCTTCACCAGTCACATTATTAGTCACGCAGCGAGGTAATCCTCGAACAGGGGTCACGCTGCTGCTTCCACCCCTCCAACGCAGACCTGTGCCAATTCCACGGCCCCAAACACCTCTACCACTGCTACCTCGCATACGCACTCGACTGCATCCGCGTGTCGATGGTGTTTCACCCATGGGTCCATCTCCACCGCACGACACATCTTCACTATTAGACATACTCACATTCCCTGTAAACGTTTCATCATCTCCTGAACCTATCGAACTTCTACTAGAACTTTCGTCACTAGATTCTGGGTCATAATTACTGTCCGTAGACATCACTTCATCAGAATCCGACATACTCATTTCAGCATCCGTATCGTTGCTGTCCATAAGCATATCCACCACTTCATTTACCGTGTACCTCGCCGTTTTTTATGCAATAGTGTAAGCAAGGTCATAACCAATCTGACCCTGCCTGTGCTGCAGGGCAGAGTTCAGAGTTACGATGTTGGAGAGCTGACAGTTGCTCGTCGTTGCTCGGTGGTTCTCTCCGGGTACTCCGGCTTCCTCCACCCGCAAAACTGCCACGGTCACGATTAGCCATTGTGCATAAGTATGTGACCTTAAACACCAATAAATAAATAATAATAAATAATAAGCAAGGTCATAAGTATAAACCCGGCGCAAAAATAACTCATATGAAATACGAAATATGACGTATAAGCTTGTTTACGTCACTAAAACAAGCAAAAAACAGGTTTACGAGATAACTCGTAGCTGGCACCTGGTGTGGGAATTGTTGAAATTCCCATCTCTACTGCCACTATGAGTTATCTCGTGGTATTATAATTTCGTGTTTGAGCAACATATAAGCCGTCATGCATGGTGTTGCTGTGCCCAGAAGTGTTAGAATACTACCTAATATGTACTAAACTCGACATCTCAATTTGGCATATGGGGTGGATCACGGGTTGGTTAGTGGCAGTCAACGTGTTAATATGTACATATTACTGGTCCCATAAAAAGACACCGTGAATTTTCAACTCCTCGCAATGCCTTCGTGTACAAAATTTTTTGTTCGTAACATGGTATCACAAAAATGCATAAAAAGTGAATTGGAAGAAAACCTTTATTTTACGCCAAATAAAAACAAGGGTTCAGATCACTGATGTGGGGGTTGAGTTTTTATGGCTAACACAACAGTAGTTATGAACTAAAAAGCATCAGAGTATCTTTAATAAATAACTTATTTGTAAAAAAAGCCCAATAATTCTGCTGCCGTATATCCGACTGAGCCCATTTTCAATCTCGATCAAGAAAATGTTCCTGGAAACCCACATAACGAAAAGAAATTTGATCGGTTGATGTTTGTTCAAGTTATCGCGCTATCGAGCACAAAATTGCAAAAAAGTTAAAAAATTTATAGTAATTTATATATTTTTTATACTTACCAATGACCCAGACTTAGCTGGTGCTAACTCCAACAAAACCAGGGCCAAACACAAATTTTGCCCCCCAATCCCCAAAATTTGCATCCAAAACAAAAAGAAATCATGTCCTAAAGGACCTCCATAGTACGCCTCTACTGCGCATGCGCAGTGACGCAGTCGTCCCGAAATTGGCGCCAATTATCATTCTTACTGGCAGTGCCTGGTCAGCGCTATGTACTCAGCGGGGAGGCAAGAGTTCCCAACTCAGGGAGGGCCATCCCCGTCTGGGTCATTGGTAAGTATAAAAAATATATAAATTACTATAAATTTTTTAACATTTTTATACTGTACCAATGACCCAGACTTAGCTGAATAGTAAACAGGCTGGAGGGCCTAGGACATAGAGGAAAATCCAATAAGCTCAATTATAAATAAAGAGGTAACCCCTTAAGGAGAAAAGGAGTATTAGGCTTTACATGTATCTTTCTTATTTAATATTAAATTAGAAAGATACACTACCCTTAATAATTGAGCACAATAACATTCATGTTCTCTATTAACATCCAGTATAACCCTTATACTAATTATTTTTAAAGCAAGCCAATAAATAAAGTAGTCCAGAGAATTGAGACTCTTTATAATCATTTAAAAGTGTCCGAGTATTGTATATTAAAGCCCGTTTGACACTTGACATATACAAATGCTTCACACCGAGCTACACTTTAAAAATAAGACATGAATGAAATTAAACATTAATATTACACTTTAAAACCATCCCGGAAGCGACTCAGAAATACTGTCTTGGAGGAGGCATTCCCTTGCTTTTCACTATAAAGCAGGTGACCTAAGGGAACACCCGCCCCCCCCCCCCCCTTCCCCTTGCCCTGGGTCAAATAGCCCAGAGCGAAGAGGGCAGTCGGACGGAGTCACTGCCGGAACAGAAAGCCTGCATAACTATAGTTGCAACTGTTTAGTGGACGACATTCTGAGCAACAGATAACGGACCTAAACAATGCAGGTCTCCAGAAATGGACTCAATATTTCTGAGATAAAAATTAGTAAATGTGGATGGCTGAGACCAATAAGCAGCCTTCATTAAATCTGTAATAGCAACACTATTAGCATAAGCCCAGGAAGTAGAAAGAGCTCTTACTTCATGAGCAGAAATCTTAAGCACAGACTGCTGAGAAGAAGATAAATCTTCATAAGCAGTACGGATAGTTAACTGAATCCATCTAGCAATAGAATGGACTGAAATGTCCTTTCTATTAGGCATCAAAGACAGAAAGAAACGTTTCCGTCCCTTTCTGATGAACTGAGATCTCTGTTTATAGATACGTAGTGCTCTAACAGGACAGAGTAAAGGCCTACGCCCGTCTGAAGACGGAAGAGCCTTAATAACAATAGGTTCCGGATATTTATTAGGAGCCTGATTCTTAGCTAAAAAACCCACATTAGTAGTGAAGGTGATAGTGTTCCCAACACTACGATAATGAGAATCATCCACCGATAGTGCATGAAGCTCACTGACTCTTCTGGCAAAAGAGAAAGCTAAGAGAAAAGCTGTCTTATAAGATAAGAATTTGAAATCTACTGTCCCGAGAGGTTCAAATGGCTTTTCCTTCAATTTAAGGAGAACCCAAGCTAAATTCCACTTAGGAATTAATCTAAGAGTTCTAGGTCTATTTATCGAAAAGTTTCGAACCAATTTCGATAAAGAGACATTAGATCCAATTTGTAAACTATCATGATGTGCATAGGTATCAGATAACATAGATCTATAACCCTTTATAGTAACAGGCTGCAGTTTGATTTCGTCAAACAAGTATACTAGAAAGTTTGCAATGTCTGGTATAGAGGGATCAAATATATCTACAGAATGATCCCTACACCAACGACGGAAAACCTTCCACTTAGCCGCATAGTTTAGCGAAGAGGAGGTCCTCCTACAGTTAGAAATCGCATCCACTGCTCGTCCTGTAAAGTGCTTGCCATGCAAGAAGGACCGCACAACGGAAAAACGTGAAGGTTGAGACCTTGCGGGTTGTGATGGAGTTGGCGCGATTTCCCCTGCGAAAGAAGATCCTCTCGTGGAGGAAGCTTCCGCGGTAGGTCCCACAACAGACACCTGAGTAGATTTATCCACGGTCTCTGTGGCGACAGAGATGCTACCAACAGAATCTTGCATTGAGATTGTTTTATCTTTAGCAATACTTGTTGAATTAACGGCGTTGGAGGATACGCATATCCTATCATTCCGTCCCAAGGGATCGACAGAGCATCTACTGCAAATGCTCTTGGATCCGGACACGGGGACACATACGTCTGCAACTGATTGTTGAGATGTGTCGCAAATAAGTCTATCATTGGCCGTTCCCATTGGTAGCAAATCTGATTGAATACTTGTTTGTTGAGAGTCCACTCCGACGGCAACAAGCGACCCTTTCGTGAAAGGGAGTCTGCTAGCACATTCAGACGACCCGGTATGTGACGGACCGAAAGAAGAACGTGATGTTCCAACGCAAACAGAAGGATTCTTTCCGTTAGATTGAACAACGGAACTGAATGAGTGCCTCCCTGATTCCGTATATACGCCACTACTGTCGTATTGTCGGATAGGATTTGGACATGAGCATCGTGAATCATGTCCATCCAGTGACGTAACGCAAGCCAAATTGACATCATTCCTTGATGTTTATGTGCTTGCACAGGAATTGCGGATCCCAAAGACCCTGGCATCTCGAATCCGTTGGGATTAATGATGCACCCCAACCTGTTTGACTGGCATCCGTCATAATGGTAAAACTCGGATCCGGCAACTGCAGCGGAACTCCTTGAGTTAACCACTGAATGTTTGCCCAAGTCTGAATCTCTTGTTTCACTTGATCTGACAAGAGAACGTCTACATCGAGCGAATGAATTTTCACACTCCAATTCTGAGTCAGGAAAATTTGAAGAGGACGTGTGCGTAGCCGCCCCATCGGAATGAGATCCGCGGCGGCTCCGCACAGACCTATCAGTCTCATAAATTCTCTCGCCGTGACTTTGTCTGCATGCAGACAATAGCGAGCGTAACAACTGACTAATTTCGCTCTGGTTAACGGCAGACGAACGAGATTGTTGTGCGTCTCGAAGCTCATTCCCAGATGAGTGAATGACTTGGACGGCACCAGATCCGACTTCTCCTCGTTTACTATGAAACCGAGACGTCGGAGCAATAGAAGAAGATTCTGAACATCGTTCTGAAGCGTTAACTCGTTGCCGTACCTCTGAAGAATGTCGTCCAGGTAGGCCGACGTTACCGCAGACGAATGAGCTCGGAAGTAGATCATTACCGAGTTCATTACCCGAGTGAAAGCCCAGGGTGCTAGATTCAATCCGAAGCACATGGCCCGGAACTGATACACCACTCCTAGGACTGCGAAGCGTAGATACTTTCGGAATGTCGGATGTACCATGACGTGAAAGTACGCATCCTTGAGATCTATGCTCGTTGCATAATCGTTCACCCGAATACTCGCTCTGACCGATCGAATCGTCTCCATATAAAACTTCGGAGCGACGATCAGCTTGTTTATCCAGCTCAAATCTATGACTGGACGGAACGAGCCGTCTGGTTTCGGAACCAGAAACAGATGGCTGTAGAATCCCAGCGATTCCTGGTTTTCTACGACCTCTACCGCGTTCTTCATTAAAAGAGACTGCACCTCTGATAACAGAGCGTCTCTTTTCTGTGGATTTGACGGAAGATGAGTCCACTTTGGACTTCGAGTTAATGGAGGCTTTCGTTTGAAGGATATCTTTAGACCTTCCGAAGTCACTCCTCTCACCCACGGGTCGTCCGTAATCGACGCCCACTCTTGTGAAAAACTCGACAACCTTCCGCCAACCGGAACGCGATAGAGGTTTAAGCCATCACCTCCTGGACCTGCGAGGCCTGCGGTAGGAGAAACCACGTCTTCCACGACCCGCACCTCGCCTCGTCGACCTCGGGGCGTCCAACCGATTGTCCCAGCCTGAAGGACGTCCCGAACGAGAGTCGCTATCCTGACGGTCTCTCGAATAAGACCAAGAGGACGCACCGGAACCTCTATAGGAACCTCTCTTGGGCGCATTAGACCCAGAAGTGCCCGCCTTATTCGTGTCTGCTGTATCCGACCTTTTAGGAGCGGATCTGAACAAAAGAGAATCATTAGCTTTCTTTTTAATATTATCATAAATAGCGGAAAGCTTGCCGTCAAAGAGAAGTTCTCCTGAGACCGAAGCGACTCTAAGAGAGTTCTTCACCTTAGAATCCACTAGTGTGGATGTAGCCAGGGCTGCGTCACGTCTAACCAACTCCAGATTAGCCACTGAAAGGGCGGAGTTACACGTGGAATAAGCTACTGCCCTTGAAAGAAGTCTTAAAGAGGATTGTATATCCTGAAACTCTTCCCCTTGAAGGCGCAGTGATAACGCCTTAGTAAGGTGATCTGCGTAAGATAAGGCATCTAAATTGGCTCTGTTAGACGCAATAGCTGTTTCCAACACCGCGGTTGGAATAGAAGCTGACGACGGTAATGATAGCTCTAAGTCTTCCGCCTCGTCGTCCATACGCAGAGGAACTCTCGGTATACCTTGTCCTGCCGTGTCGAATTTATTCCTTGCATTAATGAAAGGCAGGTTGAGAGTATTTGCGGACAAGAAACCTGCTTTCCCCGTCCTGGAAGCAAGTTTAAATATAGCGTCGTTCAATAATTCAAATGTTCTTGCAACATTATTGGACTGCGACGGAAACTCGGGAGCGATGTCCCTGAACCGCTCAAAAAATTCAGAGTCCAATGACGCTATAATTCTCTTGTCCGGAAGCGCAGCAGTCTGGCCCGACGGAACAACTTGAGGGAGAAAGTGCCGGATGAAGTCCACGGCAGCTTTATGTTGTTCCGAAAGGGATAGCTCCAATTCATCCGTATCCCTTTCACCATCCGGTCGGACCTCCCGATGTTCCCGGTCGTCCGCCCCCGATGCTTCGGCGGAGCGTACCGACCCAGCGCCGTCGGATAATTCTCGATCCGACACCGTTTTTGTCGGCTGCTGGGATGCTGCGATAAGCTGTGCTATCTGCACTAGAATGTCCGACGTCGAGACCTGCGGAGGCGCGGTCTTTCGCTGCTTCGCCGAGGGCAGCTCCGCATCAGATGGCTCCCGCATACTTTTCCTATGCGAACGTCCGGAGTCCATCGGTCTCGAATCCCTGGCTGCCGGATGGTGTGACCTGGTCGCCGAAGAATCCTTCACCGGCGAAGCTGGCAAAATATCGGAGGTCACGCAGCCAAGGTGCGGTCGTGTGTGCCGACGAGAAGAGGAAGCCTTAACAGTCTCTGCGGACTGCTTATACAACGGAGCGTCCCGAGCGACGGACGTATGCTCCGCTAAAGACACATTTTGTACCACAACATCTGGTCCCAGATGTTGTTGTACGAGAGAGGGGCCTCTCTCGCTCGCGGCCCGGCTGGACCTGGACGAGCTAGGAACCGGACTAAAAGGCTTCCTCCGTTCTCGTTTACTATCCGCCGTCACTGCGTGTGCATCTATTATGTTTATAGTGCTCGCATCACCCAAAATTTCCTCTTGGACCGCATCGGACGAACCCGGCTGCCGAACCATTCGGTGAATGGACGCTACACCGGGCGAGCTAGCGGACGACATTTGTCTAATCTCCATGAGCACTTTTGCCGCTAGCTCTGAATTTATTTGTGACGACGGACGCACACTTGAAGAAGATAACATGGAAACATCACCCTGTTCTGGTTCCTCTGAAATAGTAACTGAGAGAGTAGAGTGACCTTGTGGAGAAAGAGCCGGCATCGCTCTTTCTCCAGAAACAACATATCGTGACACACGTTTCCAATGTTTCTCATCCCAATGTTCACATATAGGACAGGGATTAATGCGAGAACACTGACTACAATTAATACAATGATCATGAAAGTCAGAGGAAGATTTCTTCCTATTACAATTTGAACAATGTCCCTTCATTGTGAAAGAACAACAATAAGTCCTAGTTACTCGCAAAAACCCCTGACACAAAGATACATAATAACATGATCCATTAATAAATGAAAAAACAATTGCAAAACAAAATAATTTTGAAAAAATATTTTTTCAGAGAAGCCCAAGTTGCTGAAAAGTAACGTTGAGCCCCGATGGATCCGATGGCAAAGTGTGGTCAAAAATTTTAAATTTATATAAAATAATTAATGAGACACTTTCGGATAATATAAATGTATCTTATAATGAGATAAACTACTACAAAGGCAAACAGCCCCCCTCAAAAAAGGCTGTTGCCAATGAAAACAAACAGTGTAAACACACTAGAAAACATGACTCCAGGCACTGAAAAAACTGGCCCGGAATCAGTCATCAATTACACTCTATCTGATGCAAAACAGACTCCCAGGGGAGAATCTGCAGAGCATCAGATGGAAGATGCAGAACACAAACGTTATACACCCATGGGTGAAAACGTAACTATGGGGAAAATAACAGAAAACATTCTGAAACCAAGCAACTCTCCCAGGAAATTTTAGAAATGAAACTTCTCAAAAATATGCCAAAAGCATGGGAGAATTGCAAGGGGGGACTTTAGAAGGCTAGGGGAGAGGAAACACTGAATAAGCAGTGCAACAATTAGCAAGAATGACAACAAGAGGCCCATGCCTCGAAAATAGGCAACTTAACATAATTTCAACAAAAAATTTTAAGTACAGCCCTGATTATTTTTTGCCACTTCTTTTTTCCTCTCCTCCTTCTATCCTCCTTAGAATCACATTTTCTCCAAAAATTACGTGTCTGGCATCCTTTAAACTGAGATTTACAAGCACAAAGATCAGTGAGATGTTGACTGATGAAGGGCCAAACAGAGAATGGTAATTGGCGCCAATTTCGGGACGACTGCGTCACTGCACATGCGCAGTAGAGGCGTACTATGGAGGTCCTTTAGGACATGATTTCTTTTTGTTTTGGATGCAAATTTTGGGGATTGGGGGGCAAAATTTGTGTTTGGCCCTGGTTTTGTTGGAGTTAGCACCAGCTAAGTCTGGGTCATTGGTACAGTATAAAAATTTACCATGTCAGTCCAATAATTTTGCAGTCACATATCAGACCAAGCCCGTTTTCGAACTCGATTGAGATAATCTTCTCAGAAAACCATATAACAAAAATGAATCAAATTAGTTGTCGTTTGTTTAAGTTATCGCGCTATCAGGCACAAAATTTGAAAAAAATGACAAAGTCAGCCAAATAATTCTGATGCCATACATTGGACTGAGCCCATTTTCGAACTCGATCAATACCTTGATCCTTGAAACCCATGTGCCAAATATTAGTCACATCAGCTGACATTTGTTGAAGTTATCACACTATTAAGCCCAAAATTAGTCACGCCCTATTTCGCGTCATCGGGTGTTGAACATGCACATCAAGTCACATACCAAATATAATCAAAACTCCATCCAGAAACAACTAATTTATTAGTGAGAGTGATCACAGCAACCGTCCCTCGCCATACCAATAGTCAATTTTTTTTTTAAAACTCGACGAAAAATACATTTGTTCCTTGAGCAATTAGTTTCCCAAATCAAGGATGGAGGGAGCCTTTTATTTTTATTTTTTATTTCTTTTTTTTTGTTTGCTGACTGGTTGAGCGATGAAGCCCATACAGGTATTTCGGCTCCATTTGTAAGTGCTGGTACCACAACTTGAAGGTTTCATATTTTGTGTGTGATCCACATTATCTTTGAAGTGAATATTTATTTCTTATATTCTGGATTTCCCTGGTTACAATATGTATGAGAGAGTGCTTTTAGGCACTCTCCTATGCACTTTAACAAGGCAAAGACTTGTGGACAAATTGTAGTAACCTAGAAAAATTGAGTACTTCACCAGTTAATAATATCAAATTCATTTGTGTTCAGTTATATATCTATCTAACAATCAAATTCATTTTGGCTTGAAAAGCACGGGAAACGGTACATATCACATAATGTGTTCTGATTCCATATCATATAGACGACTCATTCTGATTCCACATTATATAGACGACTCATTTCCGGGAATGCAACAGGCTATCATAACAGGCACATGAATACATTCTATGTGCGTTCCAGTGATCGATTATCACACAATTACAATTATCGACAAAACTATTAATAGCAAATGACACCCCCCCCCACAATAAGTAGAAACTGCACAATTAAATATTTCAAGCGTATCATCATAGGAAGTGACATTGAGAGTGAATAATTTTACAACGCAATTTTGAAAATTTGCTGTGACCACATTACTCATTGTTTGTTAAAGTGCACAACAATATTGTTCCATAAAATATGGGGTTTTTTTCAACTTTTTCTCGACCAACATTATGTCTCAAAACTGTATTAATAATTTAAGATTTAATCTGTTTATGTGACAGAATTGTTAGATAAATGAATTATCATGATAATTTGCATGTCCTGTGATTTGCATCAGATTCTCGGTGGTGTACAAAAATGGGATTATAACTTGCAGGAAAACCAGCTCGTTGAGATCCCAATATGGACACCTCCTCGATTCTGTTACAAATCACAGGACATGCACATTATCATGATAATCTGTATTTATGCACGTTTTTTCAAAACATAAATACTATCAGCATAAAATTGGAGTTATTTTCTGCAGAACAGAGCAAACTGGATGTTTACATAGAAAAATATAACTAAATCAAAAGTTATTGGGAGCCATCACCATGGGCCCCACATTTGAAACAGTGTGCAATTAGAACAGTATACAGTACAGTAAAACCTTCCTTGAGAGACCACCTGTCTTGACAGGCCCCTGAAAAGATGTACCGAATAACTGTTTAGGATTCCAGGGTCTAGGGTATTTATATCATTATTATATTATTATATAAAAGATATATTTATAATGAAAAGTCTTGTTTTCCAGTCAAATTTCCAACAACAGCAGTCTGTATGACAGATGAGGAGCTTTAACCACAGATAATATGTGAAATTTCCAAGTTCAAGGTCAATCACTCTTCAGTAAATGAAAGGATTGGGATGAAATTAAAACATACATACAAAACACAATTTTGATATGTCCATCCATAACTGAAAAAGTGTGGAAAACCTGTTACAGCTATCAAATTTCAAAGTTCAAGGGCAATAACTCTGTAAATGCATGAAAAACTGAGTGAAGGGAGAAAAACAGAACTCCATCTGTAATTTGCCACAGGGAAGGTACATACCAAACAAGAGGGGTGCGGCCATCCCCATTAGCTCACCAATGGATGGCATGCAATAGGCTTATTACAAATCTGCAAAAGATGAACGGTCATGTACATGTATAGCAAAACAGGTCAGAAATTGTTGAAATCCACAGTGACAAAAAAGTCTAACATTGCATTAAAAATGTCCAACAAGGGTTAATGTCATATTATATTGCTGCATTTAATACCTATGTGAAATATAAAAGTTACAGCATACTGGTGGTAGCCTCCACTCATGTACAGCAAAAAAGGTCAGAAATTTTCCACATTGACAAAAAAGTCTAACATTGCAAAAACAGGTCAGAAATTTTTCAAGACAACAGTGACAAAAAAGTACAAAATCTCTGAAAAATGTCTGGCCAAGGGTTAATGTCATCTTATGTTGATGCATTTAACACATATATGAAATATAAAAGCCACAGCATACTTGTGGTAGTCTCCATTCATGTATAGCAAAACAGGTCCAAAATTTTCTAAATCCACACTGACAAAAAAGTCTACACTGCATTAAAAAAGTCCAAAATCTCTGAAAAATGTCTGGCCAAGGGTTAATGACAATTTATACTGATGCATTTAACACATATATGAGATATAAAAGCCACAGCACACCGGTGGTAGCCTCTAGTCACGTAAAGCAAAACAGGTCAGAAATTTTCTTAAGTTCACATTGACAAAAAAGTCTAACCTTGCTATTTAACAGGGCAGACATTTTCTAATAGGGCTAATAGCCCAAGAACATTAGGTTTCACTAGGGAAAAAAATCGGAGAAAGCTGATTTTTTCAGGGAATGTCGAGCACATGTCACTGAAGGATGAGACAAAAGTCCCCTAAAATCCCAGTTGAGCTTTTTTTTCTACAGCCTTTTTTCGAAAATGCGTTTGAAAAAAATTAAAAAAAATCGCACGAACTTTGTAACCTCGAATTGATTCAACTGTATTTTTTGTTTATGCGTATTTCGAGCTACATAATGTCTAATATACATTTACCTAGAGGAAAATGTGCATTCTGTGACAATTTCTGCGAAAAATTATTGAAAATTCACAAAAAAGTATCGGATTTACGCAAAAAATGACTATTTTCCTAACGGATTTGCCCAAAGGGTCATAGTACAGAACGGGATGTTAGTTGGACAGACGATAAAAAATCCACCACCATTTGAAGACTTTTATCATTGCTTACAAAATAGACATTATGGAAGACCCCCTCTGCTTCTGGCCGAGTTCCCCTTTTGGCATAAAATTCGTCAGCACGAGAACTCAACTATTTTCGGTCTTGGGACCGAACAGACACGTCTGTGTCTGGCAGCATTAGATCAATAAATAATATTTACAGAATGTACAAAAATCAATAAATAATATTTACAGAATGTACAAATCAATCCACATGGATTAAGTTACATTGACTATTATCAACGCTATATACAGAAATGACATGACCTATATACATATTATTCATCGAACTCAGAAATTTCCGACAGGACAGTGTTTCTGTGGTTGTTACAAGAATCCGAACTGCAATTACACAAACCTGAGCAAGAGAGTCCTGCCTTCTTACACCCACACCTTTTTGTACAAGCACTCTTGCAACCACAACTGATCAGATTCAGTAGGTTATCAGGGGCACATGGCTTTGTGGCTGCAGTCGGTTCAAGAAGTCCATTGTCTAGCGACCACCCCCAATCCGTCGGAGGAAGCGAAGTGCCCAGCCATTGTTGGACCTGGAGATAACATCTGTAGACATGTTGTTGTGCAGCATCGCTGCTTTGTGGGAGTGAGGCTAGGTCGATGGGTTTATTCAGTTTAGATTTTGCTACATAACGCTTGTAAGTGACATATCTATATTGGTCGAGAGAGGAAACAGTTTTACTCCCATATAAGATCAGGAGAAGTTGTTCCCCGGCAGCGGCTACTGCACTTGGTGTACTGTCATCCGCCAAAATTGTGTTGACATACTGTTGTGAGTCGCTAGTAACATCGGAGACAATTGTACTGAATACTTTCTTCTTACCAACTCGAAAGAGTGCAGAAGTAGTGTCACAACCACTTATAGAATGTGCTACAAGGAGGTTGCTTCTATGGTCACCCATTTTGGTTGCTATTTCACTAACTGAAACTAGTAAGTTTGGGGTAATGGAATACATCATGTGAATATTACATCCCGGTTGAACTCGAGAGGTAAGAATGACTAACAAGTCTGTGTCTGTTCCCACAACAACAACATTGTTGTCATCTTGAGCGATGTCAAGTGCAGTTTCGGCTATCAGTACATCAGCATCAGCCTCGGCCTGCTTGGACTGAACATTGATAGCAGATAGCTCCTGCATTAGAAGATCGATCAGTTGGGTTTTGTTCTTGGCATTTGCAAGGAAATCGGATTGGGGTGTGGTGGCTGGTAACTCGGGTGAGATATTGATATCAATGGAATACCTGTCTTTAGAACTACGGGCTTGTTCCATGCCCTTTGTCGACATTGTACAAGCATAACCATCAAAAACAACCACGACGTTCGCCCCAAAATGTCTCACTAGATAATTGGAATATGATGTACATGTGTCCTTATATGACGACTGTTTAGGCCATACAACTGCCCTCAATAAAAATCCACCATCTACAACAAACAGAGAATGTTCTGGGATTTTAGTTTGCTCGGAACCGTATGTTTTGAGGATCTTACCGAGCGTGCTTTTCTGCGTCTTCCTCATTCCAGCAGAATCAAACGATGCTGGTGGTTTCGGGGCAAGTTCATATTTGAGATACTCTTCCATCTCTGCTTGTGACTGAATAACACATGTGATGCGGTTAAACAGAATTGTGGGGCCAGTCGCCTGTGCGCTCTGCTCTCAAGAACAACTGGAGAAGACCGTTGTCTGTACAATACAAATTTGTTTATGAGTACACATCAAGGGCGTGCGCACATTACATGCCAATTCATCTTGAGTGTAGGCGAACACCACATTACGTGATTTAATCAAACATGGAAATTGAAACAATGATGCTATAATATGGTATTTGAGTGAGAAAAGTCGATGCCGTTTGAATTTGAGTTTAGGGGGTATGGTTAATATTTCACACGTTTCACCAGTTCATTATGGAATAAATGACTATTGTTATATATCATTATAAAGCCACTGCTTTTCTGCAATTTTTGATATATAATTTAACTCCCAAAGTAGTCGTAGATTTGATTTAATGGACGTTGTGTACCGTTGTGTGTATGAAAACAATAAATTTTTTTTTCGTAATTTTGTACATTTTCGTGAATATTTCACCATTGAGTGTGAGGATTGGTACAAAGTTGGCATTTTCTGTTGGGATATGTATTCTCAATATAATTCAGCACAATATTTATGATTTTCACCCTACTAAGGCGAATAAGAATGAGAAATATGGAGCTGGGTTGAATTTTTTTTTTTTTTTCAGCAAAAAAACGCTATAACTAAAAAAGCTCAACTCGGATTCGCGGGGACTTTTCACACTTTATCCACAATGTGTGTCCCAGAAACATATAAAAAAATCAGCTTTCTCCGATATTTTTCCTTACTTTCTCATTTTTATGTCTAATGTGCCTGGACTATAAAAGCCTCAGACAACTAACACAAAACAATACCGTTAAGGAGAGAACAACCTCCTTCCTTATAATGGTACCTTGTCTGAGAGGACAGTGGCCTCAGCCTAGCTGATGCAGCTAAAGGTCTTCCTATTCGTGAAGACAATTATATAGCTGTAAACTACGACAGCCACTAATGATAGGGAAAAACACACTGCTCATGATTCTAGCTAGGCTACTATGGTGTTAACAGTAAGACTAATGTCTGTAACACCTAAAACAACAACACCAGGTAGGAAAAAATGTACTCTTTCCTTTTAGCGGTTCTATTCCCAGAAGACAGCAGTCTCAGCCTAGATAACGTAGCTCAGAAGTCTTCATCTCCGTGAAGACAGATATCTTGGTGTAATTTGCGACCTTAGAAAGCTTACTAAATGGAGACTTATAACATTAGTCACTCAAGTTAAGGAAAAGGGGCCACTCTTGATACTAATTATATAATAAGGCATCAACAAAAGAACTTTTTAAAAGCCTCAGACATCTAAGAATACAACATCGAGAAGGAAACAACATACTCTTTTCTTCTAATGGCCGTAATTCCACAGACAGCAGTCTCAGATTAGCTGGCGCAGCTTACAAGTCTTCATCTCTGCGAAGACAGATATCTCGGTGTAACTTGCCACCTTTGAAAGCTCACTAAACGTAGACTTTCGACATTAGTTGCTCAAGCTAAGGAATAAAGGACCGCTCTTCTAACGGCCCTAATTCCAAAGAGACAATAGTCTCAGCTTAGCTAACGCAGCTTAGAAGTCTTCATCTCTGTGAAGACAGATATCTGTGTCACCTGCGGCCTTGGAAAGCTCACTAAATGGAGACTTACGATGTTAGCCACAATGTATAAGAAAAGACCACTGTAAATTACATAAGGCCATTATGATGTTAGCCGCTAATGGTATATAAAAACAGACTGCTCTTAATTCACATAAGTCAAACTTTAAAGGCAACAACAATAGGACACAAATTGCCTGTGATGCCTAGGAATACCACACCAAGTAGGAAAACATAATCTTTCCTTCTAACAGCCTTATTCCAAACAGATAGTGGTCTCAGCGTGGCTAACACAGCCTAAAAATCATATATCAGTGAAGACAGATATCTGTGTGTTACCCTGAGGCCTTAGGCAGCTCACTAAATGGAGACTTACGACGTTAGCCGCTAATGTATAAGAAAAGACCGCTCTAACAGTACATGAGGCTACTATGGCATCAACAATAGCACTAAATGCCTCTGACGCCTAGGAATACAACACCGAGAATTAAAAGACGTACTTATTCCTTCTAACGGCTCTATTCCAAACAAGACAGCTGTCTCAGCCTAACTATGAGCTATCGATCTTCTATTCGTAAGAAATAGATCATTGCCTTTCTTATACTATTGCTAGGCCAAAGGAAGCATTGTTAATCAGATCAAAGGCCTTCAACACATGAGCAGAAAGATCTGGGAAGAGACCTTTGTCTTTCCTTCGCCTGGTACCTTAAGCTGCTTTTTGCCTAGCAAACGCAGACTTTTGTTCAGATGGAATAAGATTCGAAAGAACCTGTGAATAAAAAATTCATAATAATGAAAATATACCTTGAAGTATAGCCAATGCTAGTTTGTCAATGTAGTACCAGTGAAATAACTGAGACAGCTATTTCGCTGGTACTACATTGACGAACTGCGCAAGTTCGAGCAAGATAGCTTTAGCCCACAATAGTTTTTAATTGGGTATTCACCAACCGTCTGTTCGGCAAATGATCGTCATCACCACATGCAGTGCTTTCCGCCCTTGTTCGTCAAGCTAGTTCGAGCAAGATAACTTTAGCCCACGATAGTTTTCACTCGGCTACTCACCCTTTGCTCTGCGTGGCGTCCAAAACCGACCAACACTTTTCACAAATAACCACCGAATTTTCGTGATTTCTTTCTTGTTGTTGCCTTGGAGATGTGGTTATGTGGCTATGTGGCTTATGACCCCTTATTGGAACGAGCAGGTGTGGCTATGGGGCTTATGACCCCTTATTGGAACGATCAGGGTTTTTTTTTTTTTTTTTTTTTTTTTTTCCCCCCCCCGAGAAAATGCGGCTTATGACCACTCATCAAAGTGGGCCTGTTCCAGTGGGGGCCGCGGGCGGTGTACCTCGACATAACGGATGGTACAAATAGCAAAGAACTTGTTTACTGTTTACTAGTGTCATATAACATCCATGCCGGATGAAGGGTCATTCATTCATTCATTCATTCATTCATTCATTCATTCATTCATTCTGGGTGGTTGGATGGATGGATGGATGGATGGATGGATGGATGGATGGACGGATGGATGGATGGATGTGTGGGTGCTTGACTGATCGAGTGTGTGGATGTGTGACTGACTGGCTGTTTAGGGTAACAAATTAAGTACCTCCACCTCGTTTATTTTTTATCTACCTGCTATTTGCAGTTCATGATTTCCTTACTTTTGCGTCGGAAATAAGGCTTATGCCTCCTCAATGGAACGAGCGCGTGCCGGTGGGGGTTGTGAGCTGTGCTTCTGACGCAAGGGACGGAAGATAAATTTGTCTCTCAAGAACTTTTCTTATTAGAGTTGTATGTTCTTTGTGCTCGAATAAGGGCTGTTATGTTTGTCAATTATCAGTTATTAAATTGTACACTCCATGATGTAATAAAGTAATATTATTCACTAACAAGTCAACGAGCGCGTGCCGGTGGGGGTTGTGAGCTGTGTTTCTCACGCAAGGGATGGAAGATAAATTTGTCTCTCAAGAACTTTTCTAATTAGAGTCGTCTGTTCTTCGTGCTCGAATAGGGCTGTTCTGTTTGTTAATTATCAGTTATTAAAGTGTACATTCCATGATGTAATCAAGTAATATTATTTGTTAACAAATCAGTGAAAATATACCTTGAAGTATAGCCAACGCTAGTTCGTCAATGTAGTACCAGTGAAATATCTGAGACAGTTATTTCGCTGGTACTACATTGACGAACTGCGCAAGCTCGAGCAAGATAGCTTTAGCCCACGATAGTTTTTAATGGGTATTCACCAACCGTCGGTTCCGAAAATGATCGATCGTCATCACCACATGCAGTGCTTTCCGCCCTTGATCGTCAAGCTAGTTCGAGCAAGATAACTTTAGCCCACAATAGTTTTCACTCGGCTATTCACCCTTTGCTTTGCGTGGCGTCCAAAACCGACCAACGCTTTTCACAAATAACCACCGAATCTTCGTGATTTCTTTCTTGTTGTTGCCTTGGAGATGTGGTTATGTGGCTTATGACCCCCTATTGGAACGAGCAGGTGTGACTATGTGACTGTGGCTTATGACCTCTTATTGGAACGAGCAGGTGTTTTAATTTTTTTTTTTTTTTTTTTTTTTTCTCGAAAATGAGGATTATGACCATTCATCAAAGTGAGCCCGTTCCAGTGGGGGCCGTGGGCGGTGTATCTCGACATAACGGATAGAACAAATAGCATAGGACTTGCTTGCTATTTATTAGTGTCATATAACATCCATGCCGGATGAAGGGTCATTCATTCATTCATTCATTCATTCATTTGTTCTGGGTGGCGGGACGGATGGATGGATTGATGTGTGGGCGCTTGACTGATCGAGTGTGTGGATATGTGACTGACTTGCTGTTTAGGATAACAAATTAAAGTACCTCCACCTCGTTTATTTTTAATCAACCCGCCATTTGCAGTTCATGATTTCCTTACTTTTGCGTCGGAAGTTTGGCTTTTGCCCCCTCATTGGAACAAGCGCGTGCCTGTGGGGGTTATAAGCTGTACTTCTGACGCAAGGGATGGAAGACAAATTTGTCTCCCAAGAACTTTCTTATTAGAGTCGTCTGTTCTTCGTGCTCGAATAAGGGCTGATATGTATGTTAATTATCAGTTATTAAAGTGAACATTCCATGATGTAATTAAGTAATACTATATTAACAAATCAACTTTTAATCGGTGAAAATATACCTTGAAGTATAGGCACCGCTGTTCGTCAATGTAGTACGAGTGAAATAACTGAGACAGTCTTCAACCAATCTAACCCTGCCTGTGCTGCAGTGCGGAGTTACGATGTTGAGGAGCTGACAGCTGCTCGTCGTTGCTCGGTGGTTCTCTCCGGGTACTCCGGCTTCCTCCACCCGTAAAGCTGTCACGGTCATGATTAGCCATTGTGCAAAAATATGTGACCTTAAACATCAATAAATAAATAAATAAATATAGTCCTTCAATTGTAAATTTATTTGTTCAGTCATTCATCCAAGATACCATATCACTTTGATGTGATGTTAGGTAGGGTGATGTTGCACCCGACGTACTTGTATATAAACTACAGTGTTTTTATCCTGTTTGTACAGAAAATTTTCGTTTCTAAACAGACTCCCAATTACATACTATTACCGCAACACACTGTGACTAGAAATGAAAAAGAAATATCGTCTCAACCCGTCCAACAGTTGAACTATATCTGGGACTTAACCTCCTTTTATCTTCATCTTGGAACAATATATTGTAGTTATGTTTTATATATTTGTCCAGCGAGAAAGGATGGTAGTATGTTGGTGAATAATGGCGGGTAACATTTCTCTCGACAAGGTGCAGGTAGACGCAGAGTACGACTTTATACAGCTCTATAATGAGAAAATATGTTCCTTGACAGAAAATGATGAAACCCCATATAAAAACCACGCAATTGACTGCAACTACTTTTCGCTTAGAGACTTTCAGTCAATGGTTTGTAAAATAGACGCAGGATTCTCAATATTCCATCTCAATTGCCAAAGCCTGAATTAAGGCCCATTGGGATTCCTTTCAAAACATGCTATATAACCTACAAACAGGAAAGAACTTCTTCGACATAATAGGACTTACTGAAGTTTTCCAAATTCCTCCAGAGATGTCGTTCAGTCTGGATGGCTATATATAATGCCCCGATTATTAAACGTATGAGACACGAGAATGATGATGGTCAAGGAGGGGTTGGTCTATATATTAAAGAAGGAATACCCTACAGAGTTCATAATGATATTTCGTTCTTTATTCCCCATGTCTTCGAATCTCTGTTTATTGAAATTAAAGATAAATACCAACCCAGAATTATTGGCGTTATTTATAGACCCAACACTCCTCCTAAAGCCGACATCAACCTTTTCTTATCAAAATTAAATGAAATAACGAATGTTTTAAATGCCGAAAATAAAAAAGTTTATATTATGGGGGATCTTAACCTGGACCTTTTAAAAGCAACTACACACTCAAAAACGGAAGAATTTGTTAATCTCATGTTCAGTCAAGGCTTTCTGCCATATATCACCAAGCCAACGAGAGTAACCTGTCGTTCTGCTACTCTGATAGATCATATCTTCTCTAATAATGTTTCACAAGCAGCATTACCTGGAATAGTCATATCTGACGTGTCAGATCATTTTGGTGTTTTCTGTATTGAGGAAAATCCCAAACCAAAAGATACACCACACTTTACACTAAAAAGAATAATAAATGCAGAAAGAATAGTTGAATTTAAAACACTTATCTCGCAAAGTGATTTTAATCCTGTAATGCAGTCGAATTGTCCCAATGAGTCATATGAAACCTTTCTAAACATCTATATGGAAGCCTATGAAAGAGCATTCCCTCTCAAACGTGTTAGCCAGAACAAAAAAATTATTAAAAAACAGCCATGGATGACAAGGGGGCTTGTAATATCCTCCAACAACAAAGAAAAATTCTACAAGAAAAAACTCCAAGCTCCCACCGAAAGGAACTCAGAAAACTATAAAAACTACTGTAGAATCTTCAACAAGGTAAAAAAACAATGTAAAGCTACCTATTATAGAGATATCCTAAACGAAAACAAAAACAATATGCGAAGAACGTGGCAGATTTTAAACGAAGCCATCAATAAAGGAAAACCTGAAGCCAGATTACCCTCGTTCTTCATCTAGGACAACATCGAGTTAAGCGAGCCCCATGCCATCGCAGAAGAATTCAACAATTTCTTTATCAACATTGGAAAAAACACATCCGAACAGATTCAGAAAACTAATAAGGCCTACACAGATTACATGGACAACAATGTCTCCAATAATCTCTATTTAATACCCACAAATCCCACAGAAGTCAACCGAGTAGTAAATAAAATGAAGCCAAAATTATCTAAAGACTGCGATGACATCACAACCTGTCTTCTTAAGCATACGATAACCGAAGTATTGGATCCTCTAACACATGTAATTAACAACTCTTTCCTAAACGGCAAAGTACCAGACAGGATGAAGATCGCAAAGGTGATACCCATATTTAAAGCGGGTGACGAGCACAGCTTTACAAATTACAGACCTATCAGTATACTTCCGGTATTCTCAAAAGTAATGGAAAAACTCATGGAAGTGAGGCTAGAGAGTTTCCTCAATAGGTTTAATATTTTATACCCTCACCAATATGGGTTCCGAAAGCGACATAGTACTATTCATCCAGTTCTTCAGCTCCTTAAAAGCATTGCAATAGAAAATAATAAAGAAGAAAAAAACAGCACCTTAGCACTGTTCCTGGATTTGTCAAAGGCTTTTGACACCTTAAATCACGAAATACTATTAGGTAAACTGGAAAAATATGGCATCCGAGGTGTCACCAACAATTGGTTTAGAAGTTACTTGTCCAACAGGTCTCAATATGTCACGTACGGAGAACACAAATCGAACTTTGCCAAACAGAGTTGTGGTGTACCACAGGGCTCGATTTTAGGCCCTATTCTTTTTCTTTTATATATAAATGATATAAGTAACTCAACATCACTCAATCTTTTATCATTTGCCGATGACACCACTGCACACTGCCCGGGTCCGATAATAATCCCATTACATCGTATTTCAATGACGAGCTCCAGAAACTATTCGAATGGTGCTCTGTGAACCAGTTAATGCTGAATGCTAAGAAAACCTCGTACATCATACTTAATCCAAATAAAGGTAGGAACAATAATCTTTGTCAAGAGGTAAAAATAAATAACCAAAACATTAACAAAGTTGGGGCCACCGAAACAGAAAAATCTGTTAAATTCTTGGGAATTAGCATTGATGAACATTTATCCTACAAGGCTCACATATCCCGATTATGCTCGAAAATAGCACGTGCAAACTATAGTCTAAACAAAGTTAAAAATATCCTCCCCCACGGAGCTCTGAAAACTTTGTATTACGCCCTCATACATAGCCATTTGGTATACGGAATCCAGGCATGGGGCAACTCAAGAGCTATCAAAAAACTAGCTGTCCTGCAAAAACGTTCAATACGAATAATTAATAACAAAAAGTACAATTCTCATACAGATCCCCTGTTTAAAGAAAACCAAATACTCAAGGTTGATGATTTGTTTAGGCTACATGCACTACTGTTCGTGTTTGACTGGCAGAACGGCAGATTACCGGTGTCTTTCAATGATATATTTAAAATTACTGACAATCCATCTGGTAGGAGAACTAGACAGTCAGGCCTCCTATACATAGAAAAAACACGGACCCAAACTCTGGATAAATTTCCTTTATACTCCTTCCCGAAACTATGGAATGCTCTGGACGACACAACTCGTAATATTAGCGACAGAAACATGCTTAAGAACAAGTTAACTTCCATATTCATTTCCTCATATCCCAGTTATGTCAGCTGCAACAATCCCTACTGCCCTGATTGCACTTCGTAAACTTCGTAAATTGTCAAAGTCGTGGTCCGCGTCTAAATCTGGAATCCTCGTCTTGTGCAACCTGTCGTGCTTCCTCCTTACAGTGGTGCTATGTAAAATACTATATGGATACAAGTAAGAACTTGCAAATAAAAGTCTACACAAATAAATCAATAACATTCGTCATCCTACGATGATGATGCAGCTAACGTAGACACCACACCCAAACATCATGACCAACATCCTTGTCGCAGTCTAAACGATACGAACTTCACGATGGGACTTGTTGCCGCCCTCATGTGTTATGATAAGTAGTGGAGGGAGTCCTATAAGCAGGTTGCTTCTTGCCTACCTTGAATCACCGTCTTTCCGCTGGCGAAAATGAAACACTAATACTCTAATATCAGAAAAGTAATGATTCGATCGTCATTCTCCATCATGTGTCACATATTGGCTCGCAGTTCATTCTTTCAGTCACAGTCTGTTTGCAATCACCCCATCTTCTTCCAGGGGGTGGCAGGTAGACAGCCAATCTGGCTATGCCACTTCCCACGGTATACTTCTCATTACATTTGTGCAATATGTTTATTTGTAACCATTTTACATGTATGTGTACCGTGAATAAAGAATCTGAATCTGAATCTGAATCTAGTCTTAATGTGACGTTCCGTGAGGGATGGAGAATCACCATCTGTAGGCTTCTCACCATCTGAAAAACATGGTCAACACCATCCGAATGTACAGATGACTGGACCAACCCAGCACCATTCGATAGCTCACTACCGGAGACTGTTGACGGCTGAACCTGCAACTACTGGGATGTTGCGATATGCTGCACAATCTGTGGCAGCAGGTCCGTAAACGAGGCTTGCAGTAAGTTGCAGAGCAGTGATTATCCAATTCTTCACCATATGCTGCTCACGGGATGGAGATCTGACCCCAGATCATTCGAGGCATGTCCCGTATAAAAATGCCTCAAACCACTAGCTGCAGGTTAATCCGACTTCAGTGGAGAAGATTGGGAACATCTCCATGGAACAGCATGAACATGTGAAGTCGGACAGCTAGTCTGCGGGCTAATGTGCTTCATCTATGAAGCAGAGGAAGAAGCCATAGCTGCAACCGGCCCCAGCTGCAGTGTGGAAGGAGTGTCCCGGACTGCAAGCGTGAATGGGCGTCCCAACTTACTAAAGTTTCTCGAAGCGGAAACAGTCGGCCCCGACTGCTGACAGAATGGAGAGGGTTCTCCAGCTCATGGTCTGGCTGCAGCCCTCACCGAGCATTCTGTTTAGAAACTTGTAGGCTTCAACCCCTTAGCATGCTTTTCCATGGAAGAAGATGAAGCCGTAACAACTGCTGACCTCAGCTGAAGTGTGGAAGAAGCATCCCGGCTCCCACATTTCGGATGGGTTCTGCGACTCATTGAAGTTTCTCATTTTCTCATGACAGAAAACAGTCGACCCCAACTGCTAACGGGACGGAGAACACTCTCCAACTCGCGATCTGACCCCAGATCTACCTGAGCATCCCAGTGAGAAATCTGCAGGCTAATCCCCTTTGCATGTACTTCGATGTAAGAAGAAGAAGCCGTAACCGCAGCTGACCCCGGCTGCAGTGTGGAAGGAACATCCCGGTGCGTGTTCCGACTCATTATAGTTTCTCCCAACAGACACAGTCGGCCCCCGACTGCTAACGGGACAGAGAGGTTTCTCCAACTCGATCTGACCCCAGATCTTGCTGAGCAGCCCGTAGAGAAACTTTCAGGTTTCTTCTCCTTTTGCTATCGTCGCTCGGTGAGCTTTATATTATGAGGTGCTCGCTCTACCCACGTTATCCTACTTGACTGCAACGGACCTACCCAGCATCCCGGCTCCCATATAGGGACAACCTCTTCACGGGTCAAGCTAGCTGCATGCAGAGGATTAAGCAAACTAACTAGGTGGGTCTAAATTTTGATTTTTAAGTACTCTCTGGTGGCCTCTGGGGGCATTCTGGCCGCTAAAATGCTGAATAATTGAAGTGGAAAATATGTATTTTTTCCTGCTACAATTCTCTAAATTCCCACGGAACACACAATACTACATCTGGTCGGAGGTTTCATAAAAATACGAACCCAAAACAACACAAAATCCACGAATCCTGACAGTGACTGCGACGTTTGTCCTCAATTTTTTTTATACAACCCGATACGTGCCAAAGTAAATAATTGGAAATGCAGAGAGAACGAAATATTCGAAAAGAACCATGATGCGGACGTGTAACGTCATGCACATGCAATTACATCATTTATCGCTCGAAATAAAAGCCAGTGATTTCGGACCAAACACGACAATTTGAGTCCGAAATTTTATAGGCAACGTTTAGGATTTGAACTTTTGTTTCCCCCCTCGTCTGGGGGTTATGAAGTATCAGGTTGTCGCCAGTAATAGTAGCAATAGTATACAACATAATTATGCCTATATTACGTGGATACAAAGGATCCTGAGTGTCGTTACGATACAGCATTGTACTCAACATTTTAAACACCAGCTTTTCTGACTGATCATAGTATGATCGGCGGGGGGATTGGGTCTGGTCGACAGACCCACAGCTGGTCCAGCGGAAACTTTGGGTTATATCGATATGTAGTAGGTTAAAATGACATGCAACCTCCCTACCAAGCACTGGGCATCACAGAAGTAGTGGACTAAAAAAATTTGGGCAGCACTTCCCCCATAGGCACTGGTCAGTAAGAATAAAGCTGAAATTGGCATCCATATTTATATGGTTATATTGATATGTAGTTTAAAATGACATGCAACCTCCCCTGCAAGCACAGGGCAGTACAGAAATAGTGGACTAAAAAAAAATCAGGCAGCACTTCCCCTATAGGCACTGGATAGTAAGAATAAAGCTGAAATTGGGAAATTTGTGATTTTTTAATTCAAAAAGAGGCATAACTCTTGCAAGAATGGTCAGAGTGAACCTCTAAATTGAACTTGACCTGAATTTTGACATTAGTGATAAGCAAATAAAATTTGAAATCGATTGGTGCAGTGATACATTTTTTAATGGTCTGGAACCAAAATCACTATAATTCTTGTGTCATCCATATTTATAAGGATGTATTGATATGTAGAGGTTAAAATGTCATGCAACCTTCCCTGGACCGCAGAAAAATAATGAACTAAAAAAAAACTGGGCAGCACTTTGCCTTATAGGCTATGGTACAATTTACCTTAGTCAGAAACAGAGGCCAAAAACAAACAGGGGCCATAACTCTACCAAACATGAATGGACGAAATGCTAGGTACGAGGGCATCCGTTCCCCCAAGCTGCCCTATCACCATACCAAAGAACATTAAAATCCGACAACTGATGCTCGAGTTATAATACAAAACGGACGGACGGAAATTTTTTCGGGGGCATAATAAGAAAAAATATGTATCCTAATGGAAAAAACAATAATAGTCTTAAGTGAACATTGAATTAATATGAATCCAAAATGTTACTGAACAGACAACAACGTCAAGAGGAAACAAGAGCCCCCAGGGGCCTGAGGGCACTCACCTGACATGGTAGTCTAAATATCAAACCAGACTTGAATAAGCTGCATACGCCTCTCCAAAGAAAAGCATATACCAACTAGATGAAGCGATTGTGCCAACACAATACACAGGATTTTCCTTCTATTTTCAGTTCCTGCACTTTTACGTCCCAAAATTGAGATAAACACATAAAAAACAGATTATTTTTTTATTTTTGTTCGGAAATTTTCGAAGTCCCAAACAAAATATTTTCAGACTAAAAATTTATTTTCTTCTTAAAATTGACCAAAACGCATAAAAAACAAAAAAAAACTAATTTCTGGATTTTGGTCCAAACTTTCGAAGTCTAGACCGGGACCCCAAATTTTAAGTGTAAAAAAAAAAAAAATTGTCTTAAAATTGACCGAAACGCATAAAAAAACAAAAAATATAAATTTTATAGTAAATTTCCTTTCTTATTATACCTACCGAAATTGTTTACTACAGGCTTGCACTACAGTGGAAGAATCTAACTCGGATAAAATACTCTCTATTTTAATCTTTCCCAAGATTTGGGAAAGAAAAGTGGTGTAAAAACACCACGAAAAAATAAGCCAAAACTGGGCCGAGCGCCATCGGCGCACACCCAGTATGGGACGCTCTTCCATTGTACAAATCCACGACTTCCGTAACAGTGCGCAATGCGTCAATTTGTCATTCTTTTGATTCCGAACAACACAGGAGTTATGTGATCAGCGGGGAGGAAGGATTCTTACCCGAATAAGAAGACGGGAGGGCCTCCATGTAAACAATTTTGGTAGGTATAATAAGAAAGGAAATTTACTATAAAATTTATATTCCTTATCAACCTACCTCAATTGTTTACTACAGGCTGAATAGACAAAAGGATGTAGGGAATCACATAACCAACCCACACATAACTCAATAGCACTGGGACCGTGGACAGAGGAAGAGATCCCTAGGCCTATCAAACCATAGCATCACAAACATTAGAAAAGCCAATGAAAGATGAGGCATATGGTGAAGTGCGACGCACAGACAGAAAGGGCAGGAACAGCACAAAGCTGGAACTGACCCTGAAAAAAGCTGAAAAGCTTGGATAGACAACATCCTGAGCCGAAGAAAGAGGGCCCCAAGGTTCTCTGTCGGCTCCTGCAACTGTCGCAGATAAAAGGAGAATGTAGCATTTCTCCAGAAGGCTGCCAGTATAACATCAGTCATCCGACAACATGACAGAGTTATAAAAAGAGGAAGACAATGCACGCACCTCGTGGCAGAAAAAACAATTGGTAATACAATCACCAGCAGCTAGACGAGCGGAAGCTGCACGAATAGCAAGACAAGTCCATCAAGAAATGGATGCAGGAGAGATCTGGCATGTGGGAAAACGCATATTCATCCAGGATAAAGGCGTGAACGCCCCCACCCCCAAGCAGAGCAGCGCCCAAGAAAGTTACCATCTTGGAGTAAACTGCAAAGTCCTAGGCCTTTTCAAGGAAAAGAGCTGAACAAGCTTGGAGAGGCAAGGATGATTGTCGAAACAATGCGGTATCACAAAGGAAAAAATGTCTCCGAAGCATGGACATGTGCCCATTGTTGGAGACCCCCAGAAACAAACATATACCAGAAACTCCGCAAGCGGTGTGATCGAAGGAGTGACAGAAGCAACAGAGTGATCGCACACCATCGACAGAAGAACCTCCCACTTAGCCACAGAGGCTAAACCAGTGGAGTGAGTGCCTCCTTGAAGAAGAAAAGCAACTCCACTGCGTGTCTCGAAAAACCACTACGGAGGAGACAGGGCCCGATAAAAGACATGTGCGAAGGCACAATGAAGTCGGGTCAACTTGAAAACCTCCTCGGGCGACTTTGGCAAAGAAAGTCGTGAGGTAGAGGGAGACATGCCGGAACCGCCGCTAACAGAGAGCGGTGCAGATTGATCCACACCCACCGAAGCGACGGGTGTGATCGAAAGGATTCGACGACTGCAGGTTCATATCTGGGTGAGAACCTGAGGCGGAATCGGAACCGGTAGGAAGGCGTAGCCGACAAGACCAAAGGGGGGCCAGAGCGTCCACGGCGAGAGCCAGAGCATCTGGACACGGTGATACGAAAATGTCCTCCGGATGGTTCCAACGAGTCACAAGAGATCGATGGAACCCGCCATGTGGAGCATCCACCTGGTGGAAATGACCCTGCCCCGACTGGACAGTGAGTCAGCTAGGACGTTCAGGCGACCGGGAATGTGACGAACAGCCACCCCGGCGTGGACATCCTGAGCGAGCAGTAGAAGATCTCAAGCCAATTCGTACATTGGAACAGAGTGCGTGCCGCCCTGGTTCCGAATGTAAGCAACCACCGTCGAATGGTCGGACAACAGAAGGACCTGGCGATTCGACAGGTGAGGGATCCACTGCCTGAAACACAGAAGAAGAGCAAGAAGCCCCTTCTGGTTGATGTGTGGAGCTGCATGATCCTGGTCCCACATCCCATGAATGGAAAGACCTAGAGGATCCAACGTCGCACCCCATCCGAGATCGCTGGCATCTGCCGTCAGACCGCGATCGGACGTGGGTAAGTCCAACAGAACACCCTGTGAAAGCCACTGGACATCCGCCCAGAGGAGAAGGTGAGGATAAAGATATTCTGGAAACTGAAGCACCAGCTCCAGAAAATCTACATTCGGCCTCCAACGACTGAGCAGAAAGTGTTGGAGAGGTCTGACACGCAGCCAACCTAGAGGAATGAGGTCCGTCACTGAACAGCAGAGACCGATTAGCCGGAGAAAACTCTAAGCCATCGCAGATGTGGACTGGGACAGAGTCGGAGAAAAAGCTGAGAGAATCACAGCCTTGGCCTGGGGAACCGCCACCAAATTGAATTGTGTGCAGAAAGCCATCCCCAGATGATAAAACGACTGAGAAGGGACCAGGTCCGACTTCTCCTCGTTGACTCTGAAACGTAGCGACGTGAGCAAGCTCAACAGTGGCGACATCCGACTCCAGTAAGGCAGCATTGGAAAGCCCCTGGAGGATATCGTCCAGATATGCCGAAGTAGTCACCCTGGACTGTGTGCGATGGAAAGCTATCACATGCGACATCAGTCTGGTGAAGGCCCAAGGAACCAGGTTGAGGCCGAAAGGCATGGCCTTGAACTGGTAAACTCGCCCCAGAAAAACGAACCTGAGATACTTCCGTAATGCCCAATGAATCGGAATGTGAAAGTAAGCGTCTCGCAGGTCGAAACTGGAAGCGAAATCTCCCTGGTGAATGAACGGAGGACCAACCTGAAAGTCTCCATGCTGAACTAGGGAGCAATGATAGACTGGGTCAGGAAACTCAGATCGAGAAGCAGTCGGAGTCGGCCGTTCTTCTTCGGCACCAAGAAAAGGCGGGAATAGAAACCCACTGACCTAATGTTCTTGATGACCTCAATCGCCCCCTTTGTCAGGAGATTGTCTATCTCCGTGGACAAAAGTTCCCGACGTAAAATGTCTGAAGGAACTGTGGTTGGAAAAGGCACCCTGGACAGAGTGGAGTGCCGTCGGAAGGACATTCGCAGCCCGGACCAAATAACATGTAACATCCAAGGATCGGATGTGATGGTGGCCCAACGGTCTGCGAACTCTGCTATCCTTCCTCCAACCTGGGACGAGTCGAGGTGAGGATCTTCATTGCGAACCCCGATGGGGCTCGCGAGAGGAGAAAACACCTCCTCTACTGAAAAAAGAATCCTGCGACTTCCCTCAAGACTGCCGACGCTTACCCTTACCCCTTGAGTAAGAAGTAGAAGCGGTGGCAGAAGGATCAGCCCCTTTGCTTCGCAGAGGAAGCAGAGGGTACTTGTTAGGCTTGGAACGGCCCGTGCCTACCCCAGAAGGCTGATCAAGCTGAAGAAACAGCAACTGATCGTTGGAATGACGTAGGACGTCATCCCGGACCGTCAACACAGAACCATGGAAAAGTTGTGGACCTGCCAAAAAAAGCAGATCGAAGAGTAGCGCACTGCTCCTCAGGAAGGGATCGGCATGTGTCCAGCACAGAGTCTCTTCGAACTAATTCCAGATTAGCCGTGTTACAGGCATGCGTGTGAGTAAGATGCATGAGCACCTTGGACAGCACACGCAAAGGAGCCTGTACCTCGTCAAACTTATCTGAAGGCAGATAAGCAGCTAAAGCTGAGACGACGTGATCGGAGAGAGAAAGCATACCAAGCATCTCTCTCGATAAGCCCAATGTGGACTCCAGAGTCGTCATCGGAATGATGGCAGACTTGGACTTGGAAAGCCCGAGGGAATTGGAGTCCTGATCCAAAACCGTCAAAGTCTGGTAGACCGACGGATTGGCAGAATCGTAGGAACGATAACGCGCCGGAGCCAAAAAGGTGTCAACTGTCCCTGGTGAAGAACAGAGCCTTCATAGCCTTGGAATTTAGCTTGGAGTCCAAGGCTGAAAATGCTTCAACCAACTGTACCGACGGGCATGTTCGAAGAGGCCCAGGAGCAGGTTGCTCCATAGACTGTTGGCGCACGACCGATGATCGCGGCCTGGCTGACACTTTCGACTGGTTAGATGGTTTGAGATCCGGAAGGAACCCAAACATGAAATCAAGAGCTGCCCCCAAGTCCGAAGACTGCTGGCTCTCGACATCAAGCATGTCTGACTCTTCCCCTGAGTCGGAAGACACATAACCCATCGTGGGCAAACCAGCCGACGCCTCCCATGGTGTCGGAACTCCAGGGGGATCAGAAAGCGGCCTGTTTCCAATCCCGGGAGGCGGCACCATAGGGGCGCCTGGAAACCACTCGCTGCCACGCTGGAAGCAACGGGAAGGCTCTTTGACAGAAACTGAGTGAGTAAGGAGAGGGCCTCCCTAAGCTCACTGCCCATACTGGCCGGTTCGACAGGGGAACGAACCGGCAAAGTGGCTTCACCTCTGACCCTCTTAACCAGCGAAGAGTCACGATCCTCCAAAATACCCGACGTGGGACGATGGGCGGCAGCCAAAAATGTCTGAAGGCAGACGTGTATAGGGGTGTGACACACCCCGAGGATCAACATAGCAGGAACTCATGAGAGTCACCGCTGCCCTCTGCAGGGCAGAAGGTCCAGGCTGCACAAAAGACGTTGGACCCCCCAAAACTGGTCATGTGGCCAGAATGAGTGGACGGAAACGCCACGGAGTTCATAGTGTCCCACTGAGAACCACCGAATCCAATGACAACTGTGGTGCTCGACGGCGCCGAGACCACAGGAGAGGGTCCGGCCGGCAGTCACTTCCAACTTCGCCGAGTTGAAGTCAGGGAAGGCTGAGGCCGATACCCCCACGTCTACACAACCAGACACCGCAGCAGACCACTGCAGGTATAAAACTACTGTGCTCAATGGCTGAGAGGACACAGTAGGGGGTTCAGTCGGCAGTCCCATTTGACTTCGCCGAGTGGAAGTCTGGGAAGGCTGAGGCCGAAACCCCACAACCACACTACAGACATCCCTGCAGACCCTGGCAGGGAGAAGCCGAGACCGGCTAAAAACGGTGCCCAATGACATTGTAGACGGAACAGCAGTAGCAGCAGATACGATGGGAGCTGTTGGAACTGGCGGAAAAGCGGAGAGAGCCACCAAGCTCGGCCTCCAAAGGAGGAGTCACAACACTAGTGACAGCCTCAGATGTCGACTGGAGAGGGCGCATAGTCCCGGAACCAGGCATCTCTTCACCAGAAAACCAACAGCTCCCGCAGTATCCACCACGGTAAAACACTGCACATTCCCCACGGAAGGGGAATAACTCTCACCAGACATGATCGAATCGGGAAGCCCCGAAGCGACAACGGTCCCCACACCCCGCTGGTGCGGGAGGAGCTGCACATCCCCCACGGAGGGGGAGCAATTCTCATCAGACGTGGTCGAATCGCGCGATCCGAAATGATAGCGTTCACCACCCCCCACGGGAGAGGGAGGAGCTGCACATCCCCCACGGAGGGGTTCAAACTCACACCAGACGTGGTCGAGTCAGAGGGGGGGGGGGGGGGGGGGGGGGGGGCACGAAACAACAGTGCCCCCCCCTCCCCCACAGGGGTGGGAGGAGCTGCACATCCCCACGGAGGGGGTCAACTCACATCAGACGTGGTCGAGTCGGGAGGCTCCCGAAACGACAGCATTCCACACCACCCGCGGGTGCGGACGAAATGGACACGAGAACGCACCAATGGCGAGGACAAAAGGAATTGCCCTAAAGGAATCGAACTGGAAAGAACAGAGGTGAGAGCAGCAGAAGAAAAAGGTGAACTCAACAGAAACACAAAGTAGAAGAACACCCTCAACTACGAGAGAAGGTGGCAGAACCAGACGGCCGACACCTACTCCAATAAATTTTTATCAACCGAAAAATTCATTGTCGAATCGCGATGACACGATGTCGCAAACAAAACATTCGCGAAAACGGAATAGTAAAAAATAAACAATGAGAATGTGGTTGAAAATATAAACGAGAATATATAAAACACAGTCCTGTTATTATACGATCTTCAGATCCATAATTCCAGTCACAGGAAAACCATTATCAACGAGTTGAATTATCACTGTTTCATAATGCATATGGCGGAAACACATCCTGCTCGTGCTTCGGATAGAAAAAGAATGACGAATTGATGCATTGCGCACTGTTACGGAAGTCGTGGATTTGTACAATGGAAGAGCGTCCCATACTGGGTGTGCGCCGATGGCGCTCGGCCCAGTTTTGGCTTATTTTTTCATGGTGTTTTTACACCACTTTTCTTTCCCAAATCTTGGGAAAGATTAAAATAGAGAGTATTTTATCCGAGTTAGGTTCTTCCACTGTAGTGCAAGCCTGTAGTAAACAATTGAGGTTGGTTGAAAAGAAACTAATTTCCGGATTTTGGTCCAAAATTTCTAAGTCCGGACCAGGACCCCAAATTTTCAGCCCAAATATGAATCCAGGGACTTGGCTTGAACAAACTTGAATCTCACCCCCCTAAGGATGCTGCATTCCAAATATCAAAAGATTCTTATTGGTAGATCTGAAGAAGATTTTTAAAGGATATTCCTCATATTGCACTAATTTAAATATTTGGGCTCCCATAGAGAGCCCAAATATGGACCCAGGGAATTGATTTCAATAAACATGTGAAACAATCTTTCAAAGATGTTATATGTGAAATGTGAAACCTTTTGGAGCAGTGGTTTGGGAGAAAAGTAGCCTTAAATGTTGTTTCAATTACCCACAGTGCTAAAAAATGCTGACTCAGCACTTTTTCAAAGTCCCCAAAAAGTACCCCCATGATAAAACCGATAGCAATTTTTTTTTTACCATTCCATTCTGTTGGTCCTAAGGAAGCTTCACACCAAATAAGAATTCTCAGTGCCGTGTAGTTTTGGAGATATGGGCGTTTTAATTTTTTCTATTTTTAGCTCCTGCGGTTCCCATGGGGTGACAGGAAAATTTTTTGGGCATAAATTAACTACTTATGTCCCAATAAACCCTCATGTCAAATAGTTGTTCAAATCAGCCTCTCGGTTTGGAAAATAGAAATTTTGGGCGGGGCAAAAATTCTTGCCCCTTCCATAAAGATGGCAAATACAGCCTAGAGATGGGCGGTTAACCAAAAATTCGGTTTGGTTTCAGTTTTGTTAGCAAAATCGAAACCGAGACCGAAACAATTACAGAAAACCATCATCGCGGTTTTCAACTTCAGTGTTAAAAAACTCTAATCAGGTCTTCAATTCTCAGAATAAAGAGATAAACAACCTAAAATTAATCTATTTTGAAACTTCAGAGTCGCGATACCCCGTTTTCAGAATAGCTGCAGTAATTGGTATTGCGTTCGAGCATGGCATTTACCGCGAAAATAGGTGACAGACTTACTTCTTATGCATCGAGTTTTAAACATTCATCTGTTTATCAAATGCAATTTCCTTTGCTGAACTGAAACTTGTCACTTTTCCACATTTATAATGACAACAAATATATTTATTTCTACATGTAATTTTGAAACCATGAACTCCAAAGCCAGCGTCAAAATCACAGTTGAAGTTGGATGGAAATTTCCTCGATAAAATTTTTATGGTCGGCATAATACTTTAGGGTGTGTCGGGTTACCCTAAACACAGGTATTTGGGGAGGGGGCTAATTTTGCAGACTCGAGGCAAAAACCATTGTTCTCAAACTTGAAACTCTTGATATAATTTAAGCAAATACATTGTGCACAGGAAATCAGAGTACCGGTATAGAATATTACACAGGTGAGTTGATCTAAAAAGGGAGTCCCGTTGACACAGACAGGCACCAAATACATCTTCTTACATGCAAATACAATACATTGTTATGTTTGTACAATGAAAACCGAAACCGAAACTGAAAACCCGACTCTTTGAATGAAACCGAAACCGAAACCGACAAGAAGTTAAAAAATTTATAGTAATTTATATATTTTTTATACTTACCAATGACCCAGACATAGCTGGTGCTAACTCTTAAAATTCTAGGGCCAAACACAAATTTTGCCCCCCAATCCCCCAAATTTGCATCTAAAACCAAAAGAAATCATGTCCTGAAGGTCCTCCATACTTTGCCTTCACTGCGCATGCGCAGTGTCAAGGACGTCCTGAAATTGGCGCCAATTATCATTCTTACAAGCAGTGCCTGATCAGCGCTATGTACTCAGCGGGGAGGTATGAGTTCCCAACTCCTGGGAGGGCCATCCCCGTCTGGGTCATTGGTAAGTATAAAAAATATATAAATTACTATAAATTTTTTAACATTTTTATACTGTACCAATGACCCAGACATAGCTGAATAGTAAAAAGGCTGGAGGGCCTAGGACATAGAGGAAAATCCAATAAGCTCAACTATATAAATAGAGTCAACCCCTCGAGGAGAAAAGGAGTATTAGGAGTATTAGGCTTTACATGTATCTTTCTTATTTTATGATAAATTAGAAAGACACAACACCCTCCATAATTGAGCATAATAACATTCATGTTCTCTATTAACATCCAGTATAACCCCTTATACTAATTATTTTTAAAGTAAGCCAATAAATAAAGTTAGTCCAGAGAATTGAGACTCTTTATATTCTCTTAAAAGTGTCCGAGTATTGTATATTAACGCCTGTTTGACACGTGACATATACAAATGCTTCACACCGAGCTACACTTTAAAAATATGACTTGAAAGAATTTTTAACATTAATATTACACTTTAAAACCATCCTGGTAACGACTCAGAATTACTGACTCCTCCGGAGGAATCCCCTTGCTTTTCACTAAAGCAGGTGACCTAAGGGAACGCCCTCCCCCCCCCCCCCCCCTTCCCCTTGCCCTGGGTCAAACAGCCCAGAGCGAAAGAGGGCAGCTGGACGGAGTCACTGCCGGAACAGAAAGCCTGTATAACTATAGTTGCAACTGTTTAGTGGACGACATTTTGAGCAACAGATAACGGACCTAAACAATGCAGGTCTCCAGAAATGGACTTAATATTTCTGAGATAAAAATTTGTGAATGTGGATGGCTGAGACCAATATGCAGCCTTCATTAAATCTGTAATAGCAACACTATTTGCGTAAGCCCAAGATGTAGAAAGAGCTCTTACTTCATGAGCCGAAATCTTAAGCACAGACTGCTGAGTTGAAGATAGATTATGATAAGCAGTACGGATAGTTAATTGAATCCATCTAGCAATAGAATGGACCGAAATGTCCTTTCTATTAGGCATCAGAGACAGAAAGAAGCGTTTTCGACCCTTTCTGATAAACTGAGATCTTTGTTTATAAATACGTAAAGCTCTAACAGGACAGAGTAAAGGCCTACGCCCGTCTGAAGACGGAAGGGCCTTAATAACAATAGGTTCCGGATATTTATTAGGAGTCTGATTCTTAGCTAAAAATCCAACATTAGTAGTAAAGGTAATAGTGTTCCCGACACTACGATAGTGAGAATCGTCCACCGATAGTGCATGAAGCTCACTGACTCTTCTAGCAGAAGAGAAAGCTAAGAGAAATGCTGTCTTATAAGACAGGAATTTGAAATCTACTGTCCCAATAGGCTCAAATGGCTTTTCTTTCAGTTTAAGAAGAACCCAAGCTAAATTCCATTTAGGAATTAATCTAAGAGTTCTGGGTCTATCTATCGAGAAGTTTCTAACTAATTTAGATAAAGAGACATTAGATCCAATTTGTAAACTATCATGGTGTGCATAGGTATCAGATAACATAGACCTATAACCTTTAATAGTAACAGGCTGCAGTTTGATCTCGTCAAACAAGTATACTAGAAAGTTTGCAATGTCCGGTATGGAGGGATCAAAAATATCAACAGAACGATCCCTACACCAACGACGAAAGACCTTCCACTTAGCCGCATAGTTTAGCGAAGAGGAGGTCCTCCTACAGTTACAAATCGCGTCCACTGCTCGTCCTGTAAAATGCTTGCCGTGCAAGAAGGAGCGCACAACGGAAATACGTGAAGGTTGAGACCTTGCGGGTTGTGATGAAGTTGACGCGACTTCCCCTGCGAAAGAAGATCCTCTCATGGAGGAAGTTTTCGCGGTAAGTCCCACAGCAGACACCTGAGTAGATTTATCCACGGTCTCTGTGGAGACAGAGATGCTACCAACAGAATTTTGCATTGAGATTGTTTTATCTTTAGCAATATTTGCTGAATCAACGGCGCTGGAGGATACGCATATCCTATCATTCCATCCCACGAGATCAATAGAGCGTCTACTGCATATGCTCGGGGATCCGGACATGGTGACACATACGTCTGCAACTGACTGTTGAGTTGTGTCGCAAATAAGTCTATCATTGGCCGTTCCCATTGGTAGCAAATCTGATTGAATACTGTTTGATAAGAGTCCATTCTGATGGCAACAAGTGACCCTTCCGTGAAAGGGAGTCTGCTAATACATTCAGACGACCCGGAATATGACAGATCGAAAGTAGAACTTGGTGTTCTAGAACAAACAGAAGGATTCTTTCCGTTAAATTGAATAACGGAACGGAATGAGTGCCACCCTGGTTCCGGATATACGCCACTACTGTCGTATTGTCGGACAGGATTTGGACATGTGCTTTCTGAATAATGTTCATCCAAAGACGTAATGCAAGCCAAATTGACATCATTTCCTTGATGTTTATGTGCTTGCCTAGAAACTGCGGATCCCAAAGACCCTGGCACTTCGAATCCGTTGGGATCAATGTTGTACCCCAACCTGTTTGACTGGCATCCATCATAATCGTAAAACCCCGGATCCGGCAACTGCAGTGGAACTCCCTGAGTCAACCACTGAATGTTTGCCCAAGTCTGAATCTCTTGTTTCACTTGATTTGACAAGAGAACGTCTATATCGAGCGAGTGAATCTTTACACTCCAATTCTGAGTCAAGAAAATTTGGAGAGGACGAGTGCGCAACCGCCCAATCGGAATGAGATCTGCAGCGGCTCTGCACAGACCTATCAGTCTCATGAACTCCCTCGCTGTGACTTTGTCTGAGTGAAGACAATAGCGAGCGTAACAACTGATTAATTTTGCTCTGGTTAACGGCAGACGAACGAGATTGTTGTGCGTCTCGAAGCTCATTCCCAGATGAGTGAATGACTTGGACGGCACCAGATCCGACTTCTCCTCGTTTATAATAAAACCGAGACGTCGGAGTAATAGAAGCAGATTCTGCACATCGTTCTGAAGCGTTAACTCGTTGCCGTACCTCTGAAGAATGTTGTCCAGGTAGGCCGACGTTACCGCAAATGAATGAGCTCGGAAATGTATCATTACCGAGTTCATTATTCGAGTGAAAGCCCAGGGCGCTAGGTTCAAACCGAAGCACATCGCCCGGAATTGATATACAACTCCTAAGACTGCGAAGCGTAGATACTTTCTGAATGTCGGATGTACCATGACGTGAAAGTACGCATCTTTGAGATCTATGCTTGTAGCATAGTCATTCACCCGAATACTCGCTCTGACCGATTGAATCGTCTCCATATAGAACTTCGGAGCGACGATCAGCTTGTTTATCCAGCTCAGATCTATGACTGGACGGAACGAGCCGTCTGGTTTCGGAACCAGAAACAGATGGCTGTAGAAACCCGGTGATTCCTGGTCTTCTACGACCTCTACCGCGTTCTTCATCAGAGGAGACTGTACTTCCGATAAAAGAGCATCTCTTTTCTGCGGATTTGACGGAAGCTGAGTCCATTTTGGACTTCGAGTTAATGGAGGCTTTCGTTTGAAGGATATTCTTAGTCCTTCCAAAATTACCCCTCGGACCCAGGGGTCGTCCGTAATCGATGCCCACTCGTTTATAAAACTTGATAATCTTCCGCCCACCGAAACACGATAGAGGTTCAAACCATCACCTCCTGGACCTGCGAGGCCTGCGGAAGGAGAAACTACGTCCTCCATGACCCGCACCTCGTCCTGTTGACCTCGGGACGTCAGACCGGTTGTCTCGGCCAGAATAACGTCCCGTACGTGAGTCGCTGCCTTGACAGTCTCTAGAATAAGACCTAGAGGACGTATAAGAACCTCTATAGGAACTTCTCTTGGGCGTACTTGTCCCAGAAGTGCCTGTCTTACTCTTTTCTGCTGTATCCGACTTTTTGGAAGCGGATTTAAAAAGCAGAGAATCCGAAGCTTTCTTAGTTATCTTATCATAGATTGCTGAAAGCTTGCCGTCGAAGAGAAGCTCTCCGGAGACCGAAGCAACTCTGAGAGAGTTCTTCACCTTACTATCCACGCGCGTGGATGTAGCTAGGGCTGCGTCACGTCTAACCAACTCCAGGTTTGCCACTGAAAGGGCGGAGTTATACGTGGAATAAGCTACTGCCCTTGAAAGAAGTCTTAATGAGGATTGTATATCCTGGAATTCTTTCCCTTGAAGACGCAATGATAACGCCTTAGTAAGGTGGTCTGCGTATGATAAAGCATCTAAGCTTGCTATGTTAGACATTATTGTCGTTTCCAACGTCGCGGTTGGAATAGACATAGACGACGGTAAAGACAATTCCAAGTCTTCCGCCTCGTCGTCTAGACGCAGAGGAACTCTGGGTATGCCCTGTCCTGCCGTTTCGAATTTATTCCTTGAATTGATGAAAGGCAGATTGAGAGCATTAGCGGACAAGAAACCAGCCTTGCCTGTTTTGGTAGCGAGCTTATAGATAGCGTCATTCAATAATTCGAATGTTCTTGTGACATTATTGGACTGTGTCGGAAACTCAGGGACGATGTCTCTGAACCGATCAAAGAATTCTGTGTCCAATGACGCTATCAGTCTCTTATCAGGCATCGCAGCAATCTGGCCCGACGGAACAACTTGTGGAAGGTAATGCCGGATGAAATCTACGGCGGCTTTATGTTGTTCTGAAAGGGATAGCTCCAAATCCTCGGCATCCCTTTCACCATCCTGTCGGACCCCATGATGTTCTCGGTCGTCCGTACCCGATGCTTCGGCGGAGCATACCGACCCAGCGTCGTCGGATAATTCTTGATCCGACAGAGATTCTGTCGTTTGCTGGGATGCTGCGTTAATTTGTGCTATTTGGGATAGCACGTCCGTCACTGAGGCCTGTGGAGTAGCGGTCTTACGTTGCTTAGCCGCTGGAAGCTCCGTGTACACTGACTCCTGCATACTTCTCTTATGCGAACGTCCGGAGTCTACAGGCCTCTTGACCCTGGCTACCGGATGGCGTGACCTGGTCACCGTGGAATCCCTGATTGGCGAAGCTGGCTGGATATCCGTGGTCACGTAGCCAAGGTGTGGTCATGTGTGCTGCTGAGAGGATGAGGAAGCCTTTTGGACAGTCTCTCCGGACTGTCTATATAACGGAGCGTCCCGAGTGGCGGACGTATGCGCCGAATGCGAAACATTTTGTACCACAACATCTGGTTCCAGATGTTGTTGTACGAGAGAGGGGCCTCTCTCGCTCGCAGCCCGGATGGACCTGGACGAGCTAGGAACCGGACTAATAGGCTTCCTCCGTTCTCTCCTCTGATCCGCCGTCACTGGGTGTGCACCTTGTTTATTTATAGTGCTCGCATCACCCAAATCTCCTTCCTGGACCGCAACGGACGAACCCGGCTGCCGAACCATTCGATGAATGGACGCTACACCGGGCAAGCTAGCGGACGTCAACGCCGTTGATCCTACTAGTGACCTCTTAGGTAATTGACGTATTTCCATGAGCACTTTTGCCGCTAGCTCTTCATTTAATTGTGACGACGGAGGCACACTTTTGGAAGACATCACGGAAACATCACCCTGTTCTTGTTCCTCTGAAACAGAGATTGATAAACTAGAGTGACCCTGCGGAGAAAGGACCGGCATGGCCCTTTCCACGCTAACAACATACCGTGACACACGTTTCCAATGTTTGTCATCCCAATATACACATACTCACCAGGAGTTAGTGCGAGTACACTGACTACAATTAATACTAGATGGTGTCACTTGTGTGCAAAGCACACTATAGTGTATCCCTGCATTTGCATCCTTGACTTTGTATGAATGCTTGATACAAAGATGAAATGTATTATATGACACACTAAAATCATATTGAGTGGCACAGGTGACACAGCTTCGTGCACACCTACAGACTCCACTGCAACATTTGGGCATGGTTTTAGCGTTTCGAATTACATACATGTACCCTGGGAGCCTTTCGCCGGAAAGGGTCTAAGAAAACATGAAAGTGGCAATGGTGGCACCCCAAAAATCCGTAACCTTCGTGCACATCTACAGACCCTACTGCAACTTTTGAGCATAGTTTTAGCATTTCAAATTACATACTCTGGGAGCTTTTCGCCGGAAATGATCTAAGAAAACACGAAAGAAAAACGGTGGCACCGCCACATGGCATCTGAAAAATCTGAAACCTTTGTATGCATCTACAGACCTTACTGCAACATTTGAACATGCGTTTAGCATTTCGAATTACATACCCTAGGAGCCTTTCGCCGGAAACGGTCTAAGAAAACACAAAAGTGGCAATGGTGACACAGCCACTTAGCACCCAAAAAATCAAAAACCTTCCTACGCATTTACAGACTCTACTGCAACATCTCAGCATGGTTTTAGCGTTTCGAATTACATACTCTAGGAGCCTTTCGCTGGAAACGGTCTAAGAAAACACGAAAGTGGCAATGGTGGCACAGCCACGTGGCACCTGAAAAATTCGAAATCTTTGTGCACATCTACAGACCCTACTGCAACATTTGAGCATGGTTTTACCATTTCGAAATACATACTGTAGGAGCCTTTCGCCGGAAATGGTCTAAGAGAACATGAAAGAGGCAACGGTAGCACAGCCACGTGGCACCCCAAAAATCCAGAACCTTCGTGCGCATCTACATACCCTACTGCAACATTTGAGCATGGTTTTAGGATTTCGAATTACATACCCTAGGAGCCTTTCGCCGGAAACGGTCTAAGAAAACGTGAAAGTGGCAACAGCACAGCCACAAGGCAGCTGAAGAATCTGAAACCTTTGTGCACATCTACAGACCCCACTGAAACATTTGAGCATGGTTTTAGCATTTCGAATTACATACCCTAGGAGCCTTTCGCCGGAAACGGTCTAAGAAAACACAAAAGTGGCAATGGTGGCACAGCCACGTGGCAGCTGAAAAATCTGAAACCTTCGTGCGCATCTACAGACCCCACTGCAACATTTGAGCATGGTTTTAGCGTTTCGAATTACATACCCTAGGAGCCTTTCGCCGGAAACGGTCTAAGAAAACACAAAAGTGGCAACGGTGGCACAGCCACATGGCACCTGAAAATTCGGAAACCTTCGTGCACATCTACAGACCCTACTGCAACATTTGAGCATGGTTTTAGCATTTCTAATTACATACCCTTGCAGCCTTTCGCCAGAAACGGTCTAAGAAAACACGAAAGTGGCAATGGTGTCGCAGCCACGTGACAGCTGAAAAATCCGAAACCTCCATGCGCATCTACAAGCCCCACTGCAACATTTGAGCATGGTTTTAGCATTTCGAATTACATACCCTAGGAGCCTTTCGCCGGAAACGGTCTAAGAAAACACAAAAGTGGCAATGGTGGCACAGCCACGTGGCACCTGAAAAATCGGAAACCTTCGTGCGCATCTACAGACCCCACTGCAACATTTGAGCATGGTTTTAGCGTTTCGAATTACATACCCTAGGAGCCTTTCGCCGGAAACGGTCTAAGAAAACACAAAAGTGGCAACGGTGGCACAGCCACGTGAAACCTGAAAAATCCGAAACATTCGTGCGCATCTACAGACCCTACTGCAACATCTGAGTGAGCTTTTAGCATTTCGAATTACATACCCTAGGAGCCTTTCGTCGGAAACAGTCGAAGAAAACACGAAAGTGGCAATGGTGGCGCAGCCACATGGCAGCTGAAAAATCTGAAACCTTCGTACGCATCTACAGACCCTACTGCAACATATGAGCATGGTTTTAGCATTTCGAATTACATACCCTACGAGCCTTTCGCCGGAAACGGTCTAAGAAAACACAAAAGTGGCAACGGTGGCACAGCCACGTGGCACCCGAAAAATCCGAAACCTTCCTGCGCATCTATAGCCCCTACTGCAACTTCTGAGCATGGATTTAGCGTTTCGAATTACATATCCTACGAGCCTTTTGCCGGAAACGGTCTAAGAAAACACAAAAGTGGCTACGGTGGCACAGCCACGTGGCACCCGAAAAATCCAAAACCTTCGTGCGCATCTATAGACTCTACTGCAACATCTGAGCATGGATTTAGCATTTCGAATTACATATCCTACGAGCCTTTTGCCGGAAACGGCCTAAGAAAACACAAAAGTGGCTACGGTGGCACACCCACGTGGCACCCGAAAAATCTGAAACCTTCCTACATATCTACAGATCATTTAGCAACACCCTAGTGTAATTTTAGAACTCCGAATTACATAGGTTGGGACTATTCAGCAAAAAAGTGAAAAAATAACGCATTTTTCAAGTGGCTCCACAGAAGCCACCTGGTGGCACAAAAATTTAAAAGTTGTATTTTTGGGTTGCACAGGCCCTATCGAACAACGGTAGAAAGTTACAGCGTTTCGAATTACAAAACCGGATGTACGGACGTACGGACGGAGATCATGACAATATCCCCGCATATTGTCATGATCCACCTTCATTTAAATGCCGTTTTTTGGTAAATAAAATACATGAAAAGGAATTAAATAATATAGATTTATTTATTCATAGAATAGCTTTAACTCTCATCCCTTTTTTCAAATCAAAATGTAAACGACACCTTGATCTCAACTATTTAACACATTTCGAATTACATACCCTAGGAGCCTTTCGCCGGAAACGGTCTAAGAAAACACAAAAGTGGCAATGGTGGCACAGCCACATGGCAGCTGAAAAATCTGAAACCTTCGTGCGCATCTACAGACCCTACTGCAACATATGAGCATGGTTTTAGCATTTCGAATTACATACCCTACGAGCCTTTCGCCGGAAACGGTTCAAGAAAACAGAAAAGTGGCTACGGTGGCACAGCCACGTGGCACCCGAAAAATCCGAAACCTTCCTGTGCATATATAGCCCCTACTGCAACTTCTGAGCATGGATTTAGCGTTTCGAATTACATATCCTACGAGCCTTTTGCCGGAAACGGTCTAAGAAAACACAAAAGTGGCTACGGTGGCACAGCCACGTGGCACCCGAAAAATCCGAAATCTTTGTGCGCATCTATAGACTCTACTGCAACATCTGAGCATGGATTTAGCATTTCGAATTACATATCCTACGAGCCTTTTGCCGGAAACGGTCTAAGAAAACACAAAAGTGGCTACGGTGGCACAGCCACGTGGCACCCGAAAAATCCGAAACCTTCCTACATATCTACAGATCATTTAGCAACACCCTAGTGTAATTTTAGAACTCCGAATTACATAGGTTGGGACTATTCAGCAAAAAAGTGAAAAAATAACGCACTTTTTAAGTGGCTCCACAGAAGCCACCTGGTGGCACAAAAATTTAAAAGTTGTATTTTTGGGTTGCACAGACCCTATCGAACAACTGTAGAAAGTTACAGCATTTCAAATTACAAAACCGGATGTACGGAAGTACGGACGCACGGACGTACGGCCGTATGGACGGAGATCATGACAATATCCCCGCATTTTTTAAAATGCGGGGATAACAATGATCATGAAAGTCAGAGGAAGATTTCCTCTTATTACAATTTGAACAATATCCTTTCATTGTGAAAAGAATACAAAAAAGTCCTAGTACTCGCATGAACCCCTGAAAACAAAGATACATAATAACATGATCCATTAACATAGAAAAAATAATTGAAATCAAAAAAAAATTTGGAAAAAATATTTTTTCAGCAAAGCCCAAGTTTCTGAAAAGTAACGTTGAGCCCCAATGGATCCCAAGCCTAAGTGTGGACAAAAATTTTAAAAATATTAAAAAATTTATAGTAATTTATATATTTTTTATACTTACCAATGACCCAGACATAGCTGGTGCTAACTCTTAAAAATCTAGGGCCAAACACAAATTTTGCCCCCAATCTCCAAAATTTGCATCTAAAACCAAAGAAATCATGTCCTGAATGGCCCTCCATACTTCGCCTCTACTGCACATGCGCAGTGTCAAGGAGGTCCCGAAACTGGCGCCATTTATCATTCTTACAATCAGTGCCTGGTCAGCGCTATGTACTCAGCGGGGAGGTATGAGTTCCCAACTCCTGGGAGGGCCATCCCCGTCTGGGTCTTTGGTAAGTATAAGAAATATATAAATTACTATAAATTTTTTAACATTTTTATACTGTACCAATGACTCCGACATAGCTGAATAGTAAAAAGGCTGGAGGGCCTAGGACATAGAGGAAAATCCAATAAGCTCAACTATATAAAATAGAGTCATCCCCTCGAGGAGAAAAGGAGTATTAGGCTTTACATGTATCTTTCTTATTTATGATAAATTAGAAAGACACAACACCCTCCATAATTGAGCATTATAACATTCATGTTCTCTATTAACATCCAGTATAATACTTATACTAATTATTTTTAAAGTAAGCCAATAAATAAAGTTAGTCCAGAGAATTGAGACTCTTTATACTCTTTTAAAAGTGTCCGAGGATTGTATATTAACGCCCGTTTGACACGTGACATATTCAAATGCTACACTTTAAAAATATGACATGAATGAATTTTTTAAACATTAACTTTTCACTTTAAAACCATCCCAGTAACAGCTCAGAATTACTGACTCCGGAGGAGGTATCCCCTTGTTTTCACTATAAAACAGGTGACCCAAGGGAACACCCCCCCCCCTTCCCCTTGCCCTGGGTCAAATAGCCCAGAGCAAAGAGGGCAACAGGACGGAGTCTGCCTGAACAGAAAGCCTACATAACTATAGTTGCAACTGTTTAGTGAACGACATTCTGAGCAGCAGATAATGGACCTAAACAATGCAGGTCTCCAGAAATGGACTCAATATTTCTGAGATAAAAATTTGTGAATGTGGATGGCTGAGACCAATATGCAGCCTTCATTAAATCTGTAACAGCAACACTATTTGCAGAAGCACAAGATGTAGAAAGAGCTCTTACTTCATGAGCCGAAATCTTAAGCACAGACTGCTGAGTTAAAGATAGATTATCATAAGCAGTACAGATAGTTAATTGAATCCATCTAGCAATAGAATGGACCATAATGTCCTTTCTATTAGGCATCAGAGACAGAAGAAGCTTTTACGTCCTTTCTGATAAATTGAGATCTTGTTTATAAATACATAAAGCTCTAACCGGACAGAGTAAAGGCCTATGCCCGTCTGAAGACGGAAGAGCCTTAATAACAATAGGTTCCAGATATTTATTAGGAGCCTGATTCTTAGCCAAAAATCCAACATTAGTAGTAAAGGTAATAGAGTTCCCAACACTCGATAGTGAGAATCGTCCACCGATAGTGCATGAAGCTCACTGACTCTTCAAGCAGAAGAGAAAGCTAAGAGAAATGCTGTCTTATAAGACCAGAATTTGAAATCTACTGTCTCAAGAGGCTCAAATGTTTTTTTTTTAGTTAAGAAGAACCCAAGCTAAATTCCATTTAGGAATTAATCTAAGGGTTCTAGGTCTATTTATTGAAAAGTTTCTAACTAATTTAGATAAAGAGACATTAGATCCAATTGTAAACTATCATGGTGTGCATAGGTATCAGATAACATAGACCTATAACCTTTAATAGTAACAGGCTGCAGTTGATCTCGTCAAACAAGTATACTAGAAAGTTTGCAATGTCTGGAATGGAGGGATCAAAAACATCAACATAATGATCCCTACACCAACGACGAAAGACCTTCCACTTTAGCCGCATAGTATAGCGAAGAGGAGGTCCTCCTACAGTTAGAAATCGCGTCCACTGCTCGTCCTGTACAATGCTTGCCGTACAAGAAGGACCGCACAACGGAATACGTGAAGGTTGAGACCTTGCGGGTTGTGATGAAGTTGACATGATTTCCCCTGCGAAAGAAGATCCTCTATGGAGGACGTTTTCGCAGTAAGTCCCACCGCAGACACCTGAGTAGATTTATCCACGGTCTCTGTGGAGACAGAGATGCTACCAACAGAATTTTGCATTGAGATTGTTTTATCTTTAGCAATATTTGCTGAATCAACGGCGCTGGAGGATATGCATATCCTAACATTCCATCCCACGAGATCGATAGAGCGTCTACTGCATATGCTCGGGGATCCGGACATGGTGACACATACGTCTGCAATTGATTGTTGAGTTGTGTCCCAAATAAGTCTATCATTGGCCGCTCCCATTGGTAGCAAATCTGATTGAATACCTGTTTGTTGAGAGTCCATTCTGACGGCAACAAGCGACCCTTCCATGAAAGGGAGTCTGCTAATACATTCAGACGACCCGGAATATGACGGACCGAAAGCAGAACTTGGTATTCTAGAACAAACAGAAGGATTCTTTCTGTTAAATTGAATAACGGAACGGCATGAGTGCCTCCCTGTTTCCGGATATACGCAACTACTGTCGTATTGTCGGACAGGATTTAGACATGCGCTTTCTGAATAATGTTCATCCAATGACGTAGTGCAAGCCAAATTGACATCATTTCTTGGATGTTTATGTGCTTGCCTAGAAACTGTGGAACCCAAAGACCCTGGCACTTTGAATCCGTTGGGATCAATGTTGTACCCCAACCTGTTTGACTGGCATCCGTCATAATCGTAAAACTCGGATCCGTCAACTGCAGTGGAACTCCTTGAGTCAACCACTGAATGTTTGCCCAAGTCTCAATCTCTTGTTACACTTGATTGACAAGAGAACGTCTATATCGAGCAATTCATAGATTGCTGAAAGGTTGCCGTCGAAGAGAAGCTTCTCCGAGACCGAAGCGACTCTGAGAGAGTTCTTCACCTTACTATCCACGCGCGTGGATGTAGCTAGGGCTGCGTCACGTCTAACCAACTCCAGGTTTGCCACTGAAGGGCGGAGTTATACATGGAAAAGCTACTGCCCTTGAAAGAAATCTCATTGAGGATCATATCCTGGAATTCTTTCCCTTGAAGACATAATGATAACGCCTTAGTAAGGTGGTCTGCGTATGATAAAGCGTCGAAGTTAAGTCTGTTAGACATTATTGTCATTTCCAACGTCGTGGTTGGAATTGACATAGACGGCGATATAGACAATTCCAAGTCTTCAGCCTCGTCGTCTAGACAGAGAGGAACTCTCGGTATACCCTGTCCTGCCGTTTCAAATTTATTCCTTGAATTGATGAAAGGCAGATTTAGAGCATTTGCGGACAAGAAACCAGACTTGCCTGTTTTGGTAGCAAGCTAATATATATAGCGTCGTTCAATAATTCGAATGTTCTTGTGACATTATTGGACTGTGTCGGCAACTCAGGGACGATGTCCCTGAACCGATCAAAAAAAAATTCTGCGTCCAATGACGCTATTAGTCTCTTATCCAGCATCGCAGCATTCTAGTCCGACGGAACAACCTCTGGAAGATAATGTCGGAAGAAATCTATGGCAGCTTCTGTTGTTCCGAAAGGGAAAGCTCGAAATCCTCCGAATCCCTTTCGCCATCCTGTCGGACCCTATAAAGTGCTCGGTCGTCCGTACCTGAAGCTTCAGCGGAGCGTACCGACCCAGTGTCGTCGGATTATTCCTGATCCGACAGAGATTCTGTCGTTTGGTGCGATAAGTTGTGCTATTTTGGATAGCACGTCCGTCACTGAGGCCTGTGGATAAGTGGTCTTACGTTGCTTTGCTGCTGGAAGCTCCGTGTACATGGCCCGTGCATACTTCTATTATGCGAGCGTCCTGAGTCTACAGGCCTCGTGCCCCTTGGCTACCGGATGGCGTGACCTGTTCGCCGTGGAATCCCTGAATGGTGAAGCTGGTTGAATATTCGTGGTCACGTAGCCAAGGTGTGGTCGTGTGCGCTGCCGTGAGGATGAGGAAGCCTTATCAACAGTCTCTCGGACTGTCTATATAACGGAGCGTCCAGAGCGGCGGACATACGCTCCGAAAGCGAAACGTTTGTACCACAACATCTGTCTTATTATAGTGCTCGCATCACCCAAATCTCCTTCCTGGACCGCAACGGACAAACCCGGCCACCGAACCATTCGATGAATGGACGCTACATCAGGCGAGCTAGCGGATGTCAACGCCATCGATCCTACTAGGGACCTCTTAGGTGATTGAAGTATTTCCATGAGCACTTATTGCCGCTAGCTCTTCATTTAACTATGACGACAGAGGCACACTTTTGGAAGACATCACGGTAACTTTTGCGAACAAGAAACCAGACTTGCTTGTTTAATAGCAAGCATATATATAGCGTCGTTCAATAATTCGAAAGTTCCTGTGACATTATTGGACTGTGTCGGAAACTCAGGGATGATGTCCCTGAACCGATCAAAAAATCCTTGTGTCCAAAGACGCTATCAGTCTCTTATCCGGCATCGCAGCATTCTGGTCCGACGAAACAACCTCTGGAAGATAAAGCCGGATGAAATGTACGGCAGCTTATGTTGTTCCGAAAGGGAAAGCTCGAAATCCTCCGAATCCCTATCGCCATCCTGTCGGACCCTATGAAGTTTTCGGACGTCCGTACCTGATGCTTCAGCGGAGCATACCGACCCAGCGTCGTCGGATATTACCTGATCCGACAGAGATTCTGTCATTGCTGGGATGCTGCGATAAGTTGTGCTATTTGGGATAGCACGTCCGTCACTGAGGCCTGTGGAGTAGCGGTCTTACGATGCTTTGCCGCTGGAAGCTCCATGTACGTTGACTCCTGTATACTTTTCTTATGCAAACGTCCAGAGTCTACAGGCCTCGTGTCCCTGGCTACCGGATGGCGTGACCTGGTCGCCGTGGATTCTCTGATTGGCGAAGCTGGCTGGATATCCGAGGTCATTTAGCCAAGGTGCGGTCGTGTGCACTGCCGTGAGGATGAAGAAGCCTTATTGACAGTCTCTCTGGACTGTCTCTATAACGGAGCATCCCGAACGGCGGACGTATGCTCCGAATGCGAAACGTTTTGTACCACAACATCTGGTCCCAGATGTTGTTGTACGAGAGAGGGGCCTCTCTCGCTCGCAGCCCGGATGGACCTGGACGAGCTAGGAACCGGACTAATAGGCTTCCTCCGTTTTCTCCTCTGATCCGCCATCACTGGGTGTGCACTTAGTTGATTTATAGTGCTCGCATCACCCAAAACTCCTTTCTGGACCGCAACGGATGAACCCGGCTGCCGAACCATCCGATGAATGGACGCTACACCGGGCGAGCTAGCAGACGTCAAAGGCCGTTGATCCTACTAGGGACCTCTTAGGCAATTGACATATTCCATGAGCACTTTGCCGCTAGCTCTTCATTTAATTGTGATGACGGAGGCACACTTTTGGAAGACATCATGGATACATCACCCTGTTCTTGTTCGTCTGAAATAGAGATTGATAAACTAGAGTGACCCTGCGGAGAAAGGACCGGCATGGCCATTTCCCCGCTAACATACCGTGACACACGCTTCCCATGTTTGTCATCCCAATTGACACATACTGAACAGGAGTTAGTGCGAGTACACTGACTACAATTAATACAATGATTATGAAAGTCAGAGGAAGATTTCCTCTTATTACAATTGAACAATATCCTTTCATTGTGAAAAGAATACAAAAAGTCCTAGTACTCGCACCAACCCCTGAAAACAAAGATACATAATAACATGATCCATTAACATAGAAAAAATAATTAAAATCAAAAAATTTTTTTGAAAAGTAACGTTGAGCCCCAATGGATCCCAAGCCTAAGTGTGGACAAAAATTTTAAAAACATTTTAAAAGAATAAAGCAACACTTACAAATAATAATAATGTATCTTGTTATGATTAAACTAACACAAAGACAAGAAATCCCCCTCCACAGAGACTGTTGTCCATGTAAACAAGAAGTGTAAAAACACCAGAACCATGACTCCAGGCACTGATAACTATGGCCCGAAATCAGTTACCAATAATACACTATCTGATGCAAAACAGAGACTTCCAGGAAAGAAACTGCAGAACATCAGATGGTAGATGCAGAACACTACGCCTAAACACCCATGGGTGAGGACATAAACATGGGGAAAAGAACAGAATTCATTCTGTTATCCAGCTACAACTCCCAAGAAATTTTAGTAATAATATTACAGAAAAATGTCAAAAGCATGGGAGAATAACAAGGGGGGGACTTAAAGGAAAGGGAGAGAGGAAACACTGAACAAGCAGAGTAACTTTATAACAAGAATGACAACAACAGGCCCATGCCTCGAAAATAGGTAACTTAACATAATTTCATAAAAAAATTTTAAGTTACAGCCCTGATTATTTTCTGTTACTCATTTTTCCTCTCCTCCTTCTATTTCCTCTTTAGATCCACCATTTCTCTAATATTTATGTGTCTGGCATCATTTAAACTGAGATTTACAAGCACAAAGATCAGTCAGATGTGAACTGATGAAGGGCCAAACAAAGAATGATAAATGGCGCCAGTTTCGGGACCTCCTTGACACTGCGCATGTGCAGTAGAGGTGAAGTATGGAGGGCCATTCAGGACATGATTTCTTTGGTTTTAGATGCAAATTTTGGGGATTGGGGGGCAAAATTTGTGTTTGGCCCTAGATTTTTAAGAGTTAGCACCAGCTATGTCTGGGTCATTGGTACAGTATAAAAATATATTAAAAAATTAATGCAACACTTACGAATAATAATAATGTATCTTGTAATGATTAAACTAGTACAAAGACAAAAAATCCCCCTCCACAGAGACTGTTGCCAATGTAAACAAGAAGTGTATAAACACAAGAAACATGACTCCAGGCACTGATAACCCTGGCCCGAAATCAGTTACCAATAATACACTATCTGATGCAAAACAGAGACTTCCAGGGAAGAAACTGCAGAACATCAGATGGTAGATGCAGAACACTACGCCTAAACACCCATGGGTGAGAACGTAAACATTGGGAAAAGAACAGAATTCATTCTGTTACCCAGCTAAATCTCCCAAGAAATTTTAGTAATAATATTACTCAAAAATATGCCAAAAGCATGGGAGAATAGCAAGGGGGGACTTGAAGGAAAAGGAGAGAGGAAACACTGAACAAGCAGTGTAACTTTATAGCAAGAATGACAACAACAGGCCCATGCCTCGAAAATAGGCAACTTAACATAATTTCATTAAAAAATTTTAAGTTACAGCCCTGAATATTTTCTGTCACTCATTTTTCCTCTCCTCCTTCTATATCCTCTCTAGATCTACCATTTCTCTAATATTTATGTGTCTGGCATCATTTAAACTGAGATTTACAAGCACAAATATCAGTCAGATGTGAACTGATGAAGGGCCAAACAAAGAATGATAATTGGCGCCAATTTTGGGACGTCCTTGACACTGCGCATGTGCAGTGAAGGCAAAGTATGGAGGACCTTCAGGACATGATTTCTTTTGGTTTTAGATGCAAATTTTGGGGATTGGGGGGGAAAATTTGTGTTTGGCCCTAGAATTTTTTAAGAGTTAGCACCAGCTATGTCTGGGTCATTGGTACAGTATAAAAATATTTGAAAACCGCCCATCTCTAATATAGCCCCTAGAACTTCTCTTGAACAAATCTGAGTCTACACCCCAAAAGGAAGCTGCACACCTAATATCAAGTCTCTGCTACTGCTGGTTCATGAGAAGAAGATTTTTTAAGATTTAGGCTCACTTTTTGGGGGTGGCCCTACCAAGGGGCGGGTCAATTTGATTTGAACAAATTTTAATTGACATGTAATAGGAAACGTGCACACCAGATTTGGTTCAATTTGGTTGAGTAGTTTGTAAGAAGTCGATAATGTAAAGTTAATGCCGGACAGATGCTGGGCGGACAACGGATGGACAACGGACGGAAAGTGATTAGTAAAGCTCCCCTTGAGCAAAAATTGGAAAACTAACCAACAACAGGCACAACAAAGGCCCTAAGTCAGTAACAGATCAACAACCACCTGATGCAAAGCTAGATCTTCATATGACGAAAAAACAATGCATCTGGTAGAAGATGCAAGAATACAAAACGCTCTGAACAGAAATGAACAGGACGTAAACATAGGGGATAAACGGAATACCTATTCCGTTTTACAAGTTAAACTCCGAAGAATTAAAAAAAAAATTCTTCAATAAAAAAGCTGAAAGAGCTTGGGAGTATAACAGAAGGGCTCAGGAGAGGGAAGGGAAGTAATACTAACAAAAACAACAGTGGAGTCATATTATAAACTCAACATTCAGAGGCATATCTCAAAATTGGGGAACATGAATAATTTTACATAAAAATTATCAAGTTACAGCCCTGAACATCCAACATCACCATTATTCAGTTCCAGCATCCTCCTACACTGTTGATTCCATGAAAACCTTTCACTGATTTGTGTCTGGCATCTTCAAAAATGAGAATTTATACCACAGATGTCAGTTCAAATGTTTACTGACTTGGGCCAAACAGAAGAATGATGTTGGTGCCAATTCCAGTCTCTTCCTGGGTACTGCGCATGCGCAAGTACTAAAAGTATGGAGGGCCAGATAGCACTTTTAATTTTCTGTATTGTATGCAAATTTTGGGGATTGGGGGGTTCAAAATTTGTGTTTGGCCCTTAATAATATTGAAGATGCACCAGCTAAGTCTGGGCCTTTGGTTTCAGTATAAAACTATTGATCTGTAACTACTCATCAGGAAGCTACATACAAAAAGACATTTCAATATTTCCATCCATAGCTAAAAAAAGTGCAGAAAACCTGTTTTAATTGTCAAATTCCTAAGTTCAAAGACAATAACTTAGTAATAAACCAACTGAGAAGAATGAAATTTATTTATTGGGGTTTAATGGCACTTTCAAAAGCCAGGGTCACCCCGTGTTGGACAGTTTTATGGTGGAGTAAAGCCCAAGTACCCGGAGAGAACCATCGAGAAACAGCGAGCAAATATCAGACTCCCCAACATATTAACTCCACACAAACGGTTAGCATTGGTTGAAGACAAGTGCACCATCAAGGTGCAGTACACCTTAGTACACAATGCCACCGTGTCCCCACATGGGCAACTGGGATTAAGTGTCTTGCCCAAGGACACAGCGTGGTTGCCACAGGTGGGATTCAAACCGAGGACACATAGACTTCCAGCCTGCATCTCTACCTACTAAGCCGCCATGATCCCAGCAGAATGGAATTGAAACGTGATCTCTAAGTACCCACCAGGAAACGACATACAAAAAATCATTTCAATATTTCTATAGATACAGTACAGTCGCCGTGGACTGGTCATAATCCATACATGGGCAGTGATGTACACGCATGCTTTTACCAGGTAACAGAAAATCATCATCAATAAAATTTTAATTTATGAAGCACCAGATTGTACCCTGTGCTTCATTAATTAAATTTTTGATGATTATTGCTGTAAACAGGGTTTGAAATCTAATATCATTGCATCTGTGGAAATATTGCCCACCCATGACAAGTGACCAGTCCATGGTGGCCGTACTGTAGCTGAAACAAAGTGTGGAAAACATGAGACAGATGGATGGATGAACAAAAGGACAAAGGAATGGACAGACAGGCTGATCACTAAAGGGCACCCGCTGTAGACAGTGGGCCCCAATAACAGACACTGCTTCTCAAAATGCACTGCAAATCTGACCATATCAACAACCAACCTATTTATTCCAGGGTTCATACAGCCAAGCAAGGAACAAATTCAAGGCTTTTTCATAGTCTTTTTCAATGCCTTAATGACAATATACCGTAACAAACAATTAAAATCTTACCTTGAAATATATTCCGACATGACCTGTCAGTGAACATTACTTGAAATATACTTCCAATATTGGAATTTGTGTTGCACAACTGGCCATTTACAATTGTGTTCAATGTACAGATTATTTCCGCCATTAGTGTGTCGTTTTTAATGATAAAATGTTCTAATTGTGATTTGCTGCACAAGTACTTGTCAAATGAGTTCGATTATGAAATAAAACACGTTTCCCAGGGGAACCAATGCGAATATCACCACACAAATTTATACTGTCAACATAACATTGACTTTGCTGATGGGACTGCTGAGCACTTTCCCCATTTTTGATATCTTTTTTTGCACACAGAACAATATGCTGTTTGTATTTGTACATCTTTTTTGTGCTGCTTGACCCTGTTAATAGGGTATTCCCATTGTTAAAATTCTCTTTGTGTCCAATTCCTGACAAAAAGAGATGATGTCACTGTTCTAAGTGCATATTAAAACCAAAGTGTTGAGAGAGCAAACCAAGTAACTCCAGGAAAAATGTACACTTGCATACTCGACAAACCATTTCAACTTTTTATGACTCCCTTTTTTCTATTATTTCTTGGGTTTTTTTATTTCAGGTTTTACTTTGTTTAAATAAAAGTGCTAAGCATGTCACTTATACTGACTCTTGAAGTGTTTTATAGAAATTCATGACTTTTCAAAAGTCAGTTTTTAAGTACTTTTTGGGGCAAACTTACATTTCAAGGACTTTTCCTTCAAGGCACAGTGTGAAATTCAAGAGTTTTTCAAGATTGTGCGAACCCTGTATTTGTGAAGACATGTATATTAATAGATAATTTATTGAACAGTTTTGCAATCTGGCAAGTGGATGGTTACTACATTTATATTTCTAAACAAACATATGAATGTTAGAACACCATGGATATTTTCTACAATGGAAGTTATTCAAGTATAAATTTTGCTGAAAAGCCTATGGTACAGCAATGTGATGCGATTGATCAGTTTATGATAACACAAAGTGATTTCCAATGCTGTCGTGTTACTAAAATACCAGTCTTTTCAACCCCTGAGTATATATTAGCACAGAGATAGATAAAGACATATAAAGAACCAGTTGAAATAAATTGGAAGCATAACCAAAAGAAAATGACAGCAAGCCTTGATTTGTTTGGTTTCTCATCGCAAAATGCAAAGCAAACATTGTGAGCTGTAATGCAATAGCTGGAACTGATTAGGTTTTTTTTTATTTCAGGATAAAATCTACGAACGCAAAAAGTATTCTCACAATCGCCGAGTTGGATAGTACGATGTACAATGAGTGGGCAAATAGCATACTTTTTTTATCATGAACTGTAGCTTGTAGAGCATATACCACTTCTGATTGGTGGGTGGGGAAATCCTGATGACGTTGAACTGGAATGTCAGGGACATGTGTTTACGTATTTTTGGGGAAATAAACACATGTCTCATGAAACTGAAAGTACAATTTGTACTGGAAAATTGCTAAGGAACTGTTGTGCAAATAGGCTAATACCGTCACACATCTTCAAAACTTGGTCGTAATTCTTCCAGTCAGTGTATAAGTGGCAGTCACACCATCACATGCTGGAAATGTCGAAGATTTGAACCAGCATGGTCAGGTAAGGTAAATTGTGTATTGTTTTATTACTCTCCAGGTCATTCAAGTAATGGTTAACAGTTACTGCTAGTGAGAGAGAATTTGGATTTTTGAAACATGGTGTTGAAAAAACGTAATTTTCACTGTTCAAAAAACCAAGAAGATTCTCACACCAAAGCCACCATAATGCTTCATTTAATAGTACATCCCCCCTCCCTCCCTCCCCCCCCCCCCTCCCCTCTCAGTGCATTTCGAGAACTGGATCCTAAGCTACAAAAAAAGCTGCTAATCAATTTTCTGTGAACAAATCAAGGCCTGTACACACAACAGTTTTTTTTTCCTTGGTAGGAAACGCAATGCAGACATCCTTTATTGTACAGCTCTCAACTTAGATACAGTGCTGTGATTACCAAAGTGGACAGACAGTCTTCACCAATATATATTGTATTCAACTGCAACTCATCTGTTTGAGCAAGGTAATCAAAAAGGTGGAATATTTCAGAATGGAATCCAAGTAGTAATTTTGGAAGCGGGACCTCATTGGGCTCTTCTTCTATCATGAGAGAAGAAGAGTTCAAGAGGAGACATTTTGTAGGGTTTCAAGAACATCTCAATGATTTGAAAATTTCCGCATCAGCAAGATGCCAATCAAATCAAATCGTCAGAATGATTTCAAATCAAATTGACTTTCAAGGCTTCACAGAGCCTTAATCACAGCTGATTTATCCAAAACAAAATGTGATAACATTGAAACTCAGATGCTATTTTGGGCTTTTTTTCTTGACTCGGTCTTGATTTTGCAGACTCACGATTTTGAGAATTACAGATATGCAATGAAGTGTGCAGTGAGTTTCAAATCCAGTTACGCCATTTTGTTTTTTTGTTTATCAACCAGGATTTGATTGAACTATGATAGAAAGCATGGCATAGCCTTGGTGGATGGATATCACGCCAACTGGTAGAGAGCTAAATTATCTTTGGTCATCAAAATTTGTTCATATGTCTTTGTCTTGCAACAATTTATGGGAGAGTGCCTATGGGCACTCTCCAATAAATTGTAACAAGGCAAATCCAGGCAGACTAAATAATTTCACTTCAGAAATAACATGAACCTCATCCACAGAATATGGAGCTTTTAAGTTGTGGTACCTACACAGCAGAATAAAGCCCAAATATGGGCTTCCAGCACTCTACCAGTTAATGTAATAATAATCACAAAAAAGTAAAAAAATTTATAGTAATTTATATATTTTTTTATACTTACCAATGACCCAGACTTAGCTGGTGCAAACTCATTAAATTCAGGGACAAACCAAATTTTGCCCCCCTAATCCCCAAAATTTGCATCAAAAACCAAAAAATTGATGTCCTGGTAGGTCCTCCACACTTTTACTGTACTGCGCACACGGAGTGTCAAGGAGGTCTCGAAATTCCCGCCAAAATGTCATTCTTACGACCAGTGCCTGGTAAGTGTTATGCACGCAGCGGGGAGGCAAGAGTTCCCAACTCCTGGGAGGGCCATCCCCGTCTGGGGCATTGGTAAGTATAAAAAATATATAAATTACTATAAATTTTTTAACATTTTTATACTGTACCAATGACCCAGATTTAGCTGAATAGTAAACAGGCTGGAGGGACCAGGACATAAAGGAAAATCCAATAGACTCAATTACATATAACAGAATTATCGCCTCAAGGAGAAAAGGAGAGATAGGATTTATATGTATCTTTCTTATTTTTATCAAAAAAGAAAGACACAAAACCATTCCGTAATTGAGCACAAATACATCAATGATCTCTATTAATATCCAGTATAACCCTTTATACTAATTATTTTTAAAGGTAAGCCAATAAATAAAGACAGTCCAGAGAAATGAGACTCTTTATACTCATTAAAAGTGTCCAAGGATTGTATATTAACGCCCATTTGACACGTGACATATACAAATGCATAACACCGAGCTACACTTTAAAAATATTACATGACATGAGTAAACATTAGCTTTACACTTTAAAACCATCCCGGTACCGACTCGGAATTACTTACTCTGCGGGAGGTATTCCCTTGCTTTTCACTATAAAGCAGGTGACCTAAGGGAACACCCGACCCCCCCCCCCTCCTTCCCCTTGCCCTGGGTCAAATACCCCAGAGCGAAAAGGGCAGCAGGACAGAGTCACTGCCGGAACAGAAAACCTACATAACTATAGTTGCAACTGTTTAGTGGACGATATTCTGCAACAGATAACGGACCTAAACAATGCAGATCTCCAGAAATGGACTCAATATTTCTAAGATAAAAATTAGTGAAAGTGGAAGGTTGAGGCCAATATGCAGCCTTCATTAAATCTGTAATAGCAACACTATTAGCATAAGCTTAAGATGTTGATAGAACTCTTACTTCATGAGCCGAAATCCTGAGAGCAGACTGCTGAGAAGAAGATAACTTTTCATAAGCAGTACGTACAGTTAATTGAATCCATCTAGGAATAGAATGAACCATAATGTCCTTTCTATTAGGCATCAAAGTCAAAAAGAAACGTTTACGTCCCTTTCTAATAAACTCAGACCTATGTTTAAAAATACGTATTGCTCTAACAGGACAGAGTAAAGGCCTACGTCCGTCTGAAGACGGAAAGGCCCTAACAACAATAGGTTCCGGATACTTATTAGGAGCCTGATTCTTAGCCAAAAATCCAACATTAGTAGTAAAAGTAATAGTATTACCAACACTACGATAGTGAGAATCATCTACTGATAAAGCATGAAGCTCACTAACTCTTCTAGCAGAAGAGAAGGCTAAGAGAAAAGCTGTCTTATATGTTAAGAATTTGAAATCCACTGTATCAAGAGGCTCAAAAGGTGCTTCTTTTAGCTTGAGAAGAACCCATGCTAAATTCCATTTCGGAATTAATCTAAGAGTTCTAGGTCTATTTATCGAAAAATTTCTAACTAATTTGGATAAAGAGACATTAGAACCAATCATTAATGTATCATGGTGAGCGTAGGTATCAGATAACATAGACCTATAACCCTTGATCGTAACAGGCTGCAGTTTGATCTCGTCAAACAAATAGACCAGGAAATTAGCAATGTCAGGAATGGAGGGATCATAAACATGCACCGAGTGATCCCTACACCACTGGCGAAAGACCTTCCACTTAGCAGCATAATTTAGTGAAGAGGAGGTCCTCCTGCAGTTAAAAATAGCATCCACTGCTCGTCCTGTAAAACGCTTACTGTGCAAGAGGGACAGCACAACGGAAGTACTTGAAGGTTGAGACCTTGCAGATTGTGGTGAAGCGTGCGCAATTTCCCCTGCGACAGAACATCCTCCCGTGGAGGAAGCTTCTGCGGCATGTCCCACAACAGACACCTGAGTAGATTTATCCACGGTCTCTGTGGTGACAGAGATGCTACCAACAGAATCTTGCAGTGGGATTGCTTTATCTTGAGCAATATCTGCTGAATTAGTGGAGCCGGAGGATACGCGTATCCTATTATCCCATCCCATGGAATCGACAGAGCGTCTACTGCAAACGCTTGAGCATCTGGACATGGGGACACGTAAGTCTGCAACTGATTGTTGAGATACGTCGCAAACAAATCTATCATTGGTCGCAAATCAGATTGAAAACCTGTTTGTTGAGAGTCCATTCTGACGGCAACAGGCGATCCTTCCATGAAAGGGAGTCTGCTAACACATTCAGACGACCCGGAATATGACGGACTGATAATAGAACCTGATGTTCCACTACAAACAGAAGGATTCTTTCCGTTAGATTGAACAGAATGGAATGAGTGCCTCCCTGATTCCGAATATACGCCACTACCGCCGTATTGTCGGACAAAATTTGAACGTGTGTGTTCTGAATAACGTCCATCCAATGACGCAACGCAAGTTGACATCATTTCTTTCATATTTATGTGCTTGCTTAAGAATTGAGGATCCCAAAGACCCTGGCACCTCGAATCTGACAGGCATAGTGTCATGCCCCATCCTGTTTGACTGGCATCCATCATGATAGTAAAACTCGGATCCGGCAAATGCAGTGGAACCACTGAATGTCTACCCAAGTCTGAATCTCTTGTTTCGCTAGGTCTGACAAGAGGATGTCCGCATCGAGCGAATGAGTCTTCACTTTCCAATTCTGAGTCAAAAAGATTTGGAGAGGACGAGTGCGTAGCCGCCCCATTGGAATGAGATCTGCGGCAGCTCCGCACAGACCTATCAGTCTCATGAATTCTCTCGCTGTAACCTTCTCTGAGTTTAGACAATAGCGAGCATAACAATTGACTAATTTCACTCTGGTTAACAGCAGATGAACGAGATTATTGTGCGTCTCGAAGCTCATCCCCAGGTGGGTGAATGACTTGGACGGCACCAGATCCGACTTCTGTTCGTTTACTATAAAACCGAGACGCCGGAGCAATAGTAGAAGATTCTGCACATCGTTTTGAAGCGATAACTCATTGCTGTACCTCTGAAGAATATCGTCCAGGTAGGCCGACGTTACCGCAGACGAATGAGCTCGGAAGTAAGTCATGACCGAGTTCATTATCCGAGTGAAAGCCCAGGGTGCTAGATTCAGACCGAAGCACATCACACGGAACTGATATATACCACCCCTAGGACAGCGAAACGAAGAGACTTTCTGAATGCCAGATGTACCATGAGATTTATGCTCGCAGCATAGTCGTTCACTCGAATGCTCGTTCTGAACGATCGAATGGTCTCCATATAAAATTTTGGAGCCACAATCAGCTTGTTTATCCAGCTTAAATCTATTACTGGACGGAATGAGCCATCTGGTTTGGGAACCAGAAACAGATGGCTGTAGAAACCTGGAGATTCCTGGTTTTCTACGACCTCTATCACGTTCTTCAGTAAAAGAGACTGCACTTCTAAAAGAAGAGCGTCTCTTTTTAGAATATTTGACGGAAGTTGAGTCCATCTTGGACTTCGAGTTAACGGAGGCTTTCCTTTGAAGGACAGTTTCAATCCTTCCGCAATTACCCTTCGAACCCAAGGGTCCTCCATAATCAATTCCCAATTTTGTAAATAACTCGACAACCTTCCGCCCACAGGAACGAGACAGAGGTCTACACCATCACTTCCTGGACCTGCGAGGCTTGTGGAAGGAGAAACCACGTCCTCCCCGACCCGCACCTCGTGCCCTCGACCTGGGGGCGTCTGACCTATTACGGCCAGCGTTACGGCCCCTGCTAGAGTTGCTGCCTTGACGGTCTCGAGAATAAGGCCTAGAGGGCGGGAACCCACCTCTAAAGGAACTTCCCCTGGACGTGCTCGTCCCAGAAGATCCAGGCCTACTTTTTTCTGCTGGTTCCGACTTACTAGAAGCGGACTTAAAAAGCAGAAAGTCTGAAGCTTTCTTAGTTAACTTATCGTAAATAGCAGAAAGCTTGCCATCAAAGAGAAGCTCTCCGGAGACCAGAGCGACTCTAAGAGAGTTTTTCACCTTACTATCCACTCTTGTGGACGTAGCTAGGGTTCCGCCATGTCTAAGCAACTCCAAATTAGCCACTGAAAGGGCGGAGTTATATGTAGAATAGGCAATAGCCCTTGATAGAACTCTCAGAGACATTTGTACGTCCTGAAATTCTTGCCCTTCAAGGCGTAACAATAATGGTCTGGTAAGGTGATCTGCGTACGAGAGTGCATCTAAATTTGCTCTATTCGAAGATATTGTAGTTTCCAAGATAGAGCTGTGAACAGACATAGATGACGGCATGGATAGATCTTCAGCCTGGTCGTCTAGATGCAGAGGAACTCTCTGAATGCCCTGTCCTGCCGTTTCAAACCTATTCCTGGCATTAATGAAAGGCAGATTCACAGCATTAGCCGATAGGAAAGCTGGCTTGCCCGATTTACCGGCAAGTTTATTGATAGCGTTGTTTAAAAGTTTAAATGTCCGTGAGACATTCCTGGACTGAGATGGAAACTCTGGGACGGTGTCCCTAAACCGATTAAAAAAATCGGTGTCCAGTGGCGCTATAAGCCTCCTATCAGACTGAGCAGCATCCTGGTCCACTGGAACAACATCAGAAAGAAAATGCCGGATTAACTCGATGGCGATTTTGTGTTGTTCCGAAAGGGAGAACTCCAATTCATCCATATCCCTTTCGCCATCCTGACAGACCTCCTGGATATCTCGGTCGTCCTCTCCCGATCCAGCTGCGGAACGTACCGACCCAGCATCATCAGATTCTTCCTGCTCTGATAGGGCTTCTGCCTGATGCTGCTATGATTTGTGCTATCTGCGATAGCACGTCCGTTAACGAGGCCTGCGGAGCTGCGGTCTTGCGTGATTTAGCCGCAGGAAGCTCCATGGACGTTGTCTCCTGCATACCTCTCTTATGCAAACGTCCAGAAGAAGGTGGCCTCGAATCCCTGGCTACCGGATGGCGTGACCTGGCTGTCGAGGAATCTCTGGAAGGCGATGCCGGCTGGATATCGGCGGTCACATAGCCGAGGTTCGGTCGAGTGCGCTGAGGTGAGGAGGAAGCCGTTGATATAGCCTCTCCGGACTGTTTATACACCGGAGCATCCTGAGGGGTGGACATAAGCTCCGACTGAGGAACATTTTGTATGACAACATCCGGACCGCGATGTTGTTGTACGAGAGAGAGAGACCTCTCTCGCTAACAGCCCATGCGGAGCTGGACGAGCTAGGAACCGAACCCAAAGGCTTCTTCCATCCTAAACCAAGATCCGTCGTCACTGGGTGTGCCTGAGGAATGTTTATAGTGCTCGCAACACCCTTAATTCTTTCCTGGACCGCAACGGACGAACCTGGGTGCTGTACCATTTTGGATGCGGCACCGGGCGAGCTAGCAGACGTAGACACCAACGCCGTCGACCCTACGGAGGGCCTCTCTATGAGCACTTTTGCCGCTAGCTCTTCTCTGGATTGTGATGACGGACGCGCACTGGAAGACGACATCACGGAAACATCACACAATTCTTGTTCCTCTGAAAAAGAGAGGGAAAAACTTGAGTGACCTTGCGGAGAGAGGACTAGCATGTCCTGCTCCCCACTAACAATATACTGTGACACACGTGTCCAACGTTTGTCATCCCATTTGGAACATAAAGAACAAGGCTTAGTGCAGGTACACTGACTACAATTGATGCAGAAATCATGAGAATCAGAGGAAGATTTCCTTCCATTACAATTTGAACAATAATCTTTCATTGTAAAAATAATCAATCACAGTACCCGCAATAAACCTTGAAAACAAAGATACATAGTATAGAAATCCATTATAATAACATGAAAAAACAATTCAAAAAGAACAAATTTTTGAAAAAAATTTTTCAGAAGAGCCCAAGTTCCCAAAGGGAACCCAGAGCCCAAATGGATCCCAAAAAAGCCTAAGTGTGGACAAAAATTTTAAATCATTCTGAAAAAATTAATGCAACTTTTACGGACAATATTAATGTATCTTAATATGAATAATCAATGCAGAAGACAAGGAATCACTCATCAGAAGTAACCGTTGTTAACATAAGCAAACAGTGTAAACAAACCAGAAAACTGACTCCAGGCACTGGTAAACATGCATATGGCCCAATAATCAGTGTCCAATTTAAACACTATCCGATGCTAAACAGAGCCTTCCCCAGAAGAGACTGCAGAGCATCAGATGGTAGATGCAGACCTAAACGCCTGAACACCCCTAGGGTGAGGACGTAAACATGGGGACAGAACAGAAAAAAAAAAATTCTGTTACCAAGCCAAAACTCCCCAAAAATTTTTAGTAATAAAAATTACAAAAATAAGCCAAAAGCATGGGAGAATGGCAAGGGGTGAATGATGGAAAGGGAGAGAGGAAACACTGAACAAACAATGGAACATTCATGGCAAGAATGACAACAGCTGGGCTATGCCTCGAAAATAGGCAACATGAATAAAATTTTATAAAAAAATTTTAAGTTACAGCCCTGAACATTGAAAACCACTGTTTTTCTCCTCTCCTCATCCTAAATGCACTTCCTATCCACCATTTCTCTCATAATTATATGTCTGGCATCATTAAAACTGAGATTTACAGCACAAATATCAGTGATGTGACACTGTTTACAGGGCCAAACAAAGAATGACATTTTGGCGGGAATTTCGAGACCTCCTTGACACTGCGCATGCACAGTACAGTAAAAGTGTGGAGGAAGAAATTGAAACAGATTGTGAGAATGTTGCGTGGATGAGGCTCAAGTCTTCTCAAAACCTACTTTTGGGGGCAGTATACATTCCACCGACCAATACAAGGTACTGCAATGATAACTGGTCATCAGAACTAGAGAACGGTTTGAACACACTGAGGGAGGACGGGGAGCTGGTTTTATTAGTTGGGGACTTTAACGCAAGGACGGGGGCGCTGACTGATTTCGATAATTACTTAACTGAATCTTCAGCGTGGCACCAGGTACCCGGTGATTCTCTAGAATCATTGGGGAGTTATATACTTGAAACTCCAGATATGGAAAATACGAATTATTGCATGGATCGTTGTTCGTTGGACAAAGGGAGACCAAATGGTTATGGATATAAACTGATTGATTTCTGTCGAAATAATAACCTATTTATTCTGAATGGGCGTTGTGGTAAAGATATGTCGATAGGAAAGCTTACTTGTCGTGACGCTAGCGTGGTTGATTATGCTATTGGAAATCTAAATGTACTGCGTAAAATCTGCGACTTTGATATTTTAGAGTTTTCACCTCTCTACTCGGACGTTCACTGTGGAATAAACATTGATATTGATATTCCTTTTGTACGTAGGTGCCACCAGCGAGGGTTAAATAGCAAAGTTGTACCCCAGATGGGCATTAAACAGATTAGACGATGGGTTGATGATAGAGCACATGACTTTACCAATAACTTAAGTGTGGCTAACATTGGGAGGATTCGGGAGGATATAGCTTCCCTTAACCCCCTAAATGTCTCCCACACTGAAGTTGATTCTATATGTAGAGAAGTAACAGCTGTACTTACACAATCTGCCGAACAGACATTTGGCTTTAAAAAACAGTCTAGAATAAAATCCGAAAATTCAAAGCATAAACCCTGGTTTGATAACGAATGCCGAAAAAAACGACGGTTATTGAACCGAAAGAAAAACATACTTCGAAATTGCCCTAGTATATGTAACAAAAAGAGTTTAGGTACCATCACAAAAGATTATAAAATCTTACTGGATAGAAAAAGACGACAATGGAGTGATGAAAACAATCGCACTCTGAGGTCTCTCTGTAGTAAATCCACAAAAGGTTTTTGGGATAAATTGAAACGGCTTAACGGGGACCATCGGAAGAGGCAGGACAACGTAGTTGAGCTGAAAGCCTTCTTTGAACATTTTAAAAATTTAAATATCGAAACTAGCCATTCAAATTTGAATTCACAGATCGGGGAGCTATATGAGGAGAACTTTGTTAGCGAACTTAATGAGCCAATAAGCCAATAAGCGAGGAAGAAATCTCATGTCTCGTTAGGAATCTGAAGAATCAAAAGGCCCTGGGCATTGATGCATTCTGTAATGAATACATTAAGAACACAATAGACAAAATGTTGCCCACTTATAAATTACTCTTTAACCTGGTGTTAGATTCAGGCCATTATCCCGATGAGTGGGCGATAGGAATAATTAAGCCACTTTATAAAAATAAAGGTGACATAAAAAGCCCAGACTCATATAGGGGAGTCACCTTACTAAGCTGCCTCAGTAAAGTGTTCACAGCGATCCTCAATAATAGACTTGTAAATTTCTCAGAACAGATATCACTGATTAAAGATAACCAGGCAGGGTTTCGAAAGGGGTACTCGACAGCAGATAATATTTTTGTTCTGAGTAACCTAACGGAAATCTACCTATCAAGTGGACGTAAGCTGTACTGCACCTTTGTTGATTTTCAAAAAGCCTTTGACACAGTTTGGAGAGAAGGGCTATGGCTGAAAATGTTAAAGGCAGACATTAATGGGAAAATATTTAAAATTATCAGGGGAATGTATAGTACAATAAAATCGTGTGTAGTGCAAGATGGGGAATGGTCAGATTTTTTCTTTTGTAACTGTGGTGTTCGGCAAGGAGAGAATCTATCCCCATTTCTATTTTCCTTGTTTTTAAATGACTTAGAAGACTTCCTGCATGACTGTGTTGTTGAAGGAATGTCATACCTGGACGAGATTTTCTATGATAGATTAGGGCAACATCTAAAATTGTTATGCATTCTATATGCCGACGACACCCTCATATTAGCAGATACTGAAGAAGGTATGCAACGAGCCCTTGATGCCTTCTCTGATTATACAGATGCATGGGAACTCACAGTAAATACCACAAAAACAAAGGTTATGATATTTAGCAGGGGGAAAACCAAACGTCAGCCTGTTTTTCTCTTGAACGATAAACAATTGGAAGTTGTAACTGAATTTACCTATCTGGGTGTCCTATTTTTCCATAACGGCAGGTTCTGTCAACATATAAAGAAACTAGTTAGGACCGCTACAAAGGCCATGTATGGGCTTTCTAGCAAAGTGAGAAAGTTAAATTTACCTATTGATTTAACATTGCAACTGTTTGATTGCACAATTCAACCAATAATGCTGTATGGATGTGAAGTGTGGGGTACAGAAAAAATAAACTGCCTTGAATCGGTGCACTTAAAATTCTGTAAAATGATATTATCGATGAAAAGCAGTACTCCCACTTACATGGTTTATGGGGAGCTTGGGCGTTTTCCAATCAACATAGCGCTAAAAATGAGAATGTTGGGGTATTGGTCATGTTAAGTCCCGGGGGCTCTTTAATTGCGAAACAGCTGTATATGCTGATTGTACAACTGGACGCCTCAGACGGTATATTCAATGGTAAGTTAAAATGGATAAACACTGTCAGAAACATTTTACAAGAAGCAGGTCAAAATAGCTATTGGATTAATCACGAACCCCTCTCTAGAGCCAACATGAAGCAAATTAATCGCACCTTAATCGACCAGTTCTTCCAAAAATGGCAAGAAAGTGTCTCCATATCTACAAGAGGTGAATTTTATTGCCATATCAAAGAATTTCCAAACCTTAGCAGGTATCTAATAAATTTGCACCCGTCCTTGTCCGAGTATCTCCTGAAAATTAGAACCGCTAACCACAGACTACCAAACAAAACTAATAAATGGCAGAAATATAATGAGTATAACAATAGTGGCCTCTGTTCGGTATGTTCAAAAATAGGTGATGAGTATCATTTCATTGTGGAATGTAAGCTCGTAAAAGATTTACGCGAAAAATACATCCCCGAGTATCACTGGCATTACCCCTCACCTAGAAAATTATATGGGCTGCTAAGCTTAGATAATACCCAGGTACAGAAGCGTTTGTGTGTATTCCTTAAAAAGGGCTTTCAAAGATTGAAATCTCTAAGGTAATGACCAGGATGATGATAGTGACTGTGATAATCTTATCACGGCCGTTATCATGATCGTGGTTAAATATCATAATTACGGTGACCCATGGAACTCAATCCAAACAAAGCCTGTATAATCACGATGAAGCCAGTGATGTGATGTGATGTGATGTGATGATGACGACGAACGTGATTTACGACGATGACGATGATAGTGACGATGGCAACATTGGTAATGACGACAACGACATGGACGATGGCGACGATGACGTCGACGATGGTGATGATGATGACGATGGATGATGATGATGGGGATAATGATGATGATGGTGATATAATGATGTTGGGACATTGGGAGATTGGCAAGTCGTAGCGGATCTCTTGCCCCTTTGTGGCAATATTTGTAAATACACGTATTATTAAATTGTTTCTTTATGAACATCTGTAACACCTCTCTTTGGTAAAGGCAGAATAAAGTAAAGGTAAAGGACCTACCAGGACATCAATTTTTTGGTTTCTGATGCAAATTTTGGGGATTGGGGGGGGCAAAATTTGGTTTGGCCCTGAATTTAATGAGTTTGCACCACCTAAGTCTGGGTCATTGGTACAGTATAAAAATATTAGTGTTCAACCGATGATCGGAATCAGCCACCCCCATTGGTCGATTGTGGGCAATCGGATAACAACAGCAATGGCTCCTGGAACATCGGTCCAACCAATTGTTGCCAAGCATTTTTTGTGATGATTCATTAACCACATTTTATTAGGCTTTTCCCTCTGGAAAAGACTATTGTTTTTCTACGGATTATTATTTTTTTTTTTATTTTTTTTAGGCTTTTCCCTCTGGAAAAGACTATTGTTTTTCTACGGATTATTATTTTTTTTTTTGGGGGGGGGGGGGTGGGGGGGGTGGGGGGGGTGGGGGGGGGTTGTTTTTTTTTTTTTTTTTTTTTTTTTTCTACACATTTTTGTCCGTACGATTCAGAAGCCATTTTTGAACCGATTTTCACACAATTTGGCACACGCATAGAGTGGCAAAAAATCTAACAAGAGCACCGCTGGGCATTGCATCATACGCCCGTGAACTGTTCAAATTGTACCATTTTAACACATTTGCAATTTTTTTAGAGTGCGAGAAATTTATACTGGCATATATATATATGTTACGGTCATTTGAGAAAAAGACTAACAAGTCTGAAGCCAATCGAAAAACAAATACTAAAGTTATCATCCGGAAACCAAATATTTGACGAAGAATTCTAAGTCCAACAGGGGCCATAATTCAGGCAAAAATTGTTCAGACCGACCCCATATTCGAACTTGATCTGTATTTTGTTGTGATTAAACCACATACCAAGTTTGGAGCCGATCGGAAAACAAATACTAAAGTTATCATCCGGAAACCAAATATTTGACGAATTCTATGTCCAACAGGGGCCATAATTCAGGCAAAAATTGTTCAGACCGAACCCATATTCGAACTTGACCTGTATTTTGTTGTGATTAAACCACATACCAAATTTGGAGCCGATCGGAAAACAAATACTAAAGTTATCATCCGGAAACCAAATATTTGACGAATTCTAAGTCCAACAGGGGCCATAATTCAGGCGAAAAATGTTCGGACCGACCCCATATTCGAACTTGATCTGTATTTTGTTGTGATTAAACCACATACCAAATTTGGAGCCAATCGGAAAACAAACACTAAAGTTATCATCCGGAAACCAAATATTTGACGAATTCTAAGTCCAACTGGGGCCATAATTCAGGCGAAAAATGTTCGGACCGACCCCATATTCGAACTTGACCTGTATTTTGTTGTGATTAAACCACATACCACATTTGGAGCCGATCGGAAAATAAATACTAAAGTTATCATCCGGAAACCAAATATTTGACAAATTCTAAGTCCAACTGGGGACATAATTCAGGTGAAAAATGTTCGGACCGACCCCATATTTGAACTTGACCTGTATTTTGTTGTGATTAAACCACATACCACATTTGGAGCCGCTCGGAAAACAAATACTAAAGTTATTGTTCGGAAACCAAACGGACGGACGGACAGACGGACGGATGGACGGACGGACGGACAACGCCATAACATAATACGTCCCGTTTTTTCAAACGGGCGTATAAAAATGTACCGAAGCGGAATTTTCGATTTAACCCTTATTTCGCCAGAATTGGCAAAAAACTGCCAAAACTGGGGTTTATCGGCACTTTCTCGAAACACGTCTTTAGGATTTTTTAAAAATATTTATAATTACTAGACCTGCCTATGACACAACCTTTGATACACACGACATATTAGGCGATGCATATGGTAACCCTCCACAGGCTGCCAAACATCGAAATTTTGATGAAATGGGCCGGTTTCAGACCCCCACAGCACCCAAACAATACCCGAGAGGTAAACATAACTTCCTGTATTGGAAGTGGAATTCACCGAGGATCATTTTTGTATGTAATAAGGGTGTTCAGAAAACCAAGTGTTAACCCGTTTTGGTCTGGTTAAACAGCAATACCCAAAAAAAGCTCAAAACTTCATGTTTTTTGTGGATTTCTCTAAACGAGTCTTGTAGATTTTCAAGAAAAATTGGTCACTCTCAGGTCTTGGTGTGACATTACAAGTTGCATGGATAAAATATTCCAGTCAGCATTAGTTAACCCTCCCCCAGCTGCTAAACGTAAAAATTGTGATAAAATGGGCTGTTTCTAGACACCAACAGCACCCAAACGATATACCACAGAGAAAGGGGCCTTCATTTATCGGACGCAAAATTGATCGGAAAATATTTTTGAAAGTGGTAAGGGTATTCAAAATTTGACGTCTTAACCCATTTTGGACTGGTTAAAGAGAGATACCCATTAAAATCTTAAAATACCCGTTTTCTGTGGATTTCTCTAACAACATCTTGTAGGTTTTCAAGAAAAATCGGCTATTTGCAGGTCTTGGTGTGACATTACAAGTCGCATGAACAAAATATTCCGGTCAGCATTAGTTAACCCTCCCCGGGCTGCTGAAGGTCAAAATTGCGATAAAATGGGCTGTTTTTGCACACCAACAGCACCCAAAGGGTACACCACAAAGAAAAGTGCCTTCTTTTATCGCGCGTACAATTTATACGGAAACATTTTTGTAAGTAGTAAGGGTATTCAAAAGTCGACGTCTTAACCCATTTTGATAGGCTAAAGAGAGATATCCCTTGAAAGCTTTAAATTCCCATTTTCTGTGAATTTCCCTAACGGTAACTTGTAGGGTTTCAAGACAAATTGACTATTCGTAGGTCTTTATGTGACATTACAAGTTACATGGACAAAATACTCCGGTGAGCATTTTTTAACCATCTACAAGCTGCCAAGCATCGTAATGTTGTTAACATGGGACTGTTTTCAGACACGCACAGCACCTAATGTATACATGAGAGATAAACATAATCTCCTTTGTTTGAAGTGGAATTCACAGAGGACCATTTTTGTAAGTAATAAAGGTATTCAAAAAGCCAAGCGTTAACCCCTGTTGGGGAGGTTAACAGGGATACACATCAAAAGCTTAAAAAATCGTTTTCCCTGGATTTCTACAAACATTTTGTGGGGTTTTCAAGAGAAAATGGCCATTGATAGGTCTTGGTGTCATATGACCAGTTGCATGGATCAATTATTCTGGTAGGCATTTGTTAACCCTTCATGGGCTGCTAAATGTAAAAAAAAATTGAGGAAATAGTCTGTTTTTGGACACCAACAACATCAAATGGAAATGCCACAGAGAAACGTAACTTCTTTTACCGGACGCAAAACTGATAGGGAAACATTGATATTGATATTAACCCATTCTACCATTAATAATGGGTTTTACCTAAACATTTTTTATCAAATCCAAACCGAGTCATTTGAGACAACTATACTCACCTTTCTCATAACATCAATGAAGGAACTTTAGTGAGACAGTAAAAACAATTCATCAGACACTGTGGGGTCAAGAAAAATCATGGAATCTAATCGGGAAAAGCCATGATTCTCCAGAATCATAAAGTCTAGTTATCTTCTGCAATTGTTCAATTGTTAATGATGTCAATGATACAATTCAATAAAATTGAACAAGAGGCCTGCATTGCCAAGCGCTGCTAATCCCCCCCCCCCCCACCCACAATTGGGGAGGGGAGCAGAGATGGGGGGGGTTTCCTCACATTAAAATCACTCGAAATCTGGTCAAACCCATCTTGGAGCAAAAAAAAAATAAGTGCACTGCCACGCGGTGGATCAATATACAGCCGCCTATGGTTGTACTCCATTGACTCAGGTCACAGTAAAAATTACCAGTTGCATTCACTTGGGTGGTAAACGTGGCTCTAAGAGCCACGTTTACTGCCCAAGTGTGCGCAACTGATAATTTTACTGGACCTGAGTCAATAATAATAACATACACATTTATATAGCGCCAAAATTATAGTTCAGAAGATATAGAACCATATTCTAAGGCACTGTACATGTTACTGAGCTTGTGCAAATATACAAACGTAATATATACAGTATCGTACAGTCCAGAACATCACTTATAGGCTTTTTGAAACAGGTATCTTTTGAGATCTTTCTTGAAAAGGTTGACATTTGATAGTCTTTTTAGGTGTTCTGGTAAATTATTCCACAAGTGAGGGCCAGCAAATGAGAATGAACTATCTCAAAATGTCTTACACCTATGTTTTGGAACATGTAGCAGCATATTACCATCGGACCTCAGGTTGTATTGACACACATTCTTGGTATTAAGGAGTTCTTCTAAGTAGGCTGGTGACATGTTGTTTTGTGTCTTAAAAACTAACAATAAAGTTTTGAAAATTATTCTGTACTTGACTGGCAGCCAGTGCAGATCCCTCAAAACAGGAGTGATGTGTTGAGATCATGATACCCTACATACCACTCGGTCTGATGCATTTGTGGAAGGTTGAACAGTAAGGCATTACAATAATCCAAATGTGAAGTTACAAAGGCATGAACTAGGGTTTTTGTTGAGTCTTTGGTGAGGAACTGCCTTATCTGTTTAACTTTGTATAGACCTCTGAAAGCCTTATTGCACATATTTGTAACATGTCTGTCCATAAACATGGTAGAGTCAAAGAAGGTACCAAGATTACATACACTGTTACTTGCACTGATGGCGGAATCTCCTACCTTCACTGAATTGATGTCAACTTTAGTGAGTTGTTGTCGTAAACCAATTATTAGGAATTCAGTCTTATCATCATTTATCATTAATTTGTTTGAAACCATCCATGTGCGAATGTCCGAAATACATGATTCAATAGTTTCTAGAGCTTTAGTTTGATCCTTGATTGATGGTCGAAAAGAAAAATAGACCTGTGTCATCAGCATAACCATGGACGTCAGGCAGGTGAGATTCAATGATGGTGAACATTTTTGAAATAGAGAATAGAAACAGAACAGGACCAAGGCAACTGCCCTGTGGGACTCCACATTCAAGATGGAAGTCTTTGACAGATTACCGTTTATTGATACACGCTGCTGTCTATTCTTCAGGTATGATGATAGCCGGCTAGTAGCAACACCATTAAGTCCAAAATAAGAATTCATTGTCTCTAGCAGAGTTTTATGACAAACAGTGTCAAAAGCAGCACTAAGGTCTAAATGAATAAGCAATGTTACCCTTCCAGACTCCATATATTAAGGAGGATGTCATTCTGAACCTTGAGTAATGCCGTTTCAGTCGAGTGAAATTTTCTGAATTCAGACATGTTGGCCGGTAATGGAGCATGCATATCACTATGTAACATTAGTTGGTCAATTGCGGCTTTTTCACACAGCTTAGAGATGAACGGTAAGTTACTCACTGGTCGTAAGTTTTTAAACACAAGTTCCGCACCTTGTTTGTTCAGAAGAGGATTAACAATTGCTATTTTCCATGCATCAGGCACATATCCTTCTAGCAGAGACATGTTGATCATTTTGTGATTACAGGAGCCAAAGAGTCTACACATGATTTGACAATAGATGTTGGCATTGGGTCGAGTTGACATGAGGCATTTGAGAATTCTTTTATTAATTTGGCTACCTCGTGGATTTCTAAAGGTCGAAAAGTTGAAAGCTCTTTTTCTGATGGTCTCTGGTTGATGTCAATTTTGTCTACATTTATGTTCTTAATTTTTTCTTGAATTAGTTTTATTTTTTTGATGAAGAATTCGCCAAAATGATCAGCTAGCTTTGATGGATCATCGTGCGGTGGAAATGACACACTTTGTTTTTCTGTACACAGATGTTTAACAACTTTAAACAGTTTTTGGCTGTCACCATTACAAGCTTCAACACTTGTGTAGTAAGATTTTCTGGAATCTTTTAGTTTCTTGGAGAATTGATTATGAATAGTCTTATATGCTGCTTCCTCATTGTAAGATTTAGATCTTTCCCACTCTTGCTTTCGACGATTAGCAACAGAGTTTAACAATGTGAAATATGTTCAATTTAATGTAGTTCTTTCGAGTCTCGACTTATCTAGTAGTGAACGGACTGTAATCTATAAAATATGTTCAGTTTAATGTAGTTCTTTCAAGCCTCAACTTGTCTGGTAGTGCATGGTATTACAATTGTAATCGACATCAGAATCGGACGATTGTGAGCTCAAATAACCTGAAATCGGTCAGCAGCAATTTTGCAATATTTTGTTTCAGAAATGATCAGCGTATTGATGTATCTGAGTCATGACCCAATCAGGATCTCTTCATGAAATAGATGACCATTGCGATCACAGTACTGAAACAAGAGCACCACCTAGCGGGGCAACATACGCCCGTCAAAATTGGAACATGCACAAGTTTCTCTTGAAAAGTTTTAAATTTTTGTTGACTCGACTATGTCTGTCCCCTCCTCCAATCATTGCCCATTCCTCTACCCTGTCTAGTGTAAACTGGGTTTCAAATTGTATGCTTGTGTGCACACATTTCATATTGGATCATAACAGCTATAAACAGCGAGGATTCTCGTTGTTTAAAAATAAAATGCAGTTATCTGCTCCTGTTACATGAACAACAATTGATGATCAACATGGGTGCAAAGTTTGAACAATAAAGCAAGTAAAATGTTGAAGGAGTAGGCGACACAATAGTGTAATGTTTCAAGTACTATGTTTCAAGCATAACTCTGGAAATACAAAACAGAGTTACCTGCTCCTGTCACATGTACAACGGCAGTTGGTGATCAACATGTGCGCAAAGTTTGAACAATATAGCATGTAAAATGGTGAAGGAGAAGGGACACAATACTGCCAGGTTTTAAGTACTAAAAGGGGCTTAACTCTGGAACTACAAAACAGAGTTACCTGCACTTGTCACATGAACAATGGCAATTGGTGATCAACATGTGTGCAAAGTTTGAACAATGTAGCATGTAAAATGTTGAAGCAGTAGGCGACACAATACTGTGATGTTTCAAGTACTAAAAGGGGGCATAACTCTGGAAATACAAAATGGAGTTACCTGCTCTTGTCACATGCACAACGACAATTGGTGATCAACATGTGAGCAAAATTTGAACAATATAGCATGTAAAATGTTGAAGAAGTAGGCGACACAATACTGTAATGTTTTAAGTACTAAAAGGGGGACATAACTCCAAAAATGCAAAACAGAGTTACCTGCTCTTCTCACATGTACAACGGCAATTGGTGATCAACATGTGTGCAAAGTTTGAACAATATAGCATGTAAAATGTTGAAGGAGTAGGCGACACAATACTGTAATGTTTTAAGTACTAAAAGGGAGCATAAATCTGGAAATACTAAACGGAGTTACCTGCTCTTGTCACATGCACAACCGCAATTACTGATCAACATTGTTTGTCAAGTTTGAACAATATAGCATGTTAACCTTTGGAGGAGTAGGTGACACAAAAATTCTTTACATATGGACAGTCAGACAGACGGACAACACCATAACATAATATATCCGTCAAAAAATGACGGGCGTATAAAAATGATACAGAATTCTTTTTGAAGGTTTCCTCCAACTTATTTCAACTACTGCAACATACCTTTCGAAATAAGAAAATCAACCACATCAATATTTCCTTTGTCTACAGCACAACAAACTGGATACCATTTACTTGTCTTATCTGAAAGTGTATTCCCTCTAGTGCCAGTACTGTTTCCCGAGCAGGGTCTGTTCACGCTGCAGCTGTTACTCAATATCAACTCTTTCACCTGAGAGAAAAACAAACAGGAACATTTATGACTATGAAAAAACATATATTGTTTCTCAGGCAATTTTTCCCTCAATTTTATGCTGAGGGAGGGAGGCTTTTTTTTTTGTTTATTCACAAAACAGTTCTAAAATAGTTCGAATCAGAAATTTAACTTCTTACACTATTATATGGCAAACCAATGTTTTCAGCAGTGAAAATTTCCCTTATGGTAGTTGAAAATTTAACCAACTATACCTAGTTTGACAGAGCTAACAGAGCTCTATCAAACAAGGTAAAGTTGGTTAAATATTTGTCCAACAAGTGCATAATTATAATAGTGCCATAGATTTCCAGGTGAAAAAGAAGGCGATGAGGTAGATTTTCTATGATGAGGGAGGTGGCCGAGAAACAAAAGCTGTTTTTTTTAATAGCCTTATCTAAAGATTTTAAGGCCCACAGCCTAAGCTATAAAAGCAGACAAAGAATTTCAGTTCACTTTCCCAGGCCTGGCAATATGTGTGAACAATTGTTTAGGTTAAATGGAGGCTCCCACAATTGTAAAATACATACACACATGAACGAACAACAGGTTACAACAAACAGTGACCTATCTAATGAAAATAGCACCTATATGGCATACACATATAAAATAGCATGTGGTTTCCATCTTAAAAGAATTTCCTCCAAAATAAATAGCCACAACCACTGTGTGATCTCGCTTTTGCAGTGTACAAAATTTGATGAGAATGCTCGTTTCGTTTGCGTGGTGGTTATGCAAATTTAGATCTACGTGAACAGATGACCAGTTAGCAAAAAGTTGCATCTTGAATGGTTAAGTCTGAGTCACTTAACTGGTAGAGTGCTAAATTTTTTCTCAGCCTCAAGATTTGTTCACACATTTCGTCCTATTACAATTCATGGGAGAGTGCCATAAATTGTAACAATGCAAATGAATGGAGAAGAAGTAATTTTACTTACAAGATAATATAAAAGGCATCCACAGAATATAAAGACTTCAACTTTGGGCACCTGCAGTTCAGAATAAAGCCCAAATATGGGCTTCTAGCACTCTACTGATTGGGCAGCCGTTCTTGTGTTGTTGTGTCTTGATAGATTTTTAGACTTTTGCCACGAGAGGCTATATATATTTCAATTTCATGTAATATCTGAATTATTTATTGGTGTTGAAGGTCACATATTTCTGCACGATGGCTAATCATGACCACAACAGTTTTATGAGTAGAGGCAGCCGGAGTACCTGGAGAGAACCACCAAGCAATGGTGAACAACTGTCAGCTCCCCAACATACTAACTCCACACAAGCAGGGTTAGCACTGGTTGAAGACAGGTGCACCATTGCCTTGCAGTACGCTGTAATACACAATGTCACGTGGGCAATGGGGGTGAAGTGTCTTGCCCGTGGACACAACACAGTTTTTGCAGGTGGGAATCGAACCGAGGACCTCTCTGCTTAATATATGAATACTTGTTAATGATAAAAAAAAAACAGTTTCCCAAAAATTTTTACACAGACGAGCACAGAGTTAGCCATCTCCAACCTATGTGAACAGACAGACGGTTAGAGTCATTTTTGAAATTTTGCACACTAATTTCCTGGCCTGTTTTCTTTCAACAACACCGAAGAATGTCACCCATCGAAAAAATATGAGAATATTGGATCTCATACAGTACTGCTGCAGTGGACTGGTCACGTTCCAAGGGTGGGCAATATTTCTATTTCTGCACACGCAATATTATTAGATTCCAAACACTAATTATAGCAATATTTAATTATTTATTTATTGTTGTTTATGGTCACATACTTCTGCACAATGGCTAATCATGACCACAACATGGAGATAAAGTCAAGGTCAGTCAATCGTCTATACCCCATGTTGCCTATTTTAGAGGACTCGCACCCCAAGCATTAGTGACTGGGTCCTATTTTACCAGTGAAACAGAGCTTCACTTCCCACGGGGGAATTATAGCAATAATTATAGCAATAATCAACAAAAATTTAATTAATGACGCACCTGAGGCACGAATGTAGGACACTAAGAAACAGGACACTAAGAAACAGGACACTAAGAAACGGACACTAAGAAACGGACACTAAGAAACAGGACACTAAGAAACACTTTTTTTTTTTAAAGTTACAATATTTATATAATTAACACTTTCCAAGCAAATATTTTCAACTGTTAAGTTAATTAAACTTGTTAACTTATATTTTGGGTGTATTTATTTATTTTTCATTCGAATTTGTCTTGTTTTTCACTATTATTACTAAATGTAGAAGGATATACATGTAAAACTTTCCACACAATTATTTATTAATTATCGTGTATTTGACTCTATTACAAGATATAAATTGTAATATCTCTTTACACACAAATTATTCTCTCATACAAATTTTGGAATATTTTAAAGTTATAATAACCTACAATTTACTAAAAAATATGTATGTGAAAATTAATTAATTAAAGCAATGACAAGTGTGATTAAGAATGGCGCTTAGCTTGGATGTGTTTGTTCAACAATTACCCTTAGCTACGTTGTTTTTACATCAGCTTGTTAGTCCATATGTAATGTTTGTTTGTTCTTCTCTTTTCCTAAAGATAAGAGAAACATTTCTTTTGTGTTGTTGTTTAGGCCACTATCTAAGAAAAAAAACACAAGCTCCTTAACTAATATATAGAGAGTGGTGGCCGAGTGGATAAGTGCGCTGGTCTCTCATGCCAGAGGTCCCGGGATCGATCCCTGGTCGGGGAAAGTTCTCGAGGTGTCCGAACACTCTCTGTCAGCATCAATTTGGGGGTTGATGCTGTCACAGCGTATCGTCCTATCGGGTCGGGACGTGAAATGGCTGTCCTCTGTGCAGAGAGAGACACACTCCGTGCAGGCTAAAGATCCCTTCATAGTATTCGAGAAGACCTAGGCCATGAAGTTGCCGCTATGAAGGTCATCCCACACACCTACGCCATCAGGCCAAGGAGAGGTGTTAATATAAGTTGCATTACTTGTTCGCCAATCCTTGTAAAACAAATAAGATTAAATAAAATAAATAAACTAATATATATGGGATTTTGCCTGTTAAACAGTCATAAATATATTATGGAGATAATAAAAAACCGGAGAGGTGGATTAATGCTTTGCCACTATGGCTACATGTATACAAAACTAGCCACCAGTGAGGCGAATTATTATAAAAACACATATTTTAGGATTTTTTATTGGTTAATATATATTGGTTTCCATTACTTTGTTTTAAAATTGACTTTCAGACAATTTTAATTCAAATTTTTGAAACTGAAGTATTAGATAAAAAAACGGGAAAAGTGTTTCTTAGTGTCCGTTTCTTAGTGTCCTGTTTCTTAGTGTCCTACCCAAAAGTGTTTCTTAGTGTCCTGTTTCTTAGTGTCCTGTTTCTTAGTGTCCGATAACCCTGAGGCACAACCCGGTGCTTCATTAATTAAAATTTTGCTGACCTTCACTTTTATTACCTGGTAAACGCATGCATTGACATCACTGCCCATGCAATGATCACAACCAGTCCACGGAGACTGCACTGTATGCTATTTTTGTTTGCTTTTCTTGATTCCATTTTAATTTTGCTACATTTTATTTCTGAAATCTCAACCTGCTGATATACATGTGTCTTTACCAAACTGCGAATTGATAAAAAAAATTTGACATGCTTTAGCAATCACACCATGCCTTTTAAGATTGATCTAATTTGGACATATCACAGACTCACCCCCGTTCGGGGTCATTGAATAAACTTTTTGTGATACCGACTCCTAAAAATGACTTTTCTCAGGGCTTGATTGGTGCCTCAGAATATCTAATGACCCTTAAAAGACTAATTTTATTCTAACTTCGATGATTTATTGCTTCAACAGACCAAACACCACAACATTCATTCTCTGGGTAAAGTCCAAATTACATTATAATTTATAAACACCGTGGTAGTTGTTTCTAGGCTGCCTGCATAGGCAGTGAAAACGTGCCTAGAAACCACTGCAAAGCCACAGGAAGTAATGTTTGGCAAATATGAATAAAAATCTCCATTTCTTTGAGGGTGAAATAGGACAAAAATATGTATATAAAAAAAATATCTGTTATATCCGATGTTTTGGAAACATTTCTGTATTTTTGGCACACTGGTTACCACGCTGAATTTTGGAGGATTTTAAATTAAAGCCTGCATTGTATCATTAAGGCCACACAAAGTAGATTTTGTTTCTCAGGCCATTATTTGTAGAACTGCATGCGTGTGAGCGTTTTTTTTTATTTTATTTTTTATTTCTGTAATTATTTCTTTGCATCAAAAGTTCATGTTTCAGGCTTCATAATCTATGGAATAGCATGGGTGGTGGCATATTTCATCCCTTGAGTGCAAAAAGGCTTTGCAATGCCAAAGCATTGCAAAATCTTCTTGCACTCAAGGGACAAATTTATCAATCTTTTTAATTTGGGTAAAATATCAGACATATAAACCATTTAATTTTTATTTTTATTTTTTTTAAGTTTACACTGCAATTGGTTGTAGAAAGAGAGCATGCGACAGCCAAAAGGACAATGCAGGAGGGCCCGAGAAACATATTTTTATTTTTTTTAGGCCTAACAAGCCATTAATAAAAAATAGAATATGTTTTCAGTTTTGAAATTCACTAAAAACACCTTTCCACAACATATTCCAATGAGGAGGTTATAAGCTGAGTTTACATGCTTTTTGAGAATATTACTGGCTGATTTTTGCCCTTATGTTGGGTAAAGCGTTGCTATAGATGAGCTTTACACTAAGGCTGTACACTGCACAGAGTTGGTTACTTAAGTTAATTATGAGTGCCTCAGGAGAGTGTTGACCCCTCTCCCCAGCTTTATTGTTCAATCTTGACCCCCCCCCCCCCCACCTCTCCTCAGGCCCATGCCCCATCGCAAGATTTCTATTTTTCGTTATTTTAAATTTCTTGATCGATTTTCCCTATATGGGTTAATATGGGAATGAGGGTGTGGGGGAGGGGGGGGGGATGATTGATTTTTTTTTTTTTGGGGGGGGGGGGGGGGGGGGATCGAATCTCACTTGTGGCAACTGCATTGCAAGGCACTTAATCCCGATCGCCCATGTGGGGGTACGGTGGCACTATGTTCTATGGCGTGCTGCATATCGATGGTGCACTTGTCTTCAACCAATGCTAATCCTACTTGTGTGGAGTTAGTACATTGGAGAGTTTGACAGTTGGTCGCCCAGCATCTTTGGATATATGTCATTCCCTTATGATCACAGAGTACAGAGATATGACATATGTTAACCCATAAGTTGTCAGTTATGAGATCTAGGATTTTAAAAATGACTTATCTAGTAGTGAACGGACTGTAAACCTGTAAAATAAGTTCAATTTAACGTAGTCAAGACAAAGTATGACCGTTTATGAGCTTGCAAAGTTTTAACAAAATCTGTAAGAGAGTTCTCGAGAATTTTGCTCTTGAAAAAGTTTGGAAGAAAGAAAGAGTTTATTGATATTTATTTATTTATTGGGGTTTAATGACACTTTTGACAGCCAGGGTCACCTCGTGTCAGACAGTTTTATGGGTAGAGGAATGTCACAGAACTTAGGTATTTTAGTGAACAAGTTGAATTATTGGGGTTAATTGAAATTCAAAGTTCTCATGACTTTCCCTTACTTCCACTACATCAGCAGAGTTGGTACTGGTCTGCAACATTACAATCATAACTGCCATTGATGTCGAAGGGCAGACAAGAAGTTAGGGAGGTATATGTGCTGTACAAGCGCCATGTTTGAAGTAGATTTCACACTCAGCAGCGGAGTATCAACGATAATGATAAAAGGCACCATCTTGAGTAACAAGTAGAAGAGACATTTCAACTATATTACATCGTCTAGCCAGTGAAGCTTGACACAATGGTAACCATCAAACAACAACAGTTTTGTGTAAAGAGCTAACCAGTCTCTTTGAACCTACAGAACATTGTAGTAAGTCATGCAGTGCTTTTAGGAAATTAGCTCCTTGAGTTACAGAACATTGTAGTCAGTGTGCAGTGCTTTTAGAAAGTGCTAAGTACCGTTCCCGATGAATGTTTGTGAGTTGTTTTGTTTATTACATTATTCAACATATTAATTCCTTTCAGGTTAGTCAGTAGTTTAATTAAATTTTATAAGTTTTACATGAGCTTCGTTTGATGGGAAACACAAGCACATAGAAAGTGCACCTCGAAAAGGACCTGGACCACAAACATTTAGCACCTTATGTGTTAAACAAAGTCACAAGGAAGACGGAATACCCAGAGAGACCCACCAGGCAACGAGCAACTGTCAGACTCCCCAACATACTAACTCCACACAAGCAGGGTTAGCCATGGTTGAAGACAAGTGCACTATCAACGTGCAGTACACCTTAGTACACAACACCACCGTGCCATGGTGGGATTAAGTGTCATGCCCAAGGACACAACGCGGTTGCTGCAGGTGGGATTTGAACCAAGGATCTCCCGGCTTGCAGCCTGCATCTGTACCTACTGGCCACCCACTCCAAACAATAACAAATGTCTTTTCCTTTTAGGAAAAGCCAAATTAAACCAAATTTGATAAGCATGATCTTTATCATATGTCAATTCATGATTGTTTAAATAAGGATGCCATACCCACAGGGAGCACCACAAGGGGTGTAACTCAGTTAGCACACAGAAAAAAATCTTCTCCAGAACTTCTATTTAGGATCTTTTGATATTCGATATATAATATCCAAAGACGGGTCAGATTCAAGTTTGTTCAAATTAAGTCCCTGAGTTCTTATTTAGGCTCCTTATGGGGGGGGGGGGGGGGGGGGGGATTCTAACCAATTCTGTCAATGTGGGGAGAATTCTTCTGTCATAATACTTTTATATGTAGTTGGTAAGCATCCTGGGGTGGGGGAGGGGGGGAATTCATGATATTGTTCAAAACAAGTCCCTGCCCAGGTTTCATATTTAGTCTGCCTGTGGGGTTAAAAATCCCCTTATTCAAATCCAGTCACAATCTTTTTTTATATTTTGTAAGCAGCAGTGTTAGTGGGATCAGATTAAGTATGTTCAAATCAAGATCCTGGTTTCATATCTTGGCTCCTTGTATCTTTTGGTATTTTGTATTCGGCATCCTCAGTAGATCAGGTTAAATTTTGTTCAAAGTACTCACTGGGTTCACCCAGCTGACACAATGGGGTGAATGGGTGATGCATGCAGATTATCAAGTCATCTACTCATGTACGCATGCATGTCTTGTGACATTGCTGGAATTGGCATTATTGATACCAAATCTGCATTTTGTTTGACAAGAGCGAAGCACACAGAAGCAATTTTACCAAATTACCAGTAATAATAATAACACTTTGGCCGGCCGCTGATTTGTCGCGGTTCTCGTATGAGAAGGCCTTGGTTACCCATGTTCTACCAACTGCCTCCCTATTCTAGAGCTTCTTCTCTCCTCCCAACACTCGGAGACGAACTGCTTGATGACATCCCTTGCCCCATTCTTCCCAATCTCTTTGATTAGTAGATTAACCCTCTCCTTTCAGTCGCCCCCTAACCACATGTCCTTCATTCTCCCATCCCACTTCCCCATTATACTCCCCAGGAGTCTTGTTCTTTTAGACTGGTATTTTGGGCATTCTATAAGAAAGTGTTCCAGGGTCTCCACCACGCCCAAGTTACACATCTGGCACTCCTTTTCACTGTTTTTCCCAATTTTTCCCCTCAGCTCCAGGGACCGCGACCTCAGCTTGAACAACAGTGACCCCCCAAAGGTGCCATCAAGGTACTCTTCAAAACCAGGCTTCTCTTTATCACGCAGGCCACCCAAAGATCTCTTTGATTTGCCCCCCTCTCGCCAATTACGGTTACAATCCTCCATGACCCTTTCTCTGACGATCTTTTTGCCCTGGTTTGCCCCAATGTCAAGGTCCAAGATCTCCAATGAGTAGTTTTCTACTAGCTCCCTCACTTGGACCATCCACCCCGTCTTGATATTTGAGTTGAAAGTTCTCAGGAACATTACATTACACCATCGGCTATCAGGGAGATTTACCAAATAATTAAGATAACCAAGTTTCAATAGGTCTATCCTGTCCTTGATCCTCATCCACCCAAGCTCACCCCCTGATCGCTTCTAGCGCTGCAGCATTACTCGAGCCTGTTATCCATCAGCTTGCATCATTCTGCAGGATTTCCAAGCTCTTAACAGCTGTGTGGTTTAGGGGTACAACTTCCGTACCGTATGTTATACTTTGCAGACCCACCATTTCCCAAATAGTTTTCCCCACGAAAACCTTATTGAAACTGTTCCTACCTATAAGTTTCATTTGGTTAAGGATTCGCTTCCCCTTCAGAATCAATTTATTTGTGTGGTTTCGGTAGATGCCTCTTCCTGTGATGTTTATATTTACCCCCAGGTACTCATAGTCACTAGTCTCTCCTACACTAAGAAGTCTACTGCTACCTTCCGGAATGCAGAACTCCCCCACTCTCCACCTTCGAGTGGTGTCCACTTTGCGGCTCACGGGTATAACTTTGCTTTCATTAAGTTCGAGTCTCCATTTCCTCCCATATTTCCCAACAATTCCCAGCATCTTCGCTAGCCCCTCTTTGCTTTCTGATACTCGCACCATATCGTCTGCAAAAAATAGCCCTGGGATCTTCAAGTCACCAACTGCAACCCCCTCATCGCCATGCAGGAGTTCATCTCCTAAACCTTTGATGTACAAAGCAAAAAGAATTGGAGAAAGGATACACCCCTGTTTTAGGCCTATCTCCATAGGCACACATTTTGTAATGTTTCCCAGGCTAAGTTCACTCTGTACATCTTTATATAATGCTTTCATAATCCCAACAAACTCGCCCCCTAAGGCCAGAGCCTCCAGCTTGCGCCACATACCCTACCTCCATACTCTATCATATGCCGTTTTAACATCCAAAAAGGCCATGAACATCTTTTTCTTTTTTGCTTTCGTGGATTCTATCATTTGGGATAGCGTGAAAAGATGGTCAGTGACTCTCCTTCCCTTCCTGAAGCCATTCTGGATTTCTCCCAAAAAACCCTTCTCTTCGATCACCTCCTCTAATCTCCCATACAGGACTTTACAAAAGACTTTTCCAATGTTGCTGCTGACAGAGATCCCTCGATAGTTATCCAAGACGTTTTTTTCCCCCTTTTTGTGAATAAATGTCACTTTACTTTCCCTCCATTCCTTTGGGACCTCTTGTTTTTCTATGGCTAAATTGAATAGGGAAGTTAGGCTTTCCAAGAGTTCCTCTCCCTCTTTTTTGATAAACTCGTTAGGAATTTCGTCCACCCCTCCGCTTTTCCATTCCTTAATTTTGAGATCACCCTTCGCACCTCCTCAGTTTTGATTTCGCTGCACACGAAGTTCGATAGTGATAACATTATATAATCTTGTCTTTGTCTTGTGGGACAGCTGTTTAGTGTTCACTAAGCGAGCAGTAACATCAGGGGAAAAAATGCAAGAATGTAATAAAGCACTCTAGAAGTTTCCATTTTAGCCTAGTAGTCATTGAAAGTCAAAAAAGGGGACCTACCTGGAAAATATTAATAACAAGCTAAATTTGGTGTCATTGGAAGTGGAGTATTCCCTGGATAACATATCCAAAATCCACTCTGGGTAAACATTTTTACGGCACTTGAATTTGGGTGGTGTGTGTGGTGTAAGAAGTATAGCTTGCACACTTCATCCCAATGCAGTCCTGATAATACATCCTTGTTTCCTCGGCAAAAAAATTGCTGTGGAAAACTGGTGCTTCTACGGCAATTGTTGTGCAGCCTGTTTAATTGTGTAAAAATCATCAGGGCGCATGGCATAGTCTCAAATGCCATGTATATGCAGTATGCAATGAAGTGAAAACTTTCAAGTAACTTTAACATGTAAAAGTAGTTTGAGATACATGTGTATATAATCACAATCAATGTGCAGAATCTTTCACTCAATTAGATCATGCCAATCTCATGAACCATGTGAATGCTGAGAAAAACCTTGGAAATAAGCAGGCAACTTACTGAATATGTATAGTATGAGTTAAACTAAGATGCAGCATAACCACAACCAAGCATCTCATTGCTTCTATGTTGATAACACAAGAATCTGACATCAGTTTCTGGAAAGCTCTGCAAGAGCAGAACATATAGTTTCTAGTGGTTATGCTGCAAATTGTACTGTAAATTGTAAGATTAGCTATACTGTGCAGTGCAACCCGCACAGTTTGATTCCTTGTGTAACCTGGAAGCTGTGCAATTTCTGCCACCACAAGGCTTTCTGAAAAAGCCATCCCCAGCACTATTTTTGCTGTGGATATTTTTTGTTTCCACGGCATTTTCCTCGGCACTGCTGATTGCTGAGGGTGAATTACCAGGGCTGCCAATGCAAGGGATCACTTTTGGAATCTCATGTGACATCATATTGCAGTGGACTGCGGATATCACGTGTTGTCACTTTAATCCACATAAGTTGCAAGTTACAACATTATCATGGTTAGAGCTGAAAAGGTTAAGGGGTTTTCTTGATCGATTAATCACGTGGATTAACCTTGGTTAACCGATTAATCACTCATTGAGCTCATTCCAATGAGGGGTCATAAACTATGTTTTTGAGACAAAAAATTTATTTTTTTAGTAATTTATGAATTTATTTTGCATTAGTATCGTCTGCTACCCGCAATGGGTAAAGGGTTGAGAATGCCCATTTCCTGCTACTGATATAGTATAATGATCATGCAAGTGAACAAGTATGTCAGCACGTACCTGGCATGCTTTACTCTGTCTCATATAATTGATGTAAGCCAGTGTGACAATGTTTGACTGTTTTGGAGCAAGTTTGTTCCTTTGTTAAGCCATATAATACTGTAGTTCAAAGTAACGGTTAACCAATTAATTACTTTTTTGATCGATCAAGACATTGATCATTGGTTAATCAATTAATTGGTTAACCGTATCAGCTCTAATCATGGTGATACAGGAGTGAGTTCACATGAAGGTACATGTGGATATTTAGGCCTCTTAGGGAGTTTGGTGAGTTGAATGATATTAGTGGTTAGAGGACTCGTGTTTGGGGACTTAAAACAGATTGGGATTAGTGTGGACTGATGGGGAAGTATTATGTCTGCTCAGGTAGCCTATTCTTACCTGCCAAATAATACTGATGGCTCAATAGTAGTCAGGGATCAAAATACATTTTATTTGCATAGCGAAATGCTATAACATTTTTTAAAATTGTGTAGTATTTTTATGTTTCAAATTCAATATGCAATAAGGGGTGCTTTTGTTCCCTAGAAAACATTTGACACTTAGTCACAAGTATATTAGTGGTAGGCCTACTTGAAGAAAAAAAAAAATACAAAGAAATTTATACAGTCGGGTAATGCTGCTATTAACTTGCAGTAGCAGCATTGCCTAGGTCTGTAAATTCCTGTTGTGTCGCCTGGCACCAACAGACGTGCAATGTTTAACTCTTTCACTACTGTAGCTTTGAACGTTTCAAGTGATTTGATCCATCCATAACCGGTACATACTTGCACAGTGCAGACATACTGATTTGGTACTCTGCCATCATGTGACTAGGCTTCTATCCTCAATTAACTTTTTTCACTCAAGTGGATACTTGAGGACTTCGAGGCAAACCAGCAGTTCATGGACCTGGTGGTCCATGAACTGCCGTTTTGCCATTGAGTCATCATGTTACTACCAGACAAGCAGTTACAAGTTAGGTTTGTTTGTTTGTTGGTGGTTAACGTCACATATTTATGCACCATGGCTAATCGTGACACAACATGGAGATGAAGTCAAGTTTAGTTAATCGTTGATCTACATGTTGCCCATTTTAGAGGACTTTCACCCCAAGCATTGGTGACTGGGTCCTATTTTACTAGTAAAGCGGAACTGGTTTACCACAGTAAACAAGTGCTGCTTACTTCCCGGGGTTCCCACGGGGAAGTTACAAGTTAGGACTAAACCCCATTGTCCACAATGATATAGAACTTGAGAATGTGCATTGCATTTCGCCATGCATATTTATTGATTGCATAGCTTTTCCTGAATTTTGCATAGTGAAATGCGATGAGATACCGCTTATTTTGATTCCTGATAGTAGCGATGGTCAGGATATTCGATTGGAGGTGATAATGTTATGTCATTTTGCCTGTATTGCTCATTACCAAATAATAGTGATTGCTGGTATTTTTTCTCCAAAATTAATAATAGTGTTGACACTATTACAGTAGAACCTGTCTTGAGAGACTGCCCTTTGGGCCACACAAAAGTGGTCTCTCAAGACAGGTGGTCTCTCATAACAGGTTTCAGGTTTTCTCAAGTCAGTGAATAACCAACCACAAAATTCAGAAATGGAGACGAATGAATTTTTGCAATTACTTTGTAGTTGTTCCTTTTTATGAAGTTTTTGTAACAAATTGAAATGGACTGTTATAAAAATTATAAAAATAAATTAATTCATTGAAGATTTTCAACACAAATTTATTTTTATAATCCTATCTATCACATTTCAGGTATGTATGAAATTGTTTATTCAGCAATAATCCTAATCTTTTCACAGGGGTCTTATAAAAACATCTCAATCTTTAATGAGTTATGTAACTGAATAGCAACTGAAACCCAATTAAGAGCTTTTAATACTTTTAATTATGTTAGTATAACCACAATGGGTTTTCCAATTCCAGAACAGGTATAAAGTTTTTGTCATGGTTTCAGTCTTCAAAGGGGTGGTCTCTCAAAACAGGTCCATTATGGCATAAAAATACAAGTTGTACCAGGTCACAGTGGTCTCTCAAGACAGGTGGTCTCTCAAGACAGGTGGTCTCCCATAGCAGGTCCATTATAGAGTAAAACCAATCGGTGCCTGGCTGATGTGGTCTCTCAAGACAGGTGGTCTCCCAAGACAGTGGTCTCTCAAGACAGGTGAGAGAAACTTTACACCACACTTGACACCACAATTTACCGCGACCACTCATGAGATTCCAAGAATTGAGCTGAAGCATGCGAGCTGTACTGATAGAGGTCAAATGCCACCCACATTAGAGAGCTGTAAAAAAGTTCCCCCAGGGCAGATTTTAGTGGATTTTGAATATGATGTTCCCCATGTGTCACTCTGCTTTGAATAAACACCAAAAGCAGCTTGTTACTACATTTTTTCAGGTCAAACCCTTCAACGATCAGACTATTCAGGGCTTATATTTTGACGAAAATCTGAGAATCGATTCATGCAAAGATTCGAGCAACAAAACTAGTGAGAATCCATGTAGATTCTCGATTCACCTCTGCTAGGATTCACATGAAAACTGAAAAGAATTGAGTCAATTTAATCATTTACCTAGCTAACACAGCAGCAGCCAATTAACCATTACAAGGCTAACATGACCTGAAATATCCTGACACTCAATGAGCCGGTTCCAATGACAGCCATATTTGTACATTTTTTTTGTAAATATTGTTTATTTTTCAACAAATTATCAAATTTAGGTTATTTTTTTTTTAAATTAAAAAGCTGTGTTGGGTAAAGGGTTGACATGTTATCAGTATACAACAGGAGTTCAACCATGGTGGTCTCATGGGATCCTGGAACATTCATAGCAGGTATGGATTCTCGCAACCATTTTCGTGAGAATCCAAATGGATTCTCCCAAATTTTGATGAAATATAAGCTTGCTATATCTTGCAACTGCGAAAAATCTGGTAGCGCAATCTTTTCATGAGATCAGAGCCTGTTCACAGTCTTTATTTTATTTCTCCAAAGCTAATTGCAACCGAAAATAAATAAACAGACGCCCATTTGATATAATTTTCTCTGTTGTTTACTCATAAGTCCATGACTGCAAAGAAACAGTCCAATTTATATTCAAATTGATTTCTGCTAAATCAGATCTGGATATATGACATTCTCTGGCAATAGATTTTATCACCCGCTTACTGCTTGCCTAAAAAAATTTGAGGCAGTTGAAATAACACCCTCCTAACCAAGAAGATATTGTGCCAAAACTAATGTTCACCATCGAAATTTCATCCATTGGAAGAGTTGGGCATTGTGCTTTAGAGGGGTATATCAAGTTAATGTTCTTTTTTAGAAATTCAGAATGAAAACTTATAAGACAATCACATGCAAATAATGTTGTCATCAGTAGGCTACAAAGCAAGACGCCATAACTTTATTATAAGGCCACACAAAGTAGCTCTTCTGTTTCTCGGGCCATTATTTGTGAAATGGCATGCGGGCGAGCGTTTTTTTATTTTATTTTTTTTTTCAGTAATTACTTCTTTGCCATCAAAAGTTCATGTTCTTGGTTCAAGTTGTAGACCTCATAATCTACAGAATATAGCATGGGTGGTGGTGTATTTCATCCCTTGAATGCAAGAAGGCTTTGCAATGCTAAAGCATTGCAAAGTCTTCTTGCATTCAAGGGACAAATTCATCAATTTTTTTAACTTGGGTAAAATATCAGATATAAACCATTTAATTTTAATTTTTTTAAAGTTTAAATTGGTTATAAAAAGAGAGCATGCGGCAGCCAAAAGGACCATGCAGGAGGGCATGAGAAACAGATTTTTATTTTTTTAGGCCTAATAAGAAGTTTTTGCATAACATTACTGGTACTACTACTTAGTTTTGTGGTTGAAGTAAGATTTTAAACAACTTTATCAATCAATATATTGGCCAACTCCAACTGTTGAATTTAAATGGAAATTGATTTTCAAGATATAATCAAAATACAAGTATACAGTACAGTAGCTGTGGACTAGTCGTAATCCACATGTGGGCAGTGATGTCCATACATGCGTTTGCCAGATAATAAAAATTATCATCAGCAAAATTTTAATTAATGAAGCACTGGGTGGTACCCGGTGCTTCATTAATAAATTTTTTTATGATTGTTCCTATACTTAGTATTTGGAACCTAATATTATTGTGTCCACAGAGACACTACCCACCCGTGGAAAGTGACCAGTCCATGTCGGCCGTAGTGTATGCATTTAAATTTGAGACACAAGATAGTCATTTGAAGTGATCGAATAACCAAAGGTACAGCTCTACTTGATATAAAAGTAATAGTAGCGATTCCAGAACTGTTAAATTGGACTGTGGAACATGTTGATTTCACCATTGAAATGTTATTCAACATATTAAGCTGCTGAACTATTATTTCAGGTTTTAAAGCAAAATTGTATGATGCAGAAATTGAGTTTGAAGATATTAGTCAGATAGAATCAATTAGAATGAATGGTTTGGTTGCATTTCAGACGAATGTAGGACGTTTCGGACACGGACGTTTCGGACCGGACGTTTCGGACTAGGACGTTTCGGACTAGGACGTTTCGGACAGAAATATTGGACAGGGCGGACGTTTCGGCCAGAATGTATTTGGGTGTACTTTTGAGATTGTTCTCTTGTGGGTGGAAGGGAGGGGGAGGGGGTGGGGTGGGATGTAAATTGTAAAATGAAAATGAACAACATTTGAAAGTTTTATAATTTTTTAAAACTGTCATAAAATTTACCTGATATTATACATAGCACAACAAACATGAACATTTAAAAACAGGTTATAACTAATATTACAGGTGGACGGACGTTTCGGACACGGACGTTTCGGACTAGGACATTTCGGACCGGACGTTTCGGACATGGACGATTCGGACTAGGACGTTTCGGACCCCGGACGTTTCGGACTTTTTTTATATTTTATATAATTTTTAGTGGATATTTTTATATGGATATTGTTAGTGGGTTTTCAATTTATTTAATTTTGCACAAATTTTTGTTACAAAAGAGTTTTGCTTATTAGGGAATTTTTTTTTGGGGGGGGGGGAGCCTTTTTGTAAAACATAGTGGTAATGCAAACTGATGAAAAATTTTGAAATAAAGCTACAATGTATCATACTCCATTCATTCAGTTTACTATCAAAAACACAATTGTAGGCATCTGTTTTACTTTCTTTCTCTCAGGCTTTTTAGACTTCAAAGCTTCTTATCTTCTGGCTTTGTGTTTTTATAGCAATTTCACCACAGCTACAATTAATAGCAAGAGTGTTTCTCAGCTTCCCTCATTGTTGAGTGTGTTTTTACAGTGATTCATACTAAATTTTTATGGCAGATAATTTTTAGATCAATTCTTGTTGTTGTTGCAACACTTAATTTCTTGAGGCAACTAAGAAGCAACAAATTATGAGGAGACAGTGATAACAGAGAATTTATATTAAAAAAAGCAGAATAGTTTTGAAGCCACATAAGTCAGAAAAAATAAAAGGACACTTTGAAATTAATTGTTAATTGTAGCTGTGGTGAAATTGCTATAAAAACACAAAGCCAGAAGATAAGAAGCTTTGAAGTCTAAAAAGCCTGAGAGAAAGAAAGTAAAACAGATGCCTACAATTGTGTTTTTGATAGTAAACTGAATGAATGGAGTATGATACATTGTAGCTTTATTTCAAAATTTTTCATCAGTTTGCATTACCACTATGTTTTACAAAAAGGCTCCCCCCCCCAAAAAAAAAATTCCCTAATAAGCAAAACTCTTTTGTAACAAAAATTTGTGCAAAATTAAATAAATTGAAAACCCACTAACAATATCCATATAAAAATATCCACTAAAAATTATATAAAATATAAAAAAAGTCCGAAACGTCCGGGGTCCGAAACGTCCTAGTCCGAATCGTCCATGTCCGAAACGTCCGGTCCGAAATGTCCTAGTCCGAAACGTCCGTGTCCGAAACGTCCGTCCACCATTTCAGACATACACCACTGCCAGTGTGGGGCAGGTTATCCCCTTAAGAGTCTTTTCAATTTGAGGTTTTATGCCAAGTCTGTTCATGGAAATGGGGCCAAGCCTCAACAAAGGTGGCAATAAACATCCCCAACCTCAGGTTGTCTTCAAGATAGGAGATGGGTGGGGTGTTACTGAGAACAGACAGCCTGATCTTACCCGGTTGTTTCACATAGAGCTGTCATAACTGTTGTTGGTGTATCTAGAGGCATGGATAGTAGGTGGAAGGGTAGCCAATGGCCATCACTCCCTACACTATTAATAGGGCAGGGTTTCTGCTATCCCAGTTTCGGGTCCGGTAACCAGACCCATTCCCCTGGGTCGGGAAAGATTCGGCCCTGGGAAGATTCGGCCTTGGTGGTGGACCGAATCTTCTCACTTCGAGTTAATTTTTGGAAATTTATATTTTATTCAGTTATTTAGATAAGTCATTATTTGAATATATTTTAATGATTTTTGATCCGAATTTTACATATGTTGTGGAAAAAACATTTTTTTTAATGAGTTTTGATAAGAATTTCGTCTATTTTGTGAAAAAAAATTTCTTACCTCTTTGCTTGAATGTAATCCAGTAATTAAAAGCCCAACATTTGAATCAAAAATATTAGAAATAGATTCACTATGGACCAACATTTGAGGCGGAGATGTTAGAACGACCAAATGCCTCCATGTTTACAAATAAAATTTACACACAAGGAAAAACTAAAAAATAACTTTTGTAAAAACGTCCCCAAATAGTTGGTCAAAATGTCCCCAAAAATTAGTCAAAACACCCAAACGGTTGGTCAAAATGTACCCCACAGTTGGTCAAAAGTAATCTAGTAATACTATTACGAAAACGTTAACAGATTTTCCAACTTGAAGAAATATCTAGAATTTTCCCCTGGATGAAATTTATTGCAAAAGGACTTAAATATATTATTGGTTTATGTCACCGATAATATTTTGACCTGTTACTTTATTTATTCTGTCCAAATTTTTCATTTGTTAATTCGGAATAATTGTGGGATAATTCTGTTCAAAGTAACAACAGCTTATGGCAACAAAAACAGGAGATTGAACATTGACATTTTGAACTATTTCAGTTTTCAGATGACAAAGGCATGTGGATAAATTTTTGGGACCAACAAAAGAAAACTCTTAACAGACTCAAAGATAGTAAATTAATGATAGAGCTAAACAAGCACCGAATTCATCCGTAATAGAAAAACAAAAGTCACAGAAATAAAAATTATACAATATATATAGCATCAAAGTATGTGGAGTTGGTGAGGATTGCTTAGCCATGCAGGAAATCCTACACCAATCAAGGATTGAAACAAACTTGCCTGACTGGGACCAGTATGCATTTTAAATAAATAAACATATGAATAAAGATATAACAGCCCTTTAAGCATTTTTGAGTGTATGCCTGTGAGTGTGTTCTTCGTTTTTTTTTTTTTTGTTTTTTTTTTTAGGGGGGGGTCTCCTGAAGGCAGACCAGATAGATGGCCAAGGCTCAGCATCCACTCTACCTTATAGGCTGATGGGTGACTCCCAGCTTTCAATATCACATATTGGTGTAATCTTTCCTTTTTATAACCGTTAAGGATAATATGTTGGGGCTGCTCCCGAACAGCAACCGTTTGGGTTTCTTTTTCTTTTCTTTTTTCTAAAACAACCATCAAAGTGCAGTTTCAGTATTACCATACAGATATGCCCACATTTCTAAGTAAAATACAGAGCAGAATTCTTGTAGTTATGTACAATCCCTAGTGACCTTCCAGTTCGAGGTTATCGGGGTGTATCACCCCAGTACCTTACTGCCAGTGAGCACACTTAAACCAAGAAGATTATTGACACTCGTTTCCAACCCTCGTGTATCCATAAGCAAGTAAAGTTATTCTGGTTGCAAGGGATTTCAACCCCACATCGTCCCAGTGCACTTTCGGCGCCCTGAAACTTTTCATTCATTCGATAATTAATTCCATAAGTCTGCTGAAGTCCTGTCCACGCCCAACTGAGAGCAGAGTATTGGTACAACTGACTTGGAATCCTAGATTTCGACCGAAAAATAGTATAAACATTGCCAAATTAAATATGAAACTACGAAAAAAAAAAATTAAAAAATGTGTTGGGGACGTTTTGACCAACTCTTGGGCACATTTTGACCAACTCTTGGTTGGGGATGTTTTGACCAATTGATGGGAACGTTTTGACCAACTCTTTTGACCCAAAAAATTAGGGGACGTTTTGGTTTGGGGATGTTCTGACCAGCACCCTGACCAATAGTGATATTCAGGTCTGGCAATCTAGAAAATCAAGGAGTGCAAAACAATTGCCCTCCTCAGATTGCTTGGGAGTGCAATTGCACCTGAAATTTTCAATGCAAAAACTTGTATGCTATTTTGGTTATATTCACTTCAAGGTATTAATATTGTGACTGAAAAATAGTACTACATTCAGCTAAATAGTGGAAAAATGACAAATTCATAGTAATTTCTATATTTTTATACTTACCAATGGCCCAGACATAGCTGGTGCTAACTCTAAAATATCTAAGGCCAAACACAAATTTTGCCCCCAATCCCCAAAATTTGCATGCAAAACCAAAAATTAGAAGTCCTATCTGGTCCTCCATACATTTACCCTCTGCGCATGCGCAGACGTCAGGAAGTGACCAGAATTGGCACCAACAACATTCTTTGTAAAAGAGAGTATTACATAATAATTCAGCAGGGAGGTATGAGTGCCCACTCATGGGAGGGCCCTTCCCATCTGGGCCATTAGTAAGTACAAAAATATAGAAATTACTATGAATTTGTCATATTTTTACACAGATAAACCAATGGCCCAGACATAGCTGAATCGTAAATAGGTGGAGGGCCTAAGACTTCCAAATAATTCCAATCCTGCAATCCATGATGAAGGAACTTAGAATAGTTAGGAATTACATATAGGTCTCTCTATATAGTAATATAGGAGCCCAATTTAAAGTAATTCCTTATTGTAAGCATGAAGACAAGTTCTTAATTTTTAAGGCTAGTCCAGACTAAGCCCCAAAAATTAGGATGGCGTATCTGAGAATAAGAGAAAATCTTCCACAAACATATGCCTTACAATAACATTTCAGCTGTATGCAGGACATAAATATGGATAAAACAGCATCCTTCAAAGATACATACATTTTAAGCCAGATTATGGGTAAAAACACCCCCCCCCCCCCCACCACCCTTTTTTGAAGAAATCTTCAAAAGAAAAAGGGGAGAGCTCTGGAAACAATAAGAGCAGTACCCAAAAAACAATATAAATAATTGTCGAACAGGCACTCAGGTTTTAATTCAAGATTAATAAATGGTGCTTAATGTTACTTCAGAAGTTACGGCTATAGCGACGATCCTGGTAATTAATATTGCACACTAAATAACATACACCGCAGACAACGTACACAGATACATCGAAAATCGGTGATATACAAATATAACATACACATATTCAATCAAGCCACACTGTGCGATTCCTGAAGAGAAAACACACTTCCAACGTAATCCATAGGTGGCCACTGTACAATAAATTCCAGTAACAACACTCTCCAATGTGTATAATCCGATATCTATGATCGTAAAAGCATGTGTAAGATGAGTACAAAACAAAATAGAAACTTGGATCTACAGATGTACGTAGGTATGATTAACAGGCTCCACCACGGACCACCACCAAAATAGATTTTTATTTCAAAGTCCACCAAATACAATAAAGCGTTAGCCTAATAATAATAATGCGCGAGAGTATTTATATTTAGCATGTAATCATCTGAATACCAGTTAACTGGTTATGCAGTCTGCGAGGTACTCAAGAGTAGCAATTTAATTGTGATGATTTAAAAATAAATGCTTGTATATAACAAATCAACAAAAATAACAGGGCATTAATTCAGCTAAAAAGCGGATGAGCCTAAGAGGTCGCCATAGAACACGACATAAATGTATAGTATGCATGTATTAAATTATATGAGGCTTACAGGAAGAAAACTATGTCTTGCCCGGTAATTGCCTCTAAACACATAAAGCAGTGTCTGTGAGTGTGTGTGTGTGTGTGTGTGTGTGTGTGTGTGTGTGTTGGGGGTGGGGGGTGGGGGAATTCGATGTCATAACGAAATTTCCTCACCCGCATTATTTAATCGTTCTTGTGATAGTTAACAAAAAAATATAGGAACCGCGATGGGTCCGTCACGTCTAACCGACTCCATTATGCCACTATGTGCTGAGAAGGACGTGAAGAATAAAACTTCCCCTGAAAGAAGACCCTCTCATGGAGAAAGCTTCTGGGGAGTGTCCCATAACAGACACTTGAGAATACTGATCCAAGATTTCTGTGACAACAGAGGTGCTACTAGTAGGATTCACAAGGCGACTGTTTAAACTTAAACGTAACCTACTGAATTGAATGAATTGGAGGATACGCATATCCTATCATTCCTCTCCATGAATTGCAGAGCGTGTACTGCCTGTGCTCAATAATCTGGGCATGCCAACACAAATGACGGTAACTAAATGTTCCGGTGCGTCGCAAACTGACCAATCATGGGGTGATCCCACTGGAAGCAAAACTGTACAAATAAACGCATGTTGAGCGTCCATACATATGATACAGGTGATGTTTCCAATGCAAGGAGCGAATCTGCTAGTACGTTCAGACAACCCGGTATATGATGGATAGAGAGATGAACATGAGAATTCTTTTCCGTTAGGTATCATAACAAAACTGAATGGGTGCCGCCCTGGTTCCTGATGTACGCTACCACTATATATTGAGTTGTCCAACAATATCTGAACAAGCGAGTCCGCACTGATGTAGTGCTAATAATATAGACATCATTTTTGAGGATTATGTGTTTCTGCAGGAACCGAGGGTCCCAAGATCCCTGCATTTAGAGTCTGTCGGATTAAGGGTCATGACCCAAACTTTTGACTCATAGCTGTCATAATCGTGAAAGCCGGATCTGGCAGTTGCAGCGGAACTCATGAGTTAACCACTGAATATCTGCCCCAATATGGACCCTTTGTTTACTAGATCCGTTAAAACAATACTGGTCCTGAGCGAATGCGTTATCACACTCCAGTTCCGGCTAAGAATAACTGGAGGGCCAGGGATGTGTGCATAAGCGACCTATCTAAACAAGATGCGTAGCCGCTCAGCACAACCTCATCAGTTGCATAAAACTAATTTTGTTCTGGATAATAGCAGACAAACCAGATTGTTATGAGAAATTACCAAGTTAATATTCGGTAACAGCGCAGGGTGCTATATCTTCAGACCGAAGCTATCCTTAGATTTATGCTTATAGCATAGTCAGTCACTCAAACACTCATTTTAACTGACTAAATGCTAACCATAAATAAACTTTTAGAGCTTTTATAAACTTGTTATTGAGCTCTGGTCTATTATCTGTCGGAATGAGCTCTATGGCTTCGGTACGAGTAACAGGTAACTACAGAATCCTATAGCTAGAGAATCTTGATTCTCGATGACCTCATTTATTTTCATTGTCAAGAGAACCTTTACCTCCAATTGGAGAGACTCTTATGCAAGGATTCGACGGAAGCATTGTCCATCAGACATTAAGTTAGTTGTGGTTCTCTCGGAAAGATAGCCGCAGGCCTTCCGAAACCACACTTCTCGCCTACTGGTCTTCCGTAATAGTTATCCAGATTGATGCTAATCTTGATAACCATCGGTCGACTGCTAAGCAATAGATCTAGGTCCTAACCCACACCTGTAGTACCTGCTAGGCCTACGGAAGGAGGAACTGTGTCTCATTCGCAAAGAGCCTCAACCCAGCAGTTTAGGGGCGTCTGACCGGTAGTCTCGATCAGACCTAAGCCCCGTATCCGAGTCGCTGTATGATGATCCCTAGAGTAATTATAGGAGGGTTAACTATACCCTCACGAGGAGTCCTTATAGGTGACCTTCTGTCTAGGACGTCCTCCCTTACTCTTTTCTGCTACTGCGGGTCGATTAGACGTCGACTTAAGGAGCAGAGATTTGATGCTTTCGTTGCAGCTTAGTCATAAACCAATGAAAGCTACTCTTCAAAAACTCAGTTTCCAGAAACTGGAGCGACTCGAAGAGAGTTTTTCATCTTGTCATCTATTATGGATGACGATGCAATGGCTCCGTCACGACTGTTTAACTCTGAATTAGCAACTGTTAACACAGAGTTATACGTGATAAATATAATAGCCCTGGAAAGGACTCTAATTGAGGTACGAACGTCCTCCAATTCCTTTCCATAGAGACGTTGCATCACAGTTCTTAAAGGTGATCTGGGTAATACAGTGAGTCTAAATTCCCTCTGAAGAATTGCCGTCTCAATTGTGATCGAGCGAATAATGAATGACGAAGGTAAGGCTATAGCTACTAGGTCCTTAGCCTACTCATTCAAATGCAGAGGAACTCTCAATACATCTTCAATGTTTTCCGATCGGTGAAATTACGGAAGATGTTGACAAGAAACCGCCTTACTTCTTTCCACTGGAAAGTTGAATATGGAGTCGTCTAAAAGGCCAAAGGCCTGCGACACCTGTCTATACTTAACCGGAAAAGACATTTCCTCCTCTTTTTCCAGATAAATTCAGCATGCAACAACGCTAGCGGTTTCTTGTAAGTAATTGCAGCATTCTGATTTGTTGGAACAAATTCACGGTAGTGTTGATGGAATAAATCCATCTCAACCATGTGTTGTTCCGAAAGTGAAGGGTAATTCCCCTCCATATCCATTTCAACATTCGTCTGAATCAGTTGAAAATCACAGTCAGCGGCATCTGAACACGCAGATGACTGGACTGACCCAGCACCATCCAACAGCTCAAGTTCTGAGACTGCCGTTGACTGCTTCTGCACTTGCTGGGATGCTGCAATGAGCTGCACAATGTGCCTCAGCAAAAGGGTAGCGGAGAGGCCTGAGGAGCAGCGGTCTTATGGCTGTCGGCTGCTCCTGGGACAGTGTGTCTGAGATAGCTCTCTCTCCGGACGTCCCGATACATGAGGCCTCGTCTCAGCTACTGAATAATAGCGATCGACTAGTCGACTACGAAATACCCTAGTCGTTTCAACACTAATATAGATATTATATTATAGTGCTCGCTCTACCCTTTCTATTCTCCTTGACCACAATGGACACACCTGGCATCACGGTACCCTCAGGCGGTGTACCGCTTCACCAGTCGAGCTAGCTGGCGACATGGATTTGAAACCACACTGTGGTTTATTGCCCTGTCTATTATTCATGAGCACTTTTGCCGCTAGCTCTGATTGACTATTTAAATGCGACAACGGAAGCACACTCTCTGATGGCATCACGTAAACATCACCATGTTCTTGTTCCTCTGTAAATAGAAACTAAAAAACTGGAGCGACCTTAGGGCGAGAGGACCAGCGGCAGCCTCTCATCGCAAGAGGACCGGCAGTGGCCCCTCGCTAACAACGTACCATGACACCCGTCAGCAACGTGTGTCATCCCATGCAACACATGTTGAGCAAGAATTTGTGGAAGTACATCAACTACAAGCAAGGCAACCTACATGAAAATAAGAGGAAAGACTTCCTCGCCTTGCTTATTGAGCAATATGCTTACATAATGAAGCAAACTAAGTCGCTCAAACTCCCACCAATTCCACATTAAATAAAATAAAAAGATACATAACAAAAACATTCAAAATATAAATCAAAAAATGGTTTACACAAAAAAAAATTTCGAAAAATTTTGACAAGAGCCCAAGTTCCCAAAGGGAACGAAGTGCCCAAATGTATCCCAAAATTAATTTTTTCATCTAAAAAATTAACTGCCACACTACGGGACTGTATAATGTATCTTACAACAGACCTACCATATAATAAATAGCAACCTACATATAAATAACGAACGTTGCTAATGTAAACAACGTCAGACTGAAAACTGGAAACGAGACCCCAGGCAACACAGCCCGAAGTCAGTAACAGATTTTTTAACTATCCAATGTAAGGCAAGACTCTTGTCCAAACCATGTTGCCGCCGAAGTGACATCTTTTGAATTTGCGAAAACAACTCCCAGCTATTTTACCTGTACCGAATGAAGTTCTCTCCTAAAGAAAGCATTATTTTGTTATTCCCAGTTTTATGGAGAAGCAATTTCTTCGAGGGAGATTTTAAAGAATTAAATTAACCCCAACGTTACCCAGTTTATAGAATAAAATAAAAAACTTGAAGGTTGTTTAGACGTGAAAATGTGTCCCTTTGCCATTCTAATCCCTTCTGATCCACCCACCTCCATTTAATAAATAAATAAATAAATAAATAAATAAATAAATAAATAAAAAAATAAATAAATTATACCAGCCCAAGTCTGCACATGCCATATTATTGTGCATCAAAGACACTCCGAATCTCGTAAAATACGAACAGCGTTAAATATTTATTCTTGCTAAGAAATCTAAATTTTATAGTAAATTTCCTTTCTTATTATACCTACCACAATTGTTTACTACAGGCTTGCACTACAGTGGAAGTCCCTAACTCGGATAAAATACTCTCTATTTTTGTCTTTCCCAAGCAAGTTGGGAAAGAAAAGTGGTGCAAAAGCACCAATAAAAATAAGCCAAAACTGGGTTGAGTGCAACCGGCGCAGACCCAGTACGGGACGCTCTCTCCCAAGTACAACTCCACGACTTCCGTTGCCAGTGCGCATATACCGTCTCTAAAGACTCATTCTTTTTGAATCCGTAAACGTTAGAGTTATGTGATCAGCGGGGAGGAAAGATTCTTTACCCGTAAAGAAGACGGGAGGGCCTCCATATAAACAATTGTGGTAGGTATAATAAGAAAGGAAATTTACTATAAAATTTAGATTTCTTATCAACCTACTCACAATTGTTTACTACAGGCTGAATAGACAAAAGGCTGGAGGGAATCGCATAACCAACCCCCACATAACCCTAGTGCACTGGAACCGTGAAGTAGAAGGAAGAGGTCCCGAGGCTTATCAACCATAATGTCGTAATCATTGGTAAAGGACAATGAAAAGAGACATATGAGCCTGTGTGACACACATACAGAAAAAGGGCAGTAACAGCACAAGGCTGAAACTGACCTTCAAGAAGCCTAATGGCTATGGCAGACAACAGCCTGAGCAGAAGAAAGAGGACCCAAGGCAAAAAGGTCCTCCGACTGCTCCTGCAACTGGCGTAAATAAAAGGTGGAGAAAGTAGAAGCATTTCTCCAGTAGGCTGCCTGCATAACATCCGACAACTTGACGGAGTTAGAATAAGCCCAAGAGGTAGACAGTGCCCGCACCTCGTGGGCAGAAATACGATTGGTAATACAATCGCCAGCCGCTAAACGACTATAAGCCGTACGAATAGCAAGACAAATCCATCGAGAAATGGATTGAGGAGAGATCTTCTGTCGACCCGGAATGAGAGACAGAAAAAAACGTTTTCTGCCCTTCCGTATGAAGCGTGTCCGATCAAGATAAATGCGAATAGCACGGACCGGACAGAGCAAAGGGCGAGTACCCTCAACAGAGGGAAGAGCCCTGATACAGATAGGAGGAGGAGTAGTATCTGGTAACTGATTCTTAGCCAAAAAGGAGCAATCAGTGGTAAAAGTAACACTGTTGGGAGAGCTCCTAAAAAAGGCCGGGTCAACCGAGAGGGCGTGAAGCTCACTAACCCGTCTGGCCGAAGCAAATGCCATCAGAAAAGCCGTCTTGTATGTGAGAAAATGCATATCCACCCGGGATAAAGGTTCGAACGGCGCACCCCCCCCCCCCCCCCCCCAAGCAAAGCAGCACCCACGAAAGATTCCATCGAGGAGTAAGCTGCAAAGTCCGAGGCCTTTTCAAAGAAAACTGCCGAACAAGCTTGGAGAGGTAAGGATTAGTGCCGATGCGACGCTTCCCCACATAAGAAAAAGTCTCTGAAAGCATAGACCTGTAACCCTTGATGGTAACAGGCTGGAGACCCCGAGAATCAAACAGATATACCAGAAACTCCGCAATCTGTGAAATCAAAGGATTGGCATAATCAACAGAGTGATCAGCACACCATCGACAGAAGACCTTCCATTTAGCTGCATAAGCTAAACCAGTGGAGTGCCTCCTTGAAGAAGAAATGCACTCCACTGCTCGTCTCGAAAAACCTCTACGGAGGAGACAGGACCTGACAAAAGATATGCGTGAAGGCACAATGAAGTCGGGTCGACGTGAAACCTCCTCGGGCGACCTTGACAAAGAAGGTCGCGACGTAGCAGGAGACGTGCCGGAACCGCCGCCATCAGCGAGCGGAGCTGATTGATCCACACCCGCTGAGGCGACAGGGGAGCGATCAGAATGATTCGACAACTGCAGGTTCGAATTTTGGCGAGAACCTGAGGAAGAATCGGAACCGGCGGGAAGGCGTAGCTGACTAGACCGTTCCAATCGAGTGACAGAGCGTCCACGGCAAAAGCCAGAGGATCTGGACACGGGGACACGAAAGTGCCCACCTGATGGTTCCAACGAGTCGCAAAGAGATCGATGTGGGGACGTCCCCAGAGATCGCAAAGCGACTGGAACACTGCCCTGTGAAGCATCCACTCGGTGGAAATAACCCTGCCCTGTCGAAACAGGGAGTCGGCTAGGACGTTCAGACGACCGGGAATGTGACAAACAACCACTCCGGCGTGAACATCCTGAGCGAGCAGTAAAAGATCCCGAGCTAACTCGTACATCGGAAGCGAGTGCGTGCCGCCCTGGTTCCGAATGTAAGCAACCACTGTCGAATTGTCGGATAGTAGAAGGACCTGGCGATTCGACAGGTGAGGGATCCACTGCCTGAAACTCAGAAGAAGAGCAAGAAGCTCCTTCTGGTTGATGTGTAGAGCTGCTTGATCCTGGTCCCACATCCCGTGTAGGGAAAGACCGAGAGGATCCAACGTCGCACCCCATCTGAGATCGCTGGCATCTGCCGTCAGAACGCGATCGGACGTGGGTAAGTCCAGCGGAACACCCTGCGTAATCCACTGAACATCTGTCCAGGGAAGAAGGTGAGGATACAGAGAGTCCGGAAACGGAAGCACCTGATCCAGAGAATCTACATTCGGTCTCCAACGACTGAGCAGAAAGTGTTGGAGAGGTCTGACACGCAGCCGACCTAGAGGAATGAGATCCGTCACCGAACCGCAGAGACCGATCAGCCGGAGAAAACTCCGAGCGGTCGCGGACCTGGACTGGGACAGAGTCAGAGCAAAAGCTGAGAGAATCACAGCCGTGGCCTGGGGAACAGCCACCAAATTGAATTTGGTTTGGAAAGACATCCCCAGATGACAAAACGACTGAGAAGGGACCAGGTCCGACTTCTCCTCGTTGACTCTGAATCCTAGCGACGTGAGCAAGCTCAACAGAGTGGCGACATCCGATTCCAGTAAGGCAGCATTGGAATGCCTCTGGAGGATATCGTCCAGATATGCCGAAGTAGTCACCCTGGACTGTGTGCGATGGAACGCTATCACATGCGACATCAGTCTGGTGAACGCCCAAGGAGCCAGGTTGAGGCCGAAAGGCATGGCCTTGAACTGGTAAACTCGCCCCAGAAAAGCGAACCTGAGATACTTCCGTGATGCCCGATGCATCAGAACGTGGAAGTAAGCGTCTCGCAGGTCGATGCTGGCTGCGAAATCTCCCTGGTGAATTGATTGGCGGACCGACCTGAAAGTCTCCATGCTGAACTTGGGAGCAATGATAGACTGGTTCAGGATGCTCAGATCGATAACCGGTCGGAGTCGGCCGTCCTTCTTCGGCACCAAGAACAGGCGGGAATAGAAACCCACTGACTGAACGTTCTTGACGACCTCGATCGCCCCCTTTGCCAGGAGATTGGCAATCTCCATGGACAAAAGTTCCCGACGTAAAACGTCTGAAGGAACTGTGGTTGGAAGAGGCACCCTTGACAGAGTGGGGTGCCGTCGGAAGGATATGCGCAGCCCGGACCGAACAACATCTAACACCCATGGATCGGATGTGATGGTGGTCCAATGGTCTGCGAACTCTGCTATCCTTCCTCCAACCTGGGACGAGTCGAGGTGAGGACCTTCATTTCGAGCCCCGACGAGGCCCGCGAGAGGAGAAACCACCTCCTCTGCTAAATGAAGAATCCTGAGACTTCCCTCGATTCTGCCGACCCCTACCTTTACCCCGTGAGTAAGAAGTAGAGGCGGCGGCAGAAGGACCAGCCTTTTGCTTCACAGAGGAAGCAGAAGGGTACTTGTTAGGCTTGGAACGGCCCTTGCCTCCCCGAGAAGGCTGATCAAGCTGACAAAACAGCAGCTGATCTTTGGAATGACGTAGGACGTCATCCCGAACCGTCGACACGGAACCATGGAAAAGTTGCGGACCTGCCAAAGAAGCAGATCGAAGAGTAGCACGCTGCTCCTCGGGAAGGGATCGTCCTGTGTCCAGCACAGCGTCCCTTCGAACTAATTCCAAAATTGGCCGTGTTACAGGCATGCGTGTGAGTAAGGTGCATAAGCGCCTTGGACAGCACACGCAAAGGAGCCTGTACCTCGTCAAACTTATCTGGAGAGAGATAAGCAGCCGAAGCAGAGACGACGTGATCTGAGAGAGAAAGCATGCCAAGCATCTCTCTAGATAAGCCCAACGTGGACTCCAGAGTCGTCATTGGAATGATGGCAGACTTGGGCTTGGAAAGCCCGAGGGAAGTGGAGTCCTGATCCAGAACCGTCAAAGTCTGGCAGACTGACGGATTGGCGGAATCGTAAGAACGATAACGCACAGGAGGCAAAAAGGTGTCAACCCTGGTGAAGAACAAAGTCTTCAAAGCCTTGGAATTCAGCTTGGCATCCAATGCTGAAAAAGCCTCAACCACCTGTACTGACTGGCATGGTCGAAGGCGCCCAGAAGCAGGTTGCTCCATAGGCTGTTGGCGCGCGACCGATGATCGCGGCCAGGCTGACACTGTCGGCTGGTTAGCAGGTTTGAGCTCAGGCAGAAACCCAAACACAAAGTCAAGAGCCGCCCCCAAGTCCGAAGACTGCTGGCCCTCGACCTCAAGCATGTCGGACTCCTCCCCAGAGTCGGAAGACACATAGCCCATCGTGGGCAAACCAGCCGACGCCTCCCATGGTGTCGGGACACCAGAGGAATCGGAAACCGGCCTGTTTCCAATCCCGGGAGGCCATAGGAGGCGCCTGGAAACCACCCATAGCCTCGTTGGAAGCAACAGGAAGGCTCTTTGAAAGAACCTGAGTGAGTAAGGAGAGGGCCTCCCTAAGCTCACTGCCTGTACCGACCGGTTCGACAGGGGAGCGAACCGGCAAAGTGGCTTCACCTCTGACCCTCTTAACCAGCGAAGGGTCACGATCCTCCAAAACACCCAACGCGGGACGACGGGCGGCAGCCGAAACATCTGAAGGCAGACGTGTATAGGGGTACGATGCACCCCGAGGATCAATATTGCGAGAACTCATGAGAGTCACCGCGGACCTCTGCGGGGCAGAAGGTCCAGGCTGCACAAAAGGCGTTGGTCCCCCAAAACTGGTCGTGTGACCAGAGTGAGTGGACGGAAACGTTTCCACTACGAACATCCGAATCCAAAGACACAACTGTGGTGCTCGACGGCGAAGAGACCACAGCGATGGGCTCGGCCGGCAGCCCCTTCCGACTTCGGCGAGTTGAGTCAGGGAAGGCTGAGGCCGATATCCCACGTCTACAGTATCGGACAGTCCTGCAGTCCCCTGCAGCGAAAAGCCGAGGCCGGCTGAAACAGACGACGAAGCAGACGGACCAGCAGCAGTAGTAGATACGTCGAGAGTCGTTGAGGCTGGTGAAATAGTGGAGAGAGCACACCGGCTCGGCTCCGAAGGAGGAGTCACAACCCTAGTGACAGCCTCAGATGTCGACTGGAGGGGGACCGTAGTCCCGGAACCAGGCATCTCTACACCAGAACACTCAACGGCTCCCGCAGTATCCACCACAGGAAAAGACTGCACATCCCCCACTGAGGAGGAAAAACTCTCACCAGACAAAGTCGGCTCGGGAGGCCCCGAACGACCACGTTCTCCTTTCCCGCGGGAGCGGGAGGCACGGCCACGAGAACGAACGACACGGTTTACTGACGCCCAGAAGGTGGAAGACCATGTTCCACAGACACCACACGGCCGCTCAGCCGAACACCCATTACAGGAGGAACAAGACGAATGTACATCGTCCACATGCTTTGGCAGCAGACATTGCCCACAGGGAATTGTCCTGGGCATGATAGAGGTGAGAGGAGCAGAGAAGGTGAGATGAGAAAACAGAACACCCCCAAAGAAGAGAGAAAGGTGACAGAAACAAAGACCCCAGAAGGTCGACCGGGAACCACCCAACAGGAAGACTACTCTCAAAAGAAAGAAGAAACACTGCAGGAGTGGTACCCCGCTGACACCTAACTCCAACACAATTAGAAAATTTTGCAAAAAAAGCATTACAATAATTGTGAAAAAATCTAAGTCCGAACCGCGTGGCACGCGAAATTCGCGCGCGACTCGAGAGAGAGCAAATAAATATACATTATGGACATATAATACAAAAGAGAATATATAAAACACTGTTCCTGAGAATACAAAGGATACACTGTGGTATAATGAATCAGGAATCATCAAACATCGAGCTGGTGGAACACTGATAAGCGTGCAAAAACATCTCGACACGAAGCAGATTTTAAAAAGAATGAATCTTTAGAGACGGTATATGCGCACTGGCAACAGAAGTCGTGGAGTTGTACTTGGGAGAGAGCGTCCCGTACTGGGTCTGCGCCGGTTGCACTCGACCCAGTTTTGGCTTATTTTTATTGGTGCTTTTGCACCACTTTTCTTTTCCAACTTGCTTGGGAAAGACAAAAATAGAGAGTATTTTATCCGAGTTAGGGACTTCCACTGTAGTGCAAGCCTGTAGTGAACAATTGTGAGTAGGTTGATAAGAAACTATGGCGAATGAGGGGGGGGGGGGAGGGTGGGGCTGGAACTGAATTAAAATTGAAGAGTTTGTCATCAACATATCAGTATGTGTGTGTAGGAGAGGGTGAATATGATAGTTGGTATTGCGTACTTTTTGGTGTGTGTGTGCGTGTGTGTGAGGGGGGAATGTACACTGTTGCCATGGCTATACCCTAGCCCCCTTTGGATTGACAGGGGCACAGAGGCGTTGGCGAAACTGATACTCGTCAGATCACCAAAGTTAAGCATTAATAAGCAACGCTGAGCTCGGTTAGTCTGTGGATAGGTGACCATTCGGTGACTGATTCGAATTCCCACGTTGTGTCCTTGGGCAAGGCATTTTACACCGATTGCCCACGTGGGGGCACGATGACGCTGTGTTTTGAGACATACTGTGCGTTGAGGTGCACGTCTTCAACCTATCTAACCCTGCCTGTGCTGTGCAGTACATAGTACTGCTATACAGTGTGTAGTATTGCCTAGAGTTATGACGTTGAGGAGCTGGCAGGTGCTCTTCGTTGCTCGTTGGTTCTGTCCGGGTACTCCGGCTTCCTCCACCCTTAAACCTGTCAGCGACAAGATATGACTCTGGCTGTTAAAGTGTCGCTAAACACCAATAAATAAATAAATAAATTTGGATTGATAACTGATAACCCTTTATTTTTCTGTCTGACTAAATCACGGAGACAGATAAACAATGTAAATCATCAACAATTATGCGACGAGCAATACTCGTTTTTCTATGTGAAGACAAGTCTCATGTGGTTCAATTACGACGAAGAATAATGAATGTTGGAAATCTTGGCCTAGTTCCGAGACAATGAATGAAGAGCATGGTTTCATATGTTGTGATTATAACAGGGCTCGAAATGTACACCTGTCCTCCTGTCAGTGACAGCCAGACATTGGGTGGAGACAAGTAAAAATAAATCATACCTGTCACATATGACAGGCCAGTTACCCTTCACCTAACAAATCAGCCAAAACCGACTCAATATTAACATACAAAAATCACCATTCTATTTATTAATTTTTCTCTCCCAAACCATAGCCTATGATCAATGCTCCCTCATTGGAATGAGCTCATTGAGCTCATTCCAATGAGGGGTCATAAGCCATGGTTTGGGAGAAAAAAGGATTTTTTTTTCGAAAAAAACTATTACATGTAGGCCAAGGAAAAATAATTTATATTGTCAGGGAACATGCCGGAAAAAAATAGGGTTGGTTGGTCAACAATTTTTTTTCCTCAATTTTTGTGTGTTTTGCATCAGAATTTGTTGGGATTTTTTACCGATTTGGGGAAAACAATTAGCGCCAGCAGTAAAAAATATGGTCAGTCGGGTTCCCTGAACAAATTAATTATTTTTCCACGGCCCTAGAGCTGTCGTCTGCAACTAGTGTTAGATAATGGGTTAATAACCAGTGAATAGGGCCCTGCGAAGCTTCGAGTATTCGATTCGATGTCGACATCGCTTTGGTATTCGTATATCGATCTCGAATAGTTTGCCGATTCGTTAGTCAAACGAAGCTTCGAGGAAAATGAATCAGTGTTCGACAATGTCGACATCGGTTGAAATAAGGAGCGAACTCTTCTAGTTTTAATGTTTCTATCAGGAAAATAGTCAAATTCATTGCAAAATTCTGTCGTTTCACTTTCAGTTTCAGATTCCCAGAAAACCAGACACCGCAAATTCGCTATTTATAGATTTCCAGGAATTCGTGTGAGAGTTATTCGCGGAATCCATACAACCGAAATATCCAGCTATGGGCCTAAGGCCTGCTCCCAGTCCTGGAATCTTCTAACACAATAATGGGGACATGTCGCCTGGAGCGCTCCCATTATTATGTTAGAAAACTGTGGGAGGAAAACGTCTGTAGTTTCTTTGCATTGTTCGGAGTTGGTACTTGGAAGCTGGAATGAAGTAAAAGCAATTTGTGTGAATGAGCACTGCGTCACTATTCGAGTTAACTAATGCAGAAACTAACATAGTTTAACACCTTCGCTGCTTTTGATGTATACTGTTTTATTGAGTTGAGAACGGACCGAAATCTACAAGACCCAAATTCTGATAATACAAAAACAACCAAACATTACAATAATTTATTTAGGCATGCTAATGTACATGAAGTTAGCGGCTGTAGCCGACTTCAACCCATGGGAATTAATGTGCCACTTGTATTACATTTGTGCTTTTAAGTCTCATGTTTCAATTTAGTGGTTTGTCTTGAATGTCTCTGGGCAGTAACACCTTAATTTGTCCATATTTATGTCTTGAATTTATTGTCGGGCCAAGTGAACATCTGGATGGCCATTCAACGAGAAAGAAAATTACAACAACGCCAAGTTGTCAAGTTATGTCAACGATCTCTTCTCGCAGTGCTTTCCGAACATCTCTGCACAAGATAATGCCAGTTATAGTTATTTCTCGAGTTTATCCCGATTCGATTCGAGATTCGATTCGATGTCGACATCAGTCCCGATTCGATTCAAGATTCGATTCGAACATAAATTTCCCGATTCGCAGGGCCCTACCAGTGAATGATTTGATTCTGAAATCAAAGCATCAAGATCAGAGATAAGCCAACAGTATTTGTTCACTGATGAATGGTATAGCACAACATACATGTAGTATACATTTTAAACACAACTTTTCACAGTACTGTGTCTGTATACAGGTACATGTATTCATAAATTCACACAAGCTTCCAGTGTTCAGATGAAAATTTGAAGCGACAGGTAAGAAAAAAATCCACCTGTCATGTGTGACAGGTAGAAATTTAGGAACATTTCAAGGCCTGGATTATAATAAAAAAAATTAGAGAGTTAGAAACCCTGGCATAATGTCGAGACAATGCTTCAAGATCACGATTATCAGGTATGAAGAGTCTTACTAATTAAGAATTAGCCTATCGAATATCGTGCTAGGGTGTTGTTGTTTTAACATTTGGAATAAATACGTGGGTCAATGGATATGGTCAGTACAATCTTCCAAGATGCCCAAGAGCAACGCAGTCAGATGGCCATGTAAAACATGCCAAAAAGAGACACACAACGTGCAAAGTTCGTTGTGTGAATTTTGTAATGTGTGGTGACGAAAATATAGATGACGATAAATTTTCACTCTCCGCATCGTCCAGTGAATCTTACATATGTCAATGTTACAGATCGGTTGAAAATGAATTTGACTACCTGTTTGGCCTAACACTATTTTGTTTTTGCGCATCGAGGGGCCTGTGAATCAAGATAATTGTTTTTTGTTAGGGTGAAGCTTCATTTTGCTTTCAAATCGAGCCAACTCATTGTCATGGTTCAACCCGTACCTTTTTCCCATGACACCAGAAGGGACGTCGTACCATAGAATTTCCCATGTGCTCACCAAACAATGGCTTCCACAGCTATTGTAAACTACATTATGGTTGGTGCCATCTACCCTCTATCATCCAATAAGTAGTTTGTCAGATTGTACAGGCAGTGATGAATTGCTGAATAAAATAGTGGGTGGGCTGTAAAATAGTTGACAGATGGAAAGTCATCTCGAACCGCTGACCGTCACCGAAGGCGTCGGAGTGGGGGGGGGGGGGGGGGGGGGGGTCTCCCCTCCGACGCCCTCGGTGATGGTCAGCACATCAGGGAAGCATGAGAGGAGCATAACTCACCACCCTTTGTAAGTTGGACCGGAAAAGATTTTTGAAACTACCATTAGTAAGGGAGTCCTGATTGATTTTCATATCTTTCTGTCGCATAATTCCACGCAGTAGGTAAAGGGTTAACTCAGGCTTGGCAATTTCAGGAGAGCGATTTTTTAGCTCTCCTTACTGCCCTCCTGAAAGAATTAAGGAGAGCGAAAAATTGCCCTCCTAAATATTTTGGTCTGGGATGATTGAGATTACATGTATTATGCTCACATTAAATTTTTGTTGTAAAGCAAAAATGTAATTTAACTTCGAAGTCACATAACATCACGTAATTTCATTTTTGAAACTGGTTTAGTGGTGAAAGGTAATAGCTGCAACCATACCCAAACACAGTTGCAATCATTTGAAGCAAAATGGGTCACAGCAATATTTTTTTTTCTGTCAGTTTTAAGTTCAACAACTGACATCACAGTTTGAGTGGTAATTATTCAAGGAATATTAACACTATAATATACTACCATTACTACTATCCTGTCACTTGAAGCACGTGCACCAGGATGTGACTGTAGATTCAAGCAGACCTGTTGTCCAAGAAAGTCATTAGCCTAAGGGGGTTGAACATGGCAGTGGTAGGCGTATGACTTTCTTGGACAACAGGTCTGGGTACACACACAGGTCTTGTCAAGTGTATGTTCGGTTGTTGAGTGAGACATCTAGATGTCTAAGAGATTTCGCTTTACCCTAGTAAAGTTAATAAAATCACTGATGTAGTCTGTTGGTTTCAGTTTCAATGAGTTCCTTCAACTGGATACTTAAAATGCTGTGTAAAGCTAATTGCTCCCCTAAGCTGATTGAGGAGAGCGATTTTTTGCCCTCCTGCATTTTTCAGAATGCCAGGCCTGTTAACTGTCCTCATGACAAGATTTGTTTGGTAAAATATATACGAAATGGCAGCTTTTGAGCTTTGAATGAAGCAAAGCTGTAGCTTGATATGGTAAATAAACCCAATACTGATCGCGCATCTGGGAACTAAATTTCGAGGTAACTAGAAGAAAATAGCCTGTGCTGTTTTTGTCTTGTCGACTTTCTCAACTGACTTCGCTTGGGGCCGAACAATAACAAGGGCAGAGTTCTCCTATTAGCAAACTTCTCAGAATGTGAGCCCAATCGCTGTTATCTCAGCCCGGCTGATACTGCATTGCATTCACTTTTTATGCCCATGCCATGGGCCTCAAACAGCATGAATAACTGAATTTGAGGATGGAATGATTCACAAACAAATCAGACCATATTTTATCTAGAACATTCTGTCCGGGAGATTAAGTGCATAAACTTGGGTCTTGGGGAATTTGTCCGGGTGCCAATTGGGTAGTATTGAGTGCTGTTATGTGTTATTTGGCGCCACCACGATTTACCGAGAGGTACCGGTAGGTACCGAGAGGTACCGAAAGGTACGGAAAAAAAAGCTTTTTATAAATTATTTTTGCAATAAATTGAATGCAAACGATATATTTCATGCATTTTATGCATTTATTTCTGGAAATGTGGCCATTAATGATGCAATTTGTCGCGATAATCACAGTTTGGAGTTATTTATTGAGTAGCGTGGTTGACCTCTCGGTAAATCGTGTTTTCTCGGTTTGACAAGAGGCACCGAGAGGTACGCAAAAAAAAGCTTCTTGAAAATTATTTTCACAATAAATTGAATGCAAACGGTATATTTCATGCATTTTATGCATTTATTTCGGGGATTTGGTCATTAATGATGCAATTTGTCGCGATAATCATAATTTGGAGTTATTTATTGAGTAGCGCGACTGATCTCTCGGTAAATCGTGTTTTCTCGGTTTGACTAGAGGCACAGAGAGGTACGCAAAAAAAGCTTCTTGAAAATTATTTTCACAATAAATTGAATGCAAACGGTATATTTCATGCATTTTATGCATTTATTTTGGGGATTTGGTCATTAATGTTGCAATTTGATAATAATCACAAAAAGCTTTTTATAAATTATTTTCACAATAATTTTAAATTGAATGCAAACAGTATATAAAAAATAACGTAAAGTAAAATTATCAATGTTTGTTTTTATTCTATATGGATAATAAAGACAACTTTCAGAATTATTTCAGTACTTATTTACTGTATTTATTATAATTATTTACTGGTGTGAGAATATGTTTAGAATGTGTGTATATTCTTAAATTTTGTGGTTACCTCTGGCTGACAATTTCGCTAATTAATTAGATGTGCCTCTCCGACTCAGCCTACTCAGTGGCGTACTAGTAGCGGAAAATCTTGTGCCCCCCCCCCCCCCCCCCCCTGCGAGATAGAGATAGAGACGGGGGGAGGGGGCTTGGTCCCTTTCATATTGGTGGTTGCCTTTAAAACGGGAGCAAATTTAGTGTTGTTACCGTGCACAGCATACATGATTTCACATAGTACATATATACGCCATAAATTAAATGAAGGTATAGCCTATAGGATCGATTCTAAAAGTACGACTCTGTAGATTTTTTCATTACATGTTTTAGGTTTCACCTCAACCATCCAACGAAACACACATGCACGCCCAACATGTGTGACTTTAGAGGCGCCATAACATAACATAACATTTATTAGCATAAAACATCCTATACAGGGCAGTATGCGATAATCTACAAGTAACATGAACAAAAGTAGAATTCAAAATGATGAGTAAAGGACATAGCAGCAACTCAGTTCGCCCGCAAGCTTCAAGTAGAACGTCTGACAGAGGTGTAAGGCAAGAGGGGCACTGGTAGCCCGTCATGTTGAGCCGGTTGTTACCGTTAGCTCGTGCGTGGTTGGCCCACGTAGACTCTTGACAATTATCGTGCAAAAAAGTGTGTCACCATCCTCATCTGGAAGGAGGGTAGGTGTGGTTGGTGCATGCTATGATTTTGTTTGTAATTAGGCGATAGCCCGTGGACACAACTTAATAAAGCACACATACGGTGCGAATGTGTGGTTACCATAGATGGACTTCATATCAACCCTTGGTGGGCTGAGGGTTCAAACTTTTAATTGTAACGCTGATCTGCTTGGTGCATGAGTGTGGGCCATTGCATGGCAAAGGACCTGGAAGGTCCTTTAGGCGTTGGTATAAATTTTAATCCCCTTCCTCAGTACAATTTTCTCATGTGTACTGGGAGTGTAATTTGACAGATTGGTAATATTTGTGCTAGCCTTGTCAGCCTGTGCGGTGTGGGTGCTTGAAGAACAAGGATGGGAAGAGTCATCCGATTTGGCCGCAAGTAGAGGGGAGAGGCCTGCGTCCGACGCGCTGTGTTCAGCGGGAGGGGACAAGGGTCCCCGCTCATCTGAAGTCCTGTAGGTGAACTGTATGCTCTCTGAGGAGGTATTAGTAGGACAACTAATGGTGCAAATGCTGGAATCTATGTCATCCTCCGACGGCGGAGGGTTGGAGTCCGACACCAAGGGACAGGTGGACCTGGCGGTGGATAGAACGGTGTTCAGTGGCTCGGGGCCAGCTGATTCGGTGGTGGTTAATACAGGTTGTATGTCCGTGGTCGTACAGGCCATGGTTACGGTATTGTCATTGGGCTTGTAATCAGTACAGGAGCTTGCAGTTTCAAGGCCCTGGTAAATGGTAATGGGAATTGTTTGTTTTTTCAACTTACGGCAATGTCAAGCCGAGAGGACACGATTTACCGAGAGGACAATCGCTATACTCAATAAATAACACCAAGCTGTGATTATCGCGACAAATTGCATCATTAATGACCAAATCCCCGAAATAAATGCATAAAATATACCGTTTGCATTTAATTTAATGTGAAAATAATTTATAAAAAGCTTTTTCCGTACCTCTCGGTACCTCTTGTCAAACCGAGAAAACACGATTTACCGAGAGGTCATTCGTGCTACTCAATAAATAACACCAAGCTGTGATTATCGCGACAAATTGCACCATTAATGACCAAATCCTCCAAAATAAATGCATAAAATGCATTAAATATACCGTTTGGATTTAATTTATTGTGAAAATAATTTATAAGAAGCTTTTTTGCGTACCTCTCGGTGCCTCTTGTCAAGCCGAGAAAACAACGATTTACCGAGAGGTCAACCGCGCTACTCAATAAATAACTCGAAACTGTGATTATCGCGATAAATTGCATCATTAATGGCCACGTTTCCAGAAATAAATGCATAAAATGCAAGAAATATATCGTTTGCATTCAATTTATTGTGAAAATAATTTCTAAAAAGCTTTTTTCCGTACATCTCGGTGCCTCTCGGTACCTACCGGTACCTCTCGGTAAATCGTGGTGGCCGTTATTTGGTAGTATTGGGTAAATCGACGTGCCCATAAATAATACCATCACTATTTGGAGTTTCAGTGTCGATATATGCAATGGGAACTGGGGAGGGAAGAAATGTAAATGGATTTTCAACTTGAAATGCAGAGGTAAAGCAGGCAATGACCTCGTTTAAATTATTTGAAGAAATAGCTTCAAGTAAATGCCTTTGCCTCATCGACATAACTTCAGATGATTATGTTTTCATTGACAATCATTGTTGAAAATAAGTAATATAGGGGAAGTAACTCTGGTTAGTGAAAATGTATGGATCACGTTCAAAGACGCGGCAGGCCATTTGTGGTAAACGTTTTGAAGTCTGTTTGGGGACTCGTAAAAAGGAACTCAGACAGATCAAATTGCATTTGTGGACAAAGGGAACAATAGTGGACAGTGCAGCTGTTCCAGTTGAAACAACTTTGTCGGCCAGCTACTCCACACTATGAGATAATTTTGAATAAATTCCGAGATTTATTATCATACATTATTACTTAAACCGATATCTTATGATGTTTCGCCTGGTTGATTGATATTCTCACACATGAACCTTAACTTTTTATCAGCAAATATTGTTTTAAAAAAATACAGCCTAGTCTACTTTAACGTCATGTTTCAGCCATATCTCTGCAAATCGACTTTGAAGGGAACAAAACTATCAAAAACCAAGGGAATGGATAAGGTATGTTGTCCAGTTGACCCCCTTTGATAGTAATGATACTGACATCCCTTACATTTGAACAGTAATATTGTTAATAAAACAGACCACAGTTTACTTCAACGTCACCACAATGCTTTGGGAATCTTCCGACACAGCCCTGTACCTACAGTGTACTTTAATGTCGATTTTATTTATATAGATATGACCAAACGGTCCGCCTGTAAAGTGGAACCACGCGTTACTTCCACTGGGGAATCGCTCAGGTGTCTATACAGGTGTTAGCACTTTCTGATAAATAGAAATTACTGTGAATAAGCAATTGCAATCTACAAAAGTGAGCTAGTAAAAATCCCCTGTCCACGGTGAAAGAGTATCTTAGGTCCCCAGCAAAGTTGATCAACCCCAGCCTTGGCCCTCCGCTGATAAGCGCCCTCTGGCAAATAAATATTCACTCTCTCCAAGACGTTGCCACGGCGGCGTTCCAGGGGACAGTAATTTCTATTTATCAGAAAGTGCTAACACCTGTATAGACACCCGAATGAGCGATTCCCCAGTGGAAGTAACGCGTGGTCCCACTTTACAGGCGGACCGTTTGGTCATATAGACATCGACGAATGGAAAATAAAACACTATTAAAGTACATTGTGGGTGCAAGACTTTCTTCGGAAGATTCCCAACGCATAGAGATAGATATATGAAACGTAAAGATAACGTTCAAAATGTACGGTGTTGGTAACTAGACACGATTTACAATAATAGCCGATAAAATGTTGTGCCTGTCAGTATCAATACTATGAATGAGAGACTATATCATATCTTATTCATTCAATTGGAACTTTTGTTCAAAGTAAACTGTGGGCTGCAATATTGTTTTTTGTTAGCATAAAGCACTTAGTAAGTGAAGTTGAAAAATTATTGACACCTCGGACAGACTCCCTGAAAGCAATATCCAAGTTTTTGTTTTTTTTCTCCCTGGATGTTTTGCCAAACTGCCAGTTGTCGTGTGATTCAGAGGACGAACTGTTAACATCGGAATGGCGAAGAATTTTATCTGTCTTTATTTCTGTGCACTCAGGGCGTCTTCAGAAATTTGGGGCGAGTAATAGATACAACTTATTTATTTTTTATGATCATTTAATTTCGAGTGTCTTCTGGTTACGACTGCTGCCATTTCAAGGAAGATTTTTGACCTCTCAGTGGAATGACAAATTGCTGTCATTCAGCTTGGGAATCCAAGGGGCGCATGCTAATCCATTAATGTCCAACTGGGTGAAATTTGTTATGATCTGTATGGTACAAGCGCTCTATGGCTAAAGTAGTTTAAACAATATTTATCAGAAAAATAACTTTAACATGTATACATACGCCATAATATACTGCAAAATGAAAGCAAAAAAAAATAAATGTCAATAACATATCGTATGCCATAAAGAGAAAATTTGATAGGGACTGAATTCGATAGTAAGCATAATGCTTATTAAGGTCGTCGCCCGTTTTTCCTCGTGTTACAAACTGATATATCTAGGGCTAAATTGCTGAGTTTTATTGCAAGAATTACGTACGTCACAAGGAATTGTACATTGCATTCTCATTTTGGGTAAAGTTCAATATGGCTGTGTATAAAAATGTACAATTAATGTAAAAGGCACTCAACACTTGACCAGGGGTGAACTAGGCAAAGAAAAGTTACCAGGGGGGGGGGGGGGGGCACCGGTCACGGAGAAAATTTTAATTTTTCAAACTGAAAGATCGCTGCTTCGAGTGCTTCTTTGTATCTGAGCGATCAATAGCAGGCCACACAGAGGACATTTCGATGTCGTTTTGCATCATCCTCGTCGCTCATTCAGCAAAGGTGGTTCCACCAAGGGAGCCCCTGGCCCACTGGGTCGCTCATAGTCCGGCCCAATGGGAAAAAATGCTGATTGTTCAATCTTAAAGAACGCTGTTTCCTTGCATCTGCGTGATCAATTGCAGACTAGACTGTCTGTATATCGAAATGTCCTCTATGTGGACTGCCAGTGGCAGTTCACATAACAAACGTTTCGATACACCGACAATCTATGGAATTCGATCCATTTTGTCTTTTTGTTTATTTTCACGAAATTTCATGCACCAACAGGTGTTGGGCCACATCTCCATTGGAAACCCCAAGGGGGGGGGGGGGGGACTTCAAGTGGACCATACTGCCAGTCCACATCTGCTCGTCAGTACCACAAAACATGAGTCATGTTGCATGTTTGTGAACAGTCTGTACTTCAATTTGTAGGCGCATATGGGAACCCGTGGATAGACGGGCGATCCCTTTGTGGAAAATAACATCTTGAGCAATGAACTTAAAAAGGAAAAGGTCTCTCGTGTCTGTGTTACATGTGCCGTGGAGATACTGTGTCATAATACGCAATCACATTCGGGGATTCCTACTATGCCGTCACAGACAGACTAAGATGGGAAACATTAGATGAGTTTTGCATTAAACGATGCGACAAGACGAAGGCTGTGTGGATTGATAAACCGGGGAACAGACTTCTGACATCCACGCAATCATGGTAAGTAACCTTGCTAAATAAATATGATCTTTGCGTAAAATATAGCTCTTCAGAGGTGACCAAGGCGTTGAAGTCGAGTTATTTTTTCAAATAGCCTAAATAATTCATTTCACCCTCAACAGTTCGCGCAGTGTAATATAAGATGTCCATCTAATTATGGATGTCGAATGCGATGAATGGACTCAAAAAACGGAAACTGTCAACAACACTGTAGCTTACCTTGACTTTATGTGGTATTTAAGAAATCAATGTCATCATCACTTAATTTATGTTGCATTTAAGTAAACTGTGTCAAAATTATTGACTTTTTGTTATCTGTCAGAAACAAAAAAAAAGAAGTTAAAAATGTGACGGACATTCTAGGCATCCATGCAAGTGTGACAGAAATATCATATTTTCATCATATCAACTCATCCTTCCAAGTTCGAAGAAATTGATGCATAAATATAGCCTGTAGGATGTGCTGAAGGCATTCGAGATATCTGCCATGGCGCCTACTAAGGGTCACAGTCCCTGACTGAAATTCGACATTCTTATTTACTCATCATTCCAAGTCATCCTGCCAAATTGCAATAAAACTGATGTATAAATGCTGCCTGTCGGGTGTGATGAAAACACCCAAGAGGCAAGAGGGCTGTTGTGGCGTCCATTGCGTTTGACCGACCGTCACCAACATGGGTCTTTCTTGTCAACTCATCCTACTAAGTCATTCTGTCAAACTTTATAACATCGACGATGCATGAGTGCGACACACTCACAGGGTGTTTTGTAGGAACCAATATGGCTGCCATGGCTGACGTCGTGAGCAGCCAAACGTTACCAAAATAGGACGCACTGAACTACTGATCATATTAAGTTGCCCTGTCAAACTTCAAGAAACCTGATGCAAAAGGAGACTGTAGCCTACGCTGAAGAAATCCAAGATGTTCCTGTGGCAGCCATTGCAGGTGGTGGCTATTATGGGCGGCAAACTGTAACCAAAAAAAGAACGTTCTCATCCTGCTGAGTTTGAAGAGAACTAATGTGTTCTGAATGTATGCAAGATGGCTGCCGCGGTGGAATGGGGCGGGACGGGCGGCTAGTATGGGCGGCCAACCCTTTACTCATCACACCAAGTCACCCTGCCAAGTTTCATCAAAACTAACCCGTATTTATTTATTGGGGTTTAAGGTCACACACTTATGCACAATGGCTAATCATGACCGTGACAATTTTACGGGTGGAGGAAGCCGGAGTACCCGGAAAGAACCACCGAGCAACGACGAGCAACTGTCAGCTCCTCAACAGTCTAACTCTGTTCAATCTCCGCTCAAGCAGGGTTACAGCGGTTGAAGACATGTGCACCATCGGCATGCAGTACGCCTTAGTACACGGCGTCATCGTGCCCCCATGTAGGCAATCGGGATAAAGTGCCTTGCCCAATGACATAACGCGGGTCGTCCCGGACGGGGATCGAACTCGGGACCTCTAGCATAGAAGTCCAACAGTCTACCACTGGGCCACCGTGCTCTCAATTAACCCGTAAGCCGTGCTGTAGTAAAACAAGATGGCAGCTATGTTGGGCGTGTAGTAGCAGCCATTGTGTGCGGCCTGCCGTGACCAACGTCGGACGTTCTCACCCACTCACCAAACTAAGTCACCCTGTCAAAGTGTAATAAAATTGATGTATAAATGCGACTCGCAGGGTATACTGAAGAAATCAAAGATGGCTGCCGTGGTGACCAGGATGGGTTGTTCTCAGGTGAGAATGCCTTGGTTAGCCCTGTGCTCCCAAACGCTTCCCTATACCCACGACCCTTCTCTCCGACCAACACTCGGAGATGAACTGCTTGATTACATCCCGTACCTTTTCTTAACGATCTCTCCGATAACCATACGAACCCTCTCCATTGTGTCACCCACCAACCGCATGTCCTTCATTCACCCATCCCACTACCCCGTTATAGTTCAAGTGAATCTTATTCTGTCAGACAGGTATTTTGGACATTCTAATAGAAAAAGTTCCTGGGTCTTCACTACGCCTAACTTACACATTTGGCACTTCTTTTCACCGTCTTTTACAAGCTTTCCTATAAGCTCCAGCGAAGTTGGCCTCAGCTTGGAAAACAGTGAACCCCAAAAGTGCCATTAAAATACTCTTTAAAACATGGCTTCTCTTAATCACGCAGATCACCCAAAGACCTCTTTGATTTGCCCCCCCCCCCCCCCCCTCGCCAATTAAGGTTATAATCCCCCATGACGCTTTCTCTGGTGATTTGTTTTACCATTGACTGTTCATACTTCTATGTCCGAAATCTCCATTGAGTAGTTCTTTAGTAACGCCTTCACTTGGACCATCTACCCTGTCTATGTGATTGAGAGTATTATTTTACATAATCGGGTGTTGGGGTGATTTATTAAATGGTTAAGATAACAGAGTTTTATTAAGTCTATCCTGTCCTAGATCCATATCCACCCAAGCTCACCCCTGATCACTTCTAGTGATGCTGCATTACTCGACCTGCATCGCTCTACAGGGTTTCCAAGTTCTTTAAAGCCACTAGGTTTTCAGATATCGCTTCCATACCATATGTTAGACTTGGTACATCCATCATTTCTCAAATGGTTTTCTCCACGAAAACGTAATTGAGGCAGTTTCTCCCTATAAGCTTCATTTGATTAAGGATTTGCCTCTCCTTCACGGTAAGTTTATTTGTGTGGTTCCGGTAGATGCCTCTTCCTGTAATGTTTATATTTACCACACATACTCGCAGCCACCTGTCTCTTTTACACCAAGAAGTCTGTTGCTACCTTCTGGAATACAGATCTCCCCCACTCTCCACATTCGAATACATTCCATTTTACGACCCATTGATATAACTTTGCTTTTGCTTTCATTTAGTTGGAGACTCAGTTTGTTCCCATATCTCCCAATCATTGCCAGCATTTTCTTTACCCCCCACAACCCCCCCCCCCCTCCCCCTTCGCTTTCTGACACTAGTACCATATCGTCTGCAAAAAAATAGCCTGGGTATCCACAGGTCCTCAACTGCTACCCAGTCGTCGTTATGCAGAAGTTCATCTCCTAAATCTTTGATGTACAATACAAAAAGAAATGGCGAAAGGATACACCCCTTTTTTAGGTCTATCTCCAAAGGCACGTGTTTTGTTGTTATGTTACCCAGGCTAAGTTCACTTTCTACATCTTTATTTCATGTTTTCAGAGTTCCAACAAACTCGCCCCCAAGCCCAAGGTCTCAAGCTTTCGCCACACACCCTCCCCCATACTCTATCATACGCCTTTTTAACATACAGAGAATCCATAAACATATTTTTATTTTTGGCTTTCGCAGAATCTATTATTTGGGATAGCGTGAAAAGATGGTCACTGACTCTCCTTTCCTTCCTCAAACCATTCTGTGTCCCTCTTAAAAAACCCTTCTCTTCGATCACCTTTTCTAGTTTTCCATACAGGACTTTTATACAGGAAACCTTTCCAACGTTGCTACTGATAATTATTCAAAATGTCATTTCACCCTTTTTGTGTACAAATGGGGCCTTGCTTTCTCTCCACTCTTTTGGGACCTCTAATACCATGTCATCCTGCTTAGTTTCAAGAAAATGATGCATATAGGTGACCTGCAGCCTGTGCTGAAAAAATCCAGGATGTCTGCTGTGGCGGCGATTGTGGACAGCCCACCGCGACAAAAATATTCTCATCTACTCATCATACCGAATCATCTTGCCCAGTTTCAATAAAATTGATGCAGCAAAGCTACTTTGAGCCAATGGCAGCCTTTGTGGGCAGCCGACCATAACCATAACAGGACGTTCTCATCTAGGCATGATCCGAACAACCATACAACATTTGGTGATGATTGCAACCTTTATGTGAGGCCGACCGTGACCAGCATAGGATGTTCAGACTTACTCGTCACACTAGGTCATTCTGCCGAACATCACGAGTGTCCAAGATGGCCCCTGCAGCGGCCATAATGGGACTTTCTCATTCTAGGAATGGACCTGAACATGAATATGAAGTTTGGTGATGATCGAAAAAGAGGTGCAGGCTGCAGCCTGTGCTGAACAAATTGTGGGGCGACACACACAGACTCACTCACTGATTCACAGACTAACGGACATCCGCGCGCGCCGGGACAATGATGTAGTGACAGTGGAATTTCCACAACTGAAATTTTAAGTACAACACTCAGTCTATTTATTGTTTTAAATCAGTATCCACTACAACTGTTGGGGTTAGTGTTTGTTGATTAAATTGTTTTATTTAAACCAATCCCAAATTAAATTGTTATAGATAATTGCTACACCGTTAATTTAAAATTAAATATCATCGTATTTTCCACTTTGTTGATTTTCCGAGGAATTTTGGTATTTAGACGTCGAAGTTTTGGGGGTAATTCTACGACTATCGATATCGGGAATTCGAATTTACTGTAAATTTCATTCTATTCATCGTCATACCCTTTACAGTTGTTCACCTTTCGTAATTCGTACACGTGTTACTTTTGTAAAACAGGGGCGGCGGAACGATTTTCAAAATGAGGGGGCTGTATCGGGCGGTGGATGGACCTCCGTATGACGGACCGATCATAGTTCGGCCCGTGGTAGGAAAAGTTTAAATTCCAGGGTCCCAAAACCCCCATTTCCATGCATCTGAGCGGATAATTTGAGATTTTTCTGGAGACGTATTTGAAAGATTTCACACTTTGAGAGCCGTTAAAAAACGTCGGTAAAGCATACAGGTGAGGTCTATTTATCAGCTTTGGTCGTAACGACCAAAGCTGATAAATAGACCTCACCTGTATGCTTTACCAGACGTTAACAACAATTATACTGTCTGTGGATTATCTTGTCTGGGGGTGGATTTGGTACTTGTATGTCTGTAAGATTACGATCTATTTCAGTTAACCGATTTTTCAACAGACTGTTTGCATTCTAGCCTTTGCTGCCACTTACTGCAAAAAAGTTATCTGAAATCCATAGAAACTGAACAAGTACGAGAGAAACATAGCTGGCGACAATATGGGGGAGGCTATGGATCCACCCTCGGCTCTTGTTTCCCCAGTCATTGATTGTGTTAAAATATATGCATACAAAAAACATGGCCCGGAAAAAAAGGAGGGGGGGGGGGAGGTGAATCCCCTCCCCAACCCCGGTTCCGCAGCCCATGTAAAATATAGGACACACATGTCACATCCCCATTGTTTATCGTAGTGTTTTTATCGGTGTTCAATTTACTGTGTTGTGAACCGGTTTTAGTCTTGTCCGCTTCAACCGTAAATTAACAACCAAATAACCTTTGTCAATCCATTTTCCCACATATGCACACATGTGACTAATTTGCCGTGATTCTCTTTACTGGGAAAAATATATCGGCATATCCAAAGGTAATTCAGTTTAATTAAGCCTATTTTCCTCACATTATGTCAATATTCGACCGTCGACGTGGTATTTAGTGACTTTTGTAAAGCGACTATTGACACAATTGGGCTACCGATCATGTAAGCCCCAAAAGCCGTGACGAACATCGATTGCCTTATTTGATGCTACAGCTGAGACCAAAAGACCATGTAGAATTCGTGTTTCAAACTTAAGTGGTCTGGTCTCTGCCAGACCCGGGGAATATAAAGACAAACCAGATTGGTTGTCTTTCGTCTTCCGTTCTTCAAACACTGTTGTTCAAACGTTCAATAGCATTACAGAATCAGTCTAGACTGGTTTAAAGTGTCTTCTTAAGGTGCTATATATAAGTGATGGAATTTTGTTTATTTTGAAATTCCCACCTCTGATATTCCTTAAATTCAAATTAAATATACACAAATTATACATCAAAATGAAGGTTGGGAGATACAGAACACGAAAAATATATGGAATCAACTCATAGAGTTGACAGCAGGCACCACTGGTTCCTGGAAGTCTGCTACCGTATTCGTACCAGAACTGATAATGCAATAATATTTTCTGAGAACAACCTGTGTCCAAATGTGTTTCACATATCCAAGAACAAAGCTAGGGCATCAAAATCCTTCAACACACAGCGACAGAGCTGCATGGGGCAAATTCCAAAACTGACGATTTTATTTACATTGATAATTACTTTCGATTTCCGGTCAACGTCATCGGACAAAAAAAGCATCGAAAAACAACGCCATCTAAAATCAAATAATGAGAATGATCGCTTTAAAATAGCATACTATTACTATATTATTATATAGAGACTGCACAGACGCCATATTCTCTGCAAGGTATCATGATACCTGGTGAATTTCTTAGAATTACGATTTTGTTTTTTGATAGAAATTCATGGTATTGAGTGATTTACGCATGCTCGTCGAGCATGGAATCCATCTTCATTAAAAAATGCAGACAGTGTTATCCTTTTCCCAAATGCAGTCCTATCGCTACACTATAAAATGTTTTGAATGCCTAGCTTTGTTATTGGATATCAGAAGCACATTTGTCACAAGTTGTTCTCCGGAAATATTATTTTATTATCGGTTCTGGTACGAATATAGTAGACTTCCAGGAACCAGTGGTGCCTGCTGTCAACTTTATGAGTTGATTACATAAATTATGTGTTTCATGTTTCGTATTCTATACATCTCAACCTTCATTTTGATGTATAATTTGTGTAAAATTTAATTTGAATTTAAGGAACATCAGAGGTGGGAATTTCAAAACAAACAAAATTTCATTACTTATATAGCACCTTAAAAGACCCATTGCCTTTAAAGGTACTTATTCCTGTCAATAAGTTTTGACAACTTGTTACGGCAAAACATAAGGATTGTTTGGTGCAGTGGTCGCCAAATTTATGATGAAAAGGCTGTACAGTCCGAGTCAACTCGGACTGCACAGCCTTTTCATCAACAACTATGCGCTCACCTTGCCACTGTTTAAAGTCAGTCTCCCCCCCCCCCCCCCCCCCCCCCCAGATAGGAGTATTTTTTCAATAGTTGGAAATTCCGAGGTCAAAAATCAAATAGTTGAAAATTCAGTAAATTAAAATTGTTCATGAAAAATATTAAAATTCCACCTAATGATGAGAAATTTTGATCTTTTATTTCCAACTGGAAACTTGAGTTTCAAATTTCCTACTCTAAAATTGACGTGGCCTCAAAATTTCGACTCTGACATCAATCCGGTAAATTTTCTGACCCAGACACATTATAAATGATGCTTTTTCCGTTTCAGGACTAGTGAAAATTTTCAGAAGGGTTCATAAGCATGTATATATATAGCACCCAGCGCTGCAGTGCAACCACCTATCGAAACCACTCACAGTTGGAATTTACACCGGTGGCACCCCCCAGCTGAAACCCTCTAGCCACATGGAAAGACATTGCAGAAGGGCTTGCAGTTGGAGGTAAAGTATTTTTAAAGAACCTGCAACTGAAATCAAATGTTCACACATGATCATTCTGCCAAGGAACAGCCCCCTCGTTCACGAAATAGTTCACAAATTCTTCCCTTATCCTGCAGGGTTTTCTGGCTACAGCTCTTTGGTTAACACTTCCACTTTTTTATATGTATATTCTGGGAAGTGAATCAGGGCGATCATCACTCCAATCCGCTCACAAGTCGCTTCGGTCATCGCTTCGCTTTGCTTTGCCCCATTTCGCTTCGCCCATCGCTTGCAGTGTGAACACGGCCTAATACTCGATGATTCAGTTTCTGGTTTGTGTCATGCGAGGAACTCTGTGGTTGAGAAAGTACAGTGTTTGTCCTCTTTGTTTGACTGGCCACCTAACGGACTGTGATGAGCTGTTCGTGCGATTCATGATTGTTTTTACGAGCTTGTTGTTGCAGGATGGGGGTCATTTTCAGTGACAAGTGTCACATATAGTTGTAAATACTGTCTTGTTTGGACATTGTTTCTAGTTTAGAGGTTTTCGTACTATAGAGAAATTGGTTTAGTAGCTGAATGGCATATCTGTTGTTGGGAAAGGGGCAAACCCATCAGTAATACATTGGATACGGCTGAGATGATGTATTAGTTATGCGCATGCGTTATGAGAAGACATCGTTATGGCCACCACTGACTGTAATATATTGAACAGATTTTACTGGTGACGTTGTTGTTTCCTAATGAGATGGCATATTTGAACTATTAAACCCTCAGCAAAAAGTTGTCACGATGATTACTGGTTTAAGGGGACGTCCAACCTAACTTTGGTCAAATTTCATGTAATTTTCTTTCAAGTCTAAAAAAGGCCCAAAATGAATAACCCCAATAAATTATATACCAAAATGCTTGGAATGAAACATAGAACATGTGGAAACTGAAATTTGCCATGGAACTGCTGCCATGTGTAAATAGCACCACCTGAAAGTCTGCTATGGCATAAGTAAGAGAACAAAATTTTTACAATAAAATACCTCAAAATAAAATAACAGCTGTATTCTATAAACATTTAAGTACATACTCGAAGAAATCTTTTCCTAATTCATGAAAGTAATGAAGATTGAGACCAAATGTTATAAGTGGAGTGCTCACTGATTGAAGGCAGACATTTTCTTTTGTTTATGTTTTGATTTGGGGAGTTCAACAAAGGCCAACTTGAAGGAGTCCAGCAGAAGAAGTATGGAAGGACAAAAGAGTGTCTCCCAATATCAAGATGTATGTGTTACTGTAATGGTTTGGAAAGAAAATATGATATTCTCCTATGTAGAATGCACTGCAAAGTCATACATTGTAGTTGAATAAATATATTTACAAACCCCTTGCACTGTAACCCCTTTTATCCCATGCATCAATTTGATAGTGATTAAATTGTTAAATTTGTCTGGTTTATCAATAAGTACATTAGCTTTGTTTAACTCTTGGACACCAATACACTCATGATATCTGTTGGAGAAGAAATAAGGGTAACTGTAACCTGTCACTGCAATAAACCATCTAATGTACTTAAAAGTACATTGTTATTCAAAACACATCAAATCAACCTTACATAACCATTATTGCATGTACTTTCCCCAAGGAGGCTTACTGACATATTGAGATCAGAAGGGCACATCCAGAGGGTCTCACATATTTTTTTCAAGAACGCAGTACACAAAGCAATCCCCAAAAGATGACAAGTGAGCTCCATTAGACACAGAAATTTTTTTTTTTTTTGGGGGGGGGGGGGGGCTCTCTTCCTTGTATGACTCTACCTCCGGCACTCAAGGCATATGCCTTTTTTCTCAAAGTTTAACTCTTTTTTCTTTTTGAAGATCCTGGCCACACATGTTCCAAACACTATCAGACAGGTAAACCTCCAAATAAGTGTATCTGCAAAAATCATGTTACATTGCAAAACATTCTTTTTAGAGTTTTAGTTCTGGACCTTTCATGCTTCTTACTTCCAACTATAACACTTAATTTATTGATTCATGGGTGAATAGAAAAGTCCTGCCATAATCAACATTTTGAGTTCCATAAGCCTTCAAAACAGCTCCAATAAAAGTGTCAAACATCAGATTGGTGGCTTTATACAGAATATTCATTAGGTTGTTGCTTGATAAGTAATAGGAACAAAATCTTCACAAGAAAATTCTGCAGCAATACAATTGAGGGTATTAGCAGGCACTCTGCAACAAATTGTAACAAATCAACTAGTTATAAACAAAATTTTCTAACTCAAAAGAATGAAAAAGTACCACAACTCTGAAAAAATGTGGGAAGAAACACATGCTACAGCAGCTACACAGGCATTGTTTCTCCATGATGCTCGATCACAAAACCAAATATCCTTCAAATTGGAGTAGCAATGGTTGAGATACAAGGGGGAATGTTGGTACATGCAACGATGAATGGGTAAGACTAAGATTAAGAGGACAGGGGGTCACCACTGCACGACCCTAGATGCACCTTTGATTTTCCAACTTCCACTAAGTTCCAGGTCTGGGGCATAATAATCGCAACACACCCAACTTATCAGTTCATAATTTCAGTTAAATAAAAGAAATTATCAATTTGAATTAAATAATAGATGATGTAAAAATATTTGGCTTCCTTCGCCTTCTCGTACTATTTAATTACCACAAACAATATCAGTTTGATGCCGACAAACGAAACTGAACGCATGTGGTTTGATTAAAAAGTAACTCGGCATGAATAATGAAGAAATTGCGAATATTTCGTGTATTTCATTTATTTAAAAGCCAATTGCACTAATATTGACCGTGCATTCGATAATTCGTTTCGGTTTTGACCACACGGCCACGCTGACACTCCGTGACAGCGGTTATGTTTATTGTGATATGCAAATTGGGGGATGGTTTCCGGTGAAGGAGATTTGTCACATTTGTCAGTGTAAAACGATATAAAAAAACCACTGATCGACGCTTGTATTACTATGGTTGGTTGGAAGAAAAAACTAAATTCTCAGCATCGTCCAAGCGCACCTTATTTAAAAGCACGAATGCATCATTTTCAACCCATCTTCAATCGGTCCTTTGCAGACATCAAACATACCCGTCTTCAAATTCCATGGTTACTAGGACGTAAATAACTTCGCAGCGACAGGGGGAAATTAACACACTCAATATAGTTCCAGGTCACTTGGAATATACTTCGTGAAAAAGTGATTTCTGAAGCATTCTGCTTACTTTGTTATGAATATTGCCTTATTTTATGTGTATCGTCCCGATTTTATACACTCGGTTATTTTTTTTACAAATGGTTCATGTTGTCTTTCTAGTGCGCAATAATTCAGATTTTTTGTCAACAAAAAAGTTCAGACGGCCTGTAAACACGAGAGGGAATTTCGAACCATATTTTGCAGTTATGACATTATCAGCTCAAGTACTTGCTGTCACCTGTTTGCAAATACGCTCATACATTGTCTCGAACAAATAAAGGGCGTGATCACGTCCTTGCATTCTTACGATTGCCCAAATTGAGTATTTCTGCAAGAACCACATCGTAATCACATGACCGGAAAAACATCGTTGAAACATGGCCACATCCGGAACATCAAAAATTTGTGTTGATGTTATTACATTCAAACGTCAAAACCCACCCGAGTGTGTGTCAAAAAAATGCTTTCTCCGAGTCTGTAGTATGTTATCATTATATTGAGGACAAGGCTTTCGAATTACCGATTATTTTGTGGTTTTACCGGTTCGTTACTTATGCCATTTGCAAATTAATCTTCTTCAAAATCATAAAATTCACTTTTTTTCCTGAAAAAAAATATATGTACCTTTTCTATGCACTTTACTCATTATTTTGATATATAATTTGCCTTTCCTTACTTCTTTTATCTGTTTCTGAGGCATTGGGAAAAATGTCAAAAAATTGACCAAAGTTAGGTTGGACGACCCCTTAACTGACTATTTAAGACAATATTGTGCATTGAGTTACTCTTGTTAGTGTTTAGGCACTGAACTTTGATATTACCCCATTCTCAGCCTTTATAAGGCTACCGTTCAGAAATATTTTTTCATGAGACTGTTTAGGGTACATAATCGATTTTTTTTTTGTAAATTGTGATGGGCACGAAGGAATTCTAGTCACATTAACTTTAATTTTATTCAATTTTTTCATCATGTTATCACATCATTCATATTCATTTTGCTATCATGTTGTGGTCATGTATGGTTTGGGACCTTCTGTCGTTTTGTATATAGTCTATATTTGTAAATGGTGCTCCATCTTTGCATAATATATTTGAATTTTATGTAGTGGTGTTATTTATTTTCTTTCAGCCCGATGATTTTTTTTTTTAGCTCTATTTTTATTCTTCTTATTCTTATGATCTTCTGTCTTCTTACCTCTCCCCTCTCTGTACGATAACTCAAATACTAATCTTCCTATCTCGCTGCTTTTTAGTGCAGTGATAGACAATCACATGTACTCGGCCATCTTTGGTAATCAAGCTCCTGAGTAATTGGGGGCCTTCCCTTGTGCTTTAAAAGTTGGCCTCGCTTATATCTCAAGCAAACTATGATCTGTGGACCGGAAAGCAACACCAAATGAGTAGAAACTCAGTGGAGGTTCAAAATATGGGTCAACGCCATTGAGGACACCTGGATATGATTGACTGTATTTTCCAGAAATCGCATGTTATAACCCCTAAGGCATTTACAAAGTCCATACATGTATTTCAACACTAAAAAGTAGGTAGGTGCATTTTATCACTTAAAAACGTTTGCGGAGCCAACTATTTTGAATGGGACTGACGCTCATATCTTAAGCATGGCATGAACTAGGGACCTGGGACTAACAAAAAACATTTGTATGAAACCTTTTAATTTTATGTCCGTTAAAAGCATGAGGTGGTTATTCAGTTCAATCGGCCGTAGGACTGGTATTCATTAATGTATAAATAGGAGTATCTCCATTTCCCCACAGAAGTCCCACCAAACTCAACCGCAGTTTATATACCACTCATAGGAATGTTTTTTTTTAGAATTCTTATAAAATACATTCCGTTTTCAAAGAATGTAACATATATAGTGTACATGTGGCAGTGCCGTATCTACGTAGGAGGGGGCGGGGGGGGGGGGGGTATATTGCCCCCTAAAGTCCCCCCCCGCCCCTCCTACGTAGATACGGCACTGCCACATGTACACTATATATATATATATGTCCGTTTCGCACAACATAGAGCCCCAAAATGGTCTCCAATATAGGTGCTACACACGCTACAATTGCCTCAGATTCACTCCAAGAGCACTAAATCGTGCACCAATTTCTCTTGTGTGTGCGTGGGGGGGGGGGGAGGTGGGGGGTGGAGCTAGTCCTACCTAACTAGCTCCCTCGGGTCGTTGCCCCATCCTCTCAGAGGAAGGAGGGGAAACGACCGGATGGTCTCAGTAAGGACTAGTTGAGATCCCCAAAACCCCACACAGCGCCCTTTCAAATAACATATTTGGCCCGCAAAACTGGATAGGGCATCCCTATTATAGAATCATGGCTACATCCCGGACATGTGAAGATGTAACGTGTGAAAGTTATCTTAATTGCATTCACACCGTTGTTGAGTAATTAGAGGGCACCTGGGTTACATGGCAGCATGTCATGGTGCACATGAATTACGATATTTACAGTTGAAAGTCTTCTGATTCACAATGCAATTGAATTCAATTCAGCAAGGGTTGTGTTTTTGTCATTGTTTTTGTAAGATTGTTAATAAAACTGGGATAGGTGAACAGATAGACATGTGTTAGATGTTGTGAAAATCGTCGATGCCGGCAAAAGACAATCACACAATACACTGGGGTGACAGGATTAAAACTAACCTCTGTTAACTCTTTTGGCGCGGAATAATCTGAGAAACAGAATTCTTAGCACCTAATATTCATCAGGAATTTTACAGAAAGTATTGGTTGTTAGACTAAAGCGTTACTATTTTAAAAGATGTTCTAATGATCTCATTGACAGTTTTTCAAATGATTTTCTGTGTGCATTTAAATGGCACCTTTATACTTTCAAGGGACGATATCGTTGTTCATGGATAGGACATAAATGGTGCATGAAACATAGGAATACGTATCTTTGTTTAACCCTTTACCCAGCGAATCGGCTGCATCCGCCCGTGAACTATGCAACTTCAGCAGTTGAAAAAATATTATTTTTAAAAAAAACATTCAACAAAACCATATCATGTGACCCTTCGTTGGAACGAGCTCGTCGAGCTCATTCCAACGAGGGGTCACATGATATGGTTTTGTTGAAATTTTTTGAAAAATTTGAAAAAAAGATATTCAAAATAATAAATTTTGATATCGTCTGCGTTGGGTAAAGGGTTAAAAGCACTTAGAAATGGACACACACAGTTGGCTAAAATGACTGCTGCAGTACTTTTCCGCGGTCTGCCGTCTGTCGACTTGAGTCGCCTGTCGCGCCAAAAGAGTTAATGAGACATAAACAAAATAGAATAAAACTTGTTCTTTTCAGCTGTATCGATTTGACTCGGGGTGAACTTCCGGACATGAAACCATAAATCCGAAAAAGGGAATCTGTGAATTTCAGACATCGTGAATTAGAACTAGTGTTACTGTCCTTTCCGTTCGCGATGAGACAAAAAAAAAGACGTCTCATAGGTTGTACTTGAAGGTCAACTGAATACCACTCTTCTCTTATTTTAAGATATTTAGTTATTGCACTGACGACCCCTCACGAATGCCACAAATTTTAAGGCGGGGATGGCTTTATTGTCTGATGCATTACAATGCCTGATACCTTCAAGCCAGAAAATAAGCGGACTGTCATCTGTAAAATGAGGTCCCCAGAGGGTTAATTTGGTGATGCTACCCTGCACAGCAGGGTAGCGTCACTAAATTTACCCTCGGTGAACCTCAATCTGAACCAGGGTCTCAAAACTAAACAGAAAGAGGTACCCAGAGGATAAATTGGCCCACTGTATGGGATACCATCATCAAATTCACCCTCTGGGGACCTCATTTTGCAAATGTCAGACTGCTTATTTTCAGGTCTGGATACCTGCAACAAAAGCGGCAAATTCTGATAACGTTTCATTATCTAAAGATCACCTTAAATAAATGAAACTGGCCCTCGCCGAGCCATCGTTCCCAAACCTCATTAATTGTCAAATGAATTTCATTTATATCGCAGTCTGAAATTTACCTTTCCTTTTGAGTAAAGTAGCTCAAATTTATAACGTAGCTATCTGTCTGCTGAAAGATGTTTTTTATACTGTTGGTGCACATTTTAGCATCTGGAATCCACGATATTTCAATTTTTTGATATAACCCATTGTTTCATTCCTCGGACGTCTTATTTTTATTGAAGTTATGACAGGTATCATCAGCTAAAATGTAACCAAAAGTGTCCGTGAAGTGAGCAAGCATCATAACGTCATTTGTGTTCTTTCTGGCACTTCACCGACTAAATGCAAAACCAGAAACACGATGGTTAAGTTTATGTGGAAATACAAGTTATCTGAATCACAACGTTTTGGATGGGTTAATGAAGTGCTGCTCTGAAATCTGAAGAGAGCTACACGCTCGATGGATATTGTCCATGCTGCATGAGGTTATTGGGGCAGCTGTTTGTTCACCTGATTTCTGAATCAACTCATTCTGTGTTCTATCATTCTTCAAACTGAGCTGACAGAGATAAATTTAACTTGCAGAGTGTATAAAGAAAATCCCACCCTCCATCTCCCTGCATCTCCAATTGAACTTTTAATTTCCCACACAAATTCTTTTAACACGCTGGGATAAAGTACGTGTGTGGGCGTGTTTTGTCCCCGCCTTGTCATATTTGTTTATTTGTCTCTCAGAGAAACTCCCCATAAGTGAATTGAAATTAAAGTTGATTGTGATAGTATTGTTGGCTACACTCTTCGTTCAATGTACGTTACTAGAAAAATGAAATAATGAAATCTACATAACAGTGCAGTCCTTAAACGCATTATATCTTATGCCCCATTCAGCTTAAGTTGTTGCCCAAATGCCACTTTCATCTATTTCCGGATAAAACGAGACAGACATATTAGGTTCCACATTGGAAGGTTGGCACTGAAATTACAATGACTATTACTATTTAATAAAGGAAAGAGGAATTGTGATACTACAAAGCCTAACTGTTAAACCAAGCATTGGGCGATGCCGTGAATGAAGTCATTTGGGGCACATACAAAGTTGACACTCTCACTTGTTCCCGTAGAAAAATTTATAAGTGCGCATTTATTTTAGAAAGATTTGAATCTCTGTTTCTGATGAAAGTTTATCCTCGTCGCCATTATATTGTATCTGGACGAGGTGTAGGATGATTGTTGGGCTCAATTCTTGTAAATAAAAACTCGGACTCAAATTGCTTGTTTTATTTCAAAAACAACGTAACAAAACAAATCTAACTTCTGTGTTCTCATTTTCAAGAAAACGGCAAACTAGAGAAAATAGAGTTAGCTCCCTTTAACTAGACATGAACATAACACAGAAAAAAAACAGTTTGTCTTCTGCTGATTCCTTTGCAAAATACACTTTTTCCCATCCCTCCCCCTCATTTCCAGTCGCCATATCTCAAACCCCTACCATATTCCCCCTTAACACATACCTCCTCAATCAAGGTCTCCATACCTATCGTCACTGGAATGCGCGTGACAGAGAGTGTGTCACGTTAGATTTTAGCCACAACAAATGTAAAATGGATTTCTGACGGTAAACCCCAATGATTTCAATTCAGCCAAGAGATTTTTTCCAATAACAGTAAATCACTGTCTATTCGAAAATATCTCTATACGCATTGAAAGAGTACAACAGCTGTAACCCTCTTTTCAATGACTCGTGTATATTGAAATATATACTATTCAAAAAAGGTAGTGAATATTTTATAAAAGGGAGATAAATGAAGAAATATATTTATATTTTCATCAAAAAGACAGTTGAGGCATTGCACTGTGACATCTGGTGAATGATTTCAGCGAGATAGTTGGGTGTCTGACAAGCACACATTCCACGCACTGAGCTGTAGAAGACATGGACGGTCAGTCAGTGAATTTAGCACATTCAGTCCAAGACCTCAATATCTTGTAAATACTCCTCGCTTCGCTAGACCAGCGCGGATCCGACGTGGCATACTCCTCACCGAACATCCAATATCAGCTTGACTGATGTTATTCCCTCCTTCCTGCATTGCGGCGGCGAGTTCCTGGGCATTGGTAGGGGACTGTTGGCGTTGTCGTAGGCGCCTGTCAAGCATATCCCAGACGTGCTCAATAGGTGAAAGGTCTGGACATAGTGCTGACCAAGGTAGTGTAGTGATGTTCTTCTCCTGGATGAACTCTGTAGCGACACGGGCCCTGTGTGCTCTTGCATTGTCATCTTGGAAAATGAATCGACGGCCGTGACTTCGCGCAAATGGCACCACGTGAGCTGCTAACATAGTGTCACTGTAGTTCTGCCCTGTGACACGCCTTGGATGACATGTAATGCAGTTCTGCTTGCCATGGTTATCCCTCCCCACACTATAACTGACCCACCACCAAAACGATTGTGCTGCCTAATGGTTACGTCATGGTATCGTTCGTCCCGCCGCCGCCACACTCTGTTTCGCCTGTCGTGGAAGTCGAGAGTGAACCTCGATTCATTGGAAAACATGACTTCGTTTCACCGACGATTGTCCCAGCGCTGTCGTGCTCCACACTAATTACGCCTTGCTGTGATGTGACGCTCAGTAAAACGTGGAATTATTCGTGATCGTCGAGCGTACAAATTCCAGCTGTGTAGGCAATTTCTAATAGTCTGACCACTGACTCGCACATCTGTCGCTCGGTACAGCTGCTGTCCAATTTCTGAGGCACTTTGATTGCGGCTACGTATGCTGTGGTTCGGATGAAACGAACCTGGATAGCAGTTGTCGCCCTTGGACGACGTGACTGATGTCTGTCATCAACATTTCCTGTCTGACGGTAGCGTGACCGCAACATGCTAATCACCGATTGAGTAACGTTGAGAATTTGAGCCACTGGAGTCTGTCTGTTGTCAGCTTCCAACATGCCAACAACACGTAAATGTTCGTCACGTATCGGTCTCGTCCAGAAACTATTGATGAACGAGTTTATACCAAGAAAAGAACGATGGGACCTCTGAAAAAGACCGTCAAGTACAATTTCAAAACGTACCCCACAGACATTAACGCGGCACTCGTGTGAAGAACCTGCACGAAGTTTTCGTGGGCCGGTGACATTCATGATCCATACTAAACTTGGTAACATACTGATGTGTCCAATGACGCGTGTCCAATACCATTTTCCGAAAATATCAACATCAGTTTGGATATCCCCTACTATTTTGAATAGTATATAAAGGAATTTTACCCCTTATTCCACTGTATATCACCCTTGCAGTGTTCCACACATATTAAAAAATATATAGTAATGTAACCCGTGATCCCACTGGCTGCGACCACTTTTTAGATCCACCAGTATATAATGGAACATTTACCTCAACATTCGAAGTTACAATGATTCGCGCATATTAAAATATACAAAATAATGTAACCCAAATAACTTGTGCTCGAAAAATGGTTGATTTTTCCGGATATATAATTGTCATACGCACATTCTGCTATCAAGTCCTTTAACCCTTTACCCAACGTAACGGCCAAAACCGGCCAGCGCTATTCTCAAAAATTGCCAATTAATTTTCATTATTTTTTTCATTTTTTGTCTCAAAAACATAGGTTATGACCCCTCATTGGAACGAGCTCGTTGAGCTCGTTCCAATGAGGGGTCATAACCTATGTTTTTGAGACAAAAAATGAAAAAAATGAGTTATTCGAGAATTTTTTTTGCATGTGTCGTCTGCTTTTCATGTTAGGTAAAGGGTTAACTCTTAGAAGCTGTGAGTCGAGTTTTCTTGCCTGTAATGTAATACTGCAGGTAATCTGGCTGTGACCGTCCGGCTATCTTTGGGCTGAGGAGAATTAAACACTGAGCAGGTGCTTCTAGTCAAGTGTCGTCTGCCTGCATAAACATACGACACTTGACTAGAAGCACCTGCTTTACTGTAAGTGCTTCGCGGTGTGTCGTGTTCAATAAATTCATTCCGATTCCCCAGCTTCTAAGAGTTAAACATCATTCAGTCTTTTCTTCTGAATGTATAATTTCCCCACGGTCACGAAAATATTTGTGCCAGAACAAACAACTGCTAGAAAAAAAAAACAACTACTAAAACACAGGATTGACAACCACCATGCTGTTCCAGCATAGACACTGTAACAACTGCACAACAGTTTCGACTTCAGCAACAACACTACAATAACATCAACTGGTAACTACATTAGTAGTTACCGCTCAATTGTCGAGTCCAAAGAAAAACAAAATGTAGGTATCGATGGTAACTGAAAAACAAACCGAGCGTGTGCACTTAGTTTCTGTCATCCTTCCATTTGAAGTTATCAACACTGTGCACAATAATCTTGATAAGAGCATGAACTCATTTCAACATCTTGACTGAATATGTAATTTAAAAAAAACCTTGCCTAAAAATTACATCAATTACTGAATACGTTTAAAAGATGATGAAAACGAAAAAGACACCTGTAAATAATAACACCTATCATGACCGGTACAAAAATAAACTTGTAGAATTCCAAAGAACCAACATCAAGCAGACGTAAAAATGTATTTGAAGTGGTTGAATGCTAATTTGTTCTTGGTTGCCAAAATTAGGCATTGTATTTAGCGTATAACTGTGTTAGTTTCATACTAACATGTACATATAGAATTACAGTGCACACATCTTTAAACAATGAAAATTAAAGCCTGCATTTTTTTTATCATTGCAGGTAACGACGAGAAATGTCCATCCATTTATCAATCCACATGGAATAATTTGATACTTATTCACCAACTGAGTGGATATACACCAATACCTTAACTTATTTCCCAGTAGAGTCTAGAGTTAAGAAATGGGTATGGTCCCTCATTGGGTGCCCTATTGCCAAAAAACCCTTGTGTGCATACCATGTTACTATCTATAAATTATTACTATTTATTATTTCGCAACAATTGTTTATATCTATCCAGTGACACTTTAACTTATTTGCCCAGTAGAATCTCGAGGTGCTAAAAACATTTTTTGCAATTTGTGGACCACCAAGTATATAAAGTTTACTTGGTGGTTCGCAAAGTGCCAACTTTTTTTCTTTCGTCTATACAAGTACGCTAATTCTCACGTTATTATGGGAGGGGTGGTATCTCAAGGAAGGAGAGGTTGACGATATGCCAACTGCTACATTTAGTCACTGTATATAAGACTTCCGTGGCGTACCACATGTACCTGAGAACACAGAGGTTGGGACAGAAATGGGAGTTTTCCAGGCAATCACTGTAAGCGTACCCTGGAGATGCGGTTTCTCGAAATAAATGAAAACACACATTTGGGTGTGAACCTTGGCCTAAAATTAGGATTTATCAGACTTTCATGTAAACAAAAAGAAAAACACTTTTCAGTCTGGGAGCTGATTTGTACTAAGGCTAACCTTGTTTGCTCTGAGGTAGTTAACCCTTTACCTAACATGAAAAGCAGACGACACTTGCAAAAAAATTCTTGAATAACTAATTTTTTTCATTTTTTGTTTCAAAAACATAGGCTATGACCCCTCGTTGGAACGAGCTCGTTCCAACGAGGGGTCATAACCTATATTTTTGAGATAAAAAATGAAAATATTTTGAAAATTAATTGGCGATTTTTGAGAATAGCGCTGGCCGGTTTTGGCCGTTACGTTAGGCAAAGGGTTAAATTCAAGCGTGTGACAATTGCTCTCCGCTGCTCGGTCGTTATCTGCATATGTCTTGTCACTGAAATAAGTATTATTTGGGTGCATTTATCAACATTTACACCTGAAAATTCAATAATTTCTTGGGTTAAATTTAAATGAACTTTTCATCAAATCTCGTCATGGCTGATGAGAAGCAGCCATGACTAGATTTGGTGAAAAACATCGCGAAAATATTCAGCAGATTAAGGCTTAAATTGTCACTAGCCATCACTGGTCATTATACGACTGCATTGCTGGAACGCTCACCAGCCATACACAGTCAAGTGTCTTCTCCCTCGCTGTTTTTGATGTTGGGTCAATTATTGCTCTCATTAAAAGATGGTTATGACGTCATCTTTTCTTCTTTCTGTCTATTATTAGGCATATTGCCCCACTATTACTAAACGGCGTCCATTATTTTATTGGTAACGTCCAATAATTTACAAACAACTGTCTAACATCTCAAGAATAGACACCATTCTCATGCGAATTTAATGGACTCTTGTCACCAGAGTTTCTATAACCAAGTTTACGCACGAGCACGCAATTTACAACACAGCAAATGGAAACGAAAAATACAGATGAAGTGAATTCTATTTTTCCAGAGACGCGTTCAATATTATCAACATAAGTTACACAAATGGAACAGTATGTCTTGTTGACACATTCAGAACTTTCATTTCCCCAGACGTCTATCAAAAATCTACCCAACAATCCCCCGGCGAATGGAAAAAGTAACTTAGTTGAATGATGTAAAGAAAAAAACAAATTGGTAATTACAGTTCTCCTTCGCAAAAAGCTGCAGATAACTTGAAACCACAACTGTCATGCACAAGCGAAACCCAAATTCCAGAATAGATATCTTTCCGGGGATGGGAGGTCACTGGGAAGGAGGTGAGGGTGCGAAATGTTTACTCAGAAAAGATGTTGTGGTTACAACTTCCATTTAAAAAATACGATACAGCACGTGTAGAGTGGATTATTTGGTAAAACGCCAAAGGGGTGGAGTTTTCCTCCAGACAGTACCTCGTGCACAATTAAACCATGACACCCAGGTTAAAGTTTAAAATATATCAGATACAGCGTATGACCCAATCTTTCAGTTACAGAAGTATTTTGTTAATTTAGGGTTACACCCTGACTCTTTTGTCTTTTCGGGGTAGGTAAAGCCCCAGTCACACAGATAATGCGACCGCGATGCAACCTCTTGGCGACTGATTTCGTTTGCGACAGAGTGGTTATCGTTGAGACCGGTGCAATCACTTCTGCCCATATTTGGAATTGGGGAATGATCGCCGATCAATACGCGGTAGGTTTTGCAACTTCTCAGTGATTGGTCGGCAACTTATCGGCAACTGTTCCCCGCAGATACGGCGATAGTCTTGCAACTACTGGAGACCGGTCGGCGACTAGTCCACGAATCTTCGGTGAACGGGGATGGTCGATGACTAGTTTTCGGTCGATCACCGATCGAAACGTAATGCATATAAAAAGGGTGCTTTTCAGAATCGAATCATTTCTCTGCAAGTTTTCAAGATGTTAACGGCAGAACAGTTGCAGTTACTAAGCCTACAAAGAATAATTACGGGCCATAGTGTTGACTGGAAATAATTGAAATAATAAGAAATCGTTGATAATTTTTAAACCAGGTAGTCGCATGCCCTCGAATTCCATAGACTTCCAACTTTTTAAGTAAAATCGAATGATTTATGGTATCAAATGCTTTAGAAAAGTCGAGAAAAAGAGCTAATGTACAGTCTTTTGTTGGCTGATCGTTCATTTCGCCTTCATGATTAACAAGATGTAGTACCGGATGTATTGTTGAGTGTGCCTTTCTAAAACCAAACTGATGTTGATGGATTATATTCTTATCCTCCAGGAAATATGTTAACCTAGCATACATTAATTTTTCTAGTATTTTAGAGAATGTCGGTAAAATACTAATGGGTCTATAGTTGTTGAATAGCTGTTCATTGCCAGATTTGAAAACGGGAATTATTTTAGCTGTTTTAATTTTTTTCCGGTACAATGCCAGTTGAGAAATGAAAGTAAGACAAAGTTTATTATTTTACATCCACAGGGGGATACTTACTCTATTGGAGATAGGGAAATTGTACTTAACAATTCAACCATCTCCCCTATCGCAAATAACCAAGAAGAAAAAATTGTCAAATTCTTAGGAATCTATGTGGATGAAAATCTGAACTTCAGGCACCATCTTTCGGTTGTCTGCTCCAAAATTTCCAGGGCTATTTATGCCATAAATAGAGTGAAAAGGATTCTGCCACAAAGATGCTTAAAAACATTATATTATTCGCTAATCCACAGTCACATGCTGTACGGTATTCAAATTTGGGGGCACTCGCCCTCCACTAGAGCGCTCACAAAACTGCAAAAAAGCCATCCGAATTATATGCAACAAAAAATTCAATGCACACACCGACCCACTATTTAGAAACCAACGCATTTTAAAATTCACAGACCTGTATAAGTTTCACGTTCAGCTGTTTATACATGATTGGCAAAATAAAATGTTGCCTGAAAGCTTTGAGAATACCTTTAAAATATACCAAAATCCCTCCGTATGGATACCAGACAGTCAGGTAAATTACGCCTAGATAAACCGAGGACTCAGTTTTCTGCTAATCTTCCCATACACACTTTCCCTAGGACGTGGAATTGAACCATTCGTTCAAAATTATTCAAGACCACTATTCAAAAAAAACTTTAACTGGACTGCTTCTAAGCTCATACTCACTACATGTCAATTGTAACAATCCAGTATGCCCCGACTGTCGACCGTAGCTCTATCTATCTCATTGCTACCTTTCTATTGAACTCAATCTTCCTGACTTGCCAGAAACATAGAATAGATTTTTCACATTATGGAAAGAACCAGCCTAACATATCCTTTATAGTAGGGACATAAAATGACCTCCTACTGGAGAACACGCTGTTGCCAGGATTGCCTCGATTCTCATGTCTGCTTCTCATTCATTTTTCTCATTCATTCATTTTTTCTTTTCTTTTTTTCGTTTTTTTTTTTTGGGGGGGGGGGGTGTTTTTTTTTCTCACCTTTTCTTGTTCATTTTTTTAAACGGGAATGGCGGGAAGACAGCCACTAGTGGCTACGTTATCTCCCTGTGGTACAATCATGTAGTTGTGAATAATGTTACATCTTTGTATATTTTTGGATTTGATTGTACACACGTGACACTACTGAATAAAACCATCCATCCATCCATCCATCCATCCATCCATCCATCCATCCACATCCATCCATCCATCCATCCATCCATCCATCCATCCACATCCATCCATCCATCCATCCATCCATCCATCCATCCATCCATCCATCCATCCATCCATCCACATCCATCCATCCATCCATCCATCCATCCATCCATCCATCCATCCATCCATCCACCCATCCATCTCCATCCATCCATATCCATCCATTCGTTCGTTCGTTCGTTCGTTCGTTCGTTCGTTCGTTCGTTCGTTCGTTCGTTCGTTCGTTCGTTCGTTCAATCAATACAACCTTTGGGTGTTATGTGTTTCAGACATAAATATCATTCAAAGAAGGTATTTTCTATAGAATCGGCAGGGGCGGACTAGGCCATGAAGAGTTACTGGGGAATGCACGGGAGGTGTGTGTAGAGGGGGGGGGGGGGGGGCAGACCCGGAGACAATAATCGGGAAGACCACAGTTTGGCACAATCGGAGAAAAATTTGATTTTTCAAATTGAAGGCACGCTGTTTCCTTTCATCTGAGCGATCAATGGTAGACTAGACTGCTGGTATGTCGAAATGTCCTCTATGTAGACTGCCGATGGCAGTCCACATAGAGAACATTTCGGTATACCGGTAGTCTATGCGATCAGATCCATTTCGCCTTTTGGTCATATTCACGAAATTTCACGTACCAATAGGTGTCGGGCTGCATCAAATTTGGGGGCCCAAGGGGAACCTAATAGGGCGCCCACCGGGAATTTTCCCGGTGGACCATACGGCAGTCCTCCTCTGAGAATTGGCTTCATTCGGCTTTTTGAACATCTCTTATCCACATCTGAGCCGTTTACGTAACGAACACTATTATCAACAAAATTAACATCATTTCAGATTTAGGGTTTTTTTCAAATTTTTCTTCCTCAAATATTAATTAGTCAATAGGTCACTTAGGTCCCGGAGAACGTTCGAGATTTGATTCAGTTTCGAAAGTTTCTTGATTATTACAAAAAATCGAATCTCGAAGAATTTTGAATTTCATACATTCTTTATTGTCTACTTTCAGACGATATTTCGTCTTGTAGTTTCCCGAGGAACGAGATTGACAGTATCCACTCTGACAAGATAACACAAATTTTGTTGAAGAATTCCTTAATTCTTTGAACACTGGTGGTATCTTCTATGTCAGTTCAATGGCTGCAATTGGAAGAGTCCATATTCATTATCTGGGGTAGACCAATTAATGCACTGAGTAGCATCCTGCTTTAGGAAATTATAAGGTATCATGTTTCTGAGACGATTGCAAAGGTTAAAAGATAATTTAAATTAGTGAAGATCAAGCTGCCTTTAATTTGCACCATATATCGCCCCTTGAATGGAACGAGGTGCCATCGGCAATCATAAACCATTGGAGATGGCGCCTTCTTTCTCTCAAGGTACGAACGATATAAAATTATGGCTGTTTTCAACCACCTTGGTGATACCTAGTCAATTTTCGAAAATGGGTTTATACTATTGGCTGTCTTGACTGTATATATTATGTAGAAATATGTGACCTTAAACAGCAATAAACAAATAAAAAATATTGTATTTTTAAATTCAGTTGGATAGAAATTTTAGTTGGTCGGAAAACTCGAACCGTTTAGGTTCGCTTTTCTGACTAACTGAAATATTCCATCCTACTGAATCTAAAAATAGGCGACGGACTACTTAAGAGTTGGATTCTTTCAAGATAATAACAGCGTCATATTCGTAAAGAATTTGACTGGTGTCTTTGGGAGCTTGGGTTTTACTATGGATCGAATGATGTTTCGCGAAGGCTTCCCAGTCATCTCTTAAACTCTTATATACATGTCAAGTCTTCTCGAGTGCTGCGAAGGGGTCCTCAGTTCAGCAGCGAATTTGTGGCTATCAGGATACAGGAATGTCATTTACGTCTAAGGCCTATGGGACGGTGCGGCGTGTCAGCATTAACACCGCAACTGCTACTGTGGACTCGTCGGGACATCTGGAACTTTACCGACAGAGGATCGATCTTGGGAATTTGAGTGGGAGACCAGCTTATTTATCCACAATAACAAACTTAGCAAGATGGTAGCGATCAGGTCGGTAAAGCGGCGGGGGAGGTTATAAAGAGTAGTGAGGCGGACCATATATAATTTGTGCAGTATGAAGAAACGGACGAGAGGGAGGTTTGCAGAATGGTAAGGCGAGTGAGGGGGAACTGTACAGAGTGGTGGGCGAGCGAGAAATAGGATGTATCAAGTGGTGCAGCGAATGAATGGTGGGACGGATAACAAGATAGCAGAGTGAGGGAGCGGATGAGATGGATGCTGTACTGAGTGCATAATTGGTTGGAAAGAGGTTTGCCTTAGAGGCAAGTCAAGTCGGTGCCGTGATTCTGATGCGTCGCGAAGACGAACGATTGGGACCGCAATCCATAAGAAAATATCCCGACTGGAAAATTATTGCGGGGGAGGGGGGATGTCACCGCCCCTTAACACCCCCCCCCCCCACCCCGGTGGTTGCACTCCTGGTGTGATTATACTGACTGGATAAAATATCCATGACCCTGATAACCATATCAATAAATATGTTATTATTGAGAACCAGAGATAACCGTACACAGATTATTTTCAAAATGTAGGCTTCCGTGAATAATTGTGTGTTAAGTGTGAAGCGAATAGGTCGGACCAATAAAATCATGATACAGCTTTCGCAATTATTCTTAATCCAAAACTGGCTGGATGATCCAATCCACATTGTAAAATTGATATAAGCATAATAATTCTGGTACTCGGTAATGAGAAAATTTGCACAACAATGTTTTATATGAATATTGAAATGCATTATGAGTATCAACAACACTTTTCAAATGTGACAGGGAGCACGAGAACAGGTAAGTACAAAATAGTCTTATACCTGTTACAATTGTCTGGCCGTGTTATTGTTTCTCATTCTTTTCACAAAGTCCGAAGTTTCCTCTTCTCTCAGTTCAGCTATTCAAACGTCTCAGCGTCCCCACAATTCGTAACTCAGCTTCAAACTACGCCAGTATGCCAAGCAAGGACTGTTTTGTTGATAACATTCGATGAATAACTAACTATGGATATTTCTATGTAAAAAAATGGTTGCGCCCAGTAACGCATCACGGCGGACAACTCAAGCTTGGTTCATATCGTCCAAGATCGGGGTCATATCAGTCGAGTTTGAAGTCCTAAAATGGTCATCATGTGATCGTTCGCTCAGTAATTTCTGTCCACTGTCCACTGATAATTGCTGCTTTATGCCTGTGTTGTTGTTTTCTGTTGAGAATATGTCACCCAAAAACAAGAACAATGCTTTTAATTTCTTTTGCTCCCATCAACAAAAAAAACAAAACAAAAACAAACAAAAAAAGCCCCAGGGATTTCGTCGTTATTGAGGGTATTACGACAGTTGTATACCAACGGCAATCATCCCCAAAAGAACTAAATATTGTTTTTAAAATACGTTACTTTTGTGTTTAGCTGACGTTAATCGAGTTCGAATTTCTCAACTAGCATAAACCGTGGCCACAAGTGAACAAGTTTTTTTAATTCAAGCTCTGTGTTGTCGGTTATATCTACCATTAAACGTGTTCAAGTTTACCAACATTGGTAGGAATACTCTTTTGGAGGAATACTCAAAGAGTATTCCGTGTACGAAACACACTGTGCAGGAGATTCGAGGGAAAAATATAAAAGTGGTATTTGTACCGAACCAGAGAATAAGTCAAAAATACTACGGAAATGCCTCTGTGGGTTAAGCGACACTGCATCGCAAAATGATAATTAAAAAAGTTCCAAACACTCAGATTCAACAAATGCTATTACTCATAATCTCAAGAGATTATGCATATGGTGGACAGAGCGCTCAATGAACCAGTAAGTTATTTCGTTGCAGAAGTGGAAAATGAATCTGAAAATAACTAGCCTCCTGACACTTTATATTGTTTACATTGTTTGCGACACTTCAGTCGCTTCATTATTCTCCTGGACGATAATATAACCGATGGTACATATTAGTTATCACCATCATGTGGTTTTCCGGGATGGTGCATTGAAGTCGAGACCCGTCTCTGGACACATATATATAATCTGACATCATTATCTAGAAGGCTGTCTGTGAGAGTTTTCCAGAAAATGATGTTAGTTTCTGGTCTTATCAGTGTGGGAAGCGAAAGATACAAAGTTTTTAACGGTTATCCTACAACTTTATTTTGACTTGTACTGTATGCCAATTCAGTTGTCATCCATTTGTGTATGATTCTGTTGAGAAAGGTCCAACATATTAGTGGCTGTATTGAACTTATGGAAATAAGTCAAAAGAGCAATGTTCCGGTGTATTTTATTATATTCGAAACCTTATAGACAAAAGTGAGCACGAGAACAAGATGTTCAGTAGTAAAGCTATCCATAGTCTGTTTGCTACGGAAGCCCCAAAGAAACATTTTTTAAAGCTTTTTCTGTTTAAATATTTCTGTACTTTCTTTATTTTTTAATTTTAATTTAATTGTTTTGGCCACGAATGGAAAGTTGTAACTTCGAAGAAAATGTTTCGCCAAGTGTGAGAAGTTTTCACTTTCGATGAAGAGTCTGTTCCTCGGACGAAAAAACATTATTCTAATGATCCATATTTGATTGTTTGTAACATTTTTGTCCACTTACATTCCTCCCCAGATGGAAATTTTCTACCCAGTATGGAATCGTTCCACTCGATGTGCAACCTCTCAACCCGAGTTTGAAACTTGTCCTCTCCTTTAGTGACAATCATGCCTGACTGTTATCGTCATTCAAAGAGGTTTGCAGAAAGTAAGCTCCCTTTAACTTCCGAAAGCTGTCAGTACATTTAACACTAAGAGTATGGAAATGTTAGTTAGAAAATGAAATTTGGAAATGTTAGCGATTTTGTATCATCGGGGTGCGCATCATTTCAAAACTAAAAACATTTTCATGTAGAATAGTATAAAAATAGAGAAGCTGGCTTTTTACATTTCCCTCCAATCAATTTGAAAGTTTGACTATTATTCACTTCATCTTTTGCTGTTCTCAAACTCTTTTTTCGTTCATTGTTTCATCAGTGTGCGCATTGTGACCTATAATACAGACACTGTCAGTTTCATTGATTTATTTATTTATTGGTGTTTAAGGTCACACACCCGGAGAGAAGCACCGAGCAACGACGAGCAGCTGCCAGCTCCACAACATCGTAACTCCGCACTTCAGCACAGGCAGGATTAGATTGGTTGAAAACAAGCGCACCATCGACGGGCAGTACGCCTTAATACACGGCGTCACCGTGCCCCCATGTGGGCAATGGGGGTTAAGTGCCTTGCCCAAGGGCACAGCGCGGGAATCCGAATCGATCGTTCAGATGGTCACCCATCCGAGGACTAACCGGGCTCGACGTTGCTTAACTTCAGTGATCTGACGAGAACTGGTTACCGCAACGCCACCGCAGCCCCTGGTGTCATTAATATAAAAGTCTAGGAGGAGAAACTTTTTTTCTGGGCAGAAAAGAAACTTGCAGATTAGTATAAAAATACATTCGCCAGACAAAGAGCCAAAGTGGAAGTCTCGAGTTGGAATGTGTGATACTGATAGATATTCTTAAACCCTTGAACCCTGGCAGCCCCTTTTCCGGCCAGGAACATGATACGTCATAACGTCATTATATAGGATGGCCGTTCAATGAATGTGTGGGGTAGACCAATCAATATTTTCAACGTGCAGCCCCGAGGCTGCACGTTGAAAATATTGATTGGTCTGCCCCAAATAATGAATATGGACTCTTCTACTTGCTGCCATTGAACTTGCATGGAAGATATCACGAGAGTTGAAAGGGCTAATAATGGATTATCTGTGAACTAGTTGCTTCCAATTAGTTTGCTATAAAAAAGCCAAGGTCCCTTTTGTTAATTTTAATAACGAAAACAACAGACATCCCCGAGAGTTTTCTCAACAATTACTTGCTTCCAAACATTCGTCTAATAATTTCCAGGGAGATAACTTTATCGAAAGTCGATTTCCATGACGATATAAGTCAGGGATGTTTGAACTGATATTAGAACTCTCCACCCGAGGTGAAAACTTTTCTCTCCAGTTGAACAAATTTCTCTGTAGGAGGAGATTTTTCACCCCATAAAACTTTCCACCGCGTTGACAATTCTTCATTCTTTGTAGAATTTTTTCATCCAACGTGGGAAATATTCACCTGAAAATTTTCACAAAATAAAATAAATGTAATTATGTTCCTTCGAGTCTTCTGTAGTTTGCAAAAAGACGGTGGAATTTTTCAACGTTATGGTTCTACAGTTTATAAATAGTGCATTGGTGCATAAATTCCAATAGACAAGAGCGTTCACGCAGACTGTCGAAAAGTACGTGAACAGCGAAAGAAGCACGGACAGAATTTCAGAGAGTGTATCTCCACCAGTGGGGTGGGGGTTCCGAGGGGCTACTTCTTCCTCCATTGTGTGCTTGTCGGGGAGTACCCTAGCCAACGCGTAGGGGAGCACCGGCCCCGCCTGTCGGGGAAATTCTGGCGTCACCACCACTGATCTCCATGTTTGACCTTTCAGTTTAAACAATATTTTATTCATCAAGAATGATTTTATACACACTACAATGCAACTTCGACCACAAAATCAAACTACCTGTACACTGTACAGAATTACAGTTGGCGTGACAACTGTTACTTATTCCCAGTTCCTTAATCAACATTCAATAATAATGTTGAATAAGGAACTGTGAATAAGTAACGGTTGCCACGTTCCCAGAACAACAAAGTATGTAATATTACGTGATATGTAATATAATTATGTAATATATTATGTAATATTATCAAGATAAATGACAATGGAGTGATATGTAAAAGATTCGGCAGAAAACTAAGAGTTTATTTCGAGCCTTGTGTAATAGCTACCAATTCAGCTGGAAGTATTCATGGATTTGAACAACCCGATAACGTGCGGTGAGTGACGCCGAACCGGGCAGTGGCGAGGTGTTATAGCACGTTGGCAGGTTGTTCAATTTCATGAATACCGGCAGCAAGGATGGTTACTAACGTACACCCTGTCTTTTGTTCAATCAGTAAAACTCACGGACACGGGTATACTCAGTATACGAGAGATATTAAAGTGAAGTCACTTGAACACCCGGTCCATTGTTCTATGTGGTATTTCAAGTTGGTTAAGCCTCAGTCACACAGATAATACGACCGCGATGCAACCTCTTGGCGACCACAAAAAATGACAAGAGGTTTCAGAGGTCTCTGAAAGGTTTCACTGAGGTCGCCACTACAAGGTTTGAGAGCGGTCGCAAACCCCATTCGGTCGCAACCAGTCTTTTGAGCATGCACAAAAGACTGGCTGCGACCGATTTGGTCTCTCAGAGGTTTCATTGGTCTCCTAGAGGTCTCCGAGCGGTGTTATTGTAATCGCAGATTGGCTTCCACTGTGCGGCGATCGGTTTCGTCCAGACAAGGGTGTTGACTCATTTCAACCTAGTGGCGACCTATCGGTGATTGATGAGCGATGAGGCGGTGATCGATCGGCGACTGGTTGACGATCGGTTGCAAAGTGGTTTTCAAGCGAGCGCCGATCATTCGCCGTTCGGTTTGCAACATGTCACCGTCTATATAAAGACCTGTCTGCGCATTACAGCATCATTTTGTCACAAGTATTCACAGAGTTCACATCAACGATTTCTTATTATTTCAATTATTTCCAGTCAACACTATGGCCCGTAATTATTCTTTGTAGGCTTAGTAACTGCAACTGTTCTGCCGTTAACATCTTGAAAACTTGCAGAGAAATGATTCGATTCTGAAAAGCAACCTTTTTATATGCATTACGTTTCGATCGGTGATCGACCGAAAACCAGTCATCGACCATCTCCGTTCACCGAAGATTCGTGGACTAGTCGCCGACTGGTCTCTAATAGTTGCAAGACTATCGCCGTATCTGCGGTGAACAGTTGCCGATAAGTTGCCGACCAATCACTGACAAGTTGCAAAACCTATCGCTTATTGATCGGCGATCATACCCCAATTCCAAATATGGGCAGAAGTGGTTGCACCGGTCTCAACGATAACCATTCTGTCGCAAACGAAATCAGTCGCCAAGAGGTTTCATCGCGGTCGCATTATCTGTGTGACTGGGGCTTTACTAACCCCGAAAAGACAAAAGAGTCAGGGTGTAACCCTAAATAAACAAAATACTCCTGTAACTGAAAGATTGGGTCATACGCTGTATCTGACAAATTTTAAACTTTAACCTGGGTGTCATGGATTAATTGTGTACGAGGTACTGTCTGGAGGAAAACTCCACCCCTTTGGCGTTTTACCAAATAATCCACCCTCCACGTGCTGTATCGTATTTTTTAAATGGAAGTTTTAACCACAACATCTTTTCTGAGTAAACATTTCGCACCCCCACCTCCTTCCCAGTCACCTCCCATCCCCGGAAAGATATCTATTCTGGAATTTGGGTTTCGCTTGTGCATGACAGTTGTGGTTTCAAGTTATCTGCAGCTTTTTGCGAAGGAGAACTGTAATTACCAATTTGTTTTTTTTTTACATCATTCAACTAAGTTACTTTTTTCCATTCGCCGGGGGATTGTTGGGTAGATTTTTGATAGACGTCTGAGGAAATGAAAGTTCTGAATGTGTCAACAAAACATACTGTTCCATTTGTGTAACTTATATTGGTAATATTGAAACGCGTCTCTGGAAAAATAGAATTCACTTCATCTGTATTTTTCGTTTCCATTTGCTGTGTTGTAAATTGCGTGCTCGTGCGTAAACTTGGTTATAAAAACTCTGGTGACAAGAGTCCATTAAATTCGCATGAGAATGGTGTCTATTCTTGACATGTTAGACATTTTTTTGTAAATTATTGGACGTTACCAATAAAATAATGGACACCGTTTAGTAATAGTGGGGCAATATGCCTAATAATAGACGGAAAGAAGAAAAGATGACGTCATAACCATCTTTTAATGAGAGCAATAATTGACCCAACATGAAAAACAGTGAGGGACAAGACACTTGACTGTGTATGGCTGGTGAGCGTTCCAGCAATGCAGTCGTATAATGATCAGTGATGGCTAGTGACAATTTAAGCCTTAATCTGCTGAATATTTTCGCGATGTTTTTCACCAAATCTAGTCATGGCTGCTTCTCATCAGCCATGACTAGATTTGATGAAACGTTCATTTAAATTTAACCCAAGAAATTATTGAATTTTCAGGTGTAAATGTTGATAAATGCACCCAAATAATACTTATTCCAGTGGCAAGACATATTATGTCCTGGGCAGAGTTAAACGCCCCCCCCCCCCCCCCCCAGAAGCACTATATAAATGAAGGGGCATTAGGCTAAGGAAAATTAATCTTTTGATTCTCAGGCAGCGGCGCATTTGATTTTTAGGCTCGCGTTCGTCATATTTATTTCGGAGGCAAAATTCAAGATGTATAAAACTATCACAGTTTGTGATTTTAGCGGTATCACATGGCGACTAACAACGTAGTATGTCGTATACATTGATAGAGTATTGTTATTCTCTTCGCGAAATGCGACACGATTCCCATATGTATGCACAAAATAAATATTTATTCAACTGGGTGAGGGCAAAATTAGTTTTGGTGGTCTGAATTTGTTCATCAAAAACTGTTTTATTACAAATTATGGAGAGTGCCAATAGACACTCTCCAATAATTCGTAATAGAAACAAATTTGTAAACAAATTATTATGTACGTTTGACTGAATACGAAACATGGGTAAGGAAAATGTTGGCTTTTGGACTGGTACCCTCATTTTTCTGAAGGCCTAATTGTGGCTTCTAGCACTCAATCAGTTAAAAAATCCTTTTTATTTTTGATCTCCATTTTAGTTGTTCTATGTTGATTTTGTGTTGTGTGATCGCTGTTACAAAAAAAAAAAAACAATATCAGCGAAATCAACGTGTAGGCTCAAGTATTTAATTTTAGGCATCGGCGACCATTCCATCAGGAATAAAAAATAAAAATAAAAACCGCCCTCCCTCATTCGTTTAAAAGGAATACCTGAGAATCAGGTATTTAATTTTGTTTGGCCTTATACTAAATTACAATATCATACCTTCACTGCAACAAGGCGTTATCCGCAGTGATTTAGCATTGCATTTTGCTTTTTGTTGTATACAAGGACGATGAATGGTTAATTTGTTCTCGTTTACAATCAGATTCAATTTAGCACTAAAACCTTTCATTTCGCACCCTAAAATATTAATTTGGCACAGCACAAAAATTACACATGGCATCAAAAGAATTCAGCTGGCGTGATCACTGACAAGATCACACGCAAAATAGTGCAACAAATGCTCTCTATCCGTCAAGTGCTTACTAAAAAAGTAAATGTCGGAAATAGTTCCTCGAGCTTGCAATTAAGGAATAAACACACCCAACAAACGGGAGTAAAGAAGATATCACGATGCTTATGAGTATGCAGAGTATGGAATTCTGGCGAATTTCCTATCCTACAAGTTTTTTTGTTCAACCACACTTCAGGATGTTTTGAAGTTACCGCAGCATTTGTTATGGAACGCCGTAACTTCCTTTTATGGCGCTTCTTCGGTTACTGCTTTGCATTCGACATTGCATGTTTTGCTTCTTTCGTTATATATGATTTGCATTTGTCATTATGCGGTTTGCATTCTGGTTATTTCATTGTATGATTTGCATTCATTATTACATGGCTTGCGTTCATCGTTATATGGTTTGGTTCTTTCATTATATGATTTGCATTCATCTTTTCTTGGCTTGCATCGCCGTTATATAATTTGGTTCTTTCATTATATGATTTGCATTCGTCATTTTATGGTTTGCATTCGTCATTATATGATTTTGGTCTTTCATTATATGATTTGCATTCTTCATTATATGGTTTGCATTGGTCGTTATATAAATTGTTTTTCTTTTATTATATGAATTGCATTCGTCATTATATGGGTTGGTTCTTTCATTATATGATTTGCATTCGTCATTATATGGTTTCGTTCTTTCATTATATATGATTTGCATTCGTCATTATTTGGTTTGGTTATTTCATTATATGATATGCATTCGTCATTATATGGTTTGGTTCTTTCATTTTATGTTTTTTGCATTCGTCATCATATGTTTGGTTATTTTATTATATGATTTACATTCGTAATTATATGGTTTGCTTCTCTCATTATATGATTTGCATTCGTCATTATTTGGTTTGGTTATTTCATAATATGATTTGCATTCGTCAATGTATGGTTTGGTTCTTCCATTTTGTGATTTGTATTCGTCATTATATGGTTTGCATTCGTCATTGTATGGTTTGGTTCTTTCATTATATGATTTGAATTCGTCATTTTATGGTTCGGATGTTTCATTGTATGATTTGAATTCGTCATTATATGGTTTGTATTCGTTATTATTATATGGTTTGGTTATTTCATTATATGGTTTGCGTTCACCATTATAAGATTTTGTTCTTTCATTATATGATTCTCATTCGTCATTATACCACTGCCAAGGTACTGTAACTTCCATATCAAATCCCCCAAAACGCCTGCATGTTGGAACATGTGTTCTACGTGTACATGCAAGACAAGAAACTAGACAAAGTTGGAACTAGGTTTTCAAAAGTTAACCTGCAGTAAATATATAAATATGTGACTTGTGTTTCCACTAGGGATTATGGTATTGTTGAAGTCACAAAGACAGAGGTACAACAGTACTCTCTACTTCCAAATTAAAAACTTAAAATTGATTTTCACAGCACGAGTTCACACGGAGAAAAAAACCGATTCGCGCGAATCGGAACGAATTTTTAGGCGTATGACAAGGAATCCCGTATCTGTGTAGTCTCGTACTCTACATTAACTACAGGGCCTGTTACCTGTTAGCAGTAGGTCAGAGATTTAAGTCGGTTCTTGTAAGTTGAATTCTATTGTCTGCTAATCAACTGCCTACACTTCACACTCTGTTGAATTTGTCATCAGGGAAGAATGTGATGGGTTGGGGTCGCAAAGTACAACGCCTTCTGGTCATATGACAACACATTCATCAGGCAGATAACCGTATCTCTCATGGTGCTTGGATACAGGTGAATTCTCAATCAAATTGTTGCGTAGGTAGTTCAGACAATTGATTATCTCTTCTCTCACTATCTCTCGACGCGATTCTGATTTTATTTTGGATTTTGTTTAGGGAGTAAAATAATAGTTCAGACGTCGAATTCCGATTATGACAAAAAATTAGACACACGCTGATTTTGGTGTAAATTTGAAGAAAGATGTGTCAGGAACAACACATTCAAAATCCGATAAAATCCACTTTGGGGATTTTTTTACCGCATTGAATGGAAGTGGGGATGTTGGGTCCAGGAGGGCTAATTTTCAACAGACGTGAAAGAGGTAGATGAGTCACTGAGTCGGTGCCTCAAGAGTGGATATATAGCATGCACAAATGTGCTGAAATATACGATGCTATTGCGACACTCACTAACATGAGATTCGAAACTAGTGAGCAGCACGTGAACATGAGCATTCTTTGTCGTACGCGCGATAATACTGATATGGCGAAAATACAAGGGTGCTTTGGCGAACATGAAACATGTGACAAAAAAGCAGGACGATTGCGTTCCCTATTTTCTTGGCAGTCAGCGGTAGACTAGGATGGCGTCAATGTAACGAAACCGAGTCAGCGGGAACGAAAATCGACAACAAACCTAACAATTCCAAAGTTTCGGAGGCATCCACCAAGAAGAGTAAGCTAGAACATCTGGGCCCAGACATAAAGTTGGATAATCAAGGAGTCGCCATTGATCTATCAATTCTGTTTTCTCGATTGATCGACATTGCCCAATGGGAGAATGATATGGAACCATACTTTGAGTGCGAGCTAACTTTTATGCCAGCGATTCTTTCCAAATACTTTTCTCTCCAAAAGTCAACAAAGGCTCATTCTGCAAATGCAATCACTGAAGGTGTAAAACTCAATAATCCACCAAATGATGCCATTAATGTACTTGGTAGGGTGAAATGGATAAGAAAAGTCGCCCACTTGGAAACAGCTAACCAGTATGTGAGCTATGTGACGAATCGTCTGAGGTACTTGCTTTTCATGAATATAGTAACATCCAACAAAACGGCAAGTCTTAAAAATCCCGTCGACCGAACGTGCATCACTCTTCCACAGTATGTGAGTTCAGCCATAAACTGGGTTTGGAAATATATCGATAATGATATCCTGGATTCTCGCAAATGGGAGTGGGAACTCCGCAATGATGGATACATGCTGGAGACGAATGATTTGGACGCAGCACCTGACAGTCGTTTGAAATTCGTCAGCTGCAACTACAAAATGGTATGGGAGAATCCTTATGGAATAAATGTTTGCTCTTGCAGAAAGAACGGTATTAAATGGCTCACTGCCTGTGACGAGGGTGATACTGACGTCAGTACTTGAGTCTCAAATCTATTCTTCGGGAACAGTTTGTAGCCATTGGATGCTAACCTGAGATCCAATGACCAGACATTCACCGCACACCAGCGTTGCATCTTTCGTTTGTTTCGTGTGGTATCAGGACCGAATATTTCCTTATCGAGTTACATGGCAGGCTATGTACACTGTTGGGGTGACCTCGGTAGGTCATCGCGGATACACTGAACGCCATCCCACGTGACAATTATCCCAAAGAAGTTTTTGTTGGACTGCGAATATGCTCTTCGATGTTTTCCACATATGATACTACCCAACTTAATTGGCGTTGATTTTGTTTCGTGCGATGCCCTTCAAAGACTGGGATATATAACAAAATCAAACCTTCCGCAATGTACAACGGCCATTTTGGTCGCCGCCTAGGGTGTAATTGCCTATTTTGGGGCCCTAATGTGAGAAGATTGCGTCGGGAAAACGATTTTTATGTGCAGCACTTTGAATACCCTTCCCTTAACTACTGCTCATGTGGAAAGATCAGTGATTATGTACAAATTCCACCTTCTTGGAAGAGTTGAATCAAAAATTGGACTGGTAGATGTCTTTTAATGCTAAGTCGGTACCTTCCTCTGTCTGAAGAAAAGGAGACCATCACCCACAAGTTGTCGGCCACCCAGTCTAATTTTGTACGGGATGCGACCCCGTTAATGTCTGGAAGCAGTCTATCCGCCCATGTTTGATTCATTCGTCTGAAACAACAAATACTCAGTACGTTTTTCCGCCCAACTGATATTTTCCAGACGATTGAAACAGTTATGGCCTGGAACCAGACTCACCACAACCGTAGTTTTATAATTACGACGCATAGTTCCACTAATTGTGTAAATACCTTGATGATTTAATGGCGAATTAAATACGTTTTATCAGAATATCTGTAGCTGGAGTGCAAGATAATATTTGTATATCTCTGAGAGTAAAGAAACTTCGCATTTTATCAATGGCAGAGCCAACGCCACGAAAAGTGGATAAACAAATCTCGTCGAATTCCTCACAGAACTCGATCGGTGGCTTGAGAGCTTGCGTCGCCTTGCGTCTTTCTGACGGTATTGCTCTAAGAAAACAGTAGGCCAAAGGTATGTAATGCGTCTTTGTTGGGGGTCACCGGGTTGTTATAGTAGAATCAGGTAACGGTTTGTGAAGTCCTGTCCAATTCCGTGTATTTCTGATTTTCTGAACAAAAAAGTGGTTAAAGAAAATGTAGAATTTTGTCGTGCTACATCAGAACAACTGTTTTTTTTTCCTAATGTGTTCAAACCCCCAGGGACCTTTTGGTGCAGAAAATCTGCGATGGCATGTAAAACTCCTGTACATGTTTGGAAGGGCAGATTGTCCCTAGGTCCTTTAGAGATATGTCGGGTTTACTTGGAATGAAGGATGTTCGATCGATTTCTATCGAACCGAAGGAGATCGGGGAGTCTCGGCGTTGCCTCGGCTAGCTCTTATAGCGCAGTCTATATCTGCAGTGGCTGCTGCCGGTATGTTTAGTGCACCCAGCACAGGTGAAGGCCGTTTTACAGGTTTTCAAGTTTTCAGAAAAGCTGTCTTCACAAAACATTGCTACAGCACAGGAAGGAAAACTCGAAGTTATTGCGAATGTTATGTTGAATTGAAGAGATGCACTTGTGTCTAATGTGAAGCCACTCGATTCTCATCTAGCGTTCCCAGGACAGTCCCGATTGGTCCATGTACCTATCTGCGGGATATGTGAAACATATAATGATCGGTACGGAATTCGGCCTTGGCCTGAGCTGCTCCAGACTGCACGGTATCAAACAATTGCAACAAACTGAAACTTTTAAACGATCTTTTCAATACTCCGATAGTTGCAGCTGTATGGCTCATTTCCTGTAAAGCAGGCTGCCCTATGTAGCAGTACCCAGGGATTTCTTAAGAACTGTGGTAAACCTCAGTATACCTGAAGTCTCAGCCGCCCTGACCACAGCACAGTTCGCATCACCTCTAATGGGAGACAGACAGGCGCAATATGCTCAACAATATGAAATATGAACGGACTACCCATTTGTGTTGAGCGTCGTCCGAAAAGGACACTGCCTCCATTTCAGAGTCCGCACGTAACAGTAGTTCTGGCAATTTGATCTCAGCCAGTTCGCGAAGAGCGTTTCGTAGTTTTGCAAAAAGTGTTAATTTTGTTAGAGAAAGGGGCTATTGAGATTTTTTTCCAAGACCGAATTCTAGATTTTCTTATTCGAAAAAACGCAAAAGAATAGTGGCCAGTAATAAATTTAAGAGAACTGATTATATATCTGATCGTTCCGTCTTTTCAAATGGAACCATAAGCCAAAATAAGTTCTTGTCTTATTGGGGGTCTTTGGGACCGTGACTGCCGACCTGAAAAATGCATAATTTCATGTTCCAACCGATCAAAGCTTTCGAAAGTTCCTTCGATTTCAAGTCGAAGGGACCATTCACCAGTTCAAACCTCCGACATTCGGCTTGTCAGCGGCTCCACAAAAATATGTTCCTGTGTTCATCTTCAAGGGTTCGGGTTTACCCTTGCATGGTCGATGGGTTGCCCCAAACTCGAGAGCGAAGTATTCTGTTGAAACAACGGGGCTATCTTTTTGGAATTGCCCAGATTTTCAATTGGAGTGCGAGTTGTTCATCTAACTTCAAAGCAGGCAATCAGTTTCCTTGTGGTCGAGTTCCAGCTGGTTTAGGGTTGCGCCAGGCAAGTTGTGACACTGCTGTAGGCAATGGCATCACTGAGTACTTTACTTCAGAGCGTAAGGCTTCATAAGAACTATTTCCCGTTCTGTGTACCAGAAGCGTGGAAACAGTAAACCCCCAGCGCAGAATATTTTTGCTCTCAGCGAGCATCTTGCTCAATTGAGGAACAGGGGAGGAAAGGGCTGTAGAAGAGTTTGGGGTGGGGACGGGGGGGGGGGGGGGGGGTTATATAAATAAACAATACCGAACAAGAGAAATGTTCTCGAAGTTTTACTGTGTCCCGACACCTCGAAATCTCAGATCGATTTTCAAAGAATATACTTTGATGCCTGCGCAAAATGAATATGTTGACGCTGTGCGCATTTTTCGTGGAATCACCAATTTAATATCGTCAACTGATGTTCCATATTATTGACCAAAATGCAAAGGCCAAGAGTGGGTAATTGATGCAGTGGTATTAGTTTTCGTGCAAGGTAATCATCTTGGCGCAACAGCTTCCACGTCATTCGCTGTCATGGATTGGGATGAATTATAGCGTACATTGACTCGATGTCATGTAAGGCGAGGGGTTAACAGTTTAAGGAGCGTGGCTGTTTGCTGACATTCCAGTAGTCCAGTTATATAGAGATGATCAGTGATCCACCTCCCCAGGTTCAACTTTTCACAGATGCTTCAAATGTAGCATTCTGTGCTTATTTGTTGCACTTCACTTGCATCCTGTGCCGTCGAAGCTTCACATAAATGTGCCAGAGCTGCGAGTTGTCCTTCTAACCCTGATGCATTTTACCCCTCGTACTTGAAGAAAGCGGGCCCATGACTGCTGAAGCCGATAGATCCATACTGTCCTGTATCCGCAAGCATGGAGTAATAAGAAAGAACACAATGAGCGTAGAGTACGAGGACAGGAATCATTGACCCAAGTTGGAGTTTTTCCAGTGTTTCCCAAGCGCATATCACATTCGGCGGCCTGTTTACTTTCTTGCTTGACGCCGTTTTGTGTCAAAGCATTTTTTTACGTCATAACGTCAATGAGACATGTAACGACCAATCAGATGCATTCATGATGTTCTTACACTTAGGCTGGATTCCATGCGTGGTGTGTCTGACATTTTTCTTAATGACTGAACTGTATCCGATAAGGTTGAATACACACAGCAATCGTGGTATAAACACTCAAACGAAATGGTGATTGCAACAACTTTGTGATTATTCAAGTTTTGCATTCTGCAGAAGATAGGTCTTACTGCTGATCATATTCCAGGAAAGACCAATCTCTTGGCGAATACACGTTATCGTCCAAGGCAACCCGCCTGTTCAGAAACAATGAAAGTTAAAAAAGCTTTCAATCGCAAAAAAATTAACCCCTTATTCCTTCAGTTCCGTATCCACTAACATACCCAGTAGATTTGTATTGAGCATGAATTGGACAGGCCTGTTGGCATATATTTTCCTTCCAGATCTCATTTTGGGGAGAGTGTTCAAAAAAAAAAAGAACGCCGCAGTGCAAAATGCTGCTGATGGCCCAACTAATCATTGCATACTCTGTTGTTGGGCTAGCATTGAAACAACTTTTACCTCATCCTCTGTGGTCCGATATTCAGCCTCAATAAACATATTTCACAGTTCTCATGAATCTCAGAATCGTCCAGCTTCTCGCATGGGTGTTGTCGAAAAATTCTTCAAAGAAGGTGGATTTTCTGAGAATCAATCCATTTTATATCTCGACCACTTTCACTCTAACATTGAGTATACGGGAATAAATGGCGACACTCCGTCAGGCGGTGCAGTAGAAATGGTATTGATTGTTTCAAGGCCACTGTTCCGCGGTTAAATTACTTCTCCGTGTATCTTTTTTCGCAAAGAAAAAATGAAGGTTCCGCAGAGCAACTCGGATTTGTTTTTACGCATTCGGAGAAAAAACTCGCTTTGAACCGTTAAAGTCTTCATAGTATTTTTTAAAACTTCCAAGACTTTCTTCATGTTGGGACTGTCGGTCAGAAATTCAAGCGTTGAGATGTAAGAAAGTTTTGGTTCGTGTGCCCGGTGGCGAGGTGCTCGTACGCCCAGATTGTTATTTTTCCCCTCCCGAACCTTGAAAGAGCCCATTCTTTTCGTTTACTCTTTGTTTAGACGACGAAGATAGGTTGTCTCTGCGCACTCAGATTTCCTCATCTATATCTCGAACGAACAGCGAATCCAACTATTCATTTTGGGATACAATAGATTATCACTTCTAAAGGGATTTATTGTCAAGGTGATAGCTAGAAGTTTCGATTTTATTGTTTAAAAGTGTATATATTTTCGATAATCTTTCTCGCTGGGCTAAATGTAAAGCATAAAGATAGGTATATGACGGACCCCGAAAACCGATTTTTCAATAAAACAGACCAGCAACAATTCAAGCGCTGCTAATTAAGCATGGAATTTAATGTCCATTATGGCGCATTTGTTGAACGCCACATGGGCTATCTGATAACTGATTAAAGGAGTAACAGAGACAGTGTTCTCCTGCAGTCCTTATCTGTGTAATTATGGGCAGTTAATAGGTAATTGTGGTGAATACATTACATCGCACATGTTTTGGACACACACCCGTATTACGCATCAAGCCTGTCACCAAAATGTCAGGATATGCCGAAATGCAAGACTTTCAAAGGAACTTAAAAGCGAGTATTAAATTAAGATAAATCTAAGCGGCCAAATTCAAGAGAGACGATTAAATTGAGAATTAATGTTCTGGCTTTTGAAATAAAAATTGGGGGATTTCTCGAAAAATTCATTGCAGTCTGAATGTGTGTAAGACTGTGGGTCGTTGCGAGTAGATGGGGATGTCCCATGCTATAGGTTAGAGAAGGTACTGCATCGGTGCAAAAGTATAGGCACGTTGTGATGTATGGGTGCCACAAAGCTCATATTTAGAATAGGAGCAGTCGCGGGCCATGTCGGCGGCCATATATGAGAATAGGATCAGAAACACAAAGTAAGGGCTCAGGGAGCTATTGGTATTTAGGGAGACGGAATACCCGTTGTAGAAGGCAAGCAATACCGTAGGCAGAGTGTGCTTTGCCTGTATGAACTTTATTCTGAAATAAATGGAGGGGAGCGTTTAACCCTATTGATGGCGACTGCTTGAGTGAAAAACGTCCAGAAAAGAGACAATTAGCTAGTTGCCGCGCGACGGCAGTGTTAGGATGACATTCTGCCACGTGTTAGAGGGAAAGAGATATAGTAGAGTGGCAATACTTTAGCGGCCGTGCGACAGCTCTGTGGCTCCCCAACATTAGTGAAAGAGTGAAGTGAAGAGGCGACCAAAGAACAAACACCAGCGAGAAGGAGGAAAAAACAGCGACAACAGAAAATGCGGGACCGCAAGTGACTCAAAGACTGTGTGGGTAGGGGGTGATTGACGTTTTCTTCTTGATATTCATTGGATTCCATGTAAGTCACAAATTACCATATTTATTTACATGTATGTGTATTAAAATTGTTGTTTTCAGTGAACCCCATTTGACTGATGCTTTTCGAGAAAAAGCCATTGACCTCTTCAGGATAAGAACTACCCCAACAAAGAGAAACGGGCGGGTTCGTTACGGCGAGACATACGTTCAGGCACGGGTTTAGGCAACACCCCTTGAGTTTTGGCTGAATACGCGGCGTAAATCTATTTCCCCCAGCAACGACAAAGCCCCGGCTTTCGACATTTATTAAAAGAGATTTTCCAGGTTACAATTTCATGATTTTGCTGACGTAATTACCTTACTCTTCAGCTTCATCAGCACCACATCAGCATTTAGCCCAAAAAGTCAGAGTGCACGAGGTTAGGGCGTTCTAGGGCGTTCTCTTCCCCCATGACTTGTTCGATAATGTTCCCAAGCTCTTAAGCCAGCATGTGCTACAAGGTGTTGTGACACGTTGGATTTTCACGTAAACGCATATCTGACATGTACCCATGTGCAGCATGTGACGTGTACACATTGTTACACATTGTGCACTTGCAGACAAACACATTTCATCGAACACCTGTCCCACATACGGAATCCCACTTACGCACTTACAGAGTCCAACTTAAGGAATCCTTTTTTTGTTAAATCCTTTTCATGAAATTCCACTTACAAAATCCCTTTCTGAGCTACGTCTCTGGTTATTGAATCTTTTTTTCCGAGATGAGGCTACAACTCACACGTGGAGTTACTCGTTCAAGTAATTACTCGATAGCGTATTTGCTCGATAAGATTCAAGTCGTTCAAACAATGCAACAGCCACAGTTAAACTTTTTTTTGGCTAGATAAGTATCGAGTCGATCGACCAATGCATGTTCCAATCTCTACTCGATAAACCTTCAAACTAAGGAACTAAAGAGACCTTCGTTATTCACAAGGGAGAGTACTCTGTATAGGTACCTACAGACTGTGGAAAATTAAGCGATCTGATTGCTAGAGGGCAAAGGGTGGGCCAGAGATATTTAAAAACAAACAGAACGCTAGGGTAGTCAGAATAGAATCAGTAATACATGTAGGTAGAAAAGATCCAGGAATATGAAGACTCTGAACTTGATAAATAATTGCCAGACTGTTTCTTTTAATTAGATACACCCATATATTCGAACCCGTCTTTTGTGGATCGCTCGGTCCTGTTGGAAGCATTCTAGGTCCATAATAATCAAGTACCATACAAAATGGAGGTCTGGGTGGGCAGGAACCAGGGCTTCTGAAGGAAATTTGAGCCAAATAAACAGTTTGGGGGTTGTTTGCGGTTATTCGACGTACTCCAGCACATTAACTCACCCCTTCGTCCTGGGAAGGAACATGATCTAAAGGACTTCATACTAGAAACAATCTCAGTGTTTTGGCTCTATCTGAAACGTGGTTGAAAGAAAATGATTGTGACAGTTTTTCCATTGGATAACTATATATACTGCTAAGCACCAAGTATATCCAACTACCAGTTTTACGTTTTAGTTGAAATATTCTTATGAAAAGTGTATATATTTTATATTTAATTATATCTTTAATGACTTAAGCACAGAATTTAAGATTTTGTTTGTGTTTGACATTATTTTTTAGCTTTTGAATACGATAACCATGGAAAATGGATATTTTTGGTAAAAGAGGAAATTTTTAAATTTGCCAAAAAGTTGACGGAGCGAACTGATATGTGTTCAATATCGAGTATGAGACCCATTATTGTTAATTCCAGCTTGACAACGCCTTCTCATGCTCCCAATCAGGTTCCACATGGTCCTCTGTGGGATGTTGTTCCATCCATGGACCAGCATGGCACCAAGCTCCTGAACACTTCTTGGTTGGACTGGCCGGACTGAAATTGCAAGCTTCAACTCATTCCAGACATGTTCGAATGGATTGAGGTCAGGAGCTCTTGCTGGCCAGTCCATACGTTCAATCCCTTCCCTCTGTCGGTACTCCCGAACAGCATGGGCAGCACGAGGACGGGCATAATCGTCCATCATAATGGATCTATCATCCACTGCACCTGCATACAATCTGACGTGGGCATCCAGGATCTCATCAATATAGCCCTGTGCCGTCAATGTACCACGGTCAAGGACACAGAGCTCTGTACGTCCATCCCAGCTGATGCCGCCACAGACCATCATTGACCCTCCACTATAGCGGTCATGCTCAGCAATGTTGGCAGCATGGAATCGCTTTCCTGGTCTTATCCATACCCCAGAACGCCTATCTGTGTTGTCTAGGCAGTACCTTAACTCATCTGTAAAAAGGACAGGTCGTCAATCTCTGGTCCATCCAACGTGATCCATGGCCCTTCATATGGTGCCTGGCGGTGGTTCTGGGACAGCTGAATGCGAATTCATGGTCTTCTCGATCGGAGACCACCTTCGTGCAACCTTGCCCCGATAGTCTGCGTCGAAACATTTACCCCGGATGCATTCTGAAGGTCATTGCGATGCGAAGCTGGGTTGCTATGTGAAAGCGGTTCCTACGGTCCTGGATGATCAAAAACAGGTCTTCAGCTGCAGATGTTGCCCTGTCTCTGCCACCACCATATCGTCTGACTGGTGTGCTATACTGATGGAATCGTGCTCAGGCTCTGGTGATCGCCGTATGGTGCACACCAAGGGCTTCACCACCCTGACGATGTGTGGTAGCCCCTTGTTCCACCATCCCTACAGCCCACCACATTTCTGCTTCAGACAAATGTCTTCTTACATTTGCATTCACCATATTCAGTCATTAAATCACAAGGGTTTGTGTTGAAATGAAGACTGAATACCCTACACATCTCATGTACATGTAGACAGTACACGAAAACTCCATGGAAATCAAGGGGTACATGCTTTCCATGACTGTCACGAAAAGTCTGCCTGTCAAGAGAGCTAATGTAAACACTGGGGACCGTCTGAATACATTCCTCAATCATATCCACCAAAAATATCGCAAATGTGTCACAAGAAAATTTAACAATGATGTGTCAAATATGTGGTGCTTAGCAAACTTTGAGTAGTATATTACCACTGGGTTTCTCCATTTTACTCAACTCACGGGGGAGTCGAGGTGGCGGTGTAGCAGTCATTCACAGTGATGCCTTAAACATAAAACAGCATCCCGATTTACACAAATCGCCGCCATCTTTTGAAATGATAGACTGCCTCGTGTCGAGCAACCGTTCACTTCGATTACTCGTAGTTTACCGACCGCAACCATCAAAAAGGAACAAACTTACATCAGCACAGTTTCTAAATGAATATTCAGAATGTCTGTTCTTCTATGCCTTGTATAGATGTGATATAGCTATTGCTGGTGATTTTAACATCCATGTTGACAATTTAAATGACACTTTTGCCAAGCAATTCACAATGTCTTTTAATCATTTGGCTATTCACAACTGGTCTCAAAACCTACCCACACGAGTTGACACACCTTGGATCTAATTCTTGTTCGTCAAAGTAACAGCACGTCAGTACAAAATGTCCATGTCACAGATCCAGCATTGTCTTGTCACTATGCAGTCTTGGCCGAATTGACACTAGTAACTTCAAAAATTCCTCCCAAGAAAATTACGTTTGAGCGTCTTTACAATAAAACGAAGCTTGAAGTTCACCGGCAGATGTTCCGCCACCAAAGAAATACAACTAATAAGATCATCAAAAAGGCGAAGAGGGAGTACTACAATTCTATGATAGAGGGGTTATCTAATACAAGGGTGCTGTTCTCGGTAACCAGTAGTCTCCTTGGTAAAGACGAAAAAGTCATTCTCCCAGATTATCTAAATACTGAAGAAATTCTTGAAAAATTCAGCGATTATTTCATAACTAAAATTCAAGTAATCCTGGATAGTATACCATCGTGTGAATCACCAGGGTTTGATCATCTTGACATAAAAAGAGATTTTTCTAATTTTCACTCTGTCTCAGAAGAAGATATTCGAAAAATGGTTTTATCATCATCCAATAAATCCAATGATGTATATCAAATTCCAACATTCCTTTTGAAAGAGACAATTGGTTATCTTCTGCCAGCCATAATATCTATTATATCTGCACCCCTACATGAGGGGTTTGTTCCAAACCCATTGAAAAAACACTTGTTACTCCACTCATCAAGAAACCATCTCTTGATCCTGACAACCTGAAGAATTATCCACCAGTATCGAAGCTCTCTTCTCAGTCTAACTTGATGGAAAGGGTTGTTGCTTTACAACTCAAAAATCATCTGCATGAAAATTATCTTTTAGAGCCTTTCCAGTCTGCATACAAGGCCAACCACAGTACAGCAACAGCCTTACTGCGAGTCAGCAATGACATTGTTAAATCAGTGTCTGAGAGTAAGACTGTACTGCTTGTTGTTCTCTTGGATTTGTCAGCAGCATTCGACACAGTCGACCATGGTATCTTCATGCAGACATTGACACAACATGGCATAAATGGAACTGTCTTATGGTGGTTTGCATCATATCTAGAAGGTCGCATTGAACAAATATATATCAATAAGATCGGTTCAGAAAGCAGGATGTTAATGTGTGGTGTTCCTCAGGGCTCAGTTCATGGACCACTCTTGTGTACTCTGTACCCTTCTTCTCTAGGTCGCCTTCTTAAAAAGCATGGCATATCATGCGCAGACGAAACCCAACTGTGCATCACATTCAACCCATCTGTTCCAAGTGACTCATTCACTCCAGTCAATAACATGGAAACTTGCATAAATCTCGTGCGGGAATGGATGATAGACTTTAAACTGAAAATGAATGACTCTAAAACTGTATTCTTAGTGATATCCGGGGTTCGTATGCCTACACCCTCTGTTACATCAATTCTGGTTGGATACAACATCACTGTGAAAATTGAATCGGCCAGGAATATTGGACTGATTATGGAATCAAATTTAAAACTAGACATCCATATCAATAAAACATGTCAAAAATGCTACTGGCAGCTTCGTAATGTTGGAAGACTGCGACCTTATCTTAACTAGTCAGCACTTGAAAAACTTGTGCACTCCTTCATCACCTCACAACTAGACTATTGTAATTCAGTGTTAGTGGGGCAGCCCCATTGCCTGATTCAGAAGCTTCAAAAAGTTCAGAATACAGCTGCTAGGATAATTACTGGCACCAAACGCTCTGAACACATAAAACCTGTTTTATGACAACTACATTGGCTTCCAGTTAAACAGAGAATTGATTGCAAAATATTGATCATAGTATTCACATGTATCCACAAACTGGCTCCAGTTTACCTGCTAGAGCTCCTCACTATATGCACCATCACGCAGTCTCAGATCTAAAAAGAAATTCAACTAGTTGTACCTTTTAGCAGATCTAATGTGGCTAACGATCGTGTGTTCTCCATCGTGGGTCTCAGATTGTAGAATTCCCTGCCAATTAGTATCAGAATTTCAGAAACTCTGGATGTCTTCAAAAGAAATCTTCAAACTTTCCTATTTACTGAAGCATTCTCCTGAACCTCTCTAAGAGGCAACCGAAACAGACGTGACTCTTTATTTCACAAAAGTGTATTTATTTCTGTCAAGCGTTTTAGAGCACTATTTGTGGTTTTACGCTGTAATCAATTATTATTATTATTATAATTATTATTATTATTAATAGAAAACTATTTGGTTACACAGACACCACGTGCCACCATAGAAATCAAGATGGTGACACCCAGTAAACAAAATGAATGACGGAAAATGTCATCCTAACAACATGCGTTGTGAATGTGCACTGACACCACGTATCATCATGGTGATGACTTCCGAACATGGCCACTAATGCGGGCTACCTTGAAAACCAAACATGACGTCACTGGGCCACTTGACTATGACATCACATGGCATTTCACGATGAGCTCCTCGAATCTGGCACGTCCAGTAACATGTCCTACTACTTACGCCGATAATGCTGATCCATTTGAAGACTGTGATGTCATATGCTGAAAGTGGTTTCTCCAGATAAGAGTCACGAGAAAAAAAACAGGGAAAGTCTGAAAGCATGACTGTTGTGTGCAGCTTGTAGCTTGATCCTGCACTGACCGATATTACATGTATAATCACAGCAACAAACTCTAATCTGCACCTATTACATATACACACTGTAAAAGAAATGGATTCTCAGGAACCATTAAAGTCGTAACAAAACGTACATTTTCCATTTGGCAATAAGGCTTTTTGCAATTTTTTACAGCCTCGGGGCATTATGTATGGATGTAAAGCTATAGCATTACTATTATTACTGTTATTATTTTTACTATTATTACTATTGTTGTTATTATTATTATTGTTGTTGTTGTTATTATTATTATCGGGTGAGTAAGTTCACATGAGAACCACCTTTCTTAAAAAATTGGAGAAATTGTTTAGCGACTTCGCCATGATGAGGGTTATGGAATGGAAGAAGGTAACAAATATGCATTAAAAAAAATACCTGTTTGACTCTTTATGGAGAAACTGGCATGATGAACAAAAAAGAGACTGAGCAAGATGTTATGTGAAACAAAAGATTGATGACTATTTATTTATTTATTTATTTATTTATTTATTTATTTATTTATTTATTTGTTTATTGGTATTTAAGATCACATATATATGCACAATGACTAATTGTGACCACAACTTGGATATAAAGTTAAGACAGCCAATCGTTTATACCAATTGTCCAAGGGCTGTCACGATTAATCGAGGAATCGATTGTCGATCGGTCACGCCGAAATCGATTAGTATTTTTCGTTGTCGAAGAATCGGTAAATTTTACCCGTTTTAGACGTTTAATTATTTAAAAAAATGGATGAAAAAAACTATTGTTTCTGAAGGTAAATGGACAAGAACGTCGACGTTAAACCTCAAGAAGCCGATTAGCATATTAACCCTCTCCTTTGAGTCAATCGCTAAGCACATGTCCTTCATTCCCCCATCCCACTTCCCCATTATACTCCCAGTGAATTTTATTCTTTTAGGCTGGTATTTTGGGCATTCCAGAAGAAAGTGTTCCAGAGTCTCCACCATGCCCAAATTACACATCTGGCACTCCTTTCCATCCATGGTCATTCATGCAATTATTTTTCCCCTTCCAACTTCCGACAAAACTTCCACAGACAGGACACAAATGTAACCCTTCTTAGTCTAAATTGAAGAAGCCTTAGTGCTTACTGGGACTCATTCACCAACTTCCTTTGTGACATCCAGCAAGGTGAGAATATGTTCAACGTAATTGGTCTAACAGAAATCTTCAAACTGCACGAGCGTCTCAATTACAAAATTGATGGCTACCACCCAATTGCCTACAAGAACCGCTCTAATCCAAATGACAGCAGAGGAGGAGTGGGTCTTTTTATTTCTGAGAATGTTTCTTTCAGACAGATCCGATCTGACGATCTTCATTCCAAATGTCATTGAAACTATTTTCACAGAAATCAGTTCTGGGCGCAAGAATTGGTACATTGTTGGATGCATATACAGGCCAAACACTGTACCTCTAGCTGATATTGACGTGTTTGTCTCTTCCATAAGCGACATTCCCACCAAAATCACAGCAAAACTAACGCATTCATAGATAGTATGTTTAGTGATGGATTCTTGCCAGTAATAACAAAACCAACCAGAATAACCGATCATTCAGCGACCTTAATTGATCATATTCATTCCAATAATGTATCCGCTCACTACAGTGCGGGAATATTAATCACTGATATTTCAGATCACTTCGCCACATTTTATATACAAGAAGGTGATAACGAGCCCGACAAGCCATTACCCCAACTTAGAAGAGAAAATATTGAACTATTCAAAAATTTGCTTCATAACACTAGCTTTGATTCAGTGTATAGCTATACGTGTGCCAATGCAGCACACGAAACATTTTTGGGTGCCTACCTTGACACATTCGAATCGGCATTTCCGGTGAGAAGCTTCAATTTACCCAAAAGCTCATAAAACGTAAGCCCTGGATGACATCGGGTCTGCTACAGTCCTCTCAAACAAAAAATAAACTTTATCTAGTCAAACTGAGAAAACCCACGGGAATTAACACCAACAAATATAAAACGTACTCCTCGATTCTTAATCAATTAAAGAGACGAAGTAAGGCTACATACTACAATGACATTATAGAAACAAACAGACACAACTCTAAAAAAACATGGCAAATACTTCGTACCTTAGTCAATAAATCAAAATCAGCGGCGACACTTCCACCTGGCATATCTTATAATAATGTTGAAATATCTGACGATAACTATTCATGTACACTGTGAATTCAACATTTCTGCTCTTAGAAGCTTTCAAATCACCCAGGTTGTTGAGTACTGTGACGGCAAAGTAGCCCGGCCGTAACAAAAATTTCCGACTTTTGGTCGAAAATTTCTAAGTCCAAACCGAAAATTTTTCTGGTGCAAAAATTTTTTTTTTTTCGTCTCCAAATGGCCTGAAACGCATAGATAACCGAAAATAAAAATACGATTTTTCGGCCGCCATTTTGGATTGTCGGAAATTCGAATCGAAATTTTTTCAATGGTTTTTACAATTCGGTTACACAGTCTTCATTTCTAAGCCATTTGAGATGGTTCAGCATATCCCTGTCCCGAGATTGAGTTCAAAAATGGTGAAATTTTGAATTTTTTTTTCGTTTTGAAAAATGTTTTGGCAGAAAGGTGTTAACTACATATATTTTTGTACCATATGCTGATAGAGGGGTGTATTGCAGACATGTCTGCAAAAATTTCAAGTCAATCGCCCTTTCTCCAGTTTTTATGATTACTTCTCAGAAATTGGTCAGACTATTAACGATAACGTCTCCACCTCCGATAACAACTTCGATGACAACATGAATGGAAGTTACCCGTACCCCTTTTTTATTAGTCCAACAAAGGAGCAAGAAATCATACTGACAGCTGGACAATTGAAAGGGAAAATGAGTACCGACGCTTACAATTTATCTACAAAAATAATGAAAGAGGCAATTTGTGAGATCGCGAACCCCCTGGTCTATATATTCAATCAGTCATTTATACAAGGTAAAGTCCCCGATAGAATGAAAATAGCAAAGGTGATACCAATTTTCAAAGGGGGTAATTCCCGTGAGCTAGGTAACCACAGACCAATTAGTTTATTACCGGCTTTTTCAAAACTTCTGGAGAAAATAATGAACCGGAGACTCTCTAATTTTCTCAATGATTTTAATATACTGTACGAATATCAGTACGGTTTTCGCAAAAATCATTCCACTTTTCACCCCATCAGGCACATTTTTCAGTATGTCGCTGAATGCAACGACAAACCTACAAAAGACTCTACTCTAGCCATCTTCCTTCATTTGTCTGAGGCATTTGACTCCATCAATCACGAAATTTTACTTAGCAACATGGAATTCTACGGAATAAGAGGGATAAGTAAACTTTGGTTCCAAAGTTATTTATCGGGCAGAGAACAGTATGTGTAATATAACACGAATCGATTCCCAAACTGATATGTTACTTGCGGTGTCCCCCAAGGGTCTGTGTTGGGGCCTATCCTCTTCTTAATTTACGTGAATGATTTGAGATACTCCACTGTTCTTAACCTGTTATCATTTGCCGACGACACAACCCCGTTTACAGCTGGACATGACCTGAATACTCTGGAGACTACAGTTCATACTGAGCTGAATAAAATATTCGACTGGTGCTGTTGCAACAAACTCCAAGTGAACGCCAGTAAATGTAAATATATTATGCTACACCCACCGAACAGTCTGAACAAATCCGATTTACTAAATATTTTTCTTAACAATTCCAAGCTTTCACCCATAGGTAACTCCCAACAAGAAAAAGTCGCTAAGTTCTTAGGCGTATACCTTGACGAAAACCTTAATTTTAAGTACCACATATCCACAGTATGTTCCAAGATGTCAAGTGCAATCTATTGTTTGAATAAAGTGAAAAACGTTATCCCCAAGGAATCATTGAAATTACTGTATTATACACTAGTTCATAGTCACTTACTGTATGCAATTCAAATTTGGTTGTAAAAAGTTTAATAGCCATACTGATCCCGTATTCTAGAATACTAATATTCTAAAATTTAACGATCTATGCATAGTGAATGCCTCTCTATTCATGCACGACAGGAAAAATGATAGTTTGCCAGGCTCACTCAAAACATTTTTAAGTGTACACTCTTTATCCGGACTTCAAACAAGACAAGTTGGCATGATACAGTCGCAGAAAGCTAGAACCCAATTCTCTGCCCAACTGCCAAAACATAGCTTCCCAAAGATTTGGAATGGAATTGATGCTAACTTACGGGCCCTACCTTCCAGACATGTTCTCAAGAAACAACTTACTAATGAATGCTTAGCAAGCTACTCCTCACATGTTACATGTTCGTATCAAATGTGTCCAGACTGTAAGCCAAACGCTCAATTATACACGCACGTCGCCACACTCCCCTGTGGGACCCTTCATATGACAGAGAGAGAAAGAAGTCGCCGCTTGGGTGCCAGAGTGCTGTATGTGCCTGTGGGACATGGGGCATTCTAGCACTATGGCGACCTTATGTATGCCGACAATGAAGAAAGGAAATCGTCCTGCCAATAACATTCCCACCTCCTAGTTACAAACGAGCCATATTTTAAACACCTCTACTCAAGGCGAAGACTGTTCGAGTCTTACCTGCCGAGAAAAAAACATTCTTCATCGTAGGACGCCATTGCCAGCCTATGCCGGTGACTTCTCCAGTTATCTCATCCCACCCGACCTCGAATTAATCTCCCAGTCATGTCTTGACCCATCATCTCATGTTTAACCTTATTTATCCAAATCTGTAGTCTACCGTCAAATTGCACTCGCGTATATCGGGTGCAGTCTTTCGTGTAGACTGGGAAGGGGCCAGCATGTAGATTCATTCACTCAATAGCTGAGCCATGGGCAGTGGCACTTATGAACAAAAATATCCAGTCTACTCCATTTCTGTGTAGTCATTTCTGTGTAGTGTTTTTCACTTCCTGAGGGCAACAGGAAGACAGCCAATGTGGCTATATTGTCTCCCAACAATTTACCAGTGTATTCTATATATGTAAAATTCTTTGTACAAATTTTACTTGTAAATTTGGTATTTTGTTGAATAAACTTCATTTCATTTCATTTCATTTTCACTGTTTTTCCACATTTGCACCCAGCTCCAGGGACCGCAACCTCAGCTTGAACAACAGTGACCCCCAAAGGTGCATTAAGGTACTCTTCAGATCCGGGCTTCTCTTTATCGCGCAGGCCACCCAAAGACCTCTTTGATTTGAACCACTCTTGCCAATTAGGATTACCATCCTGCATGACCCATTCTCTGACGATGTTTTACCCTGGTTTGCTTCACATCTAAGTCTGAGATCTCCAATGAATAGTTCTCTATTATCTCCCTAACTTGGACCATCCACCCTGTCTCGATATTTGAGTTGAAAATTCTCTGGAACATTACTTTACACCATCTGTGGGGAGATTTAGCAAATAATTTAGATAACCGAATGTAGAACATCTCTGTCGTTTTCTTTGAAATATCTTGGGTGAAATTTGATGGTATTAACGGTCTATAAATCATATCATTTTGCAAGATGATCTAAAGCAAATATACAGTATATTCCACACACAACACTAAAATCACTTTGTATTCTCATTGTATTTATTGTCAAGGAATCTGTCTTTTTCACGATGAAATTGTATATGTCTCTATCCACTTGTGGTAAACCACATGAATCAAAGTAGATAGCAGAATGATTGCCTTTAAAATGTATTGCAATCCAGTGTTCTCCTGGTTCTTCTGATAACTTTAAGAACTTTAAGAACCATCAAGTATATATTGTACTTATATGGTTTCATCTTCTTAGCCTTGTAAAATGCTGGCACTGAACCGTCAATCAGGATATGTTGTAAAATATGACCTGTCTCATTTAACTAAATCAGCCCACTTTTGAATGTCTTTTTGGCAGTCTATTTCAAAGTCTATACGAGCACAATATTCTAAAAAGTTTATTCTTCTTGCTCTCTTGTGTAGATTATACAATATAGTCACCGACCACAGGTTTTTTATCCTTCTGCAATGTATATATCTATTAATATTGTTGTGTGTGTTTGACATTCTTCACAGATATTTTTCGTTTTCTCTTTAATGGATTTTGTCAGTTCTATCATGACACATTCTTGAAATAATGTTTGTATTTTTTCTTCATCTTGCAATGTTTACACTGAATGGTCTTTTTTAAATAGTCAACTATCACTTCTCTAAACCTGTTGATCTCTATCTCATTATCAAATTCTGCAAATACGACCACGTTGATCGCCTCTTGAAGAGCTTGAGGAAACTTAAGTTCAATGCGAAGATTACAAGATTTTATAGGATGAGCTAATGGACCATTACTACACTGATCAGGTGTCAGATCTATTCCCCAAAGAGGATATCCGAACACGAACAAAATCTCTGGATGCATTACTGATACATGCTTATCCAAAAATATGGAATCACTTAGATGAAACTCTGCGCAACATTATGGCTAGATGGACATTCAAGAAGAATCTGGCTGATAAAATATTTATGACGTATGCCGATAATATAGACTGCAATAATCAGTTCTGTCCTGTTCTGTTTTATTTAAGGCTCAAATGCCCGCATTACTATATCTGAGTATATTAAGTTAAATTATATTAAACTGTATTATATAATATACAACACTCCAGTTTTTACAGTTTCATACTATATCTGCATGCCTTAATTCGTTCAGTTCCGTATCTCGTCTTAGGTTCCGAGTTCGGTCAGTATTAATGACCCTCACAGGAAACTCTATTGGATAGTCGGCAGGTCCTATACATATCTCATATATGTGTATGCACATGTATACATATACAGGTGTGTATATGCAAGTGTACATGTGTGTGTGTGTCCCAACGAACCCTCCTGAATGTGTTTTCTTATAGATTGATGGTCTGACACAGAACAGTGCTTGATTGTCCTTGGGGGAAGACAGGTAGACAGCCAATCTGGCTATGTCATCTCCCATGGTATACATACTTATTTAGGTATTATTTTATTTCTATGATCAAATTGTGATTGTCTTTCTTTTATCCTGAAAAAAGATGCCTTTATTATATCTTGATGTGCAATTTGTTATGTGTGTGCACCGTAAATAAACTATTCATTCATTCATTCATTCATTCATTCATTCATTCATTCATTCATTCATTCATTCATTCATTCATTCATTCATTCATTCATTCATTCAAAGTTAAATTAAATGATTGATTTTGTCCAAAGAAGCCCATAGATTCATACAATGATAAATATGAATTTAGTCCATCTTCGAAATTTAGTTCAAAGGGGCGTGATTTAATCGAATGTCCATCTACTGTTACTTCCAACTTACTCAAATTAAAATGTTAGAAATTAAATGGAGTTGTGCCAATATCTCCATTTATATCTCTATTAGATACTAAGCCAAGAATAATTCGTTTTGGTATCTGTTTATGAAACAGATGATAATCTATTTTTGAGTGAAGACTGTTTCCAATTGTAAATGTTTTAATTTCTACACACCTTATGGGCATTTTGTAACTTGAATGATCTATTTGTGTATTTGGATCATTTGCAAATTTTGGAATTAAATTTAATGCTGGTATTTTAAAAATAGCTTTTTGAATTTCAATTTTCCCATGTTCACCACCATTCAGACAAAATTTAGATGGAGTACAATGCAATTTAATTCTCATCTCAACTCCATTTGGTAAATATTATTCTTGTACAAATAGATCTAAATGTAATTTTCCTCTTAACTGTACAGACTTACTAGTACCAACTAATTTTGCACGTTTAGTCAAACCTTTGTTAGATGAATCTTTTGCAGTTTCAGTATGTCTGAAAGGGCAATCTAAATACCACATTTCACTTGCAGTCAATTGTGGGGTTTTTTCACATCTCTCGAATAACTAAGTAAATTCTCCAAAAATCCTCTTTTAGGATAAAAATCTTTACGGGTGTGATAAGCTTGCCATTCAATGTGACATCAATTTTGCTAAGCATACCATAAAAAAAATATTAATGGGAGCAATTTGTGTATCTGGAGCCAAAACACCCCCATCTTGTTTTGTAATCTTAAACTGAACTTCAAGTGTAGATGCTGCAATTTCTGACCACTTGGTTGTTTGTCTTGGAATTAAAAATTCTATTGGTGAAGAATTGTTTAAAGATACTATAGGAAATTGTTCAATCTCACCAATATTTTCTATACCACTTGATGTTGGTGAAATATTATCTGGATCAAAACTACTTCCAAACTGTTCACATGATCCGTGTAACATCATTATTTTAATCAAATATTTCAAGTGGTCTTGAATTTCGTTTTACAGGACCTCTATACGTCTTTCCTCTTTGAGAACTTTTCTTAGAATGACTTAATTTTTTTCGTTTTTGTCTTTTTACACCTAAAGCAGATACTCCCATTGATTTCAAAATATCTTTTCCATGAGTAAATAAAATTTCTTTACATGCTTTCCGTTTTCCTAAATGTTCTTTTGCCATCTGTATACCATGTTTCAAACCTTCATGTTTTAAGGTTTGAAGTGCATTTTTTGCTATGGGTTTACAAATGGTGCAGCTGTTCTCAATGCTGTATGAAAAAATAGAACCTAATCCAAACCCATATTGACGTGGTATACCTTGATATACAGGCATCATTTTTTTTATAAATGTAATTTGTTCTGCTCTCTAAAATGCAACTTTACAACAGTCTTACCACTGACAAACTGAATAGGTTTATCAGTGTTCCCGTTTTTTTATTTATACTAATCTGATCAAAATAAGATTTTGATACTAGTACATATTGTACATAATCAAATTCTTCATGTGCTGACATTTTTTTCGTGATTCAAAGGGAATCATTAGTAAAATAGGTGCTTCAGTATCACCTAAAATGTATAATCTGCAATGTCCAAATAAATAAAAAGTTGATTGGAATCAATATTTAAATCTACATTATATTTAAATGCATCTCTCCCTGAGTTACGAAAAATGACAGGAAAAATATGTTTACATCCCAGTTTTTGTGATAAACTTTCTGACATTTCAATACCCACATTCCCAATACTATTTCCTACTATTTTAACACTACCTTGGAGATGTGAATATCCAACATGAAATGATACATCAAATTTTAAATATATCTCCCAAGTTTTCCTTCAATTTCTGTTTGCATTGCATCTTTGACATGACCTCCGTTTGCATAAGCACCTGGCAAAATATTTAATTCAACAACAGCAACACCTTTGTGAATCATATGTTTCAGTGATTATTTATTGATACGAGTCGATATTTTGCTGTCATAATGATTTTAAAAACAGATTCTTCATCTGTAATAATTTTTGCCTCTAAGTGTAAAATTACTTCAACTAATCCTACTTCCCATCATTCTTTATCAAGATGAATGGGTTTAGGTAATTGTGTTTGAAAACAACATTGTATATTATTTGGAAACATATTCATAGAACTATCACTCAGAAGTGTTACGTAAAGCAAATTCATTTTTCTTTTCTTCTGGTTGTTTTAAATATTTTAAACCTGGATTTGGAAGAATATACCCAAAAGAACTACTTAACAACACTGATCACAATTCTTTATCAGGGCTTTGTAAACTCAAATGTGCGATGGCAGTAATTATAATACCATAAATGATAATAATATGTGTGAAATAAGTGACTTGACTTTTTGCAACACGATTCCCACAAATTTTAAATTGTTGTCTGTGCTGACTTTGTACATCAACACTTGTTCTTTCATTGGGTAATGAAGTTTCATTTGACGAGATATTTGTTTTTATACCAAATCAGTTTCGGGAATCCAACTATCGAATTTCTTTGGAAATCCTTCCGAATGTACCTTAAGTTCTTTAATAATATTATTCCCCACACGTCTTGGCCATTTATTAAGAACTGATTCGATAATATATTTTTTAGCATCTTTTATATTTTGAATTTCCTGAGGATAAAATGTACCTTGAATTTTTTCTCCACCTAAATCTTCAAGGTTGTAGGTAGGTGGTATTGTATGTTTTACATGTGTAATTTTAAATAATTATTTTGTCCAATTTGTGAAATACCCTTTTTCAAATGTACGTTTGGTTTAATTGATACACACTGAATCACCAGTTTGAAAATGTATTTTTTTTCTTTTGAGTTTTTAGTCATAGAAATGTTATGTAACTTCTACTTCATTTTCTATAGATACAAAAGCAGGAGTTCTTTGAATACTCTGGTGGAAACTATGATTGTAACTACCCACTAAGTTTTGTAATGTATCAGTATATTTTAATGCTCACTTATGTGTGAAATATTTCCACATACATGTTTTCAATCTACGTTGAAATCGTTCCTAATACTTGCTTTTGTTTCAGGATTTTCTGTTGTGAAAAAATGAATATTTTTTCTCTTCAGAAATGTCTGAAGCACCTTATTTTTAAATTCAGAACCTTTATCAGATTGTAATGATAATGGTTTGCAACCAAAAGTTTTCAAAATAGTTTGATATGTTTTTTGTTAATGTCTCTCGAGATTTATTATGGATAGGTAATACCCATGCATATTTTGAAAAATACACCAATAACACAAACTAAATAACAAAATTGTTTATTGTAAGATTGTAAACTTTGTAAATCTGCTAAATCAATTTGCCATTGATGATCAATACCCCGTACTATAGTTTTACGTCTTGACAAATTTTTCTGGATAGGTTTATGTAAAGTATATGCTCTTTCTCCTTTAACCAATCTTTTACTTGACCAGTGTAATAGAATTCTTTTTGATGTGCTGCCTTGTACAAATGTTGTACACCACCATAACCAGCAGGATGTTTTGTATTGTAATACAATTCACTTAATAAATCACTCAATAGGCTACCCATTTGCCAGAAAATTTACATTTAGATAATTTATGTTTTAGTAATAATTTTGTGTGTCTTCACTCCACTGTTTTTTCTTACTTTTACATATTGGTAACGGAGACGCTGGACAACTATCTTCAGGGGAACTCTGATATTTACTGTTAGCTTTATGAGTATGTTGTCTATGCAACCATAGCCAACGTTCACGATTTCCTGCAAAATCTTGTGGTATATTTATATCTTTTAAACCATGACTGAATATTTTCCATCCTCTTAGTTTGAAACCTGTTCAATGTCCAAAAACATCATTAACTAAATCAATAATGTTTGAACATTGCATGGCTTCTCCATCATAACTTAATATACCCTGATCATCCCAGCTCATGTTTGGATGAGTTGATAAATCAGATAATAATGACATTGCTTTACGTCTCATAGTAACAGGGACACTTTCTATAATTCTATCTTGTAAAGATATAGATTTTTTTTTCTTCTGAATCAGGTATGACCAGTGAAGCTTGTAATGCTTTCTCATGTGACATTTCATGTATCTGCAAAGTTTCCCCACACTTTAGTTCTTTCTCACTTTCCTTTCTGATACTCTGAATTGTCTAACACTGATGCTAATTTATTCTGAAGTTGTGCAGTATTTGTAACTTGTGGGCTAGGTGGTAATCTAGGACATTGAGCTTTCTCATTTCAAAGCCATTGCATATCTTCTAATAGCTGACAAGGTACAATAGCCAGTTTCTTCATATTTTACTGACTAATTTATTTCCAAGATTTGTTGCAAGTCCAGCCACTGGAGCATGTAATCCAAGTAATGGTGAAAAACACCCTTCTGATTTAATATTTGTTTTTTCTTTTTAACAGAAACTGATTTACTAGCAAGTGTTCTTAGTTCTTAACGGTTCGGATACAATTTCTCTTTCTGACTAGGTGTTAGATGTAATGCACATGTTAACCTAAAGTGGTGATACTTTTCCCTGTTTTTGAAGATTTTGCACAAGTAATGCTTTTGTGTTTGTACATTTGGTACTTGGAGAAATATGAGGTGTGATTTCAAAATTTGTATACATGTATTTAGGTCCTACCTTTCATTGTTTTTTTTATCTCTCTATAACTTGATGAATTATTTGATGTTTTTTTATGAGACTTTCTTTTCTTATGTGCTTTCTTCTTAAATGCTGATTGAAAGTTTCTAGTTGTTTTATAACCATCCAATCAAATTAAATTGCGAATAATAACATCACCCAAAATACCACCACCACCAGGTTTTAAAATAATTAGGGCTGTCGCGACTATCATTTTTTGTAATCGACTAATCATGACCAGTAATCGACGGTTAGTCGATTAATAGTTGCTTCCCATGATTTTTTAGCAAATCATTCTTCTGTTCGTAAAACTCTGAAAGTGACAATGGCACCAGTGTGTTCAGACGAAGTGGGGTTGTGGGAACAACAAATCGGTCCCTACTGAAGCTACATGTAGTCCAATCTTGGACCCACAGTCTGTAATATAATTTTTGGGGTTGGTACGTCCTGTAGGACGTACCAACGCCAAAAATAATATTACTGACTGCAGGTCCAAGTTTGAACTAGATTCAAGCCGATGAATTAAAATGAATTTACCAAAGAACGTTCCTGCATATGTTTCCTTTCTGCAATAAGTTTCTCGAAATTTTGAACATTGAGATCTATGCATTCCCTCGTCAGTTGTTAAAATTGGATCTTAGTCTGAAGTTGCGAACATTGAGAAGTGATCTGACGTTCTGACTTTCGTCATAATTTTGTCACTTCTGCACTTTGGGTTTTCCAGTGGGTGCATTCGTGTGTACAAGACTGGAGAAATTCAGAAGAATCTATTCTTCTCGAGTAACTGTGAGTGTTCTTTCTTACACAGTCAGTGACAGTCGTACAGTCTTCCGGATATGAATGTTAACTATGGTTAGATATTTAAAGTTATTCACCTTCATTGATCATTCACCTCACAAAACAATGCAATTTAGCCCCGACGTGTAGTAGACGTGTACCACCTTGAAAATGAATGACGATCGTCTAAAAATAAAAACGTCGACTACTTCAATAGTCGACGGTTAGTCGACTAATCGAATAATCGCGACAGCCCTAAAAATAATGTTTTCATTTTGTTGCAAGATCTACTCTCGGATTTGCAAGTTGTTCAAGATCTTGTTTATGTTTATCCATATAGGTTAAAATTTGTTTTGACAATTTAATTTTCTTATTAAGTATGATTCTACTTGCTACTGTAAACCATGTAAAAAGTTATTTTTCTCTTTCAGATGGATTGGTCTGATGACTAAGTTTTTCTAAATGTATGAAAGATACCATTATGATGTGTACTCATTAACATATTTGAAACAACTGACACAAATATCATAACACTATCCTTTTTACAGTTTTGTATAAATGATATGTCCACTTTCATCTTGTGTTACCCATGGATGAAAAATATCAGTTCTCAATCTCAATGAATCAGGAGTTCTAGGTTGAAATTCAATTAATAAATAACTGTGATTGACACTCATTGCATCTTGATAAGCTGAATTTAAATGTGGTAATTGAACTTGATTTGCCAACACTTTAATTTGGCCTTTATCTCTTGTATTTTGAAATAAAATCATTTAATGTGCATTGAAACTTTTGGTATGACTAGATTTAGATTGTTGAAACACATTTTCTGTTTTGTAACACTTACATTTTGATGATGTCCTTTATGAGTAAACCATAAGTTGATTTTGTATTCATCTTTATCTCCCAACATATCATCAAAAAGTACAAGACGTGGTATACTGACATCACTAACAATGTCAAATTCAATGCCGGGGATACCTTCACTGAATTTGATGTCTTTACATTCTTTAAGTAAAGTATAAGTCTTTTGCCATTCTTTATAACACCAAGTGACGTTTTGAAGTACAATTTGAAATAAATCATGTTTCATATCAATCAGTTTTTTTTTAGCACATTCTGTTTTCACTGAACCACTAGGTTCTGAGATGAAAATATTACAGTGATGCTGACAAAATAAACATTCACTTGATGCCATAATTGTTTTTGTGAGAAAAATTGTATCACTAACCTATATGCTATTTTCTTCCATGCTTTCCTCATACTGCTTTGAGGGCGTTTTCCATAACGTTGCTTTTAACTCAAATATGGGTTCTGAAGAATCTATTCTTTGATCAATTTGTGGTACACATTGTTTATATAAATAATCTATGATTTATTCATCATAAATAATAAAATCCCACATAACTCTTGTAAACTGTCTTTGTAAAAACCATTCATCATGATAAATGCATTACAAAATTCAATATACATTTCTGTTTTTTTTCTAATTGTTTTTGAATAACTTCTTTTGTTATTGCTTGGTGACTAGGAGTAAGTAATAAGTTTAAAAGCATATAATAATGCCTTATGCGTGGGCTTGTTTCTGAAAGACATCTGACCTAATCCATGGTTGAAATTCAAATGTTCCATTGACATTACAGGTGTGGGGTATTTATACCTGTAACGTCTATGGATATGTCTCATATTTATTTACACTTATCTATTCTTGTTTCATTTATTTATATTTATACCTTTAACATGTATGGACATATTTACTTACACTTGTCTCTTCTTGTTTCATTTAATTCTATTTATACCTAAACCTATATGGACATGCGTCATATTTATTTATCACATAACGTTTTGTGTATACAGATCGAAATGTTTTGGTTTGTTTTTCACTTGTGACTTGTCTGTTCTTGTTGCATTTAATTCTATGCCTGTATTCAATGTTTATTTTGTAATTCTGTCTATCTTGCACACATTCAACCATACTTTCAAAATTGACTTTCTGTGATGTGTCGAAATATAATGTAATCCCTTTGACTTTACCTGACGTGTGCATTTCTCTATCTTTAATGTATTTATAACCATATTTTTTAGGATCTAAACCTACATATTCAATGATTTTTGCATCTGGATGTTCATCTGTCCATTGACCCAACCTACTGTTTATAATTGTTGGATTCCAAAGTAATGGGTTATGTATATAAATGCAGCCACCTGTATCAAAATATAATACCCATTTACCTAATCCTCCTGCACCTTTGTACAATTCCAAACATACATATGCTGTGACAAAATAAGCTATAACAACATTTGCTGGACAGTGGGGCTCATACATTTGTTTTGTATCTGTGTAATTCACTAAAATAAATTGATCATGGTCAAATATTTCTACATGTTTAACAATATTTGGGTCCTGTATCAAGTCAAAATATTTGAATGGATTATTTATGTACTCTGTTTTAGTTTTAACATTGTTTTGTGCTCCTATCCACCCCCTCCCCCCCCCCCCCCCAATAAACAGTTTAACATTGTTTTTGCAAATGACCTTTTTCCTGGATTATTTTCAATGCCTTGTAAAATTATGTTTTCTATGTCTGCATAATCTTTTTTAAAAGTGGCTTTATCTTTATTTGTTTTCACACTGTCTGGATATACACTAGATTCTTGTTTAAATTTTAAGTATTTATTCACATAATGTTTGTAAATTTCGGAAGACCATTCTTCCCAGTGCCAAATCTGATAAGTGTCAAGTATTTTGTACCTCATACACATTGCTGTGAAAAGTTCGACAGTTGTCCATGTACCTACAAGACTGCATTGTTCTGGTGTGTGTTCACAGTGATCAAGTTCTTGTTCTGCACATATATTGCAAATCATGAAAACCATTTTCTTGTTACAGTGAATTGCTAAAACTGGCATGTGAAGATTTTGTGGTGGTAAAAGTTTACATTTAATGAGTCCTAACTTATGTGTATCTTTGTCTTCTTTTGTGAGTATTTTCGGATGACCTACTGGATATTCTCTGTGTTTATTGACATACAGAAAAAGTGAACAAATATCTATGTACTTTATTTCAGTGTTTGAGTTTTGATCTATTTTTTGATATAATTTAATGGCATTTGTTCTCTCTCCAAAAAATGCTTCCCATTGTTTAATTTGATCCATGTTTGGACAAAATGAAATGAGTGCTGTTTTTAATTCAGAATCTGTTTTGCATAAAGTGTCATATTCATGTTCCCATTGCCCTTTCATAGTGTACCCAAGTGACTTCAAATGTCCTGTCTCTGTGTCTGCAAGTATAGAGTTTTGTAACATTTTAAATTGACTGTTTTTTTTGTGCTTCTGTCTGGGTAACATTTTTCACATCCAGGTCACATACATCCAAAAAATTCAAGAATGGTGTTTGTGTCTTTGTGGAATCCATCTACATAATAAATTCCTATCTTAATTGTTCCACCATTCAGTGCATGTTGTGTGTGTATGTGTTCTTCTTGTGTACGTAACTTTAAAAATCTGATAGCCTTTGTAGAGTATTTGACTGCAGATGGGTAATCTATGTCTGAAATGATGGCAGGTGTGTGTTCTGGCATTGATGTTTTTCGACAAGCTTTATTACAGGCATCAGCTAAAGTAACCGTTTCTCTGAAGGGGTCTATTCCATCACTATCTAAAAATTTCTGTTTCGTTTCCACACATCCTCTTCATAAAATATCTGCATCTGATCGTCAGTATGTTTTCTTTTCATTTTTAAAGGTAAATCTAGCAATGGTGGTGAGTTTTTGATTATACCGTTTGATGAATTCTTTCCTATCCGATAGAGACATAGAATCAGACATGTAAAATTTTGCATCTAAATAACCACCAATATAATTTTGATAAGTTTGTGTATTTGTCACATGAGGGAAATAACCTTGTGCTAATTCAGTCAAAGCAACTGTTTTATGGAAGTGTGCCAATCTCACAGAAAGAAAACTTAAAGAATCAATTAGTTTCACACTATAAGTTTGAAGTAGAATAATTTTGTTTCCGTTCATAATAATTTCGGGAGTTGTGGTATCATTTTCAGCAAAATGTCTTAACACAAATTGTCCATCAAATCCTCTTAAATTATGAGCAATAGCTGTATCCCCTTAATGTTCTTTACTGAAAAGCCATTTACAAAAAGCTGCCAAAGTAGACTCCCCTTTAAATTGTTTCTCTTTGTCCAAATTGATCACATGAAGTACATTTTTGATCTATGTGTTTATGGATACAATCTGCACAAGCACGATGAGCAACACAAAAATTTGGAATGTGAACTCCTGAGTGGTTTCAAAGTCAAAAAATACAAATGGAATTTTTGGTATTGTGTCATTATCAGGTGATGTATATTTCGGAATGAAACATTTATGTTCAGAATTTACTTCGTGGTGACAACATTTACATTTTTTAAACCTCTCACAGACGTGTTTTCCTTTCCTGGGGTAAATTAACATGTTACATTTTTGCACTAGTTGACAAATGGTTTTCTGTTCTTTCCCTTTTGTAGTGATGTGGGTTTGATAACATGATGAACTTAAAAACTGTCTACTGCAATTGTAACAGGTGATGGAGTTTTCAGGAATATATTTTGATGGGGCACTGCAAAATTCACAATAATACTGATACCCTAAAAATGCTGTTATACTGGCAATAGTGTCAAAGTGCTGGTTATGGTGGTATTTATGTATAACTTTACTATCCTTTGTAGTTTTCGGTGGTTCAAATAAGAAATCAGAATTATACTGGCTATGAATTTTGATGACATAGTCTGGGGAAAGCAGATCTTGTATTTTATAATACTCCTCATATCCACAAGGAGTAATCAAGCCCTGCTTTGTCCATCAATGTCTTAGCTTCAGATTCTTGAAACTTCACTTTTGAATTTCTAATTTTTTCCATTTCTTTTGCCAAAGTTCTGACCCATCTTTATCAACATGGCACTTTCCTACCACAATAACCCGCACGAGACACATGGGATCATTAAAATTTTAATTTAAACAATACTCTGGTTATTAACAACCATTTTATCAGCCGATTTATTTTGCTTTATATCATCCGAACCCTTATGATAAGGAAATTTGTGTGATTTCTAAAGATAATTTCCCATCATTGATAGTAAAGTTATCATTGGATTGTACAACTTTTTCAATTTCATCTAACACTGTATTACCAGTGAAAGAAGATGCTTTGTTAAGTGGAATAGATATACCTATATGCAACCCAGGGTGATTCATGGACATTCTCATGCGGTCATTTTCTTCTGTCATATATTCATCTTTAATATCTGCTATTATCATTGGATTGTACAACTTTTTCAATTTCATCTAATACTGTATTACCAGTGATAGAAGATGTTTTGTTAAGTGGAATAAATATACCTATATCCAACCCAGGGTGATGCATGGACACTCTCATGTCGTCATTTTCATCTGTCATATATTCATCTTTAATCTCTGATAACATGCTGTCAAATACTTTGGATAGGTTTTCAAATGGATTCTTCTTATCAAATTAATTAAATGTTATTCTGTATACATGGGATTTTGAATGGACTTTTCTTGATGTTCTTAGTGACTGAGGATGGATTCTATATAATTCTCCTTCATTCTCTAATCTTTGTTTTTAACTCTCTCTACTAACGTCGTTTGTTTCACTCTCTGCCTCACTGTTATCTTCAAAGCTTCTCTTCATCTTCTGTATTCTCTTGTATAAATCGGTCTTGCCTTCTTGGCATCCAAAAGAGCAAGTGTGAAGAAAACTGAGAATCACCCCTCTTTATACCCACTTATTTCTTTACAATAAAATGTTTACGATTCACTATTCTATTCCCATTTTTTCTTCATCTTGAGGTAACATACCTTGTAAATCTAGATAATCATTTTCTTCACCATCTATAAACAATTTATCTAACTTAGTTTTGAATGTATTTGAGTGCTGCTTTTCTTGCAATCACATCACTAAATGATATATTTACATTATCTAATAACATGAGTGAATGTAGAAAATTAGAATCTGGAATATTGTCTAGACACTTGTCATAGTTTTTCATAGTTGAAAATATTTGTCTTAAACTGTATCCATAATCCACCACTGATAATATTTCATCTTGAGTTGTTTGCGTACATGATGGCGGATTGTAAAATTGAATGTAAGAACAATTTGGTGACCGCCCAACATCTTCTTGTAAAGGAATATCTTGAGGTTCCCAATTCATCAAACATTGTCCATAAATGAAACATTTTACTTTACTATCTCCCACATAGGAAACCCCAGCTTTAGCTAATCCTTCTTTCTTGGATTGTAAAATAGGATTTGTAGTCATACTAAAACTCGAAAGTCTTGTAAACTCTGATAGGTATATAGGATATGTACGATTAAGTGGTAGAGACATGTTGACTGTTCAATGTTTTACATTGACATTTCTGTAAAAACTAAAAGTTGTCTTTTTTATACCCATAATATTCATATGTGGGATGAAATGTTTCCTGTATTTATTGAAATAAACCATGTGCATTTGTCACATCACACTGGAAATAAAATGTAATGAATGCAATTATTTGCAATTCAATACATTTCCTTTCATTTCCAGTGTGACGTGACAAATGTACATGGTTTATTTCAATAATTACATGAAACATTTCTTAAAAGGAGAGTCTAAAAGACCACCGATCGATTCTCAGCTTTTCTTCGGACTTGCTTTTAGACTATCAAGAGATTAAGACTAAATTTCATACTTCTCCAAAGATGTATAAAGTGAGAGATCCAAGATTAGAAAAAGCAAGTGACCCGAACACTATTTATTATAAAATGAAAGATAGAGAGATAGTGAGATCCAAGAAAATAGAGAAATAATTTCATAGAAACAAAAAAATTTCAAAAAATATTTTTCTGTTTGCAAATTAGTTTCCTGAAAACTTTTTTCACAAAACTAATTTGCAAACAAAAAAATAATTTCATAGAAATAAAAAAAATACGAAAATTGTTTTTCTGTTTGCAAATTAGCTTTCTGAAAAATGTTTTGTTGTAAAAACTCTTTTTCAGAAAACTAATTTGTAAACAGAAAAACACTTTTCTGAAACTTAATGTGTGTACATGTAAAACTAATTTTATGTTAAAATAATTTGAGGCACAGTGCAAAACGTGTTTGTGTTGCACATAAGTATTATCGTTTTTCTGAATTTGTACAATGCACAAATTCTGAAAAAATAAAAATACTTATGTGTAACACAAACACGTTTTGCATTACACCATTCGTAAAATCACCAAGTATGTCACTACAATGAAAGAAATGTCAAAAGGTGGGAACTGTGATGTTTATACCTCACGAATTGAATAAAGTCTTGATGCAAAGACTCAAGTGGGGGAACTGCCAAGTGTGTGTGTGTGTATCAAGAGTCTTCTCTTTTGGGAATATGTGGTGGCCATGAAAAGGGCCTTTTGCTTTGTTTTTCCTTATTTTAATCGCTAAGCCATCATATTCATTCCATTTTTCTTACATCCTTTGTTAATATCACCTCTAGTAAAAATAGCTTCTTCACCTCCTCTTAATCTTGCGTATTGGATGGCATTTCTGTTGACATTCCCTGGAAATTGTTGTAAATTGTTGTAAATCTTGTTGAATTTCGTCAAATACTAATGGTGAAATTCTCTCAACTCCAGCCCTTCTTGCAAGTCTTCATAAATTATTTCGTGGAATAGTAATGGTTGATTCCCGCTTCATTCCAGCTCTTCCAATTCCATTTTTTCCCTTTTGATATCTTCAACTCTATAAATAGGTGTATTCTCATGGTTGGTTCAGTTTCAAGTTTTGCTGAGCTCGAGTTGACAGTTTCATACTTACTCCGACGACGTGATAGTAAATGTAATATAGGATTGATTTTCTACCGCCTTATAATCAAAATAGCACATGAGCGTTCATTGGACAGAGTTTGATCCGAATGATAGCTTGCTTTGCCTATAAATATCAGGTCACAATAACAAATGATGATTTTATTTGTTCAGTCAAGAAAATGTGGTAGAGCCCAATTTCTTATCAGACTTTGACGATTTAATAAGCATTGACCCTGCAATACTATCATCAGAAGCCGAGAAAGTTGAAGTAGTGGTTGGTTTCGATTCTATTGCAAATGAATCGAAACCAACCACTACTTCAACAGATCGCAATAAAGGTTTACTGAAGGATCTTTTAAAATCTATACAAGAAATGAAATATTGTCACAACCAAGTAGTCCTATCAGCAGAGAAACTAATAATACCGGTGGGATTCAAGATGGTAGAATAGAACCCAATACAAATTCCACAATGGCAAAAGCCTGGATGTAAACCTGGACAAAAACCGGGTAAACGACTTATTACAACTGATACACAAACTGATGTTTTTGAAGAGGAGAAAATGGAACAGATCAAAAACCACTCACTCAGCTACCCATCACGAAACATGTACATTTCAGTGGAACTGGAAGATATGCAAAGAGAATGGATAAGTGAACACATTGACAGAATTTAAAAAAAAGCCACTTTCGGGGCAACCTCAATGATTCAAAAGAGAGGCACACACGCTCACAAAAAATCAAGTCTCAAAGATACACACTCCATTTTTAATACTTTATTTCTTCCTTATGTTCAGCCGAGTGGTTTGTTGGATATTTTTGTTCGATAAAAATCGCACACTTGACTTTCATGGGGAAATATATTTTTTTTAATTCTTGATTTTATGTTCAAGCAACGTGGGATGGATGAGGGAATTGTGTCTTCCTTTCTGAGACTTTTTATTTTTAGATAAAACTTGTAATTTGTTCGAGAAAACTCTTTTGAGAATATGTGGGCCCTGAGAAGGACCGACACGAAGACAATTTGGTGGTGAAGTTCACCCTGCCAAGGAGAGGCGTTGAGGCGATCTCATCTTCTCTTCAGTAAAACATTTTTTTCCCAATCTTCTTGTCTTCTGCCAAACATGATCGCCTCGTAGACGGCCATTGGGTAATCGCAGGGTTGCTTTGGTCTGTTATGGAACTAGATCTCTCCAAACGGTCGTCTCGCCGCCCACATCTCCAGAAACTTCTCCATCATTTCTCTAAATTCATTTCTCTGCAGGGTTGAACTGTACCACTGGTAGAGAGCTAACAGGAAAGATTCATTTGTTCTCTGTCTTCTTTCTTTCAAAAATCTTTCTCCTTCTTTTTCTACATTTTCATCTGTTATCTCTCTAATTTTTGAAAAATCCATGTCGACGAAATAATTCAGCTCGAGTTGACAGTCTTAACCCTTTACCCAACGTAACGGCCAAAACCGGCCAGCGCTATTCTCAAAAATCGCCAATTAATTTTCATTATTTTTTTCATTTTTTGTCTCAAAAACATAGGTTATGACCCCTCGTTGGAACGAGCTCGTCGAGCTCGTTCCAACGAGGGGTCATAACCTATGTTTTTGAGACAAAAAATGAAAAAAATTAGTTATTCAAGATTTATTTTTACAAGTGTCGTCTGCTTTCTACGTTAGGTAAAGGGTTAAACTTACTCCAACGACGTGATAGCAAACGTCGTAAAAATTGATTTTCTCCCACCTTATAATCAAATAGCACGTGATCGTTCTTTGATGGGATTTTGACCCGAATGACAGTTTGTGTTGGGTGTAAAAAGCAGTGAGCATTTCATGTGCTCCTCATTTCTTCTTCCATGAAAAATAAACGTGAAGTTCTCTCTTGATCAAGAAGTTTACAGAAAGTAGAGGACCGGGGAATATCTGATGACGAATGGAATAAGCTATTGTAGGAAGAACATGAAAGAATAGAGAAAGAGACGATGCGGCGAAGACAGTTATCAGAAGATTGTTTTGGACATTTGCGCCGTACCGGTCCTCTGAAGTATACTCGTCAGTGGAGACAACAAATTATTGACAATTTGGAACCACGTGCAGGGATAAGACAGTTCTTAGCAGATCGTGGGTATGAACTAAAGAAGTACCGGGTAAAAATGGTTGATCTGTATCCTGATCTTAATTGGCAATCTGAAAGAAAATATAAAAAAATGGGAGGTAAAATTCAATAACCTATACCCGGATTTGAGTGAATTCTATGAGGAATCCTAAAACCCAAGTATAGGTTTTTTTGTAATACATTCAGGATATAAGTTAATCTGATTTATCCTAATTATTTTTATCTCTACATTTTGTTTTGAAATTGTTGGTTTCACAAATTGAGTATCTTCAAAAAATGCCTCCGTCGCTGTCCTTTTCTGGACCAACATATTCTCAAAAGAATTTTCTCAATCACATTACAAGTTTTTTTCTAAAAAACAAAAGTCTCAGTAAGAGAGACACAGTTCCCTCACCCATTCAGTGGGTGATTGTTCTTCGCCAGCGTGCATCCAGGTTTATCTATGGGGAGCATTAGTGTTTAATCAGTTCGCCAGAGTGTCTCCAGGATTGTCCATGGGAAAATCAGCGGAAAGAGGCGATGACACTTGGGCGAACTAATTTAACACTGAAATTCCCATAAACATTTGTTCGCCAGAAAAAATTCACGATCGTGTGTACTTGGGCGAACTGATTTAACACTGAAAATTCCCATAGACATTTTTTCGCCAGAGTACCATCTTTTCGTGAGTACTCTGGAGAACTGATTTAACACTGAATATTCCCATACACATTGTATGTCTGTGGGAATTTTCAGTGTTAAATCAGTTCACCCAAGTGTCATCCCTTACTACTCAGGATTAGGACTGGCTGAAGAGAAGTTCACCATCGACGTGCAGTATGCCTTCGTTCACAGCGCGACCGTGACCCCACGTGGACAATTGGGATTAAGTGCCTTAGCCAAGGACACTAGGCAGTTGCCCCTGGCGTGGATCGTGAATTTTCTCTGGCGAACAAATCGTCTCCTGAGTGCTAGAATGTCCTATGTCCCCTATGGGACATAGGACATTCTAGCACTCAGGCGGCGAAATGTCTATGGAAATTTCAGTATTAAATTAGTTCGCCCAAGTGTCATCCCTTACTACTCAGGATTAGGACTGGTTGAAGAGAAGTTCATCATCGACGTGCAGTATGCCTTAGTTCACAGCGTGACCGTGACCCCACGTGGACAATCGGGATTAAGTGCCTTACCCAAGGACACAAGGCAGTTGCCCCTGGCGCGGATCGAACCGTGGGCCTTTCGGTTTGTCGGTTTGAAGTCCAGTATCGTATCCACTGAGCCACAGCTCTCCCACTTTTGTTGTTACATTCTGCATCCCAACATTTTGTATCTCCTGTAACGAAGTCGTATTGTGACGAAATACTAGGACCCCCCCCACCCTCCCCCTCCCCATCAATAATAAATTGCGTCACTTCCTTTTCAAAACTTCTTGAATGTGATAAACTGAAATCCGCGTTTTAAGTTTCGCTATTCGTTAAAGTCGCCAAAATATTCGTCTTTAAGTTTGTGCAGGTGTGTACAATGTAATGGGGTTACATTGATCTAATGCAGGAATTAAAATTTGACTCAAATTTGTTTTAATGCACTTTCCCACGAAGTTTATGATTGCCAATGCTCGCTGAAAATATAACAGCAAGGACCATAATTATTACAAAAATGATAAAAACGCGGTGATACTGATATCGCAGAATCTGTTCTCCAAATATGGTGAGTAGCATAGACAAATTAATCACCTACATTTTGTCACAAACCCAACAGAATGCAAAAGAACATTTAAATGCTACTAGTCATAAAAATGCGTTACAGGAAAGACTCGTTTCGTTACAGAAAAGGCACTATTTTTGAGATTAGTGTCCTAAATTTCCAACATAATGAATTTCCAGTGTTTTTTCAATTGTTCATTAAGTTATTCTCTTGTAGAATTGGAGGCGCGAGCGTGTGTCGCAATTCCCTACTTTTTACCACACACCTATTAAGTATTAATGTAAAACACGGGATTTCCACTGTTCTGCCTGTACGATAAAAATAAAGTTCTATCGCACATTTGGTTATACAAAACACGTTCGATTTCGTTTCCAACGTAAACATAGAAGGAACCCGTCTAAATAAATCACGTCACCGTTGGTCGAATGCACCGGAGTCGAGAGCGCTTGGAAATGACAACTTCCTCATTTAGATTTGTTTACCCGGGATAGTTAAACAATCAGATTCGAGTCAAAAATGTACAAAATAAAAATAACATTTTGACTGCTTGTTCCTTGGAAAATACTTTCCACAACTGGTCATACAATGATGGAGTGAGCTAAACTTATTAGCTATTTAAAAAGTTTTTGTTGTGTTATTCCCTGCAGTTTAGTCAATATTTGAAGTTCAATCATCGTGAACGTGACTGATCGGCGTGAATTGGTTTCGACCACTTGAATGCCGTAAAAATTAAAAAGCAATTTAGGGATGGTACCCCACCACCTAACAGTGATGTCTCGTAACAACGAAGGAAACTCCGCAATTACGCAGTTGAAAAGTGCTTTTAGTTCAATTTTCGTGTACACTGGTTATTACATACACTCGATGATTCTTAACCCATTGAAACGTGTGTGCGGTTCTGTGCATTTACAAATATATAGTCATGTCTTTGTTACATGAAAGACACATTGTGTTACAGGAAATATGAGGTTTGTGGTTTAGACAGCGGGTATTTCCAACTAGCGAACAATGCAATGTGCATTGCCTCATGCTTCTATAACTTTATGTACAAGTGGAGGGGTCAAGGGTGTGACGCGGGATGTAGTTGTTGGGTGAATGGTGATGATGGGCAAACGGAGAGGTCGATTGCGGTTGTGGTTGTTGGTGCGAATGGCGGTGATGTGTAAGCGGAGGTATCGGAGAGTGCGACGTCGGATGTAGTTGTTGGTGTGAACGGTGGTGATGAGCATCCGACTGTATCAGTGAATGCGACGTCGGATGTAGTTGTTGGTGTGAACGATGGTGATGAGCATCCGACTGTATCAGTGAATGCGACGGCGGATGTGGTTGTTGGTGAGAATGGCGGTGATGTGCAAGTGGAGGGTTCAAGGGGGTGTGACGCGGGATGTGGTTGTTGGCTTGAATGTTGATGATGAATAAACGGAGAGTGCGACGGCGGTAGTGTTTGTTGTTGCGAATGGCGGTGATGTGTAAGCGGAGGTATCGGAGAGTGTGACGTCGGATGTAGTCGTTGTTGTAAATGGTGGTGACGAGCAAGCGGCGGTATCGGTGAATGCGACGGCGGATGTGGTAGTTGTAAGTGAGGAATGGGAAGAACAAGTGGAGGGTTCGACGGGTGCGTCGCGGGATGTGGTTGTTGGTGATGATGGGCAAACGGAGGCTGCGACGGCGTGTGTGTTTCTTGGTGCGAATGGCGGTGATGTGCAAACGGAGGTATCGGAGAGTGAGACGGCGGATATGGTTAGCCATGGTGTGCATAGGTACAGGTAGAAATTAGTGGGTATAGTCACTATACCACGGATTTGTCATATGTGTATACACCCCCCCCCCCCCCTGAATGTATTAGAAAACGTGTAATTGTACGTTATCAAACATCGTTGTACCCAGGGCAGGTGGAAAATGTATCAGGCACATAGTTGTTTGTTGAATGTTTGAAACGTGCCGGTTCAAGAACTTCGCATACGATATGGGCAAAGCGTTGTATCGATGTGTCCTGGTATCAGCATGATGACGTCGTTGCAGTCACCCCACCGCCGCGGCTGATTCTAAGTTCCAATACACAATTTCAAGTTTGTATGCGAACCTGGGATGCTTTAGGATACGAACATTGAAGGAACATTTGGTAATCGAACTTGACAAATTGTTCTCACTTTAACACAAATAAAAAGGAAGTTACCTATGTCTTAGCGACGAACTTGTATTATGTTCGAGAATGTAAAACGGAATGTAAAAGGAGCGTTAAATTTAAATTCACTTATCGGAATATCTATAATAATCAAGTGATATTATGTTTACTTTTTTGGAAATCAGATTGAAGCTTTTCATCTACCACGAATACCAGTTATTCCTTTATTGTTCTATTTCTCGGAAATTGTGACGAGATGCCACAATTTCCAATAAACAGAGGCCGAAGTGCAACGGCAGCGACTGATGCTGAATATTGTCCTAACCAAATCTAAGCCAACTTAATATCTTCGTATTGGCTCTAAGTGCAGAGTAAGTGACATGTGCGGGATATTTTTTTTGATAGATCGACTACATTGTGGTCCTGGGCATGATTTGGTTAGGAATTTCCAGTCCTTGGAACATTTTATCTAAACAACCGATGTTGTTGCACACCCATTTTTATATTTCCCCTGTTTGACAAATATTTCATTTGTGCGAAATAATTGTTTATTTCGATTTTTTCCGTGATAAGGTTTATCACCGTGGTTCTGTTTGTATCTGTAAAATAAAACGAATTACTGATGTCCATCCCGTAACAAAGCGCATATTCCTGTCAGTTAAAAGTAGTGTCTTAAACAGTAACAACATAGGTCAACATGATGTGGATACAGTACATACATACATACTATAAATATATACTACTCAAAATTTGCTAAGCACCAAGTATATCCAACTTCCTGTTTTACGTTTTTAAGTTGAAATATTGTAATAAAAAGTGTATGTATTTTTTATTTAATTATATCTTTAATGATTTAAGTACATAAATTAAGATTTTATTTGTGTTTGACATTATTTTTTTAGGTTTTTGAATACGATAACCATGGGAAATGGATATATGGATATTATTGGTGGTAAAAGAGGAAATTTTTCAATTTGTCAAAAAGTTGACGGAGCGAACTGGTATGGCTTCAATAACGAGTATGAGACCAATTACTGTTAATACAGCTTGATAACGCCTTCTCATGCTCCCAATCAGATTCCTGGTGGTCCTTTGTGGGATGTTGTTCCATTCTTTGACCAGCATGGCACCAAGCTCCTGGACACTTCTTGGCTGGACTGGACGGGCTGAAATTGCAATCTGCAACCAATTCCAGACATGTTCGATTGGATTGAGAACAGGGGATCTTGCTGGCCAGTCCATACGCTCAACCCTCCCCCCCCCCTCTGCCCTCTGTCGGTACTCCCCGACAGCATGGGCAACATGAGGACTGGCATTATCGTCCATCAGAATGAATCTATCACCCACTGCACCTGCATACAATCTGACGTGGACATCTAGGATCTCATCAATATACCGCTGTGTAGTCAATGTACTACGTTCAAGAACACATAGCTCTGTACGTCCATCTCTGCTGATGCCGCCCCAGACCACGATTGACCCTCCACCATAGCGGCCATGCTCAGCAATGCTGACTGCATGGAATCGCTCTCCTGGTCTTCTCCATACCCTAGAACGTCTATCTGTGTGGTCTAGGCAGTACCTTGACTCATCTGTAAAAAGGACAGGTCACCACTCTTCTCTGGTCCATCTAACGTGGTCCATGGCCCATTCATATCGTGCCTGGCGATGGTTCTGGGACAGCGAAATGCGAATACATGGTCTTCTCGATCGGATACCACCTTCGTGCAACCTTGTGCGGATAGTCTGCATCGATACATTTACCCCAGATGCATTCTGAAGGTCACTGCGAAGCTGGGTTGCTGTGGCAAAGCGGTTCATACTGGCCTGAATAATCAAAAACCGGCCTTCAGCTGCAGATGTTGCCCTGTCTCCGCCACCACCATGCCGTCTTACTGGTGTGACATACTGCTGGAATCTAGTCCAGGCTCTGGTGATCACCGCATGGTGCACACCAAGGGCTTCACCAACCTGACGATGGGTAGCCCATTGATCCACTATCCCTACAGCCCACCACATTTCTGCTTCAGATAAATGTCTTCTTACATTTGCATTCGCCATATTCCCATATTCAGTCATTAAATCACAAGGGTTTTTGTTGAAATGAAGACTGAATACCCTACACATGTCATGTACATGTAGACAGTACATGAAAACATCATGAAAATCAAGGGGTACATGCTTTCCATAACTGTCACGAAAAGTCTGCCTGTCAAGAGAGCTAATGTAAACACTGGGGTCCATCTCAATACATTCCTCAATCATATCCACTCAAAATATCGCAAATATGTCACAAGCAAATTTCACAATGTGTCAAATATTTGGTGCTTAGCAAACTTTGAGTAGTATATGTACTGATGCATACATGACAGCAACACAACTACAATGCAATTAATCACAAAACAAAAATGGATACTTGGGAAAAAAATAAAATGAAGAGAAAATACTTACGATAAAATCACAAAATAAGAAAAAAAACAGAACAAAAAAGAAGGAAAAAAGAAGGAAGGACAGATTAACCCTTTGAAGCCTGGTGGTAAGTTCCATGTTAGTTCCTTGGCAGCAATAGAAAGAGTCCATATTTATTATTTGGGGATAGACCAATTAATATTGATTGGTCTACACCACACATTTACCTTGCTGTTATTCCCTTAATGACATTATGACGTAGCTTGAGCCCCGGCAGGAAAAATGGCCTCTGGAATTCAAAGGGTTAAACATGTGTCTGGATACCACAGCCCAACACCCCGGAAAGTATTTCAAAATACCTAGAAGCATTTTTTTCTGGAATTCGACAGGACCTGAAATGAAATAATCCACTGTGGCTGTTGTTCAGACGACGAAGTGAGTGAAGTTGCGACCCAGTGGAAGCCTCGCTCACTCCATGGCGATCAAGAGCAGCATCGTATGTGTAGCTCAGCTGTCAGTCCTGGTTAAATCTCCCTGGATCTGAAATGTAGCGCTGTACCTCAGAGAAAACAATCTCGTTGTCATTATTTTATGAGGCTAACTTCACCACACAAAATCTAATCTGCTGTACGTATGTGATATTAAATTTTGCCATGGTCTGAATCATGATGATCATGATGTTGTCATAACATGGACAGAAGAAAGAAACAAGTGGTTAGCATCTCCTGAACTACCCCCACACGATCCATCTGAATAATTAATCCAGTGAGAAATTCAGGCTGGAAAAAATGACCGTTTCAATAACTCGGTTCGCATGTTATACTGCACAAAGTTATCAGCATCACTTAAATTGTACCGGGTCACGTCACGAAAAGTGGATGGCTGTCTATTTTGAAGGAATCTCGGTGCAATGCCATGCGCAATACAAAACGTGCTCGTGGATTTAACAAATCTGCACTCCCCAAGAGATTGCCACCCAAATTCAAGGAGTAGCCGCTCGCGAGATACAGATCCAGTTATGCCACACTTGACTACCGTATTCGTGAATGGGCAAAACAAAGGATAGATTCATTTGCTATATAGAGTTTTGCCATACAGGGTAAAATTAAATATTCTCTGCTGCGATAGTCGTAAGTAGGCTTGTTTGCAGATATTGTCAATAAGTTTGTCCTAACCAAGGCTAGACTGTAGAATACCCACCGAGGGTCGGAAAACCTGAAATTCTAGGAGATTTTAGTACTCGAAGTCCCAAATATAAAGGTGAAAATAGTTTGAAAATCCGACTTCAACCAGCCTAGATATGACACTTTTGTTATATGTTAGCCTGTGAATTATCGCAAATTATCTAGAACATATTTCTCGATATCCATCGACACGATAGATATCAAGAAATATCCCATGAAGGAACGATAAGCTGATCTTTGTTATTGTTTTGAAACGTACGCGTTTGGGGTTAAATTGGGCTGAATTCTGTGCAATAAATTGTCTTGTAGCATATAATAAAAAGAAAATCTACTCCGTTTTAGTCAGTACCGGGAATTATCTCATGAGTGTGGACCTGAAAGTTTTATTTTTCACGAGCGCTTGCGTGAAAAATAATATTTTTAGGTCCACACTATGAATGTTTTCAGTAGCTTCCTAAATGACATTACGCTTCGGCAAGCTCTCGTGAAAAATAAAACTTTCAGGTCCAGACACATGAGATAAGTCCTGATGTTCACTAAAACAGCGTAGATATCCTCCTTCTATATATCATCGGCCGTATTATTTCATCATTTTGGTTACTTTGGAGAATTTTCATTAAAAACGCTATCTTGTATTTATAAATGAAGCACACAAAAAGCTTCAGAAACTGTTTTCTAGCTGTTTGAAACTGTGCAATGTTTTTTTTTATATCAAATTGCGCACCCGATGCTAGCGATGCAAAATAAACGTTTTTCACATAACTTTTATTTCCAGCCACTTTTCCAGCCTCAATGTTTCGAAAATAGGAAATTTAATCTCTACAAAAAAGATTAAAAAAATGTGATGTCGTCCTATGCAATTTTCGATCGTTATGGTCGAATTTTGAGGTAATGTCATAGTGGTTTTCTTGTCAAATATTAAAATATGTCAGAATGCTTTTAAAATGTTAATATGTTGTACAGCTGCAAAAATTAGGAGGTAGCTGTTTTTTTTGTTTTTAGATTTATCGCCATTTTGACTTTCTTACATCCCTTCAAAGTTTAGGTTATTTTGGTCATATCTCATTAAAACTCTTCCTTTGTAATTTCAGTACCCACATATACTATTCACAAAAGTAGGGGCTATTTGATAAAAGTGAGATATATGAAGAAATATATTTATATTTTCATCAAAAGGACAGTTGAGGCATTGCACTGTGACATCTGGGGAATGATTTCAGCGATAGTTGGGTGTCTGACAAGCACATCTTCCACGCACTGTGCTGTAAAAGACATCGACGGTCAGTCGGATAATTTACAACATTCAGTCCAAGTCCTCATCGGTTCGCGAGACTAACGCGGATCCGACGTGGCATACTACTCACGAAACGTCCAATATCAGCTTGACTGGTGTTATTCCTTTCTTCGTACAGTGCAGCGGCGAGTTCCTGGACAGTGGCAGGAGTCTATTGGCGTTGCTGTAGGCGCCTGCCAAGCATATCCCAGACGTGCTCGATTGATGAAAGGTCTGGACTCAGTGCTGGTCAAGGCAGTGTAGTGATGTTCTGCTCCTGGGGGAACTCTGTAGCGACATGTGTGCTCTTGTACTGTCATCTTGGAAAATGAATCGACGGCCGTGACGTCGCATACATGGCATCACATGGGCTGCTAACATGTTGTCTCGTAAGTACTGCTCTGTGACACGCCCTTGGATGACATGCAATGCTGTTCTGTTTGTCATGGTTATGCCTCGCCACACCATAACCGACGATCCACCACAAAAACGATCGTACTGCCTAACTGTTACGTCATGGTATCGTTCGTTCGTTCGTTCCGCCGCCGCCGCCACACTCTGATTCGCCTGTCGTGGAAGTTGAGAGTGAACTCGATTTATCGGAAAACATGACGTTGCTCCACCGACGATTGTCCCAACGCTGTTGTGCACCACACCAATTACGCCTTGCTGCGATGTGACGTTCAACTAAACGTGGAAATATTCGAGGTCGTCGAGCGTACACATTCCAGCTCTGTAGGCGATTTCGGATAGTGTGACCACTGACTCGCACATCTGTCGCTCGGTGCAGCTGCTGTCCAATTTCTGAGGCACTTTGGTGGCGGTTACGTAATGCTGTGGTTCGGATGAAACGATCCTGGTTAGCAGTTGTCGCCCTTGAACGACCTGACCGACGTCTGCCATCAACATTGCCTGTCTGACGGCAGCGTGACCGCAACTTGCTAATCACCGATTCAGTAACGTTGAGAATTTGGGCCACTGAAGTCTGTCTGTTGCTAGCTTCCATCATACCAACAGCACGTAAACGTTCGTCACGTGTCAGTCTTCGCGCACCTCAAATGTTACTTTCCGACCAGAAACTATTGATGAGCGAGTTTATACAAAGAAAAGAGCCATGAGACCCCCTAAAAAGCTCGCCCAGTTCAAATGAAAATTTCAAAACGTACCCCACAGACACTAACGCGGCACTCGTTAAAAACATGCACGAAGTTTTCGTGGGCCGGTGACATTCATGATCCACACTAAACTTGGTAACATATTGATGTGTCCAATCACGAGTATCCAATACCTTTTCCGAAAATATGAACATCATTTTGGATATCCCCTACTTTTCTGAATAGTATATATCTTTTACGAAGCTATCAAACCTCACACACAGTTTTTTAATTATTTGAAATTGTTAATCTCCATTTTGGATTTAAACTTTTGACACCTCGATGCCAGCGAAGCCAATTTCAACTTCATTTTTTACATTTTTATTTCAAAATTTTGAAAATACAATCACAATATCCAGTAAACATGGCCGCTAAAATGACGTTGACCGCAAAAGGGCGTCGGCTATGCTTCGTTAGATGGCTTATAAATAATTGCCCAGCAATTTCAAATCCATCCAGTACTTTTGTTGTGGGCATCATATAACTGTAGATCCTGAAAGTTATCTTGAACACAAATAAATAATAATATTATGCAACAATGACGTTGTGTCACATTCATGGACATAACCGGTCAGTTTCTTTTTTGCTAAAGATAAAGAAGATGCTTTGTTAAGTGGAATAGATATACCTATATGCAACCCAGGGTGATTCATGGACATTCTCATGCGGTCATTTTCTTCTGTCATATATTCATCTTTAATATCTGCTATTATCATTGGATTGTACAACTTTTTCAATTTCATCTAATACTGGATTACCAGTGATAGAAGATGTTTTGTTAAGTGGAATAAATATACCTATATCCAACCCAGGGTGATGCATGGACACTCTCATGTCGTCATTTTCATCTGTCATATATTCATCTTTAATCTCTGATAACATGCTGTCAAATACTTTGGATAGGTTTTCAAATGGATTCTTCTTATCAAATTAATTAAATGTTATTCTGTATACATGGGATTTTGAATGGACTTTTCTTGATGTTCTTAGTGACTGAGGATGGATTCTATATAATTCTCCTTCATTCTCTAATCTTTGTTTTTAACTCTCTCTACTAACGTCGTTTGTTTCACTCTCTGCCTCACTGTTATCTTCAAAGCTTCTCTTCATCTTCTGTATTCTCTTGTATAAATCGGTCTTGCCTTCTTGGCATCCAAAAGAGCAAGTGTGAAGAAAACTGAGAATCACCCCTCTTTATACCCACTTATTTCTTTACAATAAAATGTTTACGATTCACTATTCTATTCCCATTTTTTCTTCATCTTGAGGTAACATACCTTGTAAATCTAGATAATCATTTTCTTCACCATCTATAAACAATTTATCTAACTTAGTTTTGAATGTATTTGAGTGCTGCTTTTCTTGCAATCACATCACTAAATGATATATTTACATTATCTAATAACATGAGTGAATGTAGAAAATTAGAATCTGGAATATTGTCTAGACACTTGTCATAGTTTTTCATAGTTGAAAATATTTGTCTTAAACTGTATCCATAATCCACCACTGATAATATTTCATCTTGAGTTGTTTGCGTACATGATGGCGGATTGTAAAATTGAATGTAAGAACAATTTGGTGACCGCCCAACATCTTCTTGTAAAGGAATATCTTGAGGTTCCCAATTCATCAAACATTGTCCATAAATGAAACATTTTACTTTACTATCTCCCACATAGGAAACCCCAGCTTTAGCTAATCCTTCTTTCTTGGATTGTAAAATAGGATTTGTAGTCATACTAAAACTCGAAAGTCTTGTAAACTCTGATAGGTATATAGGATATGTACGATTAAGTGGTAGAGACATGTTGACTGTTCAATGTTTTACATTGACATTTCTGTAAAAACTAAAAGTTGTCTTTTTTATACCCATAATATTCATATGTGGGATGAAATGTTTCCTGTATTTATTGAAATAAACCATGTGCATTTGTCACATCACACTGGAAATAAAATGTAATGAATGCAATTATTTGCAATTCAATACATTTCCTTTCATTTCCAGTGTGACGTGACAAATGTACATGGTTTATTTCAATAATTACATGAAACATTTCTTAAAAGGAGAGTCTAAAAGACCACCGATCGATTCTCAGCTTTTCTTCGGACTTGCTTTTAGACTATCAAGAGATTAAGACTAAATTTCATACTTCTCCAAAGATGTATAAAGTGAGAGATCCAAGATTAGAAAAAGCAAGTGACCCGAACACTATTTATTATAAAATGAAAGATAGAGAGATAGTGAGATCCAAGAAAATAGAGAAATAATTTCATAGAAACAAAAAAATTTCAAAAAATATTTTTCTGTTTGCAAATTAGTTTCCTGAAAACTTTTTTCACAAAACTAATTTGCAAACAAAAAAATAATTTCATAGAAATAAAAAAAATACGAAAATTGTTTTTCTGTTTGCAAATTAGCTTTCTGAAAAATGTTTTTTTGTAAAAACTCTTTTTCAGAAAACTAATTTGTAAACAGAAAAACACTTTTCTGAAACTTAATGTGTGTACATGTAAAACTAATTTTATGTTAAAATAATTTGAGGCACAGTGCAAAACGTGTTTGTGTTGCACATAAGTATTATCGTTTTTCTGAATTTGTACAATGCACAAATTCTGAAAAAATAAAAATACTTATGTGTAACACAAACACGTTTTGCATTACACCATTCGTAAAATCACCAAGTATGTCACTACAATGAAAGAAATGTCAAAAGGTGGGAACTGTGATGTTTATACCTCACGAATTGAATAAAGTCTTGATGCAAAGACTCAAGTTGGGGAACTGCCAAGTGTGTGTGTGTGTATCAAGAGTCTTCTCTTTTGGGAATATGTGGTGGCCATGAAAAGGGCCTTTTGCTTTGTTTTTCCTTATTTTAATCGCTAAGCCATCATATTCATTCCATTTTTCTTACATCCTTTGTTAATATCACCTCTAGTAAAAATAGCTTCTTCACCTCCTCTTAATCTTGCGTATTGGATGGCATTTCTGTTGACATTCCCTGGAAATTGTTGTAAATTGTTGTAAATCTTGTTGAATTTCGTCAAATACTAATGGTGAAATTCTCTCAACTCCAGCCCTTCTTGCAAGTCTTCATAAATTATTTCTTGGAATAGTAATGGTTGATTCCCGCTTCATTCCAGCTCTTCCAATTCCATTTTTTCCCTTTTGATATCTTCAACTCTATAAATAGGTGTATTCTCATGGTTGGTTCAGTTTCAAGTTTTGCTGAGCTCGAGTTGACAGTTTCATACTTACTCCGACGACGTGATAGTAAATGTAATATAGGATTGATTTTCTACCGCCTTATAATCAAAATAGCACATGAGCGTTCATTGGACAGAGTTTGATCCGAATGATAGCTTGCTTTGCCTATAAATATCAGGTCACAATAACAAATGATGATTTTATTTGTTCAGTCAAGAAAATGTGGTAGAGCCCAATTTCTTATCAGACTTTGACGATTTAATAAGCATTGACCCTGCAATACTATCATCAGAAGCCGAGAAAGTTGAAGTAGTGGTTGGTTTCGATTCTATTGCAAATGAATCGAAACCAACCACTACTTCAACAGATCGCAATAAAGGTTTACTGAAGGATCTTTTAAAATCTATACAAGAAATGAAATATTGTCACAACCAAGTAGTCCTATCAGCAGAGAAACTAATAATACCGGTGGGATTCAAGATGGTAGAATAGAACCCAATACAAATTCCACAATGGCAAAAGCCTGGATGTAAACCTGGACAAAAACCGGGTAAACGACTTATTACAACTGATACACAAACTGATGTTTTTGAAGAGGAGAAAATGGAACAGATCAAAAACCACTCACTCAGCTACCCATCACGAAACATGTACATTTCAGTGGAACTGGAAGATATGCAAAGAGAATGGATAAGTGAACACATTGACAGAATTTTAAAAAAAGCCACTTTCGGGGCAACCTCAATGATTCAAAAGAGAGGCACACACGCTCACAAAAAATCAAGTCTCAAAGATACACACTCCATTTTTAATACTTTATTTCTTCCTTATGTTCAGCCGAGTGGTTTGTTGGATATTTTTGTTCGATAAAAATCGCACACTTGACTTTCATGGGGAAATATATTTTTTTTAATTCTTGATTTTATGTTCAAGCAACGTGGGATGGATGAGGGAATTGTGTCTTCCTTTCTGAGACTTTTTATTTTTAGATAAAACTTGTAATTTGTTCGAGAAAACTCTTTTGAGAATATGTGGGCCCTGAGAAGGACCGACACGAAGACAATTTGGTGGTGAAGTTCACCCTGCCAAGGAGAGGCGTTGAGGCGATCTCATCTTCTCTTCAGTAAAACATTTTTTTCCCAATCTTCTTGTCTTCTGCCAAACATGATCGCCTCGTAGACGGCCATTGGGTAATCGCAGGGTTGCTTTGGTCTGTTATGGAACTAGATCTCTCCAAACGGTCGTCTCGCCGCCCACATCTCCAGAAACTTCTCCATCATTTCTCTAAATTCATTTCTCTGCAGGGTTGAACTGTACCACTGGTAGAGAGCTAACAGGAAAGATTCATTTGTTCTCTGTCTTCTTTCTTTCAAAAATCTTTCTCCTTCTTTTTCTACATTTTCATCTGTTATCTCTCCAATTTTTGAAAAATCCATGTCGACGAAATAATTCAGCTCGAGTTGACAGTCTTAACCCTTTACCCAACGTAACGGCCAAAACCGGCCAGCGCTATTCTCAAAAATCGCCAATTAATTTTCATTATTTTTTTCATTTTTTGTCTCAAAAACATAGGTTATGACCCCTCGTTGGAACGAGCTCGTCGAGCTCGTTCCAACGAGGGGTCATAACCTATGTTTTTGAGACAAAAAATGAAAAAAATTAGTTATTCAAGAATTATTTTTACAAGTGTCGTCTGCTTTCTACGTTAGGTAAAGGGTTAAACTTACTCCAACGACGTGATAGCAAACGTCGTAAAAATTGATTTTCTCCCACCTTATAATCAAATAGCACGTGATCGTTCTTTGATGGGATTTTGACCCGAATGACAGTTTGTGTTGGGTGTAAAAAGCAGTGAGCATTTCATGTGCTCCTCATTTCTTCTTCCATGAAAAATAAATGTGAAGTTCTCTCTTGATCAAGAAGTTTACAGAAAGTAGAGGACCGGGGAATATCTGATGACGAATGGAATAAGCTATTGTAGGAAGAACATGAAAGAATAGAGAAAGAGACGATGCGGCGAAGACAGTTATCAGAAGATTGTTTTGGACATTTGCGCCGTACCGGTCCTCTGAAGTATACTCGTCAGTGGAGACAACAAATTATTGACAATTTGGAACCACGTGCAGGGATAAGACAGTTCTTAGCAGATCGTGGGTATGAACTAAAGAAGTACCGGGTAAAAAAGGTTGATCTGTATCCTGATCTTAATTGGCAATCTGAAACAAAATATAAAAAAATGGGAGGTAAAATTCAATAACCTATACCCGGATTTGAGTGAATTCTATGAGGAATCCTAAAACCCAAGTATAGGTTTTTTTGTAATACATTCAGGATATAAGTTAATCTGATTTATCCTAATTATTTTTATCTCTACATTTTGTTTTGAAATTGTTGGTTTCACAAATTGAGTATCTTCAAAAAATGCCTCCGTCGCTGTCCTTTTCTGGACCAACATATTCTCAAAAGAATTTTCTCAATCACATTACAAGTTTTTTTCTAAAAAACAAAAGTCTCAGTAAGAGAGACACAGTTCCCTCACCCATTCAGTGGGTGATTGTTCTTCGCCAGCGTGCATCCAGGTTTATCTATGGGGAGCATTAGTGTTTAATCAGTTCGCCAGAGTGTCTCCAGGATTGTCCATGGGAAAATCAGCGGAAAGAGGCGATGACACTTGGGCGAACTAATTTAACACTGAAATTCCCATAAACATTTGTTCGCCAGAAAAAATTCACGATCGTGTGTACTTGGGCGAACTGATTTAACACTGAAAATTCCCATAGACATTTTTTCGCCAGAGTACCATCTTTTCATGAGTACTCTGGAGAACTGATTTAACACTGAATATTCCCATACACATTGTATGTCTGTGGGAATTTTCAGTGTTAAATCAGTTCACCCAAGTGTCATCCCTTACTACTCAGGATTAGGACTGGCTGAAGAGAAGTTCACCATCGACGTGCAGTATGCCTTCGTTCACAGCGCGACCGTGACCCCACGTGGACAATTGGGATTAAGTGCCTTAGCCAAGGACACTAGGCAGTTGCCCCTGGCGTGGATCGTGAATTTTCTCTGGCGAACAAATCGTCTCCTGAGTGCTAGAATGTCCTATGTCCCCTATGGGACATAGGACATTCTAGCACTCAGGCGGCGAAATGTCTATGGAAATTTCAGTATTAAATTAGTTCGCCCAAGTGTCATCCCTTACTACTCAGGATTAGGACTGGTTGAAGAGAAGTTCATCATCGACGTGCAGTATGCCTTAGTTCACAGCGTGACCGTGACCCCACGTGGACAATCGGGATTAAGTGCCTTACCCAAGGACACAAGGCAGTTGCCCCTGGCGCGGATCGAACCGTGGGCCTTTCGGTTTGTCGGTTTGAAGTCCAGTATCGTATCCACTGAGCCACAGCTCTCCCACTTTTGTTGTTACATTCTGCATCCCAACATTTTGTATCTCCTGTAACGAAGTCGTATTGTGACGAAATACCAGGACCCCCCCCCCCCTCCCCCTCCCCATCAATAATAAATTGCGTCACTTCCTTTTCAAAACTTCTTGAATGTGATAAACTGAAATCCGCGTTTTAAGTTTCGCTATTCGTTAAAGTCGCCAAAATATTCGTCTTTAAGTTTGTGCAGGTGTGTACAATGTAATGGGGTTACATTGATCTAATGCAGGAATTAAAATTTGACTCAAATTTGTTTTAATGCACTTTCCCACGAAGTTTATGATTGCCAATGCTCGCTGAAAATATAACAGCAAGGACCATAATTATTACCAAAATGATAAAAACGCGGTGATACTGATATCGCAGAATCTGTTCTCCAAATATGGTGAGTAGCATAGACAAATTAATCACCTACATTTTGTCACAAACCCAACAGAATGCAAAAGAACATTTAAATGCTACTAGTCATAAAAATGCGTTACAGGAAAGACTCGTTTCGTTACAGAAAAGGCACTATTTTTGAGATTAGTGTCCTAAATTTCCAACATAATGAATTTCCAGTGTTTTTTCAATTGTTCATTAAGTTATTCTCTTGTAGAATTGGAGGCGCGAGCGTGTGTCGCAATTCCCTACTTTTTACCACACACCTATTAAGTATTAATGTAAAACACGGGATTTCCACTGTTCTGCCTGTACGATAAAAATAAAGTTCTATCGCACATTTGGTTATACAAAACACGTTCGATTTCGTTTCCAACGTAAACATAGAAGGAACCCGTCTAAATAAATCACGTCACCGTTGGTCGAATGCACCGGAGTCGAGAGCGCTTGGAAATGACAACTTCCTCATTTAGATTTGTTTACCCGGGATAGTTAAACAATCAGATTCGAGTCAAAAATGTACAAAATAAAAATAACATTTTGACTGCTTGTTCCTTGGAAAATACTTTCCACAACTGGTCATACAATGATGGAGTGAGCTAAACTTATTAGCTATTTAAAAAGTTTTTGTTGTGTTATTCCCTGCAGTTTAGTCAATATTTGAAGTTCAATCATCGTGAACGTGACTGATCGGCGTGAATTGGTTTCGACCACTTGAATGCCGTAAAAATTAAAAAGCAATTTAGGGATGGTACCCCACCACCTAACAGTGATGTCTCGTAACAACGAAGGAAACTCCGCAATTACGCAGTTGAAAAGTGCTTTTAGTTCAATTTTCGTGTACACTGGTTATTACATACACTCGATGATTCTTAACCCATTGAAACGTGTGTGCGGTTCTGTGCATTTACAAATATATAGTCATGTCTTTGTTACATGAAAGACACATTGTGTTACAGGAAATATGAGGTTTGTGGTTTAGACAGCGGGTATTTCCAACTAGCGAACAATGCAATGTGCATTGCCTCATGCTTCTATAACTTTATGTACAAGTGGAGGGGTCAAGGGTGTGACGCGGGATGTAGTTGTTGGGTGAATGGTGATGATGGGCAAACGGAGAGGTCGATTGCGGTTGTGGTTGTTGGTGCGAATGGCGGTGATGTGTAAGCGGAGGTATCGGAGAGTGCGACGTCGGATGTAGTTGTTGGTGTGAACGGTGGTGATGAGCATCCGACTGTATCAGTGAATGCGACGTCGGATGTAGTTGTTGGTGTGAACGATGGTGATGAGCATCCGACTGTATCAGTGAATGCGACGGCGGATGTGGTTGTTGGTGAGAATGGCGGTGATGTGCAAGTGGAGGGTTCAAGGGGGTGTGACGCGGGATGTGGTTGTTGGCTTGAATGTTGATGATGAATAAACGGAGAGTGCGACGGCGGTAGTGTTTGTTGTTGCGAATGGCGGTGATGTGTAAGCGGAGGTATCGGAGAGTGTGACGTCGGATGTAGTCGTTGTTGTAAATGGTGGTGACGAGCAAGCGGCGGTATCGGTGAATGCGACGGCGGATGTGGTAGTTGTAAGTGAGGAATGGGAAGAACAAGTGGAGGGTTCGACGGGTGCGTCGCGGGATGTGGTTGTTGGTGATGATGGGCAAACGGAGGCTGCGACGGCGTGTGTGTTTCTTGGTGCGAATGGCGGTGATGTGCAAACGGAGGTATCGGAGAGTGAGACGGCGGATATGGTTAGCCATGGTGTGCATAGGTACAGGTAGAAATTAGTGGGTATAGTCACTATACCACGGATTTGTCATATGTGTATACACCCCCCCCCCCCCCCCCCCTTGAATGTATTAGAAAACGTGTAATTGTACGTTATCAAACATCGTTGTACCCAGGGCAGGTGGAAAATGTATCAGGCACATAGTTGTTTGTTGAATGTTTGAAACGTGCCGGTTCAAGAACTTCGCATACGATATGGGCAAAGCGTTGTATCGATGTGTCCTGGTATCAGCATGATGACGTCGTTGCAGTCACCCCACCGCCGCGGCTGATTCTAAGTTCCAATACACAATTTCAAGTTTGTATGCGAACCTGGGATGCTTTAGGATACGAACATTGAAGGAACATTTGGTAATCGAACTTGACAAATTGTTCTCACTTTAACACAAATAAAAAGGAAGTTACCTATGTCTTAGCGACGAACTTGTATTATGTTCGAGAATGTAAAACGGAATGTAAAAGGAGCGTTAAATTTAAATTCACTTATCGGAATATCTATAATAATCAAGTGATATTATGTTTACTTTTTTGGAAATCAGATTGAAGCTTTTCATCTACCACGAATACCAGTTATTCCTTTATTGTTCTATTTCTCGGAAATTGTGACGAGATGCCACAATTTCCAATAAACAGAGGCCGAAGTGCAACGGCAGCGACTGATGCTGAATATTGTCCTAACCAAATCTAAACCAACTTAATATCTTCGTATTGGCTCTAAGTGCAGAGTAAGTGACATGTGCGGGATATTTTTTTTGATAGATCGACTACATTGTGGTCCTGGGCATGATTTGGTTAGGAATTTCCAGTCCTTGGAACATTTTATCTAAACAACCGATGTTGTTGCACACCCATTTTTATATTTCCCCTGTTTGACAAATATTTCATTTGTGCGAAATAATTGTTTATTTCGATTTTTTCCGTGATAAGGTTTATCACCGTGGTTCTGTTTGTATCTGTAAAATAAAACGAATTACTGATGTCCATCCCGTAACAAAGCGCATATTCCTGTCAGTTAAAAGTAGTGTCTTAAACAGTAACAACATAGGTCAACATGATGTGGATACAGTACATACATACATACTATAAATATATACTACTCAAAATTTGCTAAGCACCAAGTATATCCAACTTCCTGTTTTACGTTTTTAAGTTGAAATATTGTAATAAAAAGTGTATGTATTTTTTATTTAATTATATCTTTAATGATTTAAGTACATAAATTAAGATTTTATTTGTGTTTGACATTAGTTTTTTAGGTTTTTGAATACGATAACCATGGGAAATGGATATATGGATATTATTGGTGGTAAAAGAGGAAATTTTTCAATTTGTCAAAAAGTTGACGGAGCGAACTGGTATGGCTTCAATAACGAGTATGAGACCAATTACTGTTAATACAGCTTGATAACGCCTTCTCATGCTCCCAATCAGATTCCTGGTGGTCCTTTGTGGGATGTTGTTCCATTCTTTAACCAGCATGGCACCAAGCTCCTGGACACTTCTTGGCTGGACTGGACGGGCTGAAATTGCAATCTGCAACCAATTCCAGACATGTTCGATTGGATTGAGAACAGGGGATCTTGCTGGCCAGTCCATACGCTCAACCCTCCCCCCCCCCCCCTCTGCCCTCTGTCGGTACTCCCCGACAGCATGGGCAACATGAGGACTGGCATTATCGTCCATCAGAATGAATCTATCACCCACTGCACCTGCATACAATCTGACGTGGACATCTAGGATCTCATCAATATACCGCTGTGTAGTCAATGTACTACGTTCAAGAACACATAGCTCTGTACGTCCATCTCTGCTGATGCCGCCCCAGACCACGATTGACCCTCCACCATAGCGGCCATGCTCAGCAATGCTGACTGCATGGAATCGCTCTCCTGGTCTTCTCCATACCCTAGAACGTCTATCTGTGTGGTCTAGGCAGTACCTTGACTCATCTGTAAAAAGGACAGGTCACCACTCTTCTCTGGTCCATCTAACGTGGTCCATGGCCCATTCATATCGTGCCTGGCGATGGTTCTGGGACAGCGAAATGCGAATACATGGTCTTCTCGATCGGATACCACCTTCGTGCAACCTTGTGCGGATAGTCTGCATCGATACATTTACCCCAGATGCATTCTGAAGGTCACTGCGAAGCTGGGTTGCTGTGGCAAAGCGGTTCATACTGGCCTGAATAATCAAAAACCGGCCTTCAGCTGCAGATGTTGCCCTGTCTCCGCCACCACCATGCCGTCTTACTGGTGTGACATACTGCTGGAATCTAGTCCAGGCTCTGGTGATCACCGCATGGTGCACACCAAGGGCTTCACCAACCTGACGATGGGTAGCCCATTGATCCACTATCCCTACAGCCCACCACATTTCTGCTTCAGATAAATGTCTTCTTACATTTGCATTCGCCATATTCCCATATTCAGTCATTAAATCACAAGGGTTTTTGTTGAAATGAAGACTGAATACCCTACACATGTCATGTACATGTAGACAGTACATGAAAACATCATGAAAATCAAGGGGTACATGCTTTCCATAACTGTCACGAAAAGTCTGCCTGTCAAGAGAGCTAATGTAAACACTGGGGTCCATCTCAATACATTCCTCAATCATATCCACTCAAAATATCGCAAATATGTCACAAGCAAATTTCACAATGTGTCAAATATTTGGTGCTTAGCAAACTTTGAGTAGTATATGTACTGATGCATACATGACAGCAACACAACTACAATGCAATTAATCACAAAACAAAAATGGATACTTGGGAAAAAAATAAAATGAAGAGAAAATACTTACGATAAAATCACAAAATAAGAAAAAAAACAGAACAAAAAAGAAGGAAAAAAGAAGGAAGGACAGATTAACCCTTTGAAGCCTGGTGGTAAGTTCCATGTTAGTTCCTTGGCAGCAATAGAAAGAGTCCATATTTATTATTTGGGGATAGACCAATTAATATTGATTGGTCTACACCACACATTTACCTTGCTGTTATTCCCTTAATGACATTATGACGTAGCTTGAGCCCCGGCAGGAAAAATGGCCTCTGGAATTCAAAGGGTTAAACATGTGTCTGGATACCACAGCCCAACACCCCGGAAAGTATTTCAAAATACCTAGAAGCATTTTTTTCTGGAATTCGACAGGACCTGAAATGAAATAATCCACTGTGGCTGTTGTTCAGACGACGAAGTGAGTGAAGTTGCGACCCAGTGGAAGCCTCGCTCACTCCATGGCGATCAAGAGCAGCATCGTATGTGTAGCTCAGCTGTCAGTCCTGGTTAAATCTCCCTGGATCTGAAATGTAGCGCTGTACCTCAGAGAAAACAATCTCGTTGTCATTATTTTATGAGGCTAACTTCACCACACAAAATCTAATCTGCTGTACGTATGTGATATTAAATTTTGCCATGGTCTGAATCATGATGATCATGATGTTGTCATAACATGGGCAGAAGAAAGAAACAAGTGGTTAGCATCTCCTGAACTACCCCCACACGATCCATCTGAATAATTAATCCAGTGAGAAATTCAGGCTGGAAAAAATGACCGTTTCAATAACTCGGTTCGCATGTTATACTGCACAAAGTTATCAGCATCACTTAAATTGTACCGGGTCACGTCACGAAAAGTGGATGGCTGTCTATTTTGAAGGAATCTCGGTGCAATGCCATGCGCAATACAAAACGTGCTCGTGGATTTAACAAATCTGCACTCCCCAAGAGATTGCCACCCAAATTCAAGGAGTAGCCGCTCGCGAGATACAGATCCAGTTATGCCACACTTGACTACCGTATTCGTGAATGGGCAAAACAAAGGATAGATTCATTTGCTATATAGAGTTTTGCCATACAGGGTAAAATTAAATATTCTCTGCTGCGATAGTCGTGAGTAGGCTTGTTTGCAGATATTGTCAATAAGTTTGTCCTAACCAAGGCTAGACTGTAGAATACCCACCGAGGGTCGGAAAACCTGAAATTCTAGGAGATTTTAGTACTCGAAGTCCCAAATATAAAGGTGAAAATAGTTTGAAAATCCGACTTCAACCAGCCTAGATATGACACTTTTGTTATATGTTAGCCTGTGAATTATCGCAAATTATCTAGAACATATTTCTCGATATCCATCGACACGATAGATATCAAGAAATATCCCATGAAGGAACGATAAGCTGATCTTTGTTATTGTTTTGAAACGTACGCGTTTGGGGTTAAATTGGGCTGAATTCTGTGCAATAAATTGTCTTGTAGCATATAATAAAAAGAAAATCTACTCCGTTTTAGTCAGTACCGGGAATTATCTCATGAGTGTGGACCTGAAAGTTTTATTTTTCACGAGCGCTTGCGTGAAAAATAATATTTTAGGTCCACACTATGAATGTTTTCAGTAGCTTCCTAAATGACATTACGCTTCGGCAAGCTCTCGTGAAAAATAAAACTTTCAGGTCCAGACACATGAGATAAGTCCTGATGTTCACTAAAACAGCGTAGATATCCTCCTTCTATATATCATCGGCCGTATTATTTCATCATTTTGGTTACTTTGGAGAATTTTCATTAAAAACGCTATCTTGTATTTATAAATGAAGCACACAAAAAGCTTCAGAAACTGTTTTCTAGCTGTTTGAAACTGTGCAATGTTTTTTTTTTATATCAAATTGCGCACCCGATGCTAGCGATGCAAAATAAACGTTTTTCACATAACTTTTATTTCCAGCCACTTTTCCAGCCTCAATCTTTCGAAAATAGGAAATTTAATCTCTACAAAAAAGATTAAAAAAATGTGATGTCGTCCTATGCAATTTTCGATCGTTATGGTCGAATTTTGAGGTAATGCCATAGTGGTTTTCTTGTCAAATATTAAAATATGTCAGAATGCTTTTAAAATGTTAATATGTTGTACAGCTGCAAAAATTAGGAGGTAGCTGTTTTTTTTGTTTTTAGATTTATCGCCATTTTGACTTTCTTACATCCCTTCAAAGTTTAGGTTATTTTGGTCATATCTCATTAAAACTCTTCCTTTGTAATTTCAGTACCCACATATACTATTCACAAAAGTAGGGGCTATTTGATAAAAGTGAGATATATGAAGAAATATATTTATATTTTCATCAAAAGGACAGTTGAGGCATTGCACTGTGACATCTGGGGAATGATTTCAGCGATAGTTGGGTGTCTGACAAGCACATCTTCCACGCACTGTGCTGTAAAAGACATCGACGGTCAGTCGGATAATTTACAACATTCAGTCCAAGTCCTCATCGGTTCGCGAGACTAACGCGGATCCGACGTGGCATACTACTCACGAAACGTCCAATATCAGCTTGACTGGTGTTATTCCTTTCTTCGTACAGTGCAGCGGCGAGTTCCTGGACAGTGGCAGGAGTCTATTGGCGTTGCTGTAGGCGCCTGCCAAGCATATCCCAGACGTGCTCGATTGATGAAAGGTCTGGACTCAGTGCTGGTCAAGGCAGTGTAGTGATGTTCTGCTCCTGGGGGAACTCTGTAGCGACATGTGTGCTCTTGTACTGTCATCTTGGAAAATGAATCGACGGCCGTGACGTCGCATACATGGCATCACATGGGCTGCTAACATGTTGTCTCGTAAGTACTGCTCTGTGACACGCCCTTGGATGACATGCAATGCTGTTCTGTTTGTCATGGTTATGCCTCGCCACACCATAACCGACGATCCACCACAAAAACGATCGTACTGCCTAACTGTTACGTCATGGTATCGTTCGTTCGTTCGTTCCGCCGCCGCCGCCACACTCTGATTCGCCTGTCGTGGAAGTTGAGAGTGAACTCGATTTATCGGAAAACATGACGTTGCTCCACCGACGATTGTCCCAACGCTGTTGTGCACCACACCAATTACGCCTTGCTGCGATGTGACGTTCAACTAAACGTGGAAATATTCGAGGTCGTCGAGCGTACACATTCCAGCTCTGTAGGCGATTTCGGATAGTGTGACCACTGACTCGCACATCTGTCGCTCGGTGCAGCTGCTGTCCAATTTCTGAGGCACTTTGGTGGCGGTTACGTAATGCTGTGGTTCGGATGAAACGATCCTGGTTAGCAGTTGTCGCCCTTGAACGACCTGACCGACGTCTGCCATCAACATTGCCTGTCTGACGGCAGCGTGACCGCAACTTGCTAATCACCGATTCAGTAACGTTGAGAATTTGGGCCACTGAAGTCTGTCTGTTGCTAGCTTCCATCATACCAACAACACGTAAACGTTCGTCACGTGTCAGTCTTCGCGCACCTCAAATGTTACTTTCCGACCAGAAACTATTGATGAGCGAGTTTATACAAAGAAAAGAGCCATGAGACCCCCTAAAAAGCTCGCCCAGTTCAAATGAAAATTTCAAAACGTACCCCACAGACACTAACGCGGCACTCGTTAAAAACATGCACGAAGTTTTCGTGGGCCGGTGACATTCATGATCCACACTAAACTTGGTAACATATTGATGTGTCCAATCACGAGTATCCAATACCTTTTCCGAAAATATGAACATCAGTTTGGATATCCCCTACTTTTCTGAATAGTATATATCTTTTACGAAGCTATCAAACCTCACACACAGTTTTTTAATTATTTGAAATTGTTAATCTCCATTTTGGATTTAAACTTTTGACACCTCGATGCCAGCGAAGCCAATTTCAACTTCATTTTTTACATTTTTATTTCAAAATTTTGAAAATACAATCACAATATCCAGTAAACATGGCCGCTAAAATGACGTTGACCGCAAAAGGGCGTCGGCTATGCTTCGTTAGATGGCTTATAAATAATTGCCCAGCAATTTCAAATCCATCCAGTACTTTTGTTGTGGGCATCATATAACTGTAGATCCTGAAAGTTATCTTGAACACAAATAAATAATAATATTATGCAACAATGACGTTGTGTCACATTCATGGACATAACCGGTCAGTTTCTTTTTTGCTAAAGATAAAGGTCGCTCGGGTGGGAGAGTGCAAATCCAATCTCCTTTCGTGTCTGCCCCTTAGTACTTTTAGGGCATATATGATTTTGTCAGAGATAAAAAAAAAGATATCCAAGCTCGTTGTTACTCACATCCAGTGTTTATCGTCATTTTAAATCACAAGCACTGTGAACTGTGAAATACATGCCCAATATACAGCACGGCCGCCTTGGACTGGTCACTTCCCACGGGTGGGCAGTAATTCCATGGACTCAATAACATTAGATTCCAAACACTAAGTATAGGAATAATCATCAAAAGATTAATTAGTGAAGCACCGGATACAACCCGGTGCTTCATTAATTAAAAGTTTGATAATGATATGTTTTATTACCTGGTAAACGCATGCGTGGACTACAACCAGTCCACGGCGACTTTGCTGTATCATGGAGTCACGTGAATACTATACCGCTGCTGATTGGGTGTTGCATTCAACTTCACTCAACATTGGTCAACATCTTTCAACAAATTTTGGATAGTGTCCATCCAAGATTACATTCAACATCATCACACAAAAAATTCATACATCAGTCGATCAAAAAGCGCTACAACTTGTTAAATTCAACAAGCTTAATAGTTGTCGTATTCAACGTGTTGTTTTGTCCGTCATGGGATTTATTTTAACGTTATTTCAAATACAACCTGTGTCGTGTTCTCCAGAATTCGCAAAAGCATCATTGCCTGTTACATAATTTTTAATTTGGCTCTTTTCAAAATAAAGTCTTGGACCTTGTCTTTCCTTTCAATACTTTGGAACTCGTCTACACTCTCAATTCAAAAGTGCAGCTCTCCTATTTGTGGAAGGTTATTGGCTTTGGTTGATTTCAATCCTACGACGGCAGTTACAACGCCAAGTGTGCTAATATTACAGGGTTAAGCGCAATCGCTTTATGATTCCGAACCTGTCTGTGTGTTAAAAAGCGTGACTGCAAGGCAGCATTTAACCCTTTTACTGCCACACCCACTTTAGCCATATATGGGGAACCTCGATGTACCCTGCGTGCGAGGATGTTTATTAAAATTTGTGATATACTTGAAACTCTATCATCTGATTAATTGTTGGAAAGGGCTCCCTGAGCCGTTTTCAACAAGTAATCAGATGTTTCGTTGGATCTGCGCATACCAGAACGTACAGATAATCATCATAAAATAGGTAACAATAATCCCTTTCGGCAGCGTAAGTATTAAAGCCATTTGTATTCAGCTGAAGGCGTGTTCAAAAGACTGAAACGTCGTTCGCTCGCCTATTAGAATGCCTTAGAAGAAATAAGACGACACGTATTCCGTTCGTCTAATCTACTAGATATGATAATATTTTATTGCACGCCTGTTCTGTGAAATCCCCACCCATTGCAACACTATAAACCATGAGGAAAATGAAAATTCATTCCACACATATGTGCCGAACGCAAATTGTTGAATGACTATTTTTAAATAGAAGCGAAATTTCACTGGAATTTTCGACAAATCGTGCACCGCAAAACACAATAGAAATCGCTTGCGATAGTTAAACATAGTAACACGGGTTCCCCTCTCAAATTTGGTTAGCGATAAAAAACGTTCTTTTTGTTGATAGTTCGTCCCCTCAGTTCCAATGTGTTCTTTGTGCCCACTGGCACACAGAACACATTGTAACTCAGGGGATGAGCTGTCAAATGAATTGCTGAGTGCCCTTCTAATAATTGCTTTCGAAGGCGTGTAATAAACACAGAACAACACACGCGTGCGGCCTCTCGTTTTATCCTCCAGTCGTGCCATATCGATCAACTCCTTCACACGTGGGTGTCGTTCTGTGTATATTCTCCTCGAGTCGTGTGGGGCGGGATGGGAAATATCACCTAAGGAGAAATTGTTTTCCCCAACGATGATATTTACCCATCCCACCCCACATCAGCGTTGGATAGTTTTTTCTCCCACCACGTCAAAGAAACACAAATACTACTGGTGTGATGAAGATTTACCGTTCTACCGATTGATCGTAGAGATAAATGAATTACATTATTGGAAAGAGCATTGAAATATTCCGCATATATTAAAGGCATATACCACGAAATCCAGCGTTAGCTCACGTCAGCGATGGGTTAAAACATTGATGGGAGTTAAAACAGCTGACATTCTGGTGACGTAACTTTTGAAATTGTTCCCTCTTGTGACGTCATGTGGTGTGTGATTAGAGAAAAATCCTCTTCGAGTGCTGTGTCCCTGGGATGGGTAGCTGTGTCTCGATTGAAGCTACGAGGGACGCCTTGTTTATTTACAAAATGCAGACGATGATGAAATCCTCCGGCGGCCATTGAAAATTCAAATATGAGAATGGTCACATGGAGTGTGTAAGATAGATCTGTCTCGCCCAGGTATCTCTTCCGTGACACACTTATCTCACCCGACAGGTGGTAGGTCAAAAATAGCAAGAACGTTTACATTAACTTCGTAATCATTTCTCAAACCTTCGAGAATAATGCACGTCTTTATGGCGACGATATAACTTAGTATTCCTTTACAGGGACGATGAAGCGCTATGATTTAGCACATAGTTAAAAAGTCATTTCTGACAGTTTGTTGAATCATACCATCTCGTTGGCCTCCTGAAAGGATAATATGAAATAAACTGTAATATCATAAGTCGGTCGTTTATCACAGCCTTTATACTAACGGAGGTAAATGCATTTTTACTATCTTGTCTTCCTCTTGCTAAAACTGGACACGTGGGACAAATACTATAACACTTTTACAAGTGTATTTTCCGAATAGTATTATCTACAAGTGAATATAAATGACGGAAAAGAATCATTAGCATTTTACAAGATATGGCAATTTGCCAACTGGCAAATTGACACATCTTTGAAAATGCTAATAGTTCATTTTAACCCATTGAAAGTCATAACTGGAAAATACAATTCTAGAACATACAACTGTAAAAGATCTATGGTATAATTGACCCCATGTTCTTGATTTCGCAATTTTATGTATAAAAGCAAGGCCTGCTAATGTAAGTGTGTCGTGACCTGATCGAGATCTGATGGAGAAAGAGATCGATTCTGTGATCGCAGAAGTGTATACCCAAGTTGATTAAGTACTTTCTACCCTGGCAATATAACAATAACATGAATTTGGAGGGCATTATGGTTCATTAGCGGCCCTGCATCAATGATGAACAGCCCGAGAGTTTATTAAAGGCCCGAGACGAAGTCGAGGGCCATTAATAAGCCCAAGGGCTGTTCAGCATTGCTGCAGGGCCGCTAATGAATCATGATGCCTGACAACAATCATGATATTACTATTATTACCACTCCCTGTTACAGCTATCCGCACGAGGGAATTGCTGGAAGTCTTTCGGATTTGGGCATTAAAACACAGAAGAAAATTAGAATGTTATGTAAATTGAATTGGACGTCCGTACCCGCTTCCGCGGAGCGTCCCGACCCAGCATCGTCGGAAAAAAAATATGCGACAGATTTAGTTGAAGATAGTCAATAACAGGATTTGTTTCGATCGTGCGTCCGACTTCAGTTCAGAAATACCAAGGGACGTCATCCGAAAGAGAGTAATTCATTAGACCATGGAAACTAAAAATAGCCGGGCCGCTAATGACCATTTATACCATTATCGTCCGAGGCCCGGCTCCGTCGAATGGCGTCTCAGAAATTAAGAAGTTTTAACGGCCCTCCAAACTCATGTTAATCGACTAGTACCTTATAGATTGAGTGGTAATACTTCCCAATATAGTGAAATCTCAAGAAACCAAAAGACGGGTTCCCAGTTCATTGGGCATTGGGCTGTCTAACCGGTGGTCCGTTACCGGGATTTACTTACTAGTCTATCATGTAAAGACCTGCATGAGTATATTCCCACTGGTTGAGTATTATTCTGAGTCACTCTCTGTTTCAGTTCGTTATTTCCATAAATAGAAAACACAATTCTGGAAAATACAGTTGTAAACGTTTTATAGTATTGGAACCTGAAAAACAATTTTCTGAAGAAGTTAAGGTAGCCCGGTTCCAGTCATCTTCATGTATAATCAATACCGCTGTATCAATGTGCAGGTTCTACCAAAAAAGGCAATTGTCGCTTCATGTGTATCGTTCTAGACTTCTAAATGGCGAACACTCATCTCCATACAATTGGATTACTGGAACGCTTAGTGGCCATAACTATAAAAAAGTGCACCACCATCTTGGGAAAAGGGGGGGGGGGGGGGCATTTTCCCGACAAACTGACAATGCTAAGCAAAAACCTTTTCTCTACAGCTTCCAATTTTCCAATGCCTAGTAATTGCTGATTGCTTTTATATGTTAATGATGTTCATATTACTTGCAACTGGAACATTTTTAACATGTTTTAGTTTTTATTGACAATACAAGTGTTGATATTGCAAAGCTGAAACAGTGTTAGTGGTTGTGCTGCAGGTCTTACGATGTATGATGATGCACTCACAACATCACAGTTTTACACCATAAAACGAGATGAGATGACTTATCGCTTTCACTGGCCTGGCATCACTTTTCATGGAGAGGGGTCAGATTGTTGTGCGACGTTTTTCGCTGACGTCCCAGCAAAGCAGTTGTATAAAGATCAACGAAGTTTAACCACGAAACTTCATGCGTGAAAATGAAACTATCGTCACAGTTTTGTTTTCAGTCACCATCATTTCTCGTAGCATTAACATTATGACGAGTCAATTCTTCTGCATGGTTGTCCTGTGATGGGTGGACAGAATTATGCGGTATACATTGTACTGTGCGAGCCACACCTTTTTGGAATTCTTTGTTGAATAAGATGTATATCAAGGGATTTGAAATAGAGCTCAGGGATATCGATATTATCTCCAATGTATGCAGCCATGATCCCCCATGCGACGTGTCATCCTCACCAGTTATTTCCTGAAAGATAAATACATTTATTATACGCTAAACGATAGATTGTTGACGAAATTGCGGAAAGATAGAAATCGTATCCCCCACTGTGAAGATATAGAAATTTTCACTTTCACGGTATCAATCAAAATGGCGGCGTTCAAAGCATCACTTCAAGGTGAATACGAGTCAAATTATCACTGGAAATGATCAATTGATTCTAAAAACGTATAATGAAAAGTAAATCTAGTATTTTTGAGAGGATACCGATCATTTACAGCAGTAGTTCAACACGTTTTCACCTTGAATTGCATGCATGAAACCCGATAATCCAAACATGGCCTGAAAGTCCGTAATATACGTTTTTGGTTTGGTACGTCCTTTCAAAGGACGTACCAAACCAAAAACTTATATTACGGACTTTCAAGCCATGTTTGGACTAGAAACCCGCCAGCTGAATCAGATTGCAAGACGCTGTCTGTTGCGATTATCGATCAAATCACTTTCGCGTGTCAATGATTCAATGCGCTGTTTACTTTTATGCATCAATTCAAGGTTGGAACGAGTGGAATTGTAAGATTTTTTATAAAAAACGTATAATAAAAAGAAAATCTAGTGTTTTTGAGTGGATACCGAAAATTATCTCACTTGTGACCGAGACAAATGGGTATTTTCGCTCGCTCAAGCGGTTGCGAAAAATAAACATTTGTATCTGTTACTCATGAGATAATTTTCGGTATCCACTCAAAAACACCAGATATCCTCTATTGTTTAACCCTTTATCCAATGTACCCCATCTCATAATTTATTATTATAAGTACTTTTTTTTTTAAATATCCAATTGTTTTTCAGAAAATCATATCATATGTACCTTGAATGGAACGATCTCGAGCAGGGGGTTCCAATGAGCTGTAACCTGATATGGTTTTGTTAATTTTTTGTTTTCATTTTTTTACTCTGCTCAATTTGTAAAGTACGCAGACGGAAGCAGTCGATTCTTAAGGTAAATGGTTAAAAATAATGTAAATGCCAACACAGAACACATAGCAAATGCTTGATTTGTTACAGAAAGAGGATGTCATTAGGTGTCATATGCAGGTTCTAGTACACCGCCTCATTGTGCCAGAATAGCTGTGCCAGAAATCAATCGTGATGTTACGCCTTTTTCATAGTAATATCTGCGTATCCCGAAATCCTTCACAAAACGTTCAGAATCACCCGCATTTCGGACACACTTTAGAATTTAAATATTTCGCCGAGACGTTACTATGCAAAATAATTGAGGAAAACCAAAAAATGGTCTCTCAATAACCTGCACTAAAATGTCGGGACGCTACTGTTAATTTCTAGCATAAAAAAATGCAGGTCTTTTTTCACGCGTTTCTGTGCTCTTTCACAAACAAGGAACCCTCGGGCTAACCACCGGACTTTTATAGAAAAAAGTAGATTTGTCAAGGAATTTTAGCACTGATATCTTTTTGACGTAAACAATTTCCACATTTCTGTGCAAAATCGATTTTTTACACGTGTCTGATCTTTTCTAATGCAAACCCCATGGGAATTTTATATAAAAAAATCGTCGACGGCTTAAAAATGTCGCAAAGGTAGCGAAGGGATTTTTTTTACAAATCTCTTAGTTTTTACCATGCAAATTGAATGGAAGACTGAAGGCGGAACAATTGCCGTTTCTTTCGGGATGTGCCAGAAAAAAATGAGTTTAGTAATTCTGCAGAGTTAGCCTGACAGTTGCTAGCCGCTATATTGCGGTTCTCTCGGCATTCTGCGGCTTCCCCAACCCATAAAGCTGTGCATCTTTAGTTTAATTCGTTACCTTTCCTCACGTCATAACCGACTAGCGCTTTTCTCTATCAAACCGAAATATCGAGGGTTCGATCTTGACCCGCACCGTCTGCGTTGTGTTCGCGGGCAAGACACTTGATCCCGACTGCCAACATGAGCGCGCAGTGGCTCTGCGCACACAGTGACGTGATGACAGGGGGAGGGGGAGGTGTCATCCCCCACAATCCTGGCCAAAATTTCCTATAGTTGAAAATTCAGAGGGCCAATCAAGAGTAGTTGGAAATTCCATCTTTCTGGATTTTAGAGCTTCTTTGTCGATGCTAATGTCCCTTTTACTTCCCAAAATTCCAATTCGGTTTTCAAATCGGCAAAAATGCTAACTGTTACTCTTTACAACTTCAGTGTACGCAATATCGAGCTTCATAAGTATGTATGGTGTCAATCGGTACGAGATTTCTATATATAGTACGTTTACTTATCGTGATAAAAAAAATCCTGGAAATGCACTTCAAGAAAATCACATCATGTAAAATCGTTATCCTGATTTAATTCCATCATTCACAGTTACAAAATGATGAAACATCGAAAACAGATCATCATTCCTGCATAAGATCCGATTTAATGCTAGGACAGTGTGAATTCCTCATAGTTCTCAGCTTGAGCATTTTGTTTAGCACATATTCAATTCCCAGAAGAATACCAAATAATAATAACCTGATAATTCTATCATAAATGTGTTGGCATTTCAGTTACTAGAATCAATTTTATGCCCCCTTTCATGGCTTGCGGTTTGTGAGTTGGAGAGGCTGACAATTGCTCGCCGCTGTTCGGTGGTTTTATCCACTCTGACATCCTCCACCCATGCACGACACGATGTACCCTGACTATGGAAAGTGTCGTTAAACCTCAATAAACAACTTCGTTTTCCGATAGCAGTACCTGCGTGTTAGATCATACGAAGCAGTGGATTGTTTTGGTCGTTTGATTATATTTTGCACGAGATACATGGTTAAATTGTTCTCATTTACGATCAGATTCCATCTGGCACTAACATCTTCATTTGGCATAAAAAAAACATAATTTGGCACCGAGCAAAAATTCCACATGGCACCAAAAAAAATGTACTACCAGTCGGCCATATTGTCATCGATGGTAACATAGCAGAGCGCAGAGGAATATTATTGCCTTTTTGAGAGTTCGGGCTGGATGAGATGTCCTTGTAGATGTAGAAGGGCTATCTCAGTTTCATCAAAATATTGGGACAAACACAATGTAGACAGTGATAGCCCTGTTATGGTGTGATTGTTTATTTCCTATAATATTTTATTTTGATTTGAAATACAGGGGTGATGTCGCTGTTCAAATTCTCAAATCTGGAAGATGTTTTTTCCTGGAGAGTGGTCAAGTGAATTATGTTAAACATTTGAACCCTCGTTTTTCCTGGAATAATATCGCCCTTGTGTACACTTACAGTGAGATGGGTCAGTCCCATATCAATATACCGGGGCGCCACTGCTAAATGATTAATAAGTAAATTGGAGTTTGCCGGGGTTTTATTTTACTTTACATACCGAGATACGGATAAATAGAAAAGAAAAGTGTGCCCGCAGTCTTCTGTTGATTACGCAGTCATCAAGAAGAATCCACCAATGTATTTAGGATGCTTTGATTTTATTTTTTCCCTAATTAACCCTTTACCTAACATGAAAAGCAGACGACACTTGCAACAAAAATTCTTGAATAACTATTTTTTTTTTATTTTTTGTCTCAAAAACATAGGTTATCACCCCTCATTGGAACGAGCTCGACGAGCTCGTTCCAATGAGGGGTTATAACCTTTGTTACGTGGGTATTATTTTATCATCAATGCCCCGTATACAGACCTCTTATAATGAGACAAAAATGGAACGAAATTATGCCTTGGACTGAGAAGTCGGTCTTGCGAGTTCAAAGGGCTGAATCGAACGCTGATAACTGCAGGGGATCGAAGATATCAACCTGCATCCCAAGCGGTTATTTTAGCGGTATTCCGATGCATTTTTCATGCTTAGTGATGACCGATAGCGAGATCCTAGCAACAAGTGAATCGAACACAAAATGAAGTTCTCAAATTCCAGCTCCTTCCTTCACTCATATGTCAAGTGTACAGTACGTCCGCCGTGGACTGGTCACTTCCACGGAGTGAGTTGTATTTCAATGGATGCAATAATATTATATTTCAATCACTAATTATAGGAATAATCATCAACAATTTAACCCGGTACTTCATTAATTAAAATTTTGTTGCTGCTGATTTTTTATTACCTAGTAAATACACGCGTGAACAGCACTGTCCACGCGTGGATTACGACCTGTTCACGGCAACTGTACTGTAATATAGTGTCTACTTATCTTAAATAGTTCTAATTTAGACGACTAAGTACTATAAAAGCATATTTTTAAGAGCATTTAGTGAGAAACCTTTTGGAATAAAATTGCAAGTCCTCAAAAACTTATTTTAGGCGCACCTTGACACGACACACCCACCATGGTCAGGTGTCCAACTTTTCTTTTTGTTGACCCCTCCAGCTGCGCGTTTGTGGAACAATCTGGTGACCGATAGCTTCTTGTGGCAAAATTATTGCTTAGAAGTGTATTTCATTCAATCGGAATATATTGCATTGTTTCGAGACAGCGAGTTTGGTGTTTCAGGTTTATGGTGAGAATTCCGACAAAAATGGACTCAAAATGTTGTTCACGAAAAAAAATATTTTACGATCTTACAGTCCAAGTTTGGAGTAGGTCGATGATCAGCCTAGTCACAATTTGGTTCAGAAGTCCGTAAGGAGGTCAATTACCTGCCCATTAACTTTGCTTGTGCCCCTTATGATGTTTCTGAGATTAGAATTGCTGCTAAAGTAGAATGTTTATGCTTACTCACACTTCCTTATGTTGATGGTTTCAGTATTTATGGTGGCACTTTGTTAAAGTCAGCAAAGTCCTTAAGCGAGTGGCGGGTTGGCGGGGGCGTGTGGTGGTGCTTGTGGTTTGAGGAGGACCTCTCAAAATATGATGATGTGCCTAGGAGTAACTGCTTGCCTCGTGTGAAAAGATATGTATTTCCAAAACGCTGTACACTTGTAGCGCAATCTCGACGGCGGTCGATGCTCATTGCATCTTGACAGTGTTGTGGTAAGTGAGGTGAGGATGCTTAGTCCCCTAAATCCCCATCGGCCACATGGAAATCATGTATTCTGCGATCTGGATAGGGCGTCAACCACTGAAATTAAAGAATACATACCGCGCTTAACCCTTTTAACACGAAAAGCCGATTGTCCGGCCTAGGATCGTGATACAACCTGAGCATATAAAGTAGATGCTTGATCAGTGAATTTGTATGGTGGACGAATCAATATTTTCAACGTGCAGCCCTAAGGATGCACGTTGAAAATATTAGTTGGTCTCCCCTCAAATAACGAATATGCACTCTTCCAGTTTATACTTTTGAACTGTCATGGTGTATACCACCAGGGATCAAAAGGTTAACGCCCTCTGGAGCCCCAAAATGTCCTCAAAAAGCGCCATTTGGGACATATTTTTTCAAAATTTTCGGTCCCCACCCCCTCCGGCCTCAACCTCAACAAACTGAGAGGGACACCACCATCATACCTAACCACAACTTAAGACTTCCTTCTCCGCGATATGCCCGGAATAAAAGTTATTGGACGCTCCAAAAGATCCCCCCGCCCAATAAATACCTGGTTACGCACCTGCACCCTGCTAATAACAACCTTGAACGCTAATTGTTTTTGTACTCACCGATCGTGCGAAAAGAACAAAGTATGGCGCCCATAACAATGCAAACATTATTGTTATGGTCAACAACATCTTGATTACTCGAACTCTCTTCTTCCAGATTCCGTTGTTCGATGACGCTTTCTTCATTGCTTTTGACGTGGTCCAAATATGAAACCCGATGCGGCCATAGCACAAGGCAAGTACCGATAACGGGATGATGTACGCAATCGTAAGGATTATACTTGCGTAGACAGTTTCAAAGTTCTCTGCTATCTCATGTGAGCCACATGAGATCTCTGTTTTGTTTTCTTCTTCCTCGAACTTGGTATACACACTGTATTCGTAGATCTGTGGCGCGGATGTAGCAATCGAGAGACACCAGATTATGACGATTGCTATGGTTACTGTAGTCAGCGAGGCAGTCTTATTAAATACAATAACGAATGTTCTGTCAATGGCAATAGTAACCATGGAAAGAATGGAGCACATGACACTGAATATCGGTGTGAACATGAGTAATTTGCACGTGAAGTCACCTGGAAAAAAAAACAAAACTGCTACAACAGTTAACAATTTGGACATGAAGTCGCAGCTATGCGACGTCGTTGCTATCTGTTCACTTCTCTCACCTAACCGTGATAAAATGGCGTGGTGCTGCAAACACCCGAAGCCGACTGAGTAACAAACAATGCCTTGTCTCGATCACCTCACTCCTACACAAAACAGGCATATCTTACACAATATTGGTGCTTTTACCTCATAGGCCACTTTCGTACAAGGAGCAACACCGGCATTAATTGTTACGACAAACGTATCGTCCATGGGAGTGCAACAGGGCGCCATCTGCAGTACGATGGCGTCTTGTTGCACTCGAGACTACGAGTTATCTGTATTCCTCTCACAAAAAGGGTCTGTTCTTGACAGCAGAGCGTTTTGTTTTTTCGAGAAAAAATCCTGATTTTTAAAAGCATTTCTGCCTCTAAATAGCTTGCGATCGCCCATTCGAACGGGCTCGTCCAATGAGCGGTCATGATCTATGAGTCTGGACTAAATTTGTTTGAAAGAAATGAATAACATTTTGTATGGAGTGTATACGCATTTGGTGGAAGGTTCAGCCAGTAAAATCTACTTATTAACCATTAAGATTCAGCGGTTTATTTATTTATTTATTTATTGGTGTTTAACCCTTTACCTGACATGAAAAGCGGACGACACTTGCAAAAAAATTCTTGAATAACTATTTTTTTCATTTTTTGTCTCAAAAACATAGGTTATGACCCCTCATTGGAACGAGCTCGACGAGCTCGTTCCAATGAGGGGTCATAATCTATGTTTTTGAGGCAAAAAATGAAAAAATAATTAAAATTAATGGGCGATTTTTGAGAATAGCGCTGGCCGGTTTTGGCCGTTACGTTGGGTAAAGGGTTAACGCCACTTTTACAGCTTATGATACATCGTGACGATTAAACCGTATGTAGTGTAAAAGAGTATATTATCGATTAAAAACTAAAACAAAAAACAATTCATTAAAATGAGAACATAATTACACTACAATGAAACAGAAAAAGTAGAGATAACGCTAATCAGTATATGATACCAATAGTTTATTGAATACTGATAATCATCCCATAGAATAGACACGAATGTGAAATCTAGTTAGAAAAGAATAAAACAATAACAAAGACATGAACATTCTGAACCAACAAAATTTCATGTTAGTTTATATTATCAAACATAAACAACTCGAGACGAAATTTTAAATTCCGCCGTCTGATATGATTTATTTATTTATTTTTAGGGGTTTAACGACACTTTCGACAGTCAGGGTCACCATTCCACCAATTGTACAGGAAGAGGAAGTCGGAGTATCCGGAGAGAACCACAGAACAACGGCGAGCAACTGTCCGGCTACCCAACATACTTACTCAACACAAGCAGGGTTAGCACTGATTGAAGACAAGAGCACCCGCGACATGCAATAAGCATTAGTACACAACACCACTGTGCCCCCAGGTGAACAATGGGGTGAGGTGTCTTGCTCAAGGACACAAGGCGGTTGCCACAGATGGGATTCAAACCGAGAACCTCTCGGCTTGCAGCTTGCACCTCTACCTACTCAGCCACCTCGCCTGCTTGTCTGACATGATAAACACTTTATCCAACACACACGTTATCAAAATTTATTAATTTAATTATTATAAGTTATATCATCCAACATGTATGGTATATGGAGATTTAATACCCGGATGTCGGTTTTTAAACACTGAACCGCAGGAGAGGTGTTTAAATGAGACATCCAGGTATTAAATCTCCACATGCCAAACATGTTGGCGGAGATAACGTTTTTGTCCCGTTTGAAGCACAAAACAAACATTGTGGAAATAAATTTGTGGACGCATTCCTCACGCTTCGCAATCACTTGGAGTCAATTCGGGAATAATTGTTTTGTTTTTTTATAAACGCAGAAGACAACAGATGGGGTTACATCTCTTGGGTCGTTAAGGGAACAATATTTTGTTGACATAATTTTTGCTCTTATTTTATTTTTCTCAAGTTTCATTTAATTATTCGACTATTTGATTTATAACGGCAGAATATGATCGAATTATCGGAGATCTGATAATATTTGTGACTATATTTTCAGGTTTGTTGGTTCGATACCAAGGCGAGTGAACGCGAAAAACTTTTATTTAAACCATATAAGCCTACCCCCGATGTATCGCGTGCCCATATACCCTGGATGTTGCACGTTCTTATATACCTCGGATGTTGGGTGCACCCTTTGCAATTGCGGTTTGTTCAAGAGATTCTGACCAATCAAAAGACAGAATTTATCAGGATATAGGGAGAATGTGTTTTCACATTTTTCCACAAATGTCATCAAAACCATGCCCTTTGACCCGTCATTGGAACGATCTCGTCGAGCTCGTTCCAGCGAGGTTTTACATCATATGGTTGTTGTATTGACTTTTTTTTTAAAAATAAATACAGCTCTTTTTTCAGTTGCTTAATGTGTCAATTACATGGGAGAAGGTAAAGGGTTAACAATTTTTGAAGGTTAAACGAATTTTCTCTGATATCATCATATGGATGTTGCATCACATTCTGGTAGCAAAGTACCCTCCCAACAAAAATGAATGAGTAAGTCTTGTACGGCTAACATAACAGCGCGTAAGAATTACATGATCTACACTACAAGGTTACCATATTTATAACTATGAGTAGCATTTGACTGAAAGCAACGGAGTTTGTTATTTATTGCATAATCCCACTCCACCTGCCACATTGATTTGATGTACTGAAATCTGAATTTGAAATCACTCGAGGGGCTTTAAACGAAATGGTAGGCATGTCGTCTACTGAGTTCTAATGTGTTCTATGTGCCTACTAGCACATAGAACACATTGGAACTCAGGGGATGGCGTGTAAAGACTGTTTTACTGCACCCCAACTCCTGTAACACCGTAGATATCAACATGGTCAGATAAGTAGTAAAACAAAGTAAGCTGGTCATCAGCATGTTCATCTCCTCATGATATTATAGGGTTCTTCAACTTGGGGTTAAATAAAGCTTGTAAAGAGAGTCGGGGAAAAAAGTCGACTCCCTTTCCCAACTATTTACGATCTGTTGAAGAGCAATTTGTGGAGTTCAGCAGTGGAAATGGAACTTTTATTTGCTATTCTAATTGAGATGATCTAAACACCCCATCCGACGATACTTTATTATCATCTTTAGATCCATGTGTAGACCCTTTAGATGTATTTTATCCCATAGATGGACGTTTATTCGAACAATAAAATTTTTGATTTATTCACTTCGCAGTAGCTGCTAGTAGGGTGATAAATTTTCACCGTAGGTTTAACATTGAAAGAATTTATTCCTATAGTGGAGACGGACTTGTTGACCTCTGACCTCTACCGCATTCGTGTTGTCATGACCTGTTTTCTGTTTGTGGGAGACACAATGAACCGACGTTTATCAAACATTGACCGTCGCTGAAATGTTTAGTTTTAGAATATATGGCACATTTCAACTCTGTCTAATAATAAATCGAACAACAATTAACAAAGAAAACAGAAAGTAAATCAATCGAAACCAAGCGTTGAAAAGCATACACGTTTGATTGTGAAAGGCGGGGACATGATGAGTGCTGTTTCATTTTCCAAATTAAGAAGGTGTGAATAAACAAAAGCAGACGACCCGTGCATTTGTTTATAAAACTCAACTTGAATCGACGACAAAAAAAACAACAACAGTAAACAACGAAAATAAGAAAGATAAACATTGTTCATTTAATAAAGAATTTTTGAACTTTAACCCAAGTTTGTTGGGGAATTATTTTAGGCAGAATTGTTTCACGGCGCCTTGTTTATTTTTGGCAGTTTTGCTTGTCGATCGAATTGGACCAATGTGCTCCTCACTTCTCGCAGTATTTTGTGTCAAGTAACAGCACGGTTTCGCCGCGACTGCGATTCATCGGAAAAACAAAATAAACGCATAGTGTTTTCAAGTAAAAAAAAATATTTTATTCGTAGGATTAAGAATGAAACCGACGAGCCTCTTAATCCTACTCGTAGAGTAAATTTTTTACTTCGAAAACACTTTACGTTTATTCTATATATATTTCGACTTTTTCCGCATTTCTTGCTTGAATTTCAAAATGTTTGTCTCTGATTTACTTGAAGAAGCAAGATCCAACGTTGGGTTTTCCCAGATAAATTCAGATGCATTTTGCCATTGGAGTCCATTTTCAGTCGGCAATCGGTCCAGTTAATTACTTCTATTCCCTCTGTCTTCTAACCTGGAGGCTAGCCCTCGAGTTGGAATAAATTATGACTGACGCAGAAGAAATGGACCAGATCATGACCAGATCATAACATGAATAAAAAAGTTTTTTATTTCCTATCATTGAGACAATATTTTTATAAGAGTGGAGCTATTGTAACGAAAAAGCAATTCTCCCGAAATCAACGGACACCGGGCAGTTCCAGTGAAACGTAACTTTGGTTCAAAGAGAAATATAACGTTTTCTTGCTTTCGGCAATTGCTCCTAAACCCAAATATTTGAATTAATCCTATTCCATTGTATTCCAATGCAATTTACTGGTCACCTCGGTTTCACCTAAGTGGTTATATAATTCTATTAAAAACTTGGCTATTCCCCTTCATTCGCGGCTATATGTGCTTATGCCGAATGCACCCTTGAATATATAAGTTCTTATCTCCCAGGTTATGCTTTGTTCTAATTGTTGTCTCTTATAGAATGAGTTCAAAGTCATTTCAGATCACTGTTTAACATTCAATGTTACTAATAGTATTACTGTTCAGTTGAGATTGGTAGAATAAATAGTGCTTAAGTGTGCATGATATGACAATATGCTTTAAGCTATTATAATGCTGTCCGAAAATCCTTTCCCTGAGTTATTTGCAATATATATAGTGCCACTAAAGGCTTGTTATTCGCTGTTATTCTTAAGCAGGGACGAATCGTCCTCTCAGTTTCAACGCGATCCACGTTCTTTCCACGACGTCTGGGCACTCGACAAAGATACGAAACTGTGAGTTGCGGATCGCAGTACTAATTACATAAATTTCAAGCAACTACACTCAGCGACCTGGACGAATTTTTATTTTTGTCTGTCGCGGCAATTTTCGTCATCTTCAATATCTTTTTAGCCTATTTACACATTTTTCGCCATTAATCCTACCGCGAAATCTGTTCACTTTTAACTTCTGGCGATCATCTTAGTGTTTTAGGCAGCGTCGGAACCCACTAGTAATGGTCTTGTAGATGCAGGTTTTACTTAGTCGCTCCCCTGCATCAGTAAAAGCGAATAACAAGCCTTTAGTGGCGCTATCCCATTACGGGGCAGTCCCAGGACATCCCCACGTCGTTACGCACCAGCTAGAAAAGCACCAAACTCTAAAATTTACTCCTAGCGGGCCACTCGGTGCATGTTAAGGCGACGGAGTTAACCAGTTATCATACTTTCATGTAATACATGGAGGTATCTTGACATTTCTAAAATTCCAGTTCCTTTTAATTTTCGAAGGGTAAAATCGACTTCTACCGGGAGTTAGGACTCTCTGGAATACTTTTCAGAATTTGTCTAACAGTATTTTCATTACCTTTTGCTTTCTACTTTTACCCCGCTTTCTTTTCTTTTCGGGTTGTATTACACACCCGTTCAGTCAGAACTTGGCTTACGAGAACTTTTATCGCCACATTTCTTTTCTTTCGTCGTCTGTGAGTAATTCTTCTTCTTGTATCTATACCCCTAAGAATGTCTTCATCAAACCGAAAGCTAGTTGAAAATTGTTTTTTTCCTGTGCTATTTGAGCTTTATTTAGACGAATTTCTTTCGCTTTAGGCTCTTGCATCTCTCAGATCCATCACACTTGAAACAGATTTGTTTTATCAGAATGTTGATCTTTATATATATTCCAGCACACTTGAAACACTTGAAACAGATTTGTTTAATCAGAATATAGACGTATATATATATATATATATTCGTCTAAATAAAGCTAAGAAAAGAAACCGGGGTAAAAGCAGAAAGCAAAAGGTAAAAAAAATACTGTTGTACCTTCTTTACCGGTGAGGGCGGCAAATAGTTAATTTATTGTCCATATCTTCATTGGTGGGCTCGTAGTATACCAGATGGAGGTTATTATTAGCAAATATTCAGTATCCCACCGCCTCATTCCACCAAAACACAACTTCACCCATTATACAAATTTAAAATTGATTTTATTGAACAAATTTGATCAAACATTAAATATCAAACAACCTTAAATGCCATCTTGTTAGCAATTTCAAGTTATTTTTTTTTTTTATAATAAACCCCTCATTGCAATACCTTACACAGATATTGGATTCCTTGTTAATATTCCCCACAATAAGTGTTCAATGGTTTGTGTCAATTTCTAAGCCTCCACTCTCTGAGATTGTGGTAAACGTTCAGAATCCAATACTAAATAGTCTTCACAGTTATTATTTTTCTGTAGAATTGAAACATGTCATGCCGCAAGCGCAATGCACAAGCCAGACAGTAAGTAAGTGAGTAAATGTATCTCTATTTTCGGGTAATGTGCAATCGCATATTATTAAAAACATTATTTAAATACAATAGAAAAACAGCACCGTTTGGACCTATAAGTCACCACTTGTGAATTAGTATAAAATATTTGCAAGGTCAGAATAACTCATTCATTCACTTTCATACTCTTGTTCGAGAAATTCGCTTTACCTTTTGGTATATATCGACGAGTCAAAAGGACGATTCGATATAGGGCCCGGAGACAAGGACAAGATTCCAATACACCATCTTGGATCACCAACCCCCCCCCCCCCCCCGCCCTTGAAGGTAATAACCAATTTATCATACAATACTTTCCCCATCCCACTAAAAGTGACTAACTCTTCATTTAAACAAGGAAATATTTTATTTTGTGCAACCAAAACACTGCTGTACTGTTGTTAAGGGACCTTTCATCATTCGACGAAACACACCCACGTGGAATATACACAATGTCATTGTCAATGGAGTTTCTGATTCATTTGAGTGTTAAACAATTGAATCCTAGTATGCTTGCCGTTATTATAGAAAATAAATCAATTAGCTTTATTGACTTAATTAGCACTAGAATAAACCCGCGCAAGTGCGGAATTATGAAGAACGTGGGGATAATGACCAAATAATATATACATTCCGATGTTCTCTGGTATAAAAGAGAACCGCGTGAAGTCCATGAAAGGGCAAGGAATCCAAAAAATAGCGATAGCCAGTTTCGTTCAAGCTACTGCTTACCCGCGTTAAGTTTATCCGGGTTCTTTTGTATTGTGTGTTAGAAAGGAAAGAGGGTGACTTTGACACCATGTCCAAGAAGTGAAGTCGATGATTGTAATTTACCTGAAAGTCTTTGTTCGTTTTTTTATTCCTTTTTGGCTTTATCAAAGACATGGGAATCATTTTCATTTTGAAAATGAAATTGTCGAGGAGCACGAGGTGCAGATGAACTCCACCAAAGTCACAATTTTGCACAGTTGTACACATGTTCCAGCACCCATACGACGTTACGCTCATTTTAAAAATAATACATGGGAATTCTCTCATTTTACATCGGAATCCCTTCTGTTTTTCGTTAATTTTCCAAAAATAAAGACCTCCAGTGTTTGATGCTTGAAAACTCCCATCCACGGTGGGTGTGCTTCCACTTGTGAAAACACTTTGTGATGTATATGCCCACACAAAAGTGAAACGGATTCTAGAAGAAAAACGATCTATTAGTTTAGTATAATAGATTACAAGAGACAGTTACCTAATATTGGGTTCAGATTGGAGAATTTGATTACATTTATGGTTGCTCGCAGCTTTGAAACTTGTGTTTCCTTGGTCTGCAGTAGTGTGGGTTTGCAGCCCTCAGTACAGAATTGTCCGTATTTTGACTGACCATCTTCACTTGTGTTGGAAAAAATAAATTATTGCAGTAAGAAAAAGTTTCATACACTCACAGAGAACTGTGGTATTTGTTACATGTGTTTGACTGGTAGTGTGCTAAATTCATCTAAATTTTGGCACATGGCTTTGCTTTGTTGCAGATTATGGGAGAATACCTCAGGCATTCTTCCATCAATTGTAACAAGGCAAATCCTCACTAACTAAATAATTTTACGTCAAACATGATATGAAGCAAATCGACTGATAATGAGATCATTAACCCCTTACACAATGTAACGACCAAAACCGGTCAGCGGTATTCACAAAAATCGTCAATTAATTTTTATTATTTTTATTGTCTCAAAAACATGGGTTATGACCCTCTTTGGAACGAGCTCATCTAATTATTCAAGAATTTTGTTTGCAAGTGACGTCTGCTTTTCATGTTAGGTAAAGGGTTAAGTTGTGGTACCTGTACTTCAGAATAGAGAACAAATATAGACTTTCAACACTACAGCAGCAAAAAGCAATTCACACACACCCGGCAGTAGTAGGGAATGTGGGAAACAGGCCTGTTCTGTCGGAAGGGGGGTGAAGGGGGTGGATGAAGTCATCTTAATTAAAATGTTATGTAAGGTAATTACCATGATGTCACTTAATGAATATTTGTTTTTAATCACTTTAATTAATAACTGTTGCATAATTAATTGTAATTAATGTCTGTTGCATAATTAATGTAATTAATGAGTGTAATTAAGGTTAATTATAATAATTAGTATATTAATAAATGAATTAATAATGTTTATGTCGATTAGTACATATATTTTTTTTTTTTAAAGTCATAATTTGAGATAGATATTATTAGATAAAAAATAATATATTTAAAAATAATATTAAAGTTCGCCGACCATTGGACATATATATGAATACTATCGACTCACTCTGACCTGGACACGTGCTAAAGTAAATGCTGTATTGCATGTTTGGGTGTCATTAAAAAACAATGAAATCTCATTAAATCGATTTTTCTTTTCAAACAAAAACTACTACATGCAAGTGACAGGTGTTGATCGCTAATTCCTATTGTTCAAAAGTTATGGGCATAATAAAAACTTCATTAAATTAGCTGTCAACATGCGACCTTCTTCCAGACTCTGAGATTCAAATTTTCAAATTCATCGATTTTTTAACGGTCCAATTTCTACGTTTTGACGGGTTCTCAAAAAATCAATCAGTCAATTTTAAAACAATGACAGTCACTCATAGAACAAGGTATTCTGAGTTTACGTCTCACACGATAAAGTAATTTTTTAATCTGATGACCACATGAACAAATAACATTTCGGTTATTGAAAAGCGGGATGGCTTTTTTGCCCCCTATAAAGTCCAACGATTCGAACCTCACTCTCATTAGAAACTGTGTCAGAAAAGTCAACATGATAAGCATCGACTATACTTCCATGAAAAACTATGAGAGAACCAAGAAGCAGTGAGCTGATGAAGAATTTGCATTAGTGTTAAAAAAGTGGTGGTCAGCGACGCTCCCCATGAAGGAACAAGAAAAGAAACTTAAGGACTACCCTTTTGTTGAGGCTGCCAGATTCCCTTCACAGAGACCCAGTATAAAAATCGACCCAAACACCGATTCGATCTTCTCGTACACATGCAGGAGGGAGCATTTTTAGGGCCATCATTGGAGACACCGGTAACAGTCGAAGAAGATTGGCATAGTGAATTTTTCACCGAGGCGGAGTTATCATTAACAGTCGACAAAGATTGGGAAAATGAGTTCCTCACCAAGGTGGAGATGGGAGGAAAAACATAGCTTTCTATGGAAAGCAAAAAACCGGTCCTTTTCAGGGCCACCATAATCTTAAAAAGAGTTGCTTTGTCACAAACACACACTTTTTCAACCAATCAGACACCTCCATTATCCCACTCCCTCACCACCACACCCCTGTAACCCCTCACAATACCTAAAACTTTCATGAACTCCCCTCCTCCAGCCCATCCAATACCAAAAACTTTTGGAAACCTCCCCCCCCCCCCTCGCCCACCCCTCACAATAGCTAAATTATCTTGAACCCCAGTCCAGATCTCTAAATGTAATGGGCATATCAGACCCCGGATACCCGTCCCCACAAGTTTGAGCGATCAAATTACCCCAATAAGTCTCCTCTCATAACTTACTGCACTCTTAACCCTTAGTTACTATGAGGTTGTCCCCCTAATAAATAGCGTATATTCATTTAATATAATATATTAATAATTTTTGTTAAATAATTCATTTTTTATTCCACAAGACACTTCTCGAAAAAACAAAATGGTGGGTCAGTTTAACAGAAATACATGTATCAATTTATTCATGACTGCCTGACAGTTATCAAAACAGCCCCTAGGTGTTTAGCAGTTAATCGTGGACCAGTGCATTTAAAAATGCCAAATTCTAGTAATGTCCAGCCATCATTTTCTCAAGGTTGATGACAATAATCGCTTTTAACTCAAGTGAAAATGGAAAAAAAATTGGGTAATAACACTACTGCCTGTGTTTAATCATAGAAAAATCACACCCGAGCTATCTTGTTTTACTAACCCGTAGGTTTTATTTTTGAACATTTACTGAAGAATAACCCACCCATCTAAGTAAAAGCGTGAAAGAGCTACCATTATCTAATTACCCATGTGCGGGAGGGGGGGGGGGGAGTAGCATTGAGTACTATGGCGTGCTACCTTCAGCCAATGATAACCCTGTGTAGAACTTTGACAGTTGTTTGCCTTTGCACGATGGTTCGTTCCGTATTTCTCCAACTGACATTAAATAAATAAATGAAAAAACTGCAATTATATAATAACAGGCCAAACCCCCCCCCTTCATTTTACATGTTTTGTGAGGGGGAAAATCAGCAGTACTTTCACACCCCTCATTTTAACAGTTGAAAAACACTGTTACTTGATAAAAAGAAATGGTAAAAGGATACGCGATTCTGTATTAACCACTCAAAAGTGAAAAACTTGGGAAAATATAACCCACCTAGAGCTGCACCAAAGCTACGTACACTATTCAAACTCCCGGATTGTGTCCTTGGGCAAGGTAATTAACCCCAATTATCCACATGGAGGCACGATGATGCCATGTACTAAGGTATACTGCACATCGACGATATGCATATTTTCAAACAATCTAACCCAACCTGTGTGACAGTGGAGATTTACGACATTGGTGAGATGACAGTTACTCGTCGTTGCTTGATGGTTCTCTCTGGCTATTGCGGAGTCTACCCGTAAAATTGTCACGGTTATGATTAGCCATCATGCATTAGCCTTCGTATATGACCTTAAACACCAATAAATAAATAATGATAATTAGTATTTTAAATCTATTAAGACCTAAATAATTTATGAAATGGTGCATGTTGTTAGATTTTTGACAGTGGACTGACAATGACTTCTGAACTTCGAGCTGGAGAACTCTGTGTTTATTTGGAATAAACTGCGAATGTTTAATTATAACTTGAACTTGTTGTCTGGGTGTAATGAAATAGCATATTTTCTGCAGACATTCTAAACAAACACAGCTGGTTTACAGACCTGTATAATTTTTTTTTCAATTGAGTAAAAATATATGATAGTTACTGATGTAACACACTGATTAGCATGTTTAATGGATCCAACTTCGCCAGCTCGACTGAGCCTTTGCCCATCATGATCACAACAAACGTTTCAATTCTCTCTCTCTCTCCATCCTCACCAACCGATACAGTAAGTGTGGAAACTAATTGCGTTCAAGCTGTTGTTTTTTCTGGGTTTTTTTTTACCACCCCCTTTCAGCACAAATCGAAATGGAATCTAATTCATTGAACCATACTACAGCGTATGTGCTAAAACGATTATTTTTGTACAAAACTCAAGCCCTTTCCCTCACAAATACCTATTGAAAAACAAGATAATATGTGAGAATGTGTTGTGTATAAAATATGTCCTGTATAATTTCCCCAAATATTATTAATGTACCCGCTTAATAACAGCCAAATTTTTATTGGATAACAGAGTTTGAATAATTCCTTAAATTCCATTAATTATGTATATTTCCTGAAGTTGGCACATGTCAAGAAAGGCACTCTGTAGTTTAGGAGACTCCACAAATAAAACAATGAAAAAATTTGAGATATATTGCATTTATTTAAATATCAATATTATCCAGAGGTCGAAACTAGTCAAATTGATTAGTATTAAATTACAAATGAATATGAAATTTGCAGTAAAATGAACACTGACATATACGGCTATTTGCAATGACACCCTATTGGTGAGAGTTTTTGCTTTTTGGTCCAGTTTCATGCTTATTGATTAGAGCTTCCTCAAAGTCCATTCCACTTTTGCAGGCTTTTCCAGTGGATTTTCTTTAGAGACTGGTCCATTGCAGCTTTGCAGAGATATTGTTTTCTGGAAGAAAAAAGTCCATACGTTCTTTACTTCCGATCAGTCCCCTTGGGTTATTTTGATCTTTAAGGATGTTTGCCAAAATTTTCCAGCCTGTCGGTTGAAAATCTTTTCTTTTTCACAGCAGATCATTTATTAGATCACACATATTGGAGCCCGAAATTGTAATGCCGTTATACATGAGTCGATCTTCCTCATCCCAGGATAAATTGGTTATATTCTTTATTATCTTCTGCATAGATTCTGGTATACAGTCCAACCAGTCCAGCTGATTTTCCACTGAAAAACTAGTCTTTAAGGAGTGTGGTATGGTGTTTTCATTGCATAAGGTTGAATGGCGCTGAAAGATTGTCTTGTAGATCATCCCTTTCTCTTTAGAACTCGACGTTGAAGGTTCAGTAATTGGTCTTATACCCTAGTCTATGGGTGGGGCAGCTACAGCATTCAGGGGTATGCGTACTTCCTGTAACTGTTAACTCCCCCATGGATCAATACACTGAATTCTCCTTGAGGGTAGGTTGGTTGAGTCATCTGTAGGTTTTTCCCTCAGTGATTCCCCCATCATTGGTGGTTTTACTGGTTCTTGCTTATTTGCAAGCCCCAAAATATTACCATTTGTTAATGCATTGTTCCAACTAAAGGCTGATTTCATATGCACTGGAGGAGGATAGAGTAGTTGGTTACAGATAGATCTGGTTATAAAGTCGGCTGTATTTGGGTTCACTCGCCCTATAGTGTGTTTAAAATTTACATTTTTGTGTAATTTTCGTCTGTGTCGATAATAATTAGTTTTATGAGAGTAAGATTTTTGACACAATTTACAGACATAGCGTGAATTTATCCTTTCCTTTTCAGAAGCGAGTTAATAGAGTGGCAATACTATTCCAATATGCTTCCATTTATATGTATAAATAGGATGGGTCCAACCCCAGCCTGTCAATCGCTGATTGGGTAATTATATACCAAGATAAGGTGGGTTCTACTAAAAAACGTTTCATCTAATTATAAAATCACTAAAAAAACATTTCATCAAATTGTAAAATCAGTGATCACTCATTATCTGATTAAAGGGATTATCTGATTAAACAGTGCGGAGAGGGTGGTTCAGATATGGTACCTCGGCTTGTCATGAATGTGACTTTGATGTTTCTTTTTTGAAGTAAACTATATCAATTTGTGTGAAGTTGAGCAAAAACTTATTTTACCCCAGAGCTCTATCACTGTAATTTCCCAAAATGCACTGTGGAAGAATTTGAAGTAATCAATGATCAACAGGTTGGGGTAGAACCCACCTTATCATGGTATATAATTACCCAACCAGTGATTGACAGGCTGGAGTTGGGCCCATCCTATTTATACATATAAATGGAAGCATATTGGAAGAGTATTGCCACTCTATTAACTCGCTTCTGAAAAGAAAAGGATGAATTTACACTATGTCTGTAAATTGTGTCAAAAATCTTACTCTCATTAAACTAATTATTATCGACACAGACGAAAATTACACAAAAATGTAAATTTTAAATACACTATAGGGCGAGTGAATACAAATACAGCAGAGTTTACAACCAGATCTATCTGTAACCAACTACCCTATCCTCCTCCAATGCATATGAAATCAGCCTTTAGTTGGAACAACGCATTAACAAGTGGTAATATTTTGGGGCTTGCAAATAAGCAAGAGCCAGTAAAACCGCCAGTGATGGGGGAATCACTGAGGGAAAAACCTATATATGACTCAACCAGCCTACCCTCAAGGAGTATTCAGTGTATTGATCCATGGGGAGTGAACAGTTACAGGAAGTACACACACCCCTGAATGTTGTAGATGTCCCACCCATAGACCAGGGTATGAGACCAATTACTGAATCTTCAACATCGAGTTCTAAAGAGAAAGGGATGATCTACAAGACAATCTTTCAGCGCCATTCAAACTTACGCAATGAAAACACTAAACCACACTCCTTAAAGACTAGTTTTTCTGTGGAAAATCATCTGGACTGGTTGGACTGTATACCAGAATCTATGCAGAAGAAGGCACTTTTGTTACTCCAGATAATAAAGAATATACCCAATTTATCCTGGGAAGAGGAAGATCGACTCGTGTATACATCATTACAATTTTGGGCTCCAATATGTGTGATCTAATAAATGATCTGCTGCGAAAAAGAAAAGATTTTCAACTGGCAGGCTGGAAAATTTTGGCAAACATTTTTAAGGATCAAAATATCCCAAGGGGTCTTATTGGAAATAAAGAATGTATGGACTTTTTTCTACCAGAAAACAATATCACTGCAAAGCTGCGATGGACCAGTCTTTAAAGAAAATCCACTGGAAAAGCCTGTGGAAGTGGAATGGACATCATGGAAGCTCTAATCAATAAGCATGAAACTGGACCAAAACAGTGAAAACTCTCACCAATAGGGTGTCATTGTGAATAGCCGTATAAGTCGGTGTTCATTTTACTGCAAATTTCATATTCATTTGTAATTTAATACTAATCAATTTGACTAGTTTCGACCTCTGGTTAATATCGATATTTAAATAAATGCAATATATCTCAGATTTTTTCATTGTTTTATATGGGGTGTCTCCTGAACTACAGAGTGCCTTTCTTGACATTCGCCAACTTCAGGAAATATACATAATTTATGGAATTTAAGCAATTATTCAAACGCTGTGAACCGATAAAAAATTGGTTGTTATTAAGAAGTGGGTACATTAATACTATTCAGGAAATTATACAGCACATATTTTGTCAACAAAAAGCTGGTACACAATGCATTCTCGCGTATTATCTTGTTTTTATGTAGGTATTTCGAAGGAAAGGTTGAGTTTTGAACAAAAATAATCGTTTTAGCACATACGCTGTAGTATGGTTCAATGAATCAGATTTCATTTTGATTTGCGCTGTAAGGGGGTGGTAAAAAAAAAAACTAGAAAAAACAACAGCTTGAACACAACTAGTTTCCACCCGTACTGTATCGGTTGGTGAGGACAAAGACAGAGAGAGAGAGAGAGAGAGAGAGAGAGAGAGAGAGAGAGAGAGAGAGAGAGAGCAATAATTGAAATGTTTGTTGTGATCATGATGGGCAAAGGGTCGGTCAGGCTGGCATAGTTAGATCCATTAAACATGCTAATCGGCATGTTACATCAGTAACTATCATATATTTTACTCAATTGAAAAAACAACAACATACAGGTCTGTAAACCAGCTGCGTTTATTTAGAATGTCTGCAGAAAATACGCTATTTCATTACACCCGGACATCAAGTTCAAGTTATAATTAAATGTTTGCAGTTTATTCTATATAAACACGGAGTTCTCCAGCTTGAAGTCCTGAAGTCATTGTCAATCCAATGTCTAAAATCAAATAACATGCACCGATTCATAAATTATTCAGGTCTTAATAGATTTAAAATCCTAATTACCATTATTTATTTATTGGTGTTTTAGGTCATATACTTATGCATGATGGCTAATCATAACCATGACAATTTTGTGGGTATACTCTGGAATACCCAGAGAGAACCATCAAGCAACGACGAGTAACTGTCATCTCACCAACACCGTAAATCCGCACTGTCACACAGGTTGGGTTAGATTGTTCGAAAATATGCATATCATCGACGTGCAGTACACCTTAGCACACAGCATCATCATGCCCCCATGTGGATAATCAGGGTCAATTACCTTGCCCAACAACACAATGTGGGAGTTTGAATGGTGACCGTAGCTTTGGTGCAGCTCTAGGTGGGTTATATTTTCCCAAGTTTTGCACTTTTGGGTGGTTAATACAGAATTGCATATCCTTTCACCATTTTTTGATCGAGTAACAGCGTTTTTCAACTGTTAAAATGAGGGGTGTGAAAGTACTGCTGATTTCCCTCCCCCCCCCCCTCACAAAACATATAAAATGAAAGGGGGCTTGGCCTGTTATTATATAATTGTACTTTTTTCATTTATTCATTTAATGACAGTTGGAGAAATCCAGAATGAACCATCATGCAAAGGCAAACAACTGTCAAAGTTCTACACAGGGTTATCATTGGCTGAAGGTAGTATGCCATAGTACAAAATGCTACCACCCCTCCCCCCCCCCCCCCTCCCCCACATGGGTAATTTGATAATGGTAGCTCTTTCACGCTTTTACTTAGATGGGTGGGTTATTCTTCAGTAAACGTTCAAAAATAAAACCTACAGGTTAGTAAAACATGATAATGCGGGTGTGATTTTTCTATGATTAAACACAGGCCGTAGTGTTATCATCCAAGTTTTTTCCATTTTCACTTGAGTTAAAAGTGATTATTGTCATCAACTTTGAGAAAAAGATGGCCGGACATTACTTGAATTTGTAATTTTTAAATGTACTGGTCCACAATTAACTGTTAAACACCTAAGGGCTGTTTTGATAACTGTCAGACAGTCATGAATAAATCGATACATGTATTTCTGTCAAACTGACCCGCCATTTTGTTTTTTTGAGAAGTATCTTGTGAAATAAAAAATGAATTATTTAACGAAAATTATTAATATATTAAATTAAATGAATATACACTATTTATTAGGGGGACAACCTCATAGTAACTAAGGGTTAAGAGTGCGGTAAGTTATGAGAGGAGACTAATCGGTGTAATTTGATCGCTCAAAATTGTGGGGATGGGGTATCCAGGGTATGACATGCCCATTACATTTAGAGATCTGGACTGGGGTTCAAGATAATTTAGCTATTGTGAGGGGTGGGGAGGGGGGAGAGGTTTCCAAAAGTTTTTGGTATTGGATGGGCTGGAGGAGGGGAGTTCATGAAAGTTTTAGGTATTGTGAGGGGTTACAGAGGTGTGGTGGTGAGGGAGTGGGATAATGGAGGTGTCTGATTGGTTGAAAAAGTGTGTGTTTGTGACAAAGCAACTCTTTTTTAAGATTATGGTGGCCCCGAAAAGGGCAGTTTTTTTGCTTTCCATAGAAAGCTATTTTTTTCCTCCCATCTCCGCCTTGGTGAGGAACTGATTTTCCCAATCTTTGTCAACTGTTAACGACATCTCCACCTCGGTGAAATATTCACTATGCCATTCTTCTTCGACTGTTACCGGTGTCTCCAACCTTGGCCCTAAAAATGCTTCCTCCTGCATGTGTACGGGAAGATCGAACCAGTGTTTGGGTCGATTTTTATACTGGATCTCTGCAAAGGGATGTCTGACAGCCTTAACAAAAGGGTAGTCTTTAAGCTTCTTTTCTTGTTCCTTCATGAGGAGCGATGCTGACCACCACTTTTTTAATGCTAATGCAAATTCTTCATCACCTGGCTGCTTCTTGGTTCGCTCATAGCTTTTCACAGGAGTATAGTCGATGCTTGTCATGTTGACTTTTCTGACACTGTTTCTAATGAGAGTGAGGTTTGAATCATTGGACTTTATAGGGGGAAAAAAAAAACATGCCTGCTTTTCAATAAACAAAATGTTATTTGTTCATGTAGTCATCGGATTAAAAAATTACTTTATCGCGTGAGACGTAAAATCAAAATACCTTCGTCTATGAGTGACTGTCGTTGTTTTAAAATTGACCGATTTATTTTTTGAGAACCCGCTAAAACGCAGAAATCAGACAGTTAAAAAATCAATGCATTTGAAAATTTGAATCTCAGAGTCTGGAAGAAGGTCGCATGTTGACTGCTAATTTAATGAGGTTTTTATTACACCCATAACTTTTGAACAATAGGAATTAGCAAGCAACACCTGTCACTCTCATGTAGAAGTTCACGTTTGAAAAGAAAAATCGATTTAATGAGATTTCATTGATTATTAATGACACCCAAACATGCAATTCAGCATTTACCTCAGCACGTGTCTAGGGCAGAGTCAGTCGATAGCATTCATATATATGTCAAACGGTCGGCGAACATTAATATTATTTGTAAATATATTATTTTTTATCTAATAATATCTATCCCAAATTATGTCTTTAAAAACAATATGTACTAATCAACGTAAACATCATTAATTAATTTATTAATATAATAATTATTATAATTAACCCTAATTACACTCATTAATTACATTAATTATGCAACAGTCATTCATTAAAATTAATTACGCAACAGTTATTAATTAAAGTGATTAAAAAAAATTCATTAAGTGGCATCATGTTAATTACCTTACATAACATTTTACTTAAGATGACATCATCCACCCCCTTCACCCCCCCCCTTCACCTCCCCCCATCCCCTCCCCCTTCCGGCAGAACAGGCCTATTTTCCTCATTCCCTACTACTCCCGGCATCGCAGGTTCGTGTAGGAGCATGAACCTAGCATTCGAAAAAGTCGACCTCAATCGAAATGAATCCCCATTGCGATATCAAAGGCAATCGAGTCATGAAGCTTTAGAGGCGGACTGGCCGTATTGTGCACTGAAAATTTTCACGGAGTGTCCCCCATTGGGAGCTTTCTGAGACCCCTAAAATTGATATAGCCCAAATACCCGTTGGTGCATGAAATTTCGTGAAAATGATCCAACCGAAATGAATCTGATTTCACAAACTGTCGATATAACAATATTCTCTCTATGTGGTCTGCCACTGACGGTCCACAGAGGACATTTCGATATACCACGGTCAAGTTAGCTATTGATCGCTCAGATTCATGGAAATGGCGAATTTTAGTCTGAAAAATCTTTATTTTTCTCCCGTTGGGCCGAACTATAGTCGGATCGATGGGTTCAGGGCTCCCCTAGGTGCAACTATTTTATTTTCCCAGAATGAGCGAAGAAGATGACACAAAAATGCCTTCTAAAATGTTCTCTGTGTGGACTACCATCGATCGCTTAGATGCAGGAAAGTAGCGTTATTTCAGCTCAAAAAATCTAAATTGTCCCTGAATCCGTGGCCCTCTTGATGCATTTCCTGTTTGGTTTTCTTGGCCTAGCCCGCCCCCGTGAAGCTTCGCATGGGTCTATTTTTATCAGACCCCTTCTCTAAATACATACAATGCATCGTATGACATAACGGAAGCTTCAGCAAAGGATTTGCCTTTACCAGCAGTCTTAAAAAGTCGAAGACGAACGAGAGACATGTGTTTTGTTCAAATTTGACGGAATGAGGACCTCATTCGACGGTTAAAATGATGATCGTAGTCAGCGTTTGAAGGTTTACAATTTGAGAGCCTGTGCTTGTAAATAAGTAGATGGTCGCAATTTATTTCGGGTGTGGGGGGGGGGTTGATAGAAATATACTCCCTCTTGTAATGATTCCATCATAATTTAAAGAAGCATTTCGCTTGATTTGTGCATTACAACAAGACAAATATATCTTTTCCTGTAAACGTAATAAAATGTTTTTTTATTATCCATTTGGGTCACAACTAATTGCATACACTGATAGGGAATGTTTGATGTTTGGCAGTATTTCCGCAAGTCCATGATGAACAGGGTTATCGTGTGTTATATCCTGCTGACAGTCAGGCTTGTAAATTATTTTTCAAAGATCACCTGTTTTCATTCTGCGTTATTTATGCAATAAAATGAAATAACAGAAATGGTTCCCAATTAGTTAAACACGACAGGTTTTATTTTAACAAACACAAATATTCGGTAAAGGATAACGGGGAAATGAATACTGTTGCATGCCTTGGAGATGTACTTGGAATATTTTCTCACTCGGGACTTGACCAGTCATAGCAGAGACAAATTAGGTTAACCCAATCGGTCATATTCACGACGCCCCCGACTCTACTTGCATTCTACTTGGATAATTGTTTCTCCGTCTATCGACAGGCGGAGACCATTGAATTTTCAATTACACAGCCCAATCTGTTGGATAATTTTATTGCTCGGTTATGCTTCAATAATCGGATCGGCCCGGTGGGAGAAATTTTTCTTTAATTGGGAAAGAGTCGCAATATCTGTGACTGTAGATGTTTGAGAGAGCCAAAACGAAACGCAAAAATTGGAAAACTAGGGTGTCAAAACAGGTGTCATGATGATTTGCCATGCCACCTGTTTCTAATACCCTAGTTCCACAAGCCACATGTTTAATAAGTACGATATAACTCACAACAGACACCAGAAGTGTGTCGGTCGACCAGTGATTGTTTAGAAAGTTTTTGTTACGGACTGAAACAGCATATAGAATAAATAGGTACGAAGGCCGGTTTTAGATTTAAACTGCGAGCAGGATAAAGGTTTTAATCACGAGGCTATACCGAGTGGTTAAAACCCTTATTCTACGTGTGGTTTAAATCCGATTACCGGCCATAGTGCCTATTTGTTTTATTTATTCCATGCTCTTAATTCATAATCGACTTTATCACTTAAAATTGAGAAAAAACGATACTTTCTATCACAAACATATGGGTTTGTTTTGTCTACATCTGCGCCGTTGGGCAGTACTTCCTTGCTTGATTGACAGCTAGACACATCGTCAAATTTTACTGAATTTACCTTGCTTTTTCAGACAAATTATTATTAACAATTCTTAAACTTTTATTTATATATTTAATTGTAGGTATTTTAAAATTAATAAGTCAATGCTCGTAGCAGATGGCACCGCAAAACGTCGTGTGTTTGAATGAAAGATCGCGAAGTGTGAATGTGTCGATGTCGGCAAATTGGATCATGTCAAAAGTCAAGTTGGATGTAGTTCTTACTACAGGTATAAATTTTTGTAATGGAATTCCCATTGAAACCGTTGTAGAAACTTTACACAGGTAGTGGGATTAAAAACTAAAATTTAACATACATACTTTTCACGGGTAGTAACACAGGTGAGCATGGTAGATAGAGACCACTGAATTTTCATTTGCAAACCCCAACCTGTTGAATAATTTTACTGCTCGGTTCTGCTTCAACAAGCTAAACTACAAGGAAATCCTATTGATTTATTTATTGGTGTTTATGGTCACATACTTATGCTCAACGGCTAATCGCGACCGTCAGGGAAATCCTAAACTAGACTGGTGTTGTTTGTTTTCGAGTAGAGACGGAGGAATCGCAATGAGAGTGGAGAGGCACTTATGCCCAAGACGGCATGGACCTATTATGAATTGGCCTGGTAGGAAAACAAAATGAAGAATGGATCCACAGAAATGTCATTTTATGAAATCCTGATGAGTGGAGCGAAAGATATTAAAAGTATGCCTATTGTTGTCCACGATTACGAACATGAAGAAGGATAGTAAATTTTCATCCCTGACCTATCTCGTCATGAAAATTGACTGTCTATAAAGTTATCACCCCTAAAATTATTAGACGGGCGAGGAAGATCCAATTACGAAGCGTGTAATTTTTGAAAAAAAACACATATGACATCAGTAGAAAATAAAGTTAAGTTTTCTTTTGTTACTTTTAATAAACGAAAACAACAGACAGTTCTCGAAGCTGTCTATTGTTTTCGTTTATTGCACGGTACAAAATGAATCTTGGCTTTTACGGCAGGCTAATTAGAAACAATCTACTAACCGTCGACTTTGGCGCTTTGTTTCGCGAATGCGTTTTTACAGTAATTTGTAGTTTTTTTTTATTCGGCTCAGGATAAAAACGAGCAAATCTCATCTCCTAGACTTTCATGTTAATGGGTAGGATTATTTATTTATTTATTGATGTTTAATGTCATACACTTATGCACAATGGCTAATCATGACCGTGGCAGTTTTACAGGCGGAGGAAGCCGGAGTACCCGGAGAGAACCACCGAGCAACGACGAGCAGCTGCCAACTCTCCAACATCGTAACTCCGCACTGCAGCACAGGCAGGGTTAGATTGGTTGAAGCCATGCGCACCATCGACGTGTAGTACGCCTTAGTACACGGCATCGTCGTGCCCCCATGTGGACAATCGGGGTTAAGTGCCTTGCCCAAGGACACAACGCAGAAGTTCGAATTGATCGCTCAGACGGTCACCCATCCAATGATCAACCGGGCTCGACTTTGCTTAATTTCGGTGATCTGACGAGAACCGGTTACCGCAACGCCACCGCGCCCCAATGGGAAGGATAGTGTATTTATTATATGACACGATGCGCACACTGTTGATATAATGAACACAAATAAGTTACAGAACATCGTGAAAGCTTTTTTTTAAATGGGTTTGAACAAATAATGAGAGTTAAACATTGAAACTGATGCGGAAAAAGTGTTTATGCCATGCTCGCCTATGCTACTATCTGTGAAAAGCCTGTATGTTAATTTGTTTAGCTTTTAACCCCACTACCGATGTGAAGGGTCCACTGAGGTTAAAAAAATGTCCACCTAGTACAGGAAGTTCATCTAAGTTCACCTTTGAAATGACGCAATTTGCTAACTTAGATACATTCACACTTTTTGATGGTTCATTCAAACATACGATGTTTTGCGGTACTATCTACTATGCGCAATGATTTATTAATTTTATAATACCTACAATTAAATATTTAAAATGAAATTTAAGAATTGTTAATAATAATTTGACTGAAAAAGCAAGGCAAATTCAACCAAGTTTGACGATATGTCTAGCTGTCAATCAAGCATTCACCTGCAGCCGGTAGTACTGCACACCCGCGCAGATGTGAACAAAACAAACCCGTGTGTTTGCGATAGGAAGTATCGTTTTCTCTCCATTTTAAGTGACAAAGTCGATTATTTATTAAGAACATGGTATAAATAAAACAAATAGGTACAAGGGCCGGTAATCGGAGAATAAGGGTTTTAACCACTCGGCATGCTGAGTGGTTAAAACCTTTACCCTACTGGTGTTTAAATCGGATTACTGGCCCTAGTACCTATTTATTCTATATATACTATTCAAAAAAGTAGGGGATATCCAGACTGATGTTAATATTTTCGGAAAATGGTATTGATACGCGTGATTGGACACATCAATATGTTACCAAGTTCAGTGTGGATGGTGAATATCACCGGCCCACGAAAATTTTGTGCCTGTTTTTCGCTCAAGCGCCCCGTTAATGTCTATGGGGTACGTTTTGAAATATTAATTTGTACTGGACGGGCTTTTCGGAGGTGTCATCGTTCTTTTCTTGGTATAAACTCGTTCATCAATAGTTTCTGATCGAAACGTAACTTTTGCGATATGCAAAAACTGACACGTGACGATTGTTTACGTGCTGTTGGCATGTTGGAAGCTGGCAACAGACAGACTGCAGTGGCTCAAATTGTCAATGTTACTCATTCGGTGATTAGCAGGGCGTTATTGGCGTGGAGCACGACAGCGCTGGGACAATCGTCGGTGGAGCAATGTCATGTTTTCCGATGAATCGAGGTTCACACTCGACTTCCACGACTGCCGAAACAGAGTGAGACGGCGGCGGAACGGACGATACCATGACGTAACCGTTAGGCAGCACAATCGTTTTGGTGGTGGTGGCATAACCATGACAAGCAGAGCAGCATTACATGTCATCTAAGGGCGTGTCACAGGGCAGTACTACCGTGACAACATGTTAGCAGCTCATGTGGTGCCATTTGCGCGACGTCACGACCGTCGATTCATTTTCCAATATGGCATTGCAAGAGCACACAGCGTCCGTGTCGCTACATAGTTTCTCCTGGAGCAGAACATCACTACACTGCCTTGGCCAGCACTAAGTCCAGACCTTTCACCAATCGAGCACGTCTGGGATATGCTTGGCAGGCGCCCACGACAACGCCAACAGCCTCCTATCAATATCAAAGAACCCACCACTGCACTGCAGGAAGAATGGAATAACATCAGTCAAGCTGACATTAGACGTTTGGTGAGGAGTATGCTACGTCGGATCCGCGCTAGTCTCGCGAACCGAGGAGGATTTACAAGGCATTGATGTCTTGGACTGAATGTGGTAAATTCTCTGACTGACCGTCCATGTCTTCTACGGCTCAGTACGTGGAGGTTGTGTTTGTCAGACACCCAACTATCGCTGAAATCATTCACCAGCTTTCACAGCGCAATGCCTCAACTTCAACTGTCTTTTTGATGAAAATATAAATACATTTCTTCATATATCTCACTTTTATCAAATATCCCCTACTTTTTTTAATAGTATAAAAAGCCAACTTCTGTACTTTTAACCTACTCTACAGGAAAGTGCCCGAAGTTTATGAAATATTGCGCATCTCGATCATACAGCTGCGCTAGCATTTCGAAATTTCAATTTTTATATGAAACTCCCATAATAATAATAATAATAATAATAATAATAATAATAATAATAATAATAATAATAATAATAATAATAATAATAATAACAATAATTTTTAAAGCCTAGAATCCACACACGGTGCTCAATGGCTGTACAATAATTGCATGCATACATAGACACACATACACGTACATTCTCTCCCAGAAACATTGATACATGGATCTCTGTTATCATTTATTTGTGCCCAACGTCACATCGGCAACCAAGGCTATATCGTGGTGATAAAAGGGTACGGAATTAAAACAAAACAAAACAAACTACAACTTTACCAAAACAAGTATGTGAGTGTGACTTGACGAGTAACAAGGCAATCCTCACTGACTCAGTCACACTCACACATCTGGCAATATCAGTTTATGACCAAAATTAAAAGACCACTGAAGGAAATGCCTTACGAAAAATGTAGGTTTTAGTACCAGACTTGAATGATTCTCCTCGGTGGTTTGTGGATGGTAAGCAGATCGGACAGGTAGGATGGTGCAGATCCTCAGAAACCCTTAAACACCAAAAGGACAATTTTAAATTGAATTCTTAGCTTAACGGGTAGCCAATCTAACTCAGAGATTACTGTTGTTATATGGCATACCTTTAGTGTTCACTTTCCTTAAAGCTTTACAAACTTATAGGGAGCTAACCATCCTGTAAATCTCTTCCAATGAGGAAAATTGTCAGCCATGCATCAGAAGTGTATTAGTTTGATTTCGATGGCGTCATAAAATGTAAGGAATCCCGCTGTGTCGAAACACTTCCGATAGAAGGATGGTTAATGGTCATTTTATCGCAACACTCGCATTGCGTCCACTGTGTAAAAGTCTCGACTGGTCTGTACCTGGGAACTGTAAAAAAAATTCGCCTTCGGATCCTTGGAGTGAGCATTCAGAACTTTAATAAACAATGTAGATGTCTTCGTGAATAAGATGCAGACTCAAATGCACACTGATCTAGGTATACGCAGGGGTATCGAAAGCAAGTTTTGGGGACCGAGGTGGCGGTAGCAGAGACGGCAAAATATAATGGGGCACCAGGTTGAGTTTAAGGACATAGATTTGTGCTACCTCAAGACTACCCTCACCCCCATTCCATTCCTTGAGTTATTAAGCTGACTGAGGCTTCAGTAATAATTTCATCCCAGATCCCAATGATTAGTGCCCCCACCCCCGCCCCCACAATGGGAATGAAAAAAGACCTTACTAATCGCTTCAGCCAGTATAATATCACTGAAAATCCCTCGGCGCAGTCTATGTTGTTTTTTTTTTTTTGGGGAGGGGGTGGTTTACTGGGGGTGGGGGGGGGGGGTTGTAGGGGGAGGGTGTGTTTCGTCTGTTTTTCTCCTTGTTTAAGCATTGGTCTCTTTCATTAACATTGAACCTTAATGCCGAGTTATCAGTTATTTTTTGTATATCAAAACCGATATTCTCTGTCTAACGTTCGCACAAAGCAGTCCAAGGATGGGACATGCTCTCTTGTGAATAGGTTTCCGGTGCACCTGGATACCGGCTCAAATTGGCCTTATGTTATTTTTCACGCTTCAAACCGTTACATATCAACACCACAATGAGAGACAAGTGAACTCATGAAGACGAGTATATGGAGGGAGCCAATTATAGGTTGAGAAAACCAAAAATCAACGCAAATAGAAGATGATACTTGGAAAAAAATTCTTGAATAACTATATTTTCGTTTTCATCCCAAAAACATAGGTTGTGGTTCCTCATTGGAACGAGTTTGACGAGGGGTCATAAACTACTTTTGAGACAAAAATGACAAAATGTGACTAGCATTTTTGTGTACACAGAGTCAGCCTTTTATCATTACGTTAGGTATAAATGGCTCAATTGTTTTGGGGAAATGGGTTTAATCGGGATTAGCCGCTGTATTGGGGAGTTGAAAATAGGGTTGGGCGGTTTTTCGGTTTTCCGGTTCGGTTCCGGTTTTTGCGGAAAACCGAACCGCAAGGCCCAGCAAAAATCGATACAATACACTCTGGAAGGCTGAATTTACACGGTTTAAAAACTTTTTCAACGAATTCAAATTCACCAAAGTGAAAAACTTCTCCATGTGTGACATGGTTTATAAACAACGATTCGGAAATAGACTCGGTCTACTTATAGTTTTGCTGTGACGTTTGTTTCGCTGTTTGGTTCAAAACCTAAGGCTCAGTGTGGGGTTTAAACTTCGTCGCTGGATTCTTAATGTGGGATCATATTTTTTATCTCGGCATTATTTCTGTGTTAGGAGGCGAGACAAAATCGTTATCTCGGGCAACATCCAGGGTGTTGGGCCTCACGGTTGAAAACCGACATCCAGCTATAAATCTCCATGTACCCTGGATGTTGCCCGAGATAACTTATAATCCTGACACAAAGGAGGCGAAATGAAGGGGGAATAAACTATTTTTTGTTGGCAATTGCAACAGAAAAACATTTTTTCCCCTTCCACACTTCATTTGACCTGGCCACGGCCCTGACTGGGCAGTATACTGAAAATACCGTTCCGGATGGGTATTAGACCCGTTATCGCTTCAGTACCCATTAATAATAACACTTTGGCCAGCCGCTGATTTGTCACGGTTCTCGGACGAGAAGGCCGTGGTTACCCCTGTACTCCCAACTCCCTCCCTATTCCCACGCTTTTCCTCTCCTCCCAACACTCGGAGACGAACTGCTTGATGATATCCCTTGTCCCATTCTTCCCAATCTCTCCGATTAGCATATTAACCCTCTCCTTTGAGTCTCCCCATAACCACATGTCCTTCATTCTCCCATCCCACTTCCCCATTATACTCCCAGTGAATCTCATTCTTTTAGGCTGATACTTTGGGCATTCTAGAAGAAAGTGTTCCAGGGTCTCCACCATGTCCAAGTTACACATCTGGCACTCCCTTTCACCGTCTTTCCCAATTCTTCCTCTCAGCTCCAGGGATCGCGACCTCAGCTTGAACAACAGTGACCCCCCCCCAAAGGTGCCATCAAGGTACTCTTCAAAACCTGGCTTCTCTTTATCACGCAGGCCACCCAAAGACCTCTTTGATTTGACCCCCTCTCGCCAATTACGGTTACAATCCTCCATGACCCTTTCTCTGACGATTTTTTTACCCTGGTTTGCCCCAACGTCCAGGTCCGAGATCTCCAATGAGTAGTTCTCTACTAGCTCCCTCACTTGGACCATCCACCCCGTTTTGATATTTGAGTTGAAAATTCTCAGGAACATTGCTTTACACCATCGGCTGTTGGGGAGATTTACCAAATAATTAAGATAACCGAGCTTCAACAGGTCTATCCTGTCCTTGATCCTCATCCACCCAAGCTCATCCCTGATTGCGTCTAGCGCTGCGGCATTACTCGACCCCGTTATCCATCGGCCTGCATCGTTCTGTAGGATTTCCAAGCTCCTTACGGCCGTCTGGTTTAGGGGTACCACTTCCGTACCGTATGTTATACTTGGCAGCCCCACCATTTCCCAAATGGTTTTCCCCACGAAAACCTTATTGATTATTACTATACAGATATCGAGTTAAATCATCCCCAAAAAGCTGTTACCGACAAGTCCAAATTTGTAATACCGACCATTTGTGTTTGTGGGATCTTATTTCGGCTGACACATATTTTCGAGTTCAGTTATACCCTTCAATGGAACAGGCACGACGATCTTATTCCGTTAAAAAGGTATCAAAATGTGATATGGAAGAAAGAAATTAAACAAAAATAGATACCAAAACGACCCAAAAATTCTCAAGACGTTTCTGTATCGCGACCTGGATGATTTTGGCAGAGTTGTATTAACCAATTACCTGACATGAAAAGCAGACGACACTTCCAAACAAAATTCTTGAATAACTATTTTTTTTCATTTTTTGTCTCAAAAACATAGGTTATGACCCTCATTGGTACGAGCTCGATGGGCTCGTTCCAATGAGTGGTCATAACCTATGTTTTGGAAACAAAGAATGAAAGAAATAATAAAAATTAATTGGCGATTTTTGTGAATAGCGCTGGCCGGTTTTGGCCGTTACGTTGGGTGAAGGGTTAAAGTGTTAATCAGGCAGTTGATTTTATATTCTCAATTACGATCCTGAACATAATGACGGACATGCATCGATAAAAATATGATATTATCTTTTCATCAAGAGGGAAGCTTCGATACTTCAGGACTTTACAGGTAAATTTTGTCAAGTAGATACCATTAAGGACAAATTACACGGGAAGCTTCCCATGTGATTATCTCGTTTCACCCTTCCAACTTTTAAAGTTCTCAGCCGAGCAAAAGAAGTGTGCCAGCTTCTCCGAAATACCTAGATGGGTCTTGCGAGAGGAGGAGGGGGGGGGGGGGGGGTCAGTGTTGATCTAACTGATATAACAGTCCCTGAAGTTAAAGGAGGGAGTGAATCGCGAAAGATGAGAAAAGAGGGTGCCAAATGGGCAGCTAAGAAGTAACGGAGGCCATGTTACATTTCATTTTAGAATGCCCCAAATACTTGCCTAGAAAAATCAGACTCCTTGAGAAACTAATGAAATAGCGAGATAAAAACACACCAGATAAGTGAAAGAGGGCTAACATGAGGGAAATGGTCATTGTTATAATTGGGAATTGGAGAGATTGAGAAAGCGTCAATGGGGTATTTATAAAACAGTTTGTGTCTCAATGCTGGGAGGTCAGTAGGAAAAGTGAGCGAGGAAGTACTCGATGGGGAGCGGGGTTGATGTTGGCTTCCTCGTTGGGGGACCTTGGCAAATCAGTGGAGGTCCCAAGTATTATTAAATTATCATGTAATTAATTAAATATGAAGGAAACTGTACACACGAGCCATTTCACAAGTCAGTTTGAGTGGATAAGTTATTCCTCCGGGCTGTAAGTAGAACCCCGCGAATCTCAAACTTCCAATCAAATCGAATCCCAAATCGAATCACACAGGTGATATTAATCGAATCTTTGCTCTACTTAAGTCTCAAATTCGAAACCTCCTTGAAGACCCGATGATAGAAAAGCGTTCAAGAGAAGACTCTTGGTAGAGTTTTGAGAATACATGTCACAAATTTCTTGATCGGCAGGACTAGCATGGACAGGGGCGATTTCGAATCGAATTTTGAAGTTTCGCAGACCCATTGTCACAAGATTGAAATATAACAAAGCCGTGGGCATCACCGATTGTTTGACTTCATAAAGTACTTCAGACGTGTGATTCGTCAATTGCCATTTGACAATTTAACCCTTTACCTAACATAAAAAGCAGAGGACACTTGCAAACAAAATTCTTAAATTACTACTTTTTTTTCATTTTTTTTGTCTCAAAAACATAGGTTATGACCCCCCATTGGAACGAGCTCGATGAGTTCGTTCCAAAGAGGGGTCATAACCAATGTTTTTTAGAGAAAAAATGAAAATATAATGACAATTAATTGGCGTTTTTTTGTGAATAGCGCTGGCCAGTTTTGACCGTTACACTGATTAAAGGATTAACAGCTTTGGCTTGACCCACCCCAGACCACGGAAATTAATGCCTTGCGCGCACCAAAGAGTATCGAATACAGAAAATTAACACACGCCACCGCCGATAATTTCAGAAGTTTTCTCTCGCTTCTGTCGGTTACTTTAAGTGCTCTTAAATGAAGCTTAGGTAAGGTTTATAATGTGTGCAAAATAATTAATTCAAGAATAAAAATACAATGTGATATTATCACTCAATAAGCAAGTTGGCTTCAAAGAGAAACAACACGGTTGGCAGCATCTTGGTTCTAAAATAGGCTATTAATGAATATAAATCAACAAAAAAGTTCTTTTGTAAAATGTGTGGGCTCAAAAATGCTGACGATCGTGTATGCCGTATATTTCTGGAACGTATTCAAGTCCGTGGATCCTAAATATCATCTCACTTCTAAATGGTATAAGGCATGTGCGATTTTATAAGTTATCTCCGTCAACATGTATGGTATATGGAGATTTAATACCTGGATGTCGGTTTTTAAACACTGAGCCACAGGCGAGGTGTTTAAAAGAGACATCCAGGTATTAAATCTCCATTTACCATACATGTTGCGGGAGATAACGTTGTTGCCCCGTTTGAAACACAATAGAAACATAGTGTAAAAAATTGTGAACGCATTTCTTCCTCTCTGCAATCAGTGGGACGAAATTCGTGTTTGAATGTTTTGTTTTTACAAACGCAGAAGACAACAGATAGAGTTATATCTCTAGGGTCGTTAAGGTAACGTGTAAACAGTATTTTGCTCACATATCATCCCCCGAGTTCCAATGTGTTCTATGTGCCTACTGGCAAATAGAACACATTGGAACTCAGGGGACGATATTTGCTCTTATTTATTTTTCTCAAGTTTTCTTCGTTTAATTATTCGCCTATTTAATTTATAACAGCAAAATATGATCGAATTGTCAGAAATCAGATGATATGTGTGACTATTTTCATGTTTTTTGATTTGATGTTTATATCGAGGCGAGCAAAGGCGGAAAGCTTTCATTTAAACCATATACCCCCGATGTTTCGCATACGCTTTTACTCTGGATGCTGCACGCTCTCATATACCTCGGATGTTGGTTGCACCCTTTGCCATGGCTATTTGTCCAAGGCATTCTGATCATTTAAAAGACAGAATTTATCGGGATATAGGGACAAATGAATTGGTCACATACTTGCCGCCTCACACTTTGTTTCAACATGATGACATACACTATATTCAACAAGGACGTTGAATATCACACCAGTTTGTCAAATTTTGATTTTATAACCAAAATATTGATTATCGTTGATTGAAACGAACGATGAATCTGTGCAGCACAAACGAAAACATGGCGAGCAATGGCAACGGAAGCGGGGGTGGGCAAATGAGGATGCTGCACCCTTGCACTGAGGACAGGCACTGAGATTAGATAAGTTTATTCAGCAAAGGCACCAAGGACAGGCAGATTGCATGATATACATAACAATAATAATAAACGTGGAGATAATACATGAATATATTTTGATACGTAATGATAGTATTAACTGTTGTCGTACACTTCACCCCGATTGCCTACATGGGGGGGGGGGGGGGGACGATGACGCTGTGTACTGGGGCGTACTGCACGTCGATGGTGCGCATGTCTTCAACCAATCTAACCCAGCCTGTGCTGCGGTGCAGAGTTCAGAGTTACGATGTTGGAGAGCTGACAGCTGCTCGTCGTTGCTCGGTGGTTCTCTCCGGGTACTCCGGCTTCCTCCACCCGTAAAACTCTCACGGTCACGATTAGCCATTGTGCATAAGTATGTGACCTTAAACACCAATAAATAAATAATAATAACTGTTGTCGTAGTATGTCATATTTAGAATTAACCGTTGCGGCAACCATTACTGCTGGTGGGGCTTCAGCTCGCGTTGTTTAAAGAAAAGCAGGATCATATTGCAGATGATGTTACACAGCTTGGGTTCATTATTTGGGTTGAAGTATATGAATTTGTCCTCGACGTTCATCACAAAGAAGTTCTAATTTTCAAGCTCTAATTTGTGAAAAACGTTATTCCGGATAAACCCAAATTCCATCACGAAATTCAGTTCAGTTTCAACCGCTCCCGAGTCACATGATCTGCAAAATCTTTCATCTTTGGGAGTCGGAGGCTGCATATGTCTGCCCTTTTCGATCATTAAACAATGATTACTGATACGTAATCGAGTAAACATAATTTTTGCTTCGGGCGATGCGGTGTTTATCAAGAACTTTTCTAGGTTGTAAGCTTTCTTGAATTGTCTGTACAATCTCAGTTTAGTTGATCCCCTTTTCTTATTATCATCATGAATGTTAGTATAAAAGGCGTCGCGGTGAAGATTTTGTAGTTTCTCTTTAACTTTATTATAGTCATGTGGATGGAGTATTGGGTTGTTATTAGCAAGAACAACCCGATATTTCAGCCACATAGAATCTGGCTGTAAATATTTTTCGGTTCTAACCGAGCATCCAGTAATAATTTACATGACGGAGATCGAAGTAATTTTGTCATAAATTTTACAAGTTGAATATTTGCGTCAACATATAATGGATATTGTTTAAGTTCAGCTCTAACTGCCTGGTTGGGAGATTTACTGTTTTCGCCAAGTATAAACTTGTAGAACTGAAGTTGTACACGTTCACGTGGGGTGGTATCAAAATTGATTTAATTTATCTCAGAAGCCCAAAGTTCACTTCTGTGCATAAGGGTGGGTCTTATTATAGAATCGAACAATTTTAAGAAGAATCCAATAGAGGGCGACCACTTCTTCTGAAAGGTATTAAATAAGCTATGTAAAACCTTTAACCCCATTCAGCCTAAGCTCCCGTTGGGCGATTTGTAATTTACCATTGGATGAGAAAACAAGTCCAATGTACGTATATTCGGGAGTGTGACGATTGTTTGTGTGTCGATTTGGAATTTAGGAAGAATAGAGTTTTTTTCGAGAACTGAATAGGATGACCTTTGTTTTATCAACATTAACGATAAGTTTATTTCAATGAACATTTTTAAAAAGTGTCGGCGAGACGACACAGCCTTGCCTTACGACGGTGGTCGATAACCGGGGTGGTCCTATGCCCTGGATGGTTTTTACGTAGTAGTAACTTGACTGGTACATAAATTGCAAAACTTGAAATATATTATTGCATACACCTAAATGTTCCAGTTTTCTTTCAAACAGACAAGGGCCCATTTACTGTCTCGAATGTCTTCTTAAAATCAATAAACACCGCACACAACGTCTATTTCCACACCTTGTATTTGTTGATGAACGTTTTAAGAATAAAAGCACTATCAATTGTACTTCGTCCCGCCCTGAATTGTTCTCGCGTATAAGATTGTTGTCTTCTAGAAAAGCATTATTCCTCTAGTTTATCACCTTTTTGAATAATTTACCTAACGCGCCACTCACAGCAATAGCTCTATAATTGGTTGGATCGCGACGGTCCCCCTTTTGTATATTGTTGTCAAAACATAATTTGCTCCAATCCACAGGGTAGTCAATGTTGTCATCGCCTACATCTTTTTTAGTTTTAAGTTTCTTTATGGAGTTGAGTATTTCGGTGGCCGTGATTGAATCGTTCATTTAGAGGATATTGGGCTTGAACCACCCCACTGAACTTGTTCTTATGAACGATGCGTTTTGTGGTTGACACAAAAGAGTACTGAAGTAATCAACAGCCCGATCTGGATCTTGGTGATTTACCTCAGCATTATTTGCGCGCAAAGTTCTAATAGCCTGCCAGCATGCTTTCGGATCAGTTGTCGTTAAACTGTCGAATTTATCACACAATTCCTTGAAGTAAAGTCTTGACTTTTTTCTTGTTACTTTTTTGTACGCCTTTTTGGCAGAGAAGAAATTTTGGATGAGAGAAGTGTCAAGCGGATTTTGGTTGAGAGAAGTCAAGGCACGTTTCAATGTAAATTTCAGGTCCTTGCATTCCTGATCAGACCATTTCCGTTTAGGTCTCTTTTTCTTAGGGGAATGGGAAATTCGTTTTGTTGCGTATGTGTTTACTTCGCGAAAGTCCCAAACCACGTTTTCTGTACCATCTTTGTTATTTGTGTATGGCTTCAGCATGAATCACTGTGTTTTAATTTGCAGATCGCAATTACAGATTGCGTGTCAAGCCTTTCCTGAGCTATCGCGTTGCCACCTTTGCCTGAATAATGGTATTACATAAACATAGTTAGTATTCACCCTTTTACTGATACTACCTGTGTATTTTAATTAACCCTCTGAACCCTAGCGGCCGTTTTTCCTGCCAGCAACATGATACGTCATAACGGCATTAAATAGGATGGCTGTTCAGTAAATGTGTGGGGTAGACCAATCAATATTTTCAACATGCAGCCCTGAGCTGCACGTTGAAAATATTGATTGGTCTATCCCAAATAATGAATATGGACTCTTCTAATTGCTGCCATTGATTGGCATGAAAATACCACTAGAGTTCAAAGGATTAAGTGTAGTTGACAGTGGTCTGAATATTCGGTTGGCGATTTCATACAAACGCAGTCGACATCCGAAAAATGCTTATCTGATATCATAATGTAGTCTACAACACTGGCATCATTATACTGATTACTTGTAAAGTTACCCATATAATCCCCTGGAATTCTGTCATTAATTATTCTCATTTTGGTAGCCCGACACATGGCAGGAAGTTGTTTTCCATTCGTGTTTGTTCGTTTATCTAGGCTTTGGCGTTTTCATATTGATCAATTGTATAGGAGTCAGGGAGGGGGGGGGGGTGCTTGTCACTGTCATCTGTAATATAATCCAGCAGTTCTCCAGTGCGTGAATTACAATCTCCTCCCATAATGATTAAATCATTTTACCCACCCTGCTACAGTGTTTGCTAGAGGTTTTCGTACACAAAATCCAGGTTTTCTCGTGATTGCCAAAATGTTGAGTTTGATGAAGGAATATAAACTGAGACAAAAACAACTGTTATTCATTTTAAACATTTTCCCATCAAATTCTACTCACAACAGTAGATCATCGATGGAATCAGATTTTTAAAAGAATGGTTTATATTTATCAAGATAGTAAAACGCAACACCGCCTCGGTCAGACTTGGTACTGTTGCGGCACATATCTAGACATGTCTTACCCGGCAATTTGATGTCAGTTGTTTTACAACGCCAAGATTCGGGTAAGGATATAAATTTAGTTGTTTAGTTTAAACATATTTTATTTGTCACCAACAAGTGCTCAGCACTTTAAAAACGTCCTCTCCTTTGTATACGATTAGCAAGTAAATGCAGCATTTTTTCAATATATACACATCATAATAAACAATACGCTATTCAAAATTGCAATGGTGTTAAGATGGTAGATATTCAGCGAAAGAAAAGAGAAAGAAGGAAAGGGGGGGGGGGGGGCGGGGGGGACTGATACCATGTACTCATCACACAAATATCAAACTGTCTCCAGCCAACTCACCAGGCCACAACGCTCCAGAAGAGCCCCATCACTGCAAGGTGCATGCAGTGTTTTATCTTCACAAAATAGTAGGTAAGCTACGTCAAACGATATATCGTCATCTGACAACCACAATGCTCTCTCTTTCACTGGAAGATAGAACCGTATGGTTCTCACGTGACAATAGTATATACGTAGCACTAATATATATGATCAGTTTCAACATATGTAGCTATTGCATAAACACGGTACGGGATAGTCAAGTTCCTCCAATCGTAGTTAACACCTTGCCCATCAAGAAACGCAGAGGTGACCTGCAAATAAACCTCTTGAATAGCTATCCCTTTTCCATCCTCTGTGCCAAAACACAGCTCATGACTCCTCATTGGAACGAGCAGTTGTTTAACAGGGATATAAATTCCTGGACGTTCCAGGCTGTGTAGGCTATTTTGTTTTTACTTTCTCTTAAGTTTCCTACACACATACACTTAATAGAAAAAAGAATTGCACTGTCGTGCATTAATTAAAGGCTATAGGAACCTCTAAATGAGGTATTCCATTGAGCACTAGAACCTCTAAATGAGGTATTCCATTGAGAACTAGATGATAATTAGGTTATTTCTAGGTTAACACTTTTAACCCTGGCGGCCCTTTTTTTCCGACCAAGAACATGATACGTCATAATTTCATTAAATAGGATGGATGCTAAGTGCACGTGAGTAGGTAATAAAGGCCGATCTACGACCACTTGTACATGTACGTGTACAACATACGCACACGATGCGTTCACCAACGTGGAATTCAGTGTTAAATCACACGCTTGTTCACAAAAACTGTACATGGCCTTGAATCCCCCCCCCCCCCCCCCCCCCATGTACAGTTGTGACTCCTAGATCGCACTTTAAACGTTCAAATACTCGTGGTGAACGCGTGGTGAACGCGCGTTTTTAAAAAAAGGGTGAAATTGTACATCTTCGCTTGTATCTTGTACGTAATTTTTTGTCGACGTTCCCATCGCAGATCAGACCGTCGATCCATCGTCGGCGAATGCGAGCAAAAACAAAAAAATTCTGGGTCATCATCAAAAACAGTTTTGGGAACTCTAGACCAGCGGTCCAGAACCCGCAATTGTGTTGAGACAGATGGTCCAGAACTCTCCCTTGTTTTTGAGGAGGTGGGTTTTTTCCCATTTATGACATTATTAGGGAAATTCCCCCACTATGAGAAATTCCCCCAAACTCAGCTGATCGAGCGATCGGATCGCTCGATTCTCGTAAAAACTCGATCTGAACGAAGAGTGTTGTTGTCGTCGGTGTGTTGGAAATTCGCGAGCCCGCTGTCACGTTTTTGATTGATATAAATATAGGGGAGAAAAAAAAATATAAATAAATAGTTATTTAGAAAATTAAATATATCAAATCGAATAGATAATAAAAAAAAAAATACGTAAATCATGAGCGATTCTCAGACTATTAGAGCGAGGTTTCTTTTAAACATGCTGATGAGAGCATACGCAATCTGCGTGAACGAACAACTACGTCCCATCTTGTTAGAACGATGCGTCGGATGTCGGGATCATCTAGACTTCGATCACGAGAATCATTCGTGTCTGACGATGGAAAGGGAAGATATGGTCGTCATGTATTTCGAACCGGCGTTCGAACGCGTTAAATTCTACGATGTGATCACGTTTTGGAAGAGATTAGTCTTCTGTAAGAATCGAGACAGGCCCACAGATTCGGAAGAAGTGAAATTGGCGCGTAGAAGTTTGACTTTAGAAGACAAGGGATGCATCAAGAAATTATTGCTGAACGAAGCATACGTCTAAGTTTTTTTTCGTTGATATAAAAATAAGGGAGAGTAGAAAATAAAAAAAAATAAATACACACATAAATTTTTTTTATCTAATATTAGAAAGAAAGAAAAAAAAAACACAAAATGAGAACCAGAAATAAATTGTATCCGACGTTAGTGGACGACGAGGACGAGAAGCCGAACGGCGTTTTGCCGACGGCGCCGTTGCTAGAAGAAAGAGAAAGAGGAGAGAGGTATCGCATCGATCAAATCAGTAGAATCCAATTGTATCTGACTCGAGAGAGAGATTCTCCTCGTTCCCTCAAGAAGAAGTATTCGCGTTTCGTGAAATTCGTCAACGCGATCGACACGACACTCATCACGATTTCCATGGGTTTACACGCGGCCGGCATCGGATTGTTGTCGACCGCGGTCGGCATTCCGATCGTGTTGACCGTAGAAGGAGTGGCTCTCGCCGCCGGATTGTTTAGCACGCTCGGAAACTTTTTGAGTAGGAAATTATATCTGAAGGCGAGGAAACACGACAAGATCCGCGTCTTGGCCGACTCCAAGATCGACACGATATCCGAAATGATCTCTATGGTGTTGAAAGACGGTAGGATATCGGACGGAGAATACTTCGCGATATTGAGCGAGAAAACGAAATACGATGCCATGAAAGAAGCCGTGAGAATCAAGACTCGTCAGATCATCAAGGAAGAGATGAAGGATTCTCTCGTGGAAAAGGGGAGGAAAGAGGCCAGGGAGGAATTCAGTAAGATGATAGAACTCAAGAGCAGCGATTGAAAAAAAATATATATATATATATAATAAGAACAGAATTTAAAAAAAAAAAAATTAAATTTATATATAAAATAAAAAAAACGAAATTAATTTAAATAACTCTTCAAAAAATGTATTGCGTAAAGTGTAAGAGAGTTACCGAGACGAGTAATTCTAGAGAAGTGCGAACTAAAAACGATAGACGGATGCTTCGCGGAATTTGCGACATGTGTGGTTCTGTCAAGACGCGATTCGTCAAACAAAAGAACGCGAGCAAAGGTAAAGGCATCGTGAATAAAATGATCAACAATCTACCTTTCGAAATGCATCTGCCCGGTCACAGTTTCACGGGACCCGGAACGAAATTGAACAAGAGACTCAACGCCGATCTAACACCCAAATCTTGAAGCAAACCTGTGAATAGGGTGGACGCGGCCGCGTATGATCACGATCTGTGCTATGCCGGACATCCCGACACCAAGACTCGCAACGACGTCTGCGACAAAAACATGTTGGGGAGATTGAGAGGCATATCGAATCCGACCAGGAGAGAGAAGATGGAACGTTCGCTGGTCGGCAATCTGATCGGTGCGAAACGTCGATTCGGATGGGGCGTTCAAAAAAAAAAGCGCATCTGAAAAGAAGAAGAAACGATTATTGACGAGCTAATTGGCCGAGGAGTTACACAAACCCATAGTGTGTAAATTTCGAAAGAGAAGGGTGTTCATGAAGGGTCTGGATGACATTTGGTCTGCCGACTTGGTCGACATGAGATCGTTTTCGAGGTGGAACGAGGGCGTCAAATATCTATTGACGGTCATCGACGTGTTTTCCAAATACGGTTGGATCAGATCTTTGAAGAATAAATCGGGACCTTGCGTCGCCGAGGCTCTGAAGAGCGTGTTCGACTCGTCTTCTCGAAAACCGAGTAAATTGTGGGTGGATAAGGGAAGGAATTCTACAACAAGCACGTTCGTCGATTGGTAGACCTCTACTCGATCGAAAACCAAGAGAAAGCCAGCGTGGTGGAACGTTGGAATCGAACGATGAAGGAGAAGATGTACAGATACTTCACGGCGAATTCGACCAAGAAATACATATACGCTCTGAACGGTCTGGTCAAAGATTACAACAACACGCAACACAGATCGATCAAGATGACTCCCGCGGAAGCTAGCGATCCTCGAAACGAAAAACGGGTCTACGCGAATCTATATCCCGAGAGATCTAAGATCAGGAAGAAGTCTAGAACGCCGAAATTTGCGGTCGGCGATCGAGTGAGAATCTATGCTTATAAGAAGCACTTCGAAAAGGGTTATACTCCTCGATGGACCTCGGAAATTTTCGTGATCATCAAAATATTTCACACCGATCCGGTGACTTACGAAATCGAAGCTTTGGATGGAGAAGAGATCATCGGAAAGTTTTACGAACAACAATTACAGAAGACGAAGTTTTGATGAAGAACACAAATTTTTTTTTTATTTACTCTCTTTAACATTTTCTTGTTTACACACATATATATAAGAGAGAAAAAAAATAATAATAAAAAATAATTAAAAACTATTTTTTAGATAAAGAAAGCAAGTTAATTAATAAACAAAAAAAACTAAAAATCCTTTAAAATGACAAATATACTAGATATAACACAAAGCATAGTGAAAGATGAAAGTATTCAAGAATATGAGGTTCACGAATATGAACCGGTAACCGGAACGAGTTTGAACAATGCGGGAGAGATAAGAATCAACGTCGAAACTCAAGATCTATTCGTACATCCTAGCGAGAGTAACATAGTGGTGCAGGGACGTCTCACCAAGGAAGATGGGAGCGACTACGCCGACGACGACACGGTTACTCTTGCCAATAATGGCATCATGCATCTATTCAGTAACATAAAATACATGCTATCCGGACAAGAGATATAATCTGTTTTTCATCCCGGCCAGGCCACCACGATGTTCGGACTCTTGACGTATCCTGATGATTTTTCGAAATCCAGAGGACTTAATCAGTTGTGGGTGAAAGACACCGTCGGCCCTGCTAGCGCATGCGCCGCCGCGTTATTCGACTACGTCGTCAAGACGTCCAGACCTAAAGGAACGTTTTCGTTCAGGATACCTTTGAAACACATCTTCGGATTCGTGGACGATTACAACAAGATCATGTATGGATTCAAACACAATCTGACGTTGATTCGAAAAGGAAACGACGATGCAATAGTGAGACTCACCGTGACCGATGCGGGTAAGATAACTCTACACAAGATATCGTGGTTCGTTCCGCACGTGGAGCCTTCGATTGTGGAGAAAGCGCGTCTCTACGAGATCATAGAATCCAAGAGTAAATTACCCGTGGGATTTAGAATGAGACAGTGCGACACGGCTAGAATTCCTCTCTCCATGAATCACTTCGATTAGAGATTGACGGTGAAATCCGCTTCCGAGAGACCACGTTTCATCGTGGTTGCATTTCAGACCGATAGGGATGGGTCTCAGGAAAAGAATGCGTCGCTGTTCGATCACTGCCATTTGAGAAACATGCAAGTGTTTCTGAACGCCATGAGATATCCAGCAATCGATTACAATGCGTCGGGCAACAAGAACGATTTCTCCAGACTGTACGGCGACGCCGCTGATTTTAGAAAGAAGTATCACGGTCTAGACGAATTGATGAGCAATCCCAACATATCTCCCGGCGAATACAAGTCGATGTATCCCATGTTCGTATTCGACGTCAGTAAACAGAGTGAACGACTCAAGAGTAGCATGTTAGACATTCAGATCAAGATGCAATTCGATAGGAACGTGCCAAGAAAAACTGAAGTCTTCGCCCTGGTCCTGTCGGACAGAGAATTACAATTCGAATTGGATGGAAATAAGATGTCGATCATTCGATGAGAGATGAGTGTGAAAAAAAAAAAATAAAAAAACAAAAAAAAAAAATAAAAAGTAATGTGTGATTATTAAAAACAAAAAAAACACAAAAAAAAATAAATAAAGTAATGTGATCTAGAGAGATTGAACATCTTTCTAAATCTCATTACTTTTTTTTTTTTTGTTTTTTTTGTTTTTAATAATCACACATTAGTTTTTTTTAATTCATTATTTTCCATGCGTTCCCTGTTTGTTCAAAGGATCCAGTTCGATCAGAAGACTCACCACGGAAGTGTCAGCTTCGGGATTATTGGTTTTTGTGACGAAATTAATCCTGTCTCCAGCGTTCACTTTGAGAGGCGTGCCGAACGTGCTAACATTTGCGTGTTGATTCTCAGTCTTTTCGACGCTGTATCTCTTATCGCTCTCCACACCATTCACCATGAGATTGACGACCGCTCTGTTATTCAAATCCGAGGAAGCCAGACTCATTCGAAGGATTTCACCTCCCAATGGCATGGGATATCCCACATGACCATGTTTCGATCCGCTACTTCCATTTCCGAAAGACCACTCAGCTTTTCCTTCATCTAAGGTGCCGGCCTCTTCGGCCCACACGGTGATCAATTGTCTAGCATATTTGATTTTCTCCACCACCGAAATCAGGGTGCAGGCATCCGTCATGTGCACAGGTTCGGGTAGATTCGTGAGCGCATGTCCACCCATGTCTAGTTTACCTTCCATGATGTCGCCCTTTCTCCAGACCGAGTTGTCGTCCACGTACTTCCTGCTTACCGTGCTGGAATCGAATTCGGGATCATGATTGAGACCGAATAAATTGTGATCGTTCATGTTGATGCCACCCTCCATGGTTCCGCCAGATTGTTTGTTCAGGTAGAGATTGTCCACTTGCGATTCTAGGTATTCTTGCAATTGTATCATGGCAGAATCCACGTAGCCCTTGTTGACCACGGTTGAGTCCGCATCCGCGTCGTCGATCTTCGACAGATTCAATATCTTGTGGAATCCTGCATTCAGATCCGATTTCATTTCACGTCTGTCAGACTTTCTCTGTTCCAGATCTATGTAGTGTTTGGTCGCCACGTCCTTGGGATTCGTGGGAGTGGCCATGTTCGTTATCTTGTTATAATTAGTGTTCAATTCCGAGTGCATCATTTTCGTAACGTATCTATTTCTCAGGTGTTCGCTGAATCTCGCGTGAGAGTCGTCCGCGTATTTCTTGGTCGCGGCATCGGTGGGATCTACGGGATTCACGACATTCACCAAATGTTTGGATTTCAGATCGAGATCGTCGGTCATGGTTTTATCCACGTAATTATCCAGCAGGATTCGTTCGAAATCGGCGTTCCCCCTGTCGACGTATTTTTTAGTCGCAGCATCTGTGAGATCTATTGGCTCGGGAAGATTGTAGAGCTTCTTATCATTCATGTTCAAAGGTTCTTCTCGAGGTTCGTATCTCCGAACGTAACGTTCGTCCAAGTTGGCAACATCGTAACCATCATCGACTTCGAACGTCTTCCTCTTCTTTCTCGGGTTGACTTTTTCGTCGTCACTTCTACCAAATTTATCGACTGGCATGTTGTTGTGGGATTTTTTTGTTTTTAGAAAAATGTGTTCAAAACGCAGTTTATTAAAAATGAACTATGTTATTTTATTTTTCGTTTTTATTCGATTAAAATTTTTTTAAAATAATTTTTTATCTTTATATATACTATAAAAAAAAATCTCTCTCTAATGTAAATCATTGAGAATGTCTTGAAATCGATCTCCTTCAGACCATCTCTTGAGAACGTAGAGACACAGGTGACCGCAAAACACTTGATCTGGTGATTGCACTTGTTCCGTGTTGTAACGAAGCATCAATTTGTTGAAATAGTTCTTTATTTCTTTTGGCGGCGAGATTCCGTAGCTGTCGAAATAATAATTTTTCTTCTTCCCATTCTTCATCCATGCCACCCAGTGAGTGCCTTCACCCGATGAATCATCTAGATTTAAAATTCCGCATTCCGATTGTCGAGGTCTTCTCTTTGGCAAGGCATCTCTGGAAAACACTCCTAGAAAATCTTCGATTTTCAAATCTTTTGCCGCATTCAACAGATCGATGTTGGATAGGGGTTCATTGGGTAAGATTCCACCTTCTACGGATATCTTTATTTTCTTATTCATAAATAAGTATATATTTTTTTTATTTATTTTATTATAATTTACTAAAAATGACGTTATTTTTTTTTTTTCTATTTTTTTCTTTTTCTTTTTAAACTAACTTTCTCGATGTCACTATCCATTTCTATAATTTTGCGTTCATCTAATTCTTCTTGATTTTCTTGAATCCTATCATCCACAATCATATCTGGAATCTTATCATCCACAATCACATCTAGAATCCAATCATCTCCATTCATATCATCTAAAATTAGATCCAAAGTCCAATTTCTGAGTGCCAAAGTGCTTATTTTATCGTCTAACACGAATCTCTTGTCGTCGTCGACCGTCAGCGAAATCTTGTTGACTATTTCGGTATACAAGTCGTGATTTTCACTTCGAATCGATTTCATAGTCTTATACACCGGACCACTTCCTAACAGACAATCTTTATACTCTTGGAAAGAGATGTTTTTCTTCACCACGCACGCTTTAACTCCTTTGCACTTCTTGATCTCTTCATCATCTTCTAGACGATAAGCATACAGTTTGGGTCTCAAGCCCACGAATTCGACGATCTGTTTACCGCCGCTCTCATCCTTAAATTTACCCAACACCTTCTTGTTGTCGTTCGAGTGAATGTTGGACGGGTGATCGACGGGATAATTGCTCGTGTCAAACCAATCGGCCACATCTGGAGATCTATCTCGGTAGACGTCTTTCGTCTCTATCTCATAAACTAAACTGTCCATGTCGGTGAACAGTAGTTTGGCTTTATCACCAAATTTTCGTTTGACGTAATCATAGTGAAACTCGTACATCAATCGCTTGCTGATATCTAAGATGATCGGTCCGAGATGATACGGTTTGTCGAACTTCAGGTGCGTCTTTTGCATGTGAACGGCCACTAGATTTTCGTCGAATATGGTTCGGTGTTTGTAATTGGGTTTCGCCACTAATTTTTTAGCTTTTTTCTCAGACGTGATGAGTCGAACGTCGGTTCTCTTCCTGATGTTTTCCATCGGTACACACAGTTGTTCATGAGTTTGAAGAAATCTTTTTCGAAATCGTTCTCGGCTCGAGTTCTGAGATTCGTGTTGAGATCGATGTATTTTTTCATCCAAGGCTCTTCGTCGAATCGAATGATGCGATGTATGTGGACTAATTTCATCCCGTAATCGACGTACTGTTTCAAATTCTCACTGTAGACGACATAGTTACGTTTGTTAAATAAATTTGGAATGAGTTTTTCCTCGTCTCCTTCGTTCGGTTCCATTCGTTCGGGAGCCAGTGGATAATCGTTGTGTGGCTCGTGTAATTCTTCCGGATAGTTCAAATCGACTTCTAAAATGCAAAGATAGTCTCTCCATCTTTGCATCTCTTCCAGTTCCTTCACCCATTCGAAATTTCTAATCGGTAAAGGATGATTCATAGCCCAACCACACAGATTATTGGCGTCCCAATACTGTATGTATTTAGTCGACCGTTTCGAATCGAAACCTTCTTTCATGTAAGGATTGTTAGCCTCAGAATATCTGTGAGAGATCATCGAGACGGCACCTCTCGCAGCCCTTTCGAACATGAGCGACATGTCCATGTCGGATAATAATTCCAATTGGACTTCGGTAGTCTTCAACAGAGCGTCCCACGCCAGACCGGGTGCGGTGAAATACCAAGCGGGATCCAGATCGTAATTTCGACAAAAGACGTCTCGAAAATTTTCGAACACGTCTGCCAAGAGTAGAACGTCAGTCTTCAGATAGAGATCGTGATAATCTCTCATGGTTTTCATATCAAATGATTTCCACACGTTTTTGGCGTGTTCGTAATTCTCGTCGGAAATGTCGGATTCGTATAATTTCAAATAAAAATCATCTTTCGAAGGTAGTGCAGTGTCTTCGAATCTCTTTAGATTGTTCATGTAATCATAAGGATAGACTCCTTTCCTCAACATGGCGTCTTCTCGTTCTCCAAAATGTTCGCTCGTGATTTTAAATTTATCCTTGCTCATGTTATCGACTAATTTTTCCAGAGCGGTCGACATGAATTTAAAAAACTGTCGATGAAACGTATGCATCTACAAATGAATTTCGTTTTTTCTTTCAACGTATTTCCGTCGATTACTCTTTTCTTCTCCATGAGCTTCCATTTCGTGAAGGAAATGTATCTTTCTTCGCTGTTTGCGATGCAATTTAATTCTTCGTGTGAGGTGCCGAGATTTTTCACGAACAGATGACTGTCGTAACCCGAGAGATTGTGAAACATCACCGGATAGAAAGTGGCGTCTCGATATTTTAAATTACACTTGCTGTGTGCTGGACCGCGATACAGACCCAGGTAATGATCGTGGTCTCTGACCTTCTTATTTTCCTCCGAATTCTCGTCGAACGATTGTCTGCATATGTGACATTCGGTGGCTCTGTTATTTTCGTCCTGCTGCTCTCGTGTGATGATCATTTTTGCAGGAGTTTTGAATTTGTCGTATAACATTTGAATTTTCGATTCTAACTCTTCCACGAACCTTTGAGCCACGTCGTTGTCTTCGCACTGTTTTGTGTAGGTGAAGGGACCCATGTCGTGTTGTGAGTCGAAAGCACATTTCACGTAAATGCAATAGCCCGAAGGTATGTGTTTTTGATATCTTTCGACGTAACTTTGAAGAGCGTTGGGTTGACAGGAACTCATTTTCATGGTGAAACATTCGAAATCGGCGTACATGACGAATGGTACTTTTAACCTTCTATTGTGATTTTCAAACTTCACGATGGTGTTGGGTTTTGGCATTTCGATGGCGAAACCTTGATTTTCGTTTCAATATTCCTGATGTTTCGCTAATGATTTTTCGGTCTTAAATATGTTCATGCAGTTGCAACATGAACATATCTTATGTTTATGTTTATTATTTTGTCTCGACAGTAATCGGCTCGGATGTTTAACCCAACAATAATGACGATTGTCACCATTCGAAATCAATAATAAAATAATCGTCTTTTATCTTCCGCGATACGAAGTCTGTCTGAGAGGATAGATCATTCGATTTTCGTCGTCGTATCCTAGGACGTTCACCGCTACGGTGGGATTTTGAGCCTCGAAACGTTCGATATGTTTTAACTCTGTTGGAAAAGTCACTCCGGTCCAATCGAGATTTTTAGAAGTTTCCTCGGAATGAGAAACTCTATCGGTGTGTATTTTGACAGGGTATAAAGCGGAGATGACTGCCCATTTAAAACACTGATCATCTTTATTTCTCACGTTGACCACAGCGTGTTTCTTAGTCAAGAAATACGGTAATTCCAAGTAGGAAGATCCTTTCAACGGATCGTTTTTATTCATGCGAATTTCGAGTTTCAACACCTCATCGAACGTCCAATTACTACCTTCATGTTGTTAATTCGTGAGAGACGTCAACATCTTGTCTTTCATCTTTTCGAAAACATCTGATAGATCTGAACCTCGAAATACGGGTTCGACTTTAGATCTGAAATATGCATTTTTCACGATGCTCTAGCCGGACTTCACATCGATTTTATTCATTATGCAATGGAGTATCATCTTAATTTTTAATCCCACGTTCATGTATTCGCAAAACAAATCCAATACTTCTTTCTTCACCTGTTCCATGAACAATTTCGGATCGACTTTCTTCAACGAGGGAATCACGTCGAAAGTTTTAAAAATGCCTTTGATCGCCCTCTCCCGTTCTACGGGTTTCGATTGGAATAGTTCCGCAATGAGTCATGTTACATATTCTTCTCCTTTCTCTTCGTCGATTGCTCATTGAATTTCACTCGATATATCTCGTTTGTCTTGAATCTGAAGTGCATCACTCGTTTTCGTTTTAGTTTTTCTTTTCTTTTCTTTGGAAACTTGATGTTCTTCAACGGCTTTTTGTTTAGTCGTCTTCTTATTTTTCACAACCGATGCATCTTTTGACGTCGTTGCTATCGACATTTCATTTGCCTTTCTAGCGTTTCGCAAATATTCTTGTATGACATCATTTTTTTTTGATTTAGTTCTATGATTTGTGAAATCTGAAATTTGTAATAGTTTACAAATCTCGTTTAACTGAGGTATGGTTTTCTCATTTAAATTTACCATTGTTTTATCTGTTTGCTTCATTTGTAAGAATATTTTTATTTTTTTTTTGAATTTTGTATTAAATAATTTGTTAAAAAGTTTTGCTTTTTTACTCTTTTTATATATACATAATAGAAAAAAAAAAAAAAAAAGTTAAATTTTAAATTCAATTTTTTTTTCTTTAATGTGTTTTTATTCAAAAACAATTTAAGACCGCTTTTATTTCTCGCTCGCAAACCGAACACGTTTTCTCGTCTTCGGAATGACATTCTCTACAGTAACGCAGGTGTGCGCACAGTAGAAACAAGACGTTTGCGACACCTTTGCAGACCAGACACATGGTGGTGGACGTTTTACTCAGTTTGTTTTCGACGAGTGACGATAACTCGTCTGCTTCCGTCATGAATTTGATGAGATGTTCTAAAGTTATGAATTGAGACAGGGTCTTGTTCGCGATGTTTAACGCATCATACAATTGTTCCTCGGTGTATCCGAGTTGTAACATATCCATCAATAACTTTTGGTATTTGTCTCTATCCCTCACTTCGTCTTTGATTTTGATCAATCCCAACGTTAGGATCTTGTTCAAATAATCGCATTCGCCTCTTTCAATATTACTTATGTGTTCTAGTAAAGGTACGTCGTGAGGTTCCCAATTCATCAAATGTATGTCACAACAAAAACAGTTGACTTTGTCGCCTCTACCCACGTAAACGAAACCTGCGGCGGCTAAATCTTCAGGTTTTTGAGCGAGATGCAAAGGCCAATTTTTAAACGTTTGAAGTCTTGCACGTTCTAGACTATAATTCGGATGTTCGGACTTGATCATTGTTTTTTACCTCAAAATTGAGTTTGTAAGAATTTTTTTTTTTTTTTTAACTTTTATTTATATATAAAGACAAATAAAGAGAAACTTTTTTTAACAAATTATTATTTAAATACAAAATTTAAAATATACATTATTTGCAAGAATTCATAAAAACCAAATAATCGATCATGACAACAACACCTAAAAGATGCAAATTGAAATTGAAACGAGACGAAAGGTATGAGAAATCCAGTTTTAATATCTATACATTACAACCACACGATCCCATCGAATTGAATGAGGTCGAGATGGTGGACTTAGAGCGCTACTACCACAAATATCGAATGTGTTTGAAAGTGGATGAAGCCGCGCTCGATTTGTTTTACGAGTACCAAAGCGAACTGCTGATTAATATCATCGTCACCGAAGACAGAGAATTCGACAAGGGTGATTTATTGTTGTCCTATGGAGATTACATATATCCAATAATCTCACCCGAACTCGTGAAGAAATCGGGTGGTGAGAGCGCATTCGCCTATGAAAAAAACTCAAAAGAGTAAAGATAAACATTCACACCATTTTCGTATGTGGAAAAATGACGAATGTCAACTTGCTAATAACGGACTTGGAAATATAAACAATAGAGAGATTGAAATTAAAATTTAACTTTTTATATATATAAAGAGAAAAAAAACTTTTACTAAAAAAATTTTACATTAAAGAAAATTAAAGATTAAAAAAACAACTTTTTTATATATATAAAGAGCAAAAAAAAAAAAACTTTTTAAACAAATTATTATTTAAATACTAAATAATCGGATCATGAAGACAACAACACCTAAAAGATGCGAATTGAAATTGAAACGAGTCGAAACACATAAGAAATTCGGTCATAAAATCTATAGATTACAACGACACGATCCCATCGAACTGAATGAGGTCGAGACGAATGGCTTAAAGCAGAAATACGAGAAATATAAGATGCCTTTGAAATTGGACGAAGCCACGCTCGATTTGATTTACGAGTACCAAAGTGATCTGCAGAACATCATCATCGCCGAAGATAGAGAATTCGACAAGGACGATTTGTGGTTGCCCTATGGAAATTACATATTTCCAAACATCTCATTCGAACTCGTGAAGAAATTTGGTGGTGAAAGCGAGTTGACCGATGTAAAAAAAACTCAAAACAGTAAAGATAAACATTCAACACATTTTCAAAAAAGGAGAAGACACGCGTATCAGGATGCTAAATGAATGAATGAATGAATGAATCTTTATTTAGCAGTATACAACAAAAATATACATAAGTAATATATATATAACAAACATTATCAAATATACCTGTTCACCGCAGGGAGACGGCATAGCCAGATTGGCTGTCTACCTGTCGTCTCCGGCAAATTTCATCATGCAGCATTGGAATCGGACTGTCTAACACCGTTTATCTATTCTTGGTCTAGGACGATGGGGGCTGGTGTACCCAACACGAGTGAGTTAAGAGACGAGAATTTGTCCAGACATATACATAACCTACAAAGATGGGTCTATAAGCACTACTACGCCCTCGCTGGTAAGTCCAAAACCACGCGCCGCTCCAGCACTTTACAGCTCAACGCAAAATGTGGAGTCCTCAATAAGGGTAGGACAATATTCTACCTAATGTTAAATGTTAAATGGCACAGACAGTATGGTATGGATTATTACAGTCAATGTTATCAATAAGGGTAGGACAATATTCTACCTAATATTAAATGGCACAGTCAGTACAGTATGGATTATTACAGTCAATGTTATCGGCGTATTGGGACAACAATTTTGTAGTTAGTTGTTTTTTAAAACTGTTTCTGTTGTTTATGTTACGTAGCTCAGAGTCTAAATCGTTCCAGAGTCTGGGGTAAATGTGTGTTGGGAAGTATTCAAGAGACTTTGTCCTTGTTCTATCAATTTGGAGGCCATCTCTCCTTCTGCTAGCTCTACCCGTAGTGTTGACTACAGGGTGGAAATAATATCTGAAGGATATTGGCAAGTTTTCATGATACCAGTCAAACACAAACAGGCAAGCGTGGAGTTTAAAGAGGTCGTTTACTTTAAGAATCTTATTCTCCCGAAAAAGAGGATCAGTGTGTGCATTATATTTCTTATTGTTTATTATGCGGATGGAGCGTTTCTGGAGGAGCAGTATCTTTTTAATCGTTCTAGCATTTCCCCATACATTTATCCCATACACTAAATGTGTGTGTATCAGAGCATAATAAAGTGTTTTCAGAGCTTCACGGGGAAGCGTGGTCTTCACTCTATTCAGTGCGAAATTTGCCCGTGCAATCTTCGAAGAGAGTTGAGATATATGGTGTTTGTAAGACAAACTATCATCAATATGTATTCCTAAGAATTTAAGAGATTTTTCTGTATTATTTGAACCTACTCTACTTATGATTTGGCCATTTATTAAAATATTATCCCGAATTGTTGTTGTTTTTTTGGCGGAGGGGTTGATTAAAATGTATTTGGTTTTTGTTGCATTTAATACAAGTCGATTCGCGCAGCACCATTCAAATATTTTTTCAAGCTCTTTGTTTATGAGTTGAACTAATTGATTTGGGTCTGGACCCGACGAATGCCCCGTGGTGTCGTCAGCAAAAGATAAGAGGTTTAAACATGAAGCTTGATAGATGTCATTGACATATATTAGGAACAGTGTTGGGCCGAGTATCGAGCCTTGTGGAACTCCATGTGATATTTTTGTGCTGTCAGATGTATAGTCGCCAAATGCGACATACTGTAGTCTATCTGATAAATAGCTTTTAAACCAGTCGTTACCCAAACCTCTAATACCGTATCTGTATAGTTTATTTATTAAAATGTCATGGTCTATTGTATCGAACGCTTTTGAAAGGTCCAAAAATAGCGCGAGTGTGCTGTTTTTACTTATTTTGTTATTTTCTTCAGATATAGTTTTCAACAACTGCAAGACAGGATGCACCGTACTATGATTTTTCCTGAAACCGTACTGATTTGGATGTAGGATACTAAAACGATTTAAGTATTTTAAGAGTCTTACAGACATAAGTTTTTCTAACACTTTTGAGAATGTAGGAAGTATGCTAATGGGTCTGTAATTTGTAAAGTTATGTTGGTCGCCTGCTTTAAATATAGGAATAACTTTTGCAATTTTCATTTTGTCTGGAACAGTACCACATGCAAACGAGCAATTGAGGATGTGCGTTAATGGATTAACTATAGGATCAATAGTTTGTTTTAGTAGATTTGAACTAATATCATCACAATCTTTACTTCCTTTTGACTTTAGGGATTTTACAATATTCATAACTTCAAAGTCACATGTTGGACTTATGTAAAAATTATTAGGAGAATTCGTCTCCATGAAGTCGTGAAACGACTTATTGGTGCCCGGTATTTTATCACTCGTTTGTTTACCTATGTTTGCAAAGTAAACATTGAGTTCTCTAGCTATCTCTGTTGGGTCATTAATTTCTTTATCATTGTGAATAAAAAACTGAGGTAAGTTGGTTGTTCCGTCGGACTTTTTGATGGCTCTATTTAGTATTTGCCATGTTTTACGCATGTTATATTTATGTTCGTTTAGAATACTTTTAAAATAAGTTGCTTTGCATTGCTTTTTTACTTTATTAAATATTTTACAGTAGTTTTGTAGTTTTTTATATTGAGTTCAGTTGGGCTTTTTAACTTTTTATTATAGAATTTGCTTTTGTTATTAGATGAGACTACCAAGCCTCTTGTCATCCAGGGTTGCCTCTTTATAGATTTTTGATGAATAGAGACGCGTATTCGGGGGAAAGCCGCATCAAATAATCCTAGATATATATGTAAAAAATTGTTATAAGCCGTGTTTGGGTTATCTGAGCCCATAACTGATGAAAAATCACATTGTGATAGAAGTAATTTGAAGTTTGCCATAGTTTCAGCATTTACCTTACGAACCCATGAATATGACTCTTTCTTTGTTTTGGGGGGCACGGTTTCAACATGAAAAGTACCAAAGTGATCAGAGACATCCGTTATTATTATACCAGATATTGAGGTAGATAGAATATTGTTGGAAAATATATGGTCAATGAGTGTGGCTGAATGTGTGGTTAAGCGGGTGCGTTTAGTAATGACAGGTAAGAATCCTTGGCTGAACATTAGGTTGATATAACTATCTGTTTTGGCGTGGGAATCATATTTAAGGAGGTCAATATTAATGTCACCCATTATGTAGGAAGATACAGTTTCTTGATTTAATTTGTCAGTTATTTCGTTTAGTTTGTTTAGGAAGATATCAATATCCGCTTTTGGTGGTGTGTTTGGTCTGTAAATTACCCCAATGACTCTCCGCGATTTATTGACAATGACTTCGATAAATAGAGATTCTATGATATGAGGGATGAAAGTCGACAGGTCATGACGAATTTTAATATCAATGTTATCTTTGATAAAAAACCCAACTCCTCCTCTACCGTCATCACCGTCGGGGCGGTTGTTTTTTATGAGATTATGGTAGCCATCGAGGCAGTATGATATATTTGAAGGGACATTAAAGATTTCTGTTAGGCCAATAATGTCAAACTTATTTTCGGTTCCTTGTAAGTTGAATAGAAGATCATGTAAAGATTCCCAGTGGGCGTTAATACTTTGGCAGTTTATATGAAAAAGCGAGAAAGATTGGGTTATATCAATGGTAGTCGATCGAAAATTTTCAGGCTGATAATACTTACATTCGACTTTATGATTATGGAACGGAGAATCGTCACCCTCGTCGATAGAGGGGGATGCATTGTTATATTTGGTTATGAAGTCGTATTCCAAGTCAGTCTGGACCTCGTCTAAAGTTATGTTACCCGCCATATCGATTGACCGCACAGCTGACACCAGCTTCAGTGTGTATGTTAAGTTGTAGTGCTAAGCTATTAGATATCTGTTCGACAGCCCGATTCCATTTGCTGATATGAAGTCGAATAGAAGAAAAAAGGATTATGAACAAGAAAGAAGTGGTTGAAATTTTTGTGAGATACACAAATAGTTTCATTTGTGTATGTATTGACGAATGAGGTTGGGCTCACGAATTGTGCTTCATCAAATGATTGAATGAATCGAAAGTAAATGAATTGATGAAAATATGAACAGAGTGAGTCATTTGTATGAATACATAAAAGAATGAATGAGAGAATGCACGGATGACTCAGCGAATGACCCGGCTCATATCCGTTTTGGTAAGAGAAATTGTCTTGGATCACTAAAGATTATCATTTTTCGCCACAACAACACGGCCCATGACCACTCACTGGAACGACCTCAGCAAGCTCATTCCAGTGAGGGGTCATAGGCCATGAATCCAATAGAAGACTGGGCCAACAAGATTTGAATGGCAACTTTGTCACGTTGTGAAAAACACGGCCTGTTTTGGCAAAGTAACAATTTCTAAGATGAAGTCTTAAAGTTTTTCCTCTATCGATCAGATTGAACACAGTTCGACTTCTAGGGACATAAGCGATGTCATGTTGTGAAAAACACGGCCTGTTTTGGCAAAGTAACAATTTCTAAGATGAAGTCTTAGAATTTTTCCTCTATCGACCAGATTGAACACAGTTCAACTTCTAGAAACATAAGCGAACTTACATGAATAAACGAGAATGAATTTTATGAATAACCTAGCAGCTTTTGGCTGGCGAACGTTTGTTTAGATAAAGGAGATAATCGCTTTTCATCTCCCTCAGATGGGATTCTACACCGATAAACAACCAGAAAGGCTTACAGGAGACAGTTTCTTGATGTATTGAAAGATATAACTTCTTGCCACCGAGACCGCTCACTGGAACGACCTCGATGAGCTCATTCGGTGAAGGGACATAGGCCGTGTCTTCGAGACAAGGTTCAATACGACAGAATTTCTAATGAAGGGTCACAGGCTACATTTCTGAGACGAAAAATGAAAAACGGTAAAATCTGAATGGTGATTTTGCAAATAACGCTGGCTGGTTTAAGCTTAAGATCAAATTATATAGAATGAGATATTCTAAACTTGCCGACAACAGGCTATGCTTACAAAAGGAAGTTACTAAGTGACTAAACATTTTTATTCAATTGAGAGGTCACAAGACATGCCAGCGGGGCTGAAGACTAAAAACGACTATACTGTGAGAGGTAATTATGTGAAAGACGCTGCCCTGTTTGGGCTGAGGAACATTTTTTAAAATGAACTACTAAGATTTTATTCCCGGCCGATGATATTCTACACCAGTAGACAGCTGCACACATTTTAGAAAGAAAATTTCTTGACTAACTAGAAATATAAATCCCTTATCCCCAAAACACGACTCATGACCACTCACCCGAACGAGCTGAACGGGTTCACTCCAGTGAGGGGTCATGAGCTATGATTCAGAGGAGAGCAAAAAAAAAGATGAATAAATACTTAAATTATAAAAAGTTAAACTAATATATGTTAACCACAATTCATTACTGAAAATATCTTCAATTGTGTGTAAAAAGGAGGGGGTGAGGGTGCGCCTTAGCCACACGGATAGCTGGCAATATTTAAAAGGGACATTTGATAGCTGAACATTTTCATCATGGCTTCAAAAGAACCACCTCATGGCCGCTTGTTGGTGAGAGCAAGACAGGCAAATAGGTGAATGAATAAACGAATGAATAGATGGTTGATTATAAAAATTAATGGATAATGCCGAGCAATGAGAGAATGAATAAACAAACGAATGGCAGAATGTAGAATGTATCGTAGTCTACACCATTAGACAGCTGGAGGCATTTAAGGAAATTTCTTGGATTACTAAAAAATGTCAATCCCTTGTCCCAGAAACACAGCTCACCACCACTCACCGCAACGAGATCGCTGAGCTCACTCCAGTGAGGGGTCATAAGCTATGATTCCGAGGATGTTCGAGAAAGATATTGATTGTATTTGAGCAAAGACCTTGCCCAAACCCAATTGGGCTGAAGAACATTTTTAAAATGAAATATTAGGATATTTTACCTGTCGATGATATTCTATACCAGTAGACAGCTGAAGACCCTTACGAACGAGGGTTTCTTGAATAGCTAAAAAATGTGGGTCCCTTGCCCCAGCAGCACAGCTCATGTCCATTCACCGGAACGGGCTCAACGAGCTCACTCCGTTGAAGGGGCATAGGCTGTTTCCGAGGAGACGAAGAAGGATACTTAAATTATAAAAAGTAATATATGTTAACCACAATTCATTACTGAGAATAGCTTCAGTTGTGTGTAAAAAGGAGAGGGTGAGGGTGGGCCTTACCAACAGGGATAGCAGGAAATATTTTTTAAAAAGGACATTTGATAACCGAACATTTTCGTTTTGGCTTCAAAAGAACTACCTCATGGCCGCATATTAGTGCGAGCAAGAAAGGTAAATAAGTGAAAGAATAAACAAATGAATAGATGGTTGATTATAAACATTATTGAATAATGCCCAGCAATGAGAGAATGAATAAACCAACGAATGGCTAAATGTAAAATGTATGGTAGTCTACACCAGTATACAGCTGGACACATGTAAGGAAATTTCTTGGATTACTAAAAAATGTGAATCCCTTGTCCCAGAAACACAGGTCACCACCACTCACCGCAACGATCTCGCTGAGCTCACTCCAGTGATGGGTCAAAAACAATGATTCCGGGGATGTCCAAGAGAGATATTGATTGTATTTCAGCGAAGACCATGCAATGAGAGAATGAATAAACCAACGAATGGCTAAATGTAAAAAGTATGGTAGTCTACACCAGTATACAGCTGGACACATTTAAGGAAATTTCTTGGATTACTAAAAAATGTGAATCCCTTGTCCCAGAAACACAGCTCACCACCACTCACCGCAACGAGCTCGCTGAGCTTACTCCAGTGAGGGGTCATAAGCTATGATTCCGGGGATGTCCAAGAGAGATATTGATTGTATTTCAGCGAAGACCCTGCCCAAATCCATTTGGGCTGAGGCTAAATGTAAAATGTATGGTAGTCTACACCAGTATACAGCTGGACACATGTAAGGAAATTTCTTGGATTACTAAAAAATGTGAATCCCTTGTCCCAGTAAAACAGCTCACCACCACTCACCGCAACGATCTCGCTGAGCTCACTCCAGTGACGGGTCAAAAACTATGATTCCGGGGATGTCCAAGAGAGATATTGATTGTATTTCAGCGAAGACCATGCGATGAGAGAATGAATAAACCAACGAATGGCTAAATGTAAAATGTATGGTAGTCTACACCAGTATACAGCTGGACACATTTAAGGAAATTTCTATGATTACTAAAAAAATGGGAATCCCTTGTCCCAGAAACACAGCTCACCACCACTCACCGCAACGAGCTCGCAGAGCTTACTCCAGTGAGGGGTCATAAGCTATGATTCCGGGGATGTCCACGAGAGATATCGATTGTATTTCAGCGAAGACCCTGCCCAAATCCATTTGGGCTGAGGCTAAATGTAAAATGTATGGTAGTCTACACCAGTATACAGCTGGACACATGTAAGGAAATTTCTTGGATTACTAAAAAATGTGAATCCCTTGTCCCAGAAGCACAGCTCACCACCATTCACCGCAACGATCTCGCTGAGCTCACTCCAGTGATGGGTCAAAAACTATGATTCCGGGGATGTCCAAGAGAGATATTGATTGTATTTCAGCGAAGACCATGCAATGAGAGAATGAATAAACCAACGAATGGCTAAATGTAAAATGTATGGTAGTCTATACCAGTATACAGCTGGACACATTTAAGGAAATTTCTTGGATTACTAAAAAAATGTGAATCCCTTGTCCCAGAAACACAGCTCATCACCACTCACCGCAACGAGCTCGCTGAGCTCACTCCAGTGAGGGGTCATAAGCTATGATTCCGGGGATGTCCAAGAGAGATATTGATTGTATTTCAGCGAAGACCCTGCCCAAATCCATTTGGGCTGAGAAACATTTTTAAAATGAAATATTAGGATTTTTTACCTGTCGATGATATTCTATACCAGTAGACAGCTGGAGGCCCTTAGGAACGAAGGTTTTTCGAATAACTAAAAAATGTGATGATATTCTATGCCAGTAGACAGCTGGAGGCCCTTAGGAACGAAGGTTTCTTGAATAACTAAAAAAGTGGGTCCCTTGCCCCAGAAACCCACCTCATGTCCATTCACCGGAACGAGCTCAACGAGCTCACTCCGGTGAAGGGGCATAGGCTGTTTCCGAGGAGAAGAAGAGGAGAAGAAGAAGGATATTTAAATTATAAAAAGTTAAAGTAATATATGTTAACCACAAATTCATTACTGAAAATATCTTCAGTTGTGTGTAAAAAGGAGAGGGTGAGGGTGCGCCTTACCAACAGGGATAGCAGGAAATATTTTTTAAAAAGGACATTTGATAACTGAACATTTTCATTATGGCTCTAAAAGATGGATACTTAAATTATAAAAAGTTAAAGTAATATATGCTAACCACAATTCATTACTGAAAATATCTTCAGTTGTGTGTAAAAAGGTTAGGGTGAGGATGCGCCTTACCAACAGGGATAGCAGAAAATATTTTTAAAAAGGACATTTGATAACTAAACATTTTTATTATGGCTCTAAAAGAGCCACCTCATGGCCGCGTATTGGTGCGAGCAAGACAGGCAAATAAGTGAAAGAATAAACGAATGAATAGATGGTTGATTATAAAAATTAATGAATAATGCGGAGTAATGAGAGAATGAATAAACCAACGAATGGCAAAATGTATAATGTATGGTAGTCTACACCCAAGTAGACAGCTGGAGACATTTAATGAAATTTCTTGGATTACTAAACAATGTGAATCCCTTGTCCCAGAAACACAGCTCACCACCACTCACTGGAACGTGCTCGCTGAGCTCACTCCAGTGGGGGGTCATAAGCTATGATTCCGAGGATGTCCAAGAGAGATATTGATTGTATTTGAGCAAAGACCTTCCCCAAATCCATTTGGGCTGAAAAACATTTTTAAAATGAGATATTAAGATTTTTTACCTGTCGATGATATACTATACCAGTAGATTATTTTTAGCGAAGAAAAATGAAAAAAAAAAAAAAAAATAAGATCATCTTTAGATCTCATTACTTTTTTTTGTTTTTTTTTGTTTTCCTTCTTCTTCACTATCATCATAATATATAAAAATAACGTTTCCTTTTCTCTCAGTTTTCAGCGTCGATTCTTCTTCATTTTCTTTTTTTTCTTTTTCTTTGTGATATGATACGATTATAACAACATTTTTGTTTATCCGAATCATAATTATGAACGAATGTTGTGCATCTCTTGGTAACACTCGCATCATTATCATTCTCTTCAGAAGGTAGTGGTGACCGTGGATCATCGTCTCATTCTCAACCGTCTATCCCGTGCTTCATCTATCTCTTTCATTAGTTCTTTCCTTAGATATCCATCATTAGCGTCTAACCATTTTTTTATTTTTTCGCTCTCTAACTTGCGATTTTCGTCATTGTCATCAAATTGTTTCTCCACCTTTTCATCCAGGTGATAAATTTGTTTCTCCACCTTTTTATCCATTTTAAATATATTATTTTATACTTTCTATGATTTTATATTTTATATAATTTTATATTATAATAACATATTCAAAATCGGTATGTTCTTAAATGGTGAATTCTCACCGAGCAACAAACCCTTACCGAGTCGCTCAACGTTCCGTCCACTCTTCAGATAGAGACCGTTTCCTCTCAGAGAGTTGCCACCTCTAACGGGTTCTAGATACAATCCTTTACCGCTGTCGTCTACGTGGATGCGACACACGGCTCCTCCCTTCTTCAAAAACAGTCCGCTGCCACCCATTAATTTCTCAACTGCCGAACTTACGAGTCCCGTGAGAGCTCCCACGCCGAGAGTCTTTCCGAGAAAGGGTAGCGCCTTTGCGGTGAAGGGTAATGCTTTTGCGGCGATTCCTGCCAATAGCGGTAGGAAACCACCTTTCATTCTCAAATTGTATCTCAATTGAGCGGGACTCATTCTCAACGTCAACCCTCTTCCATCGCGAATTGCTTTCTCCATCCTTTTGATTTGACTTCTGGTCCAGGCGATCGAATCCTGACCGCCTCTCGTCAGATCTTCGTGAGTGAATTTGAATCTCACCGCCTCGCCTCGAGTTGTTAACGCTCTCTTAAGTTTCTTCCTCTGTCCTGCGGATATGTTCACGTTTTTAACCACGTATTCTGTCATAATTTCTGTGTTTTTTTTAAATATATTTACTTCAATTGTTTCTTGTTTAATAATTATATTAAAATAATTTTGTAAAATTAATACTGCGTTTATTTTATTTTTGTTATCTATACATATATAATATTTATTTTATTTTTTTTTTTTGCTTTTATATTTCTCTTATGTGAAATCGTATCGTCACTCTCTCTCCGCGAAGATCTAACAGTTCACCATTTTGATCCGTCAACGTGGTTTTGAGACTATACAACGTGTCTAAAATCACTGGTATATAAACTAAATTTCGAGGTCGCTCCACGATCTTATAACCCGGCGACACGTTTGGAAAGAAGGAATAGATCGTCGGTTGAGCGCTACCATTCACATAGCTTCCAGCAATCACGTCCACGTTCACCAGAATGCTATTGACTGCGAGAATGTCGACCGTATTTTCAGATGCCGCGTGGCCTCGATACATCTTTCGATCGAATCCCAACATCTTGCCTATAGAATCGTCCGTGTTGAAATCCACTCGAAAATTATCTTCCAAATCCAACATCGTCTGTAAGGTATTAGGATTGGGAGCGAGTCTGATCTTGTTGCTTCCCTTTCCATCCGTCTTCATTCACGTCTGAATGTAATGGTTCAAATCGTCTATGTCGTAACTCCCTTTGGGAATTCGAATCTCCAACCAATCCACTCCGTCGGAATACTTGAACGAGTTATTCTTTTCGGTGACGTTGGGAAAGGAATAATAAGTCTCCAGATTCACCAACGCCATCTCGTATCTTTTCTCTCTATTCAATTCGATGGAAGGTTCGAATTTCGTAGCGAATCGAGTCGAATCGCCACTCACCACGATTTGAATGGATTGTTTTGCAGCCGTATTCTCGGCTATCCGTTCTAACAATTCTCCATGTTCGAACATTATATTTAATTTTATTTTTTTTTATTCAAAATTAATTATTTGAAGATTTATTATTTTCTAAATTTATTTTCACGCTCTATCTTATTATTATTATCATCGGAAACATAAAACTTGTCGAATCCGCACCGATATTTTCCGCGATTAAATTCGCATGTCAAATCGATCACGACGAAATTGTAAAGTCCACCATCCCAAACCCTCTTGCAGAATCTCCTGAATTCCGCAGCGCTCATGTCGTTTGCGACGTGATCGCCGTAGATGTGATTGAGATTCTTGAGATCTTGGCGAAAGAGACATAGAAAATTAGCGTTCTCCCTTATCGTCTGTCTGGGCAATCGAAAATAATTCTGCGACAGGTAGAAACAGTCCACGTTGCTGTGTCGACCTCTAACGTAATACGATTCGCATCGGTTCTGTCTCTCCAAAAGCAGATCGTCGAAAATCATGAGATTCTTATCTTCCGATTTCAGTTCTCTAGGATTCGGAACGTCGCTAGCGTTCTCATAAAATCGACACTCGACGTTCAAAGATGCATTTCTCTTCATCAGCTCCGTCGCCGCGCCGTCCAAAATGGTCGAGAGTGGAGCTCCACTCTTGTCGAATTCCTCCCTACTGTCAAAGATTTTGGCTATGACGTCCTTGGGCAATCTGCGATCCATGCACTCTCGAAGCAATCTGTATTCGGGTTGAAACAAGCTCTTGCCAAACACGAACAATCTGTCGTAATCCAACCAGTCGGGTCGGGACAACAGATTCATCAACAGATTGGTCTTTCCACAATTCGATTTTCCCACTATCAAACCTCTTACGCTCTTGGGAAAGAACTCGTTATTCGACCTCTTGGTCGCGGCGTCGTTCCAAGACATATCTTTAATGTTCATCTTTGTTTTTATTTTGTTTGTTATTTTAGATTCTTTTCAAACACAAATTTTTTTTTATGTTTTTCAAACTCTGTTTTTAATGTTATTATTATTTATTTATATCGCACCGTCGCGAGTTCTCTTCAATCCGGATCCACTCGTCATTTTGGCTAAATCTTGTATGGGCACCACAGCATCCTTAAAATCTTTCCAACTTTTCGGCGTTCGCTCTAACGCAGCTCGCTTCGCCGGCGGACTGATCAACATCATGTCGATCAACGCGTCGGCTGCCCTCTTGCCAGCCACAGAAGCTATCCTACCACTGTCTTCGGAAGCGGCTTTCTTACCAGCATCCAAAGCCGTCTTCTTACCAACCTCAAACGCGGTCGATGCGAGTTTTCTACCCGCATTGCTCGTGAACGCTCGCATTATAGAATCGACGATGCCAGAACCGCCTTGAACGTAAGTTCTGACGTTTCCTCTGTTCTTTATCACCAACATATTTTATTTTTATGATATATTTTTGTTTTTTTTTCACTGGTAAATCGTTTTGTCGTTTTTAAATACTTTCATTATTCTAGTGTAAGAATTTACTGTTTTATTTTTGTTTGTTTGTTTGTTTCTCTCTACTTATTATATACACATCAATCCTTCAATTCGTTCATCAGCCTTTTATACTGGTTTTTATTCAAAACCTTCTGTCTTAACAATTCGTCAGATATAGCAACTATCTGATTATCTAATCCCGTGTTACCAGCCCGTCTGCTCGCCATCAACAAACTCAATCTCTGAGACAGAGCGTCGGAATCGCTCGGAAGAAAAGTGGTTTTCACCCCTTTGCCGGTCACCGATTCGACGAACTTCTTGTTCATATCCCATATGGGTTTCACCAGTTTCGTCCACTTGTAACCTCTGTTGGCTTTGGGTCTCGTCTCTCTGGCATCGTTATTTCTCTTCATGGCGTGGGTCTGGACCAGAATGTCTCCGTAATTGTCGAAATCCTGTTCCGTGTAATCTCCAGGCTTGTCATAAAGGAGCAATCTCCGCAGACCATCAGTTACTTTATATTTATTCGAACCCACGATCAATTCATCATCATCCATTTCCACTTCCGTATCACCTACAAAAGTTCTACCCTCAGAATCCTTATAAATTCCATATGACTGATCTCTCTTACCGCCATCATCATCGGACGATGCGACGCTACTAGTGGTGATAGTCGAAGCCGTATCATCAGACTCGCTCAAATTTGTTTGAATTCCCGTGGAAACGTAATCCGGTGTAGATTGAACGGAATACCGATTTCCAAAACTAGGAGGTAACGAACCCATTCTCAAAGAACTCTCCTTTATAGGTCTCAATTCTTCGACTATCTCCTTCCTGCTTCGCTCTTGACCCTCCGTCACGGGTTTAAATATTTTTGTGGCTTCCCGTCTGAGTTCCATCTCACCGAGACGTCTGCTCCTGTCAGCAGACTGAATGCCCTTCTTAGCACGTTCATACTGTTCTAAAATTCGATCTCGGTGTCTAGAATCCATCTGTAAAAACATCTTTCGTTTTAATTGTTTTTATTATTTTCAAAATTAAATGTTTGATTATATTTTTTTTATGTTTTAAGTAATAAAAAAACTCTTTCCGTCTTAATATAATAATCTGAAAATATTCACATCTCAACTGACTGTGTTAATTGAAGTTTAAAAAATACGTTTAAACTGTACATGACAAACCGGTTTCTGATTTAACGCATTTTGACAGTAGTTTTTTACATTTGTCAAAAGATTTTCATTCACACATCAATTCACTGAGTGTCGAATTAAGAGAAAATCCTTTTGATGACTGCGATTGCTATCAGAATATATTAAAAATTTTACCACTCAAAACCTAATTGAGCGGAAAATGCGTTTTAAACATTCCGATAAGTGTTTTGACTTTTTCTTCGAACGAACGCTTAACAGTCAATCTCTCTCATCAATGCAAAATACGAATATCTATTACAGATCATCTCTTTCGAACAAAAAACCCTCCAAATTCAATTTCTATCCGTCCCATCAAGAGAAAACATGATTGTCTATAATACAGACCATATTCATAATCGACTCTTTTTGAACAAAAAACCTCATTCACTCATTACGATAACATGTGTTAGTTTTTTTACTTCAGGAAGACGTGACTGGGTTTGCAAATTTCCAGCACACCGACGACAACAACACTCTTCGTTCAGATCGAGTTTTTACGAGAATCGAGCGATCCGATCGCTCGATCAGCTGAGTTTGGGGGAATTTCTCATAGTGGGGGGAATTCCCCTAATAATGTCATAAATGGGAAAAAAACCCACCGCCTCAAAAACAAGGGAGAGTTCTGGACCATCTGTCTCAACACAATTGCGGGTTCTGGACCGCTGGTCTAGAGTTCCCAAAACTGTTTTTGATGATGACCCAGAATTTTTTTGCTTTTGCTCGCGTTCGCCGACGATGGATCGATGGTCTGATCTGTGATGGGAACATCGACGAAAAATTACGTACAAGATACAAGCGAAGATGTACAATTTCACCCTTTTTTTAAAAACGCGCGTTCACCACGCGTTCACCACGAGTATTTGAACGTTAAAAGTGCGATCTAGGAGTCACAACTGTACATGGGGGGGGGGGGGGGGGGGGGGAGGGGGGGGGTGATTCAAGGCCATGTACAGTTTTTGTGAACAAGCGTGTGATTTAACACTGAATTCCACGTTGGTGAACGCATCGTGTGCGTATGTTGTACACGTACATGTACAAGTGGTCGTAGATCGGCCTTTATTACCTACTCACGTGTGCGGTATACCAATCAATATTGGGGCTGCACGTTGAAAATATTAATTGGTCTATTCCGAAATAATGAACATGGACTCTTCCAGTTGCTGTCATTCAACTAATATGGAAGACACCATCAGGGTTCAAAGGGTTAATTACAGCTAATAGGTTCAGGGAAAAGTCCACATATTATGACTCCGAAGACGGTGATGTTTTCTTGTGGGCTCGCGGAGATACGCCGTCCCTCTACCTCTGTCAGAATGGCGTTCCCCTACAATTTCAAGGCCTTAACTCTTTACCCAACGTAACAGCCAAAACCGGCCAGCGCTATTCTCAAAAATCTCCAATTAATTTTCATTATTTTTTTCATTTTTTGTCTCAAAACATAGGTTATGACCCCTCGTTGGAACGAGCTAGTCGCGCTCGTTCCAACGAGGGGGTCATAACCTATGTTTTTGAGACAAAAAATTTAAAAAAATAGTTATTCCAAAATTTTTTTGGCAAGTGTCGTCTGCTTTTCACGTTAGGTAAAGGGTTTAAACGGCTTGAACTTCACGAATACCCGCCACAGCGAGCACTCAGGCACTCGTACAGCACCCATTCGTACTGCTAAAAGCACTAAACCCAGTTTATCTGTGTTTACCTCCCGAAGCCCCGACCAGATAGCAATTTTCAGTTCTTTCGAAGAGTTTGCGGAGCTAAATTCCACGATTTCCCCGGAAGTGGATGCCAGATCCTTACAGTGAGAAGAGAACCCCTAATCTCTCTCTCTCTCTCTCTCTCTCTTTCAACTATTTCTTTTTGAAAGAATGTTATCGACGTTGGTACGCATATCTTCAACCAATCTAACCCTGCCTGCGCTGCAGTGCGGAGTTACGATGATGAGGAGCTGGCAGCTGCTCGTCGTTGCTCGGCGGTTCTCTCCTGGTACTCCAGCTTCCTCCACCCGCAAAACTCTCACCGACATGATACGACCTTGGCTGGTAAAGTGTCGTTAAACCATAATAAATAAATAAATGTCATTATTCAATAGATCGGTAGCGACCACCTTCGCGAACGCATACTGTATAAATATCAATATTCCTGTCAAATACAAAAACATTCACGCTCGACTAATTCTATTCGACTATATCCCAACAGATCAAACCATTTTTCAATCCATTTTGAATCTGTTTATTGTGCAAATGATGGAGTAACACTTAACGGGTGTTATTTATTTATATTTATTTACTGGTGTTTAAGGTCACATATTTCTGCACAATGGCTAATCATGACCACGACAGTTTTACGGGTGGAGGAAGCAGGAGTACCCGAAGAGAACCACCGAGCAACGGCGAGCAACTGTCAGCTCCCCAAGAAACTAACTCCACACAAACAGGGTTAGCATTAACGGGTGTTAAGAGTATGAACAAACCCTTAACATTTAACCCTTTTACCTAAAATGAAAGACAGAACACACGTGCAAGCAAAATTCTTGAATAACTTTTTTTTTTTCATTTTTTCGTCAAAGATATGACTTATGACCCCTCTTTGGAACGAGTTCAGTGAGCTCGTTCCAATGAGGGGTCATAAGCTGCGTTTTGAGACAAAAATGGAAAAAAAAAAATTGAAAACTGAATGGTGATGTTTGTGTGTAGCGCTGGCCAGTTTTGGCTGGGACGAAGGGTAAAGGATTAACCGAACCCGAATAGAAAACGATACTTGCAAGAGTAATTCTTGAATGACTAAGCATTTAATTTTTACCCCCAAAACATGTCCTATGAACCCTCATTTTCATGTGCTCAACGTGGGCTCGTTCAATGGGGGGGGGGGGGGGGGGGGGGGGGGGGGGGACAAAACATGACCAAAATAATCAAATCGAAATAATCAAATCTAATTCTTTGTTGGTGGCAAAGAATTAAAACTGATGAATATTTAAATAAAACATTTAATTAATATTATATTTTATGATTTATACGAGGGTGTTAGCAATGATTTTATTTAATTAATAATATGGTTCAAAATTAACGAATCCATATGGGAAGTTCAGTGCAAAAACAGCAGGAAGGTATACTATACAGTCAAGTCGAAATGTACAAAAGTTACATACTAGGAACTTGGTGCACCCAACGGTTTAAAAATATATGAGTGTCACATTCTAGGGCGCCAGAATCCCATTTCCAGCGGAACGACGCCTTCTGCCTACCCCCCCCCCCCCCCCCGGTCTGCGGGAATGAGTGAAACAGAAAAATAACTGTTCTTTGGAAATTCAAAATAAGTTATCAATAGCAACAATCTCAATTAATTAATTAATTTATTTATTTATTGATGTTTAAGGTCACATATTTATGCACAATGGCTAATCATGACCGTGACAGTTTTACGGGTGGAGGAAGCCGGAGTACCCGGAGAGAACCACCGAGCAACGACGAGCAGCTGCCAGCTCCCCAACATCGTAACTCCGCACTGCAGCACAGGCAGGGTTAGATTGGTTGAAGACATGCGTACCGTCGACGTGCAGTACGCCTTAGTACACGGCGTCATCGTGCCCCCACGCGAGCAATGGGGATTAAGTGTCTTGCCCAAGGACACAACGCGGTTGCCGCAGGTGGGATTCGAACCGGGGACCTCTCGGCTTGCAGCCTGCACCTCTACCTACTGAGCCACCGCGCTCCCCAATTAATTAATTAATTAATTCGTTTATTGGTCTACATATTAATTAATTAATCAATTTATTAATTACTTAATCAATTTGTCTTAATACCTTGTCAGTACGAAGGACTATTTCGTGGCAATATTCGTCGTCTCATAAATCCATTTCACGCATTTGTGGCAATGTCCATCATGTTAAAAATACATGTCGCGCATTAGTGATGTTTTTACCGAATTAACCATTTACATAACAAAACGGTGGCATTCGCCTTTTACTTTTCAAATTGAAAAGTTAAAAACACATTTAGTTTTCAAAACATATCAACAAAACCATATTTATATATAAATTTATAATTATCATGAGGACTAAACAAATCCAAGTCATATGATAGTTTGATATATTTTGTATATATAAAGTTTTTTTTTGTTGCAAATTATTAGAGAGTGGTAGATTAGTGGGCACTCTCCAATGGTTTGTGATGAAACAAACTTTGTAATAATAATAAAATAAACTTTGAATAACAAACTCAGTCCACCCAAAATAATCTAGCCCTCTACCAGTTAAGAAATAAATAAGTGTACTTATATAATTATCATGAGGACTAAACAAATCATAGTCATACGACATTTTGATATACTTTGTTTATATTAAGTTGTTTTATTGCAAATTATTGGATTATTTGATTTTGGCTCGAAAAACATGAAAAACGGTATGTATCACATAATGTGTTCCGATTCCATATCATATAGGTGACTCATTCTGATTTCGTATCATATAGACGACTCGTTTCTGGTAGCATGACGGACTATCATAACAGGCGCATGAATACATTCTATGCGCGTTTCAGTGATCGACCCAACATTATGTCTTAAAACTCTTTTAGTAATTTAAGATTTAATCTGTTTCTGTGACAGAATTGTTAGATAAATGATTTATCATGATAATGTGCATGTCCTGTGATTTGCATCAGATTCTCGGTGGTGTCCAAAAACGGGTTCACAACTTGCTGACAAAGCCGGCTCGTTGGGATCCCATTCTGGACACCACCTCGAGTCTGATACAAATCACAGAACATGCACATAATCGTGATATTCTGTATATACCACTCATCTGTAGTGATCACCACGTTACATACGTACACATAAAGTCCATGAGGTAGATCATTAAGTCGTATCAGCTACAGATTTATAATTATAAAGAAACAAATTTTAATGCTATGAATGGCGTCTTTACAAATATCGACTGGGATAGTTTCCTTAAATCTGGCCATGTGGATACTGTAGTGTCAAAGGTCTCTACCTATATCACAGAAACAACTCAGAGGTCTACACCTTCAAAACTTGTTAGAATACAGCCCAACGACAAACCTTGATTGAACGGTGAGATACGTAGGCTTATGAGAAAACGCAATAGAATTCACAGAGTAGCTAAGATCAATAACCACCACCATGACTGGGACGTTTTCCGGAAAATTAGAAATGAATCGATCAACTCCATATGAGCTGTCAAGAAGGAATAATATTTGTCAACTAACGGTTCTGCTTCTATACAGATGCGGAAAATTGTTAAAAAATGTACTAAGCAGCAGTGCAATTCGGATGTATTATTTCCACCACTGTTTGGAGGTGAAGCTGTGATTGATGACCCACAGAAAATAACAAATCCTCTAAATGACCATTTTATAAGTCAGTGTGATATAGTCAAAGATGATGTATTGCCCCTATACCATGCACTGACCTATCTGTTGAACAGTTAGAAATTACCTTTGAGAATGTCAAAACCATATTATGTAATTTAGACACGAATAAGGCTAGTGGTCCAGACTTAATAAATAATATCGTCCTGAAAAAATATTCCTCACAACTAGCCTCCCCATTAGCTTGTATTTTTAACCTATCTTTGACAATGAAGTACTTCACTGCTGCATGGAAACATGCTCATATACAGCCGATTCATAAAAAAGGAATCCATAAATAATAAAAGAAATTATAGACCTGTCGCATTGACTGGTAGTGTTAGCAAGGTTTTTGAAAGAGCAGTTTTTAACCATGTATTTACTTACCTGGAAAGTAATAACCTTTTGTCAGACTTACAGTCAGGGTTTATTCCTGGTGAATCGACAAAATATCAGTTACTTCATATTGACAATTTTATATGCAGAGCCTTGAATCACGGTAAGGATATTAGGTCGGTTTCTGCTATATAAATAAGGCATTTGACAGGGTCTGGCACAAAGGTTAAATTATATGGTATTGGTATAATGGGTAATTTATTGTCGTGGTTTGAATATTACCTTGAGAATAGGGCCCAGCAAGTAGTAGTTAATGGGAAAAGGTCCGGCATTAAATACATCCATGCTGGAGTACCGAAACGATCTGTTTTAGGACCCTTGTTTTTTTAATATATTATTGATATTGTAAATGATATTACTTCAAATATCCGTTTGTATGCAGATGACACATCATGTACCTTATTGTTGAGGATCCTATCTTGACATCTGATACATTGGATCAAAACTTGAATAAGATAAGTTTATGTTCAAAAACATGACAAGTTTTATTCAGTCCCGAGAAAACAGTGAGCATGTGCATTAGTCGTAGACATACTTCTCAAGTGTATCTGACACTTTCTCTGTTAGGTACGCCTATATGTGAAATAAGCACCCATAAACACCTGGGACTTTATTTCCATAGTTTTGGTACGTGCGATGCCCACGTAGACAGCATAATACTTAAAGTAAGCTCAACGATAAATTGCCTATGCAGCCTCAGGTATCGCATATCAAAAGCAGCGTTAGTGACACTACACAAGTCTTTCCTTTTACCACTTTTTGACTTTATGGATGTTATTTGGGATAACTGCTCTCTAGATCAGCGTGAAAACCTACAACTGGATACGTTACAGACTATTTGTGTGGCAACAAGAGAGACTAGTCACCGACTTTATACGAGGAAACAGGTTTTATAACATTGAGTGAGCGCAGAAGACATAACAAACTTTCAGTGTAAAATGGAGTTACCCTGAGGTATTTATCACTATTGGTGCAAAACCAAGTCGCAAATGTTACGTCATACTCATTGAGATCAACTGACTCCCTTCGTGAGATACTTTGTCGCACTGTGAGCTACTACCGCTCTTTCTTGACATCAACTACCGCTCTTTCTTGACATCAACGGTACGATTAAGGAACGTTCTTGACCCCTCTACTCACATCTGTTGACGTTATATTCTTTCAAAAAAGGTTTGACAAGTGGGAACGTTTGCATTCCATGGTACTATGGAGTTGGCAACAGTGCAAATCAAATTCTATGCTGTAGACTCCGATTGGGGTGTAGTAATTTAAAGGCAAATACATTCGAAAGATCCTCGTAGATAACCCCAGATGTAAATGTGCACGTATGTGAATCCGATGTGCACGCATGTAAAATCGATGTGCACGTATGTAAAATTGAGTTGCGCGCATGGAAAACCGATGTGCACGTATGTAAAACTGATGTGCTCATCTGTAAAACCTATGTGCACGTATGTAAAACCGATGTGCCCGTATGTAAAACTGATGTGCACATATGTAAAACCGATGGGCACGTATGTAAAACCGATGTGTCCGTTTGTTAACCTGATGTGCACTTATGTAAAACCGATGTGTACGAATGTAAAACTGGTGTATGCATGCGCGTATTTTAGGATACTCTCCACTGTCTTATAAATGGTGATGTCCACACAGTTCTCATTTGTTCTCAGAGCGTTCAAAGAGAAAAGACATGCCGATCCACAACCGTAAATTTTGTAGGAAAGCATTCTCAAGAACCTTCACACGCAGGAGACACGAAGATGGTTACTGCCTCAAGAGGTTTGGGATGACGGGTGAAGGCATTCAGTCAAACGAAGATTATAACTTGTCTGATTCTAACGAGAGCACATATTCAGTGTCAGACGATAGTGATACAACCACTGAAAGTGAATATTCAGAGGAAACAGATTACGAAACGAGCATAATAGACACTTTAATCATAAGAGCATATGAATTTCAGAGCTTGAAAGTGTCGTACGTAGAAAATGGCTTGCCCAGAGACAAGGCCGCCAAAGCGACCAAGGAAGCTCTTAGAGACAGCGTGAGAGCTTCCCTCTGTAAGAAATTATTTAAGGCAATGAGTCGAGTAAGGCACTTCAGACAACGTCCGGTCTGTGGAAAAATTTAAAAAAAAACTGCTCAGCGACTTCGAGATCAGGAAGGTTACGGAATGAACGAAGCTGAAAAATTCGCAATTGAGAAACAAAAATACCTTTCTGATCCATTATTAAGAAAATACACGTTTCTGGATGTGCAGACAGCTTTAGATGGTAACTAGAGAAGGTCCAGCAAAACGACAACAACAAAACTGCCCTTTTTCAGGACCAAAAGACAGTAATTGAACATTTAATTATGTTTTTTTTTTGTATGATTACCAATAAAATTATTGTAAAACTACTTATTGTTGTAAAAATTACTTATGGTGAAATTGTAAAATCACTTGTAAAAACTGATTGAAAATCCATTTTAACTGATTGTAAAACCATTTTCCGCTTTGTAAAAATTACTTTATTGTAAATCTGACTGCAAATCCATTTTGACTAGTGTAAAACCAATTAATTACTTTTGTAAAAACGGATTTAATGTGAAAATAAAAACTTAATAGAGAGAAAAATTTAGAGTTGTTCATTCCGTTTTGGCTTTAGCCACAAAACCGGAATCAGGTAACTCTATACCCAACAGGAAGAAAACTGATTACGCGTTTGTATAACAGATTAATCCTCTGTTCTTGTTGCCCAGATATGCTTTTGACAATAACAAAGTTTGATAACGTTTATTTTACTGTTAGATTGGATGTTTATGTACCTGGTTTCTAAAACAATCTTAACGAAAAGTTCCTTATACAAGTATATTATTTAATTTCTATACACAAAAGATAAACCTTCAGATACAGTTTATTTACAACACAATCGTAAGAGGATTAACTCAAGACCCGTTATGACTGTTTGCTGATGATGTTACCAGATGCACGTTTAGATACATAGATGTATTTGAAACAGGGGTTGGTGAGAATGGAGGTGGGATGGGAAAAGCCTCCCCATTCTGTGGTGTTAGATGAGGGAAGCCATGTTTAAATTTAAATTAAACTTCGATTTTAATTAAAGTTTATGTAATTTAATACTTCTTGTGTTTTGTGTGTGACACGAAAAGTACTGACTGGTTTCCCCAAAACATATTAAAACTAAGAGCGTTCATGCCTTTTTGGGCGCCCATAACCCCTCCGCGTACCCAAGTCCGTTAGTCCCCCACCACCCCTCCACGTTCCCAAATCAGTGACCGCTATGTTGTATTCTTTTATAAGAGTGCATCTCTAAAAGATGTATGGGCAGCCATCTTGTTGACGCCATGCATATCATGTGCACCGCCGTTATTGCGCAATGCCTAATATAGGCGCAGCCATCTTGTTGACGTCATACATATCATGGCATCACCATCTTGAAAAGTGTTATTGCGCATGCCCAAAAAGGGCGCAGCCATCTTGTTGACGCCATGAGTTTTAACGACGCCGCCATTTTGGGCACAGGGGCTCACGGACTTGCGCACGGAGAGGGGTGAGGATGACCTAACGGTCTTGTGTACCAGGGGGTAAAAGGGCCTAAATGACTTGGGTACTGGGTACACGGAGGGGTGAAGAGGCCTAACGGGCTTGGGCGTTGGTTGCATGGAGTGGTGAAGAGGGCCTAACGGACTTGGGCGTTGGGCACGGGGAGGGGTGCAGATAGCTTAAAAAGGGCCTAGGAATTTTGGGCTCGGGGTCATGACCTCGAGGTCCGGCAAAAGGGGTACAAGTTGACCCTCTCTACTAGTATTATTCCTATAATTTATGTTTGGAATCTAATATTATTGCGTTCATGGAAATATTGCCCACGCGTGGAAAGTGACCAGTCCACTGCGGCCATACTGTAGTAAAATGTGCCATTTTATTTTACTGAACTGGTAGAGTGCTATAATTGTTATTTTGGGTAGTGTTAATTTATTAATCGGAAATTGCTTAGTTATAATTTACTGGAGAATGCCTATTGGCACTCTTCAATAAATTATATCAGGGCATCTCATCATTAACAAAACTACAATAGTTTTGGCTGAATGTGAAGCATATGATAAGAATAAGGAAACTTTTTCGTGGCAACTCCACTCTTTTATCAATGTCCAAATTGGACTGAACCCTTTAAAATTCGTTCAGTAATATTGGGTCAATGGTGATAACATTTTTGTTATGAGCAAGCCTCATTGCTCATTGTCAGATGATCAGCACAAAGCACATACATTATTTAAAACTAACTGATAAGACCTTGTCAGATGAATTTTTTAAACGACAATGGCGCATGAATTCCCAACTCCGTAAATAGTCACCACTGACTATTAATCAATCCATAGGAACGTAATCTCCGAATAAATCTGTATTAAAAACTGTTCCATTATTTGAAAAAAATGATGAATATTTATGATAAACGAGAGCTGGAACGTAACTAGAATGAAGTTGCCCCACAGATCGCTATACAACTAGATTCCTGGAGCGTCATCGAAAAACATTGCAATTCGGTCTGTCAAATCCTATCCCTAAGATGTTGTCAAATGAATCAATGTGGTTACTCCGCCCATAAATGACATTTGATGACGTCAAAGCTGTTACGTTGTGACCGTTATCACGACGTAACAGATTTCACTTAAGAAAAAACGTAATGGTGTTTACCTAGCACGAAAACTAGTTACAATTTATCAACCTCGTTTTCTTGTAAATTTAAAATTTGTATTGCCGCGAATGTGAGCGCGGTGGTAGCGGCATTGGACTTCAAACCGAAAGGTTCACGGTTCGATCCCCGCCAGGGGTAAGAGCGTTGTGGCCTTGTACAAGGCACTTAATCCCAATTGCCAACGAGGGGGCACGCGGACGTTCTGTACACACAGCTTCCAGCATATCTGAACATACATTTACTGTGATTAGCACATGAGAAGTTTTAACAAAGCACTCTTAAATTTTCAAAAATCACTTTTAATCTGTTGAATGAACTGTAAAGAAAATGTTCGCTTCACTCACGCCTTCAACATAAAAAAGTAGATAGAGCCGTAAAAACAAAAAAGGACTTTTGAAACTATAAATATTTTCTGTCCATTTTTTTAGAATATTTAATGTATTAAATCCATAAATACAATATCTAGAAAATATTTCTGGTACTTAAATTATCTGCTTTTGTTTGAATTGAAATTTTGAAAATTCGAAGCGAATGGAAAGGCATGGAAATAGTAATGGACACTTCTCACCGTGTATTAAAGTGACACCCACCGTGTAGGGGATTTACCGCCGGTATGCACGTGACATTCTTAGCCAATAAAATTCGACAAATATATAAACAAATTTGTCAGAAGTGAGGAAATGACGGTAAACCCGTCTGTACAATGAACCGGTGTATAGGATTCAGTGTTATATTATATGTTTTAAGTGTATATATTGACCTAACGATGGAAGGGCACAGAGGGCTCACTCATGTCATACTTGTTATTCGTCAGTTTGTGATTTTCAAAATACTGCCTCTGGTCTTCGTATTGTCCATCGTGGTGGTCAATAATACACTTAGATCAAAGTTCAAGTTCAACATTTTTTTGTTGAACTACATGGATTAATGTCTTATATTTCGTAAAATATTCGGACAATATACTTTCGAGAAAGTTGGGAAAAATGGGGTGGTACAATATTTAAGGAATAATGCATGGCTTGCCGTTGACAACGCCCATATAGTGCCCAGTGAGGTGGTGGAGTTCCCGCCGCGAAGCGGAGGGAACTACACCACCCCACTGGGCTCTATATGGGCGTAGTCAACGACAAGACATGCACTAATCCTTATATTATATCGAACACCCATCAAGAAAAACATCTGTCCGATTTGTTAATCTATTACCAAGGTAGCAGCCCTACCAACCAGCGTAATATAGAAAAAAATACCATGTAGTTTTTAAAAAACATTTTCTTCTTTCAAAGCACGGCTAACTTGGATTATTCATATGAGCAGAAGACAGATTTTGAATAGGTCGGCAAGGGTAAACAAAACATTTCCCCCAAACGGAACTGTGTATTCTAGAATCGCGCAACTCGCGAATGAAAACTAAAATTTTCGAAATTTGACAACGCAGTTTGATAATTTCCGCACATTTGCCACACATATACATTACCGAATGGGTCAGTACGGGATACAAACTCCGAAGATTCAATTGAATTCCATTATTTATTCGTTTACTGCACAAAACATACAATTAAATAGCGAAATAATATGAGCAGCGAAACAAACGATTTTTCATATCCGGACGCGTTCTCATGAAAGTTGTACCCAGGTATGGATCATTCTCTGCGAAACAAGATATGGATCAACTTCTCAAGGAATAAAATGAACGCCTCGAAAAATGTGACTTCAGCAATGGAAAAGCGATACATTTTTCCACAATGATTTCTTTCTGGGTCGTTTTGTGGATGTTGTGCCTCTGTGAATCGATATTTAAATTTAGCCTGATTAGTTTTATTCGCCCAGTATGAAAAGAAAACTGATCTAGTAGTGTTCTAAAAATAGAAAACGTGTAGTGCCTGGGTGTAGTGCCTGGTTAGTTCCGTGGATGCAAACTACACGAAATAGGGGTGCAGCATTCGTCCAATCAGGAGACTAGAAGATCACGTGAGATGTAATATTCTTCTATATTGAGTATATTATAAGTATCTTTGGATATCTCAGAAGAACTGCCCTTTCTGAAAATTACCCCAGAACACCATGGTATTGTCTGCGGTGCAATGAGAGTATACCGATATACACCGATTGGGTTGATGCTTCAGTTATCGGGTACACATTCACATAATTATACATACAGGGGTATGATCCTGATTGAAAAGAAACATACAAGATATACTATGCACAGTGGCCTCGTCTTCCAGTTTTAATCGCTGCATCGACAAGCAGCAGTACATCGCGGTTCTCATTCCTGGGTCAATGTCCGAACGTTCAACTATACAATATATTTGGTCACGCTTTAAATGGAGTCCCGGGTATTGAACGTTACCACCAGGCGTTGACGATTTCTAGTAATTAAGTTTAAGACCATCTCCAAACATTTAGAGAAAATTATAATAGTATCTCACAGCTCAACACAAAAATTAATCAACATCAAACAGTATTTTGTCAACCAAATAGTAATGTTTTCACACGTTATGGAAGAATCGTATTCTGCTCGCGTGTATACTAGTTCTAGATTAATAAGAGAAGAGTCCTTCTATTCTAACATCACTGGTTATCGAAATAGCTATAAGTTGCACACTGTTGGGCTGCATGGTGGACAGGAATGTAAGAGCTATTTCTCGTCAATAGCAAAGTCAACCACACGTTATGAAATTGAGACCGAAGTTTATTGGAATCTGTCTCGTTTCCATTTTAAATTTCCTTTAGCAATCGTACATCACCAGCAGCTGGTCACATCAGGCGATTATACTTACCTTTGTCATACCGTATTTCACTAATGCAATTTCCATGGTTTGATACCAAAATCATCATCGTTCGTTGACTGTTAACTACTCCCAATTTTCTGTGAAATTGTCAGCCCACAGTTTCGAGATACGGTGCGTTTTAAGAGACTTCAGAGTTTTAACTACAAAGCTAAAATACAAAGGACCGACATTCGGAGAACTGTAAAGCTATGTAACACTGGTTACGCACCGTCTGAGAGTGTATTTGTGCAAGGTTATGTCAAAATAATAGCTGCAGGATATTAATGTTCGTGTTGAGTGTTTAGAAACAAATTTTGGAATATTCGCAGACCGTGCGTAACCAGCGTTACAGAGCTTTACAGTTCTCGGAATGTCGGCCCTTTGTATCTTAGCTTTGTAGTTAAAACTCAAAATTTTACATTGTATAATTTAAACATTTCAGCAAATTCCCAAACAATTTTACTTTATTCTATTTGCCAACCGTTCAATTTTACTTTTACTCTTCATGTAACACAAGACAGCCTCAAGAGCGCATTCAATCTTTGGCGCGTAAATCTAATAAATATTCCGTGATGAATTTTCAAGCATTCTGAATTAGTTTAAACAACATTTTTATTAATGAAAACACTGTAGTTGCAGACAATATGTTTCCAATAAAGGAACGAAACAAATATAATTATGAAGTAGTGCATGCAAGTTGGTGGTAGGTGCCGATTCAAACACACCTGTACATGTACGTGTACGTGTACACGTACATCGATGTACACCTCCATAGGATTTAGTGTTAAAATCGTGTACACGTACACGATTTTAACGTTTTTTTAGGGTGTTTTAGAACCGGCTTTGCCGATTCAAAAACACTGGATTGTATCCAAGAGTGAGAAAAAACGCATGAAATTTTACGTACATGTACATGTACCGTCTGATCTGAAATCGGCAAATGGTATTCCCCAATAGGATTCAGTGTTAAATTGCGAGCAAAAAACGTGTTGTCGTTTCTAAATAACCCTCTTGCTGATTCTAAATAATCCGCGTCTGTACACGATTTTAACACTGAATCCCTATGGAGGCGTACACGGAAATCCATTTGCGGATTTTAGGTCGGAAATCGAATCGTGTACGGTACACGGAAAAGAGGTGTTTTTGAACCGGCAAACCCACTGCCACGTTTTTGATTGATATATATATATAGGAGAGAAAAAAAATATATAAATAAATAGTTATTTAAAAAATAAATATATCAAATCGAATAGATAATAAAAAATAAATACGTAAATCATGAGCGATTCTCAGACTATTAGAGTAAGGTTTCTTTTAAAAATGCTGATGAGAGCCTAAGCATTCTGCGTGAACGAACAACTAGGTCGTCTCTTGTTAGAACGATGCGTCGGATGTCGGGATCACCTAGACTTCGATCACGAGAATCATTCGTGTCTGTGGATGGAAAGGGAAGATATGGTCGTCAAGTATTTCGAACCGGCGTTCGAACGCGTTCAAATCGATGAAGTGATCGCGTTTTGGAAGAGATTACTCTTCTGTAAGGATCAAAGCAAGCCCACAGTTTCGGAAGAACAGAAACTGGCGCGTAAAAGTCTGACTTTAGAAGATAAGGGATGCGTCATGAAATTATTGTTCAATGAGGCATACGTCTAAGTTTCTCGTTGATATAAAATAAGGGAGAATAGAAAATAAAATAAATACACACATAAATTTTTTATCTAATATTAGAAAGAAAAAAAACAAAAATGAGAACCAGAAATAAATTGTATCCGACGTTAGATGACGACGAGGATGAGAAGCCGATCAGCGTATTGCCGACGGCACCGTTGCTAGAAGAAAAGGAAAGAGGAGAGAGGTATCGCATCGATCAAATCAGTAGAATCCAAGAGTATCTAATTCGAGAGAGAGATTCTCGTCATTCTCTCAAGAAGAAGTATTCGCGTTCCGTGAAATTCGTCAACGCGATCGACATGACACTCATCACGATTTCCATGGGTTTACACGCGGCCGGCATCGGATTGTTGTCGACCGCGGTCGGCATTCCGATCGTGTTGACCGTAGAAGGAGTGGCTCTAGTCGCCGGATTGTTTAGCACGCTCGGAAACTTTTTGAGTAGGAAATTATATCTGAAGGCGAGGAAACACGACAAGATTCGCGTCTTGGCCGACTCCAAGATCGACACGATATCCGAAATGATCTCTATGGCGTTGAAAGACGGTAGAATATCGGACGGAGAATACTTCGCGATATTGAGCGAGAAAACGAAATACGATGCCATGAAAGAAGCCGTGAGAATCAAGACTCGTCAGATCATCAAGGAAGAGATGAAGGATTCTCTCGTGGAAAAGGGGAGGAAAGCGGCCAGGGAGGAATTCAGTAAGATGATAGTACTCAAGAGCAGCGATTGAAAAAAAATATATATATAATAAGAACAGAATTAATTAATTATTAAATTTATATATAAAATAAAAAAAAACGAAATTAATTTAAATAACCCTAAAAAAAAATGTATTGCGTAAGGTGTAAGAGAGTTACCGGGACGAGTAATTCTCGAGAAGTACGAACTAAAAACGACAGACAGATGCTTCGCGGAATTTGCGACGTGTGTGGTTCTGTCAAGACTCGATTCGTCAAAAAAAAAGAACGCGAGCAAAGGTAAAGGCATCGTGAATAAAATGATCAATAATCTACCTTTCGAAATGCATCTGCCCGGTCACAGTTTCACGGGACCCGGAACGAAATTGAACAAGAGACTCAACGCCGATCTGACACCCAAATCTTGGAGCAAACCTGTGAATAGGGTGGACGCGGCCGCGTATGATCACGATCTGTGCTACGCCGGACATCCCGACACCAAGACTCGCAACGACGTCTGCGATAAAAACATGTTGGGGAAATTGAGAGGCATATCGAATCCGACCAGGAGAGACAAGATAGAACGTTCGCTGGTCGGCAATCTGATCGGTGCGAAACGTCGATTCGGATGGGGCGTTCAAAAAAAAAAGCGCATCGGGAAAGAAGAAGAAACGATTATTGACGAGCGAATTGGCCGAGGAGTTACACAAACCCATAGCGCGTAAATTTCGGAAGAGAAGGGTGTTCGTGAAGGGTTTGGGTGATATTTGGTCTGCCGACTTGGTCGACATGAGATCGTTTTCGAGGTGGAACGAGGGCGTCAAATATCTATTGACGGTCATCGACGTGTTTTCCAAATACGGTTGGATCAGAGCTTTGAAGAATAAAGCGGGACCTTGCGTCGCCGAGGCTCTGAAGAGCCTGTTCGACTCGTCTTCTCGAAAACCGAGTAAATTGTGGGTGGATAAGGGAAAGGAATTCTACAACAAGCACGTTCATCGATTGGTAGACCTCTACTCGATCGAAAACGAAGAGAAAGCCAGCGTGGTGGAACGTTGGAATCGAACGATGAAGGAAAAGATGCGCAGATACTTCACGGCGAATTCGACCAAGAAATACATATACGCTCTGAACGGTCTGGTCAAAGATTACAACAACACGCGACACAGATCGATCAAGATGACTCCCGTGGAAGCTAGCGATCCCCGAAATGAAAAACGGGTCTACGCGAATCTATATCCTGAGAGATCTAAGATTAGGAAGAAGTCTAGAACGCCGAAATTTGCGGACGGTGATCGAGTGAGAATCTACGCTTATAAGAAGCACTTCGAAAAGGGTTATACTCCTCGATGGACCTCGGAAATCTTCGTGATAATCAAAATATTTCACACCGATCCGGTGACTTACGAAATCGAAGCTTTGGATGGAGAAGAGATCATCGGAAAGTTTTACGAACAACAATTACAGAAGACAAAGTTTTGATAAAGAAAACAATTTTTTTTTATTTACTTTCTTTAACATTTTCTTGTTTACACACATATATATAAGAGAGAAAAATAATAATAAAAAATAATTAACTATTTTTTAGATAAAGAAAGCAAGTTAATTAATACACAAAAAAACCCTAAAAATCCTTTAAAATGACAAATATACTAGATATAGCACAAAGCATAGTGAAAGATGAAAGTATTCAAGAATATGAGGTTCACGAATACGAACCGGTAACTGGAACGAGTTTGAATAATGCGGGAGAGATAAGAATCAACGTCGAAACTCAAGATCTATTCATACATCCTAGCGAGAGTTACATTGTGGTGCAGGGACGTCTCACCAAGGAAGATGGGAGCGACTACGCCGACGACGACACGGTTACTCTAGCCAATAATGGCATCATGCATCTATTCAGTAATATAAAATACATGCTATCCGGACAAGAGATATATTCTGTGTTTCATCCCGGTCAGGCCACCACGATGTTCGGACTCTTGACATATCCTGATGATTTTTCGAAATCCAGAGGATTTAATCAGTTGTGGGTGAAAGACACCGTCGGCCATGCTAGCGCCGGCGCCGCCTTGATATTCGACTACGTCCAGACCTAAAGGAACGTTTTCGTTGAGGATACCTTGAAAACACATCTTCGGATTCGCGGACGATTACAACAAGATCATGTACGGATTCAAACACAATCTGACGTTGATTCGCAAAGGAGACGACGACGCAATAGTGAGACTCACTGCGACCAATGCGGGTAAGATAACTCTACACCAGATATCGTGGTTTGTTCCGCACATGGAGCCTTCGATCATGGAAAAAGCGCATCTCTACAAGATCATAGAATCCAAGAGTAAATTACCCGTGGGATTTAGAATGAGACAGTGCGACACGGTTAGCATTCCTCCCGCCACGAATCACTTTGATTGGAGATTGACGGTGAAATCCGCTTCCGAGAGACCGCGTTTCATCATGGTTGCATTTCAGACCGATAGGGGCGGGTCTCAGGAAAAGAATGCGTCGCTGTTCAATCACTGCCATTTGAGAAACATGCAAGTGTTTCTGAACGCCACGAGATATCCAGCAATCGATTACAATGCGTCGTTCTACAAGAACGATTTCTGCAGACTGTACGGCGACGCCGCTGATTTTAGAAAGAAGTATCGCGGTCTAGACGAATTGATGAGCAATCCTAACATATCTCCCGGCGAATACAAGTCGATGTATCCCATGTTCGTATTCGACGTCAGTAAACAGAGTGAACGACTCAAAAGTAGCGTCTTAGACATTCAGATCAAGATGCAATTCGATAGGAACGTTCCAAGAAAAACCGAAGCCTTCGCCCTGGTCCTGTCGGACAGAGAATTACAATTCGAATCAGATGGAAATAAGATGTCGATCATTCGATGAGAGACGAGTGTGAAAAAAAAATATATAAATAAAAATTAAAAAAATTATTATAAAAATGAATGATTAAGAAAGAGAATACTTATGAAGAAACAGATGTGTTTTGATTAAAAATATTTTGCAAGATTCGTTAGCAATAATTCTAGACACTTTAGTCGAAACAGAACCTTTGATATTGACTGATTATATGAGACGTGAAATCGAAAGTAAAATCTTGATAGAAGATAAGACCAGAAAACTTTTAGACACGTTGATGTATAGAGGACCGACTGCTTTTCGAGAATTTATAAAAGCTCTTCGAAATGCTAAAATAGATGTCGACGCGTGTTTCAAGATAGGTGATCCAATTTCATGAGATAAAACATTATGAGAAATAACGTATTAAAACAAAACCTAAAAAAAAAAAAAAAAAAAAAAAAGTAATGTGATCTAGAGAGATTGAAATTCTTTCTAAATCTCATTACTTTTTTTTTTTTGTTTTTTTTTTTGTTTTTAATAAATCACACATTATTTTTTTTTAATTCATTATTTTCCACGCGTTCACTGTTTGTTCAAAGGAACCAGTTCGATCAGTAGACTCACCACGGAAGTGGCGGCTTCGGGATTATTGGTTTTCGTAACGAAGTTAATCCTGTCTCCGGCGTTCAGTTTGAGAGGCGTGCTGAACGTGCTAACATTCGCATGCTGATTCTCAGTCTTTTCGACGCTGTATCTCTTATTGCTCTCTACTCCATTCACCATTTGATTGATGACCGCTCTGTTATTCAAATCCATGGAAGCCAGACTCATTCGAAGGACTTCACCTCCCAGTGGCATGGGATATCCCACCTGACCATGTTTCGATCCGCTACCTCCATTTCCGAAAGACCACTCATCTTTTCCTTCATCTAAGGGGCCGGCCTCCTCGGCCCACACATTGATCAATTGTCTAGCATATTTGACTTTCTCCACCACCGAAATCAGGGTGCAGGCATCCGTCATGTTCACGGGATCCGGTAGATTCATGAGCACGTGTCCACCCATGTCTAGTTTACCTTCCATTATGTCACCCTTTCTCCAGACCGAGTTGTCGTCCACGTACTTTCTGCTGACCGCGCTGGAATCGAATTCGGGATCGTGACTGAGTCCGAATAAATTCTTACAGTTCATGTCGATACCACCCTCCATGGTTCCACCAGATTGTTTGTTCAGGTAGAGATCGTCCACTTGTGATTCTAGGTATTCTTGTGATCGTATCACGGCAGAATCCACGTAGCCCTTGTTGACTGCAGTTGAGGCCGCATCCGTGTCATTGACCTTCGACAGATTCAATATCTTGTTGAATCCCTCATTCAGATCCGATTTCATTTCTCGTCTGTCAGACTTTCTCTGTTCCAGATCTACGTAGTGTTTGGTCGCCACATCCTTGGGATTCGTGGGAGTGGCCACGTTCGTTATCTTGTTAGAATTGGCATTCAATTCCGAGTGCATCGTTTTCTGAACGTATCTATTTCTAAGGTGTTCACTGAATCTCATGTGAGAATCGTCCGTGTATTTCTTGGTCGTGGCATCGGTGAGATCTATGGGGATTTGCGACGTTCACCAAATGTTTGGATTTCAGATCGAGATCGTCGGTCATGGTTTTATCCACGTAATTATCTAGCATGATTCGTTCGAAATCGGCGTTCCCCCTGTCAATGTATTTTTTAGTCGCAGCATCTGCGAGATCTATCGGCACGGGAAGATTGTAGAGTTTCTTATCATTCAGGTTCAAAGGTTCTTCTCGAGGTTCGTATCTCCGAATGTAACGTTCGTCCAAGTTGGCAATGTCGTAACCATCGTCAACTTCGAACATCTTCCTCTTCTTTCTTAGGTTGACTTTTTCATCGTCACTTCTACCAAATTTATCGACTGGCATGTTGTTGTGGGATTTTTTTTGTTTTTTAGAAAAAATATATTCAAAACGCAGTTTATTAAAAATGAACTATGTTATTTTTATTTTTCGTTTTTATTCGATTAAAATTTTTTAAAATACTTTTTTTATCTTTATATATACTATAAAAAAAAAAAAATCTCTCTCTGATGTAAATCATTGAGAATGTCTTGATTTTCAAATCTTTTGCTGCATTCAACAGATCGATGTTGGATAGGGGTTCGTTAGGTAAGACGACACCTTCTACGGATATCTTTATTTTCGTATTCATAAATGCGTATATATTTTTTTTTTTTTTTATTTATTTTATTATAATTCACTAAAAATTACGTCATTTTTTTTTTTTTCTTTTTCTTTTTAAACTAACTCTCTCAATGTCTCTATCGATTTCTATAATTTTGAATCCATCTAATTCCTCTTGATTTTCTGGAATCCTATCATCCACAATCATATCTGGAATCTTATCATCCACAATCATATCTGGAATCCAATCATCCACATTCATATCGTCTCTAATTAGATCCACAGTCCAATGTCCGAGTGCCAAACTGTTTATTTTATCATCTAACATGAATCTCTTATCGTCGTTGGCCGTCAGCGAAATCTTGTTGACTATTTCGGTATACAAGTCATGATTTTCGCTTCGAATCGATTTCATAGTCTTATACACTGGACCACTTCCTAACAGACAATCTTTATACTCTTGGAAAGAGATGTTTTTCTTCACCACGCACGCTTTAACTCCTTTGCACTTCTTGATCTCTTCATCTTCTAGACAATAAGCATACAGTTTGGGTCTCAAGCCCACGAATTCGACGATTTGTTTACCGCCACTCTCGTCCTTAAATTTACCCAACACCTTCTTGGTGTCGTTCGATTGAATGTTGGATGGGTGATCGATGGGATAATTGCTCGTAATCGTAATGAAACTCGTACATCAATCGCTTGCTGATATCTAAGATGATCGGTCCAAGATAATACGGTTTGTCAAACTTCAGGTGCGTCTTTTGCATGTGAACGACCACTAGATTTTCGTCGAATATGGTTCGGTATTTGTAATTGGGTTTTGCCACTAATTTTTTAGCTCTTTTCTCAGACATAACAAGTCGAACGTAGGTTCTCTTCCTGATGTTTTCCATCAATTTACTGTACACGCAGTTGTTCATGAGTTTGAAGAAATCTTTTTCGAAATCATTCTCGGCTCGAATTCTGAGATTCGTGTTGAGATCGATGTATTTTTTCATCCAAGGCTCTTTGTCGAATCGAATGATGTGATGTATGTCGACTAATTTCATCCCATAATCGACGTACTGTTTCAAATTCTCGCTGTAGACAATGTAGTTACGTTTGTTAAATAAATTGGGAATGAGTTTTTCCTCGTCTCCTTCATTCGGTTCCATTCGTTCGGGAGCCAGCGGATAATCGTTGTGTGGATCGTGTAATTCTTCCGGATAGTTCAAATCGACTTCTAAAATGCAAGGATAGTCTCTCCATTTTTGCATCTCTTCTGGTTCTTTCACCCATTCGAAATTTCTAATCGGTAAAGGATGACTCATAGCCCAACCGTACAGATTATTAGCGTCCCAATACTGTATGTATTTAGTCGACCGTTTCGAATTGAAACCTTCTTTCATGTAGGGATTGTTAGCTTCAGAATATCTGTGAGAGATCATCGAAACGCCACCTCTCGCAGCCCTTTCGAACATGAGCAACATGTTCACGTCGGATAATAATTCCAATTGGACTTCGGTGGTCTTCAACAGAGCGTCCCACGCCAGACTGGGTGCGGTGAAATACCAAGCAGGATCCAGTTCGTAATTTCGACAACAGACGTCTCGAAAATTTTTGAACACGTCTGTTCGTGTAATTCTTCCGGATAGTTCAAATCGACTTCTAAAATGCAAAGATAGTCTCTCCATCTTTGCATCTCTTCCAGTTCCTTCACCCATTCGAAATTTCTAATCGGTAAAGGATGATTCATAGCCCAACCACACAGATTATTGGCGTCCCAATACTGTATGTATTTAGTCGACCGTTTCGAATCGAAACCTTCTTTCATGTAAGGATTGTTAGCCTCAGAATATCTGTGAGAGATCATCGAGACGGCACCTCTCGCAGCCCTTTCGAACATGAGCGACATGTCCATGTCGGATAATAATTCCAATTGGACTTCGGTAGTCTTCAACAGAGCGTCCCACGCCAGACCGGGTGCGGTGAAATACCAAGCGGGATCCAGATCGTAATTTCGACAAAAGACGTCTCGAAAATTTTCGAACACGTCTGCCAAGAGTAGAACGTCAGTCTTCAGATAGAGATCGTGATAATCTCTCATGGTTTTCATATCAAATGATTTCCACACGTTTTTGGCGTGTTCGTAATTCTCGTCGGAAATGTCGGATTCGTATAATTTCGAATAAAAATCATCTTTCGAAGGTAGTGCAGTGTCTTCAAATCTCTTTAGATCATTCAGGTAATCGTAAGGATAGACTCCTTTCCTCAACATGGCGTCTTCTCGTTCTCCAAAATGTTCGCTCGTGATTTTAAATTTATCCTTGCTCATGTTATCGACTAATTTTTCCAGAGCGGTCGACATGAATTTAAAAAACTGTCGATGAAACGTATGCATCTACAAATGAATTTCGTTTTTTCTTTCAACGTATTTCCGTTGATTACTCTTTTCTTCTCCATGAGCTTCCATTTCGTGAAGGAAATGTATCTTTCTTCGCTGTTTGCGATGCAATTTAATTCTTCGTGTGAGGTGCCGAGATTTTTCACGAACAGATGACTGTCGTAACCCGAGAGATTGTGAAACATCACCGGATAGAAAGTGGCGTCTCGATATTTTAAATTACACTTGCTGTGTGCCGGACCGCGATACAGACCCAGGTAATGATCGTGGTCTCTGACCTTCTTATTTTCCTCCGAATTCTCGTCGAACGATTGTCTGCATATGTGACATTCGGTGGCTCTGTTATTTTCGTCCTGCTGCTCTCGTGTGATGATCATTTTTGCAGGAGTTTTGAATTTGTCGTATAACATTTGAATTTTCGATTCTAACTCTTCCACGAACCTTTGAGCCACGTCGTTGTCTTCGCACTGTTTTGTGTAGGTGAAGGGACCCATGTCGTGTTGTGAGTCGAAAGCACATTTCACGTAAATGCAATAGCCCGAAGGTATGTGTTTTTGATATCTTTCGACGTAACTTTGAAGAGCGTTGGGTTGACAGGAACTCATTTTCATGGTGAAACATTCGAAATCGGCGTACATGACGAATGGTACTTTTAACCTTCTATTGTGATTTTCAAACTTCACGATGGTGTTGGGTTTTGGCATTTCGATGGCGAAACCTTGATTTTCGTTTCAATATTCCTGATGTTTCGCTAATGATTTTTCGGTCTTAAATATGTTCATGCAGTTGCAACATAAACATATCTTATGTTTATGTTTATTATTTTGTCTCGACAGTAATCGGCTCGGATGTTTAACCCAACAATAATGACGATTGTCACCATTCGAAATCAATAATAAAATAATCGTCTTTTATCTTCCGCGATACGAAGTCTGTCTGAGAGGATAGATCGTTCGATTTTCGTCGTCGTATCCTAGGACGTTCACCGCCTAGGTGGGATTTTGAGCCTCGAAACGTTCGATATGTTTTAACTCTGTTGGAAAAGTCACTCCGCTCCAATCGAGATTTTTAGAAGTTTCCTCGTAATGAGAAACTCTATCGGTGTGTATTTTGACAGGGTATAAAGCGGAGATGACTGCCCATTTAAAACACTGATCATCTTTATTTCTCACGTTGACCACGGCGTGTTTCTTAGTCAAGAAATACGGTAATTCCAAGTAGGAAGATCCTTTCAACGGATCGTTTTTATTCATGCGAATTTCGAGTTTCAACACCTCATCGAACGTCCAATTACTACCTTCATGTTGTTAATTCGTGAGAGACGTCAACATCTTGTCTTTCATCTTTTCGAAAACATCTGATAGATCTGAACCTCGAAATACGGGTTCGACTTTAGATCTGAAATATGCATTTTTCACGATGCTCTAGCCGGACTTCACATCGATTTTATTCATTATGCAATGGAGTATCATCTTAATTTTTAATCCCACGTTCATGTATTCGCAAAACAAATCCAATACTTCTTTCTTCACCTGTTCCATGAACAATTTCGGATCGACTTTCTTCAACGAGGGAATCACGTCGAAAGTTTTAAAAATGCCTTTGATCGCCCTCTCCCGTTCTACGGGTTTCGATTGGAATAGTTCCGCAATGAGTCATGTTACATATTCTTCTCCTTTCTCTTCGTCGATTGCTCGTTGAATTTCACTCGATATATCTCGTTTGTCTTGAATCTGAAGTGCATCACTCGTTTTCGTTTTAGTTTTTCTTTTCTTTTCTTTGGAAACTTGATGTTCTTCAACGGCTTTTTGTTTAGTCGTCTTCTTATTTTTCACAACCGATGCATCTTTTGACGTCGTTGCTATCGACATTTCATTTGCCTTTCTAGCGTTTCGCAAATATTCTTGTATGACATCATTTTTTTTTGATTTAGTTCTATGATTTGTGAAATCTGAAATTTGTAATAGTTTACAAATCTCGTTTAACTGAGGTATGGTTTTCTCATTTAAATTTACCATTGTTTTATCTGTTTGCTTCATTTGTAAGAATATTTTTATTTTTTTTTTGAATTTTGTATTAAATAATTTGTTAAAAAGTTTTGCTTTTTTACTCTTTTTATATATACATAATAGAAAAAAAAAAAAAAAAAGTTAAATTTTAAATTCAATTTTTTTTTCTTTAATGTGTTTTTATTCAAAAACAATTTAAGACCGCTTTTATTTCTCGCTCGCAAACCGAACACGTTTTCTCGTCTTCGGAATGACATTCTCTACAGTAACGCAGGTGTGCGCACGGTAGAAACAAGACGTTTGCGACACCTTTGCAGACCAGACACATGGTGGTGGACGTTTTACTCAGTTTGTTTTCGACGAGTGACGATAACTCGTCTGCTTCCGCCATGAATTTGATGAGATGTTCTAAAGTTATGAATTGAGACAGGGTCTTGTTCGCGATGTTTAACGCATCATACAATTGTTCCTCGGTGTATCCGAGTTGTAACATATCCATCAATAACTTTTGGTATTTGTCTCTATCCCTCACTTCGTCTTTGATTTTGATCAATCCCAACGTTAGGATCTTGTTCAAATAATCGTATTCGCCTCTTTCAATATTACTTATGTGTTCTAGTAAAGGTACGTCGTGAGGTTCCCAATTCATCAAATGTATGTCACAACAAAAACATTTGACTTTGTCGCCTCTACCCACGTAAACGAAACCTGCGGCGGCTAAATCTTCAGGTTTTTGAGCGAGATGCAAAGGCCAATTTTTAAACGTTTGAAGTCTTGCACGTTCTAGACTATAATTCGGATGTTCGGACTTGATCATTGTTTTTTACCTCAAAATTGAGTTTGTAAGAATTTTTTTTTTTTTTTAACTTTTATTTATATATAAAGACAAATAAAGAGAAACTTTTTTTAACAAATTATTATTTAAATACAAAATTTAAAATATACATTATTTGCAAGAATTCATAAAAACCAAATAATCGATCATGACAACAACACCTAAAAGATGCAAATTGAAATTGAAACGAGACGAAAGGTATGAGAAATCCGGTTTTAATATCTATACATTACAACCACACGATCCCATCGAATTGAATGAGGTCGAGATGGTGGACTTAGAGCGCCACTACCACAAATATCGAATGTGTTTGAAAGTGGATGAAGCCGCGCTCGATTTGTTTTACGAGTACCAAAGCGAACTGCTGATTAATATCATCGTCGCCGAAGACAGAGAATTCGACAAGGGTGATTTATTGTTGTCCTATGGAGATTACATATATCCAATAATCTCACCCGAACTCGTGAAGAAATCGGGTGGTGAGAGCGCATTCGCCTATGAAAAAAACTCAAAAGAGTAAAGATAAACATTCACACCATTTTCGTATGTGGAAAAATGACGAATGTCAACTTGCTAATAACGGACTTGGAAATATAAACAATAGAGAGATTGAAATTAAAATTTAACTTTTTATATATATAAAGAGAAAAAAAACTTTTACTAAAAAAATTTTACATTAAAGAAAATTAAAGATTAAAAAAACAACTTTTTTATATATATAAAGAGCAAAAAAAAAAAAACTTTTTAAACAAATTATTATTTAAATACTAAATAATCGGATCATGAAGACAACAACACCTAAAAGATGCGAATTGAAATTGAAACGAGTCGAAACACATAAGAAATTCGGTCATAAAATCTATAGATTACAACGACACGATCCCATCGAATTGAATGAGGTCGAGACGAAGGGCTTAAAGCAGAAATACGAGAAATATAAGATGCCTTTGAAATTGGACGAAGCCACGCTCGATTTGATTTACGAGTACCAAAGTGATCTGCAGAACATCATCATCGCCGAAGATAGAGAATTCGACAAGGACGATTTGTGGTTGCCCTATGGAAATTACATATTTCCAAACATCTCATTCGAACTCGTGAAGAAATTTGGTGGTGAAAGCGAGTTGACCGATGTAAAAAAAACTCAAAACAGTAAAGATAAACATTCAACACATTTTCAAAAAAGGAGAAGACACGCGTATCAGGATGCTAAATGAATGAATGAATGAATGAATCTTTATTTAGCAGTATACAACAAAAATATACATAAGTAATATATATATAACAAACATTATCAAATATACCTGTACACCGCAGGGAGACGGCATAGCCAGATTGGCTGTCTACCTGTCGTCTCCGGCAAATTTCATCATGCAGCATTGGAATCGGACTGTCTAACACCGTTTATCTATTCTTGGTCTAGGACGATGGGGGCTGGTGTACCCAACACGAGTGAGTTAAGAGACGAGAATTTGTCCAGACATATACATAACCTACAAAGATGGGTCTATAAGCACTACTACGCCCTCGCTGGTAAGTCCAAAACCACGCGCCGCTCCAGCACTTTACAGCTCAACGCAAAATGTGGAGTCCTCAATAAGGGTAGGACAATATTCTACCTAATGTTAAATGTTAAATGGCACAGACAGTATGGTATGGATTATTACAGTCAATGTTATCAATAAGGGTAGGACAATATTCTACCTAATATTAAATGGCACAGTCAGTACAGTATGGATTATTACAGTCAATGTTATCGGCGTATTGGGACAACAATTTTGTAGTTAGTTGTTTTTTAAAACTGTTTCTGTTGTTTATGTTACGTAGCTCAGAGTCTAAATCGTTCCAGAGTCTGGGGTAAATGTGTGTTGGGAAGTATTCAAGAGACTTTGTCCTTGTTCTATCAATTTGGAGGCCATCTCTCCTTCTGCTAGCTCTACCCGTAGTGTTGACTACAGGGTGGAAATAATATCTGAAGGATATTGGCAAGTTTTCATGATACCAGTCAAACACAAACAGGCAAGCGTGGAGTTTAAAGAGGTCGTTTACTTTAAGAATCTTATTCTCCCGAAAAAGAGGATCAGTGTGTGCATTATATTTCTTATTGTTTATTATGCGGATGGAGCGTTTCTGGAGGAGCAGTATCTTTTTAATCGTTCTAGCATTTCCCCATACATTTATCCCATACACTAAATGTGTGTGTATCAGAGCATAATAAAGTGTTTTCAGAGCTTCACGGGGAAGCGTGGTCTTCACTCTATTCAGTGCGAAATTTGCCCGTGCAATCTTCGAAGAGAGTTGAGATATATGGTGTTTGTAAGACAAACTATCATCAATATGTATTCCTAAGAATTTAAGAGATTTTTCTGTATTATTTGAACCTACTCTACTTATGATTTGGCCATTTATTAAAATATTATCCCGAATTGTTGTTGTTTTTTTGGCGGAGGGGTTGATTAAAATGTATTTGGTTTTTGTTGCATTTAATACAAGTCGATTCGCGCAGCACCATTCAAATATTTTTTCAAGCTCTTTGTTTATGAGTTGAACTAATTGATTTGGGTCTGGACCCGACGAATGCCCCGTGGTGTCGTCAGCAAAAGATAAGAGGTTTAAACATGAAGCTTGATAGATGTCATTGACATATATTAGGAACAGTGTTGGGCCGAGTATCGAGCCTTGTGGAACTCCATGTGATATTTTTGTGCTGTCAGATGTATAGTCGCCAAATGCGACATACTGTAGTCTATCTGATAAATAGCTTTTAAACCAGTCGTTACCCAAACCTCTAATACCGTATCTGTATAGTTTATTTATTAAAATGTCATGGTCTATTGTATCGAACGCTTTTGAAAGGTCCAAAAATAGCGCGAGTGTGCTGTTTTTACTTATTTTGTTATTTTCTTCAGATATAGTTTTCAACAACTGCAAGACAGGATGCACCGTACTATGATTTTTCCTGAAACCGTACTGATTTGGATGTAGGATACTAAAACGATTTAAGTATTTTAAGAGTCTTACAGACATAAGTTTTTCTAACACTTTTGAGAATGTAGGAAGTATGCTAATGGGTCTGTAATTTGTAAAGTTATGTTGGTCGCCTGCTTTAAATATAGGAATAACTTTTGCAATTTTCATTTTGTCTGGAACAGTACCACATGCAAACGAGCAATTGAGGATGTGCGTTAATGGATTAACTATAGGATCAATAGTTTGTTTTAGTAGATTTGAACTAATATCATCACAATCTTTACTTCCTTTTGACTTTAGGGATTTTACAATATTCATAACTTCAAAGTCACATGTTGGACTTATGTAAAAATTATTAGGAGAATTCGTCTCCATGAAGTCGTGAAACGACTTATTGGTGCCCGGTATTTTATCACTCGTTTGTTTACCTATATTTGCAAAGTAAACATTGAGTTCTCTAGCTATCTCTGTTGGGTCATTAATTTCTTTATCATTGTGAATAAAAAACTGAGGTAAGTTGGTTGTTCCGTCGGACTTTTTGATGGCTCTATTTAGTATTTGCCATGTTTTACGCATGTTATATTTATGTTCGTTTAGAATACTTTTAAAATAAGTTGCTTTGCATTGCTTTTTTACTTTATTAAATATTTTACAGTAGTTTTGTAGTTTTTTATATTGAGTTCAGTTGGGCTTTTTAACTTTTTATTATAGAATTTGCTTTTGTTATTAGATGAGACTACCAAGCCTCTTGTCATCCAGGGTTGCCTCTTTATAGATTTTTGATGAATAGAGACGCGTATTCGGGGGAAAGCCGCATCAAATAATCCTAGATATATATGTAAAAAATTGTTATAAGCCGTGTTTGGGTTATCTGAGCCCATAACTGATGAAAAATCACATTGTGATAGAAGTAATTTGAAGTTTGCCATAGTTTCAGCATTTACCTTACGAACCCATGAATATGACTCTTTCTTTGTTTTGGGGGGCACGGTTTCAACATGAAAAGTACCAAAGTGATCAGAGACATCCGTTATTATTATACCAGATATTGAGGTAGATAGAATATTGTTGGAAAATATATGGTCAATGAGTGTGGCTGAATGTGTGGTTAAGCGGGTGGGTTTAGTAATGACAGGTAAGAATCCTTGGCTGAACATTAGGTTGATATAACTATCTGTTTTGGCGTGGGAATCATATTTAAGGAGGTCAATATTAATGTCACCCATTATGTAGGAAGATACAGTTTCTTGATTTAATTTGTCAGTTATTTCGTTTAGTTTGTTTAGGAAGATATCAATATCCGCTTTTGGTGGTGTGTTTGGTCTGTAAATTACCCCAATGACTCTCCGCGATTTATTGACAATGACTTCGATAAATAGAGATTCTATGATATGAGGGATGAAAGTCGACAGGTCATGACGAATTTTAATATCAATGTTATCTTTGATAAAAAACCCAACTCCTCCTCTACCGTCATCACCGTCGGGGCGGTTGTTTTTTATGAGATTATGGTAGCCATCGAGGCAGCATGATATATTTGAAGGGACATTAAAGATTTCTGTTAGGCCAATAATGTCAAAATTATTTTCGGTTCCTTGTAAGTTGAATAGAAGATCATGTAAAGATTCCCAGTGGGCGTTAATACTTTGGCAGTTTATATGAAAAAGCGAGAAAGATTGGGTTATATCAATGGTAGTCGATCGAAAATTTTCAGGCTGATAATACTTACATTCGACTTTATGATTATGGAACGGAGAATCGTCACCCTCGTCGATAGAGGGGGATGCATTGTTATATTTGGTTATGAAGTCGTATTCCAAGTCAGTCTGGACCTCGTCTAAAGTTATGTTACCCGCCATATCGATTGACCGCACAGCTGACACCAGCTTCAGTATGTATGTTAAGTTGTAGTGTTAAGCTATTAGATATCTGTTCGACAGCCCGATTCCATTTGCTGATATGAAGTCGAATAGAAGAAAAAAGGATTATGAACAAGAAAGAAGTGGTTGAAATTTTTGTGAGATACACAAATAGTTTCATTTGTGTATGTATTGACGAATGAGGTTGGGCTCACGAATTGTGCTTCATCAAATGATTGAATGAATCGAAAGTAAATGAATTGATGAAAATATGAACAGAGTGAGTCATTTGTATGAATACATAAAAGAATGAATGAGAGAATGCACGGATGACTCAGCGAATGACCCGGCTCATATCCGTTTTGGTAAGAGAAATTGTCTTGGATCACTAAAGATTATCATTTTTCGCCACAACAACACGGCCCATGACCACTCACTGGAACGACCTCAGCAAGCTCATTCCAGTGAGGGGTCATAGGCCATGAATCCAATAGAAGACTGGGCCAACAAGATTTGAATGGCAACTTTGTCACGTTGTGAAAAACACGGCCTGTTTTGGCAAAGTAACAATTTCTAAGATGAAGTCTTAAAGTTTTTCCTCTATCGATCAGATTGAACACAGTTCGACTTCTAGGGACATAAGCGATGTCATGTTGTGAAAAACACGGCCTGTTTTGGCAAAGTAACAATTTCTAAGATGAAGTCTTAGAATTTTTCCTCTATCGACCAGATTGAACACAGTTCAACTTCTAGAAACATAAGCGAACTTACATGAATAAACGAGAATGAATTTTATGAATAACCTAGCAGCTTTTGGCTGGCGAACGTTTGTTTAGATAAAGGAGATAATCGCTTTTCATCTCCCTCAGATGGGATTCTACACCGATAAACAACCAGAAAGGCTTACAGGAGACAGTTTCTTGATGTATTGAAAGATATAACTTCTTGCCACCGAGACCGCTCACTGGAACGACCTCGATGAGCTCATTCGGTGAAGGGACATAGGCCGTGTCTTCGAGACAAGGTTCAATACGACAGAATTTCTAATGAAGGGTCACAGGCTACATTTCTGAGACGAAAAATGAAAAACGGTAAAATCTGAATGGTGATTTTGCAAATAACGCTGGCTGGTTTAAGCTTAAGATCAAATTATATAGAATGAGATATTCTAAACTTGCCGACAACAGGCTATGCTTACAAAAGGAAGTTACTAAGTGACTAAACATTTTTATTCAATTGAGAGGTCACAAGACATGCCAGCGGGGCTGAAGACTAAAAACGACTATACTGTGAGAGGTAATTATGTGAAAGACGCTGCCCTGTTTGGGCTGAGGAACATTTTTTAAAATGAACTACTAAGATTTTATTCCCGGCCGATGATATTCTACACCAGTAGACAGCTGCACACATTTTAGAAAGAAAATTTCTTGACTAACTAGAAATATAAATCCCTTATCCCCAAAACACGACTCATGACCACTCACCCGAACGAGCTGAACGGGTTCACTCCAGTGAGGGGTCATGAGCTATGATTCAGAGGAGAGCAAAAAAAAAGATGAATAAATACTTAAATTATAAAAAGTTAAACTAATATATGTTAACCACAATTCATTACTGAAAATATCTTCAATTGTGTGTAAAAAGGAGGGGGTGAGGGTGCGCCTTAGCCACACGGATAGCTGGCAATATTTAAAAGGGACATTTGATAGCTGAACATTTTCATCATGGCTTCAAAAGAACCACCTCATGGCCGCTTGTTGGTGAGAGCAAGACAGGCAAATAGGTGAATGAATAAACGAATGAATAGATGGTTGATTATAAAAATTAATGGATAATGCCGAGCAATGAGAGAATGAATAAACAAACGAATGGCAGAATGTAGAATGTATCGTAGTCTACACCATTAGACAGCTGGAGGCATTTAAGGAAATTTCTTGGATTACTAAAAAATGTCAATCCCTTGTCCCAGAAACACAGCTCACCACCACTCACCGCAACGAGATCGCTGAGCTCACTCCAGTGAGGGGTCATAAGCTATGATTCCGAGGATGTTCGAGAAAGATATTGATTGTATTTGAGCAAAGACCTTGCCCAAACCCAATTGGGCTGAAGAACATTTTTAAAATGAAATATTAGGATATTTTACCTGTCGATGATATTCTATACCAGTAGACAGCTGAAGACCCTTACGAACGAGGGTTTCTTGAATAGCTAAAAAATGTGGGTCCCTTGCCCCAGAAGCACAGCTCATGTCCATTCACCGGAACGGGCTCAACGAGCTCACTCCGTTGAAGGGGCATAGGCTGTTTCCGAGGAGACGAAGAAGGATACTTAAATTATAAAAAGTAATATATGTTAACCACAATTCATTACTGAGAATAGCTTCAGTTGTGTGTAAAAAGGAGAGGGTGAGGGTGGGCCTTACCAACAGGGATAGCAGGAAATATTTTTTAAAAAGGACATTTGATAACCGAACATTTTCGTTTTGGCTTCAAAAGAACTACCTCATGGCCGCATATTAGTGCGAGCAAGAAAGGTAAATAAGTGAAAGAATAAACAAATGAATAGATGGTTGATTATAAACATTATTGAATAATGCCCAGCAATGAGAGAATGAATAAACCAACGAATGGCTAAATGTAAAATGTATGGTAGTCTACACCAGTATACAGCTGGACACATGTAAGGAAATTTCTTGGATTACTAAAAAATGTGAATCCCTTGTCCCAGAAACACAGGTCACCACCACTCACCGCAACGATCTCGCTGAGCTCACTCCAGTGATGGGTCAAAAACAATGATTCCGGGGATGTCCAAGAGAGATATTGATTGTATTTCAGCGAAGACCATGCAATGAGAGAATGAATAAACCAACGAATGGCTAAATGTAAAAAGTATGGTAGTCTACACCAGTATACAGCTGGACACATTTAAGGAAATTTCTTGGATTACTAAAAAATGTGAATCCCTTGTCCCAGAAACACAGCTCACCACCACTCACCGCAACGAGCTCGCTGAGCTTACTCCAGTGAGGGGTCATAAGCTATGATTCCGGGGATGTCCAAGAGAGATATTGATTGTATTTCAGCGAAGACCCTGCCCAAATCCATTTGGGCTGAGGCTAAATGTAAAATGTATGGTAGTCTACACCAGTATACAGCTGGACACATGTAAGGAAATTTCTTGGATTACTAAAAAATGTGAATCCCTTGTCCCAGTAAAACAGCTCACCACCACTCACCGCAACGATCTCGCTGAGCTCACTCCAGTGACGGGTCAAAAACTATGATTCCGGGGATGTCCAAGAGAGATATTGATTGTATTTCAGCGAAGACCATGCGATGAGAGAATGAATAAACCAACGAATGGCTAAATGTAAAATGTATGGTAGTCTACACCAGTATACAGCTGGACACATTTAAGGAAATTTCTATGATTACTAAAAAAATGGGAATCCCTTGTCCCAGAAACACAGCTCACCACCACTCACCGCAACGAGCTCGCTGAGCTTACTCCAGTGAGGGGTCATAAGCTATGATTCCGGGGATGTCCACGAGAGATATCGATTGTATTTCAGCGAAGACCCTGCCCAAATCCATTTGGGCTGAGGCTAAATGTAAAATGTATGGTAGTCTACACCAGTATACAGCTGGACACATGTAAGGAAATTTCTTGGATTACTAAAAAATGTGAATCCCTTGTCCCAGAAGCACAGCTCACCACCATTCACCGCAACGATCTCGCTGAGCTCACTCCAGTGATGGGTCAAAAACTATGATTCCGGGGATGTCCAAGAGAGATATTGATTGTATTTCAGCGAAGACCATGCAATGAGAGAATGAATAAACCAACGAATGGCTAAATGTAAAATGTATGGTAGTCTATACCAGTATACAGCTGGACACATTTAAGGAAATTTCTTGGATTACTAAAAAAATGTGAATCCCTTGTCCCAGAAACACAGCTCATCACCACTCACCGCAACGAGCTCGCTGAGCTCACTCCAGTGAGGGGTCATAAGCTATGATTCCGGGGATGTCCAAGAGAGATATTGATTGTATTTCAGCGAAGACCCTGCCCAAATCCATTTGGGCTGAGAAACATTTTTAAAATGAAATATTAGGATTTTTTACCTGTCGATGATATTCTATACCAGTAGACAGCTGGAGGCCCTTAGGAACGAAGGTTTTTCGAATAACTAAAAAATGTGATGATATTCTATGCCAGTAGACAGCTGGAGGCCCTTAGGAACGAAGGTTTCTTGAATAACTAAAAAAGTGGGTCCCTTGCCCCAGAAACCCACCTCATGTCCATTCACCGGAACGAGCTCAACGAGCTCACTCCGGTGAAGGGGCATAGGCTGTTTCCGAGGAGAAGAAGAGGAGAAGAAGAAGGATATTTAAATTATAAAAAGTTAAAGTAATATATGTTAACCACAAATTCATTACTGAAAATATCTTCAGTTGTGTGTAAAAAGGAGAGGGTGAGGGTGCGCCTTACCAACAGGGATAGCAGGAAATATTTTTTAAAAAGGACATTTGATAACTGAACATTTTCATTATGGCTCTAAAAGATGGATACTTAAATTATAAAAAGTTAAAGTAATATATGCTAACCACAATTCATTACTGAAAATATCTTCAGTTGTGTGTAAAAAGGTTAGGGTGAGGATGCGCCTTACCAACAGGGATAGCAGAAAATATTTTTAAAAAGGACATTTGATAACTAAACATTTTTATTATGACTCTAAAAGAGCCACCTCATGGCCGCGTATTGGTGCGAGCAAGACAGGCAAATAAGTGAAAGAATAAACGAATGAATAGATGGTTGATTATAAAAATTAATGAATAATGCGGAGTAATGAGAGAATGAATAAACCAACGAATGGCAAAATGTATAATGTATGGTAGTCTACACCCAAGTAGACAGCTGGAGACATTTAATGAAATTTCTTGGATTACTAAACAATGTGAATCCCTTGTCCCAGAAACACAGCTCACCACCACTCACTGGAACGTGCTCGCTGAGCTCACTCCAGTGGGGGGTCATAAGCTATGATTCCGAGGATGTCCAAGAGAGATATTGATTGTATTTGAGCAAAGACCTTCCCCAAATCCATTTGGGCTGAAAAACATTTTTAAAATGAGATATTAAGATTTTTTACCTGTCGATGATATACTATACCAGTAGATTATTTTTAGCGAAGAAAAATGAAAAAAAAAAAAAAAAAATAAGATCATCTTTAGATCTCATTACTTTTTTTTGTTTTTTTTTGTTTTCCTTCTTCTTCACTATCATCATAATATATAAAAATAACGTTTCCTTTTCTCTCAGTTTTCAGCGTCGATTCTTCTTCATTTTCTTTTTTTTTCTTTTTCTTTGTGATATGATACGATTATAACAACATTTTTGTTTATCCGAATCATAATTATGAACGAATGTTGTGCATCTCTTGGTAACACTCGCATCATTACCATTCTCTTCAGAAGGTAGTGGTGACCGTGGAAAGCATCGTCTCATTCTCAACCGTCTATCCCGTGCTTCATCTATCTCTTTCATTAGTTCTTTCCTTAGATATCCATCATTAGCGTCTAACCATTTTTTTATTTTTTCGCTCTCTAACTTGCGATTTTCGTCATTGTCATCAAATTGTTTCTCCACCTTTTCATCCAGGTGATAAATTTGTTTCTCCACCTTTTTATCCATTTTAAATATATTATTTTATACTTTCTATGATTTTATATTTTATATAATTTTATATTATAATAACATATTCAAAATCGGTATGTTCTTAAATGGTGAATTCTCACCGAGCAACAAACCCTTACCGAGTCGCTCAACGTTCCGTCCACTCTTCAGATAGAGACCGTTTCCTCTCAGAGAGTTGCCACCTCTAACGGGTTCTAGATACAATCCTTTACCGCTGTCGTCTACGTGGATGCGACACACGGCTCCTCCCTTCTTCAAAAACAGTCCGCTGCCACCCATTAATTTCTCAACTGCCGAACTTACGAGTCCCGTGAGAGCTCCCACGCCGAGAGTCTTTCCGAGAAAGGGTAGCGCCTTTGCGGTGAAGGGTAATGCTTTTGCGGCTATTCCTGCCAATAGCGGTAGGAAACCACCTTTCATTCTCAAATTGTATCTCAATTGAGCGGGACTCATTCTCAACGTCAACCCTCTTCCATCGCGAATTGCTTTCTCCATCCTTTTGATTTGACTTCTGGTCCAGGCGATCGAATCCTGACCGCCTCTCGTCAGATCTTCGTGAGTGAATTTGAATCTCACCGCCTCGCCTCGAGTTGTTAACGCTCTCTTAAGTTTCTTCCTCTGTCCTGCGGATATGTTCACGTTTTTAACCACGTATTCTGTCATAATTTCTGTGTTTTTTTTAAATATATTTACTTCAATTGTTTCTTGTTTAATAATTATATTAAAATAATTTTGTAAAATTAATATTGCGTTTTTTTTATTTTTGTTATCTATATATATATAATATTTATTTTATTTTTTTTTTTTGCTTTTATATTTCTCTTATGTGAAATCGTATCGTCACTCTCTCTCCGCGAAGATCTAACAGTTCACCATTTTGATCCGTCAACGTGGTTTTGAGACTATACAACGTGTCTAAAATCACTGGTATATAAACTAAATTTCGAGGTCGCTCCACGATCTTATAACCCGGCGACACGTTTGGAAAGAAGGAATAGATCGTCGGTTGAGCGCTACCATTCACATAGCTTCCAGCAATCACGTCCACGTTCACCAGAATGCTATTGACTGCGAGAATGTCGACCGTATTTTCAGATGCCGCGTGGCCTCGATACATCTTTCGACCGAATCCCAACATCTTGCCTATAGAATCGTCCGTGTTGAAATCCACTCGAAAATTATCTTCCAAATCCAACATCGTCTGTAAGGTATTAGGATTGGGAGCGAGTCTGATCTTGTTGCTTCCCTTTCCATCCGTCTTCATTCACGTCTGAATGTAATGGTTCAAATCGTCTATGTCGTAACTCCCTTTGGGAATTCGAATCTCCAACCAATCCACTCCGTCGGAATACTTGAACGAGTTATTCTTTTCGGTGACGTTGGGAAAGGAATAATAAGTCTCCAGATTCACCAACGCCATCTCGTATCTTTTCTCTCTATTCAATTCGATGGAAGGTTCGAATTTCGTAGCGAATCGAGTCGAATCGCCACTCACCACGATTTGAATGGATTGTTTTGCAGCCGTATTCTCGGCTATCCGTTCTGACAATTCTCCATGTTCGAACATTATATTTAATTTTATTTTTTTTTATTCAAAATTAATTATTTGAAGATTTATTATTTTCTAAATTTATTTTCACGCTCTATCTTATTATTATTATCATCGGAAACATAAAACTTGTCGAATCCGCACCGATATTTTCCGCGATTAAATTCGCATGTCAAATCGATCACGACGAAATTGTAAAGTCCACCATCCCAAATCCTCTTGCAGAATCTCCTGAATTCCGCAGCGCTCATGTCGTTTGCGACGTGATCGCCGTAGATGTGATTGAGATTCTTGAGATCTTGGCGAAAGAGACATAGAAAATTAACGTTCTCCCTTATCGTCTGTCTGGGCAATCGAAAATAATTCTGCGACAGGTAGAAACAGTCCACGTTGCTGTGTCGACCTCTAACGTAATACGATTCGCATCGGTTCTGTCTCTCCAAAAGCAGATCGTCGAAAATCATGAGATTCTTATCTTCCGATTTCAGTTCTCTAGGATTCGGAACGTCGCTAGCGTTCTCATAAAATCGACACTCGACGTTCAAAGATGCATTTCTCTTCATCAGCTCCGTCGCCGCGCCGTCCAAAATGGTCGAGAGTGGAGCTCCACTCTTGTCGAATTCCTCCCTACTGTCAAAGATTTTGGCTATGACGTCCTTGGGCAATCTGCGATCCATGCACTCTCGAAGCAATCTGTATTCGGGTTGAAACAAGCTCTTGCCAAACACGAACAATCTGTCGTAATCCAACCAGTCGGGTCGGGACAACAGATTCATCAACAGATTGGTCTTTCCACAATTCGATTTTCCCACTATCAAACCTCTTACGCTCTTGGGAAAGAACTCGTTATTCGACCTCTTGATCGCGGCGTCGTTCCAAGACATATCTTTAATGTTCATCTTTGTTTTTATTTTGTTTGTTATTTTAGATTCTTTTCAAACACAAATTTTTTTTTATGTTTTTCAAACTCTGTTTTTAATGTTATTATTATTTATTTATATCGCACCGTCGCGAGTTCTCTTCAATCCGGATCCACTCGTCATTTTGGCTAAATCTTGTATGGGCACCACAGCATCCTTAAAATCTTTCCAACTTTTCGGCGTTCGCTCTAACGCAGCTCGCTTCGCCGGCGGACTGATCAACATGTCGATCAACGCGTCGGCTGCCCTCTTGCCAGCCACAGAAGCTATCCTACCACTGTCTTCGGAAGCGGCTTTCTTACCAGCATCCAAAGCCGTCTTCTTACCAACCTCAAACGCGGTCGATGCGAGTTTTCTACCCGCATTGCTCGTGAACGCTCGCATTATAGAATCGACGATGCCAGAACCGCCTTGAACGTAAGTTCTGACGTTTCCTCTGTTCTTTATCACCAACATATTTTATTTTTATGATATATTTTTGTTTTTTTTCACTGGTAAATCGTTTTGTCGTTTTTAAATACTTTCATTATTCTAGTGTAAGAATTTACTGTTTTATTTTTGTTTGTTTGTTTTGTTTCTCTCTACTTATTATATACACATCAATCCTTCAATTCGTTCATCAGCCTTTTATACTGGTTTTTATTCAAAACCTTCTGTCTTAACAATTCGTCAGATATAGCAACTATCTGATTATCTAATCCCGTGTTACCAGCCCGTCTGCTCGCCATCAACAAACTCAATCTCTGAGACAGAGCGTCGGAATCGCTCGGAAGAAAAGTGGTTTTCACCCCTTTGCCGGTCACCGATTCGACGAACTTCTTGTTCATATCCCATATGGGTTTCACCAGTTTCGTCCACTTGTAACCTCTGTTGGCTTTGGGTCTCGTCTCTCTGGCATCGTTATTTCTCTTCATGGCGTGGGTCTGGACCAGAATGTCTCCGTAATTGTCGAAATCCTGTTCCGTGTAATCTCCAGGCTTGTCATAAAGGAGCAATCTCCGCAGACCATCAGTTACTTTATATTTATTCGAACCCACGATCAATTCATCATCATCCATTTCCACTTCCGTATCACCTACAAAAGTTCTACCCTCAGAATCCTTATAAATTCCATATGACTGATCTCTCTTACCGCCATCATCATCGGACGATGCGACGCTACTAGTGGTGATAGTCGAAGCCGTATCATCAGACTCGCTCAAATTTGTTTGAATTCCCGTGGAAACGTAATCCGGTGTAGATTGAACGGAATACCGATTTCCAAAACTAGGAGGTAACGAACCCATTCTCAAAGAACTCTCCTTTATAGGTCTCAATTCTTCGACTATCTCCTTCCTGCTTCGCTCTTGACCCTCCGTCACGGGTTTAAATATTTTTGTGGCTTCGCGTCTGAGTTCCATCTCACCGAGACGTCTGCTCCTGTCAGCAGACTGAATGCCCTTCTTAGCACGTTCATACTGTTCTAAAATTCGATCTCGGTGTCTAGAATCCATCTGTAAAAACATCTTTCGTTTTAATTGTTTTTATTATTTTCAAAATTAAATGTTTGATTATATTTTTTTTATGTTTTAAGTAATAAAAAAACTCTTTCCGTCTTAATATAATAATCTGAAAATATTCACATCTCAACTGACTGTGTTAATTGAAGTTTAAAAAATACGTTTAAACTGTACATGACAAACCGGTTTCTGATTTAACGCATTTTGACAGTAGTTTTTTACATTTGTCAAAAGATTTTCATTCACACATCAATTCACTGAGTGTCGAATTAAGAGAAAATCCTTTTGATGACTGCGATTGCTATCATGAATATATTAAAAATTTTACCACTCAAAACCTAATTGAGCGGAAAATGCGTTTTAAACATTCCGATAAGTGTTTTGACTTTTTCTTCGAACGAACGCTTAACAGTCAATCTCTCTCATCAATGCAAAATACGAATATCTATTACAGATCATCTCTTTCGAACAAAAAACCCTCCAAATTCAATTTCTATCCGTCCCATCAAGAGAAAACATGATTGTCTATAATACAGACCATATTCATAATCGACTCTTTTTGAACAAAAAACCTCATTCACTCATTACGATAACATGTGTTAGTTTTTTTACTTCAGGAAGACGTGACTGGGTTTGCAAATTTCCAGCACACCGACGACAACAACACTCTTCGTTCAGATCGAGTTTTTACGAGAATCGAGCGATCCGATCGCTCGATCAGCTGAGTTTGGGGGAATTTCTCATAGTGGGGGGAATTCCCCTAATAATGTCATAAATGGGAAAAAAACCCACCGCCTCAAAAACAAGGGAGAGTTCTGGACCATCTGTCTCAACACAATTGCGGGTTCTGGACCGCTGGTCTAGAGTTCCCAAAACTGTTTTTGATGATGACCCAGAATTTTTTTGCTTTTGCTCGCGTTCGCCGACGATGGATCGATGGTCTGATCTGTGATGGGAACATCGACGAAAAATTACGTACAAGATACAAGCGAAGATGTACAATTTCACCCTTTTTTAAAAAACGCGCGTTCACCACGCGTTCACCACGAGTGTTTGAACGTTAAAAGTGCGATCTAGGAGTCACAACTGTACATGGGGGGGGGGGGGGGGGGGGGAGGGGGGGGGGTGATTCAAGGCCATGTACAGTTTTTGTGAACAAGCGTGTGATTTAACACTGAATTCCACGTTGGTGAACGCATCGTGTGCGTATGTTGTACACGTACATGTACAAGTGGTCGTAGATCGGCCTTTATTACCTACTCACGTGTGCGGTAGACCAATCAATATTGGGGCTGCACGTTGAAAATATTAATTGGTCTATTCCGAAATAATGAACATGGACTCTTCCAGTTGTTGTCATTCAACTAATAAGGAAGACACCATCAGGGTTCAAAGGGTTAATTACAGCTAATAGGTTCAGGGAAAAGTCCACATATTATGACTCCGAAGACGGTGATGTTTTCTTGTGGGCTCGCGGAGATACGCCGTCCCTCTACCTCTGTCAGAATGGCGTTCCCCTACAATTTCAAGGCCTTAACTCTTTACCCAACGTAACAGCCAAAACCGGCCAGCGCTATTCTCAAAAATCTCCAATTAATTTTCATTATTTTTTTCATTTTTTGTCTCAAAACATAGGTTATGACCCCTCGTTGGAACGAGCTAGTCGCGCTCGTTCCAACGAGGGGGTCATAACCTATGTTTTTGAGACAAAAAATTTAAAAAAATAGTTATTCCAAAAATTTTTTGGCAAGTGTCGTCTGCTTTTCACGTTAGGTAAAGGGTTAAACGGCTTGAACTTCACGAATACCCGCCACAGCGAGCACTCAGGCACTCGTACAGCACCCATTCGTACTGCTAAAAGCACTAAACCCAGTTTATCTGTGTTTACCTCCCGAAGCCCCGACCAGATAGCAATTTTCAGTTCTTTCGAAGAGTTTGCGGAGCTAAATTCCACGATTTCCCCGGAAGTGGATGCCAGATCCTTACAGTGAGAAGAGAACCCCTAATCTCTCTCTCTCTCTCTCTCTCTCTTTCAACTATTTCTTTTTGAAAGAATGTTATCGACGTTGGTACGCATATCTTCAACCAATCTAACCCTGCCTGCGCTGCAGTGCGGAGTTACGATGATGAGGAGCTGGCAGCTGCTCGTCGTTGCTCGGCGGTTCTCTCCTGGTACTCCAGCTTCCTCCACCCGCAAAACTCTCACCGACATGATACGACCTTGGCTGGTAAAGTGTCGTTAAACCATAATAAATAAATAAATGTCATTATTCAATAGATCGGTAGCGACCACCTTCGCGAACGCATACTGTATAAATATCAATATTCCTGTCAAATACAAAAACATTCACGCTCGACTAATTCTATTCGACTATATCCCAACAGATCAAACCATTTTTCAATCCATTTTGAATCTGTTTATTGTGCAAATGATGGAGTAACACTCAACGGGTGTTATTTATTTATATTTATTTACTGGTGTTTAAGGTCACATATTTCTGCACAATGGCTAATCATGACCACGACAGTTTTACGGGTGGAGGAAGCAGGAGTACCCGAAGAGAACCACCGAGCAACGGCGAGCAACTGTCAGCTCCCCAAGAAACTAACTCCACACAAACAGGGTTAGCATTAACGGGTGTTAAGAGTATGAACAAACCCTTAACATTTAACCCTTTTACCTAAAATGAAAGACAGAACACACGTGCAAGCAAAATTCTTGAATAACTTTTTTTTTTCATTTTTTCGTCAAAGATATGACTTATGACCCCTCTTTGGAACGAGTTCAGTGAGCTCGTTCCAATGAGGGGTCATAAGCTGCGTTTTGAGACAAAAATGGAAAAAAAAATAATGAAAACTGAATGGTGATGTTTGTGTGTAGCGCTGGCCAGTTTTGGCTGGGACGAAGGGTAAAGGATTAACCGAACCCGAATAGAAAACGATACTTGCAAGAGTAATTCTTGAATGACTAAGCATTTAATTTTTACCCCCAAAACATGTCCTATGATCCCTCATTTTCATGAGCTCAACGTGGGCTCGTTCAATGGGGGGGGGGGGGGGGGGGTGGGGTGGGGGGGGGGGACAAAACATGACCAAAATAATCAAATCGAAATAATCAAATCTAATTCTTTGTTGGTGGCAAAGAATTAAAACTGATGAATATTTAAATAAAACATTTAATTAATATTATATTTTATGATTTATACGAGGGTGTTAGCAATGATTTTATTTAATTAATAATATGGTTCAAAATTAACGAATCCATATGGGAAGTTCAGTGCAAAAACAGCAGGAAGGTATACTATACAGTCAAGTCGAAATGTACAAAAGTTACATACTAGGAACTTGGTGCACCCAACGGTTTAAAAATATATGAGTGTCACATTCTAGGGCGCCAGAATCCCATTTCCAGCGGAACGACGCCTTCTGCCTACCCCCCCCCCCCCCCCCCCGGTCTGCGGGAATGAGTGAAACAGAAAAATAACTGTTCTTTGGAAATTCAAAATAAGTTATCAATAGCAACAATCTCAATTAATTAATTAATTTATTTATTTATTGATGTTTAAGGTCACATATTTATGCACAATGGCTAATCATGACCGTGACAGTTTTACGGGTGGAGGAAGCCGGAGTACCCGGAGAGAACCACCGAGCAACGACGAGCAGCTGCCAGCTCCCCAACATCGTAACTCCGCACTGCAGCACAGGCAGGGTTAGATTGGTTGAAGACATGCGTACCGTCGACGTGCAGTACGCCTTAGTACACGGCGTCATCGTGCCCCCACGCGAGCAATGGGGATTAAGTGTCTTGCCCAAGGACACAACGCGGTTGCCGCAGGTGGGATTCGAACCGGGGACCTCTCGGCTTGCAGCCTGCACCTCTACCTACTGAGCCACCGCGCTCCCCAATTAATTAATTAATTAATTCGTTTATTGGTCTACATATTAATTAATTAATCAATTTATTAATTACTTAATCAATTTGTCTTAATACCTTGTCAGTACGAAGGACTATTTCGTGGCAATATTCGTCGTCTCATAAATCCATTTCACGCATTTGTGGCAATGTCCATCATGTTAAAAATACATGTCGCGCATTAGTGATGTTTTTACCGAATTAACCATTTACATAACAAAACGGTGGCATTCGCCTTTTACTTTTCAAATTGAAAAGTTAAAAACACATTTAGTTTTCAAAACATATCAACAAAACCATATTTATATATAAATTTATAATTATCATGAGGCCTAAACAAATCCAAGTCATATGATAGTTTGATATATTTTGTATATATAAAGTTTTTTTTTGTTGCAAATTATTAGAGAGTGGTAGATTAGTGGGCACTCTCCAATGGTTTGTGATGAAACAAACTTTGTAATAATAATAAAATAAACTTTGAATAACAAACTCAGTCCACCCAAAATAATCTAGCCCTCTACCAGTTAAGAAATAAATAAGTGTACTTATATAATTATCATGAGGACTAAACAAATCATAGTCATACGACATTTTGATATACTTTGTTTATATTAAGTTGTTTTATTGCAAATTATTGGATTATTTGATTTTGGCTCGAAAAACATGAAAAACGGTATGTATCACATAATGTGTTCCGATTCCATATCATATAGGTGACTCATTCTGATTTCGTATCATATAGACGACTCGTTTCTGGTAGCATGACGGACTATCATAACAGGCGCATGAATACATTCTATGCGCGTTTCAGTGATCGACCCAACATTATGTCTTAAAACTCTTTTAGTAATTTAAGATTTAATCTGTTTCTGTGACAGAATTGTTAGATAAATGATTTATCATGATAATGTGCATGTCCTGTGATTTGCCTCAGATTCTCGGTGGTGTCCAAAAACGGGTTCACAACTTGCCGACAAAGCCGGCTCGTTGGGATCCCATTCTGGACACCACCTCGAGTCTGATACAAATCACAGAACATGCACATAATCGTGATATTCTGTATATACCACTCATCTGTAGTGATCACCACGTTACATACGTACACATAAAGTCCATGAGGTAGATCATTAAGTCGTATCAGCTACAGATTTATAATTATAAAGAAACAAATTTTAATGCTATGAATGGCGTCTTTACAAATACCGACTGGGATAGTTTCCTTAAATCTGGCCATGTGGATACTGTAGTGTCAAAGGTCTCTACCTATATCACAGAAACAACTCAGAGGTCTACACCTTCAAAACTTGTTAGAATACAGCCCAACGACAAACCTTGATTGAACGGTGAGATACGTAGGCTTATGAGAAAACGCAATAGAATTCACAGAGTAGCTAAGATCAATAACCACCACCATGACTGGGACGTTTTCCGGAAAATTAGAAATGAATCGATCAACTCCATATGAGCTGTCAAGAAGGAATAATATTTGTCAACTAACGGTTCTGCTTCTATACAGATGCGGAAAATTGTTAAAAAATGTACTAAGCAGCAGTGCAATTCGGATGTATTATTTCCACCACTGTTTGGAGGTGAAGCTGTGATTGATGACCCACAGAAAATAACAAATCCTCTAAATGACCATTTTATAAGTCAGTGTGATACAGTCAAAGATGATGTATTGCCCCTATACCATGCACTGACCTATCTGTTGAACAGTTAGAAATTACCTTTGAGAATGTCAAAACCATATTATGTAATTTAGACACGAATAAGGCTAGTGGTCCAGACTTAATAAATAATATCGTCCTGAAAAAATATTCCTCACAACTAGCCTCCCCATTAGCTTGTATTTTTAACCTATCTTTGACAATGAAGTACTTCACTGCTGCATGGAAACATGCTCATATACAGCCGATTCATAAAAAAGGAATCCATAAATAATAAAAGAAATTATAGACCTGTCGCATTGACTGGTAGTGTTAGCAAGGTTTTTGAAAGAGCAGTTTTTAACCATGTATTTACTTACCTGGAAAGTAATAACCTTTTGTCAGACTTACAGTCAGGGTTTATTCCTGGTGAATCGACAAAATATCAGTTACTTCATATTGACAATTTTATATGCAGAGCCTTGAATCACGGTAAGGATATTAGGTCGGTTTCTGTTATATAAATAAGGCATTTGACAGGGTCTGGCACAAAGGTTAAATTATATGGTATTGGTATAATGGGTAATTTATTGTCGTGGTTTGAATATTACCTTGAGAATAGGGCCCAGCAAGTAGTAGTTAATGGGAAAAGGTCCGGCATTAAATACATCCATGCTGGAGTACCGAAACGATCTGTTTTAGGACCCTTGTTTTTTTAATATATTATTGATATTGTAAATGATATTACTTCAAATATCCGTTTGTATGCAGATGACACATCATGTACCTTATTGTTGAGGATCCTATCTTGACATCTGATACATTGGATCAAAACTTGAATAAGATAAGTTTATGTTCAAAAACATGACAAGTTTTATTCAGTCCCGAGAAAACAGTGAGCATGTGCATTAGTCGTAGACATACTTCTCAAGTGTATCTGACACTTTCTCTGTTAGGTACGCCTATATGTGAAATAAGCACCCATAAACACCTGGGACTTTATTTCCATAGTTTTGGTACGTGCGATGCCCACGTAGACAGCATAATACTTAAAGTAAGCTCAACGATAAATTGCCTATGCAGCCTCAGGTATCGCATATCAAAAGCAGCGTTAGTGACACTACACAAGTCTTTCCTTTTACCACTTTTTGACTTTATGGATGTTATTTGGGATAACTGCTCTCTAGATCAGCGTGAAAACCTACAACTGGATACGTTACAGACTATTTGTGGGGCAACAAGAGAGACTAGTCACCGACTTTATACGAGGAAACAGGTTTTATAACATTGAGTGAGCGCAGAAGACATAACAAACTTTCAGTGTAAAATGGAGTTACCCTGAGGTATTTATCACTATTGGTGCAAAACCAAGTCGCAAATGTTACGTCATACTCATTGAGATCAACTGACTCCCTTCGTGAGATACTTTGTCGCACTGTGAGCTACTACCGCTCTTTCTTGACATCAACTACCGCTCTTTCTTGACATCAACGGTACGATTAAGGAACGTTCTTGACCCCTCTACTCACATCTGTTGACGTTATATTCTTTCAAAAAAGGTTTGACAAGTGGGAACGTTTGCATTCCATGGTACTATGGAGTTGGCAACAGTGCAAATCAAATTCTATGCTGTAGACTCCGATTGGGGTGTAGTAATTTAAAGGCAAATACATTCGAAAGATCCTCGTAGATAACCCCAGATGTAAATGTGCACGTATGTGAATCCGATGTGCACGCATGTAAAATCGATGTGCACGTATGTAAAATTGAGTTGCACGCATGGAAAACCGATGTGCACGTATGTAAAACTGATGTGCTCATCTGTAAAACCTATGTGCACGTATGTAAAACCGATGTGCCCGTATGTAAAACTGATGTGCACATATGTAAAACCGATGGGCACGTATGTAAAACCGATGTGTCCGTTTGTTAACCTGATGTGCACTTATGTAAAACCGATGTGTACGAATGTAAAACTGATGTATGCATGCGCGTATTTTAGGATACTCTCCACTGTCTTATAAATGGTGATGTCCACACAGTTCTCATTTGTTCTCAGAGCGTTCAAAGAGAAAAGACATGCCGATCCACAACCGTAAATTTTGTAGGAAAGCATTCTCAAGAACCTTCACACGCAGGAGACACGAAGATGGTTACTGCCTCAAGAGGTTTGGGATGACGGGTGAAGGCATTCAGTCAAACGAAGATTATAACTTGTCTGATTCTAACGAGAGCACATATTCAGTGTCAGACGATAGTGATACAACCACTGAAAGTGAATATTCAGAGGAAACAGATTACGAAACGAGCATAATAGACACTTTAATCATAAGAGCATATGAATTTCAGAATTTCAGAGCTTGAAAGTGTCGTACGTAGAAAATGGCTTGCCCAGAGACAAGGCCGCCAAAGCGACCAAGGAAGCTCTTAGAGACAGCGTGAGAGCTTCCCTCTGTAAGAAATTATTTAAGGCAATGAGTCGAGTAAGGCACTTCAGACAACGTCCGGTCTGTGGAAAAATTTAAAAAAAAACTGCTCAGCGACTTCGAGATCAGGAAGGTTACGGAATGAACGAAGCTGAAAAATTCGCAATTGAGAAACAAAAATACCTTTCTGATCCATTATTAAGAAAATACACGTTTCTGGATGTGCAGACAGCTTTAGATGGTAACTAGAGAAGGTCCAGCAAAACGACAACAACAAAACTGCCCTTTTTCAGGACCAAAAGACAGTAATTGAACATTTAATTATGTTTTTTTTTGTATGATTACCAATAAAATTATTGTAAAACTACTTATTGTTGTAAAAATTACTTATGGTGAAATTGTAAAATCACTTGTAAAAACTGATTGAAAATCCATTTTAACTGATTGTAAAACCATTTTCCGCTTTGTAAAAATTACTTTATTGTAAATCTGACTGCAAATCCATTTTGACTAGTGTAAAACCAATTAATTACTTTTGTAAAAACGGATTTTATGTGAAAATAAAAACTTAATAGAGAGAAAAATTTAGAGTTGTTCATTCCGTTTTGGCTTTAGCCACAAAACCGGAATCAGGTAACTCTATACCCAACAGGAAGAAAACTGATTACGCGTTTGTATAACAGATTAATCCTCTGTTCTTGTTGCCCAGATATGCTTTTGACAATAACAAAGTTTGATAACGTTTATTTTACTGTTAGATTGGATGTTTATGTACCTGGTTTCTAAAACAATCTTAACGAAAAGTTCCTTATACAAGTATATTATTTAATTTCTATACACAAAAGATAAACCTTCAGATACAGTTTATTCACAACACAATCGTAAAAGGATTAACTCAAGACCCGTTATGACTGTTTGCTGATGATGTTACCAGATGCACGTTTAGATACATAGATGTATTTGAAACAGGGGTTGGTGAGAATGGAGGTGGGATGGGAAAAGCCTCCCCATTCTGTGGTGTTAGATGAGGGAAGCCATGTTTAAATTTAAATTAAACTTCGATTTTAATTAAAGTTTATGTAATTTAATACTTCTTGTGTTTTGTGTGTGACACGAAAAGTACTGACTGGTTTCCCCAAAACATATTAAAACTAAGAGCGTTCATGCCTTTTTGGGCGCCCATAACCCCTCCGCGTACCCAAGTCCGTTAGTCCCCCACCACCCCTCCACGTTCCCAAATCAGTGACCGCTATGTTGTATTCTTTTATAAGAGTGCATCTCTAAAAGATGTATGGGCAGCCATCTTGTTGACGCCATGCATATCATGTGCACCGCCGTTATTGCGCAATGCCTAATATAGGCGCAGCCATCTTGTTGACGTCATACATATCATGGCATCACCATCTTGAAAAGTGTTATTGCGCATGCCCAAAAAGGGCGCAGCCATCTTGTTGACGCCATGAGTTTTAACGACGCCGCCATCTTGGGCACAGGGGCTCACGCACTTGCGCACGGAGAGGGGTGAGGATGACCTAACGGTCTTGGGTACCAGGGGGTAAAAGGGCCTAAATGATTTGGGTACTGGGTACACGGAGGGGTGAAGAGGCCTAACGGGCTTGACGTTGGTTGCATGGAGTGGTGAAGAGGGCCTAACGGACTTGGGCGTTGGGCACGGGGAGGGGAGGGGTGCAGATAGCTTAAAAAGGGCCTAGGAATTTTGGGCTCGGGGTCATGACCTCGAGGTCCGGCAAAAGGGGTACAAGTTGACCCTCTCTACTAGTATTATTCCTATAATTTATGTTTGGAATCTAATATTATTGCGTCCATGGAAATATTGCCCACGCGTGGAAAGTGACCAGTCCACTGCGGCCATACTGTAGTAAAATGTGCCATTTTATTTTACTGAACTGGTAGAGTGCTATAATTGTTATTTTGGGTAGTGTTAATTTATTAATCGGAAATTGCTTAGTTATAATTTACTGGAGAATGCCTATTGGCACTCTTCAATAAATTATATCAGGGCATCTCATCATTAACAAAACTACAATAGTTTTGGCTGAATGTGAAGCATATGATAAGAATAAGGAAACTTTTTCGTGGCAACTCCACTCTTTTATCAATGTCCAAATTGGACTGAACCCTTTAAAATTCGTTCAGTAATATTGGGTCAATGGTGATAACATTTTTTTTATGAGCAAGCCTCATTGCTCATTGTCAGATGATCAGCACAAAGCACATACATTATTTAAAACTAACTGATAAGACCTTGTCAGATGAATTTTTTAAACGACAATGGCGCATGAATTCCCAACTCCGTAAATAGTCACCACTGACTATTAATCAATCCATAGGAACGTAATCTCCGAATAAATCTGTATTAAAAACTGTTCCATTATTTGAAAAAAATGATGAATATTTATGATAAACGAGAGCTGGAACGTAACTAGAATGAAGTTGCCCCACAGATCGCTATACAACTAGATTCCTGGAGCGTCATCGAAAAACATTGCAATTCGGTCTGTCAAATCCTATCCCTAAGATGTTGTCAAATGAATCAATGTGGTTACTCCGCCCATAAATGACATTTGATGACGTCAAAGCTGTTACGTTGTGACCGTTATCACGACGTAACAGATTTCACTTAAGAAAAAACGTAATGGTGTTTACCTAGCACGAAAACTAGTTACAATTTATCAACCTCGTTTTCTTGTAAATTTAAAATTTGTATTGCCGCGAATGTGAGCGCGGTGGTAGCGGCATTGGACTTCAAACCGAAAGGTTCACGGTTCGATCCCCGCCAGGGGTAAGAGCGTTGTGGCCTTGTACAAGGCACTTAATCCCAATTGCCAACGAGGGGGCACGCGGACGTTCTGTACACACAGCTTCCAGCATATCTGAACATACATTTACTGTGATTAGCACATGAGAAGTTTTAACAAAGCACTCTTAAATTTTCAAAAATCACTTTTAATCTGTTGAATGAACTGTAAAGAAAATGTTCGCTTCACTCACGCCTTCAACATAAAAAAGTAGATAGAGCCGTAAAAACAAAAAAGGACTTTTGAAACTATAAATATTTTCTGTCCATTTTTTTAGAATATTTAATGTATTAAATCCATAAATACAATATCTAGAAAATATTTCTGGTACTTAAATTATCTTATTTTGTTTGAATTCAAATTTTGAAAATTCGAAGCGAATGGAAAGGCATGGAAATAGTAATGGACACTTCTCACCGTGTATTAAAGTGACACCCACCGTGTAGGGGATTTACCGCCGGTATGCACGTGACATTCTTAGCCAATAAAATTCGACAAATATATAAACAAATTTGTCAGAAGTGAGGAAATGACGGTAAACCCGTCTGTACAATGAACCGGTGTATAGGATTCAGTGTTATATTATATGTTTTAAGTGTATATATTGACCTAACGATGGAAGGGCACAGAGGGCTCACTCATGTCATACTTGTTATTCGTCAATTTGTGATTTTCAAAATACTGCCTCTGGTCTTCGTATTGTCCATCGTGGTGGTCAATAATACACTTAGATCAAAGTTCAAGTTCAACATTTTTTTGTTGAACTACATGGATTAATGTCTTATATTTCGTAAAATATTCGGACAATATACTTTCGAGAAAGTTGGGAAAAATGGGGTGGTACAATATTTAAGGAATAATGCATGGCTTGCCGTTGACAACGCCCATATAGTGCCCAGTGAGGTGGTGGAGTTCCCGCCGCGAAGCGGAGGGAACTACACCACCCCACTGGGCTCTATATGGGCGTAATCAACGACAAGACATGCACTAATCCTTATATTATATCGAACACCCATCAAGAAAAACATCTGTCCGATTTGTTAATCTATTACCAAGGTAGCAGCCCTACCAACCAGCGTAATATAGAAAAAAATACCATGTAGTTTTTAAAAAACATTTTCTTCTTTCAAAGCACGGCTAACTTGGATTATTCATATGAGCAGAAGACAGATTTTGAATAGGTCGGCAAGGGTAAACAAAACATTTCCCCCAAACGGAACTGTGTATTCTAGAATCGCGCAACTCGCGAATGAAAACTAAAATTTTCGAAATTTGACAACGCAGTTTGATAATTTCCGCACATTTGCCACACATATACATTACCGAATGGGTCAGTACGGGATACAAACTCCGAAGATTCAATTGAATTCCATTATTTATTCGTTTACTGCACAAAACATACAATTAAATAGCGAAATAATATGAGCAGCGAAACAAACGATTTTTCATATCCGGACGCGTTCTCATGAAAGTTGTACCCAGGTATGGATCATTCTCTGCGAAACAAGATATGGATCAACTTCTCAAGGAATAAAATGAACGCCTCGAAAAATGTGACTTCAGCAATGGAAAAGCGATACATTTTTCCACAATGATTTCTTTCTGGGTCGTTTTGTGGATGTTGTGCCTCTGTGAATCGATATTTAAATTTAGCCTGATTAGTTTTATTCGCCCAGTATGAAAAGAAAACTGATCTAGTAGTGTTCTAAAAATAGAAAACGTGTAGTGCCTGGGTGTAGTGCCTGGTTAGTTCCGTGGATGCAAACTACACGAAATAGGGGTGCAGCATTCGTCCAATCAGGAGACTAGAAGATCACGTGAGATGTAATATTCTTCTATATTGAGTATATTATAAGTATCTTTGGATATCTCAGAAGAACTGCCCTTTCTGAAAATTACCCCAGAACACCATGGTATTGTCTGCGGTGCAATGAGAGTATACCGATATACACCGATTGGGTTGATGCTTCAGTTATCGGGTACACATTCACATAATTATACATACAGGGGTATGATCCTGATTGAAAAGAAACATACAAGATATACTATGCACAGTGGCCTCGTCTTCCAGTTTTAATCGCTGCATCGACAAGCAGTACATCGCGGTTCTCATTCCTGGGTCAATGTCCGAACGTTCAACTATACAATATATTTGGTCACGCTTTAAATGGAGTCCCGGGTATTGAACGTTACCACCAGGCGTTGACGATTTCTAGTAATTAAGTCTAAAGACCATCTCCAAACATTTAGAGAAAATTATAATAGTATCTCACAGCTCTACACAAAAATTAATCAACATCAAACAGTATTTTGTCAACCAAATAGTAATGTTTTCACACGTTATGGAAGAATCGTATTCTGCTCGCGTGTATACTAGTTCTAGATTAATAAGAGAAGAGTCCTTCTATTCTAACATCACTGGTTATCGAAATAGCTATAAGTTGCACACTGTTGGGCTGCATGGTGGACAGGAATGTAAGAGCTATTTCTCGTCAATAGCAAAGTCAACCACACGTTATGAAATTGAGACCGAAGTTTATTGGAATCTGTCTCGTTTCCATTTTAAATTTCCTTTAGCAATCGTACATCACCAGCAGCTGGTCACATCAGGCGATTATACTTACCTTTGTCATACCGTATTTCACTAATGCAATTTCCATGGTTTGATACCAAAATCATCATCGTTCGTTGACTGTTAACTACTCCCAATTTTCTGTGAAATTGTCAGCCCACAGTTTCGAGATACGGTGCGTTTTAAGAGACTTCAGAGTTTTAACTACAAAGCTAAAATACAAAGGACCGACATTCGGAGAACTGTAAAGCTATGTAACACTGGTTACGCACCGTCTGAGAGTGTATTTGTGCAAGGTTATGTCAAAATAATAGCTGCAGGATATTAATGTTCGTGTTGAGTGTTTAGAAACAAATTTTGGAATATTCGCAGACCGTGCGTAACCAGCGTTACAGAGCTTTACAGTTCTCGGAATGTCGGCCCTTTGTATCTTAGCTTTGTAGTTAAAACTCAAAATTTTACATTGTATAATTTAAACATTTCAGCAAATTCCCAAACAATTTTACTTTATTCTATTTGCCAACCGTTCAATTTTACTTTTACTCTTCATGTAACACAAGACAGCCTCAAGAGCGCATTCAATCTTTGGCGCGTAAATCTAATAAATATTCCGTGATGAATTTTCAAGCATTCTGAATTAGTTTAAACAACATTTTTATTAATGAAAACACTGTAGTTGCAGACAATATGTTTCCAATAAAGGAACGAAACAAATATAATTATGAAGTAGTGCATGCAAGTTGGTGGTAGATGCCGATTCAAACACACCTGTACATGTACGTGTACGTGTACACGTACATCGATGTACACCTCCATAGGATTTAGTGTTAAAATCGTGTACACGTACACGATTTTAACGTTTTTTTAGGGTGTTTTAGAACCGGCTTTGCCGATTCAAAAACACTGGATTGTATCCAAGAGTGAGAAAAAACGCATGAAATTTTACGTACATGTACATGTACCGTCTGATCTGAAATCGGCAAATGGTATTCCCCAATAGGATTCAGTGTTAAATTGCGAGCAAAAAACGTGTTGTCGTTTCTAAATAACCCTCTTGCTGATTCTAAATAATCCGCGTCTGTACACGATTTTAACACTGAATCCCTATGGAGGCGTACACGGAAATCCATTTGCGGATTTTAGGTCGGAAATCGAATCGTGTACGGTACACGGAAAAGAGGTGTTTTTGAACCGGCAAACCCACTGCCACGTTTTTGATTGATATATATATATAGGAGAGAAAAAAAATATATAAATAAATAGTTATTTAAAAAATAAATATATCAAATCGAATAGATAATAAAAAATAAATACGTAAATCATGAGCGATTCTCAGACTATTAGAGTAAGGTTTCTTTTAAAAATGCTGATGAGAGCCTAAGCATTCTGCGTGAACGAACAACTAGGTTGTCTCTTGTTAGAACGATGCGTCGGATGTCGGGATCACCTAGACTTCGATCACGAGAATCATTCGTGTCTGTGGATGGAAAGGGAAGATATGGTCGTCAAGTATTTCGAACCGGCGTTCGAACGCGTTCAAATCGATGAAGTGATCGCGTTTTGGAAGAGATTACTCTTCTGTAAGGATCAAAGCAAGCCCACAGTTTCGGAAGAACAGAAACTGGCGCGTAAAAGTCTGACTTTAGAAGATAAGGGATGCGTCATGAAATTATTGTTCAATGAGGCATACGTCTAAGTTTCTCGTTGATATAAAATAAGGGAGAATAGAAAATAAAATAAATACACACATAAATTTTTTATCAAATATTAGAAAGAAAAAAAACAAAAATGAGAACCAGAAATAAATTGTATCCGACGTTAGATGACGACGAGGATGAGAAGCCGATCAGCGTATTGCCGACGGCACCGTTGCTAGAAGAAAAGGAAAGAGGAGAGAGGTATCGCATCGATCAAATCAGTAGAATCCAAGAGTATCTAATTCGAGAGAGAGATTCTCGTCATTCTCTCAAGAAGAAGTATTCGCGTTCCGTGAAATTCGTCAACGCGATCGACATGACACTCATCACGATTTCCATGGGTTTACACGCGGCCGGCATCGGATTGTTGTCGACCGCGGTCGGCATTCCGATCGTGTTGACCGTAGAAGGAGTGGCTCTAGTCGCCGGATTGTTTAGCACGCTCGGAAACTTTTTGAGTAGGAAATTATATCTGAAGGCGAGGAAACACGACAAGATTCGCGTCTTGGCCGACTCCAAGATCGACACGATATCCGAAATGATCTCTATGGCGTTGAAAGACGGTAGAATATCGGACGGAGAATACTTCGCGATATTGAGCGAGAAAACGAAATACGATGCCATGAAAGAAGCCGTGAGAATCAAGACTCGTCAGATCATCAAGGAAGAGATGAAGGATTCTCTCGTGGAAAAGGGGAGGAAAGAGGCCAGGGAGGAATTCAGTAAGATGATAGTACTCAAGAGCAGCGATTGAAAAAAAATATATATATAATAAGAACAGAATTAATTAATTATTAAATTTATATATAAAATAAAAAAAACGAAATTAATTTAAATAACCCTAAAAAAAAATGTATTGCGTAAGGTGTAAGAGAGTTACCGAGACGAGTAATTCTCGAGAAGTACGAACTAAAAACGACAGACAGATGCTTCGCGGAATTTGCGACGTGTGTGGTTCTGTCAAGACTCGATTCGTCAAAAAAAAAAAGAACGCGAGCAAAGGTAAAGGCATCGTGAATAAAATGATCAATAATCTACCTTTCGAAATGCATCTGCCCGGTCACAGTTTCACGGGACCCGGAACGAAATTGAACAAGAGACTCAACGCCGATCTGACACCCAAATCTTGGAGCAAACCTGTGAATAGGGTGGACGCGGCCGCGTATGATCACGATCTGTGCTACGCCGGACATCCCGACACCAAGACTCGCAACGACGTCTGCGATAAAAACATGTTGGGGAAATTGAGAGGCATATCGAATCCGACCAGGAGAGACAAGATAGAACGTTCGCTGGTCGGCAATCTGATCGGTGCGAAACGTCGATTCGGATGGGGCGTTCAAAAAAAAAAGCGCATCGGGAAAGAAGAAGAAACGATTATTGACGAGCGAATTGGCCGAGGAGTTACACAAACCCATAGCGCGTAAATTTCGGAAAAGAAGGGTGTTCGTGAAGGGTTTGGGTGATATTTGGTCTGCCGACTTGGTCGACATGAGATCGTTTTCGAGGTGGAACGAGGGCGTCAAATATCTATTGACGGTCATCGACGTGTTTTCCAAATACGGTTGGATCAGAGCTTTGAAGAATAAAGCGGGACCTTGCGTCGCCGAGGCTCTGAAGAGCCTGTTCGACTCGTCTTCTCGAAAACCGAGTAAATTGTGGGTGGATAAGGGAAAGGAATTCTACAACAAGCACGTTCATCGATTGGTAGACCTCTACTCGATCGAAAACGAAGAGAAAGCCAGCGTGGTGGAACGTTGGAATCGAACGATGAAGGAAAAGATGCGCAGATACTTCACGGCGAATTCGACCAAGAAATACATATACGCTCTGAACGGTCTGGTCAAAGATTACAACAACACGCGACACAGATCGATCAAGATGACTCCCGTGGAAGCTAGCGATCCCCGAAATGAAAAACGGGTCTACGCGAATCTATATCCTGAGAGATCTAAGATTAGGAAGAAGTCTAGAACGCCGAAATTTGCGGACGGTGATCGAGTGAGAATCTACGCTTATAAGAAGCACTTCGAAAAGGGTTATACTCCTCGATGGACCTCGGAAATCTTCGTGATAATCAAAATATTTCACACCGATCCGGTGACTTACGAAATCGAAGCTTTGGATGGAGAAGAGATCATCGGAAAGTTTTACGAACAACAATTACAGAAGACAAAGTTTTGATAAAGAAAACAATTTTTTTTTATTTACTTTCTTTAACATTTTCTTGTTTACACACATATATATAAGAGAGAAAAATAATAATAAAAAATAATTAACTATTTTTTAGATAAAGAAAGCAAGTTAATTAATACACAAAAAAACCCTAAAAATCCTTTAAAATGACAAATATACTAGATATAGCACAAAGCATAGTGAAAGATGAAAGTATTCAAGAATATGAGGTTCACGAATACGAACCGGTAACTGGAACGAGTTTGAATAATGCGGGAGAGATAAGAATCAACGTCGAAACTCAAGATCTATTCATACATCCTAGCGAGAGTTACATTGTGGTGCAGGGACGTCTCACCAAGGAAGATGGGAGCGACTACGCCGACGACGACACGGTTACTCTAGCCAATAATGGCATCATGCATCTATTCAGTAATATAAAATACATGCTATCCGGACAAGAGATATAATCTGTGTTTCATCCCGGTCAGGCCACCACGATGTTCGGACTCTTGACATATCCTGATGATTTTTCGAAATCCAGAGGATTTAATCAGTTGTGGGTGAAAGACACCGTCGGCCATGCTAGCGCCGGCGCCGCCTTGATATTCGACTACGTCCAGACCTAAAGGAACGTTTTCGTTGAGGATACCTTGAAAACACATCTTCGGATTCGCGGACGATTACAACAAGATCATGTACGGATTCAAACACAATCTGACGTTGATTCGCAAAGGAGACGACGACGCAATAGTGAGACTCACTGCGACCAATGCGGGTAAGATAACTCTACACCAGATATCGTGGTTTGTTCCGCACATGGAGCCTTCGATCATGGAAAAAGCGCATCTCTACAAGATCATAGAATCCAAGAGTAAATTACCCGTGGGATTTAGAATGAGACAGTGCGACACGGTTAGCATTCCTCCCGCCACGAATCACTTTGATTGGAGATTGACGGTGAAATCCGCTTCCGAGAGACCGCGTTTCATCATGGTTGCATTTCAGACCGATAGGGGCGGGTCTCAGGAAAAGAATGTGTCGCTGTTCAATCACTGCCATTTGAGAAACATGCAAGTGTTTCTGAACGCCACGAGATATCCAGCAATCGATTACAATGCGTCGTTCTACAAGAACGATTTCTGCAGACTGTACGGCGACGCCGCTGATTTTAGAAAGAAGTATCGCAGTCTAGACGAATTGATGAGCAATCCTAACATATCTCCCGGCGAATACAAGTCGATGTATCCCATGTTCGTATTCGACGTCAGTAAACAGAGTGAACGACTCAAAAGTAGCGTCTTAGACATTCAGATCAAGATGCAATTCGATAGGAACGTTCCGAGAAAAACCGAAGCCTTCGCCCTGGTCCTGTCGGACAGAGAATTACAATTCGAATCAGATGGAAATAAGATGTCGATCATTCGATGAGAGACGAGTGTGAAAAAAAAATATATAAATAAAAATTAAAAAAATTATTATAAAAATGAATGATTAAGAAAGAGAATACTTATGAAGAAACAGATGTGTTTTGATTAAAAATATTTTGCAAGATTCGTTAGCAATAATTCTAGACACTTTAGTCGAAACAGAACCTTTGATATTGACTGATTATATGAGACGTGAAATCGAAAGTAAAATCTTGATAGAAGATAAGACCAGAAAACTTTTAGACACATTGATGTATAGAGGACCGACTGCTTTTCGAGAATTTATAAAAGCTCTTCGAAATGCTAAAATAGATGTCGACGCGTGTTTCAAGATAGGTGATCCAATTTCATGAGATAAAACATTATGAGAAATAACGTATTAAAACAAAACCTAAAAAAAAAAAAAAAAAAAAAAAAGTAATGTGATCTAGAGAGATTGAAATTCTTTCTAAATCTCATTACTTTTTTTTTTTTTGTTTTTTTTTTTGTTTTTAATAAATCACACATTATTTTTTTTTAATTCATTATTTTCCACGCGTTCACTGTTTGTTCAAAGGAACCAGTTCGATCAGTAGACTCACCACGGAAGTGGCGGCTTCGGGATTATTGGTTTTCGTAACGAAGTTAATCCTGTCTCCGGCATTCACTTTGAGAGGCGTGCTGAATGTGCTAACATTCGCATGCTGATTCTCAGTCTTTTCGACGCTGTATCTCTTATTGCTCTCTACTCCATTCACCATTTGATTGATGACCGCTCTGTTATTCAAATCCATGGAAGCCAGACTCATTCGAAGGACTTCACCTCCCAGTGGCATGGGATATCCCACCTGACCATGTTTCGATCCGCTACCTCCATTTCCGAAAGACCACTCATCTTTTCCTTCATCTAAGGGGCCGGCCTCCTCGGCCCACACATTGATCAATTGTCTAGCATATTTGACTTTCTCCACCACCGAAATCAGGGTGCAGGCATCCGTCATGTTCACGGGATCCGGTAGATTCATGAGCACGTGTCCACCCATGTCTAGTTTACCTTCCATTATGTCACCCTTTCTCCAGACCGAGTTGTCGTCCACGTACTTTCTGCTGACCGCGCTGGAATCGAATTCGGGATCGTGACTGAGTCCGAATAAATTCTTACAGTTCATGTCGATACCACCCTCCATGGTTCCACCAGATTGTTTGTTCAGGTAGAGATCGTCCACTTGTGATTCTAGGTATTCTTGTGATCGTATCACGGCAGAATCCACGTAGCCCTTGTTGACTGCAGTTGAGGCCGCATCCGTGTCATTGACCTTCGACAGATTCAATATCTTGTTGAATCCCTCATTCAGATCCGATTTCATTTCTCGTCTGTCAGACTTTCTCTGTTCCAGATCTACGTAGTGTTTGGTCGCCACATCCTTGGGATTCGTGGGAGTGGCCACGTTCGTTATCTTGTTAGAATTGGCATTCAATTCCGAGTGCATCGTTTTCTGAACGTATCTATTTCTAAGGTGTTCACTGAATCTCATGTGAGAATCGTCCGTGTATTTCTTGGTCGTGGCATCGATGAGATCTATGGGGATTTGCGACGTTCACCAAATGTTTGGATTTCAGATCGAGATCGTCGGTCATGGTTTTATCCACGTAATTATCTAGCATGATTCGTTCGAAATCGGCGTTCCCCCTGTCAATGTATTTTTTAGTCGCAGCATCTGCGAGATCTATCGGCACGGGAAGATTGTAGAGTTTCTTATCATTCAGGTTCAAAGGTTCTTCTCGAGGTTCGTATCTCCGAATGTAACGTTCGTCCAAGTTGGCAATGTCGTAACCATCGTCAACTTCGAACATCTTCCTCTTCTTTTTTAGGTTGACTTTTTCATCGTCACTTCTACCAAATTTATCGACTGGCATGTTGTTGTGGGATTTTTTTTGTTTTTTAGAAAAAATATATTCAAAACGCAGTTTATTAAAAATGAACTATGTTATTTTTATTTTTCGTTTTTATTCGATTAAAATTTTTTAAAATACTTTTTTTATCTTTATATATACTATAAAAAAAAAAAATCTCTCTCTGATGTAAATCATTGAGAATGTCTTGATTTTCAAATCTTTTGCTGCATTCAACAGATCGATGTTGGATAGGGGTTCGTTAGGTAAGACGACACCTTCTACGGATATCTTTATTTTCGTATTCATAAATGCGTATATATTTTTTTTTTTTTTTATTTATTTTATTATAATTCACTAAAAATTACGTCATTTTTTTTTTTTTTTCTTTTTCTTTTTAAACTAACTCTCTCAATGTCTCTATCGATTTCTATAATTTTGAATCCATCTAATTCCTCTTGATTTTCTGGAATCCTATCATCCACAATCATATCTGGAATCTTATCATCCACAATCATATCTGGAATCCAATCATCCACATTCATATCGTCTCTAATTAGATCCACAGTCCAATGTCCGAGTGCCAAACTGTTTATTTTATCATCTAACATGAATCTCTTATCGTCGTTGGCCGTCAGCGAAATCTTGTTGACTATTTCGGTATACAAGTCATGATTTTCGCTTCAAATCGATTTCATAGTCTTATACACTGGACCACTTCCTAACAGACAATCTTTATACTCTTGGAAAGAGATGTTTTTCTTCACCACGCACGCTTTAACTCCTTTGCACTTCTTGATCTCTTCATCTTCTAGACAATAAGCATACAGTTTGGGTCTCAAGCCCACGAATTCGACGATTTGTTTACCGCCACTCTCGTCCTTAAATTTACCCAACACCTTCTTGGTGTCGTTCGATTGAATGTTGGATGGGTGATCGATGGGATAATTGCTCGTAATCGTAGTGAAACTCGTACATCAATCGCTTGCTGATATCTAAGATGATCGGTCCAAGATAATACGGTTTGTCAAACTTCAGGTGCGTCTTTTGCATGTGAACGACCACTAGATTTTCGTCGAATATGGTTCGGTATTTGTAATTGGGTTTTGCCACTAATTTTTTAGCTCTTTTCTCAGACATAACGAGTCGAACGTAGGTTCTCTTCCTGATGTTTTCCATCAATTTACTGTACACGCAGTTGTTCATGAGTTTGAAGAAATCTTTTTCGAAATCATTCTCGGCTCGAATTCTGAGATTCGTGTTGAGATCGATGTATTTTTTCATCCAAGGCTCTTTGTCGAATCGAATGATGTGATGTATGTCGACTAATTTCATCCCATAATCGACGTACTGTTTCAAATTCTCGCTGTAGACAATGTAGTTATGTTTGTTAAATAAATTGGGAATGAGTTTTTCCTCGTCTCCTTCATTCGGTTCCATTCGTTCGGGAGCCAGCGGATAATCGTTGTGTGGATCATGTAATTCTTCCGGATATTTCAAATCGACTTCTAAAATGCAAGGATAGTCTCTCCATTTTTGCATCTCTTCTGGTTCTTTCACCCATTCGAAATTTCTAATCGGTAAAGGATGACTCATAGCCCAACCGTACAGATTATTAGCGTCCCAATACTGTATGTATTTAGTGGACCGTTTCGAATTGAAACCTTCTTTCATGTAGGGATTGTTAGCTTCAGAATATCTGTGAGAGATCATCGAAACGCCACCTCTCGCAGCCCTTTCGAACATGAGCAACATGTTCACGTCGGATAATAATTCCAATTGGACTTCGGTGGTCTTCAACAGAGCGTCCCACGCCAGACTGGGTGCGGTGAAATACCAAGCAGGATCCAGATCGTAATTTCGACAACAGACGTCTCGAAAATTTTTGAACACGTCTGCCAAGAGCAGAACGTCGGTCTTCAGATAGAGATTGTGATAATCTCTCATGGTTTTCATATCGAATGATTTCCACACGTTTTTAGCGTGTTTGTAATTCTCGTTGGAAATGTCGGATTCGTGTAATTTCGAATAAAAATCTTTTTTTGAAGGTAGTGCTGTGTCTTCGAATCTCTTTAGATTGTTCATGTAATCGTAAGGATAGACTCCTTTCCTCAACATGACGTCTACTCATTCTCCGAAATGTTTGCTCGTGATTTTAAATTTATCCTTGCTCATGTTATCGACTAATTTTTCCAGAGCGGTCGACATGAATTTAAAACTGTCGATGAAACGTATGCCTCTACGAATGGATTTCATTTTTTCTTCCAACGTATTTCTGTTGATTACTCTTTTCTTCTCCGTGAGCTTCCATTTCGTGAAGGAAATGTATCTTTCTTCGCTGTTCACGATGCTATTTATTTCTTCGTGTGAGGTGCCAAGATTTTTCATGAACAGATGACTGTCGTAACCCGAGAGATTGTGAAACATCACCGGATAGAAAATGGCATCTCGATATTTTAAATTACACTTGCTGTGAGCCGGACCGCGATACAGACCCGTGTAATGATCGTGGTCTATAACCTTCTTATTTTCCTCCGAATTCTCGTCGAACGATTGTCTGCATATGTGACATTCGGTGGCTCTGTTATTTTTGTCCTGCTGCTTTCGCGTGATGATCATTTTTGCTGGAGTTTTGAATTTGTCGTATAACATTTAAATTTTCGATTCTAACTCTTCCACGAACCTTTGGGCCACGTCGTCGTCTTCATACTGTTTCGTGTAGGTGAAGGGACCCATGTCATGTTGCGAGTCGAAAGCGCATTTCACATAAATGCAATAGCCCGAAGGTATGTGTTTTTGATATCTTTCGACGTAACTTTGAAGAGCGTTGGGTTGACAGGAACTCATTTTCGTGGTGAAACATTCGAAATCGGCGTACACGACGAATGGTACTTTTAACCTTCTATTGTGATTTTCAAACTTCACGATGGTGTTAGGTTTGGGCATTTCCACGGCGACACCTTGATTTTCATTGCAATATTTCTGATGTTTCGCTAACGATTTTTCGCTCTTAAACATGTTCATGCAGTTGCAACATAAACATACCTTTTGTTCATGTTTATTATTTTGTCTCGACAGTAATTGGCTATGATATTTAACCCAACAATAATGATGATTGTCATCATTCGAAATCAATAATAAAATAATCGTCTTTTCTCTTTCGAGATACGAAGTCTGTCTGAGAGGATAGATCGTTCGTTTTTCGTCGTCGTATCCCAAGACGTTCACCGCTACGGTGTAATTTTGAGCCTCGACACGTTCGATGTGTTTTAACTGTGTTGGAAAAGTCACTCCAGTCCAATCGAGATTTTTAGAAGTCTCCTCGTAATGAGAAACTCTTTTGGGGTTCGTTTTGACAGGGTATAAAGCGGAGGTGACTGCCCATTTAAAACACTGATCATCTTTATTTTTCACGTTGACCACGACGTGTTTTTTTAGCTAGGAAATACGGTAATTTCACATAGAAAGACCCTTTCAACGAATCGTTTTTAGTTATGTGAATTTCGAGTTTCAACACCTCATCGAACGTCCAATTACTACCTTCATGTTAATAATTCCTGAGAGACGTCAACATCTTGTCTTTCCTCTTTTCGAAAACGTCTGATAAATCTGAACCTCAAAATACAGGTTCGACGTTAGATCTGAAATATGCATTTTTCACGATGCTCTCACCGGACTTCACGTTGATTTTATTCATCACGCAATGGAGTATCATCTTAATTTTTAGTCGCACGTTCATGTATTTGCGAAACAAATCCAATACTTTTTTCTTCACCCGTTCCATAAACAATTTCGGATCGATTTTCTTCAATGAGGGAACCACGTCGAAAGTTTTAAAAATGCCTTTGATCGCACTCCCCCATTCTACGGACTTCGATTGAAATAGTTCTGCGGCGAGTCGTGCTAGATATTCATTTCCTTTCCCTTTGTCTATTGCTCGTCGAGTTTCACTCGGTATATCTCATTTGCCTAGAATCTGAAGTGCATCACTCGTTTTCGTTTTAGTTTTTCTTTTCTTTTCTTTGGAAACTTGAAGTTCTTCAACGGCTTTTCGTTTAGTCGTCTTCTTATTTTTCACAATCAAAACGTTTTCGTTTTTTTTTCGATGTCGACATTTCGATTCCTTTTATTATCTTTTTCTTCTTCTCATTTTTCACAACCGATGCATTTTTTGATGTCGTTGCTATCGGCATTTCGTTTGCCTTTCCATCATTTCGCAAATATTTCTGTATGACTTCAATTTTTTTTTATTTAGTTCTATGATTTCTGAAATGTGAAATTTTTAATAGTTTACAAATCTCGTTTAACTGACGTACAGTTTTCTCATTTAAATTTTCCATTTTTTTATCTGTTTGTTCCATTTGTAAGAATATTTTTTTTTTCCGAATTTTGTATTTAAATAATTTGTTTATAAAGTTTTGTTTTTCTTTAATGTGAAAAATATTTTTTTGATGAAATTAATCAATTTTTTTTATGTTCCTTAACGTCAAAAAAATTGAATTAATACGAGAAAAAAAGGATGTTAAAATTTAACTTTTATATATATAAAGAGAAAAAAAACAAACTTTTTAAACAAATTATTTAAATACAAAAATTTAAAATATACATTATTTGTAAGAATTCGTAAAACAAAAAAAACTAAATAATCGATCATGATGACAACATCCACGACGGAATCTCGACATAAACGTCGACGTTGTTTAATAAATCGTTATTCTCCAAAAAACCAAGAAGAAAAAAATCGTAATTTATATTTATGCGTTTTGAAAGAAAACGATATGATTTGCGATAGAAAATCGAATTGTAATATTATTAGCGAACAAAAATTAATCGACAATGTCGTTCGAACAATTAAAAAAGAAGAAGAAGGTTCAAGACAAATAGAACTCTTACGACTTTTACGCAAAGTCTCGCACGAGGTTCAAAACAAATTTCCACGAAGCAGATGCGAGTTCATGTCACCCGATTCCTTCTCAATAGATGATGATAACTGCAAGATGCAAAGGCTAATTTTTAAATGTTTGAAGTCTTGCACGTTCTAAAACTCGTCTGCTTCTTTCATGAATCAAATCAAATCTTCTAAAGTCATGAATTGAGATAACATCTTGTTTGCGTGATTCAATGTATTGTACAATTGTTCCTTCGTGTATCCGGATTGTAAAATACCCCTTAATAAACTCTCGTTTTTATTTCTTTCCCATTCTTCGTCTTCAATTTTAATCAATCCCAATGACTGGATCTTCTTCAAATAATCGCAACGACCTTTAGTATTATTTATGTGTTCTAGTAAAGGTCTGTCGTGAGGTTCCCAATTCATTAAATTATGTTGCAACAAAAACATTTAACTCTGTCACTTTTACCCACATAAATGAAACCCACAGCGGCTAAATCTTCGGGTTTTTTTGCAAGATGCGAAGGCCAATTTTTAAACGTTTGAAGTCTTGCACGTTCTAAACTATAATTCGTATGTTCGGACTTGATCATTGTTTTTACCTTAAAATTGGGTTTGTAAGAATATTTTTTTTTTTTTGAATTTTGTATTAATGATAATTTGTTAAAAAGTTTTAAAAATTGCTTATAATATGTTTTAATTCCTTCAAAAAGAATTAATCAATTATATGATCTTAACGTGAAAAAAATTGTATTAATACGAAAAAAAAAAAGGATGTTAAAATTTAACTTTATTTATATATAAAGAGAAACTTTTTTAACAAATTATTATTTAAATACAAAATTTAAAATATACATTATTTGCAAGAATTCATAAAAACCAAATAATCGATCATGACAACAACACCTAAAAGATGCGAATTGAAACAAGTTGAAATATATACGCTATCAGATACTTATATCTATACATTAGAACACGATCCCATTGAATTGAACGAGATTAAGATGGTGAACTTAGAGCGCTGCGACAATGGATATATGATGTGTTTGAAATTGGATGAAGCCATGCTCGATTTGTTTTACGAATACCAAAGCGATCTGCTGAATAATATCATCACCAAATACAGAAAACCCCCATACGAGAACGATTTGACGATGTTCTATGGAAAAAAAATATTTCCAATGATCTCACTCGAACTCGTGGATAAGTCGGGTGTTGAGAGCGCGTTCACCGATGTAGAAAAACTCAAAAGAGTAAAGATAAACATTCAAGACATTTTGGTAAATAGAAAAATAATGCATGTCACCATGCTAATAACAGACTTGGAAATATAAACAATAGAGAGATTGATTTTAGCGAAGAAGAAGGAAAAAAAGTAATGAGATCTGAAGGTGATCTCATTACTTTTTACAAACAAATTTTCACATTAAAGAAAATTAAAATTAAAAAACTTTTTTTTTTATATATATATAAAGAGCAAAAAAAAAAAAAAACAAAACTTTTTTTAAACAAATTATTAAAATACAAAATTTAAAAATACATTATTTGCAAGAATTCATAAAACAAAAAAAAACAACAAATAATCGATCATGACAGCAACACCTAAAAGATGCGAATTGAAATTGAAACAAGTCGAAACGTATAAGAAATTCGGTCATAAAATCTATAGATTACAACAACACGATCCCATCGAATTGAACGAGATCGAGATGAAGGACATAGAGCATAAATACGACAGATATAAGATGACACTGAAATTGGATGAAGCCATTCTCGATTTGTTTTACGACTATCAAAGCGATCTGCAGAAAATCGTCATCGCTAAAGATAAAGAATTTGACAAGGACAATTTGACATTGTTCTATGGAAGTTACATATATCCAAAAATCTCACGCGAACTCGTGGAGAAATCGGGTGGTGAGAGCGAGTTCACTGATGTAAAAAAACTCAAAAGAGTAAAGATAAACATTCAACACATTTTTGAAAAAGGAGAATACACGAGTGTCAACATGCTAATAACGGACTTGGAAATATAAACAATAGAGAGATTGATTTTTTAGTGAAGAAGAAGGAAAAAAACGTGATGAGATCATCTTGAAAACACGAGTGTCAACATGCTAATAACGAGCTTGGAAATATAAACAACAGAGAGATTGATTTTTAGCGAAGAAAAAGGAAAAAAAAAAGTAATGAGATCATCTTTAGATCTCATTACTTTTTTTTTTGTTTTCCTTCTTCACTATTACCATATATTATAATAACGTTTTCTTTTTTCTTAAATTTCAGCTACGATTCTTCTTTTCTTTTTCTCTTTTTTTGTAATATGATACGTTTTTATAACAACACATTTGTTTATCCAAATCATAATTATGAACGAATGTTGTGCATCTCTTGGTAACACTCGCATCATTACCATTCTCTTCAGTAGGTAGTGGTGACTGTGGAAAGCATCTCATTCTTTTCATTTCCAACCGTCTATCCCACTGTTTATCTAACTCTTTCATCAGTTCTTTCCTTAGATATCCATCATTAGCATATAACCATTTTTCCACATCTTTTTATTTGCACTCTGTCTCGCGATATTCATCATTATCGTCTAATTGTTTCTCCACCTTTTTATCCATTTTAAATATATTATTTTATACTTTCTATGATTTATATTTTATATAATCATATAATTTTATATTATAATAACATATTCAAAATCGGTATATTCTTAAACTGCGAATTCTCACCGGGCAACAAACCCTTGCCGAGTCGCTCAACGTTCTGTCCACTCTTCAGATAGAGACCGTTTCCACGCAAAGAGTTGCCACCTCTAACGGGTTCTAGATACAATCCTTTACCACTGTCGTCTACGTGGACGCAACACACGGCTCCTCCCTTCTTCAAAAACAGTCCGCTGCCAGCCATTAATTTCTCAACTGCCGAACTCGCGAGTCCCGTGAGAGCTCCCACGCCGAGAGTCTTTCCGAGAAAGGGTAGTGCCTTTGCGGCGAAGGGTAATGCTTTTGCGGCGATTCCTGCCAATAACAGTATGAAACCACCTTTCATTCTCAAATTGTATCTCAGTTGAGTGGTACTCATTCTCACTGTCAACCCTCTTCCATCGCGAATCACTTTCTCCATCCTTTTGATTTGACTTCTGGTCCAGGCGATCGAATCCTGACCGCCTCTCGTCAGATCTTCGTGAGTGAATTTGAATCTCACCGCCTCGCCTCGAGTTGTTAACGCTCTCTTAAGTTTCTTCCTCTGTCCTGCGGATATGTTCACGTTTTTAATCACGTATTCTGTCATAATTCTTTTTTTTAAAAATATATTTACTTCAATTGTTTCTTGTTTAATAATAATTATTTATATTAAAATAATTTTGTAAAATTAATATTGCGTTTATTTTATTTTTGTTATCTATATATATACACAATATTTTTTTTTTGCTTTTATATTTCTCTTATGTGAAATCGTATCATCACCCTCTCTCCGCGAAGATCTAGCAGTTCACCACTTTGATCCGTCAACGTGGTTTTCAGACTATACAACGTGTCTAAAATCACTGGTAGATAAATTAAATTACGAGGTCGCTCCACGATCTCATAACCCGGCGACACGTTTGGAAAGAAGGAATAGATCGTCGGTTGAGCGCTACCATTCACGTAGCTTCCAGCAAAAACGTCCACGTTCACCAGAATGCTATTGACTGTGAGAATGTCGACCGTATTTTCAGATGCCGCATGGCCTCGATACATCTTTCGATCGAATCCCAACATCTTGCCTATAGAATCATCCGTGTTGAAATCCACTCGAAAATTATCTTCCAAATCCAACATCGTCTGTAAGGTATTAGGATTGGGAGCGAGTCTGATATTGTTGCTTCCCTTTCCATCCGTCTTCATTCGCGTCTGAATGTAATTGTTCAAATCGTCTATGTCGTAACTCCCTTTGGGAATTCGAATCTCCAACCAATCCACTCCGTCGGAATACTTGAATGAGTTATTCTTTTCGGTGACGTTGGGAAAGGAATAATAAGTCTCCAGATTCACCAACGCCATCTCGTATCTTTTCTCTCTATTCAATTCGATGGAAGGTTCGAATTTCGAAGCGAATCGAGTCGAATCGCCACTCACCACGATTTGAATGGATTGTTTTGCAGCCGTATTCTCGGCTATCCGTTCTAACAATTCACCATGTTCGAACATTATATTTTAATTTTATTTTTTTTTTATTTTTTTCAAAACTAATTGTTTGAAGATTTATTATTTTCTAAATTTTTTTTTTATTTTCACGCTCTATCTTATTATCATTAGAAACATAAAACTTGCCAAATCCGCACCGATATTTTCCACGATTAAATTCGCTTGTCAAATCGATCACGACGAAATTGTAAAGTCCTCCATCCCAAACCCTCTTGCAGAATCTCCTGAATTCCGCCACGCTCATGTCGTTTGCGACGTGATCGCCGTAGATGTGATTGAGATCTTGGCGAAAGAGACATAGAAAATTAGCGTTCTCCCTTATCGTCTGTCTGGGCAATCGAAAATAATTCTGCGACAGGTAGAAACAGTCCACGTTGCTGTGTCGACCCCTAACGTAATACGATTCGCATCGGTTCTGTCTCTCCAAAAGCAGATCGTCGAAAATCATGAGATTCTTATCTTTCGATTTCAATTCTATAGGATCCGGAACATCGCTAGCGTTCTCATAAAATCGACACTCGACGTTCGAAGATGCATTTCTGTTCATCAGCCCCATCGCCGCACCGTCCAAAATGGTCGAAAGTGGAGCTTCACTCTTGTCGAATTCCTCCCTACTGTCAAAGATTCTGGCCTTGACGTCCTTGGGCAATCTACGATCCATACACTCTCGAAGCAATCTGTATTCGGGTTGAAACAAGCTCTTGCCAAACACGAACAATCTGTCGTAATCCAACCAGTCGGGTCGGGACAACAGATTCATCAACAGATTGGTCTTTCCACAATTCGATTTTCCCACTATCAAGCCTCTTCTGCTTTTGGGAAAGAACTCGTTATTCGACCTCTTGGTCGCGGCGTCGTTCCAAGACACAGCATCTTAAAATCTTTCCAACTTTTCGGCGTTCGCTCCAACGCAGCTCGCTTCCCCGGTGGACTGATCAACTTGTCGATCAACGCGTCGGCTGCCCTCTTGCCAGCCACAGAAGCTATCCTACCACTGGCTTCGGAAGCGGCTTTCTTACCAGCATCCAAAGCCGTCTTCTTATCGACCTCAAATGCAGTCGATGCGAGTTTTCTACCCGCATCGCTCGTGAACGCTCGCATTATAGAATCGACGATGCCAGAACCGCCTTGAACGTAAGTTCTGACGTATCCCCTGTTCTTTATCACCAACATATTATTATTTTATAATATATTTTATTTTTTCACTGGTAAATCGTTTTGTTGTTTAAATACTTTTATTATTCTAGTGTAAAAATTTACTGTTTTATTTTTGTATATTTTGTTTGTTTCTCTCTACTTATTATATACACATCAATCCTTCAATTCGTTCATCAGCCTTTTATAATGGTTTTTATTCAAAACCTTCTGTCTTAACAATTCGTCACATATAGTAACTATCTGATTATCTAATCCTGTGTTACCAGCCCGTCTGCTCGCCATCAACAAACTCAATCTCTGAGACAGAGCGTCAGAATCGCTCGAAAGAAAAGTGGTTTTCACCCCTTTGCCAGTCACCGATTCAACGAACTTCTTATTCATATCCCATATGGGTTTCACCACTTTCGTCCACTTGTAACCTCTGTTGGCTTTGGGTCTCGTCTCTCTGGCATCGTTATTTCTCTTCATGGCGTGGGTCTGAACCAGAATGTCACCGTAATTGTCGAAATCCTGTTCCGTGTAATCACTGGGCTTGCCGTAAAGGAGCAATCTGCGCAGTCCATCAGTCAATTCGTATCTGTTCGAACCAACGATCAATTCATCATCACCAATTTCTACTTCTGTGTCACCGACAAAAGTTCTCCCCTCCAAATCCTTATAAAATCCATACAACAGATCTCTCTTACCGCCATCCTCAGACGACGTGACGCTATCGGTGGTGATAGTCGAAGCTGTATCGTCAGACTCGCTCAAATCTGTTTGAATTCCCGTGGGAACGTAATCCGGTGTAGATTGAACGGAATGCCGATTTCCAAAACTACCGGGCAACGAACCCATTCTCAAAGAACTCTCTTTTATGGGTCTCAATTCTTCGACTATCTCGTTCCTGCTTCGCTCTTGACACTCCGTCACGGGTTTAAATATTTTTGTGGCTTCGCGTTTGAGTTCCATCTCACCAAGACGTCTGCTTCTGTCAGCCGACTGAATGCCCTTCTTAGCACGTTCATACTCCCCTAAAATTCAATCTCGTCGCCTAGAATCCATCTGTAAAAACATTTTTCGTTTTTAATTGTTAATGTTCCTTTAAGTATGCTAATGCGATTTATTTCATTATTTTCAAAATTAAAATGTATAATTATATTTTTATGTTTTTAAGTTAATAAAAATCTTTCTGTCTTTAATATAATAACTAAAAATTCACATCTCAACTCAGTATTGATTGAATTGGGAAAGTTTAATAAACGTTTTAAGTACATGACAAACCGGTTTCTGATTTAACGCATTTGAGAGTAATTTACGTTTGTTAAAAGGAATTCCATTCACATATCAAAAAACCATTCACTCAGTGTCGAATTAAGAGAGAACTTTTATGACAGTTAAAAACATTCTAGCACATAAAAGAAACTGTTTTTTCTAATTTAACGTTAAAGGGATTTCATTCATTCATTCATTCATTCAAATCTCTGATCGTTATCACGAATATATTAAAAAATTACCACTCAAAACCTAATTGAGTGGAAAATGCGTTTTATTATACATTATTAAAACGATTCATTAAAACGAAAAACCTTCATTCACGCCACAACAAAAAACATGAGCAACATTTTTCATTCAAACATTCCATTACTCTAATTGTCTCTAAACTCAATTTCTCTTCGTTACATCGAAACAAAACACGAATGTCTATTTTACAGATCATATTTTATAGTTGACTCTTTTTTTATCGCCTTTCATTCACGCAACTCCTTTTTAAAACTGACGCTCATATTTTATAGTCTACTCTTTTGAACGGAAACCTCATTCAGTCACAACAATGACATGTGTTAGTTTTACTTCAGGAAACGTGGCAGTGGGTTTGCCGGTTCAAAAACACCTCTTTTCCGTGTACCGTACACGATTCGATTTCCGACCTAAAATCCGCAAATGGATTTCCGTGTACGCCTCCATAGGGATTCAGTGTTAAAATCTTGTACAGACGCGGATTATTTAGAATCAGCAAGATGATGATTTAGAAACGACAACACGTTTTTTGCTCGCAATTTAACACTCAATCCTATGGGGGAAACCCATTTGCCGATTTCAGATCAGACGGTACATGTACATGTACGTAAAATTTCATGCGTTTTTTCTCATTCTTGGATACAATCCAGTGTTTTTGAATCGGCTAAGCCGGTTCTAAAACACCCTAAAAAACGTTAAAATCGTGTACGTGTACACGATTTTAACACTAAATCCTATGGAGGTGTACATCGATGTACGTGTACACGTACACGTACATGTACAGGTGTGTTTGAATCGGCCTCTACCACCTACTCATGCATCATACAGAAACAATACTAGTTAAATCACAAAAATGAAGGGACGCGACCGAAAGCTTGATGCTTATGTTGGGCGTCTCCCTAGGTTTGTTGAGTTACAAAAAGTATTACCGGATCTACTGGCGGAGTACCAATTGCAAATTGTTTAAATAAACTATGTGATGAAAGATATAGAGGATATGGAATGAGTGTTTTTCTCATATAATATTTATGAAACGAGTCTAAGAATTTTCCGTTTTGGCGAGCCTCTGGCGAGCCCAAACGGAACATTCGGACGAGTTCCATAAATATTATATGAGAAAAACACTCATTTCATATTCTATTTATCATATGACACACACACGAACAAATTAGCCACCTAGTATGACTTTTTAGCCCATCACCTAACTTGAGTTGCAAGCGGCACTTGGAAAAACATCCTCATATAACTAAAAAAATTCATTTTTTGCTTCCAAAACATACGTTATGACCCCTCATTGGAACGAGCTCGTCGAGCTCGTTCCAATGAGGGGTCATAACCTATGTTTTGGAAGCAAAAAGTGAAAATATAAACAAAAATGAATGGCGTTTTTCTTGTAGGTAAAAGATTAATATAATATAACCGACCCTAAATAGGACAAATAACGTAAATTCTCCCAACTGAAATTATGCAAATGTGACGCAGTTGTATTTTGTTTAGCCAATCAAATTGTCCGGTTTTGAAATTGACCAATGAAAGCTCCCAACTCTAATTATGCCAATTATGAAATTGTGGCCCAGTTGTATTTTGTTCAGCCAATCAAATTGTCTAGTTTTGAAACTGACGAATGAAATTGACGGAAGGCTTTATTTATCACTGATTAATATGAAAACAAAATATCAAATGTCTTAAAGTGAACAAAACGGACGAGTCATATGATAAATGTAAGTATATGGGTAGATACTTTAAAAGATGAAAGGAATTACAGTGATAGGATAAAATGTAAGATAGTATGAGATGAAGCCAACATGGAATCAAACACAAGCAGTCAAGAGAAGAACGACGTTCAGAAAACATGCAAAATGACACTGAGTTGACGCAACATACATACCCTCGAGGGGGCATAACAAGAAGAGCTAGAATTAGTTTGGAGATATCAGGACATATCCTACCGACAAGAGACCAGATTCAACCATTTTATTTAATCTTAGAGTGCCATGATGGCGCGGCACCCACTGCGCTGCCATCAGGGCGATCTGTGGCACACTGTATTACACTGTTCTATACTACCGTGTAGCCACAAATCGCCCAGATAAAGACAGGAATGCAAATTATCTACTTGAAGCGTTTCGTTTCCATAATGTTGTCCTGCACCTTTTCAAATGCGAGGCGATTTGCATCTTCACTTAAGTGCTCCGATCCATGTAGGGGTGTAGTGACTTTCAGAGGAAACGGTATCTGCCAAATGGTGCTGGCATTCGAGTAGAGCTGACACGACAGCAAGAAATGGTCAGACGATTCGAGTGCACCACATTGACAGTTGGGCGACAATGACAGGTGGTTTGCATGTAGATGAGAATTACGATTACTACAACACTGAAATGGCATATCTGTGCCGCACGACACTTAGCATTACCAAAGAATGAGGGTTGTCGTTGGTTATTATGATTTAGGAATCTCTTGAAATCGCTAATCGAACTGTTTTGTCGAACAGGTAGCGGAATGTTATTCCACAGTTTAGTTACACCGGGAATGAATGAAGACTGGTATAACAGGGTGCGGCAGAAGAGTACGCGGTGGTTATAACTTGTACTCAGCACATGACTTGTGTTGGTTGCTGATATGACAGGGGGCACTTTGTTTGCAAGATATGGAGGCGTTATATGGTGGTTCATTTTAAAAAATTGCATAAGCTAGTGTTTCCGACGTTTATCCTGAAGGGTATCCCAACACGTTTCAGTATATAAAAGGGCTTTACTTGAGCTCATGGTTGCACCAGTGACGATTCTGGCAGCAGCTATTTAAATCTTCTCTATATCAGCGGCATTAGTTGCAGTACAGTTGTCCCACACTGTGTTTGCATATTCTAAGAGAGGTCTGATGAAGGCAAAATAAACTTTCTCAAGTACACTTCTGTCGAGGACACATTTGTGCATCCTCATCTATGCGTGCCCAAGCCTTTGAGCAAATATGGTCAATATGATTATTCCATGTACAATAGTTATTTAATATAACACCTACGTGCTTGTGATTACTTACTTCGGTTATATGCGCATTGGAAAGATATAAAGGTGGGTGTAATGACGGATTACTTTTGCGAGATATATGCATACTTTCCGTCTTTTGTGAATTAAATTCTACCAACCACGTTTTTGCCCAGTTTTCGATTGTTTCAAAATCACCATTAATTAAAAATTAGCAGCTTGAAACGGATCTTCCACAATAAGGTATAGGGACGTATCATCCGAAACTGAATTAAAAGTAAGTTCCCAACACTGCTCTCAACCCTTGTGCTTTCTAAGACTGTTTCGAGTCGGTGTTTACCTTTCCAGATCCATATTTCACTACAATACCCATGTACTTCATTTCTACGCAGGTTTTTCACACGAAAGTAGTGACCCCAGTTTGTCCTCAAAAGTGATATCTTTTTCTCGACGAAATCACGATCTGATAGCGATGCACTTAGGCCACAGTAAATATTAATTGATTCGCGGACATTTTTTTTCCAATCAGTCGGGTGGGGGGTACTTTTAATTTAATTTTACTTTGGCAAAAAGTGAGCAAGCATGGAGAGGATTTCGGCTTTCTTTTTGCACAAGAAATATAGAAAGTGCATATTTATATTTATTCAAATTCATTTCTAATTTGAAAAATAAAACATTCCTATAAAAAACAAACTGTAGGTACTGCAATTCAAAGGCTTCATATTTTTACGATGCTCTTCATGTTATCTTGAAGTAAAAGTATTTAATCTGTGGGGATTTGCCTCGTTACTATTTTTTGGAGAGTGCCAATAGGCTCTATCGATAAATAGGTAATCTCCACCTGTTTCCATGAACTCTTCTACGCTGTGGAGACTAATATGAGTTACTTCCGATTGGTATGCGAAATTCTTTATTTCTGAGTGTTCGTTTGTGTACATTGTAATTCAATTTAAAAACGTCAAAACTGCGATCATATTAATGGAAAAAGTCTACCGCGTAATTGTTTGTCAAAATACAATGCACTCGCCGTGGACTGGTCGTAATCCACGCGTGGGCAGTGATGTCCACGCATCCGTTTACCAGGTAATAAAAATCATCACCAGCATAACATTAATTAATAATTACATTATTAATGTAGTTATACGTTTTGGGTCCAAATACTCAGTTTCCATTGGTCAGCTGGATGAAAACGTCACGACCAAATGCAATTCATTTTCCAATGTATACATTTGGTCGAACTTTGACCCGCATTTACGGTAGAGCGCAGTTGACATAATGTAATTCGGGCGGTGTTTAGGCAGGTTTATAACTTATAGCGCCTCTCGCAGTGATCAGTGATTATAGTTTACTGATATGTTAAATAAATTGTTTTGAATATTCCAAGTTTCGTTGCGAAAGACGGCAATTTGACAAATTTGGGTCAATACCTAAAACTGGCGCTCAACTCAGAGTTGTGCGCTTTGTCTTTTGTGTGAGGGTGGTTTTTCGCCTCTCGTTCGAACATGTTTTATTTCGTCTTTCTGCTTTCTTGTTTGGTAAAAAGTAGTTTAAACAGTTACGGAATGTAATTATAAGAATTGAATGCAATTTTATAATCTTTATTGGAGTATGAACGTGTGGGAATGGGTACAAATTGTATGAATCCCTTCGGGATTCATACAAAATTTACACCCATTCCCACACGTTCATACTCCAATAAAAAGGGATTCATACAATTTGTACCCATTCCCATACGTTCATACTCCAATAAAGATTATAAAAATGCATTCCATTCTTAAATGAAGCACCTGACTGTACCCGTTCTTCCTTAATTAAATTTTTGATGACTATTCCTATAATTAGTGTTTGGAATCTATAGCGTTCGTGGAAATACTGCCCACTCCGTTGAAAGTGACCAGTCCACGGTGGCCGTACTGTACAACGACACGGTTTTCAGCAGTCCTGTCGTTGATTTGTGTGATGTGCAGTCTTCGAGCCGATGTTGATTGTGATGTCATATTGATTGCCAAGCACATTTTTTTCCAGGGGAGAACTCCTCGAGAGCGCACTCCACCAACCCATTCCCGACTGGGATGAGTTGATGTCGGTGATCCCAAGCTATTCCTTGGTGTTCGCCCATAGGCGAAATTTGTTTATGCGCTATCAATCCGAGTCGTAATGTTTACAATAAACCATTTTAACATTGCGCCATCGTACATCCGGGACTCAATTTGCCCCCACAAACCGGCTTTATTTATCAACGTTGCACACGTGTGTACTGAGCTGTTGATCGGCATTGAAAGCTTCATTTTTCGTCTCCGTTTTATCAATTAAAATTCGACAATTTACCTAATCTGCGTTTGTTCTCATCCCAGAAGAGAACAATGGTTGGATGGTAGAAATTTGTGTATTTTGCGATGTTATTTCCATACTTATCATTTTCGTTTTACAATCATTCATGTACGTTCCGACGTTCAGCACAACTCTCAACTACAATGTACCTTCGGCTTCTTTAAAACTAAAATGTTTAGTTCGAAGAACGGCAGGCAAGCACGCAATCGAATTTTGTTTCAAAAGAACAACAGCAATGACAAACAATATTTATAAAGTGGAAAGAAACGATATCAATGCTGCGTTCAGTACAGAACAGCGGACGTGGGTGCCATTTTAGTAACAAATCTGAATGGCTGGTTTCGAGGGGGCATATCGAGTCCCGGATGTAAGATGGCGCTATGTAAAAATGGTCTATACCGCAAATACCAACCGGTAGTAGTTAGTCCAAGAACGACAACGCACTTTGCGATAGTCGTTATAGGCACTCTCCCATAAATTGTAATAAAGCAAACATATTGGAGACGCAACTTAGTAAACATGCATCGATCAATAATGTAAAAAAGATGGGTCTCCCTGAGTTTGTACTAATATTGAAAGACACTGACCTTAGACACTGATCAAAAAAAATTAATTGACTTTCCTTCTTTTTTTTTCTTGTAAAACCAAACCTGTATTCACAATTGGCCCAGGTTTCGAGAGAAATCAACGCGTAGACAAAATACTTAAAGAGTGCCCAAAGCCATCCGTGTTTTTACTTCTGGCTGCGGACAAGATTCCACACCAACTTTTCGTAGATTGTAGCCTATTCTCGCAAGGGTTTTGTGAGCTCTTGGTACACTAAATTTAGTTTTATCACTGTTTGCTGTTGGTAGATCTCTTCGACATTCGCCACCTGCTGACTTATATTTCTGTAGAAATACGCGAAAGGTACACTTTAAAATATCAAAACGGTACGCTTATACATAAGAACTCGTAGGGTGTAGTTGTAAATAAATCTACTGGTTGGGGTGTATCACAAAGATCGGATTGGCATTGCACGATATTAATTTGGTAAGTAGTAGAGTACTGATTTGGTAACTAGTATGTTGATCTTGACTGTTTTGTCTAATATAAAAAGAAGCATATTGCACAATACACCTGTGCAGATAGTCCGAAATAGCCTGTTATTACGCTATCCGGAAAGATTAATCAGTGAACGGTGATAACTGGTGACCGGGGCCTGAAAAATATACCGACAATAATCGTCAACAATGAACCAGTATCAATTCAATTTGCCGGCACTGGCGGTATATTAATTCGTCGCCTGAGTGCTAGAATGTCCTATGTCCCCTCTGGGACATAGGACATTCTAGCACTCAGGCGAAGATGATTGTCAGCGTCCGCCATTTTGTTGCATCGCAAACTTTAATGATGTACATTATATTCCTTAGGGCGATTTTATCCCGGACCTCTGAGTTGGAAGGGTTCACGGAGTTTAATGTTCAACTCAGCGAGAGCATATGTTACGTTGGAAGCAAACGTTCTTACATTGGAATGATATGTTGTCTCGTTAGGGTAAATTTCGGAAGTCCTTGTGTCCCCTTTTCCAGGTTCCGCAAGCAGGTGCTTGCAAACTCAAGCATGCACTTTTCAAAAAGCCCGATTGATGAGTAAATACACTGTGGGGATGGGTTTGGCTGTGATTTAGTTAGCGTGAATATGCCTGCATTGTTAACTTTTGTATTGAAAAGGAAGCTTGAAATATTGATCCGAAACATTCTGCCTTTCAACTAATATACACAATTGTACTTGGAAATAATTGTAATATGCTTTATGTCATTATTGAATTAAACAAAAAAATATATTTGCCACAATAAAATACAAAAAATGGGATTGGAAAACATGAGAATTCCACTAAGGTAACCTTCCCACTTGAAAATAAATGCATGCATAAATGTATAGTTAATGGGTGGCAACAAAAAACATGATACAATATGGAAACACAATGCAAAGACACCATGGAAATATAGTGTTTTGTACTATTGTGTGCTCACCAGGCAAATGGGTTGCACCCGCAACTAGGTTGGGGGGACGAGATACTTAGAATGGCATAAACGCATTATTTCGTTATCAGAAACATTCGAAACGATTTGTTAACTGTTAATTAGTACTTTACCAAACGCATCAATCGAACCAATCTTGCGAGGCTCACATTAGAGGCATCCGATGACATAGAAATTGCAAAACGGGAAGAACAATTGATTTTTGTTTCTTTTTTGTTTTGATGGTGTAAATACTTCGAGTCGCGACAATCATAGCATCATGCATCCAACTATATTACGTTTTCTCTTACCAAACTTAGAGTATTTGGGAGAGTTGATTCACTGACCTGATATATATTTGAAATTTGTGACTTTAATCGTTATTTTGAAACAAACTCAAGTAAACCCTTAGCCGTCACCGTTCGCATGCTTGAGTTTGCAAGCACCTGCTTGCGGAAACTGAAAAAGGGGACACAAGAACTTCCGAAATTTACCCTAACGAGACAACATATCATTCCAACGTAAGAACGTTTGCTTCCAACGTAACGAAAAACACGACAGTTTCTTAACCCTTTGAACCCTAGTAGTATCTTCCATGTCAGCTCAACGGATGCAATTGCAAGAGTCCATATTGATTATTTGGGGGCAGACCAATTAATATTTTCAACGTGCAGCCTTCGGCCCCCGGGTTCAAATGGTTAATATAAGTAGACATTTGCCATCACAAGTGGGGGCTCCGCAAAAGATTGGATACTAAGAAAATTCATTGATCGCTTGGAGAACAGTAGAGTAAACAAGAAAAAGCTTCAGAGAATCAGTAAAAAGTTACTATCTTACAGCCCAATCCATGGAATGGAATTTTACCGTACGTCCCCACACATGCTTAGTAGATTCACCTAATTTCTATATCTAGTAAGTGTTTGATGATCTGGCGTAAACAGTTGAGTTCGAATTTGATTCTGATTATAAGTTTGTTTTTTTTATTAAAATGTCCGATTTGAGTAAATCTCAAATAAGTGTACACTTTGGTTTTGGCGTAATATGGAGCCCGGAATTCCTCACGTGAAGGGAAGAATTAATGTTGGAGTAATGCAGTTCTCGGCTTGAAAAGAAAGAAGTTGGAAGGGTTGCGAAAGATTTATTTATTTATTTATTTATTTATTTATTTATTTATTTATTTATTTATTTATTTATTTATTTATTTATTTATTTAAAATATAAAAAATAAGCATATTGCACAATACACCTGTGCAGATAGTCCGAAATAGCCTGTCATTACGCTATCCGGAAAGATTAATCAGTGAACGGTGATAACTGGTGACCGGGGCCTGAAAAATATACCAAAAATAATCGTCAACAATGAACCAGTATCAATTCAATTTGCCGGCACCGGCGGTATATTAATTCGTCGCCTGAGTGCTAGAAGGTCCTATGTCCCCTCTGGGACATAGGACATTCTTGCACTCAGGCGAAGATCATTGTCAGCGTCCGTCATATTGTTGCATCGCAAACTTTAATGATGTACATTATATGCCTTAGGGCGATTTTATCCCGGACCTCTGAGTTGGAAGGGTTCACGGAGTTTATTTATTTATTTATTTATTTATTTATTTATTTATTTATTTATTTATTTATTGTTTTTTTACGATTTTTACGGTTTCAGCACCTTTGGCTATCTTGTAACCATAACAAAGGTATTGAAGTCTAGTTTAGTCAACATTTTAGACCTATGCTGCCAACTTCAGAGGTCTTCGATCCCAGGCGTTGGTTCTAGGTCCTATTTTGCCAGTAAAACAAAACTTATTTACCCCAGTAAACATGCGCCGCTTCAAATTCCACGGGATATGATATAATATAGAATCCTGACGAGAAAAGGTCTCTTCGGTTCGGCAATTGCTAACCAAGTTCAACAGTTCCAAAGGTTTCTAGTGTATACAGTATTAGTATTAAAAAATAGAGACCTGTGGCATTTAACCCCCATTACCCAACGCAGACGATATCAAAATTTATTATTTTAAATAGCACTTTTTTAAATTTAAAAAAAAATTCAACAAAACCATATCATGTGACCCCTCATTGGAACGAGCTCAATGAGGGGTCACATGATATGGTTTTGTTGAAATATTTTTAAAAATTTTATTTTTTCAACTGCTCAATTTGCATATTACGCGGGCTGATGGGGGCGATTCGTTAGGTAAAAGGTTAATAATACTTTCTTAAAATATGAGTGTCTCCGCTGTTTCAAGTGTATCCCGAAAAGAAAGTACACTAGAGTTATATTTCTGCTCTCATTCCTTGCAATATCTGGAAACTGTTTTTACAGCGCCTTAAATTTTGGTGACGTGTGACTTTGTAGTATAGCTTGCACACTGCAACCAAATTTTGGGGATCAAACGTGATGCCATGTCATGGTGTATTGTGGGTGTCGCGTGTGTTGGTGAGTTAGCCTACCTGAGCGACCATGTTGTGGTGCCATTATCGTGGCCAAATTTGGTGTCGTTGCGAATGTGCAGGTGAGTTCATGGGGTAATGGATTTTTCCCGTTTTTCGTCGCCCAACAGATGAGACTTTGTTCGTTCGTTGGCTTTTGAACAGCATATAAAATATATTGTCTGGGTGAAAGGTCCACTCAGCAGCTGTTATGAATAGTGCCACTTTTATTATTAGCAATGGAGCATTGCGTGGTGAAGACACATCCTAATAATGCATTATTCTAGGCCGTTTTACACAAAGTTTTTCAGTTTATTAATAAAAATGATTTTCCCACTGCATGAATCGATGTAACAGTTAGAAAGCGAAACAACAACTATTCAGAATGGAAATTCGCTATCTGAAAGATGAGTAAATCTCATAAACTTATACTCAAAATGTTTTGATTATTGCAAACCAAATTAGGAAGGGGTAGTCCACATTCCGTTTGTCGGTGTTCGAACTATTTTTATGCCCAAGTTGAGCAAGCTCTGAGGCCAATAGTCAAATTCTGTAAGGAATCCGACACAGTCATAGCCTGGAGCTAGTCCGGCCCTTAAATAGTCGATTACCTATATTTAGATTCACTCGTCTGAAATATATCTGTTGGTCGGAAAAGCGAACCCCCGGTTCGCTTTCCGACTAACTGAAATATTCCAGACGGTTGAATCTACAAATACCATGAACATTAATTTACTTTAAATGAATGCAAGAAATGTTTTGTTTGCCAATAGAGACTTGATTTGACCAAATCTTCAATAATTTTCCCAATACCATTAGACTGGCATGTTCACTAAATAATAATGAAAGAAAACTCATAAGATCTGTAATTTCATGATTATACCTAGTAGTTGCACAAATAGTGTTAATGTCTTCATATTTTCAAGGTGAATTAAGAGTGGCAGGCGGAATGGGAGGTTAGGGATAAATAACAAGCTCCATTATTTCAGATCTACTATTACTTATAATTATCCATCTAGTAACCTTTTGTAGGAAAGACCTCGTCATCCTGACTCGATGTCATATAGGTCAATCATGACAAACACATTCCTTTTTGTTAGAGGGTAATATACGACCAGAATGTCAGCAGGTTGATTGTGGACCACATTATTTTGGACTTTACGGATTTTAATTTTGTCAGACGGCAGTATTTTTTAATGTTGCCTCTCTTCGAGGCCTATTTTACAATACGAACTTTCATAAAATGCTATCGTTCCTGAATGAAAATCATTTTTTTAAATAAATTTTAAATTACTTTTATTCCTTTAAACCCTCATCTATTCAACAGGTTGGTTTACATAGCATTCTTTAAACAACTGGTCAAATTGTCTCATTACTGTGTTCACTCCTAATTTTTATTCCTCATATTTCATCGATACGTTTTCACTTCATGGGGAATAATGACCTATTTTATAATACATACTTTTCATCACCACGATATAGCCTTCGCTGCGTATGTGGCGTAACGCACCAATAAATAAATACTTATTAATTGGAATATCTACAAATGGTGCCTAAAATGATACTTGTATACCTTTGTGGATAAAGGAACGTCACATCAAATAAACGGTTGCCTGCGTCCAGACTCAATGAAAAGTGGCTAAACAAACAGACAATAACAGCACCGGATTCGTTACAGAATGTGAGTGGTGGCCCGAGAACTTGCAAGTTTGGGTGTTGTCATCAGTAGGTTGATGGCGCGCGTAAAATTATTGGACGATTGTCGTTTCGCGATTCGGCCACAATGGATTAGAACAACATTTTATACGAACTGTTTAATCCAGCGATGGACTTGATGTTTTAGCCATATATCTTGCGCCTGTCAGAACCAATCTCGTATGTTTTCCAAACGGCTGAACAGCGTAGTAAAGTACGTGCCTAAATATCTTGCATCCTGGCGGAAAATCCAAATGCAAGATGGGCGTCATGTTCTTTTTCTCATGACAGATAGCAGGCACGTGTCTAAACGTGGAATTTTTATATTTTTGAAGGACAAACATCTTGATAATGTTCTAGTTGTAATCCACCGGTATCGGTATGAGCATAGGGTGAAAAATCCCACTCGTCAGCTCCAGAAGTCATTGTGGTGGACACGTCGAAAACACATTCGCTCGTCCGGCCACACGGGTGAAAATTACTGTATGCATGCTTGTGAAACTTTTTTTCCTAAAATAAATGGTTCAACTCGAAAGCGTCTGTTGCGACCTTTTTACACCCGTTTTGTGAAATTTCCCATTTCATGGAATGGGCAGCCAAATTGCCCTATTCAACCTGATCAACCAGTCTGCCCATTTCATGAAATGGGAAGTTGTTTTGCTCATTTCATGAAATGGGCAAAAACATGTAGGAGATTTCAAATCTCACGCACAGATAATGTCTCTGATCAACCCTTTGTTGTTATTACTGCCTTATTAAGCCTCTGAACCCGAGAAGCCGTTTTACCGCTTCAGAAACATGATACGTCAGAATTTCATTAAGTGGGATGGCTGCTAAGTGAATGTTTGAGGTACACCAATCAATATTTTCAACGTGCAGCCCAAGTGCTACATGTTGAAAACATTAATGGTCTAGCACCAAATAATAAATAAGGACTCTCGCAATTGCTGTCGGTGAACGAACATAGAAAAACGCCAACAATTTTCAGGGTTAATTAGTTAATGTTTGCCTGTTTTCAGATCGATAGCCACGATAACTTGATCAATATTTTGTTATATGAGACTTTCTTAACATTGTATTGAATAGATTCGAAACCTAGTGAGGTTCACCCATACTGAAGGGAGGTATGGCCCTCAATTAGTTATGTTTGGCCTGTTTATCGGCACAAGCTACGTCATGATGTCATTGAGTGGGATGGCAACAAGGTAAATGTGTGGGGTAGCCTAATCAATATTTTAAACGTGCAGCCCTAAGGCTGCACGTTGAAAATATTAATTGGTCTACCCCCCCCCCCCCAAAAAAACAAAAAAACAAAACAAAACAAAAACAATAAATAATGCTTATGGACTCTTCCAATTGCTGCCATTTAATTGACATGGAAGATACCATTGGGTTCAAAGGGTCAGCTGTTGTTTATTTTAAAGGAATGTTTTATCTATTTATTATGGTGGTTGCTTTATGTGTTTTATGTTTTGCTGGGATGTTTGATCAACTGTTGTTTTAACGAATCAACTCACATTTCAACTAGTTTCACTTGGTGGATTCATTAAGATTGTCAACATGGCAACGAATGGAGGTGTTCCCAATATCCTTAGAATTTGTCATATTGAAACTGGTCATAGCGGTGAAAAGAAAATCTACAGAAAAGTGTCAGAACAGAAAGCTAATGTTCCAAGGACACTGATCCAACATTATACTCAACATTGTGAAAGATGTGCTGAAAACCACCAAAAAGCAAGAAATGGCATTTGGTGTTATCGTGATACCTTTAAAGGTAAAAGATATAGATGAGAGAGGTCAAGCTGATGTTGTGGATATATAAAGTATGCAAGATGGTCACTTTGTAATATTTTGCACTACGTGAAATAAATGACTAAATTCCACTTTCTCCGACCACTAAAATAAAAACTGCAGCTGAAGTGGCCCATGAACTGTTACTGATATTTCTGGACATTGGCGCACAACACATTCCAGAATCGGATAATGTTCGCGAGTTCACTGTCAAAATTATTCATGAACTGTCAACATTCTGGCCTGATTTTGTGTTTGTTAATGGTCGACCCCGTCATCCACAGACGCCGGGATAACAACAGTGCAAAGTGGAGTTATGGCGTACTTGTTCAGTGGCCCATGGACTCTAGTTCCGACACGAGGTGGACCTGGCTGTCGAAAGAGTCGTTAAACAACAATAATAAATAAATGTGAACTCTAGTTATCATGAGACAATCAGAATGACACCATACAAAGCTTTAACTGGGAACAAGGCACACTGTGGGTTAAAATCTCAATTACCACAGGAATTCATTGACCGTATTCATACTGGTATTGATGAGCAAAAATTAACCAATCTTTTAGAACATCCTCAAGTTACCCATCAAGATGAAGTTGTGAATGACAAAGAGGCAACACATCATGCTGTGCAAGATGAGCATAATCTTGATGCAGTACACTGCAAAAAATATAGGTTCTCTTTAGAACCAAAGCTGGTTCTAATCTTGTCCCTGAGATGGAACCAGTTCTGTTTAAACAGTATTTATTTCAAATCAAATAACTTTATAAAGATTAGCATTAAATATTAACAGAATTAAACATAAATTGAAGGGTTTCAGTCGTAAGTTTAGAGCTTATACGAGGTTGTCTCAAATCATTATTAAGCAAAGGAGATATGAAAAGTTGGCATATCGAACCAGTTTTGGTTCTATACTGAACCAAAACTGGTTCGAAATGCCAACTGTTCCTATCTCCTTTGTTTCAAACTGTTTGGCGACTGCGTTGAATAAGCTCCAAGTTTACTGCTGAATCTACTTCAGTTCATGTAATATTCTGTTAAAACTGAATGCTAATCTTGGTAATTTTATTTGATTTGAAATAAATACTGTTTAAACAGAACTGGTTCCATCTCAGGGACAAGATTAGAACCAGTTTTGGTTCTAAAGAGAACCTATATTTTTTGCAGTGTAGAATCAATTGCGGAATCTTCTGACGGAGGAAGTGACTGCTGTGACAGTGGAATCAACAGGTAAAACTGCATGCGGCGTTGATCGTGATGAAGAACCCCATCCTGCGAAACATCATAGCGATGTAACAGTGTCTGTCACTCACATAAGTCATGTGATAATAAGGACAGATTGTGTAATTTGATGAGTTATGCCTGAACACATGATGTTTTTTTATGTAATAAACATTGTGATTTTAATTAATATCACGTTATTTATGTTCAGGAAAAAAATTCGTACATGATGTTGCCCATGTCATGAAATGGGCAACTGCAAAGACTGCCCATTTCATGAAATGTGCAAGAGTTTTGCCCATTTCATGAAATAGGTAGGCTGGTTGCTCATTTCATGAATTGGGCAATTTGACTGCACATTTCCTGAAATGGGCAATTTGACGAACGGAATGTAATAGCCTCATATTACCCTTCACGCAACGCACACGATATCAATATTTTTTATTTGAATTTTTTTTAATATTTCAGAAACTTTAGGAAAACGAAGTGATGATACCTCATTGTGGTTTTACTCAAATTGTTATTTATTTTGTTCAGCTGTTCAATTTTGAAATTAGGCTGGCGGATGTGGCCGATTCGTTAAGTAGTGGTTTAGTGTATACATTAAAATCTGCATTGACGTTCCCGGATAGATCGATCTGTGTGTGTGTGTGTGTGGGGGGGGGGGGGGGGGGGGGTCTGATCCTATATACATGTCAGAAAATATGATGATGTTCTAAGATACGTTCCGAAATGAACACCATTTTTGTCACATTCCCCTGAACATAACTTAATCTTGCAACGATATTGCAGCTGGAATGTTACGTTTATTCATATTTTATCATCTTTCAGTCGGTCGTATTTCTGGAATCATCATTAGGTATAATCAATAACAGTTCAAAAAAAAACATTGTCCCTAATGTTAATGAAAACGCCAACAGAACTCTGATCGCAAACACAGCCTCGATTAGATCGTGATCATATCGCGACACACTTGAAATTTCATAAATAAAATTTATGAAATCGATATTGAATCAGGAATAGCATCCGATGAAACTAAAGATATTTTGGGTGTGAATGACTTTCCCGTTACAGTTCAGTGGTAGTCAGTCCTCCTGCCAACTGCAGGCTAGTTTTAATTGGTTGAATTCAAGTTTTATGCCCACTGCAATCAGAGAGAATATTGATAAACTGAGGTTTTTAGACAGATCAGGAATATTTAAACGAATTGTCATTTTATCTCATTTCACAATTTTGAGGACTTGCTGCAAACGTTAATCTGCACGCGCAATGCTCCAGTGCTCAACTACTGAAACAACAGAAACCGGCTATGAATGCGAAACGATTCAAAGACGCTTCCGTTAAGATAGTTGTTTTTTTTTGTTTTTCGAAAAAGACAGTTTCGAATAATTTTTAATAAAGTAGGTACAAATATATCCTTTGTTTATGCACCAAAGCTTGAATACAAAATATCGTTGATAACAGTTGTTGCAGAAATAAAAGCAATTTTAAAAACAGATCATGAATGATATTACAATAGGTTCCGTGAATTGCCGAGGTTTATCTTCAGAAGAAAATAAGTGCCGGGACATTTTCTCACGTTGCAGGGATAAATTCGATATTACCATCTTAGTAGACAATATAAGTTATCTCCGTCAACATGTATGGTATATGGAGATTCAATAACTGGATGTCGGTTTTTAAACACCGAGCCGGAGGGGAATACATTTTTTCAGTGTTAAACCTATGAGGAAAATTTATCACCCTACTTGGTGAATAAAGCAAAAAATTATCCAAGGCCTTTATTGTTCAAACAAATGGCCATTTATGGGATAAATACTCCAGAAACTACTTGTATATCTACTTTTGTATTTGTATTTGTTTTTTAGTCACAATGTACTTAATTTTTATTCGAATAAAAACAAGGAATAGCATCTGAGATTTTATGTTCTTGCTAAAATATGTGCTTCGTTGCATTATACGGGTAGGTGCCAGAAAGTAAAGTTAACTTTCCTTTTCACTTCCTTGAACACTGGAGTTTCTTCGTCGAATAGATGCCGCTTCTTACTTTGTGACTGGGTTATAGTTGGGTGAGTTCTATTACGTGTAGATTCCCCGTGTGAATCCCGAGAATTGGAGTAGTGGATGTTCAGTATGGGAGACAAGCTTTAGTTTACTGGAAAAACGAGACCCAGAACCAATGCATGGGTGGATGTCCCCTCGAGTGGGAAGGATGAGTGTGAACGATTGGCTAAACTTGACTTCATTCCCTATTTTGCGGTCATGAGATAGCCAACGTGCTGAAAGTGACCCGAGGGGGGAATAAATAAATAAATAAATAAATAAATAAATAAATAAATAAATAAATAAATAAATGTGGGATGAGTTGAGTGGGGTGCGATTGGGTATGGAGTGGGGTGGTGATGATGAGTATGGATGGTGCTGTGAGGACGAGAAGGAACACAGAACTTCGACCGGACCCCGACGGTGTCGCGGCCCGGTGGTGTTTGTCCTTCCACTTTCCTCCACACAGCACTATGGAATGCCCTCCACCGGAAAGTAACTGCGATAACAGGAAAACGGATATGCTATTTCGCGTCTGTCTATAGCGAACCGGTCTTGATTTTACGTTATTTTATTCCATGAATATCAAACCACTGACATATAGGTGTATGCCGCCCAATTGCGACCTATCCGAAAAATGCCATTTTTATTACCACGATACTCCATGAGTGAGTACCCCATTATAAAGGCAAACGTATATTCTGCCACCAACAGTAATGCGCTTGCGGCCGCTTCTTCCAACAATGCACCCCATATGAACGCTACCAGAGAAATATACAAAGGAATACTTGTAGCACAGAGAGAGAGCGACGCGGGGCAACTAGACTGCCGCGCGCCGTTCTGTCTGCGCTCGAAAACATCCATAAATAATTTTTAAAACGAATAACAGAGAAAAAAAACCGGAAGGGGTGCATTGGAAACATCGACCGCAGGCAATGTCATATTTCTTGTTATTTTCACCATCTGTATCATTTAACAGTGGTTTATTTGTGAAATAAAACTATTGAACTGAATTAACCCTTTGAACCCTAGCGGCCGTTTTCCCTTCTGGAACATGATACGCCATAACGTCATTATATAGGATGGTTGTTCAGTAAATGCGTGGGGTAGAGGAATCAATATTTTCAACGTGCAGCGCCGAGGCTGCATGTTGAAAATATTGATTCGTCTACCCCAAATAACGAATATGGGCTCTTCTAAATGCTGCTATTGAACTGTCATGGGAGATACCACTAGAGTTCAAATGGTTAAATTTCTTTTCGTTTTTGAAGGTGATATTCAGGCGTGTTTTGAGAGGGGAGGGGGACAGATAATATTGACCAGATCGCGACCCAGTCCCGATCCTGTCGAAATTCAGTGCCTGATTTTGTCACCAAGGTGCTGCAATTACGTAGCAATGAATGGGCAAAGGCCCACAAACAGGAACAGGAATGGTCTCAAGTTTGAATGGATGCCAAAAGATTTCTTTCTCAGATGGAATCTCTTCTGCTTTTGATACTCATGGAACAACATTTAATATACAAAATGGTTATATTTAGCTTCGACGAATTTGAATGTGATTCTTTGGCGAAGAGGAGGTCGGAGAAAATGACCTATAGCGGCTCAAGTACTGTTTACTTGCCGGAAAGGCACTGCGTATATGTCTAGTGCACTGTTTGAAATATGCAAACTACCCATTATGGTCCCGAATCACACACTAGCCTTGTTGTTATAAAAGCAGTGGCTGTGAGTTCCTGCGGTAGACAATATATGTTTTTCAAGATTGTTAACTAGTAACAAAATTATTTTATTGTACAGTAAATATCGAATATAAATTTGCAAATATCAATTTCATATCCACGTTTTAAAAGAAAACACCCATTTTATCAAAACTGCCGACTTAGAGTCACCGTTAGGTTAGTTAATAGATACCGTTCTGATTTACTTTGGACACGGTGAAATGTTCACGCAGTTTTCACTCAAGTATAAATTACAAATTCGTCCAATGTGCAGAAGTACCATTCCAAACCAGAACGCACAAATTTTATTTCCACCCTGTACTCACACACAAACAAGAAGAAAAATATCGGGAAAAGAAAATATGAGAGTTATCGAGCAGACGACAAAACGAATTGTATAAATAAAGTGTCTTAAACCGGAGACATTCTGAAATTTTCGACTGGGCATGAGGAAATGTAAATTACCGACAAATATCCATATCTTGGGCTCATTTCTAGAAAAACGGCAAGTTCAATGAGGTTCAGCATGACTTTGCAAACGAAGGGTTCGTGCAAGCCTTTCATGACCCAACTCAGTATAAAGTAGACGATTGCATAACGCGCTTAACGAACTTTGACTATATTGCTTCCTTCAGAATACAATCATTAACTCTTTCTCGTGATTTGCAGAGTCAATGGAAAGCCTTTATCGTTTAAAACTTATCGGAAATGAAAGAAACCCTCAAAAAACAAAACCCAGTTGTCATTAAACTTTATCTTTCACATACCAGGCCTAACAGAACAATGGACCCTTTATTAGGCTTCACATAAACAATCACGCCTTGCTACATAAGTGAGGTGACTCTCATAACCTTTTGTTCCCAACAACAAACTTAAATGTAAGCACTGTGTAGCTGGGGAAATTGAAGATGAACAACATTTTATTATGATACGTAATAAGGATACAAGCCTCAAAAAAGTCTCTCCACCTGTCTCTCTTGTGTCCGCTACATTCACGACTCTGCCTATTCGACTTTGTCTAAATCTCCCATTCACAACCATTCGCCTTCCTTTTCTCGTAGATGTTCATCGTCAACTAAAGCCACTAAGTCATTCACGGGTGTAAACAAAACGCATGGTGTTGTCGCGAGCATGGCCTCAACCGGTCCCGTCGAAAACAAGCGGAGTCAGGATAGAAAAAAATCTTTCAGCTTATACATTCTTGAGGTTCCGATAAACATGCGTACTTCTTACTGTCTGTTTCCCAAAACGCTCCAAGTAGAATGGTCCGCAGGGGCAATGGTAATCATTTTCAAAACATGGCTGAACAATTTATCAAACACCGTACAAATCTTCTCTGGGGCGGCGGATTAACGTTTGTACCTAATCCACTACAAAAATAACAACTGAATAAGTACAGTACTGTCGCCTTGGACTGGTCGTAATCCACGCGTCGGCAGTGATGTCCGCAAATGCCTTTAGCAGGTATTAAAAATCATACCGAAGAAACCGGATCCGGAAACAGATAAGTTTTATTAGATAAAACTCAACAAGACAGCAATATCGAAAGAATGGATGATAAGAAAAAGTTTTCGCGGTCTGACCGCAAGGCGCCGACACTCTTCTATAATAATCAAATCAAATCTTAGTCATCAAACCAACTGATAAATTGTTGGCTATAGAAATTATGAGCTGGAAAAATTATATCATTAATAATCAATTGCATACCACATACCACCTCATGGAACTTCTCAATCATTCCTAGCCACTGCTCGATAAACTGGCGCAGTCTGAAGACAATGTTATATTCGATACGTGCTATGTCATCTCCCTACAGTATACCTTTATTTTCACATTATTGTAATTTAGTATGTATAAACTGTATATGTATTCTACAAAAATAAAGAATCTAATCTAATCTAATCAAAGATCGAACTTAACCGCTATGCAAGAGATGTAAAAACACAATGGACTGTTCGGCCAATATTAGTCAGACCTCAAAAGGTTTGAAGAAAGATTTTTACTATCGCTGGACGTTGAAGCCATGTATTTGAACAGAAACATTGGTTCAGGCCTTGATTCAATCTGAATGGTCCTTGAAAACTTTTCAAACCCAAAGCGGCTTAACCCTTTTATACTTTTTGTACGTCGTATGACGTACGAAATCAAACACCGCGTTGATACTTTGTGGTCATTTGTTTTGTTATTATTTTTAGATTTTTTCAAGTTTTATCCTCATTTCCTATTTTTTCCAGAATAGTGCTCAGTGATAACCATTGAGCCAAATGTTACCGCAACTTAGAATACTAATTTAATCCTGCTGTCAAGACTTCTTAACTGGTTGAGTGCTAGAAGCCACTATCAGAGCTTTCAAAAAATGAGGATTCCAAAGAAAAAGCCAACACTTTACTTGCTTACATTTCATATTCAGTCAAACACAAATATTGTTTTGTTTATATAAATTTGTTTTATTACAAATTATTGGAGAGTTCCTGTGGGCACTCTCCAATAATGTGTAATAAAACAAGTTTTGTATAACAAATTCAAACCACCAAGAATAATCTAGCCCTCAACCAGATAATCACTAATGTGAAAAATACCTTGTTACAGTTAAAACTAGAAGTCCTGTCACGAAATGTGCCATTATCTAGGCTGAGGCTTAATTACGCGTAGGAATTGCGCGCAAATGCCATATCGAATGGCATCCAAAGCACAGGACGTTCTCCTGGTTACTGATAGCAAACACCTGCAATGTTTCTGCCAATGGACCTCCGGGTTACCCGGAGGTCCATTGGCTTGAACATTGCTTGTGCACAGCCATATGCTTAAAATTTGATAGCCGTACTATGGTCATAACGCGTAGATTAACGCGCAGATCGACGTGCTATTTGTGCGCATTTCATGACAGGACTTCTAGTTTTAACTGTATGTGTACTTTCCTGCGTATGACGTCGCATTTTAAAAAAACTTGAAGAGACTGATTTCCCAATGACGTTTGAACGACAGGATAATAAGAGTCTCAAAGGGTTAATAAGACATGCTCAAACTGTTGGAAACTGGACAGAATGAAAATGATTTTGAGATTGACTGGCAATATCACTAACAAAGTATGGGGGCCCACGTGAGAAAAACCTAGAGTCTGTCGTTTGTATTTATCTTTATGCCCGATCGGAAAGAGTCGTGACTCAAAGCGACCAGGCATCTAACGCATCCGGACGACATTTACTTGGAGTGTGAAACTTGAGACGCGATTCTCAGGATTTTGTTCTCTTTTTAACTGATCGCCACCCGAACATCAAACCGGAGACTACCATTTCGGAACACTCGGTCGTTTTTTGACATTACCAAATACAAAGGTGAAAGATTCCAGCCCGCGGGGTCATTGGACTATACGACTTCTTTTTCAAACTCACCGTCTCAAGTCAATTACACAACAAGGACAACTCCAGCTCTATTCAGAGGTATCATCAAGTCACAGATTATTCGATTATCCAATTTCATACAAATTCATGTAAGAAGCACAATTTTAAGTTTGTTCGAGCTATTCTTTGCCCCACAGGAGTGGAGGAAACAGCAGCATATTCTTGTGCAATCGAAAACAAGCAAATCAACATTACGTTTTAGTTGAAATATTGTAATGAAAAGTGTATATATTTTTTATTTAATTATATCTTTAATGATTTAAGGACAGAAATTAAGATTTTATTTGTGTTTGACATTATTTTTTAGCTTTTGAATACGATAACCAGGAAAATGGATATTATTGGTAAAAGAGGAAATTTTTCAATGTGCCAAAAAGTTGACGGAGCGAACTGGTATGGCTTCAATATCGAGTATGAGACCCATTACTGTAAATTGCAGCTCTACGTCGCCTTCTCATGCTGCCAATAAGGTTCCTGGTGGTCCTTTGTGGGATGTTGTTCCATTCTTGGATCAGCATGGCACCAAGCTCCTGGACACTTCTTGGCTGGACTGGATGGGCTGAAATTGCAAGCTGCAACTCATTCCAGACATGTTCGATTGGATTGAGGTCAGGGGATCTTGCTGGCCAGTCCATACGCTCAATCCCCTCCCTCTGTCGGTACTCCCCGACAGCATGAAAACACGAGGACGGACATGAATCTATCACCCACTGCACCTGCATACAATCTGACGTGGACATCCAGGATTTCTCCAATATACCGTTGTGCAGTCAATGTACCACGTTCAAGGACACAGAGCTATGTACGTCCATCCCAGCTGATGCCGCCCCAGACCATGATTGACCCTCCACCATAGCCGTCATGCTCAGCAATGTTGGGTGCATGGAACTGCTATCCTGGTGTTTTCCGTACCCTAGAAAGCCTATCTGTGTTGTCTAGGCAGTATCTTGACTCATCTGTAAAAGGGACAGGTCGCCAATCTTCTCTGGTCCATCCGACGTGGACATTCCATGGCTCATTCATATCGTGCCTGGTGGTGGTTCTGGGACAGCGAAATGAGAATACATGGTCTTCTCGATCGGAAACCACATTCGTGCAACCTTTCCCGGATAGTCTGCGTCGAAACATTTTCCCAGGATGGATTCTGAAGGTCACTACGAAGCTGAGTTGCTGTGTCAAAGCGGCTCCAACGGGCCTGAATGATCAAATACCGGTCTTCAGCTGCAGATGTTGCCCTATCTCTGCCACCACCCTGCCGTCTTTCTTGTGTGCCATACTGCTGAAATCCTGCCCAGGCTCTGGTGATCACCGTATGGTAACACGAAGGGCTTCACCAACCTGACGACGGGTAGCCCTTTGCTCCACCATTCCTACAGCCCGCCACATTTCTGCTTCAGACAAATGTCTTCTTACATGTGCATTTGCCATATTCAATCATTAAATCATAAGGGTTTGTGTTGAAATGAAGATTGAATACCCTACACATGTCACGTACATGTAGACAGTACACAGAAACATCATGAAATCAAGGAGTACATGCTTTCCATTACTGTCACGAAAAGTCTGCCTGTCAAGAGAGCAAATGAAAACACTGGGGACCATCTCAATACATTCCTCAATCATATCCACCAAAAATATCGCAAATATGTCACAAGCAAATTTCACAATGATGTGTCAAATATTTGGTGCTTATAAAAACTTTGAGTAGTATAAAATATTCACCACACGTCATGCAGTTCCAATCAACCTATGTTAAAATCAAACATACCCAGACCTTTAGATCAGTCTAATTTGGGCACCACGTCAAATATGGATGTGGCCTGTATGGTTGGCGAAAAGGCACCGATATTTCCTTCTTCTTGGCGTCTGTTTTAGGTTTTCGGTCCTCGTCTTAAAATGATAGTTTACAACCCCTTGTAATACGTCTTCACCACTATCACTGGTTCCCACCACCCTTTGACGTAAGTTTTATTCGACTAACTCGAGAAGGATTCTTAGTTTCAAAGTGTCGAGTCAAAGGCTTATGTGAATGTAAGCTAAATTACGAATGGCGTTTACTGAGTACTGCCACAAACATGAATACAGTTGACCTCAAGCTTTAAATACATGATCATATAGAATTCGCCACAGAAAAGCAATCGCCGTTGACAGTGTCGTATACGACACTGTCGACGCCGATTGCTTTACTGTGGAGAACTCTGGGTTTTTTAAAAGTTATTTGTATGTTGCATTGTTTGATTCGAAGGTAAGCTCTGAGCTATATTACAAGCATCAGGGAAACCTTGCCACACTATATGTTGCCGAAATACTGCAAAACTTTGGAAAACGTTTCAAACTACTCATAATTTGAGCGCAATTATCTTATTTGGGCACAGCGGTTACCGTCGTGAGTTGGGAAGAATTTAAAGGCCTGAACATACCAGTGATAGTTAATGAGAAGATTACATTTTGCAGCAAGCAGTAAAGTTACTTTTAACCCTTTACCTAACATGAAAAGCAGACGACACATGCAAAAAAAATTCTCGAATAACTCATTTTTTTCATTTTTTGTCTCAAAAACATAGGTTATGACCCCTCATTGGAACGAGCTCAACGAGCTCGTTCCAATGAGGGGTCATAACCTATGTTTTTGAGACAAAAAATGAAAAAAATAATGAAAATTAATTGGCAATTTTTGAGAATAGCGCTGGCCGGTTTTGGCCGTTACGTTGGGTAAAGGGTTAAAGAGTCTGACTCTTCGTTCACGTACCAGATCAAATGCAAAAACAAAGTTCGCAACGCCTTGGACTGTAACTCAAGTAATATTTTTAAGTTGACAACTTGTACTTTGTGTAAACCACAGTGTGCCGGAGAAACCAGTTGTCCTTTAGGAACCATGGCTACTCAGCACGTGCCTTTTTGTGTAAGATGACCAGGTCTACTTTGCGTCCATGAGTTTTTGTGTGTGTGTGTTCTTCGACGGGTGGCGGCGGTCATGTGGAATGTTTTGAGAGAATAACAGCGCCATGAAAAATTTAGTAGAAGGAAACAAAAGGAGAAACAGTAAAACTTGAGAGTGTAATTCAGTTTCAGAAAGCGAAGAATCCACAGGCATTAATGTGAGTACACAGACTTTCAGATTCTCACTGCTGATTGTGGTGTGGCAATTCGTCTCCAGAGCACAACTACATAGGTTCAACACGTACTTTATTCGTCTTTAGCTCTAACGTCGATTTTGTCGAAGTCGGAGAGGATAAAATGAGATAGCGCAACACTGGATACGTTCCACATGGTAACAATGAGCTCGATTCTGTGGTAAAAAAACACCACAGTACTTGATATTATCATTAGGCCTAACAAAATTAAATAATTGATTATCAGGGAATTTTTCTTTAAAATGAATGAGGGAGGGCGGTTTTTATTTTTATTTTTTATTCCTGGTGGAATGGTCGCCGATACCTACAATACAGTTGTGAGAGCCTAAAATTAAATACCAGAGCTTCAGTGTTGATTTCACCGATAGTTTTTTTTAAAAGTCATCATACAACACAAAACCTATAGAGAACAACTAAAATGGGGATAAAAAAAATAATGAGTTTTTTTGACTGGCTTAATTCCAGAAGCCACAATCAGGCCTTTCAACAAAATGAGGGTACCAGTGCAAAAGCCAACATTTTCCTTAGCCATGTTTCGTATTCAGTCAAACGTAAATAATAGTTTGTTTATACAAATGTGTTCTATTACAAATTAGTGGAGAGTGCCGTTAGAAATAATTTCTCATTAGACAATTCTTACATTTGTGTTAACCCATTGAACACTGGTGGTATCTTCCATTTCAATGGCAGAAATTAGAAGAGTTCATATTCATTATTTGGGGGTATATCAAACAATATTTTCCACGTGCAGCTTCAGGGCTGCACGTTGAAAATATTGATTGGTCAATTCCACACATTAACAAAGCAGCCATCCTACTTAATGAAATTATGACGTATCATGCTGCCGGAGTCGCGGTGGCTCAGTGATTACGGAATCGGACTAATCCACGCTTCGAGCCCCGCCAAGTGTAACTGCGTTGTGTCCTTTGGTAAGACATGACCCCATTGCCCACATTGAGTCACGGCGGCGCTGTACTAAGACGTACTAAGACGTACTGCACGTCGATGGTGCACATGTCTTCAACCAGTGCTAACCCTGCTTGTGTGGAGTTAGTACGCTGGGGAGTCTGGCAGTTACTCGCCATTGCTCGGTGGTTCTCTCCGGGTACTCCGGCTTCCTCCATCCGTAAAACTGTCCGACACGAGGTGACCCTGGCTGTCGAAAATCTTGTTAGACCCCAATGAATAAATTATGCTTCTGGGATGGAAAAGCGATCTCGCGGGTACAATGACCAAGACAAGCTACTGTCACAAATACGATTAATGAGAACTTCTTCACTCGTGTTGCTGTAACGACATGGTATGCATACAAGTTTGTTAAATGTTGTAAAGGGTAGTTCGGGGAGTGAGTTGAAACAAAGTGTCCGACGCTGCTGGGAAATCCGATTCAGTCCTGGGAATTGTCATTAATTTGGTATTATAGTGTTCCCGAAAGTTTCTCGGTCACAACATTACAATCATAAACGAAGACTCGCCACGGCTGCAAGGATATAATTACGCAGTATAGTACCACAAATTATGTTAATATATTGATGTTTTCAGGGGAATTAAATACTTATTGATTGGAATATATACATACATAAGACTTGAACGAATGCATGTACATTTGTAAGCAAAGGTTAATTACATCAACTGCCGTCCGAAAGCAAATTCTCTCAAAACGTGGGTACAAAATCAACCCACAAAGGCGACGAAAGTCGAACAGAATGAGACCAAGAACTTGAGTGCGTATAATTATGTCCTTCTAAAATATGTTCCTGTCCAAAAAATTCTTCATCATAAAACATACCTAGGTGATCACACTAAAGTTATAAGTCCATATCATTTTTTTAGATAATGAGTGAAGAATTCGGTTCCACGTGAATAAAGCAACACTATGTCTTATAATGCCATTGCATTAAGCAACGCAGAAAAGGGAGGCAAATGAATAGAATAGATTCACCCAAGGGCTGGCACGATTATGAAATTTCATAATCGACTCTTGAAGAAGAATAATCCATTAACGACGACTTTAACCCTTTACCTAACATGAAAAGCAGACGACACTTGCAAAACAAATTCTTGAATAACTAATTTTTTTCATTTTTTGTCTCAAAAACATAGGTTATGACCCCTCGTTTGAACGAGCTCGACGAGCTCGTTCCAACGAGGGGTCATAACCTATGTTTTTGAGACAAAAAATGAAAATATTTTGAAAACTAATTGGCGATTTTTGAGAATAGCGCTGGCCGGTTTTGGCCGTTACGTTGGGTAAAGGGTTAATCGTACCCTGTGACCACTAGAAAGAACTAAACAGAAAAAAAATATTTCTGGTCATTAGTTTCTGGTGCTAGACATTCTACAGGCAGGCAGGTATGCTGCACGCCTACTGCTCTCCAATGAAACAAATCAGACTTCTGACTATCTCAGGACCGCACATGAGCCTAGGCTCTGGTTTAAACCTGAGAAGGTCACGAGTATAATGATAGCTAGCTGCATTCAGATTTAAGAAGATACCTCCTTGGCGAACTGAGAAGGGTAATTATTTGTACTCCCATACTTTCTGCAACGCCAGACCTGATGTCATGTGTTGTATCTTTATACTTCTTTCCAATAACATATACAATGTATTTTGATATTTTACAGCCCTGGCACTTCTTACGAGCACGATTGTGATGAGAGGATTAAATAAAAATTCATCAATGAAGGAGTGATGAAAATCCATAATCGACGAATTTGAAACTGTAGTCGATTATGGGTGTTTCCGACGAATATTCGACCTCTCGATTAATCATGACAGGCCCGATTTACCCATGATGTCGATAAAAGGTTACAAAGTCGCCAACTCGTCGCCTGAGTGCTCGAATGTCCTATGTCCCCTATGGGACATAGGACATTCTAGCACTCAGGCGACGAACTGTCAAGTTCAGTCAACCTCTCCATCTGAGATTAGGTTTATCCCTTTCAACCTGGTTTGCATAATTCTTTTCTTGAAGAAAAAATTGGTAGTGGGCGAGCAGACGATATAAAGAGCAAAATATCTGAAGCGAGGCTCGATAATAAATGAATCCAGCAGCTCGACAGAGCTGTTGGATTAAATTATTAATGAACCACCCAACAAACCAGGATGATTTCACCCATTTCGCCGTTGACAGTATGGTAGTAAATGACATCTTCCAGAGCACCAGTGTTGAAAGGGTTAAGGTAATTTAAGATGAAAAACGCGATAGTGTTTGTGTTTGGTCGACATGAAATATTAAACAAGCGAAACCACCAATACTGAAACTCTACACTTAATACTGGATTGTTGCATTCTGAATTCCTTTGGAATTGTCCATTAAGAGAACCGTATCCAATTTCTTCCCTAATGGTAGCTTAATGGTCGCTTGATGATAGCTTTCCCAACAGCTGGTAATTCGTCATCGATGTACATACATACAGTCCAAATAAATTGCCTTTATCCTGCTTCAATTGGCGTCAAAACTGGACACCTCATTACATTGTATCGATGGCCTGCGGCTATCAAAATCCTTTTATTGCATTGCTGCGTGAGTACACATAGTTTCAACTCATATTACAACATACGATTCTTATAATTAATTAATAGGCAATAAATTTTCTTTTTGAATTGAACATTAATCTTTTCTGCCACAATCCATCTCGTATGATCAAAATTACTGAAAGTCACGGCGTTCCAACTGTTTTTCATTGAAAGCTATTATCAAGAAACTTTTTTCGAAAGTAATGAATGTCATCACATCTACTTATCTAATCTGCCATTTACAATGAATGATCAGAAAGGCCCGTTTACACTTTACATAAACAGAGAGGTATTGAAAATCAGAGTTTACCATATGTTTCTTTCAGGCACCATTTTCGTGTAACATTTTTCTGACGTAAAACAAGAGAACAAAGTAAATTTGATTTTGTTACCTGGGTTAAATCAAATGTTCCTGTGATTCACCTTTATAACTGCAGCTTGTTTTCGCAGATGTGTGTGTTGGGTTGGGTTGTGGTTTTTAACGGCACTTACAATAGCAAAGATCACATAGCGTCGGACAATTTTGTGCATGAAGGAACTGGAATACCCGAATACCCGAAGCGAGCCGCGGATCAGAGGCGATCAATTGCCAGACTGCCAACTTATTATCACTACACAAGAAGAGTTAGTAATGGTTGAGGACAATTGCACCATCGGCGTGCAGTACGCCTTGGTACAGCGCGACACCATGCCCCCCCCCCCCCCCCCCCACACACACACACATAGGCAATCGGGATTAATTCGCGTTTACCGCTTGCTAGGATCAAACCGTTGACCTTTCGGTTTGAAGTTCAGTTCTCTTACCAGTGAGCTGCCGCGCTTACTACCTCGCAAGGTATCTCTTATTAAGACGGTGCGATGACGTAATGTAATTACACTGTTGGATTGGGCTCCGAAAATCCCATTCCAACAGCGTGTTACATCATGACATTCGTGAAAGCAAAGCAAACGTACACACAGGGTATCATAAACACCAAGTAGATTATGGTTCAGAAAGAGTCACAATAACATTGCCAGATAACCTTCTTGAGATTCATATGAGAGATAAGTGGATGATTGATGACATGAGGGAAAGGGTCAATACTATAGTTGTGCTGAAAGCGCTTGTTGAAAAAAAATTTAAAACAGTTTGTGTCTGGATGCTCGGAAATATTTAGGGGGAGGGGGTACCAGGGGATTGGTGTTAGCTTCCTCGTTAGAGGACCGCGGCAAATCAGCGGGAGGCCCAAGTATTATTATTATTATTATTATTATTATTATTATTATTATTATTATTATTAATATTATTATTATTATTAATATTATTATTATTATTACTATTTAAGATCATGTAATATATGGGGAAAATTCGCATCACCCTTAGGTGAAGGAAATTTGCAAGTGAGGCCTGACATTATGGAACTTCCTGGGGTGCAAAAGATTGCCCCATATCCATTTGCCAAGAAGTGCAGTTGTCCTCCTTAATGTTTCTCTGATACGAAAATGCATTTTTTAATATTCGATTACAAGACAGAAAAGATGAGTACCCAATGGTATCAAACATTTTGGTTTCTCCGATTTACAGATCCGAACAGTTATGAGACCCACTCAGGCTCAACCTTAGTCGTTCAACTTCCCCTTGTGACTAACTCAACGTACTCTGTAATGTGTGGTGCCCAAATAGGTATCTGGCAGTGGTTTGCTTATGTGTTCCTCTAAAAGAATGAAGTTATTGATTTAGTAAACCAAATTCTACGTTGTAATTATGGCGTGTTGTCATGGAATAATTGCGGCTTCTCTAAAGATAATGGTGACAGCCATCGAAGACAGGTGTGCTCGACCCGAAAGCGGATTATAAGTCCACCTCCCCCAACGATTTTTTTTAAAGAGGCATTAGGCGCGTAGCATGCCTTGAAAATGCCAGGACTTTAAATTTGTACAGGTATGTAATTAAGACTTAGGCGGCTTATTCAAAATATGGATATTGTTGATGCTGGTGTTATGATCCTGTCAACTCGACAGAATATGACAATGAAGATAAACTGACTGTTGTAATCTGCATACAGCACCTGGAGAGTGGATTGTAACTCAATCAGCCGTAGAGTGGTGTTGTCACACAAAAAATCACTTTCAAATTCTGTACATGTGGACATAAAACACAAGCAATGTTTCAGCCAAAGGACCTCCGGGTTTAACCCGGAGGTCCATTGACTGAAACGTTGCTTGTAATGGTTATGCTTTGCAACAAATTTGCAATTATTGCTCGAGTGGAATCTCCACTCTACGGGTGATTTAATGATAATACACTCTCCACGTACTGTATATCATAAACAAAAGTTAGATCATTGGACGTGAAAAGGTAAAACCCCATGGGAAATTACAGTCAACTTTCTTGCTATTTAACTTAGGCCTAGTAGTGTAAGTTTTCGACCAATTTTATTTTCGGCGACTCGACTCTGACACATTTTGTACATAAACATAATGGCGATGATGCATTTATCTTACAATTCTCAAACGAAATAACGCGTATTAACAATTTACTTAACGAATCGTCCGTATACTTGCCACGGAATTTACAAATTAAACTATTGAAAAAAAAAACATTATTTTTCAAAAAATGTCAACAAAACAATATGCGACCCCTCCTTTGAACCAGCTCGACGAGCTCATTCCAACGAGGAGACAAATGATATGTTTTTTTCAAATGTTTGGAAAATATTTAACAAAAAAATTTTCAAAATAATAAATTGTGATACCGTGTGCCTTGAGTAAAGCGTTAACCCTTTACCTAACATGAAAAGCAGACGACACTTGCAAAAAAAATTCTTGATTAACTAATTGTTTTTCATTTTTTGTCTCAAAAACATAGGTTATGACCCCTCGTTGGAACGAGCTCGACGAGCTCGTTCCAACGAGGGGTCATAACCTATGTTTTTGAGACAAAAAATGAAAAAATAATAAAAATTCATTGGAGATTTTTGAGAATCGCGCTGGCCGGTTTTGGCCGTTACGTTGGGTAAAGGGTTAAACTAGTATTTGAATTTTAGATTTCTTTCTAGACTCATAAAAGGCTTATCGTCTCGAATGAAACTCTATACCTTTACCTTGAACGTTTATGATCTTCGGATAAACTCTGCTATAATAGTTCAATTGCGTGCTGTTCTAGTCGGAATGCTTCCAGTGTTTCAGATATAAAAAGCATAACAGCAATGTGGTTCCATAATTTAATAATTGTATTTTTGAGATGTGTTTTTTCTCTCTTTTCATTTCAAAAGCATGTTATTTTCTACAAATAGTAACGTAAACAAATCGTAACCGAGCACGAGGTTGTATTAAGCACTTGCAAGATACAGATTTTGTATCAGGGCCCCTGATGTATTCTGCTTTTGATAATTACGGACCCAATTCACACTTATTGTAGATGAAGTTTAATACAAAATGTAATTCGAGTGGACTTTTGGTAGGTCAGAGCAAAACGAGCGTTTGCCCTATTATCACATGTCTAATTTTTCGTGCACATTTAAAAACTGTATGGAACTGACCGGAGTAAACAGTTCACAACACACAAAACACAATTGGGTAATGTCAATATTTCAACTAAATCTGGTGGACTGGTGAGAACGTGTAAGTCGGTTCACATGAAGAGAATATAATTATCTTCAACTAAGATTTTAACGCGGTATCACAACTGTGCCTATGACTGACAAATTCAAAGTTTTAATTTGAACTTTCAGCTGAAAGTTGATGTGAATTCATCTCTTTCTCTTGACAAGTCCCACAAGTTCCTGGTAATATGTTTCTCTTCATAATGTATTGTTCTGTTCGCTGGCCGGAAAGTAAAGACAGCCCTTATTGGCGGGTTGTGGAAACTAATATCTGTTAAAATGTGAAGAATATATGAAAGTTACCCCTTAACCCATTTCCAACACGCAGGATATCAACATTTTTTATTTTAGTTGTTTTTTGTTTTAAATTCCTCAAATATATCAACTACACCATATCATGTGACACTTCATTGGAACGATCTCGTTTCAATGAAGGGGCCATGTAATGTGGACAGGTTGATTTTTTTTTAAAATACTGGTTTCTTTTCTCCGGCACACTTTGTAAATTACGCGGTTGCCGCAATTTGTTGGGAAAAGGGTTAACTAGATGCAGTTGATTTCAACATCGTCTGAAGAATAACTAATACCTATTTCTTTTATCTTACAAGGAAAACATTTTTTTCCGAAAAATTTACAAATGCAGTGTCTACTATCCAGTTGCTGGATACATAATGTTGGCTCAGGCGTCGCAATCAAGGCCATGCTAAATACTTCTGAGCATCTTTTGTAATATCATATATCGAAAATACTATTTATCATTTTCGTGGGATACGTAGTGAGTATTCTGAGATATAGTTGTAATTACTATCATGGGCTCGTAAAAAGTAGTGGCGTTTGGAGTCTTGATTTGACTCTAGTAACCTACCGAATGCTTTGTTCCATAGTGTAGGTGCTTCAGCCAGTACGTAATACCGGCTCGTGGAGTGTTGATGGGTATGTTTGGGTATGTTTGGTTGAGTAGTTCGACAGCATACTAGGTACGGAAACAACCCATGCTGGTCTATTGTCACCCCTTAATCTACAATCCTACCTAATGATTAGTACCATCATGTGGTTGCTTTTGGTTGTACGAAATACTAGGGTGCGAGTGGGGTGTTTGGCAATAGTTTCACCAACAGCTATGTATATCCTCTGTATATCCTCTGTATTCATTCAATACTACAGTCTTCTTCGACCGGAGCAGCCTAGTACAGTGTCTACTACTATATGCCACGTGCTAGAGCCTCCCAGAACTACTACTAACTTGTATCTCTACTAGTGAGTTAGCCGAGGACAGAGGTCGAGGCAGGGTTGTACAAGACTGTACTATTTGGTAAATACAGTTACGTGTCATCATAGAACAGATGGTGGTGACTGTGGACAAGTCAATAGAAGTGGTCTGGAAGCTAAGAGCTCTGAAGGCTATGGGGTGGTCTATGGGCTAGAGCTCGAAAGGAGCCCAGACTATCCTTGCCTAGCCCAAAACACTATCCTTCAAATTATATTCAAAAAGGTATACAGAAAGGTGCGCACTACTCATGAAGTACATTGGCACGTGTCAGAAATGTTGATATGCGCTGCATGTGTTGTGTTTCACATAAGCACACATCGGCACATCTGACAAGTGTGCATGTGCTTCATGCAATTTGTACACATTGTGACACATTGTACATTAGCCTACAAGTGCATTCTACCAAACATCAGTCCCACGTTCCGTGAATTCCCTTCCTGGTATCCAATTATGCTTCCACAATCCCTTTTTGCCGTATACGATTCGTGCGTTGAGCGCACATTGTGCATTTTTACGTAAGTACATATCCCCACCTGTCCCTACTAGCCCTCGCCAGTTCTCGCTAGTCACCAAATCACCACTGCATTCAGTTCCCAAATACCATGATGAGTTGTAGTGATAATGTTGTGACAGTCTTGCACGGTTAATACTGATTTGTAACACTACTGCCAAGACTTGGAATGTTTATACGGCCATCCATATTCTACTACGATACTAGAAACCAAACACACCACCACACAATTACTTGACCTATCATTCCTAACTACGGATGGGATAGTACAGACCATTAGGTGGTTTTGTAGTACTAAGGGATGAAAGTATATCATCAGTGGTAAATATCGTGCTCTGTATATTACCGCACTAGACAACAAAAGATCCCACACCACACCGTAAGGCTAGTAGGACAACAGGATGCATACGGTACGTCCTCTATTACCGTACTCGACAGTCATGCATACCCCCACAATACTGCATGACCTAGCATTACGCACTCGGTATGCCAACTATGGATAAGCACAACGGCTTAGATGGATATTGGAATTAAGGGCTAACGGTAGACCTACGGGATACAGAATTCATCCTATACTATCGTACCCTCCAATCACGCATAATACTGCGTGACCTAGAATTACATGCTACTCATACAAACCGTAGGGCCATATGACGTCCCAGTTGGGTTGATAGTACTAAGAATTAACAATAGACCAACAGGTCTACCACATGGTTTAGCATTATACATTACAAAAACAACGTAATGCCGGATTATACAGTGGACAACAACAGGCACCAACGTCTCTATGACGTCACGTGCGCATCATGATGTATTTGGCGACAGTAGTAGGAGAGCGATGGATCGGGGTACATTGGCCGGACTGGACCCAGTATGTGACTCCATAGTCACGTGTCCTAGTTCTTTCATGTTCGGTTGTCATGGTAACACGCGTGAGCGGCCATCTTGTGACGTCATCCCATATTGATATGTGGTCTTAGTGCACATGCGAAGTGCGTGATGTTAGGGTGACACGTGTTTCCGTCGTCCATTTTGTTTACCTGATAGAGGCCGCCATCTCGGTTTCTATAATAGCACGTGGTTGATGTTGACCCAAGGGTCTACAATAGGTCGGGGGTATGTTCTGAGGGTGAGATCGATGAAAAGGTGTAAATCAAATTGTCAAAATAGACGCAAAAATTTCCCCAAATCTAAAATAAAAAAACACCCCAAAGTTCTTTATTTGGTACGGATTTCCCCCGGAATCCTCTTTTCCATATAATAAGCGCGTTCCTTTGTATAATAGTCAATCTAATTACCCGAAGTCCTCGGTTGCTTCCTATGAATATATTTCAAATTCCTTCGGAGTCTTCTGCCCTGCTTCTATCTATGTATCAACAAGCTCTATTGTGGCTTCTGATTTTACCAGATTTGTCCATGTGTTCGTATGCCGGGGAGAATTCATTGCGAGTGAACCGGATAAGCAGGGTTGCCGGAGCTGAAATATGTCGCCTGGGTATATGAAAATGAGATGAAATGGTGATAAAAACTAATTTTTGCCCAACTCGGTGCCGAAATGGCAGTGGCTTCGTGAAAAGAACGCCAAACTGACATTTCTTTGAGCAAAATCGATAAATTATTCGCTATTTCCGCGTTTTTTTGAAAATCGCGGTTTGAAGAGTGTCTGGCTTTCTAGTATATTAATGATAGTATAGACCCAATATTAATTTAAAATGTAAAATTCTGATAATACGACGAGCGCCTGTGTTTACGCTCACTTTCAGCATCTATGGCTATATCATTACCATAACATAGATATTTATTCAAATGTATCTATTCGCTGACACGTTAAGCACACCCTGTTTTGTTGGTATGTCCGCACATTCAAAAACCGACAGAATGGTACAGAATAATTTATTTATTGGTATTTAAGGTCACTTTAAGCATGGGTGGCTATATTATGACCATAACATAGGTCTTTATTCAAGTTTATCTAGTCGTTGCAACCTGAGCTACATACTTTAGACGACTCCGTCCCCAGGAATTGGTTGGTGGAACCTGTTTTACCACAATATAATAAAGGAGAATAAATTCAGTATCGCAATGTTTTTTTTAAGTTGGCTTCCAGCCAATCTTTTACTTCTCTGCTATCTTTAAATATTTGCTGGATCTCTGTTTTCTATTGTCCGTCAAAAGCCTTTAACTCGTCAAGATTCTCCCTTCCAGGCTCCGAGGGAGCTGCCTCCTCAACAAAGCTCTTGTTATAAGATGTAAAAATAATCCAAATTATTGATAGTTTGTGTACAATACAGTCTGCCATTTCACATTAAAAAGCCAAGAAAGCCCGTAATTTGTCCAACAAATTACATTGTCAAGTTTTCTTTTGAAACTGCCCTACCGAAGTAGCCGGACATAGCGAGAAGCACCCGGATGTAGGAACAACACATTTCTTCTACAACTATCCGATAAAATACCCTCCAAAAGGGATCCTTCAGTAGGTATCCTCCAATAGCACATCACCATGTCATAGGTATCCTCCAATACCCTCATGTGTCTTGCACACTTTGCATTAGCACACATTTACGTTCCACCCAACACAAACTCCACATTCGTGCAATCCCTTCTATAGGCTGACTATGCCTATAGAATCTCTTTTCACTGTATGTGTCTATGTGCCGCATGTGGTGTGTGCACATTGTGTATTAGCAGACAAGCACATATTAGCACACCCACGCTGTTACACGTCGTGTATTAGCACACAAGCACATCTGGGAAAATCGGAGATCATAATGTAGCTTGTAGATACACAGACAGAAGCAGAGCAGAGGACTCTAAAGGAAGTGAACTAGATAAATAAGAGGTAATCGAGGATTTGGGGGTAATTAGATTAACTAATATACAAAGGAACGCGCCTATTATTTTTAAAAGAGAATTCTAGGGTAACCCGTACCCAATACAGTGATTTGGGGTGTTTTTTTGTGAGTTCGGGAAATTGACGTGTCTAGTTGGGTAATTAGATTTACACATATGCAATCGAAGGGACCCTCCGAACATACATACCTCCATCCTATCGCGACTTGTAAGGAAGTTAGCAAAATTTGTATAAATCTGTTGACGAAGCGAATCGAAAAAAGAAGCAACAAGAACATTTCTGCATCTAGTTTACATCATCCGCCATTTAAATATTTTGGGGATTGTGTTCTTGCAGTTTAATCTTTATACATGTATATTTGTACGTCGCCCTACCTTTGCAACCGATGACTATACTGACGTCTGATAACAAACGAAATGGTATAACTTAAATTTTGAAGAGTATGAATTTGAAAGAGATTCGGTGACGCCTGACTGAATATTGAATCAATATTAAGTTCTTTACTCAAACTCGAAGATAACATAAGACTCAAAAGAATATGCTATTGACGGGTTCGACAAACATACTGACATAGTACAAAGGATAGTACACGCAGGGTGATCTGGCACTAGGTTGTTCGATTGTCGGATATATAATTGCAACATTATTTCCTAATCCCAAAAAATTTCATGACTTGGGCTAAAGAAAATTATTTTTTTGATTTTCAGGCACTGGCATATTCGTATTTATTTTCGGCCCGCGTTCGTCATTTTATTTCGGAGCCAAAATTTTAGCGTTATCACATCGCGATTTGCGATGCATCATGTCGTATACATTGATACAGTATTGTTATTCTCTTCGCGAAATGCGATACGATACTCAAAAATATACAAAATAAATATTTATTTAACTGGTTGAAGAGTTTGGGCTTAACAAACGTATTTGCGGTTTATGAGTGTCACATATGTCAGAAAGTGACAAAGACACGGCATTCTTTCCGTCTGTGAGTCAGGGTAAGTTCAATATGAATAAAATATGCATAGTATTTTTCCGGGTTAAGGTAAGTTCAGTATAAATAATATATGTATAAAAGCAATGTATGCCAAGTGTTGTTTGAGGTAAGTTTTGTTTGCAAATAGTAGCTTTATCTATGGTAGGGAAAAAGCTACGAGTAACAACAAGAACGTGAAAACTATGGGTAGAATAACATGGTTTGAACGTGTATTATATAGATTTTATCAAAATTCAAAGCTCGAACATGGTAAAGTTTAAAAACAGGTGGTTGTTCCAAAGGCTTTTCAAGATGTAGTTTTGAAGCTTGCACATGAGTCGATGTTGGGAGGTCATTTGGGGATAAAGAAAACTGCTGATAAAATTCTTATTCAGTTTTATTGGCCTGGTCTTCAAAGGGATGCGAAGTTGTTTTGTCTGTCCTGTGATATATGTCAGAGAACTTTTCCAAAAGGGAAAGTTACAAGGGTGCCTCTGTAGCAAATGCCATTAATTGGAACACCCTTTCAAAGAGTGGCTGTTGATTTAGTGGGTCCTATTCATCCATTAACAGAAGGTAAAAATAGGTACATTTTAACCATGGTTGACTATGCGACAAGATATCCCGAAGCAGTTCCACTTTCTGGGATAGAAACTGAAAGAGTGACTGAAGCCCTTTTCAATATGTTTACTAGACTTGGTTTCCCAACAGAGATTTTAACCCTTTACCCAACGTAACGACCAAAACCGGCCAGCGCTATTCTCAAAAATCGCCAATAAATTTTCATTATATTTTCATTTTTTGTCTAAAAAACATAGGTTATGACCCCTCGTTGGAACGAGCTCGTCGAGCTCGTTCCAACGAGGGGTCATAACCTATGTTTTTGAGACAAAAAATGAAAAAAAATTTAGTTATTCAAGAATTTTTTTTTGCAAGTGTCGTCTGCTTTTCATGTTAGGTAAAGGGTTTTAACAGATATTGGAAGTCAGTTTACTTCCAAAGTCATGAAAGAAATAATTAGACTATTGCCGATACGTATGTTGACTACCACACCATATCACCCAAGTTGCAATGAGCTTGTAGAAAAAATTCAATGGCACATTAAAAAACATGCTGAAGAAAATGTGTGCAGAACGCCCAAAAGATTGGGATCGTTATATCCCAACCTTACTTTTTGCCTATAGAGAGGCACCACAAGAAAGTTTAGGATTCAGTCCTTTTGAGTTGTTATTTGGTAGAACAATAAGAGGGCCAATGGCAATTTTGAAAGATCTGTGGATTGATGAGGTTGCTGAACCAGAGGTAAGAAGTACGTATCAATATTTATTTAATGCTCAGGCATCAATTCACGCTGAAAAATTAAGTCATATTCCCCTGTCGGTCGGCAAAACGAAATATCAAAATGATATTTAGAAATCGATATTTCATCGTAGGTTCATTTCCACTGTCTTCGATGTTCAGTGGCAGCACGTTTAATGGGCCGATAAACATTTACATGCAATCATCACAGAGTCAGCACATCAGTAATGAATTCCAGAGTCCCAAATACAAACGAATTCGAATAATTGATAGTGACAGTGACTAAATCAATTCATTAAATCAGCGGTTTCAAAGTTTGACTTTCTCATTCACCTTCCAGCGAAAAGCCGAAATCACTTTCAAATTTCTTCAGTTCAACTTCACACGTCTTCAGTGCATTGAGTTCAAAAAAAATAAAATGACGTGTCTTGTTATTGAAAATAAGAAAGTGGTGTTTTTTGTTATTGTTCTATTTCTTCGAAACACATTGCGATTATTTCAATTCGCCAGCCTTGGTAAATCGTAAAGTTAGGGGAGAAATAAGACGGGACTACTTTTTGTGCGGATATTCACACATTCCAATGGTTGGAGTTTGGTTGTTGTAATTTTTGTATGGACGCCGGTTCGGCACATAAATTTTGCGCCTTAATGGCAAATAAAGGCCACAAATTGGAGAGTTTGTAGTCGTAGAGCATTAAATAAAAAGAAAATTCACGAAAATTTGATGAATACCGAAAATATCTCGTTCGTGGCTACAAGAAATATGAGGATCTTCACTCGCGACTGCGTCGCTCGTGAAGATCCTCATATTTCTTTGTAGCCACTCACGAGATATTTTCGGTATTCATCAAATTTTCGTGAATATCCTCTATGTATTAGTTGCGAGAAAAAATAGAAACTACTTTAGAGTTGGCAAGAGCAGAGTTAAGATTATCTAGTAAAAGGTATAAGAAATATTATGACAGAAAGAGTAATACATGGAAGTTGAAAGTTAATGACATGGCATTAGTTTTATTGCCTACTGACAATAACAAATTGGTAATGCATTGGAATGGGCCTTATAGAATTATAGAGAAGGTGGGTAGATGTGACTATAAACTGGATGCAAATGGGAAAACAAAAATTTATCATGCTAATTTGTTGAAAAGTATTTACCACGTAGTTCACAGAATATGGTGGTTGAAAGTGACCATAGAAAATGTTCTGGTATGTTGGAGGTCGCTTCTATAGGAATGATAGAAAATGATTCTGAAACTGAGAGTTTTGATGAGATAAGTGATGAATTGAGAAACGATGAATTATTGAAATCCCCTGCTTTAACATCAAGTGAGTCTGTACAAGACATAACATATGGAAACTCATTGTCGTCATCACAGCGAACACAACTGGACGATTTAGTTTCTGTCTTTAGTGATATATTAACTGATATGCCAGGTGAATCAAATCTTATGGAACATGAGATAAAACTTCTTGACCCAAAACCAATCCGAATTAAGCAATACTCCTTACCATTGTATATGGAAAAAACTATTAGCAATGAAGTCCAATCAATGCTTGATTTAGGAATTATTGCACCATCTCAGTCTCCATATTGCTCACCTGTAGTGTTAGTAAAAAAAACCCGATAATACAGTTAGATTCTGTATAGATTTCAGAAAATTAAATAAGATTATTTCATTTGATGCAGAAGCAATTCCAAATTCTGATGCAATTTTTCCAAAACTTTCAAAAAGTATTTATTTTTCAAAAATCGATCCCAGCAAAGGTTATTGGCAAATTAAATTATCTGATAACAGTAAAGAGACCACAGCATTCTCGACACCTTCAGGGTTATTTCACATTAGAATGCTACCTTTCGGTTTGGTAACGGCCTCGGCCGTGTTCAGTAGAATGATGAGAATATTGTTGTGTGGAATGGAAGATGTGGAGAACTTCATTGACGATATACTTCTTCATAACAAAACGTGGGAAGAACATTTAAAGTCTTTGGAAGAGTTGTTTCTGAGACTCAGAGATGCGAATTTAACTGCTAGACCGAGTAAGTGTATGCTGGACTTCACAGTTTTGCAATTTCTAGGCTATGATGTAGGGGAGGGGGAATTGAAACCCAATCCAGAGAAGGTGAAGGTTATAGCTGAATCACAATGCCCAGAAACCAAAAATCAATTAAAATCATTTTTGGGTATGGTAGGATTCTATAGGAAATTCATACCAAATTTTTCTGAAAGAGCTGTTCCACTAACTGATTTGACAAAGAAAGGTATGCCTAATAATCTGAATTGGAATAAGTCTCATGATATAGCTTTTGAAACACTAAAAAATATTTAATCCAAAGTCCCATTTTGAGATTGCCAGATTTAGATAAGACATTTATTTTAAGAACAGATGCCTCAAATAAAGGAATTGAAACAGTTTTGCTACAAGAGGAAGATGGAATAAAGTATCCAGTAGCTTATGCTTGTAAAAAATTGTTACCTCGAGAAACCCGATATTCATTTATTGAACGTGAATGTCTAGCTTTGGTGTGGGGCATTTCAAAATTTCAAATTTATTTGTATGGGAAAACGTTTATCGTTGAGACAGACCATTATCCTTTAATTTATATGAATAAGGCAAAATTAACAAACAGCAGAATAATGAGATGGGCACTTGCTCTGCAACCATACCAATTTGTAATTAAGGCAATCAAAGGTGTAGACAATATTGGTGCAGACTATTTGAGCAGACTTTTAAAATATGCAGTTTGGTAGTAAAATATCATATATTTTTTTTGGAAAAGGGGGATATTGTCACATATGTCAGAAAGTGACAAAGACACGGCATTCTTTCCGTCTGTGAGTCAGGGTAAGTTCAAAATGAATAAAATATGTACAGTATTTTTCCGTCAATGGGTTAAGGTAAGTTCAGTATAAATAATATATGTATAAAAGCAATGTATACCAAGTGTTGGTTGAGGTAAGTTTTGTTTGCAAATAGTAGCTTTATCTATTATGGACGATAGGAGGGTTAACACTGTTTTGTGTGCTTGGATGGTCGTTTGTAAAATTGGAAAATTGTGTGCGACACAGTCTGGTTGAGGTCGTCAAGAAAATACGTGATGCATGCTTTTCTGCTATGGTATACAATGCATACATGTGTTGGGACAGTTATACGGGGATAGTTAGTGACAACTAAACAAATGTGTGATGGCTGGAAAGTGAAGAGAAGGCGAAATGATTTTAATTCATTCAAGTTTACATTTCATTTTCAAATACAGTTTTTATGTGACCATTTTGGGGTACATGTAGTTCCTGTAAATTGTACCATCCGTTTTTCGTTCCACTTGAAACCGTTTACATCAATTACATCTGTAAAAATGTTTATTTTGGAAAACATTGAAATATGAGCGTCAGTCAGTCAGTCTGTTAGTCAGCTGGAGTGGTGTAAGCACCAGTGTTGTACGACATCTGTGTTAGAAAGTTTTTGTGCCAACACGTTTAGGCTTAGTGCTGGTATGCTTAGTGCAGAGTGCTTTGTGCTAGTTTGCTTTGTGCATTTGTGTGCTTCGTGCAGTGATATGCTTTGTGCGTTGCCTTAGTGGATCAACCAATTCATGATTACAACTTAATGTTGTGTATTGGCATACAAGGCTAGATACTTGTGCTGTGATATGGAAAATGTGATTGCTCATCTTGTGAATAAGAATTTGTTGCATTGAATTAATAAAAGTCTTTATGAAGCAACTCCTGTGTGTTATATTCAAAGAACCCGTGACAATGAGTCGCAATGTAATCTACCCAAAGGATCCAGAAACGGAAATTTGTCTCCATTGTTCTTTACCAGTTAAGAAAATAACGATATTTGCTGATGTTCATCGGCCGTTTGGCCGAGTACAAATCCATCATGCACATACTGCATACATGCCCTCTTGTTCGGGTTTCTCTACAATTTACAGAACTCGTAAACTACTAGAAATGCACGCCATATGAGACTAGTATCGGAAATTTTAAGATTTTACTCCAACAAAGACAGGAAATACTTTATTAAATGTGGTAATTCATATTTTGTCTTCCGGATTAGCTGTCACAATGTTGATCGATAGCCCTATGTCAATACGATTTTTTTCTACAAATTGCTGCAACAAGAGACGATGTAACGACGACCACATGCAGAGAAGTTTATTTGTCCCACGAAAAAAAGGAAGAGAGATCGCTTCTATCTGTAGAAGACTTTGTTTTATCAATATTTATGTACTATCATTTTTAACCTTCTTACACTCCGCAGATATTAGCCGGACCGGAATTTTCCCACTAGACCAGTTGCATTCAGCAGCATAAATGCAGAGGTGCGGCACGTTTTGATTTTGTCGGAATATCAGAGTTCCATCCGAATATTTTACTGACATGATTGCCAACCCACTCCGACAATAGCTTTGAAATTGTGCCAGAAAGACATATTTCGAAAAATAATTGACATTGGGCACCGACTCCTTATTGAGATAGAAGGGGTGAAGCTCGTTGAGACCATAAATTACCCCGACAGAATTTCCCGAAGCACGTGGAGATGCTAATTTTGCACCGCTTACTCGCCTGAAGAATTATGGTGTAGAATCCTGGCCAGACGTAGTCATCTGCTATGTGTGTTGGGCAAATTCCCATTAAAGTAAATCATATATAAACACTATTAACATTTAAAAATATATTTTCTAATACAGTCGTAAGCTTGGATAACTAACAACAATCGTCTTTTCCCATAGTTTTTAGTTCAGTGCATATCAATTTAATACAGACGTGGACAGTAGAGCTGTAATTTAATTCTTAGATGCGGACTGACTTGGCTAGTCGTAGTGAAACTGTAATTTAATTATGGCCCTACCGCTCCCGGGGCTTTGCGAAGATGATGGATCAGTGGAGGGTGCGTTGGAAACACGATTTGTCTGACTGATAACAACTGCATCTTCGAGGCATTCCTTCGTCGAAAGCATACCGTGATGATATCGTTGGAATAATAGCCCAGTCTGTCGGGATTATAGTTGAAACAACTCAGGACTTCTTGGAAAGATTTCAGTGAATAAATAAAATATTCATTCAGTTGAGTTAACACATACCGTACCGGTACTCTAAATCGGCCATGCTGGTTCCCAACACCTCGAATTGCGTACTACAGACCTGCTACAAGTCCAAGAATAAGATCTAGTATTTTAAGAAATAGACAGAACGGCAATCGCGTTCGAACTGTCATTTTTACCGCTCGAGATAGATTTTGGCGGTGGAATATTGAACGAGAAGCCTACAGATTACTAAAAAAAATATTAAAAACACAAATTATTGCCAAAAATAACCCAAACGTAAACAAAAATAGTTAAATAGTCCGCGCACGTGATCCGTATTGTTCAAGGACAATACAAAAAATATATTGCTCGCTTTTTATGAAAATAAAAGCATAGAATTGCTATAAAATAGATGATTACTGGCAATAAGGAGTTGATATCTTAGGCTCCAATCCTGACGAAAATGTTCCGACTGGAAAAAATATTGAGAGGGTCTCAACCACTTACAAGGGCACAGGAAGGAGGAGGCTGGGACAGTATGTGCCATTTTTCGCTGAAAGTGCACTTGTTGAAAAGACTTTTGTTTTCAGAGAACTGCAACTGAGAAACTCTCGAGGATTGGTTTCGTATGAATGTTACGTGTCCCAATGCCAATTTGGGGAGTGTGTCGGGTATAATGGCGGGATTTGGTCGATGATCAACAAACAAAGATACGATACAATCAGCGGTTGCTTTCTAATGCTTTATATCGCCTCCTGAGTTAGACAAAGTGCCATCTACATTGCTTTAGCATTGCAGTTGGCATCTTCTTTCTCGCAGGGTCGATACATATACACTGCCAATACTAATTAGTGTCACATTACAATAAATTGATACTTTTTTTATAAATCCGGTCTTAACTCATACCCATAGTCGAGTGCCCTGTTTTATATCCTTGTCCCAATATGCTTCCGGTGCTCTTAAACCCCTACCCCTCCTGGCGACGCCCAAAAAACTTCCAGGTTTAGCACAAGTGTTAACATTAACTGTGGCGCATTTCAGCTTTGTCGTTTTAGTGAGTCATTTTAGTGAGGAGAGCATTCGCCTTTGTGACTTAGACTTCATTATGAGTGTTTATATCAAAACTCCTTTCATATCGTCGCCTGAGTGCTAGAATGTCCTATGTCCACAGGGCACATAGGACATTGTAGCACTCAGGCGGCGACGATATATCAATTAACTGTCTTTTGTTGATACTGTCATGAAACATTCATGAGGATGTGTCATATACGAGAACGCAGTACACCGCATATTCCATCACTTTTTCCACTTCAAAAAACTTTACGGAAATGCGCAGTTATGTTTCATTTGAGTGTTATTATTGTGGCATTGTCCGTTCCGCAACAGTTGGTGACGACCGAGCATTCTTCATGCATAGACCGTCAGGATCTGGGGTGGGATTCAGGGGTATTGAATCTCAAAGGAACGTAACAGTAGTTTGGCGGTCGAGGTATACAAGCCATTTACCAGGTTGGTCCGTATTATTTATCTGTCTTCCGGTTGGACGACGGTTTTGAATGCTTGAAGTCGTGGATTGAAGCATTGGTGGCCGCACTTAAACTTCTCTATCGATCTGTTATATTCGTGCTGTGGCCAGTTCAAGATGCTGCTGGTAATGCGGCATTGTGAAGTAGCTCACGAATGATTCTACAGCAATTTACTTTTGTCCTCCTTACTTTATTAACCAGACTTGTGCGGAGTTTGGCTGAGAATTGTCGCAATTGAAAGCATGTGAACCATCAAGTTACCTTTCCACCAATGTACTGAAAGATCGCATTATTTTGAGATTCTGGTCTGATACGAAATCACATCATCTCCATTACAAGACAAGCGCATTTTTATCCTCTCCCGTGTTTCATCTGGTCATCAAATGTACGTAGCAACGAAGAAAATTATTTTTATAGCTTTTGCTATTGTTTGAAACAATAATGATGAAAGAGTCATAAAAATTGCTAATCGTGTTTTATATGCGCCGCGAACAAACATGCTAACGCTCTGAAACAGCATTAAAGTACTAAAATTTAATTATTGAACTGTAAATGCATTTACGCATGCATGCATGATAACCATTGTTGTTCAGTCTAAACGAAGGCACATTAAGTAAAAGTGATTAGCAGTCCTGGTAATTCACCCTTCTTTCATCGGCAAACAAATTGCTCTGTAAAACTGGTATTTCCAGGACAACTGCTGTGAAGCCCTTTTTGATTGTGTAAAAATCATCTAGGGCAGGGCATAGTCCCAATCACCTTGTATATGTAGTATGCGGTGAAGTGAAAACTTTCAAGAAACTTTCATATTTCAAAGTACTTCGAAATACATGTGTATATAATCACAATCAATGTGCAGAATCGTTCACTCAATTAGATCATGCCAATATCATGAGCCATGTGAATGCTGAGAAAAAATCTTGAAAATACATGTAAGCTGGCGACTTGCTCAATATGTATAGTAGTGAAAATAAGATGCAGCATAACCACAAACTAAGTATCTCACTGCTTCTATGTTGATGACATCAAAATCTGACACCAGTTTCTGGAAAGCTCTGCGAACAAGTTAGCATGGAAGTGTTGTGGGATGTTGTTCCATATTCTGATAAGCTGTCTTTGAAGTTCCACAAGCGTTGACGGTGCATGGGGATGCCGGCGTAGCTGACGTTTCATTTCGTCCCATACGTTCTCAATGGGTGAGATATCGGGCGAATTTGCGGGCCAGGGAAGAACATCCACTTGTTGTTGCTGCAGATACTGTTGAACAACACGAGCTGCGTGGGGTCGGGCGTTGTCCTGCTGTAGAATGACGCCGGGGCCGTGACGTTGCTGAAATGGGACAACAACAGGTGTAAGCACTTCGTCACGATATCTGGCTGCATTGAGATTGCCATCAATAATGACCAGCTCAGTTCTGTTACGGGCAGTGATGCCACCCCACACCATGATGGGCCCTCCCCCACATGGATCTGCCTAGCGTTCGTTTCGACGTCTGTACACTCTCTGGCGGCCATCTGATGATGAAAGATGGAAACGACATTCATCTGTGAATAAAACACGTCGCCACCGGTGTAAGGGATGCCTGAGATGTTGTCTACACCACTGCAGTCGAGCACGACGATGACGTAACGTCAAAATCGGACGAATTGCAGGTCTTCGAGGATGTAAGCCGTATTCTCTCAGCCGGTTGATTACTGTTTGAGGATGTATCCGTCTCAGGTTAGGGATGTTCCTGGCTGTCGTCGTTGCCGTTTGTTGCCGGTTCCGGGGATGGACGACACGGATATACCGATCTTGTGCAGGGTGGTAACTCGGGGTCTCCCGGAGCAGGGTCGGTCTCGAACGTCATCATGTTGTACATTTCGATGGACTAGCCTGTCTACAGTGTTACGGTGGCAGTTCAAATGCTGGGCAACCTCTCTGTGTGTTCTGCCAGTTCTAATCATACCCAGGGCAAGGAGACGTTGATTCATTGTCAATCTTGGCATGCTAATGTGGAGTCGTTTTAACAGCAGCGCAAGTTTGAATGTGAACGATAGGAAGGCCTTACTTTAGTGTTTAAATACCCAAGGATTCATACTGCTGCATGAATTTTCAAACTCTCCACGTGCAAAACATGCCTTTTCACAAACGTGCAGCACGTCATTCAACGTTAATGCAATTTTAACGGGGAAAGCTGTTTTTGTGTTCAATATAACTTATTCATGAACAGGTTAACACTCTTTACACATACGAAATTATTTTTTTGGAGTTTGATCAATTTCTGCAATGCACACTTTCTTTTTTGGGCGAGTATATGAGAACTTCTGTTCCTTCCAGTCAAATTAGTCGCATACAATTAACGCCTCCTCCACACCTACTTTCCACACCAGCATGGTATATTTAAGACAATGGTCAGGTTTGATGAAATACGCCGGGAGTATGCTACAGTTATTTGATGAGATACGCAAAAAATACTGACATTTTTGAGACGCAATAGAAAGAGAAAAACATAACTACCAGCAAGCACTACACGGTTCACTTGAATGCTGCGTATTATGATGCAACAAATACAGAGTGGGACTCTTTCCGTATTTTCATTCTAACACCCTCATAATTATTACCATTTAGAATGCAAATTAGAGTTGTGGCGATGTGGGGAAGCGAGCTGGTCTCCCAAATCCGAGATCTCCTCGACCGGGACACTTCAAAAGGTATTCAAACACCCATTTAAAACAACAATAGTTGAGTTGAAGCTGCCAAAGCCTTCCGTCCTATCGGATTATGGCGTAAATGTATCCCCCTGCGCTGTTGTTTGGAGAGATGCACAATCAATCCGTTGAACGATCCTTCCAAAGCCATGAAGTTCCAGATACGGAGGTTAACCCACATAACGAACCAATTGAGGAGAGGCATTAATCTAAGTTTGAGAATTTGTAACATTAATAAGCCTGAACCAGCCCAACGTCGAGTCGATTTTATACAACAGATTACCTGAATCTTATATTTCAGGTAGTAATTGGGAGAAAAGTTGTATAACCCAATTAGGTGTAGCCATGTGGCAACTGCCGTGGGCATCATGTTTGATCTGGCCGACCTGATCGTGTGATATATCGTCAACGATATAAGCTAAGATAATATAATTGTTCATTGTAATAATGTCTTTATTATATGACATTGGGAATTTCAAAAAATGAATGCGATACTTAAACTGTAAACAAAAGATAAAGGGATGGAGGATTAAGGCATCGCTATTCGGCGGTAATCTTATTTTTTTAAACAGATGAGATTGTTCTTACAGATTGAGGTAACATACTAATTATATTAGCATATTATTGGAGCAATCTAACTGACGCCCCCCCCCCCCCCCACCCCGCCCTCATATGAAGCTAGGCCATATGAGGTCTGTTCCAGTAGATTGTGAGGAGCGCATCTTCGTCTCTATTTGATAACCTACCGCAATCACATACTTCGCTTTTTACTAGAAACAGAAAAAAACTAGCGTCGGTCTTAATTTCTCGCATCGCTCGCACCGCCCGCGTCGCGTCCCGTGCACAAGCCCTTAACTGTCCCTTTCCTGTTTCTCAGTCTCTCACCTTATCTTAGTCAGTACGTTTCATGACTTATATTTCTTGTTTGTTGAGTCGTTCTGTATAGAATCATTTTATGTGTTATTTATTCGTTTGCTTTTTTAGGAGAGGAACTTACATAAATTGCCATAACTTGTGTTCCAATCCCGTTGTTGTATTATATATTACAACAAATAAATATATTAAAACTAAGTTATCACTAATCCTCATTTCAAAGACGGAATAGATTCGACAACAATATTGTAATATTCTCTTAGGCGTTGAATGGTGAATTCCGTTACTCGGTTTTGAGCCGGTTAAATATATCACTATTACTGTGACTTCCATTCGCTTGGAACATTTGGAACATTCTGAAACGAGTTTGTCAAAAAAGTTGCCTGAAAAAAAGAAGGAATCTTTTATGGTCGCTAACGTGTCTGTTTTGTACACACGGGTGTTCACGTATCATGCTATATTCCGGAACGCGATTTGTAAGAATTTGTTTACTATGATCACGGCGGGGATTCGACAATATGTGGGAGCACTTCTGGACGGGTAGCTTTGTAAGTTATCCACCCAGCTGGAGGTATTCATGGATTTGAACAACCTGACAGCGTGTGATGAGTGACTCCAGGCTGCGTAGAAGCGAGGTGTCACCGCACGCTGGCAGGTTGTTAAAATTCATGAATTTATTTATTTATTGGTGTTTAAGGTCACATACTTATGCACAATGGCTAATCGTGACCGTGACAGTTTTACGGGTGGAGGAAGCCGGAGTACACGGAGAGAACCACCGGGCATCGACGAGCAAGTGCCAGCTCCTCAACATTCTAACAGTGTACAAGCTCCGCTCAAGTAGGGTTACAGCGGTTGAAGACATGTGCACCATCGACGTGCAGTACGCATTGGTACACGGCGTCATCGTGCCCCCATGAAAGCAACCGGGATAAAGTGCCTTGCCCAAGGACACAACGCGGGTCGTCCCGGACGGGGATCGAACTCGGGACCTCCAGCAGAGAAGAAATTCATGAAATCCGACAGAGCGGTTGGTAACTGACCTTCATCTTTTGTTCAATGAATAAAACGCACGGACTCGAGTATACTCAGTACACGGGGTGTATACAACTGACGTCACTTGAATACTCGACCCATTGTTCTGTCAGGTTACTAACGCCGAAGAGGCAAAATAGTCAGGGTGGTGTGTCCAGATATAACTATATGCATTGTTATCACAAATTATGCCACTGTTTGTCAATAAACCGCAACCATACTGAAACAACTAGACAATTGAAGCACTGTGTATTGGAATCTATTCAGTGGAACAGAATAAAAAATGCGGCAAAAATAAATCAAATCAATCGCAATACGGGAACAATGGCAGGTGTAATAATAGTTTCACATTTTATACTATTGTGATATTTACAGAGAAGATGAATTTATGTTTTAAAAATGCATGAGCTGGTGATGCTGGAGGCTACGGGTTGTGACTTGTTGTTGACAGGCTGTTGTATCGACATCTCTCAACCACAGAGTATCAAAACGGCTGACAACTTGGCTCGTAACTGTAAACTAAATATAATATTTATGGCTGTTTCTCTACCATTGCTCATCTCTGACGACCGGAGCGACGATCATATGGTCACCGATATCCACACACTTGGTTGTTCTATGGTTTACGATTTTCTGTTCACCCACTATTCTTCCAACTGTTACAGATCTGATGATTAAAACAGGAGTCCTCCCCAAACCATTAGAAATTGGAGTTATTTGTGATTCCATATGGAACCGAAGGGCTGAGTTCAGGTTCTCTTAAGAACCATGGTTTCTACACATGTTTTACCGAGAAGTCTTGGTTCTATACAGGTTTTGTGTTATCTGTCTAGGTTCTTGATCAAGACAAGAATTCAATAGCAGATGGGCACAATTAATTGAACGCTACCAAAATTATCCAAGACTGTCAGCTTATCTGTTGCTTGTGTCTACAATCACTGCTAGATCTTATTGTGGCCATTTTTGTTACGATGGCCAATTGGAAGAGAAACCTGTGCGCATTGTCTGAGGAAACATAGGTTTGAATTTGCCTGGAATGTTACCTTGTGTACGCTTGCAGAAATTTGAATGAATTTATGGTTCTCCTAATGTTTTTTAGCTCAACTTGACAAAGTCAAGCTGAGCTATTGCCATCACTTCTCGTCCGTAGGCGTACAGGTCGCATTTATGATCAGATCGCTTTGAAACGTTGTGTTCTTGTTTAGGGTGACCTCTAGATGGGAGCGATCGATTTTCTTCCATTTCCTTCAAAAAATGTTGCCGCCGGAAACTTCTTTGAACTTAGTTTAGTCAGACCTCAATATTTCGTTATGGCACACTCTACAGGGTACATTTATGATCGGATTGCTTTTAAACCTGGTACGCTTGTTTGGGGTGACCACTAGATGGGATCTGTCGATTTTCTTCCATTTCCGACAAAAAATGTTGCCGCTGGTAACAACCATTGAACTTGGTTCAGTCAGGCATTAATATATTCATTTGACACGCCCTACAGGGCACATTTATGATCAGATCGGTTTGAAACTTTCGTATGCTTTTTGGTGGTTACCACTAGATGGGAGCTATCGATTTTCTTTGATTTCTGTCAAAAAATGTTGCCACTGGCAACGACCTTCCATGAACTTAGTGCAGTTACGGGTCAATGTTTCCCTTTGGCACACCCTGCAGGGCACAGTTTTGACCGGATCAATTTGAAACTTAGTACACTTATTTGGGGTGACCTCTAGATGGGAGCGACCGATTTTCGTCCAGTTTCGTCAAAAACTGTTGCTGCTGGCAACGTTCTTTGAACTTAGTTTAGTCAGACCTCAATATTTCCCTTTGGCACGCCCTACAGGGCACATTTCTGATCGTATTGCTTTGAAACCTGGCATGCTTGTTTGGGGTGTCTTCTAGATGGGAACTGTTGATTTTCTCCCATTTCCGTCAAAAAAAAATGTTGCCGCTGGCAACGACCTTTGAACGTAGTTTAGTCAGGCATCAATATATTCCTTTGTTACGCCCTACAGGGCAAATTTATGGTCAGATCACTTGAAACTCGGTGTGCTCTTTTGGTGTGACCTCCAGATGGGAGCTATCGATTTTTTTTTTTCTATTCCCGTCAAAAAATATAGCAGCAGGCAACGACCTTTGAACTTAGTTTAGTCAGACCTTAATATTCCGCTTTGGCACACCCTACAGGGTACCTTTATAATCAGATAGGTTAGAAACTCACTATACTTGTTTGGGGTTACCTCCAGATGGGTGCTTTGATTTTTTTCGATTTCCATAAAAAATGTTGTCGTTGGCAATAGCCTGTGATAAACCTAGTGCAGTTATGCATCAATATTTCCCTTTGGCACACCCTACAGTGCACATTTATGAGCGCATTGCTTTGAAACTCGGTGTGCCTGTTTGGGGTGACATGTAGATGGGAGCTATCCTATTTCTTCTATTTGTCAAAAAATGTTGCAGCTGGCATCGACTTTCGAACTTTAGTTTAGTTAGACCTTAATATTTCCACTTGGGACACCCTACAGGGAAAATTTATGATCGGATTGCATTGAAAACTAGTATGCTTGTTTGGTCTGACCTCCAGATGGCAGCTATTGATTTTCTCCATTTCCGTCAAAAAATGTTGCCGCTGGCAATGACCTTTGGACTTCGTTTAGTCAGGCATCAATATATCCCTTTGGCTCGACCAACAGGTCACATTTTTGAGCGGATCGCTTTGAAACTTGGTGTGCTTGTTGATGAGAGCTGTTGATTTTCTTCGATTTCTTTCAAAACATGTTACCGCTAGCAATAACCTTCAATGAACTCAGTGCAGTTATGCATCAATATTTCCCTTTGGCACACCCTGCAGGACACATTTATGATCAGATCAATTTGAAACTTGGTGTGCTTATTTGGAGTGACCTCTATATGAAAGCTATCGATTGTCTTTCATTTCTGTCAAAACAAGTTGCAGCTTGCAACGACCTTTCAACTTAGTTTAGTCAGACCTCAATATTTCCCTTTGGCACACACTACAGGGAACATTTATGATTGGAGTGCATTGAAAACTGATATGCTTGTTTGGGGTTGCCTCCAAATGGGAGCTATCGATTTTCTTCGCTTTCCATCAAAAAATGTTTCCGATGGCAATGACCTTTGAACTTAGTTTAGTCAGACCTCAATATTTTCCTTTGGCACACCCTACGGGGCACATTTATGAACGGATCACTTTGAAACTTTGTACACTTGTTTGGGGTGACCTCTAGATGGGAGCTATTGTACGTCAAAAAATGTTGCCATTGGCAACGACCTTTGATAAACTTAGTTCAGTTGTGCATCAGTGTTTCCCTTTGACACCCTGCAGGGCACATTTATGATCAGATCGCTTTGAAACTTGGTGTGTTTGTTTGGGTAACCTCTAGATAAGAAATATTGATTTTCTTTCTTGTACTTCAAAAGATGTTGCGCAACGACCTTTGATGAACTTAGTGCAGTTATGCGTCCATATTTCCCTTTGACACACCCTGCAGGGCACATTTATGACTGAATCGCATGGGAACTTGGTGTGCTTGTTTGGGTTGACCTCCAGATGGGGGCTATCGATTTTCTTCCATTTTCGTCAAAAATAATAACCGTTGGCAACGACCTTTGATGAACTTAGTAAAAACTTAGTTCAGTCATGCATCAATATTTCCCTTTGACACACCCTGGAGGGCACATTTATAATTGGATCGCTTGGAACCTTGGTGTGCTTATGAGGGGCGACATCTATATGGTAGCAATCGATCTGTCGAAAAATGTTGCCGCTGGCAACGACCGTTAAACTTAGTGTAGTCTGACCTCAATAATTCTCTTTGGTACACCCGTCAGGGCACATTTATGATGGGATCACCTTGAAACTTGGTATGTGTGTTCGGGGTGACCTCTAGATGTGAGCTATTGATATTTGATCATTCCCATGACAAATTATTGCCCTTATCTCCAGCCTTTGAAGTTACTGCATTGTACAGTAACTTATCCCTTTTGCACTCTCAGAAGGGTATATTTATGAATTTCCATAAAAAAAGAAACATTGCAACAAGCAATAATCTTCAAACTTAGTGAATTTGTGCATTAACATATTCCTGTGTCATGCCTCAGAGGGCGCATTCATTATCAGGTTGTTTTGAAACTTTGTATGCTTATGCAGGGTGACAAAGATAGGACCTGTCGATTTTGCTTCCATTTCTATCAAAAACTGTTCCTGTTAGCAACATCTTTGAATTTAGTGCATTTGTGCATCAACAGTCTTCTTTGACATGGCCTGCAGGGCTCACTTATCGCAGGATTGTTTTTGAACTTGGTGTGCTCATTAGGCGAGACTTCTTGATAAGAGCTATTGATTTGCATTCATTTCTGTGAAAAAGATTTGCCGTTTACAATAACCTCTGAACTTATTGCATTTGTGTATCAACTTTCTTCCTTTAGCCATCCTTACAGTTTACATTTAAAAATGCGTGGACTACTCTTACGTTGTGCACACACAATGCTGTTATGTTGAAATTTGACCAAATAACATTACTACCAAGGATCTTCAATTTTTCCATTTCACTTATAACTTCCCAGGTTCATGATTGTCAAGTTGAGCTACAGTGTCATTGACACTTTAGTTTTTTTCACAGCGATGAATTGTTTTTTCACGTAATTTCACGAAAGAGGAAAAGTAATATATTTCTGTGCCCAACTCAAGTTTTAAACAGTTACCAAAACAGTAAACGATTGAAGGTTAATGAGAGCTTTATTCACATATTATATATTGTTTTCTGAAACTGATGGCCGTTAATTATTTTTAAAACATCAAATAAAAAAATACACATCTTTGCAGAAGGCTTTAAATAAAAGACATTACGTGTATCAATGTGCTCTTTGTAGGTTCTTTGTAGAATTCTGACAATTTGGTTCTATCTGAGTTCCTATCTAGTTCGACTTAAAATCAGTTTGGTTCTTCGTTTGGTTCTGTCTTGGTTCTTGAGTAGTTCCCCCCACAGTGACAAGCTGAAGATTGAAGGCAACTGCACCACCGGCATGCAATACGCCTTAATACACAGCACCACCGTGACCCCCAGTGGAAACTCGGGATTGAGTGGCTTGCCTAAAGACACAATGCAGTTACCGCTAGTCAGAATCGAACCGAGAACATTTAGATTTGAAGTTTAATGCTCAAACTACTGAGCCTCCTGCGTATTCTCCAGGGCTGAAATGGTTAAGATGTATCACAAATAGTCGAGAAAGCTTCAGGTAGTTTGAATCATTAGGGTCGTGGAAGTAATGTGAAATTGACAGATGGTTATTAACAACTATATCAAGTTCAAACCCACTGGCACACCATTTACATATTGTCAAGAAAAATAACCCTGAAAAGATTAGCCTATTATTATCTGGCTAACACATCACTATTTTATCTTTTTCTTGGTTTTTGTTGAAGATACTGCCGTATCGTTGATTCAGCGCATTGTGTTCTTGTAACGCATCTCTATTGTACCCTTTTCTTGGTTTTTGTTGAAGCAATTTCAAGAGCTGCCATATCGTCAGTTGTGGTTGGCTAATGCAGCAAATTGCTTCCACTTACATCGAAACATATTCATTCTCAGAGTTTGAAAGGTTTTTATGACATCGTCACTGATTTACCCCTTTACCCAACGTAACGGTCAAAACCGGCCAGCGCTATTCTCAAAAATCGCCAATTAATTTTCACTATTTTTTTCATTTTTTGTCTCAAAAACATAGGTTATGACCCCTCGTTGGAACGAGCTCGTCGAGCTCGTTCCAACGAGGGGTCATAACCTATGTTTTTGAGACAAAAAATGAAAAAATTTAGTTATTCAAGATTTTTTTTTTTGCAAGTGTCGTCTGCTTTTCATGTTAGGTAAAGGGTTAACCAATTCTATGACTGCGTGCTAACACTATATTTTACTGTACCTGTTTTATATAAAATTGAAAAGGTGTGTACATTTTTCTGAGGATCACACGTAAAAGGAGTGTGGAGGAACCATGCTAAATTGATGGTCGTTTTGACTGCATCAGCTAATCAGATGACAGGTTTATCCAGCTGTGTATAAATATATGCATGTTAAGTCATTTTCTGATTATCCATAACTCAGAGGTATTTTAAAAAAAAAAATCTTATCAATAAGAGGTCTGTGAGAATTTTATTTTATTTCTTTGTGTCGAGGTGGGAGTGGCGGTGGGTGAATGTTACAGGCCTCTAGGCATTCCGCGAACAATCGTTCGAGTCGCGCAATGGTTGCGAACAATCATGTCCGCGTCATACTTGTTATCAGTAAGCAAACATTTTGTCGAACTACTGAACCACATTATACACAGAATGACACAGAACATAGCCAGTCAGTGGGAAGATACTCGTGCAGGTCTTTACCTGATAGATTAGTAAGTAAATCCCGAAAACGGACCACCTGCTAGACAGCCCAATGAACTGGGAACCCGTCTTTTGGTTTCTTGAGATATCACTATAATAATAATAATAATAATAAATTGTTCTAAAAAAGCGCCTCATCCCGCGTGGCTCGAAGCGCTTTACAACATAAAAATACGCACATGTGCATATATACACATGTATACATGTGTACATATACACTCATATGTGCATACATTAGTTACCATAATACAAGACTCATTTCTGAAAGTCTGCAGTGATGTCTTCAATTTAGTTAAGATTACGTGGGAGGTGAAGCCTGAAGAGATGGGATTTCAGTGCACTCTTGAATGTATTAAGAGTAGGCATCTTGAGGAGTTCATGTAGTAGTGAGTTCCAGACTTTAGGGCCGGCGAAATGAAACGCGCGACGGCGAATGCTTACATAGTTTGTATTCGGTAAACATAACAGCGTTTGTGATATTGGGAATTGTCAGAGTAGAGAGTACCTAATCAACTTGGGCATACAGGTCTGCAATCACGCAATCGGTCTCTTTCGCCATCAGATCTCAATGAGGTCACGGCACACTAACATTAGTAGGCCTTGCTTTTATACATAAAATTGCAAAATCAAGAAAATGGGGTCAGTTATACCATAGATCTTTTACAGTTGTATGTTCTAGATTGTATTTTCCAGTTATGACTTTCAATGGGTTGAAATGAACCATTAGGATTTTCAAAGATGTGGCAATTTGCCAGTTGGCGAATTGCCATATCTTTTAAAATGCTAATGGTTGCTTTTAGTCACTCATATTGATAGGTAGCAAATACAATCCCAGAAAATACAATTGTAAAATGTTTACAGTGCTGGCTCCTGACCAAGAAAAATAAACGGCAAAATAATCCTAAATTCAGGGTTCTCGTATTTCGTTTTCAATCAATGAGATTGAAAACAGTGGTGATGGAGGGAACTGGAAAGAGAATTTCGATCAGATTGCGTGATATTCGCGATCCTGTCGTCATTCTCCGTTCAACTTCAATCACACTACTGACTTGTAGCAGTCGAAATGCACTTGCAGTAAAGATAGACTCTTTGCTGATGAAGTTAAGTTGCAACAACTGATTCCAAGAACGAAAGATTTTACAAAAACTCGCGCAGACAAAACAGGTCGATTAATAAAATCGATCACTCCATTCTGTATTTTTTTTTAAAAAGTGTCCCTTAAATGGTGTCTGATCACGAACATTCCACTTTGCTGTTTAAGGTCGTAGCATTAGCCTTTTTTCCAACTTACCACCAAACCCGGCCAGCGCGCTTCACAAAACTCGCCTTTCAAATTTTAATATTAGTTATTTTTTTCCCCCAAAACATTGGTTATCGCTCCTCTTTGGGCTTGGTCCAGATGAGGGGTCTTAAGCTGTATTGGTGATACAGGAAATGAGAAATTTCTAGTTATTCAAGACATTATTTTGGAAGTTCCGTCCTCTCTATTTATTACACGCCTGTTCTATCAATTCCCCTTCTACAGCAAGACTAATCCATGCGGAAAATGAAAATCCGTTCCGCACACATGTGCCGAACGGAAATCGTTGATAGACTATTTTTGGACGATGATTCTGAGTGTCCTAATAATTGTTTTTCTAGACGTGGAGGCGCGTAATAAACACAGAAGCAGACGCGTGTGTGATGGCACTTGAGGCATCGTTATGGCACTTGAGCCATCGAGGAAGGATAAAACTCGAGGCCTCCGGCCTCGAGATTTATCCTTCCGCACTGGTAAAAGTGCCATGTCGATTAACCCGTTCACACGCGCATGTCGATCTGTGTATGTGCTGTGTAAAGGGTTGGTAAAAGGTTAAATCGGAGATAAACAGCTTCGCTGAACAAATCATATCTCTTTTGTTCACATACAAGAAAGTAAAAAAAATCAATTATCTCTTATCTCTTGAGATTTTTCCAAAATACACCCCATAATATTGCGTATAATTATTTCATGATCATGCTGTGTACGGAAAAATGAATTTAAAAAATAAGAATTCAATTATACCCATTTGTCTATAATATATAATGTCACTCAAACAATATCCACACATTTTCGCTAAGTGGCCTTTACCAAGTGGCAGAAATGTGTAAAGTTACTGTCTGTGTAAAATCCACCTTGAACTATACACTTTACACTTTAAAACTCTTCTATGGTTTAAAAAATCTAATAATAATACAATAAACAAAATAAGAATAAAAATACGATAACCTGATCTTAAAACTGTTGTACAACGTTTTTATCAGTTTTGAAGTGTAATGTATGCAGTGAGAACATGGGTTTTCCACAGACAGTACTCTTTAAAAACTTTCTTCCTCTTGATAAAGGCGTGGCTTTCGATTGAGTGACTTTATTCTGAATAATTGGTTAGGATTTTGCTGTAAAGATTTATTGCGGAAAACTTATCATCGGTGATTATATGTTGCAGCCAGTTGGCAAATTGTCACATTTTTTGAACTGCTAGTGATTTATTTTAGTCAGTTATATTAATAGGTAGCAAATACAATCCAAGAAAATACAATTTCAAAAGATTTGTAGTATTGGCTCCTGTTCTAAAACACGTAGCTTATGTGGTATTCAAAGAACTCCCAAGGGTAAATTATCCCATGGTCAAAAAGGTTATTTGTGCAAAGAAAGGATCGATTAACCTTTAATCAGGGAGAATTAATCACAGGTTCACCAGAAGGCGCAAATGATACCAGAAAATGTTCAGCCCATGGGCCACCGGGTGGATCCCGGTGGTCCAATAGGTTAAAGTTTGCTGGCGTTTCCTTTGGTTTGTTCTTAGAAATTAGATATATTCGTCGGGTGGAAAACAACTCCATCGTGATTTAATAATAATCTTTCCTTCCTGTAGTGTAAACAATTGCTAGATAAACAAGTATCCAAAGAATAACGTGTACTGTCTTATGTTAAAGTGGACGTCTCTTACATGGTCATGTATTACAATATTCCTAAAATACGGAATGATAACGTCAAAAGAAGCAATCCTTATTCTACTAAAATACGAAAAGATGATCTCAGGACAGTTCACCCTTATTCTGTCGCCTTTCAAACTTTTGTTTGTACAATTGTGACTTTACGTCTTTACGTCTTTCTCTTCGTTCCTGGCTCAGAAATTATAGACTTTGCACCCGAGTGTCACGCGCGTTGCTATACTGTTATAATGAAGAACCTTTCTTCTCAGTGTGTAGTTCTGAGACAGTGTAGTGCTCATAATCTAAGCCTCGGACAACAACGAAGAAAAATAGTGAGTATATTGAAACAAAGTGCGATCTCAAACAACAAATTATTAACTATAACTGGGAGCGCGGTAGCTCAGTGGTATCCTGTTGGACTTCAATGCTCAACAGCGCAACTGGCATGGCTTTCTCTTCGTCTGTTGTAATTTTTTCTATGACTTGAGAAGCTAGAAAGTTTATTAAAAAACACAATCATACAATGCAGCTAATAATCCTGTACTTCAATACGCAGCCTACAGTTCATGTCCAGAGATCATTCCATATGATATGCATTTTGTTTCCTTGTGTTTCCACCAGTCTCCTTTTGTTTGGTTCCAGCAAACCGCTGTACAATTGCACTTACATACATACAGAATATACCCATAGTAGCTAGGTGTACCAAATGTCCACCACGAGAGATGAACATTTGGTACACCAAGCTACTTTGGGTATATTTTATTTATACCATGATCGTCAGATTATTAAGAGTCGCTATTTTGTTATTAGGGTTTAACGATACATTAACATCCAGGGTCATATCATGTCGGTGACAGTTTTACGGGTGGAGGAAGCCGGAGTACTCGTTTTGAACCACCGAGCAACGACGAGCAGCTGTTAGCTCTCCAACATCGTAACTTTGAACTCTACACCGCGGCACAGGCAGGGTTAGATTGGTTGAAGACATGCAATTGGTTGAAGACATGCGACGTGCAGTACGCCTTAGTACACAGCGTCATCGTACCCCCATGTAGGCAATCGGGGTTAAGTGCCTTGCCCAAGGACACGCTATTATTTTTTCTCGAATTTACTGAGCAACAGACGTACATACGAGCGAATCTGTTTTTGTTTACACGAGCGTCGGTGAGCGGTACTTTCCCATGTCAATTTTATCGCCGAAACGAAATGAAAAAAAGAAACTGAGCCTTTTTCGTTTTAATGACATACTATTATGCATGCTTTATTAACATGAGAAAGTGCATGTTTGTTAATTTTTGGCATCTTATGATGTAAACCCATTTAAAAACGTAATAAATAATTACCACTTCCATTTCACTCTTCGCGAGGCGACGTGCGATAAATTTAGACAAGTTTGCATTCAGGTCGACGTCACCAAAGGTCAACGGTGATGTAGTTCTACTGTAGGTTTAAATTTTTACTATTGAAATCCCATTGCTAGCGTGTTCATCACGGTTGGTGTGTAAAGCTAAAATTTATGACATAGACTTTTCATATATAGTAGAATAGGTAATCATGGTATAAATATATATACACCTACATTCATCCAGATTCGCCCAACTTGTTAGATTCTGTACTTTAACTTTTCAAACAAAAAGAATATTATTGATTGTACTTTTGTATAATCTTCATGCTATAGAGGAAATAAAGATAATCAATCAATCAATCCATCAGGCCACTTTGTGTTAAACAAGGTTTACCAATCACGCCTTTAATATTATCAGAATTTATCCTCAAATTAACCAAACATACCCCCTTCATGTTACATTTTGGAGTTTCTTTTTCATTTCAGTTTTTCTTATGGCTAGGAAATCTAATTTAGTTCCAAATTCCTGTACCTCTTTCGATCCAAATAAACAATTAACTCGAGGTAATATTTCTATTTCTGATGACATTTTACTCCTAGTTTTTAAATGGTGGGTTGATCGGAAAGTTTTTAAATTTCCTATTTTCTCTCGGAACCCCGGTCTTCTGTCCCGCTAAAGCTTATAGAAACATGATTCAGATTGTTAAAAGTACAGACTCATGCTTCATTTTCAAACACAACAAACATTTGCGACTTATTACTTATTTTAAATTCCAAACGTTTTTAAGATCAATCATTAGTTTAACGTCAAGAGATCCAGAACAATATTCCTCTCACAGTTTTAGAAGGGGTGATCGATCTTGAGCTTTGCAGAACGACATTCCATAAGAATTCCTTCATTTAACTCCAAGCATGCTGCTGACAGATATTCTCACCAGGACAGCGATACTCTTTCCAACAGACAGAGTATAATTTGGCTTCTGTTCACAGAATGCATCACTGTTAAGTGGACCAGTCACATTTGTTTGAATTTTCGTCAAATCCAGTCATGGCTGCTGTGCCTCAAAGCAGTCATGACTAGATTTCATAAAACATCAAGAAAATATTCAGCAGGTTAAGGGTTAATGACTGACTGGTCTAGTGATTCATATAAGCGATATCTACATTTTTCCCTTAAGGATAATTTCTCCTTGCTTGTAAAATGAGAGATCAAATTTTGTCTTCTACACAACCTCGAACACATTTTGTAAATCTCTTTCAGCTAGAACAGATAAGAAAGTCTTCCTCGTTACCGAGTCCATTTGAAAGTATGTTTCTGATATTTTTGATACCACTCTCAAAGCTTTCCTGGAAGTACTATTGGAAGAATGACTTATTTAGTTCATTCCAAAAATGTCAAGTTAACTGACTCCACTCTTATTATTTTTCATTTTCGCACTAATGACATTGAGAATTCCCTAAAGGATCAAATTCTGGCTTCTCACAACATTTTAATAACTGTTTGTAAATTATCACTCACGCTAAAGGGATCATTTTAGCAATTTTACCACCTTAGGTAAAACAGTCATCTAGTCAACAAAAAGCTTTGCCACTTGTGTTCTGACAGAAACGTCCTTTCCGTTAAATACTATTGAACTTGTGTGAAGGGGGTAAATCAAAGACAGAATTATTTAGTCCAAAGGATGGGCCTCATCGAAATTCAAGGTCCAAGGAGGCTTAGATCTTTTGTCCATACTATTTGTTAATCATTTGGTTTATTGATTCCTTTCCTGATATTGCTCACCACTTTGATCTGTTTGTTAATATACTCATTTTCTTTTAAAGATTACTTTTCGTTCTTGCTGACGCAACTGAGTTCTGTGGTTCTTCTTGGAGAACGAGGGACCCCATATTTTGTAGTCTCCACCTCCAGTCTTTCTCTTTGTGAAATCTTAAAAGTTGAGGTGAGTATATTCATCAATCCCAATCGTCAAAACTGACCTGTCAGTATTATCATCTTCATCTTTTTATAGCTTCAGGTGCCTTTGACGGCCTTTGCAAATAATATTGCTTCTGTATATTTATTTGTAACAGTGAGGTTTAACATGTTCGTGAGGGTTCATGTGTATTCACATGCAGTTTACAGTCCGATGGACTGTTTGTATTCAGTTAATTATCAATGCGGGTATTGTGTGGCTCGCTGTATCACTGATGGATGGGGAAAGCGTGCAGTTTGTGTTGTAACGCAATATATATGAAGCACATTTGACCAAAATTTATTCTCCTGAAATATTATTTTATTATCAGTTCTGGTACGAATACGGTAGCAGACTTCCAGGAACCTGTGGTTCCCGCTGTCAACTCTGTGAGTTGCTTACATACATGTTTCGTGTTCTATCTGTCTCAACCTTCATTTTAATGTATAAGTTGTGTATATTTAATTTGAATTTAAGGAATACAAGAGGTCGAAATTTCAAAATAAACAAAATTCTATTACTTCTACAGCTCGATGGTGCACCTGTCTTCAACCAATGCTAACCCTGCTTGTGTGGAGTTCGTATGTTGGGGAGCTGACATTTGCTCGCGGTTGTTCGGTGGTTCTCTCCGGGTACTCCGGCTTCCTCCACCCGTAAAACTGTCGCGGTCATGATTAGCCATTGTGCAGAAATATGTGACCTCAAACACCAATAAATAAATAAATAAATATTACTTATATAGCACCTTAATAAGATACATTTGCGTTTCGTCCCTCTACCAGGAAACATAATATTAACCCCAGGAAAGAATAATCTGCCTACCAGCCAAAGAGTTAAACACTTTTTCCTTTCAATGTGTGCTTATTTGTTGAATATTGTTTGTGAAATTTATTTACATAGTTTTTACCTTGCCAATTGAAGGTTTGCCATGGTCTAAATAAATAACCAATTTATTTTAAGTACGTGTTTTATTTTTCGAGAGGTAATTGGTTTTATTTTTCTTCAGATATGATAATTACCCTTTGGAGCTAAAACTTGATAGCGCTCCATGTCTGTCGTTCGGAACTTCAATTTTGATTGGATATATTGTAACATGCGGCTTGTATTGTGCAAAATATAAAATTCATATTTAGTTTTGACAAATCGTTTGATCAGTTGGGTTTCATTTTGAAAAAAGACCTACCCACCCCCTCACAAAAAATTCCATTCCACCATTCGTGAAGCGAACTTTGTAATTGATATTGCTTCCATATTTGGGAACTTATTGAGTCTTTTTTCTACTCTTGATCTGCCAAGTACTTTCTTATATTTCTCATACAATTGAGGCAATACTGCTCCAAGGCAGCTTTGGTTTGACTTGCCGAGATATGCAATTGAATATCGCATCAAGGGTTGTTCAATAAACAAGTGTGCTGCTTTTAGTCGTTTTTGTAATAAAGACAAATGTGATTTCGTATCTTTTCCAGGAACCGGAATGTTTTCCCCCGGAGAGGGTAATTTGCCTGCAGCAGCTAAAGCGTTAACAATTCTTTCCGTTCAATGTGTGCCTATTTGTTCAATATTGTTTTGTGAAATTTATTTACATAGTTTGTACCTTGCTGATCGGAGGTTTGTCAAAGCCAAAACAAATGACTAATTTATTTTAAATACGTGTTTTGCTTTTAGAGGGGTAATTAAGTGAGTTCGTGCTGCTTCTGACGTCTGCGTTTTTGAACCCATTACCTAACATGAATGGCAGACAACACTTGCGAAAAACATTCTGGAATAACTATCTTTTTCCATTTTTTGAGTGAAAATCATAGCTTATGGCCCCTCATTGGAACGAGCTCAAGGAGACAGAAAAAAGGAAATATTAATAAAAATTGAATGGTGACATTTGTGAATAGCCCTGGCCAGGTTTGGCCATTACGTTGGGTAAATGGTTAACATGCTCTTTTTCATGCAAGCAAACTCCGAGAGTGTATTTTTTCAAATTAGCGGCTTACTGTTTCTTTAAAGCTGTATATGCGATTATGTTTAATACCATGATTAAACCAACTATGGGTGGAACTAGACACGTAGTGCAATGCCGCGATGCAGCCGAAATTCTCTGTCCGTCCCTCCCCAAACACCCACACAAATTGTAAATTCTAACCTACCAATACAGAAACCCGACAACCTTGAATCTCGAATCCTATTTTCGTTTGTTTTCATTTATCTGACCATGGCGTTATTTCATTGATGAAACCTTGACGCACTGCTGAAAGTGTGTCGCGACCAGATTAGGATCTGATCGAGGAAGCGATCGCTTTTGCGATCACTGTAGCGTGTCTTCAACTTCTTGAATGGGAGTTGATGGTGTTACGCATTGTTGGAAAGAGCTTCCAGCGAACGCCTAATCCGTCTGTTTGTTTTTCAACAAATTACAAAGGAACTTCCAGAAAAGACTTGAACTTTCTCAACCCGATATGCATTAATTGTCGCGCGAAGACAACGTTGTCAGAGAGCGAGCAGACGAGATAATGAAAAACGCTTCGGTAGTGAGGGTTCCTGAAACCTCTATAAATGAAGAATGATCTCCCCCATTTTGCCATAAGCATTAGTGTATGAGACGACAATACATCGAGCGCCAAGGTTGAAAGGATCAATCCCCACAGACCGGATATATCACGAAATACACTTCGACTATACAGATAAGACAGAACTGCCTGTATGTGGGATGAGATGAGAATCGGAAAAATGTGAGGGTATCAAATGTGCAGCTTAGGATAACCTGTAACATTTCATTTTAGAGTGTCCAAAAAGGCGAAGGAGAAGAGGAGTCCCTGAGAAACGATTGGACGAATGGAATGAAAACATGATTGGAAAGTGGATGAGCAATGACACGATGGAAAGGGTCAATATTGCAGTTGGGGAGATTGCGAAAGCGTCGATGGGGATATTACGAAACAGTTTGGGAGACTAGGAGGGGAGTCGGGGAGAAACAATCTGACAGGGAGTAGTGCGGGTTCGGTGTAGGCACGATCGTTAGAGGACCGCGGAGAATTAGCGGAAGGCCAAAGAATTATGATTATTAATATGGGAAATTTCGTAGTGATACTTTTTTATCGATAACTGTTTCACACAGCACTTGAAATTAGAAAACACCTGGCACTACACAAATGTTGTCTCCCTGGAACAGTTTTAATTCATATTGCTTGGATGCTTTGCCACCACCCACCAGCGCCGCAGTTAATTATGGCATTTGCCAAGAATTATATTAATTGCTCTGGAATTGCTTTGAATGTCGCAACTTATTTTACCCGCCTTAATATGACGTCATGTCAACGGGTCTTAGCGAAGATGTTTGATGGGAGAGGGGGGGGGGGGGGGGGCGAGCTCTAACCCTGATTTGGACAGACTTCAATGGTTCAAGTCCAGACTGACGAATATTCCAACTACAAAAGCAACAAGAAGGACGCCAACGCCCTATAGCTCACCAACATTCCTCTTTGATAGTAACTTTGGCAAACACAAGAACTGTATCAAACAGGCTCATAACATGTGACAAGGCTTACCTAAACACAACCTCTTAAAAGTAAAACACAGAAACTGACATAAACACTAAGTTAAACATGAAATTCTGAGCTAAACAGAAAACTAAACGCAACTAAAAATGTCAAGAAAAATGTTTAAAATGCAGGGTATGAGGGGTTAATCATGGAACAATGATACTGAGGAACATGTATGATGAAAATAAGTGTCATGGGAAGAGAAGGAGCACAGCAGCTGACCTAAACACTAAGTTAAACAGGAAATTCAGAGCTAAACAGAAAACTAAACACAACTAAAATGTCAAGAAAAATGTTTAAAATGCAGGGTATGAGGGGTTAATCATGGAACAATGATACTGAGGAACATGTATGATGAATATAAGTGTCAGGGGAAGAGAAGGAGCACAGCAGCTGACCTAAACACTAAGTTAAACATGAAATTCCGAGCTAAACAGAAAACTAAACGCAACTAAAAATGTCAAGAAAAATGTTTAAAATGCAGGGTATGAGAGGTTAATCATGGAACAATGATACTGAGGAACATGTATGAGGAATATAAGTGCCATGGGAAGAAAAGGAGCACAGCAGCTGACCTAAACACTTAGTTAAACATGAAATTCTGAGCTAAACAGAAAACTAAACGCAACTAAAAATGTCAAGAAAAATGTTTAAAATGCAGGGTATGAGAGGTTAATCATGGAACAATGATCCTGAAGAACATGTATGAGGAATATAAGTGCCATGGGAAGAAAAGGAGCACAGCAGCTGACCTAAACACTTAGTTAAACATGAAATTCTGAGCTAAACAGAAAACTAAACGCAACTAAAAATGTCAAGAAAAATGTTTAAAATGCAGGGTATGAGGGGTTAATCATGGAACAATGACACTGAGGAACATGTATGATGAATATAAGTGACATGGGAAGAGAAGGCGCACAGCAGCTGACCTAAACATCAAGTTAAACATGAAATTCCGAGCTAAACAGAAAACTAAACGCAACTAAAAATTTCAAGAAAAATGTTTAAAATGCAGGGTATGAGGGGTTAATCATGGAACAATGATACTGAGGAACATGTATGATGAATATAAGTGTCATGGGAAGAGAAGAAGCACAGCAGCTGACCTAAACACTAAGTTAAACATGAAATTCCGAGCTAAACAGAAAACTAAACGCAACTAAAAATGTCAAGAAAAATGTTTAAAATGCAGCGTATGAGGGGTTAATCATGGAACAATGATACTGAGGAACATGTATGATGAATATAAGTGCCGTGGGAAGAAAAGGAGCACAGCAGCTGACATAAACACTTAGTTAAACATACAATTCAGAGCTAAACAGAAAACTAAACGCAACTAAAAATTTCAAGAAAAATGTTTAAAATGCAATGTATGAGGGGTTAATCATGGAACAATGATACTGAGGAACATGTATGATGAAAATAATTGCCATGGGAAGAGAAGGATCACAGCAGCTGACCTAAACACTAAGTTAAACATGAAATTCCGAGCTAAACAGAAAACTAAACGCAACTAAAAATGTCAAGAAAAATGTTTAAAATGCAGGGTATGAGGGGTTAATCATGGAACAATGATACTGAGGAACATGTATGATGAATATAAGTGCCATGGGAAGAGAAGGAGCACAGCAGCTGACCTAAACATTTAGTTAAACATGAAATTCTGAGCTAAACAGAAAACTAAACGCAACTAAAAATGTCAAGAAAAATGTTTAAAATGCAGGGAATGAGGGGTTAAATCATGGTATAATGATAATAATCATCATATAGCAGCATTATAAAGGCCATGATATGGAAATAGGGTGAGTAAGTGACCTAAACAGAAGCTTTAACATTATTGGACACGTACGCTGACGCCGACGCTGACGCCGACGCCGACGCCGACGCCGACCGATCGAGCCATGCCATAAGCTCACACAACTGAAGTTGGTGAGCTAAAAACGAAAAAGAAAACCAAACGGAGAAGCGAGCAAGGGCGTCGCAAGGACCACCGATTGGGGAGTGTAACCTGATTTGTCTCGACAGTGACGGCTGAAGTCCCGACTGAAAAAAAATATCCCAGCTGCATCATTAAGACAGGCCTTCATCCAAGGCATGCATTGACGCTGTAGTTGGACTATCAGTCACTTGGGATTATAGTTTTAAAATTTATTAGTGAATAATAAAACAGTAATACATGTAGTTGTCGTGACGTAACGTCTTACCTATTAACATGCACCGCACCGGTAGGCTTGTCCCAAAGTGGTTATGCTGGGCCCTCAACAACCCAATCCGATTATTACAGACCTCCATTTGTTTGACAAACTGTGTGTGTGACACGGGTCCCAGTATCAAATCTAGTTGCTTGAGAAAGTACACGATTACTGGCAACAGGGGCTTGATATCGTATACTCCAATCCTGGCGAAATTGTATTGGCAGTTATTAGCGGGGACATGACAGGGAGGGGGACATCCAGACCCTCCTCACCGGCACCCCTGTAAGCCAGTCAACGCGTATGATTCCCACGGTCGTTAGAGTTGATATTGCGTAACTTCTTACACTTAACTGGTAGAGTGCTGATTTTTTATGGTCAGAATTTATTCACATGTTGACGCCTTGTCACAGTTTATGGGAGAGTGCCTCCGAGCACTCTCCCATAAATTTTAACAAGGCAAATCGCAGACAAAACAATTTAACTTAAAAGATGATCGGAAACACTTCCGCAGAGTACTAAGTCTTTACGTTGCCACACCTGCATTCCAAAATAAAGCCCAAATATCGGCTTCCAGCACTCTGCCGGTTAAGCGTGATGTTATTCGAAGCCCTAGCAATTGAACCAGTGACACGGTATCAAATTTTCATTTTAGCACTTGTTTCGGTAAAAAAAATAATTGAAATATTCAGTCGATTTTCAATTTGGTTTGTCGCTAGAAATAAACATGTTGGTTTTCGCAGATATCGAACTTGATGTTGTGCTACATGAAGATTATCACTAAAGAGAAGCTTTTGGTGTGGTTTGTCGCATCCAGTTGAAGACCTTCTACCCAGCAGTATCGCACTTTACTCTACTGATGGTCTTTTGATTACATACCTGCCCTCGGGTGACAGTTAAACAGTATGCCTACTGGGAGAAGTGAAAAGAGATTTTGGTCGAAAAGCGACAAACGTTTTTTTTAGTTGTTACTACTATGTGTTTTTTTTTTCTCCATATCTCGAATTGGTCAACACTATCTGCCTCATCTCAGTGTATCTGGCACAAATCTAATATCGGTTCGACAAAATTAAAAGAAAAATGAATTGATGCATTTGTACAACGATGAAGATGTAACGAACGCTTATGATGGACAGTTTGCGGATTTAGAGGGCAGACATATGGGGTTTAGGTGGCTATTTGTTGGTAGAAATGGGGGGGGGGGGGGGGGGGGGTTAGGTCACTACCGCAATGTATGTGATTAGTCACATAGTTAAATGTCATTATTCTAGGGTTGGGTTTAGAGTTGGGGAGGGGTGGGGTTAGGGTCAGTAAAGGGTAGGGTTAGGGTTTGCTACCACCCCAACAATTTTTCACTCAAAAAGTTGTTTTAATACAATGGACATGCATTTTAGTTAAAATAGACTAGGAATATATTGAATTTTCATTAGCCTAGGGTGGGGTTTAGAATTGGGGTGGGGGGGGTAGGGTTAGGGTCAGTAAATGGTAGGTTCCGGGTTTGCTACCACCCCAAAAATTTCCCCAAAATCACTTGTTTTAATATAATGGACATGCATTTGATTGTAGTCCTATAAAAATAGCCACATAACTTCCAATTGTTAGAACGTCCGCACATTTGATAGCGCGAGGGAGAAGAAGAGGCTATAAAGCGCAACCAGCTTTGTTTTCGATTTTCAGTATCACACTGCCTGCGTTTTAACAGCGGCTACAATATGACACTACGCCTGATATTACAGGAGAGATTTTAGTTCCAAAATCGTTCCAGTATCGATGATAGGTATATATATAGAAAATACTCATAGTCGCAAGGTGTGCCAAATGTTCACCACGAGTGGTGAAGTGATGTTAACCGCGAGCCTTCGGCGCGCGGTTAACACCACTTCACCACGGGTGGTTAACATTTGGTACACCAAGCTACTTTGGGTGTATTTTATTTATACCATGATCGTCAGATTATTAAGATTCGCTATTATTTTTTCTCGATTTTACTGAGCACCAGACGCACATTCGTGCGAATCTGTTTTTGTTTACAGGAGTATCGGTGGGCGGTACTTCCGCTGTCAATTTTATCGCCGAAACGAAATGAAAAAAGGAAACTGAGCCTTCGGCACGCGATTAACACTACTTCACCACGAGTGGTGAACATGTGGTACACCAAGCTACATTGTGTATATTTTATTTATCTGATAACCATAGAGTATAACAACCGTTGTATATACTTGAAGTATATACAACGGGTGTTGTATATAATTATAATTTATGCGAACGACCTCTGACCTCTTTCAATTCCATTTTCATTCATTCATTCATGAAACATCGTTGTATCACAGGGCAGGTTTTAATTGTACGCTTATTGCACTTTGTCAAAATCCTCTGATGGTGTCATTTCTTATTTATTTTGCTTCAATAAAGGCAACCTAAAATTTTGCTTCAAAACATTGTAGAAATTACTTGAATGTTAATAGTAATTAGTATGCGGCGACTGCGAACTATTTATAGTCACGGCCTCGATCAAAAGTACTCGCGGAACTGCGCTAATTAAAAGTTCGTCTGCTCTACCTGAAGAAAAAAACACTTCGTAAAAATTGTAAACAAACGCAAAATTATTTGTTATATTGGGACTACAGCATAAAACACGGAAGAAAACTGGAACTATGTCAAAAAAGAATAACTCTACTGAAACACCGTTTTGTTACTGTTAATAAAATAGTTGAAATTTATTTTGTTCCAGCGCAGTTACATGATGCAAGAAGTGCAATCGCACTTTACCATCGCCGTCATCGATTTTGTAATGTAAGGGACACAACTCTATGCGTCTTGTCCTATTTCTTTTGTCTCGTAGACTGGTTTTCTTTGGAGGCCCGTGGGAAGCATATATAAGTCGGGTAGACGCACGAGACGGGTGTCTGTTTGTTATCAGATAAAAACAATAAACATATAGTGTGTTTTTATATCTGTGTTATACAACTCGTTGAAATATGGTTTATTTTTTCTCGGCGAAGCCTCGAAAAAATAAACCATATTTCAACTCGTTGTATAACACAGATATAAAAACACACTATATGTTTATTGTCTATATTTATACCATGATCGTCAGTTTATTAAGAGTCACTATTATTTTTTCTCGATGTTACTGAGCACCAGAGGCACATACGTACGAATCTGTTTTTGTTTACACGAGCATCGGTGGGCGGTACTTCCGCTGTCAATTTTATCGCCGAAACGAAATGAAAAAAGGAAACTGAGCCTTTTTCGTTTTAATAACATAATAACATACCTTTTCGAGTTATGCATGCTTTATTAGCATGAGACAATGCATGTTTGTATATTTTGGCATCTTATGAGGTAAACCCATTTAAAAACGTTATAAATAATTGCCACTTCCATTTCACTTTTCGCGAGGCTACGTGCGATAAATTTAGACAAGTTTGTATTCAGGTCGACGTCACCAAAGGTCAACGTGGATGTAGTTCTACTGTAGGTGTAATTTTTTACTACTGAAACCCCATTGCTGGCGTGTCCGCCAAGGTTGGTGTGTAAAGCTAAAATTTATGTCATAGGCTTTTCATATACAATAGAATAGGTCATCATGGTATAAAATGAATTAAACGATAGCTGGAATTGTCTAGCAAATATTGTTCGACATATAATGTAACGATAGATGTATATGCAGGAATCCATGCGTCGTGGCGTTCTGTGTTTATTACACGTATCTATGACACATTAATTTAAAAAGTTTAAGAAATTATCTGCAATTATCTGAGAGATATTCGCTTCAAATTCAACACTTCAGTGTAAAAAAACATGCCTCGCTTATAGAATAGGTTTAATTTCGTTAATTGGGTAGATTTTAACAAAATCATTTTCCAATTGGCATTCCATTTATTGTTGTCGCCACAGCTTCCGACTTTATCTGCGATGTTTGGATTGACCTATTACAAAAATGGGCGGAGTTTAGTTCTTTGGATGGATCCCTGGCGTTAGGTGGAAAATAGTCCGTGAACAGAAATCCGTTTGGAAAAAGAATTCCGTACGGATTTGCAATTAAGGAATTGGGGGAAAAGTAGTTGGTGCGTAAAAAAGAAAAATGCTGGTACCTACTCAAAAACAGTTGTTATCTTTTCTATGAACTGCATTGCGACGCGTCGGAAGACAGAACATTCGTGATTGATTTATTTTGGGTGATTTAGCGACACCCTCATTTCGGACAGTTTTATGGGTGCAGGAAGCCGGAGTACCCGGAGACAATCACCGAAAAGCGGTGAGCAACTGCCGGACTCCGCCACGTACTAACTCCGCAACGTACTGACTCCGCACAACCATGGTTAGCATTGTTTGAAGACAAGTGCACTTTGCCGCGCAGTACGCATTACTGCGCAGCGCCACCGTACCCACACGTGGGCAATCGAGATTATGTGCCCTGCCGAGGAAAACAACGCAGGTACCGCTGCTTAGGATCGGACAATGGACCTCAAACCATTGAACTACCGCGTTTCCGGAAAATGATATATTGTTTTTTGTTGCGCATTGTCTGTTTTAGAAATACTCACCCCAAGATGATATGAAGGTGAAGTACTCTTTGAAGTGTAACCAGTGAACATGTGTATCGATTGGGAAGACCTTCTTATGATTGCTTTAAGTAACACGAAGAAACCCGAAGTCGAGTCCACTCGCCTGTGATGCCATTCAGTTGGTGACCTGGTACTGACAAACACAGTGGGAAGTTGAAAATTCGAGCCAACTTAACCAGGTTTTTGACTTAGGTTATTTCTCGCGATTTTCAAGCTAATTTTCTCGAGAAATCGGCTAAGTGCGATACGAGCCCACTTTAGACTTCTCACTAAGTGGGCTCTTAAACCACGAGACAAAACGCGACATTTTCGTGTCAGAAATCGGATGCGAAATCGAGAATTTACAAGGCGTCTATCCCGTCTTCTCGATCGACTCTCAGAGAGATTGGGCAATATCAAAATCTTAGAAAATTTTCGGGACCGTCCGGTTCGAGCCCAGTCGGAGAATTCATCGAATCTTTCCACGGGATGGTGGTGAAGATATGCGAAATCGTTCGAAGGCGAGACGAAAATCCTCAGTCAGTGACAGAATGTTTTACAAAACATCGTCGCACTCGTCAAGATGTGGAATGTATTTTTTGTCGGTTTTCTTAAGTGCATCGTCGACGGTTTTCGTCGATTCGGCAAGGATCTCTCGGAGGTGTAGAATTCCAAATCGTCAAAAACTGCAGAGGCATGTGTTTTTCGTCAATTTTGTGTAGTGACACTTCGACGGATGTGATCGATTCGACGCGGAACTCTCGGATGAGCGAGATTTCAACAGCGTGACATTTGTTTTTTTAATCAGTCTGTCTCTTTGAGACAGAGAAATATATATTATATGTTGTTTTGTTTTTCAAATAAAAATATATCTTATTAAAAAATAGAAAAAAATATAAACAAAAATAAAATTAAAAGGAGAAAAACACTTAAAATATCCAGCATGTCATTTTTATAGATCAAAGATCCCAAGTTGAGAGGCAGGACGGTTCGTCGATTTCTAGAATTGAAGAGGAATATTCAAGAGCAATTTAGTGAAACGAATGGGCGACATCGAGATGAAAAGAGAGATGACTAAGCTGTTCAAACCCGTGACAGAAACCCAGGAACAAATAAAAAAAGAGATCATCAGTTTATCTTTTATTGGTGTTTTTAAGGTCACATACTTATGCACAATGGCTAATCATGACCGTGATAGTTTTACGGGTGGGGGAAGCCGGAGTACCCGGAGAGAACCACCGAGCAACGACAATCAGCTGCCAGCTCCCCAACATCGTAACTCCGCACTGCAGCACAGGCAGGGTTAGATTGGTTGAAGACACGCGCACCATCGACGTGCAGTACGCCTTAGTACACGGCGTCATCGTGCCCTCATGTAGACAATCGGGGTTAAGTGCCTTGCCCAACGACTCAACGCGGGAGTCCGAATCGGAGATCGTCAAAGAATTAAAACCATTGAGAGAAAGTAGGCCTTCTAGTTACATACCTTCTGTTCCGACTTCTGCTTACGAATCTTATGATCCGACTTACAGTTACAGACCTTCTGCTCAGGCTTATAGTTACTCACGTTTCGTTCCAACTTCTGGTTACTTACCCCGTTCTCCTCCTCTTCAGTATCAACACTTTCTGCCGAGTCCTTCCGAGACAGACAGAATAGAGACTGATTCGGAGAGTGGATTCGGAGAGTGGAAAATCGATGGTTTCTACCACTACGATCAGCGACACGATTATGGATGCCGGAAATACGAAACCCAAAGCTTACGTAAATTTATATAAGACGAATCCGTCGAGCGCGGACTCTATCTTCGGTTTGCGTGAGGGAGCTGATGACAAACTCTTCATGGGTGACAAGTCAGTGGAAAAAACCGACGGCTACAATCTGATTGTTGAACATCGAAAATACAAAGCCACTAAGGGTCTGTGGGATCTGCTCGTGGTGGCTAAATCTGACGATTACAATGGAGAGGATTACAAAATTTACAGTGATCTCCTGGTTCGGATGAATGCCATGCGACAAAAAAAACAACAATTCCAGAAAGACGAGCCCGAAAGCGAGCAGAGGTTCGAAGTGGAAGGCGGTGGTGAAACCACATGTTATGCGAATAAAGCGTTTGTTAAATCAGGAACTCGATGGGGAATGACAAACACCGCGATCATTTCCTGGTTATCGCAACACGCTGCTGGAGAGATTAGACCTGTTGATGGCGCGTCGAGAAACCAGTAATACGAGAGTTTGAAACGAGTTGGGGAGCATATGCGACAAATTGTTGAGTTTGGGATAGGGATACGAATAAATCAACCATGGACGCGTTGAAAGAAGAAAACAATTAGTAGTAAATAAAATAGTGAATAAAAGAAAATAAATAAATAAATAAAATAATTATTATTAAAAAAACACAAGCAGAAAAAAAATAAGTTAGTGACAAAGAATGGAGGATTTACTAGATTTTATGTCTATGGCAGATCGAGCTTGCTAGATTCGATGATAGGAGTTCTATTGTGCGCCTTTACAGGTGATGTGGCGAAACAGATCACCTCGACCACCGTGAAGATTGGAAAGAAGGCAGCGATGGTCGTGGGTAAGAAAGCCGTGACGGAAGCGAGTATTACAATCGCTTCGGAAGCTTGCAAGAGGAGTGCGATTTAATTCAGATGTTGATAAGGCCACTGGCTAAACAACCGAAATTATCATCGAAATCGGAAGAGATTCTTTCGAATATGAAAGTTGGGAACGTCAATGGTTCTGGCATCGTGTCGATACAGGAACTCGCTAAGACGTTGAACAGCAGTGGAGCGGGATTGATAAAAATGGTTCAAAGAAGCATTTAATTTTTTCCTATTTTATATAAGAAATAGAAACAATAGTTCAGAAAAAATCCAAGTTAGAAAAATGAAAAAAAAAACAAACTTTAAAACAAAAACAACGAGATGGAAATCATAGATCTATCATGGAATGAAATGAAGACCAAGAGATTGAATCACGGACACTTCCCAGACGCAACAGTGTGAAAATCGAATTGTGGAAGACGAACCTGTTGATAAATCTGCTGTTGCAACCTGAGGGTTGGATTGCGATAGATTGTTCATGTTCAGCAAGAATCGCTTTCAACCTGAATACACATTATGGCGAAAAGCCCTGAGTGCAAACTTACTGAAGGACGTGATAATGAGGATCTTCGAACTATTTATATATCTATTTATTGGGTTTTAACGAAACTTTCGACAGCCAGGATCACCTCGTGTCGGACTGTTTCATGGGTGGACGAAGCCTGATTACCTGGAGAGAAACACCGAGCAATGGCGAGCAAATGTCAGACTCCCCAACATGCTAATTCCACACAAGCAGTGTTAGCATTGGTTTGAAGAAAAGTGTACCATCGACGTGCAGTACGCCTGAGTACACAACGCCACAGTGCCCCCGCGTGGACACTTCGAATGATGTATCTTTCCCAAGGACACAATGCAATTGCCACAGGTGGGATTTGAACCGAGGATCTCTCCGTGCATGTATTTGCGATAGAAAGTGTCGTTGTTTTCTCCATTTTAAGTGACAAAGTCGGTTATTTATTAAGAGCACTTATCCTACTTGTGGTTTAAATCTAATTACCGGCCCTAGTACCTAATCATTCTATATATTTCTCTTGACTGTCGACGTCTGTCCATCTAATGTTTTCTTCTTCTGGTCTATGGCAATCTATTTCGCAAAAGAAATGTATTTGTCTTCGATCTTCGCGATGCAGTTTATATTTCTCTCACTGACACTACCGAACAGATGACTGCCGTAACCTGACAGATTGTGAAATACCACGAGAAAGAACTTAGCATCTCGATACTTTAGATTGCAATTGCTGTGTGCGGCACCTCGATATTTACCCATGTAGTAATCGTGATCTCTCACGTTTCTGCATTCGAGTGCCGAATTTTTGGTGAACGGCCGTCTACAGATGTGATATTCGTTGGTTCTCTTATAGTCTTTTGCTTGCTCGTCTGTGATAATCATCTTCTCAGGAGTTTTGAATTGCTTGTATAATGTTTTGAGTCGAGATTCCAAATCTTCCGCGAATGTTTGAGCCATATCGCCATCGTTCGACTGTCTCATGAAGGTGTATTGACCAGAAGAATGGCGATCGTCGAAAGAATATTTTATGTAAATATGATATCCAGATGGTATGTGTTTCTGATGTTGTTCGGTTTAACTCTGATGATCGTCGGGCTGACACGAACTCATCGGCATACACCACTAAAGGAACTCAAGTTTCTGTTGTGATGTATGAAGTTGATGTGAGTGTTAGGTTTAGGCATATCGATTAAATTATTAAATTTGTTTTAATTATTAAAATTGTTTCAAATGTTAAAATATTTTTTTTTATATCCAAAATAAAAATGTGAGAAAAAATCTACTTCCTTTAAGTTGGGTTTTTTAACTTAAAATAAATAAAATAGAATTTAATAACGCTTTAAAAAAATCATATATATATAATAGGAAATAAAAAAAATAAAATTAAAATAAATTTAATAACATTTTAAAAAATTAATCAACGAGGAGGAAATAGCAACGGTACGAAAAATCGAATTATTTTTTTAAATTTTTTTATTGGTGTTTAAGGTCACATACTTATGCTCAATGGCTAATCGTGACCGTGACAGTTTTACGGGTGGAGGAAGCCGGAGTACCCGGAGAGAACCACCGAGCAACGACGAGCAGCTGTCAGCTCTCCAACATCATAACTCTGAACTCTGCACCGCAGCACAGGCAGGGTTAGATTGGTTGAAGACATGCGCACCATCGACGTGCAGTACGCATCAGTACACAGCGTCATCGTGCCCCCATGTAGGCAATCGGGGTGAAGTGTCTTGCCCAAGGACACAACGCGGTTGCCGCAGGTGGGATTCGAACCGAGGACCTCTCGGCTTGCAGCCTGCACCTCTACCAACTGAGCCACCGCGCCCCCGAAAAATCGAATTAAAAAGAATCATTCCATACAAGAAATATGAAAGTAATTTTTTTTATTTGAAACAAAAAATTGAATGACGTCAAAGGGGTAAAGTTTGAATATAAATACGAAAATGATAACATGGGATTAGTTTTGAATGAAGATCAAGTTTTTTAGATTTAGAAAACTCGTGTCTGTAAATCCTGAAGGACGAAGAGGAGGATTTCGAGAACTCCATTCTAATCTACGACAAAGACAAGATATATTCGTTAATCGATAAAGATGTCATAGATCGACTCGGAAAAAAAGCCCCCAAAAGTGTGAAAAACTAACGAAAATAGGCATGGTCATCGAACTGTTACATACATACGAAGAGGGGATATTGACAGCTTGCATGCTAATAAAAATTCCCCTTTGTTAAAAAAAGTAAATTGTTAATTTTTTTTTATTTTAATTCGTAAATAAATGTTTATAATATAGATTTTAAAAAAAAAAATTCAATTTTTTTTATAGTTTTTTTCTCTTCTCACAAATTGGAAATTTAAAAAAAAAAATGTTTTCCTTCTTTAATGTCATCATTATATATTTTTGCCTTCAAAAGATATGAGTGGTATATTCTCCATTCAGTATTAATGCAAAATACTTCCTTGATTATAGTGCGTGAGATTTTCCGAAATTTCTCAACTTCGAACTACAAATGCCTCGGTTGTCCCCGACACTCGATCATTTTCTTCCACCAATCTATCAGCTCCTCCTCATTGATCTTTTTTAACACCGACGTAAAACACAGGCCTATGGCGTCTTGTTGTAACAGGAGAGCGTTTCGATCAATCCCCCGACATGCAATCTGGATGTCTTTCGCTAGTCGCTCTAGGAATATTTAAATCTCCAAGATGGGTACACGCCCAATAGAAGATATCTCTGCGAAACTCGGCTTGCTCATTGGGATCATCGATCTTTAAAAATGACATGCACGATATTTTAAGGTTTTTTTTCTCCTTTTAATTTTTTTTTTCTATTTTTAATAATATATATTTCTATTTGAAAAAAAACAAACATATAATATATATTCCTCTTTCAAAGACAGACTGACTGATTAAAAAAAAAAAATGTCACGTGGTTGAAATGTCACATCTGAGAGTTCTCCGTCGAATTGATCACAGCCGTCAAAGAGACAATACAATTCATCTTGACGAGCATGACGTTACCGTCACCAACCTTAGATTTCTCGCCAAAGTGGGACTAACAGCCACGCCCAAAAGTCGATTTTTTGTAAAACATCGCTCATCGACTTAGGATTTTCATCTCGGCTTTTGAAGCTTTTGCGTGTCTCCACCACCGTCCCGTGGAAAAATTCGATGAATTCCCCGACTGGGCTCGAACCGGACGACCCCGAAAAGTTTCTAACATTTCCTTAGATTTTTATAATGCCCCATCTCCGAGATTGGATAGAGAAGACGGAACAGTCCCCTCGTAATCTCTCTCTCGGCGATTTGTTTTCCCATTCGATTTCTGACTCGAAAAGTCGCGTGCCGTCTCGTGGTATACGAGCCCACTAAGTGTGATGTCTAAAGTGGGCTCGTATCCTTCTTAGTCGATCTCTCGAGAAAAGAAGCCTGAAAGTCAAAAACTTGGGTTGAGTGGGCACGAATTGTCAATTTCCCACAACTGACAAATATTAGTAGCACTGAAGGTCGTAACACCTGAACAGTTGCTTCTGGTCAATACTCGCTATGCTTTCCACGGTTATTTACTGCAGAACTCCGGTTAGAATGGTTAGAACTATGGATTTTAAACCGAAAGGTCGATGGTTCTATCCCGACAAGCGGTAGCTGCGCTGTGTCCTTCGGCAAGACACTAAATCCCCTTTGTCATGTGGTAGCACGGCGGTGCTGTGTACTAATGCGCACTGCACGTACATGGTGTGCTTGCCTTCAACCGCTGCTTGTGCAGAGTTAGTAAGGTGGAGGTTCTGACAGTTGCTCGCTGCTGATGAGTGGTTCTCACCAGGTACTCCGGCTTCCCCAGCCCGTTAAACTCTCCGACATAATGTGGATCTGGCTGTCAAATTTTAAAGGTCGCAAAACGCCAATAGACAATAAACAAACAATAAACAATGCAGACTCCCTGTGAATATGTTTTTCGTCACGATACATCACACGGCTTAGTTGAGTTTACTTCATTTTCTCTCGGAGGTTGGCAAGAATACAGCCAATGGCTCTGCCATAGCCAATCAATGCGCTGGTTGTCATTTTGTATCGAGCTATCGATCAGCATCAGAAGGAAGACGATACATTTTTCTTTAGTGTGTTTGATGTTCAAAATAAATTCGCCTTTATCTCTCAGGCTTGTTCAAGTTAAAATTCATCTAACTAGTATGAGAAAATTCTTGTTGACGGGGGTGGGGGATTATGGGGAAACTTTTGCAATACTGAGTGTTAAAAAGGCCCTTTCCTGGCTAGTTTTGTTATGCTGCTATAAGTTTTCCATTGGTCAGAATGGCAAACTTCAAAACTCAACAAACACATTCGCGGCTATTCGTGAACTGTCGCTCCCTTGAAAACACATCCTCCCATTATATTGGGTGTTTCTCAAGTACGCGGCAGCACATGAACAGCTGCGAATAGTAGAATAGCCATTGTCTCTTAAATCACAGGAGTCTATCAAGTACAATGCACTTCTACGAAGTTTACGGAACTATGCAAATCAGCATTGTACCGCAAGAGATATGACTGGCTTCTCGCACTTCCTGTAGTGAACTTTATCCACCATCTGTATCCACCAATGCAAGTGCGCTTAATATTTGAGACTACAGTATCGGCTATAACTATTAAATTAACAAAGTGACAAATAGTGTTTGTTTCGTGGTGGCGTACCGCAAAACCGTTGATCTGCCATGTCATTTAGTTTAGTTTAAACAATATTTATTCATGAGAAAATATTATGCATACATATAATAAACCACAAGATGATTGTCATACAGACTGCACAATACAATGGTATGCATTAAAGTAATGAGTCATGGGCGAAATTTGTTGAAAGGATTCAGCAGTTAGCTTTTAGCTTGTATAAGCCGTCTCCTTTGGATTACTGACGAAATTTATTAGTAGCAGCAGGCACTAAGTGAAATATTGTTTAAACATGAGAACCAGAGAGATTAAGGAGAGCAATAGAGGGAACAGGAGAATGAGATGGGAAAAGGAACATAACCCCTTACCCAACACGTGTAGCAGACGACATTTGAAGAATAAATTTTTGAATAACTGGAAATTTTCAATGTCCATCCCAGAATCACAGCTCATGATACCCCACCGGAACGAGCTTATCGAACTCGTCCCAATGAGGGAGTCATAAGCCATGTTCCCGAGACAAAAATTGAAAATATAAAAGGATTTAAATAGCGATTTTCATGGATTACACTGACCGTTACATTGGGCAAAGGGTTAACTAGGAAACATGGGAACAACCTGAATTCAGTGTTCGCTGCCAAAGGATATTCATTAGGGCAGCCTCAACGAATATATCGGTAATGGTGTGACAAGCAACACCAGAAAAGTCTATGAGTGCACTGTTACTTATTAAAGCGTCCACTCAGCATGATAAAGTCCCGCACGGCTCCAAAGACAAAAAGGTTATCATTATTATTCAATCGTTCGGATCCAAATAGTAGTGTGTAGGGCTCAAGAGTAAATGGCAACGCATTGATCGTGGAATAACGAGCATCGTCATAATGTGGACAGTGCATGAGAAAGTGCTCAGTATTTTCGAGATCCCCACACTGGCAGCGTGGAGATAGTGCGAGATGGTTATCGTATAAGTGGGCGTTGATATTACTGCAATGCAGGCGTAACCTGCAATGGTAAATTTGTACAGCACGAGATTTGGCTCCATAGTAAAAAAATTATAAACGTTTTGAAGTTTATGAGTGAAGAATTTTCTCTTACTGAGGGGGGTAATCATTTCCACTGATCGGTAACCTCCGGGATAAACGAGGACTTATATAAATTGGTGTGACAAAAGGGAACACGGTGGTTGTTTTCCGATCGGAGATTGTGGCTTTGGGTAATAGATGAAATAATTGGTGGCACCTAATTTGAGATATAAGGAGGTGTTAATTTGTGATACATCTTAAGAAATTGGATAAGCTTGTGCTTTCGGCGTCTTTCTTCCAGTAAATCCCAATTGAGTTTCTGTGTAGAGAAGGTCTTTACTGCAGCTCACAGTGGCGCCAGTAACTATTCTTGCTGCAGCAACTTGTATTGTCTCTAGGTCAGCAGCTTGAGTTGCTCAGCAGTTGTCCCAGACAGAGTCAGCGTATTCCAAAAGAGGTCGGACAAATGTGAAGTATATCTTTTCAAGGACTTTCCGGTCAAGTGTAAACTTATGGGCCCTGAGTATGTCAATTGCCGGGGGCGTTGTCGATTGTAGTGGCCCATTCCGGGATATATAATCGTAATTATAAGATTGGTTCTTCTGACCAGTTACATGAAATGAGACACATGAGATGTATGCCCGCGACAGGTTGCATTCGATCCGGATACGTCCAGTCCTCGATGACAAACACAAATCAATTAATTTTCAGTAATAAGTAGTGTAGGCCAACGCATGCTATAACACGGCCGTACCAACGTTGCTACGGGTGAGTTGTCGCGTCTTATGTCGCTCCACCTCGTAGACAGCGAGGATTGGATAACTGATCTTCCTGGCTTCCCGGATAAAATTGAATGACTCTGTGCTGAAAACAACATGATATATGTACCACCTAGCAAAATCGCTAGATTCATAGGGAGTTGAATAGATCACACACGTATATAAACATTTACGAAATGTACATTTCAAAGCAAAACAGATACGTTTAAAAAACTGAGATTGAAATAGATACTACAGCTGGCGATTAAGCATCCTGGAAAACACATTAAAGGGTTGGATTCTTTGAGCTTAAATGTGCTTACTGAACTTAAATGATTCATGTTGGCTTTGTTGAGTTTTCTCTCCTTACAGCAGGTGGCAGTACATACTTGCTGTAACAAGACAACCCTTGCAGTCCGATAACATAGATACAACAGCTCCAAGTGAGCAGTACGAGGGAAGTATTATTTCTCCACGTTTCGTAGGATAGTAGAAACTATTCTTCTTCACGTTGTGTTAAACTTTCGTTCATTTGGGATGGTCCATTTCTACGAATGACAACAATCGACGGTCGTTAGCCAATAAGGAAATTAGGAAGCAGTGGCGTTTAATATGGGTTATTGGAAGATGCAAGGTTCTGCAGATTTAGACTACAGGGGTGTTATTTTTAAGTTTTTTTTTTATCTGATTTCAGTTTTTTTTTCTTACAAACTTACATATTTTTATTTCATTAAATTTACATGAAAATGGTCCTTCAGACCATTTTCATGTAAATTCTAAGATATAGAATGCACCCAAAAGCATTATTTCTGATGGACTTCTGTTGAATGGGGATATAAAGCTTGATTTCGAAGCCTTTCCACCATGCAAACATGATGTCAGTTTTTTTTCATCTGGTCCCAATCTCACCGCTGAATTTAGTACACGAAATATATTTGAAGAAGGCGGGAAAATTAGTATTGTCAGTTTTCAGTTTCTCGGATTTGTTCAAAGTTCTAAGTTTACAGGAACTTCCACCGTTCCCCTTTCAAAGTTACAAGCCCAATAACTTCCCTGAGACGTACTTCCTATGCAGTATGGGTAATCCACAATTCAGGCACTTTATATAGTCCGGACATAGTTGGAAAATAATACAGAGCCATAAGGCAGGTTTGCTAATTCATCTTTTCAGTAATAAGTTCGGGAATGGTTTTGCATCTCATACAATATTTTGTATTTCTTGGGAGGAGTTCCAGCAAAAATTTTACTCTTATCCTGTTCAGTATATTCTTGAATTTCTCATAAATCAAGTTCAATAGTGTCTTTTATCTAACAATCATATAGATTTTGGCCTGAAAACCACGAGAAACGGTACGTATCACATAATGTGTTCCGATTCCGTATCATATAGACGACTCATTCTGATTCCGTATCATATAGATTCAACTTCCGGTAAACACCGCGCTATGACATATATCATTATATGGATTGTTATTACGCATTAAAATACGAAATTCAAAATTTTGACCGATTCCAACCCAATTTAAACTGAAAAACGGGGAAAACAGGCTTTATGTAACGGGATTGTTAGATAAATGTATTATCATGACCAAATGCATGTACTGTAATGTGTATCGGATTCTCGGTCGTGTTTACAATTGGATCACAACTCGCGGCGGGCTCGTTGCGATCTGATTCTAAACACGACCTCGAATCTGATACAAATTACAGGACATGCACATCGTCATGATAATGTATATGTATCAAGAAATATCTTTGATAAGAGTCGTGTCCATTTTGTGCTAACATGAACCATGAGCACACCTAGACTTGGTAACAGAGCATTGTGTTCTTGAAATCCGCCTGCAGTAAGAAAGAAGTTAACCCTGTAGTCCTACCGGAGTGTAGAGATGTGCGGTATACCGTAAATACCGTTCGCTATCCGTATTGAGTCAATACCGATCTACCGAAACTGGGGAATCTGACAAAAACTGGAATCTCGTTTTTGAAAAATATTCCCGACATTAGACAAAAAAACGACAAACAACAGAACACGACGCAAAATTCATAACAAGAAGATCGCATGGGCAATGTTTTTCTAAAGGCTGTCCCCACCGGTCACTTAACCCGCAGGGTATTTTCGGCCGGTCACCACCGGTCATTTGATGCAACACAAAACTGAGACAAAATACCTGCTACATCAAATAACCGATGGCGAGTGCACCTTCAAACATTTTGACACTTCGGCGGCTATGTCTTCAAATTTCAATATCGCCCAACTCTACAGGAGTGCACAACGAAATTATTAATGATCACACCACCCTTATCTGGGTTATTCTGTTTTATACCATGATTACCTATTCTACTATATATGAAAAGCCTATGACATAAATTTTTGCTTTACACACCCACCAACCGTGGTGAACACGCCAGCAATGGGATTTCACAAGTTAAAATTTACACCAACAGTGGAACTACATCCAAGTTGGTGACGTCTACCTGAATGCGAACTTGTCTAAATTTATCGCACATCGCCTCGCGAAGAGTGAAGCGAGAGTGGCAATTATTTATTACGTCTTTGAATGTGTTTACCCCATAAAACGCCAAAAAATAACAAACATGCATAGTATCGTGTTAATAAAGCATCCATAACTCGAAACAGTATGTTATTATGTTATTAAAATGAAAAAGGCCCTGTTTCATTTTCTATCTCGTTTTGGTGATAAAATTGACAGCGGAAGTACCGCTCACCGATCCTCATGTAAACAAAAGCAAATTCGCACGTACATGTACGGCTCCTGCTCAGTAAAATCGAGAAAAAATAATAGCAACTCTTAATAATCTGACGATCATGGTATAAATAAAATATACCCAAAGTAGTTTGGTGTACCAAATGTTCACCACTCGTGGTGAACATTTGGTACACCGAGCTACTTTGGGTGTATTGCATATTTATCTTACAACAAGAACGTATTTCCCTAATACAAGTGAAAACAACTAGATAAGATACAAATCCAGAAAGGTGGCGTTTTTTACCTGCACTCAATTGGGTTTGAGTTATCACACATGTTGAGGCCAACGCTTTTGATAACAGAAAAAATTAAGTGATAAATAAATCACCAATTGAACGAATAAAATTAGACTAGATCATATCTTGCATGATATTTTTATAGAGCCCTACCATGAGTTGAACATGAACATAAAATAAAGAAACACTGCTGAAACGCATGCGTAAACTTCAGTGGTTATAGTACAAGTAGAACGTTGAATGAGGATACGTCAAACACAGAACAAGAACGCAATATCATGACGCCATGATCACCATTCATAAAAAATAATATTTCATAGACGCTGAACGATTGTCAAAACAGACGTTGTTTAAAACCTCGGTACGCGTAAAGTCAAGAAAGAGAGAAATGTTATAAGATAAATTGGTTATAACTACAATGTATGTTTCCGAGATGAATTGGAGTCTCGGCCTCCCCGTGGGTCATACAGTACGTGGAGAGTGTATTATCATTAAATCACCCGCAGAGTGGAAATTCCACCCGAGCAATAATTGCAAATTTATTGCAAAGCATAACCATCACAAGCAAAGTTTCAGCCAATGGACCTCCGGGTTAAACCCGGAGGTCCATTGGCTGAAACATTGCTTGTGTTTTATGTCCATATGTACAGAATTTGAAAGTGATTTTTGGGGTGATAACTCCACTCTACGGCTGATTGAGTTACAATCCACTCTCCACGTACTGTACGTCGACTTGTTCTAATAGACTTGTCGATATATGCCCAGAAATGAGGTCTCGACATCAATACACCATCTCGGAACCAAAGTGGTTTCAATTATCTATATGTGTTATCCCTCACGCAAAACGTTTGCATCGCGAGGTGGAAGGGTTTAAAATAGCGAAGAAGTTCATGTTTTGTTGTGTTAGACCGAATCTTCAGAAAACATGCACAACAATAATTCCGTACGATTATAGCCTGACAATCACAATCATGGGAAACAGTGAAATAAAACAGCTATACCATTCCGACAGAGGCGGCGGAGGCAGGGGGCACGTGCCCCTCCACTGTTTTCCACAGATATTTTTCGCAGTTACACAATGAGTTAAAATGGGCGCATGCAAAAGTGTCAATATACAGGCATTCCTATAACATTATTTGCAAATCCAAACAATATTTAGGAAAATAATACCACTTTCGGTCGCTTTGGTCCACTTCTTATACTTCATTTATCTTCCAAGCCGAAGGCTGGCCTTCGGGTTGGAAGATATTTGGAAGTAGACGAAACGGATAGGACGTTGGCCACACAGCGGCATATTCATTTAGATATAGAGAGTCGATAGACGATAGAGAGTCATGGTACATTTACCAATATACGATTTTAACCTTTCTCACACTGGGTCGAACCATGGTTGCATTGCAAATTTGTGCCCCTCCAATTGTATCGAGCTTTCGCAGCCCCTGACATCGACATCGAATCAGACATCGAATATCCTTTGTTAAATGTCTTCAGATGTATATATTAGATCCACCGTTTTGTTTTACTGGCTTGATAAATCAGAAAGTCTTCGCGACCTATTGTCATAACTTTTTGATGGTCGTCCCCTCCTGAAAGTAGTGTTTGGGTCTTCTCCAAAAACCGCTCTCCATCATGCAGGCCATAAAATTTTAGAAGAACAATTTTGTCCTTCCTCTGGTGGTTATCTAAATGAAAAAAAGAACAGATAACCGATAAGTTGTTTGTCTGGAACTGCAAACAGTTCGTCAGAAAGTTGTTTCTTATCACCTTATTTGATAGCACTGTCATAAAATGTTCCTGTGAAAGATCCATCTCTTCAGTGCTCAAACTCCCAGAGACAGCTGACGCCCCCTGTGCTTGCCGCACGTGCTTTCGAAATCTGTGAAGTGTCATACAATAGGGCCATCGTGGACGAGTCAAAATCCACGGTTTGTCATTTTTTCCACGCATATACTTCAGAGATGATCCGCTATGACACCTAGCAAAGTTCCAACAATGAAGCACCCACGGATTTTGACCCGTCCGCGATAGCCGTACCGTGATCGGTCCTCCTTATTACAGTACGTGGAGAGTGCATTATCACTAACTCACCATCAGAATGGATATTCCACGCAAGCAATAATTGCAAATTTGTTGCAAAGCATAACAAGCACAAGCAAAGTTTGAGCCAATGGACCTCCGGGTTAAACCCGGAGGTCCATCGGCTGAAACATTGCTTGTGTTTTTGGTCGATATATACACAATTTGAAAGTTATAGTTTGGGTGATAACTCCACTCCGCGGGTGATTTAGTTACAATACATTCTCCACGTACTGTTTATCCAGATTAACGGTAAATAGCTTATCTCAACATTCGAGAGATTTTATTCTCTCCTCTGATTTTAAAGAAAGTTTAATTTACTAATGATCGGGTCGGTCATTTCAATTTCCTTCAGATTGTGTTGTTTTCCTTTGTTGTCCACTGATGTATGGTAGCTTAACATTCTATGGAATTAAATATATATATATATATATATATATATATATATATATATATATATATATATATATATATATATATATATATATATAATCTCATGAACTGATGAATGCAATGAATTGATAAAGAATAATCAACTTCCTTCAGAGGTGAGGAATCAAGTTTGATGAAAGGAAGTTCGAGGGGAAATGAAGGAGATTTGAACGCACTTTTAGCATAATGTAGGTAGATAATCTGTTCTTTATTTAGGTAAGGAATACACATTATTCCAGTTAAGTACGCGCGTGGGCTAACAAAGTAAAAATAAAAATATTGTTCTTTTTTTTTTAAACTGCAGAGCACAAGTAATCGGCATTGCATGCAAAGAATATGGGAGTAATATCTTCACATTGCAGAAAAAAATTCTGATCCGTCGTTTTATGGGGCATCGTATTGGGGTGGGTCACATTCTAACATTGCCAATTTAACAGGCCAATTTAAACATCTTGCTGCTCCGGCAACAGCAGCCACACCCGATGAAAAGCGGCTGCCAATTTCTGCCGATTCTGTAAAAGATCATCAATTGTCTGTATATGGCATCTTATGATGCCCCAAGTCTGATCCAGTGGACCATGTACCGTTCGAAAGCGAGCATGGCTACCCAATCAACCACTTTTGCTCCACAACTATCCGTGAATGGAGGGTTACTCGATTCTTTATCTGTCAAATAAGGGTGACATTTAGGGACTGAAATAACACTTTTACATTGAAATCTTCACATATTCTGTCGCTTTATTTCCTTAGCTGTTCCAAACATAAAAGGGGTATTATTCCGGAATGAAAACAACAACTGTGAGTGTGCAGACAAATCGGATCTAAATTCTAAACTCAGCTGACAACTCTTCTGTCGTATTGCCACACAAGGGCGGCGGAACTTCGATGAAAGTTTACAAATTTACAATGCTACCATGGTTCGACCCAGTGAGAGAGAGGCTACAATCGTGTATCGGTAAAAATACCATGACTCACTATAATCTCTCGTTTAGATGAATATGCCGCCGTGTGGTCACTGTCTTGTCCGTTTCTTCTACTTCCACTATCGTCCAACACGAATGCCAGCCTTGGAAGATAGCTGACGTATAGAAGAACGGATAGAAACAACCGAAGGTGGGATTATTTGGCTAAATATTGTTTGGATTTACAAATAATGTTACAGGAATGCCTGTATATTGACACGTTTGCATGCGCCCATTTTAACTCATTGCGTGACTGCGACACATATCTGTGGAAAAAAGTGGATGGGCATGTGCCCCCTGTCTCCCCCGCCTCTGTTGTCACAGGGTTTTTTTTAGCTCCGATTTTCATTTTTCCGAGTACATTTATTCGGTTCTATCGTGACAGTACATGTTTCCTTAATCGTTTTAACCCTTTACCAACGCAGAGGATTTCAAAATTTATTATTTTAAATATAATTTTTTAATTTTTTTCGACAAGCTCGTTCAAAAGAGGGGTCACATGATATGGTTTTGTTGAAATTTTTCAAAAAATAATATTTTTTCAGCTGCTGAACTTGCAAATTACGCGGGCGGATGCGGGCGATTCGTTGGGTAGAGGGTTAAATCATAGTGGGTGTATAACTTTCCAGGCGAATATTTGTGAAGGTAATTTACAAGATTGTTGAAATCAAGTGTTATTGGGTTTAAAAATGTTCACACTCTCGATAAAAGTGATACAACTTTTAGATACTCCACTCCCAAACCACTACGTCAAATGTTTCCATGTTTCAGATATAACACCTATGTTTTGATGATTTACAAGTTTGTTCAAACCATGCCTCTTGGTCGATTTGATGGCCTCGGTATTTAACACTATGTGCGATGGGGGAACACATATAACAAAACGTTCTGCAATGAAATTCGGCGTCGATTGCTCCATGTAACATTTTGGAAAGGTGAATTACAAGTCGTCTGTGGTCATATTTACGAAAGGCGTGGGAAACCCAGATTTTATCACTTTGAGAGATGGAGAAAGACTTTGAAAATGTTGCCTCAAATGTTGGGGGAACTTTATTGGCAATATATAAAGGCGACATGCGGTGATACATTTTGAAATACTGCAACAGCTTATGTTTGCGACGTCTGTCTTGTAAAGAGTCCCAGCGTGTTTCGGAATAAAGCAGAGACTTGCTACAACTGACAGTTGCCCCGGTGACGATCCCAGCGGCTGCGATCTGTATTTTCTCCAGCTCGGCGATTTCAGCTGCTGAACAGTAATCTCAGACAGCAGCAGCGTATTTTAGTAGAGCCCTAATGAAGGCAAAGTATATTTCTGCAAAGACGCTGCGATCGAGATTGAATTTCTGCTTCCTCAGTTGGTCTTAGCGGGACCAGGCTTTAGAGCAGATATGATCAATGTGATCGTTCCATGACCATATGCTATTTAATATTACTCCTAAATGTTTATGATTATTGACTTCGGATATCCGCGAATCACCTAGGAAAAGAGGTGGGTGGGCAGTAGGGTTGCATTTACGTGATAAGAGCATACTCTCAGTTTTACTGGGATTAAACTCAACCAACCAGGTCTTAGCCCAAAATTATATTGCGGCAAGGTCATGGTTGATTAATCTCGAGGCTTGCTCTGGATTCCCTACTATTAGATACAGGGAAGTATCATCTGCAAATAGACGTATGCTACTGAGTAAGTTTTCGGTTATATCATTAATATATATATAAGGAACAATAAAGGAACAATAAAGGAACAATAAAGGTCCAAGTATCGAACCTCGTGGTACACCAGCATTAATGGTTCTCCAAGTAGATGCATCCGACCTTAGCACAACTCGTTGCGACCTATCCGATAGGTACGATTTTAAAACAACAGAAGTTCATCCGAGACACCAATTTTCATCAGCTTATGGATAAGACCAACATTCCAAACCTTGTCGAAAGCCTTACTGACATCAGAGAAGACCACCCCAACTTCTTTGCCTTCATCAAGAGCTCGACAGAATTCATCGTATATGTCAGTCAGCTGGAGGACAGTTGAATCACCAGGTGTAAAACGGGATTGGAACTGAGTAAGGACATTGTTGTCAATCAGAACAAGCGTTTGAAAACACATTTTCAAGTAGTTTACGTACACAACTAATCAATGATATCGGGCGATAATTAGTAACTGAATTTGAGGGCTGTTTTTTTTCAAAATTGGGGAGACATTTTCTTGCTTCCAGAGTGAGGGAAAGTAAGAGTTGTTTCAAGAGCACATTAAATTATATTAGAAGAGGCTCACACAGGGAGGATTTACATTCCTTGAGAAGGCGTGGACTTACAAGGTCGGGACCAGACGCTTTTAAATATATTAAATATTTAGTTTACAAAAACCCTGAATAACTGAATAAATAAACAAAGTAAAAGGATATTATATGTGTAATTTGGGTGTGGTGGAGACCCCGGAACACGTCCTTTTAGAATGCCCAAAATACCAGTCTAACAGAATGAGATTCACTGGGAGAATAATGGGGAAGTGGGATGGGAGAATGAAGGACATGTGGTTCGTGGGAGACTCAAAAGAGAGGGTTAATATGCAAATCGGAGGGATTGGGAAGAATGGGGCATGGGATGTCATCAAGCAGTTCGTCTCCGAGTGTTGGGAGGAGAGAAGAAGCGTGGGAATAGGGAGGCAGTTGGGAGTACAGGGGTAACCAAGGCCTTCTCATCCGAGGACCGCGACAAATCAGGGGCCGGCCAAAGTATTATTATTATTATTATTATTATTATTATTATTATTATTATTATTATTATTATATTTACTTATTGGTTATTCACTTCAAATAAACTAGCAGTAAATGATTTATAAAAGGATTACAAACAGTATATATAGAGAATACAAGTTTTCTTGTGAATACCGGGATTTATCTCATGAGTGAGTGAGAGAATTCGTATTTTCGCGAGCAGTTCTCTCACTCACGAATGAGATTAATCCCGGTATTCACAAGAAAACATTAGATTTTCTTTTTATTTTACCCCTTTCATTTGAAGCTTCAACTGAAACGATCCAAACCGACGCACATACCACGCAAGAAATCTGTTTACACAATCAGCTGATCGCTGTTTCCGCTGACACAGATCACATTGGATGTTGTGTACATCCACACAAAATAGTTTTTGGGATTGTTGGCGAAATGACGTAATTATGACGTCTTGTTATACTCACTAGTGGAGCGAGAACAACTGTTTTGTTATACTCACTAGTGGAGCGAGAACAACTCTTGTTTTGCGCTTGTGAAAATTCATTTGTAAATTTCATGTTCACACGAAATGTTAAGCACCGAGGTGTTTGATCTCACTAGTGAGGGGTGAACGCAATTATTTTTTACCGATTCCTATTATAATTAGACGTTAGGGATGTAATAAATATATATATCTTAGATTAGAAAAAATAAAGAAATGTTTTGATAAGAATTAGATTAAATGGGTAAACTGTTCTTTCACCTGACAAATAACAAAGAACGATGATAATACCTGCTACCTGTTGATTACTTCACATGAGAGAATTGTGTCTCTCCCGAGTCGTCGTCAGACAGCGATTTTATCGAAAACGACGCCCTGGAAGAATAAACCACAAAGCCTTTCAGACCTAATAAAAGAATATTTCTGGTGCCACGGTTTGGTTCCTAGTGCTGCATTTGTGATGTCAAACGAATGTTTTGTGCAATTGCCACCAGGGGCACCCGACAGCGTAAAAAGTGGTCAGAGAATGTCGACAGTCGCGATCAGGTCGAAAGGCTGCAACAGTAGTATCTGTCATGCGCAGGGACGTAGTTAAAACCCCTGGGATGGATTCTGGGGTTCCCTCTGGCTACATCTAGTAATTTTATCCACAAGGAAAATGCATTTCCGCAGATAGGTCCATGAGGCTTCCCTTAGACTGACCAGGCTACACAAGGGCAAAAGACTGCCAGCTATTCAGCCAATACCTTCTCATTCCAACTGACTGTTAGTCAGTTGGAATGAGTAGGTATTGGCTGAATAGCTGTCAGTCTAAAGTCCTTGCGTAGCCGGGACATTGCAACAGAAACGAAACGATGAGTTCGAAAAAACGGACCGGTCACAGATTCGAGGCGAAATTTCACAAAATTTTGTCAGCTGATTGGAAAAATCGGAAAATTTGATCGAAAATTGGAAAACCACTTTGGATCTGCCCGAAGATTTGACAAGAGCAAATTGAATTGATATTACTGAATTTCAAACTTTTGGAATCAACACCACCGGATTTCCAATGTTTGAAATTTTAGGCGATAATTGGTGGTGGGGTGGGGGGGGGGACACCCCTCAACCCCCTACTAGTTATGTGCCTGGTCATGTGCCATTCATAAAAATCACATTCACGTTTCATTTTCTTGAATTTTTGCCTCCACGGCTTATATAAACCCTCATTCGAAACTGGCGTGCCGAGCTCGTTCCAGTAAGTGGTGTACATTGGGACGTTGGGGCAAACCAGGGTAAAAACATCGTCAGAGAAAGGGACATGGATGATTGTAACCGTAATTGGCGAGAGGGGGTCAAATCAAAGAGGTCTTTGGGTTGCCTGCGTGATAAAGAGAAGCCAGATTTTGAAGAGTACCTTCATGGCACCTTTGGGGGTCACTGTTGTTCAAGCTGAGGTCGCGATCCCTGGAGCTGAGGGGGAAAATTGGGAAAGACGGTGAAAGGGAATGCCAGATGTGTAACTTGGGCATGGTGGAGACCCTGGAACACTTTCTTCTAGAATGCCCAAAGTATCAGTCTAAAAGAATGAGAGTCACTGGGAGTATAATGGGGAAGTGGGATGGGAGAATGAAGGACATGTGGTTAGGGGGAGACTCACAGGAGAGGGTTAATATGCTAATCGGAGAGATTGGGAAGAATGGGGCAAGGGATGTCATCAAGCAGTTCGTCTCCGAGTGTTGGGAGGAGAGGAGAAGCGTGGGAATAGGGAGGCAGTTGGGAGTACAGGGGTAACCAAGGCCTTCTCGTCCGAGAACCGCGACAAGTCAGCGGCTGGCCAAAGTGTTATTATTATTATATGTTTCGTTTTGGGAGAAAACTGTTAGGGGTCCACGAGACCGTTTTTGCAAGTCTTCTGGTATTGTTAGATGAAGAATCAATGTGTTTATCAGTTTTCACAACAACTGTTCTACACCATGACATTTATCTGCGTGTTGAAGTAGTGCTGAGTAGCTCGATCTAATGAGTTGCACTGACCTGTCTGCATATTTTGTGTATCTTCTATAAATTATTTATTTGAAGTGAATAAACAGCGAGTAAATATAATAACCTTTTACTTTGTTTATTTATTCACTAATTTAGGGTTTTGTAGACTAAATATTTAATATATTTAAAAGAGCCAGACAATACTAAATTAAAATATCGAACCTTGAGTGCAACAATGCGTGATCTGCAATGCTAGAGCATTACAGATGACGCTTTGTTGTTGAAGTTTAAGTCATGACTATTCCCAGTTCTGTTTGCATCTTTTGCACTTACCCACTGAAGATCAAAGACAGAATTAAAAAAGTCTATTAGCTGAAAATTAATTTAATTTCTCAGAACCCCCCCCCCCCCCCCCCGTCCCCACATACACACTTTGATGTCAAATACCATATTCCACTACTAATCGAGCTTGTGGCTCTGGGATACCACTCCAGCCAACCGGCTCTCGTTGTATCACTGTAATCGTTAACCCTTTTCAAACATAAGTGTGGTTCTGCATATTTCTTAATATTTCATTTTCTTTTACGCATCTAAGGATTTAACGAATTCAGTCATGTTTGACAAAGCTCAATGAACTCAGTCGATCAAGATTTAATTGGTTAAATGCGATGTGGGGAAAATTTGCAGCTTGGAATTTTGATATTTTGACATCGGCGCGCAGAAGTTAAATATACCTCTTGCAATGCACTCTGTAAAACAAAACATAACAAAACAGACATGTAAAAAAATCAAAATATAACACTCATTTTTAAACCCAACGCAACAGACTCTACCAATGTAATAAGCCTTTTTCTCAAACAGGAGAGTTGAGCATTATGCCGATAAAATGTCCTGCTCTCGTGTCTGTTTCCCCCAGTCACCTTTTATGTTTGACCCTGAACGATTCTGCATAAAGGTGAGCATCTTGGTACCGTTCGTCTCGCACGCACGCACGCACGCACGCACGCACGCACGCTCTCTAAAATTTTGGTATTTTTAGATCTAATTAAATCGATCACTTCATTTCATTCTGTATTTTGTTTTAAAAAGAGGAGGTATTTTCATGGTTTCCGCAAAATGATTCCTGACCACGAGCATTCCCCTTTGTTGTAAATGGCCGTAGCGTTAGCCCTTTTCCAGAACTTAACCTTGCAAATCGCCCAGCGCTCTTCACAAAAATCGCCATTTTAAATTTAATATCTGTTAGGTTTTTCCCCCAAAATATTGGTTATCGCCCCTTATTGGAACGAGGTCTTTGAGCATGATTCGAATGAGGGTCACAAGATATCTATTTGATACAGAAAATTAAATATGCTAGTTATTCAAGACTATATTTTGTAAATGCCATCTTTTATTATATGCCAAACGATAGATTATCAAAGAAATTGCAGAAAGATAGAAATCGTATCCCCCCACTGTGAAGATATAGAAATTTTTACTTCCACGGTATCAATCAAAATGGCGGCTTTCAAAGCATCACTTCAAGGTGAATACCAGCCAAATTATCGCTGGAAATGATCGATTTGTTCTAGAAACGTATAAAAAGAAAATCTAGTGTTTTTGAGTGGATATCGATCATTTCCAGCAATAATTCAACACATATTCACATTGAATTGATGCATGAAACCCCCTAGTCCAAACATGGCCTGAAAGTCCGTAATATAAGTTTTTGGTTTTGTACGTCCTTTCACAGAATGTACCAAACCAAAAACTTATATTACGGACTTTCAAGCCATGTCTGGACTAGAAACCCGCCAGCTGAATTAGATTGCAAGAGGCAATCTGTTCCAAGTATCAGTCAAATCACTTCCTTAGTTCAATGATTCAATGCGCTGTTTACTTTCATGCATCAATTCAAGATTGGAACGAGTGGTTTTATCAACGAGGCCACAGTAGCAAAGGAAGAATACCACCAAGCACGAAATAAAGTAAATAAGATTAAAAACGATAATCGGAGAGTACGAAATAGCAGTCTTATTAGGACGATAAGAAAGACAGGGGGGGGGGGGGGTCGATTTCGAATGTATTTTGGAAATGGGTGAATAAACGTAACAAAGGAAGTAACCCACAGAGTATTAAAGTAGATGGCAGAGTTATAGACGAGCAAGATCAAGTCGCATCAGAACTAGTCAAGCACTGGGAAAAGGTAAACGATAAGCGATGGGGCATGGGGAGCCCACCTGAGTGTCCGAATCAGGTCGAAGAAAACTTATCGAACTTCGTGTGCAGCGAAATTAAAACGGAGGAGGTGCGAAAGGTGATATCAAAATTAAGGGATGGAAAACCGGGAGGAGAGGATGAAATTCCTAACGAGTTTATCAAAGAATGGAAGAGGAATTCGTGGAAAGCCTAACTGCCCTATTCAATCTACCCATAGAAAATCAAGAGGTCCAAAGGAGAGGAGAGAAAGCAAAGTGACATTTATTCACAAAAAGGGGGAAAAAGACGTTTTAGATAACTATCGAGGGCTCTCTGTCAGTAGCAACATTGGAAAGGTTTTCTGTAAAGTCCTGTATGGGAGACAAGAGGAGGTGATTGAAGAGAAGGTTTTTTTTGGAGAAATCCAGAATGGCTTCAGGAAGGGAAGGAGAGTTACTGACCATCTTTTCACGCTATCCCAAATGATAGAAGCCGCGAAAGCAAAAAAGAAAAAAGATGTTTATGGCCTTTTTGGATGTCAAAAAAGGCATACGATAGAGTATGGAGGGAGGGTATGTGGCGTATGTGGCGCAAGCTGGAGGCTCTAGGCTTAGAAGGCAAGTTTGTTAGAATTATGAAAGCATTATATAAAGATGTACAGAGTGAATTTAGCCTGGGAGACATTACAACAAAACGTGTGCCTATGGAGATAGGCCTAAAACAGGGGTGTATCCTTTCGCCAATCCTGTTTGCATTGCACATCAAAGGTTTAGGAGATGAACTCCTGCGTAGCGACGAGGGGGTTGCAGTTGGGGACTTGAAGATCCCAGAGCTATTTTTTGCAGACGATATGGTTCTAGTGTCAGAAAGCGAAGAGGGGCTAACGAAAATGCTGGGAATTGTTGGGAAATATGGGAGCAAATGGAGACTCGAACTTAATGAAAGCAAGAGCAAAGTTATACCTGTGGGCCAAAGTGGACCCCACTCGAAGGTGGAGAGTGGGTGAGTTCTGCATTCCGGAAGGAAGCAGCAAACTTCTCAGTGTAGGAGAGACAGGTGATTACGAGTATTTGGGGGTAAATATAAACATTACAGGAAGAGGCATCTACCGAAACCACACAAATAAATTGATTCTGAAGGGGAAGCGAATCTTTAACCAAATGAAACTTATAGGGAGAAACAGTTTCAATAAGGTATTCGTTGGAAAAAACATTTGGGAAATGGTGGGGCTGCCAAGTATAACATATGGTACGGAAGAGGTACCTAAACCAGACGGCCGTAAAGAGCTTGGAAATCCTGCAGAACGATGCAGGCCGATGGATAACGGGGCCGAGTAATGTCGCAGCGCTAGAAGCAATCAGGGGTGAGCTTGGGTGGATGAGGATCAAGGACATGATAGACCTATTGAAACTCGGTTATCTTAATTATTTGGTAAATCTCCCCGACAGCCGATGGTGTAAAGTAATGTTCCTGAGAATTTTCAACTCAAATATCAAAACGGGGTGGATGGTCCAAGTGAGGGAGCTAGTAGAGAACTACTCATTGGAGATCTCGGACCTGGACGTTGGGGCAAACCAGGGTAAACAAAAATCCTCAGAGAAAGGGTCCTGGAGGATTGTAACCGTAATTGGCGAGAGGGGGTCAAATCAAAGAGGTCTTTGAGTAGCCTGCGTGATAAAGAGAAGCCAGGTTTTGAAGAGTACCTTGATGGCACCTTTGGGGGGGGGGGGGGTCACTGTTGTTCAAGCTGAGGTCGCGATCCCTGGAGCTGAGGGAACAAGTTGGGAAAGACGATGAAAGGGAGTGCCAGATGTGTAACTTGGGCATGGTGTAGACCCTGGAACACTTTCTTCTAGAATGCCCAAAGTACCAGTCTAAAAGAATGAGATTCACTGGGAGTATAATGGGGAAGTGCGATGGGAGAATGAAGGACATGTGGTTAGGGGGAGACTTAAAGAAGAGGGTTAATATGCTAATCGGAGAGATTGGGAAGAATGGGGCAAGGGATGTCACCAAGCAGTTCGTCTCCGAGTGTTGGGAGGAGAGGAGATGCGTGGGAATAGGGAGGCAGTTGGGAGTACAGGGGTAACCAAGGCCTTCTTGTCCGAGAACCCCGAAAAATCAGCGGCTGGCCAAAGTGTTATTATTATTATTATTATATTATCAGATTCTTACAAAAAACGTACACTAAATAGAGATTATTACCATTGCGTGGATGTACAAAATATGTATCCGAGTCTCGCCCCGGGTTCTACGGGCAGATCATGACGAGTCGAAGACGAGTCGTGATCTACCCTTAGAACCCGGAGCGAGACTCGGGTACATATTTTGTACATCCACATAATTGTAATAATCTTTATCTTACAATATATTGGGGATAAGTCAAGAATGTAGACGAATATATAACGAACTATTTATTCGTACGGATGAACAAAAAGAAAAAAAATGGAACGCACGCGAAAGGAACGTGCTTGTATCCGACCCCCTGATACAAACATCTGTATCAGGGGTCGGATTTACGACAGTTGCGGAGTTAATACAGACAAAATACACGTTGATTGTAAGATAAAAAGAAAATCTAGCGTTTTTGAGTGGATACCAAAAATTATCTCACTTGTGACCGAGACAAAAATAAACATTTGTCTTTGTCTCTCATGAGATAATTTTCGGTATCCACTCAAAAACACTAGATATCCTCTATCTATTTGTTTTGAATAAATAGTTGGTAAACGGTTAAATCGGAGATATACAGCTTCACGGAACAAATCATATCTCGTGTGTGTTTGCATGGAAGCGAGAAAAAGTAATCAATTATCTCTTTGTATCTTGAGAGTTTACCAAAATACACCACCATATAATTACATATAATTATTTCGCAACCTTGCTACGGAAAATGGATTTAAAAAATATGTAAGAATTCAATTATGAATTTTTTGTGAACCTATCTATTTTTCAGTATTGTGTGTAGAGTTTGAATATAAATTAGTTCTCAAGATCAGTTTATCGTATTTTTATTCCTTTGTTCACGGGCAATCTTGACTTAGCAGTGAGGAAAATGGCAGTGAATAAAATGGGAGTGACAGATGTAAGTAACATAAGGAATGAAATCATGAATAACGTAGAATATCTCTTATGGGTGACGATTAGAGATGAAAGTTCTGAACCGAGTTCACAAAAATTGACCTGAGTCGAGGTTTACTGAGGCTCAGATCAATTGTAGTGAACGAGGTTCAGAATAGTCAGATTAACCCTTCACACAACGTAACGGCCAAAACCGGCCAGCGCTATTCACAAAATCGCCATTCAATTTCCATTAAGTTTTTTTCATTTTCTATCTCAAAAACAAAGTTTATGATCCCTCACTGGGACGAGCTCGTTCCACTAAGGAGTAATAAGCTATGTTTCGACGAAAAAAACGAAAAAAATAGTAACTCAAGAATTTTATTTGCAAGTGTCGTCTGCCCTTCGTGTTAGGTAAAGGGTTCAATTGTGACGAATTTGGAATTTTTTTATCACATAATATGTAACTTGACCTTTACACAGCGTAACAACTGTTCACAAAAAAATTGCCAAACAAATTTTATTATTTGTTTTCAATTTTTTTCTGTGAAAAAAAAGCTTATGGTATCCTCATTGCAATGGCCACACCAATCTCGTTCCAGTGACGAACCATTAGTATTGAAAGATATGCTTTTTTCAGTTATTCGGGAAACGTGTTTTGCCACTGTCGTCTGCTATTCGTATTAGGTAAGCAGTCAATGGAACATAAGGGAAGATCACTTGATTTTTACTTCTTGAGCCAGCTCATAATGTTACGACGTCGACTTCTGACGTTATGTGTTTATTTTTCGAATTGTGAACGATGTTTCCGTACTGAGCTATTTGTTACTGATTATAATAAAAAGTATTATATATATTAAAAGTAAGAAATTTAAGACAGTAGCATAATGGAAAGTTACCTGGTAAAATTTAGTGAGATTGACAATGGGGTTAATCCTTATATTATGGAAATGACATATTATATTTAATGTTTTTTTCATCATCAAATATTAGGAAAATGAAGACCCAGTAGTGATTCGGCGTCAAGCCTTGGCTACCAGACGTTTAGGAAAAGGGGTTATTGTATTATTATTTTGGTTTCGTCACCGTGCGACCGATTTGGCATATCTCGTTTTCGTCGTTGGGAGCGCGATGTCTCATCGTTTGAAGCATCTTGGCTCGCATCAGTTACGTTATGACTTGGGTAAAAGACCATTACCCCTTTACCAAACGCAGACGATATCAAAATTTACTATTTTAAATATTATTTTTTTCAAATGTTTCTAAAAAAATCAACAAAACCATATCATATGACCTCTCATTGGAACGAGCTCGGCGAGCTCGTTCCAATGAGGTGTCATATGAAATGGTTCTGTTAAAACTTTTTAAAAAATAATATTTTTTCAACTCCTGAAATTGCAAATTACGGGGTCGGACGCTATCGATTAGTTGGACAAAGGGTTAATCTCATTTGGCCAAGATGGAGCAGGGTGGTGGAGTGTGCTAAGCCGATGACGATAACAAAGATCAAAGTGAACAGAACAGCGGTCGAAGTGTAAAGAAGATCGACGTGAACTGATCAGAACGGAATTCAAAGAGAACGAAGATCGCCGAGGACTGAATATAATGAATACAGGCGTAGAAGAGAACATAGAAAAGAAATACTGAACGATAACAACATTGTACAACTAAAGAACATTTTCAGTAATATAACAAATGCTCTTACGTTACGAGTGGAGAATATTTGAAAGATTACTTCGACGCTCGTGGTCTTCGCTTGTATATCTTGATCGCAACTTGGGTTTAATCCCAAGAACGAAAATTTTCCGGTTCTCGTGTTTTAAAGTCAGTCACGATACCGGGAATTTCTCGGTCTGGTTTCTGAATATCAGTCCCGATACCCGGGAAATTTACAGGACAGAACCTGGAATCAAAGTTTGCGTTCCGGCCTTTACTCTTTGATTTCAAGAGTCGATGACCGGGAAATTCCCGTTCGCGAGTTTAAAACAGGAGCTCTAACGGTGATGGTGGTCTCGGAAGATACTGATATACGCCGAAATCTAATAAACTATAATACGCAATCATTGATGCCATGGTCTATGCATTTCCCAGGTATCTTAATTGACTTTCAGACTTGGGAGCCACGGAGCCGCACAATTCCCGTTCCGGGATTAAACCCTAATCGTAATAGATTACGGTAGTGTTGCTTTGGCATATATTTATCTGTATGCCCATAGTGACTGGTTGTACCGAATAGCCTATATATACTACTCAAAGTTTGCTAAGCACCAAATATTTGACACATCATTGTGGAATTTACTTGTGACATATTTGCGATATTTTTGGTGGATATGATTGAGGAATGTATTGAGATGGTCCCCAGTGTTTTCATTAGCTCTCTTGGCAGGAAGACTTTTCGTGACAGTCATGGCAAGCATTTACCCTTGATTTCCATGATGTTTTCGTGTACTGTCTACATGTACATGACAAGTGTAGGGTATTCAATCTTCATTTCAATACAAACCCTTGTGACTTAATGATTGAATATGGCAAATACAAATGTAAGAAGACATTTGTCTGAAGCAGAAATGTGGCGGGCTGTAGGGATGGTGGAGCAAGGGGCTACCCATCGTCGGGTTGGTGAAGCCTTGATGTGCACCGTACGGTGATCACCATAGCCTGGACAAGATTTCAGCAGCATGACACACCAGTAAGACGGCATGGTGGTGGCAGAGACAGGACAACATCTGCAGCTGAAGACCGGTTTTTGATCATTCAGGCTCGTAGGAACCGCTTTGCCACAGCAATCCAGCTTCGCAGTGACATTCAGAATGCATCCGGGGTAAATGTTCCGACGCAGACTATCCGGGCAAGGTTGCACGAATGTGGTCTTCGATCGAGAAGACTATGCATTCGTATTCGGCTGTCCCAGTACCACCGCCAGGCATGATATGAATGGGCCATGGACCAAGTTCGACGGGGCAGAGAAGAGTGGCGACCTGTCCTTTTTACACATGAGTCAAGGTACTGCCTAGACCACACAGATAGGCGTTCTATGGTATGGAGAAGACCAGGAGAGCGATTCCGTGCAGCCAACATTGCTGAGATTGACCCCTAAGGTAGAGGGTCAATCATGGTCTGGGCGGCATCAGCAGGGATGGACGCACAGAGCTCTGTGTCCTTGAACGTGGTACATTGACTGCACAACGGTATATTGGTGAGATACTGGATGTCCACATCAGATTGTATGCAGGTGCAGTGGGTGATATATTCATTCTGATGGATAATAATGCCCGTTCTCATGTTGCCCATAGAGTCGTGGAGTACCGACAGAGGGAGGGGATTGGGCGTATGGACTGGCCAGCAAGATCTCCTGACCTCAATCCAGTCGAACATGCCTGGAATGAGTTGGAGCTTGCAGTTTCAGCCCGTCTAGTCCAGCCAAGAAGCGTCCAGGAGCTTGGTGCCATGCTGGTCCAAGAATGGAACAAGATCCCACAAAGGCCCACCAGAAACCTGATTGGGAGCATGAGAAGCCGTTGCCAAGCTGTAATTAACAGTAATGGGTCTCATACTCGATATTGAACCCATACCAGTTCGCTCCGTTAACTTTTTGGCAAACTGAAACTGAAATATTTCCTCTTTTACCAATAATATCCATTTTCCAAGGTTATGTATTCAAAAGCTAAAAAATAATGTCAAACACAAATAAAATCTGAATTTCTGTACTTAAATCATTAAAGATATCATTAAACAAAAAATATATACACTTTTCATTACAATATTTGAAATAAAATGTAAAACAGGTAGCTGGATATACTGGGTGCTTAGAAAACTTTGAGTAGTATATATAAGCATCCATTGCTCGGGATTCCATAATCTCTCTCGTTTGTCTTTTCGGGTACGAACCATCTTACCATTCCTTCGGATATCTACTTTTCATGTTATCGTTCTTGTAAGCTTTCTAGTAGTGTGTGTTGTACCAAAGCATATTTCTTCTCTTCTTGTTTCTTCGTCGCTGGAAATACTTCGTTTCGACCATCGTACATTGATTTTTGCTAACGGGCTTCCATTTAGTTCAGCATTCTGTCGTTTGCATGTTGTTGTCCATCTGGTTTTATTGGATCTCACAGAGTTCTTGGATATATGTTTTACATAGCTGTGGTGGTTCCATTGGTTTCATGTCGTCTTACGCTGTACATTGTGCTGAACATATTTGGCTATCTTGTGCATTTTTTTTCTTGATTTGTAGGCAGCCTTCTTCGAGCTATATAGATTGTATATTAGATTGTGGTTATCGTCAGATAACTATTCTCAGATAATTATCCTCATAAATACAGCCCAAAATAGTACATCCCATGTCGTAAGTGTCATAAAATACCGATTTGTGCGCGTACACTATATCTATATGTTTTTGTGGCGTGTTGTGCACAAGCATGCAAGCACATTTCGACATATCCATCGTATGCACATGTGCTGTACGTGTTGTTCTTATGTTGTCCACTATTACATACGCACGTCTCGGTATGATCAACAGACAGTCCATGGTAGAGTTCGACACAGGTTCGGAGATAGCTAGCGAGTCTGTAACAGTGCTACAAGTTAGTGGTAATGGTGGAAGACTCTAGCACAGTACACATAGATCTAGCCATAGTACCGCAGTGGTGCTACAAGTGAGTAGTAATGGTGGAAGACTCAAGGGGTAGTAGTGGTCGCATGTGCCAATGTGCTGCTTGCGATGTATACACAATGTACAGACATAATAATTTGGGAAAATATGAAACGTTGACCGCACACTGTGCACTAGCACTCAATAATATCTAGCCCCACACGACGTGTTCTGCGCACATTGTGCACTTGCACACAAGCACATCTCATAGATGTGTCGCCTATAAACCACTGAAAAGGCAAGTGTGGTCTGAGGTGAATGGAGCAGTCTGACGGAATCTACTAAGACGTGGCCGAGGGCGGATATAAGCTATAACAAAGGGTAGCTAGGGTAGAGAATAGACAAATTTTGGATAGGATGAAACCATAGATTTTGGAGAAATCCGATTGCAAAGTTGATTAATGTGTATGGAACGATACGGGGTGGGGTTTACGTTATATAAGTGGGTGGAAAGATTTGTGGAAAGCAGTTACGGGCAATAGGGGAAGCTGAAAGCAACCCGAGCGGCATCTCTTGGGGCGGCAAAATATGTCAAAATATGCCAATAACGCCATTAAATCCAGGAAACAATGCTAGAAAACTTGTACAGTTGTATTTTCTAGAACTGTATTTTCTAGTCATGAAATTAAATGGGTGGAAATAAATCACTATTATTTTTAAAGATATGGCAATTTGCCAACTGAAATGCTGATGAATAATACTACTCAGTTATATTAATAGGTAGAAAATACAATTCTAGAAAATACAATTGTAACAAAAGTTTTATAGCAGATGTCTACATGAAACCAGTTATCAAATATTCATGACGCTGCATAGGAATAGGGCGACATCATAACTTAGCCACGTACAGCAATCTATGCATGTCCGTCACTGGCGAAGAGTATATACAAAAAGGGCTGGAAGGCTACCGAAGAGGCGTCATAGATCATAATACTCTCTGCAACATGTTACAGCGAACTATGCGTGAACTTTTCACTCAGCTGTCGACCTTCAAGTTTGAACTTAGAGTTAGAAATTAATCACGCGCAGAATTTAAGGCAATCTACGTGAAAACGACGGTTCCCGCCTAGTTCCATATTTGATATAAATGTGAATGTAATATTCTCATCTAGATATGGCATTTTAGGCTGTGTCCCCTGCTTGTAAGTATTGTTTATTGACAAAAAAACCCAAACATTCAACTTCACGATCGATCGAGAGAGAAAATGCACTCGTAACAAGCCGTACCCCTTCCCTTCAACTTATCTGCATCGGATACATTACTTGAGTTTTCGGGCGACTTGGACGGAGAACTAGAAATTCTGTACGGATACGTTTTACCTTCTGTCATCTTGTGTATAGGTAATAACAACACTGCAAAACGGAGAACCAGGTGGTTTTCCCCTGCACAAGGTGAGCCGACTGTAGAATTTGGAGCCATGCATGGGTGCGGCTAGGAAGCAAATAAAATATGAAAAGTAATGCCGAGCGCAAGTTAATGAGGCACATGAAATCAAGGTTTTTGACCCCTTGGTTTGGATTTTTCTAAAATTCTTTGCCAGGCGAGAACAGATAAGCCACATATAGAGTGAGGAGGTACAAGACCTGTCAGCCGGGAGATATATACTATCGTTTTCGTTGTGCACAGCTGTCGTCACTGACTGCAGGTCGTATGCTCGGCCTACACTAGTGCCTCGCCTTCCAGAGGGGCCGGCCGGACAGGCCGACCGCGAGGGACTAAAGAACGTGTGTTTATGGAGAGAGTTTTTAGAGAATAACCCGAAGTTAGTGTCACTTTCACAACTTGGGCCCTCTTAGCAGTTCCAGGTGGTGTTGGCTGACCATCAAGTGCAATTTTTCTAATGGGGTTAATGGCAAAATACAAGGAACGCGTCTAGATTAGAACACACCACTGCGTGAAAGTATTTGATGCACTCACCAATACTTTACCCCCCACGCGACCATCAGAGTATAATGCTTAGTTTCCTCGCCCATGTATAAAAATTGTGTTAATACTATCGATAGTATCAGCAGAATAAGAAAGCTACTTAACCCTTTGAACCCTAGCGGCCGCTTTTTCGGTCAGACATGATACGCCATAACTTTATTAAATAGCATGGCTGTTCAGTAAACATGTTAGGTAGACCAATCAATATTTTAAACGTGCAGCACAGAGGCAACACGTTGAAAATATTGATTGGTCTACCCCAAATAATAAATATGGGCTTTTCTAATTGTTGCCATTGAACTGGCATGGAAGATACCACCAGTGTTCAAGGGGTTAAAACGGGACTGTCTAATTGCTCTGATGGATCATTATAAGGTGGGTGCCTCGTGTACCACTATGTATAACAATAATATATTTATAATACTGACAAATATTTGACCGAAAACGAAGACCTGGGAAGATTATCTTGGTTAAGGCAATGTATTGTTTATGTATATTATGAAAATATGTAGAAAAAATCAAAGAGAAATCTGCATTAAACGGAATCCTTTTCAAACTAGAAAAATAAATTACTCAAAGCCGGACACATCGCCGGAAATCATACTGATTACTTCCAAACAGTGATAACCATCTCGTGACGTGCCCGATAATGTATTCTATCGAACGGTGGGAGGAAAAAAAACTAAGCCAAGAATAATATTTAAAACGAGTTAACATAGATAAAAGACACGGCGAATAACCAAACAAAAAAAACCCGTCTCACCTCTTTCCAGACAATTATGCATGATCAACATTAAATGTTCTGGCCGCTCGTTCATCCTAGATGAAGTATTTGTACGCCTGTGTTCGCGTGTGCATTGGCAACATTACCCTCATAATACGCTACCCTTTACAATAACACACAATGTTCTAAGATTAAAATCGTCACCACCCTCCGTTTGGAGAAGTCGCGACTCGTTTTCTATGTTTACGGCCCCAGCGGCATATGCTACCGTTTGACGATTCCGCGCGAAATGTTTGAAAAGAGGTTGCCTGTTTCGCAATTATTTCAAAAATGAAGTGACTTGCAAACCGCTTCATTTCTCTATTTTTTTTAACACGCGCAGCTGACTCAAGTGTTGTTTAGCCCTTTGAACACGAGCGGCAGCTTTTTCGTCCAGGAACATCAGACGTAATGATTTCATTAAATAGGATGAATGCCAAGTGCATGGGTGTGGTAGACCAATCAATATTTTCAACGTGCAGCCCAAAAGCTGCACGTTGAAACTATTAATTGGTCTACCCCTACATCATGAATATGGACTCTTCCATTTGCTGCCATTGAACTGATCTGGAAGATACCACCGGGGTTCAAAGGGTTAAATTACAAATCAATTTACAATTACAATTTGAATTAAGATGGAGTGACGTCGGACTTGATCTGATTTATTTAACATTTCGTCCCCTGAGTTCCAATGTGTTATTTGTGCCAGTAGACATATAGAACACCTTGGAACTCAGGAGACGATTTGTCCTGTGATGTTGTGGGGTGCACGAGAGAGTTGTTTACAAAACTTGTCGTTAAAATCTGTCTTGTTCATTTCACGGACGGTTTTTTTGGATATGGGTAAGATAAGATTGGCACATAAACCTTATTGTGATGAATTGACTAAAATATGGTCTGACGTTTTCGGCTCGGGAATACATTCAACCGAGACGTGACCAAAACATCGATGAAGACTTTTAATTAGATCAATATGACTTCAAAAGTGTCATAATACAGATAATGATAATGATTTCTCCCCTTTTCGTGTTTTCAATCCAACAGTTATCAACATGTTCACTTTTGTTCCAATAAGACGCCCACTGACTGGACGAGAGCTCGCGTAGTGTGTTGTATGCTTACGACTCCAGTAGCATGTTTTGCCGTTTGACGTTATCGGTGCAACAGAAAACCAACTATTCTGTGATTTCTGCCTCTGATTTATTGATTTTTTCTCCAGTGACATTGTGGGGGAACACGAGATGTTAATTTACTGAACTTGTTATTATTTTATTAAATGTTGCCTTGTTCATTTCACAATGTGGGTTTTGGGGCTATGGGTACGGTCTTATTGAAAGTTTGAAACTTACACGTTATTATCAAGAATTAACGATAACATGTATGTTCAAGCTCGATGCTCCGCATCACATTTGAACACCACCCCCCCCCCCCCACCCCCACCCCCAACCCGATTTGAAAACCTCAGACCATGCTACCTTCAATTCATCACAATAACTTATTATATTATTTCTCGGAAAAATACAAATCTTGTTTGTGATCTTGCTCGACCTCTGGGTAGATTACAAATATGGAATGAAAACGAAATAGCAACACCGTTTGTTGATAACATGTTAAGAACTCGATTTACAGCTCAGTTTCAAACTGCATATTTCGAATCCCCGTTCTTGAATGTCTTGGGATGTGTGTGTATATATGGTTGTATTAGTGTAGATGTGGACATGCTTGATTGTGGGTATGTGGGGCTGGGGTGGGGAAGACAGCATGTCCCATTCTATCACCTTTCAGGAAATGAAGAAATTATATATTGAAAATAACCGCGCCTTTCTATGTAATTGATTTCATCATGCTAGACCACCATACCCCAGTATCATTCACTTCTGAAACACAAATCGACGTAAGATGCGGCGAATCATAAGGGAATTATGTGCCTCTCCTTATCACAGTTTTGAGGAGGATTGCTATATCTCAGTAAGGCTTTTTATCAGCTTGATGTCAGCATGGAGATGTAACCCCGTGTTCAACAAGGTACATATTTCATGCTTCCCATTCGTTACAGCATATTTCTGATGAAAGAATTTTAATTCGGTAATGAGTGGTCCCCCGTTGTAAAAAGTCAAGTAAGTCAATCGAACGAATAGATATGTTGTGAGCTGTTGTGAGGTGAAATAAAACAATTGCGGATATGAATGTGACCATTGAGTTGAGAACATTTTGTCTGGAAATTGTCCCGTCTCAAATAGAGACGCTGAAAATATTTCAAAATGAACACGAACCGATAAAAAGATACAGTTTGGCCACCGTGGAGTGGTCACTTTTCCACGGATGGGCAATATCCACGAAAATCGAAAAGTCGAAATCCACACGTGGGCAATGATGTCCACGATTTCGTTTACGAGATAATAAAAATCATCATCAGCAAAATTTTAATTAATGAAGCACCGGTTATTATTAAATATTGCCCACCCGTGGATAGAGACCAGTCCACGGCGGCCGTACTGTATACTGGATGTACTGAAACTATATTGGTCCAGAAAGATGGAGAGTCCAGTGCATGTCAGAGTCATTCTTCGATATTTCTAATGATTTTTTATTAACCCTTTACCCAACGTAACAGCCGAAAACCGGCCAGCCATATTCACCAAAATCGTCAATTAATTTTCATTATTTTTTGTCTCAAAAACATAGGTTATGACCCCTCTTTGGAACGAGCTCGTTGTGCTCTTTCCACAGAGGGGTCATAACCTATGTTTTTGAGACAAAAAATGAGAAAAATTAGTTATTCAAGAATTTTGTTTGCAAGTGTCGTCTGCTTTTCAGTTTAGGTAAAGGGTTAAATTGAGAGGAGTTTACTCAATAACCCGTTTGTAATTGAAATGTCAAATCAGTACTGAAGGTGTGGTATATGGTTTGTTTTTGTGAGGTATATTCATTTCAACATGACCATTCGATTAAGGGGTATCCAGTTAAGTAGTCTCCACTGTAATATCGTCATAAATGCCTAAACTCTTTCGAAACGATCCCATATGTAATATTTTAAGTAAGGTTGGATCATGTGTCAGGTAATTTTAGATCAGGTGAAAAAAGAAATCAAATCTGGGAACGAGCGCCACTGTTCATTTTTCATCATTTGTGGATAATAGCGGATCAAGACACATCGGGACCTCTGGTCTAATTTTTCTCGCGGAACCTTCCACAAAGAAAGAAAAAACTTGTTTTAACAAATCTTGGGGTCCTTTTGATCTCGGGTCCCCTGACTTAAGTGCGATTTACATGGTAGAACATATTCGTGGTTTATATTTATTTGGGGAATAAATTTTAATCCAGGAATAAATTTCGGAAAATAATCTGCGTTCACATCGCATTTGAGAAATCGGGAGTATTAATATGACGAAAAATAAATATCCAGGATCATTTTTTATTCGTAGAAATCAAATATTCCAGGAATATATCTCGTCAGGTAAACTAGTAGTAAAAATCCGAGATTATTTTCTCCTGCGATTTACATGAGTGCGAAAACGCATTTTTATTCCCGGATTGTTTGATTTTCGACCACCTCTCGAGGTGGAGTATTTTTTTTAAATAATTCCCCGAACAAATACATATGCTCCGAATAATTGCGTTCCCGTGCCGAAACACAAGTATCCAGGATTATTTTTTTAATTTCTAGAAATTAACCCTTTACCCAACGAATCGCCCGCATCCGCCCGCATCCGCCCGCGTAATATGCAAATTCAGCAGTTGAAAAAAATTATTATTTTTCAAAACATTTCAACAAAACCATATCATGTGACCCCGCGTTGAAACGAGCTGGTCAAGCTCGTTCCAACGAGGGGCCACATGATATGGTTTTGTTGAATTTTTTAGAAAAATTAAAAAAAAATGATATTTAAAATAATAAATTTTGATATCGTCTGCGTTGGTTTAAGGGTTAAATATTCCAGGAATATATTTCGTCCTGTAAATGGGGTATTGGACTAGTTAGCCAATTGGATAACCCGCCACTGCCTGCAAAGCCTGAAGCCTTGAAGCAGTCTTTCATTTTAAAATCGAAGAACAGAGTGTCCGACATTAAGTATAGTAGTACAGAAAGATCACCTGTACGAATGGAAAAGAATGGGAGCTAGCCGAAGTCGGATCGAGCTCAATACGATTTTAATAGTGCGGCTCCAACACAAGTTTCATAAAAGGGGAGAAAAGAATACTATAAGACTCACATGAAGTTAGAAAATAAATCTTTCGCCGTGACACACTCTGAGTCCCGCAGCTGAAAATGGAGTGCGCGGAAAAAGTCTTTAAGTGTACCTGTTGAAACTAGAGGAAGCCTTTTTGTATACTAGTATTTAGTTGGTATGAATCAAGGAAGGGAATTTTGGTGTGTGTTGCTTTTCTCCTTCGTTTCGCCAGTCTTTCTTTCTGTCTGGCCTCCGCGAAAAAATTAAAAGCTAATTACCACGTTTGGAAACAAATACGAACGGGCCAAAAGTCATGGCTAAATAGGGTCATGTTGACACTTTCTTTAAGGTCCATCCTTCTTGTGCATTTTTTCCTCTTCCTTTCTTTTTAATTTGATTATTTCATATATTAGAAAAAAACGTATCTTTAAGCCAAGAGGACACTGAGAGAATATCTTTCCCCAAAGCATCACCCCGTGAAGTACAGTGTACGATGAGAATGGGGCGACTTGACAAAAACAGCGCGGCGAGTTGACAAAACGGACGGAGAGCGTCGACCAGCAACCCAGGAGGGTTCGACCAAACCACCAGCGGGATACATGACCAACTCACTGGAGCGAGTCGGCCAACTCAGTGTCGCGAGTTGTCCAATCGAATAGGGCGTGTTGACTAGGACAATGGGGCAATTCGACTCAAATACGGTGAGGTAACTAATCATATGGGTCTAGTTAATTGATACAGTGGTACTAGTTGACTTATGCAGTGGTTCGAGTTAACGAATCAAGGCGGTAGGGCGAGTTGATCAGTGTAATGGGTTGAGTTGTTACGGGGGAGAGGTAGCTTTGTCGCTTGGTGGCTAAAACCCCGATTTCTCTTTTGTCAGTACCAGTCCGTAAAATCCAAATCCAAACATAAGAACTACAGTCACTCAAGTCAACAATAATCAGCCCCATGCGAATATTGAGTTGGAACACAGTCGTTGCTATCCGTAGATTTTGGACAAGGGAGTTTCGGTCCACCTTTCTGAGCAAATCGGGCGTTAATTTTACTTTGTGATATTTTGTCGGTTTATTTATTTTTATTTATTTGAACCAATTATTTCTATTAAACCTTTTCACATTTAATTCGTAGTTTTGAAAAATACTGGTGACATTTAACCCTTTATCTAACATGAAAAGCAGACGACGCTTGCAAACAAAATTCTTGACTAATTGTTTTCATTTTTGTCTCAAAAATATAGGTTATGACCCCTCTTCGGAACGAGCTCGATGAGCGCAGTTATCCCTGGAGGGGCTCGATGAGCTCGTTCCAAAGAGGGGTCATAACCTATGTTTCTGAGACAAAATATGAAAAAGATAATGAAAATTAATTGGCGATTTCTGTGAATAGCGCTGGCCGGTTTTTTGCCGTTACTTTGGGTAAGGGTTTAATGGGTCCTTTTTCATATTTTGTCGTTATGTTTTTTAACTCGAGTTACTTATTCATCTTTCATGTTGCTACATATACCGTAATTTTGAATTCTCACAAACATGGATCCATTATCAGATGTTTCTTATTTGACGTTGGAGGTTTTACCTATCAATTTTGCTTGGAATAATTTTAGTCCTCAGGCTCTATTCAGTGTGTTACTGTCTGACTCACATTTCACATTTTGTTACAAGCATTCACGTTAATGTTAATTACATTCTTAAATTGATTCATTTATTGTTTGGAGTTTAACGACACGTTCGGCAGCCAGGGTCACCTCCTGTCGGACAGTTTTACGGGTGATGGAAGCCGGAGTACCCAGAGAGAACCGCCTACCAACGGCGAACAACTGTCAAACTCTACAACGTACTAACTCCACACAAGCAGAGTTAGCATTGGTTGAAGACACGTGCACCATCGACGTGTAGTACGTCTTTGTACGTACACAGCGCCACCATGCTCCCACGGGGGCAATCAGGATTAAAGTGCCTTGTCCAAGGACACAGCGCAGTTATCCCTGGAGGGGATCGAGCCGTGGGCCTCCTTACAGTCTTAAATATTGAGCTCACATCCTTTTATTCGTACACTGCATCTTCGCGCGTTGCTTGTGATACACTTAGCCAGACAACAAATTACCCTTTACCTTACACTAACCACATAAAATTTTGCTATTTGTCACAAAATCTCAACAAAACACTATATCCCCCCACCCCCTCCAATGAGCAGTCTCGTGTTGCGGGTTTATTGAAATTGTTTGCACTTTTTTCAGAGGGAGGATACTGCTGATTCGGTGAGTAAAGTGTAATCAAAACTGTTTGAAAATATCGACCTATGCTACCTCACATTTTTATTAAGTTTTAGCAGGGTGTGAGGGAGCGCGTTGATTCAGTGGTAAACTCTTGGACTTCTATGCTTGATGTCCCGAGTCCGATCCCCGTCCGGGACGACTCGCGCTGTGGTCTTGGGCAAGGCACTTTATCCCGGTTGCCTACATGGGGACACGATGACGCAGGCGTACTGCACGTCGATGGTGCACATGTCTTCAACCGCTGTAACCCTGCTTGAGCGGAGCTTGAACAGAGTTAGAATGTTGAGGAGCTGACAGTTGCACGTCGATGCTCGGTGGTTCTCTCCGTGTACTCCGGCTTCCTCCACCCGTAAAACTTTCGTGGTCGCGATTAGCCGTTGTGCATAAGTATGTGACCTTAAACACCAATAAATAAATAAATAATATTTAGCATGATGTAAAGATAAAGTGTAAATATAAGGTTTTGCGGGAAAGTGCGGTGGACACTGATCTCCCCAATATGTTCAAGAGCAATCCTGTGACTCTGAGTTAAAATACTGATCGGTCTATGGCAAAGCATAATGTTATTAACCCTTTACCAAACGTAACGTCCAAAACCTTCCAGCGCTATTCACAAAAAGCGGCATTTAATTTTCATTATTTTTTCATTTTTGTCTCAAGTGCATAGCTTATGATCCCTCGTTGCAACGAGCTCGTTGAGCTCGTTCCATCGAGGGTTCATAAGTTATGCTATTGACGCAAACATTGAAAACCAAATACCAAAAACCAAAACCAAATAATAAGTTTTTTTTGCATGTGTCGTATGCCTTTCGTATTAGGAAGGGGTTAACGTTCCACTGGATGTAAAAATAAAGCACTTTCCGGGAAATGGTTGCAGAGTTAGATCCACCAGTATTCTCATAGCAAGGCGACGGCAAATTAGAAATAATGATTGATTTATAGTACACAATCATATTTTGACTTCCTTTTGACATTTGAACTGCCTCTGTGTGCTACTTAGTTTTGTACTATCTGTGTTTTTATCGTGTTCTCGGGAGCGCGGTGGCTCAGTTGGTAGAGGTGCAGGCTGCAAGCCGAGAGGTCCTCGGTTCGAATCCCACCTGCGGCAACCGCGTTGTGTCCTTGGGCAAGACACTTCATCTCCATTGCCCGCGTGGGGGCACGATGACGCCGTGTACTAAGGCGTACTGCACGTCGATGGTGCGCATGTCTTCAACCAATCTAACCCTGCCTGTGCTGCAGTACGGAGTTACGATGTTGGGGAGCTGGCAGCTGCTCGTCGTTGCTCGGTGGTTCTCTCCGGGTACTCCGGCTTCCTCCACCCGTAAAACTGTCACGGTCATGATTAGCCATTGTGCAACAATATGTGACCTTAAACACCAATAAATATAAATAAATAATCGTGTTCTCAATTTAGTAATAAGGTTTTATAAATTTGCACCTTTCTCATAAAATGAAAGTTCTTGTTGTGTATTTCGAATGCCAAAAAATCAGTGAGGGACTTTCTTCTGAGGGTTTCTGGCTTGATTCCTTTGTGAAATTTTCTAGAAGGTTTTTATCTCGAGGGATTTTGTCCACCTTTGTCATTTTCCTTAAATTATTTTATTGTGAAGCATTTGTTTTGAGAGCTTTTGTCCGTAGGGCTTCAATAGCGAGTGACAAATGGTTTACGCAACGTAATCGGTTTATTCCGGTCATCGCCCATCTACAATACTTGTCAGAACAGAAATTATATGAGATAAAAATTTCCTGGTATCTCCCTCAGTGATAATAACAGCAGAGAACATAAATGTTTTTCATCAATTAATGTCAAGAGCCTGTATATCGAAAATATTTTTAAAAATTAATGAAAAGTAAATAAATAAATAAATTATAAAATAGTCTGTGGTCATAAATTATCTTTTATTCGTAAAATGTTTCTCGTGTAAGTCATGTTACACTTTTAGCAGAACATGGATAAGAACAGGTGTGAAGAGTAATCGTTCAGAAGTCATTTCGTCGCCTGAGTGCTAGAATGTCCTATGTCCCATAGGGGACATAGGATATTCTAGCACTCAGGCGACGATTTGATTAGCAATTTACCAATTAGATCAAGATGGCATCGTAAGTCATGATTCGGATAACGATAATGATTTCTTTTTATTTTCGTGTTTTCCGTCCTACAGTTATCAAAAGGTTCACTAATGTTCCAATAAGACTAAAATCCTCGCCCTTTGTTCAGAGGAGAGCTCGCGTAGTTTCTTCTATGTTTACGGCTCCAGTAGCATATGTACCGTCTGAGGTCACCACGCGAGATATTTGAAATGATGTCGCCCGTCTTGTAACTGTTTCATCAACGGAGTGACTTGCAAACCGCTTCATTTTCCTCGATTTTTCACACGTGCGGCAGACGGTGTTCCGCGTGAAGTTTTGTTTAAATTACAAACCGATTTACGATTTGAAATAAGATGGAATGACCTATTTTATTTTGATTTATTGATTATTTTTCCCGTGCCATCGTGGGGAACATGAGAGGTCTATTTACTAAGTTCGTGATCGTTAAAAATTTGAACAAGGCAACTTTTAGCGATCAAACTTTTCGTAAATAAGCCTCTCGTCTTTCATAATGTAGGTTCTGGGCTATGGGTAGGTTCTTATGGGAACATATACGTTATTTGCAAGGTAACAGTAGGTACAGTAACACGAGGGTCATTTAGAGGTATATGATAGCTATTCCGCTGAACATGCTTTCGGCTGAATCAAAATGCATATGGTGTCCCCTACAATTAACCTTGAACAAAAACTAACGAGGCGAGCATTCGGTTAAATAAAAATACCAGAGGCCTGTAATCAAGGTAACAATAGATATTAGCGGTAAATACTCTAACCTGCTTGTTGGGCAATGTTGTGAAATATTGGAGAATAAACTCCTTCTCTGCGCAGACACTATGCGTTAAACCATACTTTCTATTGAGTGGAATCGGCTACCGATTACTCTTGCTTATTCGTCCAAGGAAAACCTATTCTGCGGTTTACTCTTCGTTAACAGTAGGGTCTCTCCCTCCCACCCAGAACAAAGGTGCTGAGCCCGCGATAGCCGCTGACCTTGTAAATTTGCCGAGTATTCCACATTCAGGCCCAAAGAAACCACAATTGATACAAAACAGTCGGAAGCAATCGAAACATTGTGAAAAATGTGATAGTGGGATGACTTTTCTCTTGAAAGTCAGAAATTTGTACATGCATCGTTTGCCAATGTTCTTCATAAAACAGGGCTGTAAGCCATCGGAATAACATGAAGGCGTCGGTCTGGGATCTGTTCCAAGTCAACCCCATCCTGACGTATCGAAAGCTCATAAATTTCGTTGCTTAGAGTTTTTATCCCCCGCCGAAACGAAGGTGATATGAAGTAGTGTATGTCGGATTTAAATGGTGTTTGGTATGCTGATGGACCATCGTGGGGTGAAAGATATCCACAAGTAACACCCGCAAAAACGACGTTTTCAGGGGGTCAAGCAAGGGGTTCCGCCCCGTTCGTCCGTAACAACTTTAGACGTCGGTTCTCGGTTAGAGCATGTTGGATTTGAATGATCATTGGTATGCTGATGGACCATAATGGGGGAAAGGACATACACAAGTAACGGGTTTTGGCTTTTATCCAATCATTTTTCTAGAGTTACGGGCCTTTCTGACTTAGATAATTTCAATATTTATAGTGTATGGATAACTTTAGCAGTGTATGTTGGATTTGAACATTCATAAGTAACAGGTTTTGTTCAATATTTTTTCCTACAGTTATGGGCCTTTTTCGGCTTGGAAAATTCCAATTGTTTCTGGCTTCTGGGTGAATACTTTGGTATTGTAAAACTCTGTTATAATAGAACTACAGATAAAAAGCAAAACCCCAAGTTTGTCCCCTTTTTAGGAAACCACTTCTCGGCGGAGGATACCGTTGGCGTAGCACTTTGTTTCTTGAGAAAAAAAAGTGATGGACAATAAATATCTACCCTTTTTAAAAAAATCTCACACGCATATTTCTTGAGTAATTTTCTTTCGCTTTTCCTTCACTTTATGGGTACTTAACACTTACGCTGCTGGAAGCTACTATTGGCACCTATTTTATGATGGATGCCTGTACCTTCTGATATGCGTAGATCAAACCTACCATCTGATTAATTGTTCGAAAGGGCTCAGAGAGCCCTTTCGAACAATTAATCAGATGGTAGAGTTTCAAGTATGTCATAAATCTGATTAAACTTCCTCGAATACATGGGTACATAGAGGCCCTCTATATATAGCTAAAGTGGGCGTGACAGTAAAAGCGTTAAGCCTTCAAACAATATTCAAAATGCCCCATGCACGAAAGGTTAATTGTTTTCCCTGGAGAAGACCTCGAAAATTCACCGTGGGAATACACACTCTTAACCAGACACGAGGTGAAATGAAGTGAGGGAAATATACACAGAACGAGACGCGCGTGTGAATGGTTTAATCGATATGGCACGAGTGCCACATCGACTAGCCCATTTACACACGCATGTCGTTTTGTGTTTATTACATGCCTTCACGTTTATAAAAAAAACAATTATTAGGACACCATATAATTAATTTGACCACTATCAACAAGTTATTTCGAATACGGCTCAGTTTCGGATGATCAATCGTCTGCTAATGTTTACAAACACATGTGTGATTTGGAGGAGGGGGGATTCACATGGGCAGATTTATAAATTGGCCAAACAGGTGGTGTATGCATGTTTGTATTATCGTGGTACATGCAGATACATATATCCGTGATTGAAGGTCAAACGGAAATTCCAAGTTGGCGGGGTAATGTTAAATTTTGACAGATGACGTTCTCGTCCAAAAATAGTCCGACAACACGATTTCCTTTCAGCATACGTGTGCAAGACGGATTTTCATTCCCGGCACGGTTTAGTGTTACTGTAGGTATCACTGAACTAAATATTTGAATTAGAAATACCCGCCTTGAAATGTTGCACTCGGAAGTGATGCAATCTCTAAAAATAAACAGCCTTGGGAAAATAAAGTGTTTCAATAAACGTTTGAAGCATTCTATTGACACCTTGCATTATTGATGAACATTCCGGATAAAAAAGGGTGATTTGATGACGTTTGGACCTAAAAATACAATTTTCATTTGGTGTTTTTTTTGTAGGGAAGTCCCTGAAAAATATGTGCACGTGACCGGTACTTCCCTTGCTGTCAATTTTTCTCTCTTATTTGTTGCATGAGCCCCTGTTTTGGGGTCAGAAAAAGTTGTCTGAAGGGCTATACTTGACAAAGATATTAGGATGCCAAAATTAAAGTGATCCGATCATATTTTCTTTTTTTTACCTGAACGTTATAATGGTCGCCTATGAGAAAATATTTAGTTCCGTGATACCTGTAGATGGGTACAAGTAACGGGTTTTGTCCAATCATTTTTCTAGAGATACGGGCCTTTTTGACTTAGATAATTTCAATATTTATGGTGTATGGGTGACAACTTTAGAAGAGTTTGTCGGATTTGAACATCCATAAGTAACAGGTTTTGTTTAATATTTTTTCCTAGAGTTATGGGCCTTTTTCGGCTTGGGAAATTCCAATTTTTTCTGGCTTCTTGGTGAAAACTTTGGTATTGCAAAACTCTGTAATAATAGATCTACAGATAAAAAACAAAACCCCAAGTTTGTCCCCTTTTTAGGAAACCACTTCTCGGCAGAGGATACCGGTGGCGTAGCACCTTGTTTCTTGAGAAAAAAGTGATGGACAATAAATATCTACCCTTTTTTAAAAAAATCCCACATATTTGAAATCCCTAAAACTGGTTCGTTATTCTCTGACCCGCATATTTCTTAGGTAATTTTCTTGCTGTGGATGGGGACTTCATAGAATAGGCGTGTAAAACATTTTGTTTCCCCACTTAATTTGCCCTGGCTTCGCCCTTGAATGACTTTGATGTAATTTTTAGTATATGTTTTGAGTGTAGACAACTGCTGTTTTGATAAATGACAGATACGACATTTTGTTGTTTAGTTCGGCGACGATCCTTTATTCACAGTCTTGATAATTACAGTAAGCTCAGTAGTTATTCGTTTCATGTTTGGGACGTTTTTAAATAAATAAACAGCAAATATTAATACTTTTTATCTCTCCCGGTGGCAGTCTGGACAAAACATTTTCCATCTGCCACCTATCCCCTTACCTCCCTGCGACTTACTGCGGGGGGCACATTTCGGACTACTTGATGCCACGTTGAAATACCCAAGAGAGCAGCTAACACAGTTGGGAGCAGAGCGACTTTTTAAGTTGAAGGATATCCACAAGTAACGTATTTTGTTCAAGGACACAACGCAGTTATCCCTGGCCTTTTTAGTAAACCATTTCTCGGCGGAGGATACCGGTGGCGTAGCACCTTGTTTCTTGAGAAAAAAAGTGGTGGACAATAAATATCTAACCCTTTTAAAAAAAACCCACATATTTGAAATCCCTCTAAAACTGGTTCATCATTCTCTCCCCCGCATATTTATTGGGTAATTTTCTTTCGCTATTCCTCCCCTTTCCGGGTACTTAACACTTACACTGCCGAAAGCGACTATTGTCACCTATTTCATGATGACTACCTGTATGTTCTGGTATGCGCATATCAAACGTATCATATGAGAGCCCTTTCTAACAATTAATCAGATGACAAAAGCAGACGACTCTTGCAAAAAAACATTCTTGAATAACTAATTTTTTTCATTTTTAGTCTCGAAAACATAGGTTATGACCCCTCGTTGGAACGAGCTCGATGAGCTCGTTCCAACGAGGGGGTCATAACCTATGTTTTTGAGACAAAAAATGAAAAAAATAGTGAAAATTAATTGGCGATTTTTTAGAATAGCGCTGGCCGGTTTTGGCCGTTACGTTGGGTAAAGGGTTTTAAACCTCCTCGCATACAGGCGTACATAGAGATCCTCTATATATAGCTAAAGTGGGCATGGCAGTAAAAGGGTTAAGCCATGGGAATACACACTCTTAACCCGACACGAGGTGAAACGAAGTAAGGGAAATATACACAGAACGGCACACGAGACGCGCGTGTGAATGGGTTAGTTGATATGGCACGAGTGCAATATCGACTAACCCATTCACACGCGCATGTCGTTTTGTGTTTATTACACAGCTTAACGTCTATAAAAATAATTATTATTTTATTTAATCTTATTTGTTTTACAAGGATTGGCGAACAAGTTATGCAACTTATATTAACGCCTCTCCTTGGCCCAATGGCGCAGGTGTGTAGGATGACCTTCGTAGCGGCAACTTCGTGGCCAAGCTCTTCTCGAAAACTAGGAAGCCTGCACGGAATGTATCTCTCTCCGCACAGAGGACAGCCATTTTGCGTCCACACCTGATAGGACGGTACGCTGTGACAGCATCAACCCCACAATTGATGCTGACAGAGAGTGTTCTGACACCTCGAGAACTTTCCCCGACCGTGGATCGATCCCGGGACCTCTGGCATGAGAGACCAGCGCACTTATCCACTCGACCACCATTTGCCAACTATCAATAAGTTATTTCGCAATCGGCTCTGTTTCGGGTGACTGTTCAAGTTGTTGATCAGGCTCTGGTAGGTGAATTCAAGAAACACAATGCAAACAGTGAGAAAAAGGAAGTGGGATAAAATTATTCATTTTTTTTTTTGAACTCATCGAATTTGTCAAAACAAATAAAACTATAATTTGCATAATTTACCACCGAACTGTATTCGAATCCGTTTATTATTCCAATTATTCACGGGGAAAGATAGCTCTTTGAATTCATGAAACGATAGCATAACGGAAGGAAGTGCACAATTCCGAGGAATGTCTAACAGTCAAGCTCAAAATCATACAAAAACGTAGAAATCCTGGGTTCTTGAAAGCGTTTCGCAATACATTAATTTCGATTCCCGATATTTTGAGATTATTTATTTAGTTATTTTTGTTTAATGACACTTTCGACAGCCAGGGTCACCTCGTGTCGGACAGTTTTACGAGTGGAGGAAGCTGGAGTACCCTGAGAGAACCACCGAGCAACGGCGAGCAACTGTCTGACTCCCCAGCGCAATAACTTCACACAAGCAGGGTTTGCATTGGTTGAATACAGGTGCACCATCGACGTGCATTACGCCTTAGTACACAACGCCACCATGTCCGCCCGTGGGCAATCGGTAGTATGTGCCTAGCCCAAGTACACAACGCAGTTACCCCAAGCGGCGATCGAACCGTGGACCCGGATGGATATTTAAAATTTTGCCAAAAAACAAGACATCACAGCAGTCGAGTCCAATTTCAATTTGTAAAAATATGTGTACCAAATGGAGAGTAGTATTAGGACTAAATTAGAATCAACATTAATTAATAGAGGGATATGCTCTTTTAACCCTTTACCCTACGCAGACGATATCAAAATTTATTATTTTAATTATATTTTTTTTTAAAATTTTTCAAAAGATTTCAACAAAACCAAATCATGTGACCCCTCGTTGGAACGTGCTCGGCGAGGTCGTTCCAACGAGGGGTCACATGATATGGTTTTGTTGAAATCTTTTGAAAACTAATATTTTTTCAACTGCTTAATTTGCATATTACACGGGCGGATGCGGTCGATTCGTTAGGTAAAGGGTTAATCTGTTAGAGTTAGCTACTGGTGCAAGAATGGGTAATGTTTTGTATTTTGCGATTAAATGTTAAACAGTTCGTATCGATCTCTCCAATAATGTGAAATAATCCTTAGAATGCTGATTCTTTTGAGCATGACACAGACTTCTTGCTCTCTACCTATTTACAAACAAAACAAAGAAAAAGTTCAAAGCCATGTGACAAAATGAATCAGCCAGTATGATATTTCAACTGTGTAGATGAGCGTTTTACATAGAACAGAAAATTTGTGAAGAGAGAAGCCCCCCCCCCCCCCCCCCGCCCACCCACGCCCCCTCTCCAAACTTCATCCCTCACTGACCAATCCGGGGGCGTAGACATTTTAATGTTCGATGTGTGTGTGTGTGGGGGGGGGGGGGGGTCGGGAGGGGGTGTAAAAGTGTGATCCGTAGTTAGCGCGCCACTAAGAAAGCATGTGGCATTGTTATTACACTATCAGCTAAAGTTGAGTTTTAGTTCAAAATGTAGAATGACATCACAACCTACCAATTTGGTGATGCGTTTCAAAGGGAGCATGCTGGTTGCTGTGGACGCCACGTAAATAGTTAGCAATGTAGAACAATTAGTACCTGGAACAAATATGAGAATGTTCATTAAATTACATCCCGATTGCATACGTGGGGGACGATGGCGCTGTGAACTAATGCGTACTGCACGTCAGTCTTTCACCAATGCTAACCCTGTTTGTGTTGAGTACGTTGGGAGTCTGTCAGTTGCTTTCCGTTGCTTGGTGGTTATCTACGGGTACGCCGACCTCCTCCACCAGCAAAGCTGTCCGCTACGATGTGACCCTGACTGTCGAAAGTGTCGTTACACCCGAGTAAATAAATACAGTAGTTATGCTGCTGCTTATGAAGCACATCGGTTTATGTGTGGACCACACGGTATGTGTGTCACTTTGTTTAATTCGTCTCTCCCTGAGGTGTGGGATTGCATATGAAAGTTAGTCGAATGGATGTAGTAGTTAACCCGTTACTAAGGTAGCATGCTGAATACTATGAACATCGCGTGACATTGTTGTTACACTATTAGTTTCATTTCTGGCTGACGTGTATTCCCAAATGTAGAATAAAATCAAAATCGTCTATTCCCATATCTTTTGTATCCAAGATAAAAGTGTGGTCACCCTCTTGCAGAAAGCAAATACCAGTATGATAATTTACATGTTTCTTTATAACTAATTGTTGCAATACTGTAATATTTATTATGAAATGTAACTGTAATACAATATTTTCTGCAAATAAAGCACTATTAGCTGAAGTTGAGTTATAGTTCAAAATGTAGAATGACATCACAACCTACCAATTTGTTGATGCGTTTCAAAGGGAGCATGCTGGTTGCTGTGGACAGTACGTAAATAGTTAGCAATGTAGAACAATTAGTTTCTGGACCAAATATGAGAATGTTCATTAAATTACATCCCGATTGCATACGTGGGGACGATGACGCTGTGTACTAATGCGTACTGCACGTCGGTGGTGCACTTGTCTTTCACCAATGCTAACCCTGTTTGTGTTGAGTACGTTGGAGTCTGATAGTTGCTCGCCGTTGCTTGGGTGTTATCTACGGGTACGCCGACATTCTCCGCCCGCGAAACTGTCCGACACGATGCGACCCTGGCTGTGGAAAATGCCATTAAACCCGAGTAAATAAATAAATTAATTAAATTACATCAACATCGCCCAAGTAGTTAAGCTGCTGCTTAGGAAGCACACCGGGTTATGTGTGGACCACACGGCATGTGTGTCACTTTGTTTAAATAGTCTCTCCCTTAGGTGTGGGATTGCATATGAAAGTTCGTCGAATGGATGCAGTAGTTAACTCGTTGCTAACGTAGCATTCTGTATGCTATGGACATCGCGTGACATTGTTGTTACACTGTTAGTTTCATTTCTGGTTGACGAATATTCCAAAATGTAGAATAAAATCAAAATCTACCAATTAGAATGCGTTACTAAGGAAGTCCGCTAGTTGCTATGGGATCTATAACGCAGATCCCTTCGTAGATCTTTTTTTTTCTTACCCCTAATGTGGGCCTGTGTATTAAATTACAACAATATCACATCAGTAGTTCAGCCGTTGCTGAAGAAGCCCTCCGGTTGCCTTGGAGACCGAGTTAGCATAGTGATTATTTAGTTTCTGTATAATTTGTGAGGCCATATATTTAATGACGCCGAAACAGACGCCGTAATTAGTTCGTTGTCAAGGACACCCCCCGGTTGGCACGGTGCTCACGTGGCACTGTTGTTAAACTATCAGTTGTCTTGCTGATTTTAAGTTATAAGCGTATGCTTGTTGCTGTAGAGACCATCTAAGCAGATTACGATGCAGATCATTTTATCACCAGCCTCAATCGCACCAGCTATAGGGACCACATAGGTTGTGGTCTCCGTAGCTAAGGAGGTTGTTTGCTACGGAGAGCGCGCGAGCCTATATATTAAATTTATCGGAAATCGACTCAGTAATTAATCAGTTACTAAGGACAAACCGCCCCACTAGTTAAGCCGTGGATTAGGAAGCACTCTGGTTGCTAGGGAGATCGTATGAATCTGTTAACCGGAATACCATTTTCGGCGAGTGGGAGTGGAAATACGATTTATTTGGAGGGAAGAAAAACGAACAAAAATAAAACAAATCGTGTGATAATATGAAGGACACCTCGGGATGGTTCCGCTGCGTCATCATTGCCACGCATACCTCAGTGTGTCGGTCTGAAACCACTTACATCGACCATAATATACTCTTTTTATGTAATACACCTATTCTTTAATATTTAGTTATATATTCTGTTATACTGAATCAGTATTCACATTACATGACTTTTTATGTCACGAAAACTCGTACCGGTACCATATATAAAAATAGATTGTGAAATGAAACACACAAAATAGCATTACAACATACCTAAATATTTACCGGAGTACCTCGTCTGGTCGGCTCAAACAGCATGTGTATGTGTGTGGGTTGGGTGTTACTCATGTGTATGACTTTGTATACTTTCTTTCAAATGCATTTGTTTTCGTTGTATTATATATGGTGACAAATGTGTTATACATTTATTTATTGGTGTTCAAGCACATCGGCTAATCATGGCCACGACAGTTTTATGGGTGGGGGAAGCCGGAGTACCCGGAGAGAACCACCGAGCATCGACGAGCAACTGTCAGCTCCTCAACATTCTAACTCTGTTCAAGCTCCGCTCATGCAGGGTTACAGCGGTTGAAGACATGTGCACATCGACGTGCGGTACGCCTTAGTACACGGCGTCATCGTGCCCTCATGTAGGCAACCAGGATAAAGTGCCTTGCCCAAGGACACAACCCGGGTCGACGCGGGCGGGGATCGAACTCGGGACCTCTAGCATGGAAGTCCAACAGCCTACCACTGAGCCACCGCGCTCTCGTGTGTTATACACAATTGTTTATGGTAATTAGAACGGCGCCGCCATTCCCTGGGGTGCATCGATCCATACAAAAAGGACATTCAAAGCCAAGAAACCGAATTTAGTTATCAAGGTCTATACCAACAAAGTGCGTTATATTATTGAAATCGCTATACATTTCCTACCCTATTTATTTATTTATTTATTTATTTATTTATTTATTTATTTATTTATTTATTTATTTATTTATTTATTTATTGGTGTTTAAGGTCACATACTTATGCACAATGGCTAATCATGACCGTGATAGTTTTACGGGTGGGGGAAGCCGGAGTACCCGGAGAGAACCACCGAGCAACGACAATCAGCCGCCAGCTCCCCAACATCGCAACACCGCACTGCAGCACAGGCAGGGCTAGATTGGTGGAAGACATGCGCATCATTGAAGTGCAGTACGCCTTAGTACACGGCGTCATCATGCCCCCATGTTGACAATCGGGGTTAAGTGCCTTGTCCAATGACACAACGCGGGAGTCCGAATCGATCGCTCAGACGGTCACCCATCCGAGGACTAAACGGGCTCGACGTTGCTTGACTTCGGTGATCTGACGAGAACAGGTTACCGCAACGCCACCGCGCCCCTATTTCTGACCTTAATCCTGCGAGCATCGAACAAATATTAACGGGTAGAGTACTGGAAGCCCATATTTAGCTTTACTCTACAATCCAGGTATCACAACATTAAGGCACCTTACTCAGTGGATATATTTTATATTATCTTGGAAGTAAAATTATTTAGTCTGTATTGATTTGGTTTGTTACATTATGGGAGATTGCCTACAGGCACTCTCCCATAAGTTGTAACATGTCCAAGGCATGTGATCAAAATTTGATGACCAAAAATAAGTTTGCACTTTACCAGTTAAAACCCAAACCAATAAATCTGCAGTGACAAAATAACAATATGTTATATCAGGCGGAAAAACAAGACAGCAGGTTGAACATACAGATTGATTTATCCTTTTTTCGACCTATGAGTGCTATCAAATAATCTGCCAGTGCATAAATTACTGTGTAATATTAGTTTCAAAAGGTTAAAATACAATCAGCTTGTAATTTAACTCCTTACCTATCGCTAATAGCAGACGACACTTGGGAAAACGTACTCGAGTAACTAGACAAAACTAAACATTCTCATTTTTTGGCTTGAAAACATAGCTTATTACTCCTCATTGCAGCGAGCGTCACTGAGGGGTCATAAACGATTTTTCGTGGCAACAAGCACAAAAAATTGAATGGCCATTTTATAGAATATCAGCCCAGACGATCCATTATATAATGGGTTAAAGTAGCATCAAAACATTTTAGAAGCTTTTAAAAAGCTTTTTATATAACTATTGACGCCAAGTTTTCTTTCATTTCGATATGTACCTTCATTCTTATGTTGGTTGATTCATTCGCTTCAGTGTAGCATCAACATGAGATATCGAACAAGATAATAACAAAACCTAAAAAAGAATAATTGAACGCGGATATAAGAAAACTTGAGTTTAACTTGTTGAAGCAAATGGGTCGAATGTACTCAGCTGGAAATGCTTGAACGCGGGTAGTCCAAGGACAGAAAACATACAAGACTGATATTTCCAAACTACCCCAAAAAGGAAAAACACTTTTAGGATTCGTCATGTTGATTAGATTCAAAGCATGGAGTTGAGGATAGTGCCAGGTCATATCGTACTAATATTACCAGCCTCGGAAAATACAAAAAAAATGGTTGCCCGTTTTACCAGAGGAACTTCGTAAAAATAAGGAATGATATTAAGGTTTACATACATACAGGGTCAGAAATACCCCGGCTTCAACAAGGAGCAACCACTTGAATTCTGTTACCACTAATTTGAAGCAAAAGGCCAACCAGCAATTCCCTCTTTGCTCTAAATTCCCGTCATTGTCCACAACATAATTGGAGGTAAAGGTGTAGAATAAGGGACCCTGTGTCATGTCCATTATTGTAATAACTGACGAGGTTTTGTTATCAAATCGCCAGGTTTTGTCATAGCCCACTACATTTGTAATAAAGTCGTCAGGTTTTGTCATAAACTGAAGTCACGAGTTTTGTAAAAAAAATCGATAGGTTTTGTCATACTAAATCTCACCATATTTGTCATAGAAATAAACAGGTTTTGTAAGACATTACTGTTTTTCACTCACACCAAGAACTGTTAGCCCTAAATGCAACAAACTCACGTAATTGTTCCCACCATCGCGTTGTTGCTTTGGGTAGAACCAGAGATGACAGTGCACAGAGGCAAAAATCCCTGAACATTTTTATCAGGAGCCAGCGGCTCTTGCTTTATGCCAAAGCAGAAGCCGAGGGGAGACACAAGTGATTGCTCGTCATATGGACTGGGATCTCTGTGTGTTAAGACAGAAATTGAAGCCTACCTTCATTGAAAGTCACTATCCCCGAACACTCTACGGACAAAACCTGTAAAGAAAATCCCTGAATTAAGTCAAACCCCTGTTCGCTCATTGGTATTATTACACGCCTGTTCTGTGAAATTCCCGTCTACAGCAACATTAAATTATGCGGAAAATGAAAATCTGTTCCGCACATATGTTCCGAACGGAAATCGTTGACGGTTATTTTAAATAGAAGCGAAATTTCACTGGAATTTTCTACAAATCGTGCAACGCAATTACAATTTGAATCGCTAGCGATACCTGAAAACTTACTGGCACATAGAACACATTGGGACTCAGGGGACGAAATATTAACACGGGTTCCCCTCGCAAATTTGGTTGGCGATAAAATGTATTGTTTTTGTTGATAGTTGTCAAATGAATTGCTGACTGTCCTTCTAATAATTGTTTTTATAGACGTGAAGGCGTGTAATAAACAGAGAACGACACATGCGTCTAAATGGGTTAATCGATATGGCACTTGTGCCATCGCGGAAGGATAAAACTCGAGGCCTGAGGCCTCTCCTTTTATCCTTCCGCGCTGGCGCTCTTGCCAGATCGGTTAACCCTTCACACGCGTGTGTCGTTCTGTATATTTACGCATTTTCTAGGCCATGTGGTACTTTCCCGCGTGTGCGGTTATCTGGTATGGTAGTGTAGTATGAACGGCATTTACCCCTGTTGATGTGCTATTAGTCCTTGGAGCAACTTGCTCTTCTCGCGCCATTTACTATCCTTTTGCTGCTACCGGTAGTACGTAGCGGTATGCCATGTGGTGTTAGGGAATATGCTTGATTGGCTGGATTGGTAGCATAGTTATATGATAAATTATGTAGAAGTTGTTGGTGTTGCTGTAGTTGGTGTAGTAGTTGTTTGTTGATGTTCTAGGTTTAGAGGTAGATATAGTTAATGGTTAGTGTTGGGGTGGTTGGCTTTTAGAACCAGTTCTCAAAGATCACTCAAAAACTTACATCACAACAGTCTTCACTCCACAAAAGTCCCAAAATATCTCTCTTCATCAAGTCTATTTTCTAGGAGCTATTGGAACCATGGAAGTTATGTTCTGGTGGAATATAGGTGCTAGGAGCAATATAGATGTAAGGAAAGATAAACGCTTATATACGCTACTAGGTTAGAGTCCAGCAGCATCGAAATGTAGGAAAACAGCTGAACAACCATCTGGTGGTACAGTATACGGCTGCAGATAGGTCAATGGATATTCTAAGACTAAAATTACCGAAATGAGTACAAACTGTCTATACTATGTTATCATACTAGACTATCTGGTACACCATCACATGATCTACCATCTCGTACAACTCCTACCAACCAAAGGACTGTAGTATAAGGCGTAGTGTAAGCAATAAGGAGTAATAGTTCACAAACAGGGATACATGGCGCCCATACTATACTACCATACCACGACAACCACACAACCGCGATGGCGTATGGACATTTATCACACACCAATTAATGTAAAACACGGGGTTTACACTGTTCTGCCTGTACGATCAAAATAAAGTGGAGATACAAAACACGTTCGGTTTCGTTTCCAACGTAAACAGTGAAGGAGCCCGTCTAAATAAATCGGGTCATCATTGGACGAATGCACCGGAGTCGAGATCGCTTGGAAATTCCAAATTCCGCATTTAGATTTGTTTACCCGGGATATTTAAACAATCAGACTCGAGTAAAAAAAAAATCATTCTGACTGCTTGTTCCTTGACAAATACTTTCGAGTAAAAAAAAATCATTCTGACTGCTTGTTCCTTGACAAATACTTTCCACAACTGGTAATATAACGAAGGAATGTGCTAAACTTATTAGCTATTTAAAAACTTTTTGATGTGTTAATCCCAGCAGTTTGGTCAATATTTGAAGTTCGATCATCGTGACCGTGACACTGATCTGTGTCAATTGGTTTCCACCAATTGAATACCGTAAGAATTAAAAAGCAAATTAGGGTTTGGACCCCGCCAAATAACAGTGATGTCTTGTTGGCAACGAAGAAAACACAGCGATTATCCACTTAAAAAGTGCTTTTAGTTCAATGTTCGTAGAGACTGGTTGTTCCGTGGGGGTGTGTGATAAATACAGAACCACACATACGTTTGAATGGGTTAAGAATTATCGCACACGATTGCTTTGGTCCCGGGTATCACTCGAGCCTTCTCGTGCGATAAATCTTAATCCATTCAAACGTATGTGCGTTCTGTATATTTACTACCAAGCCCACTACCCAATGCATACAGCTGTAGCGCCTGGTCGAGTCTCCTGTAAGCCGCTATAAATTGGATTTCTTTCTTTTCAAAATTTGAATAAGTCAATATAAAATGAAAATATTTTCGCTAGACAACATTGCGGTCACGTGCAAATAACTCACCAGAGTACCACATTGACCTACCATTTTCCTAAACATTCCCCGGAGCTGACCACTCCGATAAAAGTGTGGAATCACCCCCCCCCCCCCCCCCCCCTTTCATCCAATTCGTCGCTCCGCGTGAAATGATGCATATCAAGAGTAATGAATCATGATTGAACTGTAGCACCCCCTCAGCTCCAGAATCCTGGACACGCCATTGCCCCTTCATAATGAATATGGACTCTTCCAATTAATGCTATTGATCCGATATGGATGTTATCGGAGATCAAATAGTTAACTTGCAGAGTGCTGGAAGAACATATTTGGGCTTTAATCACAAGTTCAGATAACATAACTTAAAGGCTTCATCTCCATTGGATTTGCTTCATATCATCTTTGAAATGATATGTATTTGTATATGTGGATTTGCCTTGTTTAATTTATGGAAGAGTGTCTGAAGGCAAGGCATACACGCGTGAACAAATTTGGGTGACCAAAAATAATTTAGCACTCTTCAAGCTAATGAAATAACAGAAAATCTTCCAATTCATACGTTACAGTTACCCCGCATATTTATTTATTTATTTACTGGTGTTTAATGTCACATACTTATGCACAATGGCTAATCGCGACAGTGACAGTTTTACGGGTGGAGGAAGCCGGAGTACCCGTGAAGAACCACCGAGCATCGACGAGCAACTATACAAGAAAAATGCCATTCATTTTTTTTATATTTTCACTTTTTGCTTCCAAAACATAGGTTATGACCCCTCAATGGAACGAGCTCAACGAGGTCGTTCCAATGAGGGGTCATAACCTATGTTTTGGGAGCGAACAATGAAAATTTTTAGTTATACGAGGATGTTTTTTCCAAGTGCCGTCTGCAACTCAAGTTAGGTGATTGGTTAAAAAGTCATACTAAGTGGCTAATTTGTGTGTGTTTGTGTCATATGATAAACAGAATATGAAATGAGTGTTTTTCTCATATAATATTTAAGAAACTCGTCCGAATTTTCCGTTTGGGCTCACCAGAGGCTCGCCAAAACGGAAAATTCTTAAACTCGTTTCATAAATATTATATGAGAAAAACACTCATTCCAAATCCTCTATTTATTATCAATACTAAAAAAGGTAAAGGTGTGAAACTTCCCAGATCGAAATTTTCAAGAATCAACAAATGTCGTGTAATTCGCGGAGCCACTGAGATTTCAAGCCAAAGATTGACGAAATTTGACTTTTATTCGTATTTGTTCACTTTTTATCGACTGAATCGAGAGAGTCGGCTATCCACGCCAGCTGTTATCGGGTCAGCGAACAAAGAATGCCACGCCGCGCGCTCGTTGATCGTCTACTTGAGGACACAACTGCGGGAAATTCAAAAGTGTATTTATGCGTTACACAATACAACGCAAAACGACAGAACAATTTAACTTTAATAATAAAAACATTTTAATCGACCGAAAAACGATATCAAAAGAAAGAATGATGGGAACATGCCATATACAGATACTTAAAATTAGCATTACTAGTCATGCTACTAATATTTTACCTGGAAGCTTGCGGGTGGGGGAGGGGGTGGGCGTGTGTCATCCACATGCAAACTACAAAAAATGTTCATGTTAATCTGACCCCCCGATTCAGAAATTCATTTAGTTTCTTAGTTTCTATTGCTGTAGTTACTATCATTACACCATAAATACATACGTGGGAAGTATAAATTTGGAGGGGGCAGTCTGAGGTGTTCTCTCTTTCCCATCCCCACCCCCCACCCACCCGCTCCTACTGTATCAAATTCGAACAGTGGTACTTCAAAAACTCTTGGAGAGAGATTATCAGAGATTATCTAGTGGATATCCTACAATTTATTTCAGCTAGTGCACGCTCATTCTTAGTATGTGATCTTAAGCATCGATAAATAAATAAATTAATAAATTAATTAAATTATATCTTTTTTATATTTACCAATGATCTTTTGTCATTTTTACCATGGGGATCTTTTGTTCTATGGGATTTTTGGTGCTGTGGGGCATTTTGTACTATGGGCACCTGTCCATGGGGCATTTTGTCGTCCACACCCCCCCCCCCCTTTTTTTTTGTCAGGTGTACTTCGACAGGAATGCAACCATTATAGAGTGCTGCTGTAATGTCTTTAGCAAATACAAGAGAGAGAGGGACAACTCTTGCCATACTTTTCCTGAATAACTGAAGAATTCAGTTCTTTGGTTTTCAAATCGGAGCTCATGACCAATACTGGAAAGAACTTGATGAGCCCCTTACAATGAGGGACATTAAGGACTGTTTTATGGAACAAAAACAAAAAAATATATAAATGTTTGAATGATGAATCGCACATGTTGCATTTTTTAAGTCAATTTTATTGTTTCATATTTTTCTGCATGTATTCCACAAGCACCACTCTTTGGGAAGGGTCCAAGAAATAAAACTGTTACAAATATTTGTCGAAAAAGTTTCAAGGAAAGCAAAGATACATCGTCAATAATAATAACATCTGCCGGCAACATCCTCTGTTTTGCATCATGATAATTGTCATCAAACCTGATTTTCTGTATACAAAAGTCCGAAAATCTGCCGTCCGCTAAAACAAAACATCTGTACACAGTCATTGAATCGTGAGGCAAATTGGTGCTTGCCATATGTGTTGTATCGAGTGTATAAACGTTACTGTTTATATGTGTCAGTCCAATGTTGATTTTATTGAGGTAAACGTTTTTCCCATATCAGCCTGTCCAGTTATTATAATGTTATGGCCTTTTTTCTGAAAGAGAAATCTTCGAATGAACTTGATGACAAAGGACCACGTTTTCATTGTTGACTATGAGTTATATTTAGAATGAAAAATAATGTGTGGAATTTTATGTTGACCAATGGACCCTCGGAGTGGCATTCATTGCTCGGTTACCAGATAACAGCTGACCCAGACAGCCGACTCTCTCGATTTAGTCGATAAAAAGTTACAAAATGCGATTAAAAGTCAAATTTCGTTAATCTCGAGCTCGAAATCTCAGTGGTTCCGCGAATTACACGACATTTTGTCGTTTATTTCAGCGAGATCGATGAGGTATTCGCTATTTGCCAGATTGTTGAAAATTTCGATCTGGGAAGTCTCATACCTTTACTTTTTTCAGTATTGATAATTTTATATGTTTTATTAAAATTGACAAAATCTGATAATACTTCGAATGCCTGTGCTCTTAACCCTTTACCTAACATGAAAAGCAGACGACACTTGCAAAAATAATTCTTGAATAACTATTTTTTTTTTCATTTTTGTCTCAAAAACATAGGTTATGACCCCCTCATTGGAACGAGCTCCACGAGCTCGTTCCAATGAGGGGTCATAACCTATGTTTTTGAGACAAAAAATGAAAAAAATAATTAAAATTAATTGCCGATTTTTGAGAATAGCGCTGGCCGGTTTAGGCCGTTACGTTGGGTAAAGGGTTAACATGCTGAGTATTTTTCAAGTTAGTTTTCATCAAACCTAGTGATGGCTGCTGTGAAGGTGCGGAAAACCTGTTTAAACAGTCAAATTCCATGTCCAAGGACAATAACTCTGTAATAAACTAACTGATCGAACTGGAATTGAAACTCGATCTGTAACTTCACACCAGGAAACTACATACAAAAACTAATTTTAATATTCCTATCGATAGCCGAAAAAAGTGCGGAAAACATGTTTTAGGTCTCGTTTCCCATTTAAACGTCATATCCGGGGTTAGTGGCAGGGTCGGATGGATGTGGGATTGATTGTGAGTCATGTGGTATATTTTCCAGTAAAGGACGAGAGAAGGTCTTTGAAATAAGGCCTCCTGGTTCCACTGGGGTGTTGTTGTTGATCACAACTTCTGAAGCTTGTACAGCTATTTTCTAATCACCTTAAACACCGTACGAGCAAAACGTTAAGAATCAAATTAGACTAAACACACAAAGTAAATTACCCGTTGAAGGACCTCTCGGTTCGATCCACAGGTCCATTAGCTGAAACGTGGTACTGCGCTTCCCTCTGTGTTTTTTTTACAATACGGTTTATCTGGGTAAAATGCCCCGTATGTAGGGACGTGGCTAGAGGTGTCCGATTGGAGAGGGTGGGGTGGGGGTAGTGAATGTCCAACTAGGGGGAGGTACCGGGAGGGGGAACCCCCTACCGACCCTTCCCCATAGTTGGAAATTCACTACCGAGAAACATTTTGAAAATGAAGCCTTGAAAGGGGGCATAAAATTGATTCTAATAACTGAAATGCCAAGACATTTTTGATAGAATTATCAGGTTATTATTATTTGGTATTATTCTGTGAACTGAGTATGTGCTAAACAAAACTTTGAGCAATTCGCACAGTCCTTACATTAAATCAGATCTTATGCAGGAATGATCAATTTTCGATGTTTCATAATTTTGTAACTGTGAATGATAGAATTAACTCAGGCTAACGATTTTACATGAAAAGATTTTCTTGAAGTGCATTTCGAGGATTTTTTTATTACGATAAATAAACGTACTATAGAAATCTCGTACCGATTGACATCATGCATACTTATGAAGCTCGATATTGCGTACACTTTAGTTGTAAATAGTAACACTTGGAAATTTTGCCGATTTGGAGTTGGAATTGTGGGAAGTAAAGAAGACATTAGCATCACCAAAGAAGCTCTAAAATCCAGATAGATGGAATTTCCAACTACTCATGACTTACCCGCCGAATTTCCATCTATAGACAATTTATTTTGGCCAGGATTGGGGGGGGGGGGTGAGACACCCCCACACGCCCCCACTCCCTCTTGCCGCGTCCCTTCTCGTATGTGAAACTGTTTGCAATTCGAACAGTATACAATCCAGTGAAACTTCCTTGAGAGACCACCTGTTTTGAGAGGCCAGTGAAACGATGTACCGTATAACTGCTTTATGTTCCAGGATCCAGGGCATTTATATCACTATTACATTATTATATAAAATGGATATTTATAATGAAAAGTCGTCTTGTTTTCCAGTCAAACGTCCAACAACAGCAGTATGTGTGATGGATGAGGAACTCTTACCGCAGCTAATATGTGACATTTTCAAGTTCACGGAAAATCACTCTTCGATAAGAGAAAGGATCGGAATAAAATTAAAACTTTATGTGGAGGCGCCCATCGGGAAGCTACATATAAAAAAAGTATTTCAATATTTCCATCCGAAACTGCAAAAAGTGTGGAAAACATGTTATAGGTATCAAATATCTATGTTCAAGGGCAATAACTCTGTAACTGAGTAAAAATCGAGTGACGGGAGCAAAAACAGGACTTCATCTGTAAGTTGCCACGGGGAAGGTTCACGCCAAATATGATTCTTGTATCGGTAACATTAGTGAAAAAAAGTGAGGAAAGTCTGTTATAACTGTCCAATTTCTAAGTTCAAGGTCAATAACTCTGTAATAAACCATACGAGTAGAATGGAAATGAAGCTTGATCTGTGCATGTTCACCAGAAAGGTACATACAAAACATCGTTTCAATCTTTCCAACCATAGTTGAAAAAAGTGCGGTTAAACTGTTATAACTGTCGAATTTCCAAGTTCAAGGCCAATAACTCTGTAATACACCATCTGAGTGAAATGGAATTGAAACTTGATCTGAAAGTACCCACAAGGAAGCTACGTCCAAAAAATCATCACTTCAATATTTCTATCGATATCTGAAAAGAGTGCGGAAAACCTGTTTAAACTGTCCAGTAAATTAGGTCTTCGCCGAGCCCCTAGCTTGATCCAGAACTAATTTATGGTACGAGTTGTATAGCTTTCACTATTACCGGGATTAGATTTGAAAATTATGTTTATCATGGATAGAGAAACAAGCAGCGGTTCCTATTAGATTGCTTGGCGCCCACCCCTACACACATACCACACACAGAGAAAAATCAAAGACCCAGATGACATAACTATTTGGGTGTTCTTAGAAACATAACTGCATGGAAATAACGGCTCAAACCTTATTAAAAAGTGTAACTATTTTTTATTTTATTTATCTGCTGTTTAGCCCAAAAAGATAAGATTACAGCTTATTAAATGAGGTACAGACAACTTCTTTGGAAATGTACTCTTGTTTTATTATTCATCTTCTGAGTTACTAACAAAGTTCATCCATAGGTATTACAATGAAGCCGCCGACTGGTTGCCATCCTGAAATTTTATTACAGACCTGTTCAATGAAATTCTCATCTACAGCACCACTAAACCATGCGGAAAATGAAAATCTGTTCCGCACACATGTGCGGAACGAAAATCGCTTACGGACTATTTTTAAATAGAAGCGGAATTTCACTGGAATTTTCTACAAATCGTGCACCGCAATTGCAATTTGAATAGTTAGCGATAGCTGAAAATAGTAACACGGACTCCCCTCACAAATTTGGTTGACGATAAAATGTGTTCTTTTTGTTGATATTTCGTCCACTGAGTTCCAGTGTGGTCTATATGTCTGCTGGCACATAGAACACATTGGAACTCAGAGGACGAGTTGTCAGATGAATTGCTGAGTGTCCTTCTAATAATTGCTTTTATAGACGTGAAGGCGTGTAATAAACACAGAACGACATACGAGTGTGAGTAGGTTAATCGATATTAACTCGTTTTATCCTTCCGCGCTGGCAGTTGTGCCATATCGATGAACCCTCTCACCCGCGTGTGTCGTTCTGTGTATTTATTGAGTGATCGTGTTTTACCTCTTTAAAACAAGAATTTAACCCTTTAGCTAACGAATTGGCCGCATCCGCCCGCGTAATTTACAAACTAAGCCGTTGAAAAAAATATATATTTCAACAAATTTCAACAAAACCATATCCTTTGACCCCTCATTGGAACGAGTTCGTTCAAATGAGGGGTCACACGATAGGGTTTTGTTGATTTTTCTTTTTTTAATTTTGAAAAAAAAAATTAAAATAATAAATTTTGATATCATCTGCGTAGGGTAAAGGCTTAATGATTGCAAAATGGACAGCTCGTTAAATAATACCCCTTTGAAAATGATCTAGAAAATAACTTGGATCAATTCTGGTGTCTTGCATATTATTTCCCTTGCAGCATTATACAAGCTTCCTGGTTGGTCAGTAACCAATGCATCCGGTACGGTACATTTAACTCCAACGGGGTGTAAGAGTTTCAACAGGGTGTATGAGAATATCACGTGACAGCTAAAGGGGTGTACATACTTTTTATTGTACACTTCCCTGAATTCTCTTTCACCCATCGTCTCAAACATTTTCGTCAGTAATAATAAACATGCAGACTCAAAAACAAAATGAGAACAATATTGTTTCATTAGAATATTCCGAAAACTTGAAATAAACATGTGTCCATGTTGGGATTCTGTTGTGGTATTTATACCGTTTGAGAATATACCGTTTGGGAATTATATAATAAAACAAAACTCGACACGCTGAAGGGTTCAGGGTAATACATTCGTCGCATAGTGGTTTTAGCAGGGTGTACGGGGGCTGCACTACTCTTCGGATCTCAGAAGGGTAGTACAGTCCCGTTCACCCTGCTGAAATGCCGTGTAACCAATATAATAATAATAATATAATAATATAATAATACAATAATATAATAATAATAATAGTATTCTACATTATTAACATGCGAAAGTGTTAAGGATACTTATATTGTAAGTTTAGAAGATAAACTAAGTGCAATATGCTTTACATCAGTGACATCACTGCCAGAATCTCTCTCAGCAAACGTGATCATCCTGTTGTCTCAGTTCTGATGGTTAATATTTATTTATTATTACTTATTTATTGGTGTTTAAGGTCACATATTTCTGCACAATGGCTAATCATGACCACGGCAGTTTTACGGATGGAGGAAGCCGGAGTACCCGGAGAGATCTTCCGAGCAACGCCGAGCAACTGTCAGCTCCCCAACATACTAACTCCACACAAGCAGGATTAGCATTGGTTGAAGACACGTGCACCATCGACGCGCAGTACGCCTTAGTAAACAACGCCACCGTGCCCCCACGTGGGCATTGGGATGCAGTGTCTTGCCCAAGGACACAACTCGATTGCCGCGGGTGAGATTCGAACCGAGGACCTCTCGGTTTGCAGCCTGCACCTCTGCCTACTGAGCCTCAGTTCCTCCTTGTTACACATTCTGGTTAGGAGTTGTACATGACTAACTTTTGATTCCTCCTCCTTATGTGGTCTAATCAACTTCTCTGATTTTGTTTAATCCCAACCTAAAAATTGAATATTTCGCCTCACATTGTACCGAATGATTCTGTTTTGAACGAACCAGCTTACATTAGCTACTGTGTGGGTTGTAAGAATCAACAATCTGGAATAACACATTGTTCAAAACAAGCAATTCTTAAATAACTAATACACATCATTTTTTGTCCTCACAAACACACCTTATGATCTCTCATTGCAACTAGAGCTGATCGGATATGGCCGACACCTAAGTGAATCCTTTACCCAACACACACGAAATCAAAAACTTCTTCTTTTAATTATTTTTTTCTCAAATTGTTCAACATTTTACGTGCAACTCACGAGGGTCGGCTACTGTAAGTATTCGAGCCAAAATAAAATCCATTTCGGTGATTCTGGGTTGTTTGGGGTGATTTTCGTTACTTATTAAGTCTATTCCGGTGATTAGATATACTCAAGTCGAATCGAATGCAACCTCCAAACATTTCCACGTCCTATTAGAGAACTTCCAATTACATACCAACCAAGTGCCACCGTATAAACCAAGAATTACGACTAACACACGCGTCATCAAAACAGCACCCAATGTGCATGTGCACTGACACCACGTATTACCATGGTGGTGACGTCACAACATGGCTGCTCAGCTCATGCGGGCTACAACGAAAACCCAACATGACGTTACTAGGTCACGTGGATATGACGTCACTTTCTAGGTCCGGCACAAGGTCTCGCTACTGTGGATCGATTGGATACATGTCCCAGTAATACAGGGCGTAGGAATATCTGACAGATGGTTACCACAGCACGATGATTCTCTCCGGGTACCCCGATTTCCTCTACTCATTGAGTTACCCAACCTCGACACATGAAAAACAAAATACTGGTTGGGGTGGGCAAGGGTGTAAGGAGTGGAGATCCACCTCACTCCCGTCGTTCGTACAATTGTTCTCATTCTTGCGTAAAACTCGGCTAAGTGATGATAAATCGGACGTAGAGAATTTCGCATCCATCGCCCGCTAAATCAGTCATCTATCCTACCCCGGGACGTTGGAGGGAGTGGGGTGGGTTTGGTGGCGGTAGAGATTATTATCAACAAACCTACATTTTAACGCTTTTTCCAAGTTTGAAAGTAGAAAGTTGAGCGAATAATTTAATATACACTTGAATAAATGGAGATGTGTGGGGCGATAGAGGCAATACGACCCGTTTCCATACTTTGTGAATGAGGCAACTCTTTTAGTATTCTATACATCGGTTCAAGTTTTGTCCATTTCTTCTATGTTTGATAGGAGTTATCAAGGCTAATATTCTATATTTGTTCGCCACAAAACTCAAACTTCATTCGTGTTCAATGGTACCGACAGTGAATATCTCGTTTTAAGAAAAAAAATGCAAATTGGGCTTCTTTAAAATCATTTGGAAGCAAAAAAATTCAACATAATTTAGTTGGACCCCGTGTAGTTACTACATTTAATGCCCGCTCTTAATATTAAGATGAGATACGGAGTATATAACTTATTTGTTTTGTGAAGCCACAAAATTATGCCATTACAGGAAGTTATTTTGACCCATTTTATACAGAATCTACACATATTTTGCCAACTTATTTAAATCTAAAGTGGAAGCAAAAATTAAACAATTAGAACATAAGACGAAAGTACGACACAAAAGAAGGAATGTTAAATAATTTGATCAAATACGGAAAGGATTGTCATCGGTTATATTTTTTCAGTGTATAATTCAAAATCCTTTTCCCTCGTCTACAAAAAATAGACAAATTTATTTGCGACAGTGGTATATGCGCGCGAAACCACCATACTATTTTCTGGGAAAACCGACAAAGAAACAAAAATTTCAAATTACGATGTTTTTTTTCCCAAGGACGTGACAACCGTTACTTATTCCCAGTGTCTTATTCGACATTCGTCATTAACGTTGTCGAAGAAGGAACTGGGAATAAATAACGGTTGTCATGACCCCGTTTTTTTTCTAAATTACATCATGATAATATTATAATATTATAATTTTTCGTCGATGAGGAATAAAATGAAAAAAAAAATCAACCCAAAGCAGATGGCAATTGTTTTGGATGTACATGTATCCTGGCTGTTTACACGAGCTAATCCCTCGGAAGCATATTGTCTGCAGGTGAGTCTGACATGTCAAACAAATGATGAAAATGTTCCATTGATGAATGATGATAACGATAATGATGACAGAAAGCCTTTGAACTCTTGAGTGATGTAGATAGCTACTGGTGGGGGTCGAGGACGTAAAATTTCAGACAGAAATTGGTGTCACCCGGTGAGCAGCCCATAAAAGAACAGAGACTGGGGACACTGCATTATACGCGATAACACATGGATATCCACTACCATAGATATGGTATTACATGTTTTTTTCGCGGATAGTACAGTACGTCCATATATACAGCCTTAGCCCCTGCGCTTTTTCAAAATTTGAATGAGCCTGTATAAAACAATGTAAATATTTGGTGGCCGTGTGTAAAGAAGACACCGCAAGGCCGCATCTACCTACATTTTCAAACATTTTGCCGCCCCCGAACAACGCTGTTGGGAGAGTATATTCCCCTTATACATGCTTCAATTTGCGGGTGCTGCCTCGCATCATAACTCCTAATTGATACGTGGCGTATACCCAAACCCAGAATTCTAGATCACTCACTGGCTTTGTCTACCAATATTCGGAGAGGATGTTATCCCCTTCTCCGATCCTCCAAAACGACCAGATGGGTTAAACTCGTTGATTTTAGATTACCTGGCATTTATTTTAAACACAACTGAACTATTATCTTTGTAAAAGACAAAACAGTGCTTTCCACCTCCGACATAATCCTAGCTTGGGAGCGACCGCCTTTCTCACTCCCACCTATATCTGCACTACTGGGGTTCTTTGAATATGAATGGATGCATGCATCTATTATTTTTATACCATGATTACCTTTTCTACTATATATGAAAAACCTATGACATAATATTTAGCTTTATATGCCAACCGTGGAGAACAATTCAGCAATGAGATTTCAATAGTTAAAATTTAAACCTTCAGTGGAACTTCATGCAAGTTGACATTTGGTGACGTCGACCTGGATGCGAACTTGTCTAAATTTATCGCACGTCACCTCGCGAAGAGTGAAAGGAAAGTGGCAATTATTTATTGCGTTTTTAAAAGAGTTTACCCAATAAAACACAAAACATTAACACACGTGCATTGTCTCATGTTGATAAAACATCCATAACTCAAAAGAGTATGTTATTAAAACTAAAAAGGCGCTGTTTCTTTTTCTATTTCGTTCCAGTGATAATATTGACAGCAGAAGTACCGCCCACCGATGCTCATGTGAACAAAAACAAACTCGCACGTATGAACGACTGTCGCTTAGTAAAATCGAGAATAGCACTCGAAATAATCTGGCGCTCCTGGTATAAATAAAATATACCCAAAGTAGCTTGGTGTTCCAAATGTTCACTACTCGTGGGGAAGTTATGTTATGGTGAAGAAAGGTCAAGAGACTTTCCACAAAAAAGTTATAAACTACATGTACGGTGGCATGTACCGTGCATGTTTGTAAAGCTTTGTCACATAGAAAGTCTGAGAGTCGAACACACCCACCCCACCACCCCCCCCCCCCTAAAAATGAAAACACCTGGACAATGTTCATGTTTATGTGAAATATTAAAGGTTAACCCTTTAGCCAACGCGCGGAATATCAAAAATCATTATTTTAATCATTGTTTTTCAATTGTTTTCAAAATATTTCAACAAAGCTATATCATGTGACACCTCATTGGAACGAGCACACCGGGCTCGTTCCAGTGAGGGGTCACAAGATAAGATTTTGCTGATTTTTTGTTTAAATATATATTTTTTCAACTGTTTAATTTGTAAATTACGCGGGCAAATGAGGTCGATTCGGTAGGTGAAGGGTTAAATGTTTGGTAGATACAAATAAAACGGAAACAAATACACAGAACGACACACGCGGGGAGTGGATTAATCGATATGGCACGAGTAACAGCGCGAAGGATAGAACGAGAGGCCGTACACCTCGATTTTTGTCCTTCCGCCGGTGGCACAAGTGCCATATCGACCGACCCATTAACACAAGAAGGAAACTCAGCAATGTATTTACTATCAACAAAAAAACCCCACATTTTATCGTTAACCAAACTTGCAAGGAGAACACGTGGTACCATTTTTAGCTATCGCTAGTGATTCAAAATGTAATAGCTGTGCACAATTTGCAGAAAATTCCATTGAAATTTCGCTTCTATTTAAAAATAGTCCGCCAAGGATTTCCGTTTGGCACATATGTGCGGAACGGATGTTCATTTTCCGCATGATTTAGTGCTGCTATGGATGGGGATTTCATAGAACAGGCGTGTAATACATAGTGATTAGGTCAGTGGCAATTTATTATCAGGGGATTCTGCCCTTACAGAGAGTCGAAGACTAATGTTTTAAAACATATTCTATGACTAATTAGGTGAGGATACACCCTCCTTCAAGGCGTGAGCGGAGGTGATGATTTTTTTCTACAGACTGAATCAGCGATGTACTGTGAAGCTATGCGCCAGTCGTGGCACGCGACGGTACTGTGTATAGCTAATCTCGGAATTTTTATGATGTTGCCCAACCACCAGTTAAAGCTCTATCTACTACAGTACTGGTTCTGCTGGAAATGTTATGCGTGTGTTCGACACCCACAAGTATTATCGAGTGATATCCTGGGCCAAAGCGATAATTCTTTACCCATTCAAACGTGTGTACGGTTCTGTATTTATCACACACCTCCAATGTAACAACTAGTCCACACAAAAATTAAACAAATTGAACAAAACCAATTGATTCCGATCAGTGTCACGGTCACGATTATCGAACTTCAAATATTAACTAATCTGCAATAATAATAACACAACACAAACTTTTTAAATAGCAAATATGTTTAGCACACTCCATCATTATATGACCAGTGGTGGAAAATATTTGTCAAGGAACAAGCAGTCAGAATATTATTTTTATTTTGTAGATTTTTGACTCGAATCTCATTGTTTAAATATACCGGGTAAACAAACCAAAATGAGGAACTTGGAATTTCCAAGCGATCTAGATTCCGGTGCATTCGACCAACGATGACGTGATTTATTAGACGGGTTCCGTATCTGTTTACGTTGTGCATAGCCCAGTCCATAACTTATGCGTCTATGTTGCATGGGAGTTCTTTTTTCTGATTGAACTTGATGACCAAATAATTAAACTTTCGAAAAGTTTAGGTGTGCTGGTCGAAAGTCTCCCTTACACAGGTGACTATAAGACTGGGTTCACCGTTTTTACTCATTGTCCATCGACATGTGACTTCCAATTTGAGTTATGAAACGGACTGATGATTTGATCTTTATCAAAACTCAAATTTTCATGGAAGTTCCAGGCTGCATGTAATTTCACAAAATTATAAAAGATATAGTGTTGATGTGATTTTATTGTTCATGATAGTTGGAGTAAATGTGGTATTAAACCTACTGAGACCATCAAAGTCAAACAAAATTAAATAAAAACAAACTGCTGTTCAAACTGAGGTTGAGGTAGTTTATGCTTAAGGTGATAGAAAAAAACCTAAGAAGCAATCATCTTACAGTTCCTATAGGGGGGGGGGGGGGGGGGGGGGTGGCACTGCTGTTCAAACTGAGGTCGATGCTAAGTTTATGCTTAAGGGGGGAATTGAGAAAGAGGGTGACAAGGAATGCTAAATTTGTAATTTGGGAGTAATGGGGAGCCTGAACACTTTTAGGCTATGCCATTTCCAAGCTGTATACTAGGTTATGTTCTTGCAGTTTGTAATGGTATCTCGTTGTTAATTCACTAGTATTCTGCAGAATAAAGATATATATATATTCTCTGAGAATGTAAAAACTATCGGTTTGATCGAACAAGATTCACTGAGAGTACAATGGGGGAGCGCCAGTGGTAGAATGGAGGGTATGTGGTTACAATGGAGAGGGTAAGTAAGCTGATCAGTGCGTTTCATGAAGAAAGACGTATGCGGTAGCATGGGACAGTTTGTTTCTGAGTGTTGGGGGAGAGAAGGAGCTTTAGACTGAGCGGTATTTGAAAGCATGGGGATAGTCATGGCCTTCTCACACGAGAACCGCGACATATCAACGACAAGGCGAAGTATTATTTTGATCAGGAGATTGAAACACTGAGAAAATATCAAGGAGCGTTGTTTCCATTCAATGTTCAGATCTTCTTTTCTGTCAAAACAGACGGAATAAAAATAGGGCACCTAATTTATTAACCCTTTGAACTCTGATGGTATCTTCCATGTCAGTTCAATGGAAGCAATTGGAAGAGTCCACGTTTATTAGTTTGGGGTAGACAAATTAATATTTTCGACGTGCTGCCTTGGGGCTGGAAGTTGAAAATATTAATTTGGCTGCCCCACGCATTCACTTAGAAGCCATCCTGTTTGATGAGATTATGGCGTATCATGTTGCTGGGCGAGGAAAAACGGTCTCTCGGGTTCAACAGGTTAAGATGAGCTGTTGGGAGAGCAAAAATTGTTACCGCAAATACCGTTTTAACAGTATTCCACTCGTCGTATATCATGCACACGCTGGGTGTTCCTTAGTTTATTGATTATTTATGGCGTCGCTATTTCAATCAGGCCTGAAAATAAGGAGTCTGACATCTGTAGAATGAGGTACCCAGAGGGTGGATTTGATTTTGCTGTCCCATACAGTGGGCCAATTTATCCTCTGGGTACCTCTTTCTGTTTAGTTTTCAGACTCTGGTTCACAGATGGTAAATTTAGTGATGCTACCCTGCTATGCATCACTAAATTCACCCTCTGGGGCCTTATTTTGCAGATGACAGTCTGCTTATTTTCTGGCTTGATTTCAATATATATACTATTCAAAAAAAGTAGGGAATATCCAAACTGATGATGATATTTTCGGAAAATGGTATTTTTTTCGGAAAATGGTAACAGGATACGCATGATTGAGCACATCAATATGTTACCATAAGGTGTGAGAACATGAAAATTTCAGCTGCTCGGTTAAATTTGTAAAAAACAATTTTTCGAGAAAAATATATATATCAATAGTTCAGTATTATTGTCTGCAGTAGTTGTTGGAACCTATGCTCTTCCTCATTCGATTGGATTGTGTATGATCATGCCACTAAATAAGAGTAAGGCGTCTAAAGAATTAACTCCACCAACAAGAGGAAGGGAACCAATGGCGGACTCAGTGAGATCACCGCGCACTGCATTGAGCGACCTGCAGTCAACTATTGCTGACAGTTTGCATCTCGTGAGTGACGCTGAATTTGATATTGCACACTCTTCTGATAACTTACAATCTGGTGGTGAACGGGATGTGAGTATATTCTTAGATACTTTTGATGGTGATGTGCAGTGCCAAAATACCCTCCATCACCGAAATTGAAGATAAGGAATTAACACTCAGTTCCGAGCGTAACTTTACCAGTAATAGAAAGTCACAAAATGCCGATTCCTCAACCCACCATATTCATGAAATGATTCTCATAGGACAGGGCACTGTGTATATTATGTTAGAAAAGATTGTGGATAGGTTAGATAAGTACTGAAATGGTTAACCGAATAATCGGTTTGAAACCAGTGAGCTGCATAACCGATTAGAAAAACCGTCAATTGGTTATCCGAAATATCGACAGTGACTGTCATTCCACGTTTAAAACGTAGTAAATCTGCCGCTTCTCCTTTGTGATAGATTACACATCGAAGATGCGTTGAAAATATTGAGAAATAATCGACTTTGGCGTTCGAGACTTCGTTAATGATCGGCAGTTTCCGTGAGTAATGAGTAATCACAGAAACTATTCCGTAGTGTGTACACAAACAAACAAACTACGTGAATATGAATCCTTGTGCCTAATTGTTCATGTTTGTGTTTTAAGTTCCGCCACACACGCCACTACGATAGTGACAGCAAACAGTAGTGGTGGTTGTGGCAGTAGTAATAGTACTAGTAGTAGCAGTATTAGTAGTAGTTGTAGATCTAATAGTAGTACTAGTAGTTGCTGTTTTGTTTTAGTAGTAGTGGTGGTGTTAGTAGTAGAAGCAGTGGTAGTCGGCGCAGTTTTGGTAGCGGTAGTAACAATGGTAATAGTAGTAGCCGCAGTAACAGTAGTAGTAGTAGAAGTATTCGTAGTAGCAGTAGTAGAAGTAGTGGTAGTGGTCGTAGTGGCTTTAGTACTGTGTCGACGGTAGCAGTGACACTCTGAACTGGGCTGTAGCACTACTATAAAAGACGCGAAGGTGATACAGTTGGAAATAGCAGTAAAGTATGCAGGACACAGTTGAATACGCCCCCCCCCCACCCCCCCCCCCCATACCTATGGTACTTCCTAGTATTCCTGATAGTCTCACTTCACACCTGAGTGTCACTCTGTTATCCAAACCAACCCCCATCCTACCCTTTCCTCACACCACCCTCCCTTTTCGGTAGTAGGTTATTTAGGCTCAAAATATACCAACTAAAATTTCAAAGGGGGACACCGAGGTGTAAGGTTGGACGAACAGTTGGGTAAATACCAGGAAAGTTGAATGAGGTGGAACACGCATTGCAACTGGTAGAAATAGACTATACTGCCCAAAGTTTGCTTTCTTGTGTTCCCGTAAAGACGAAGGCGTAATAACCTTGCTTGAAGAACTTACTACCCAAAAGCAACATTGACATTGTTGTAATGCTGCGTTGAACTCCACCACTGCATTCTACCGATAAGGCCCTCAGTATAAACAACAGTTGGTTGGATAGCAAATGCTGGTCGTCCGCCTTCAGGATTCCTGTCAACCTCCTGTCACATCCTGGGCGAAATCTACCACGGCCCCACGGATAATGATCTCACTTCACGTGGCAATCAGTGTTGGATGACAAATCGAATTCGTCCACCATCAATGAGGACATAAACAGAGGTAATGCACTCATTCACTTTACCAGCTGTGTAAGTGATGCATATGTGTATGAAGGGAATGGGGTGGAGAGGGATTGACCATTATACCGAACACCTACAGTTCTGTTACAATATGTACACCACAGGCATCCTTGTATTTATGTATGTATGTACATTCTAAACATGGTATGTCTATTACTTCTCACCATAATATGGTAATTAAGTACACACACATATATATATATATGCATGACGTTTTTCGTGGGCCGGTGACATTCATGATCCACACTAAACTTGGTATGTCTATTACTCCTCACCGTAGTATGGTAATTAAGTACACACACACACAAATATATATATATATATATGTGTGTACTTTCGAAAACGTCATGCACATATATATATATATACATGTGTGTGTACTTAATTACCATGTAATGGTGAGAAGTAATAGACATATCAAGTTTAGTGTAGATCATGAATGTCACCGGCCCACAAAAACGTCATGCATGTTTTTCGCACGAGCGCAGCTTTAATGTCGGTGGGGAACGTTTTGAAATTTTCATTTGTACTGGACGAGCTTTTTCGGACGTCTCATCGTTCTTTTTTGGTATAAACTGGTTCATCAATAGTTTCTGGTCGAAACGTAACTTTCGAGGTATGCACAGACTGACACGTGACGAACGGTCACGTGCCGTTGCCATGCTGGAAGCTGGCAACAGTCGGACTGCAGTAGCTCAAATTATCAACGTTACTCAATCGGTGATTAGCAGGTTGTGGTCACGCTACTGTCAGGCAATGTTCATGTCAGACGTCGGTCAGGTCATCCAAGGGCGACAACTGCTAACCTGGATCGTTTCATCAGAACCACAGCATTACGTAACCGCCAACAAAGTGCCTCAGGAATTGGACAGCAGCTGCACCGATGTGCGAGTCAATGGTCAGACTATCCGAAATCGCCTACACAGCTGGAATTTGTACGCCCGACGACCTCGAATAATTCCACGTTTGACTGAACACCACATCGCAGCAAGGCGTAATTGGTTTGGAGCACGACAGCGCTGGGACAATCATCGATGGAGCAACGTCATGTTTTCCGATGAATCGAGGTTCACTCTCGACTTCTACGACAGGCGAAACAGAGTGTGACGGCGGCGGAACGAACGATACCATGACGTAACCGTTACGCAGCACGATAGTTTTGGAGATGGATCGGTTATGGTGTGGGGAGGCATAACCATGACAAGCAGAACAACATTACATGTCATCCAAAGGCATGTCATCCAAGGGCAGTACTACTGTGACAACATGTCAGCAGCTCATGTGGTGCCATTTGCGCGACGTCGCGGTCGTCGATTCATTTTCTAAGATGACAATCCAAGAGCACACCTAGCCCGTGTCGCTACAGAGTTGAGTTCCCCCAGGAGAAAAACATCACTACACTGCCTTGGCCAGCACTAAGTCCAGACCTTTCGCCAATCAAGCACGTATGGGATCTGCTTAACAGGCGCCTACGACAACGCCAACAGCCCCCTACCAATGTCCAGGAACTCGCCGCTGCACTGCAGGAAGAATGGAATAACATCAGTCAAGCTGAAATTGGACGTTTGGTGAGGAGTATGCCACGTCGGATCCGCGCTTGTCTCGCGAACCGAGGAGGATTTACCAGGTATTGAGGTCTTGGACTGGGTGTGGTAAATTATCTGACTGACCGTCCATGTCTTGTGGCACAGTGGTTGGAGCAATGGATTTTAAACCGAAAGATCGACAGTTTGCTCCTGACCTACGGAAATTGCGTTGTGTCCTATAGGGCAAAACACTTAACCCTTTGAACTCTAGTAGTATCTTCCATGCCAGTTCAATGGCATCAATTAGAAGCCCATATTCATTATTTGGGGGTAGACCACTCAATATTTTCAACGCCTCGGGCTGCAAGTTAAAAATATTGATTGGTCTACCCCACACATTTACTTAACAGACATCCTATATAATGACGTTATGACGTGTCATGTTCCTGAACGGAAAAGCGGCCTCGAGGGTTCAAAGGGTTAATCCCGATTGCTCAATGAGGGACATGGTGGCCCTGTTTACTAATTTCTACTTCACGTCGATGGTGCACTACACTTCAATCAATTGGTAAAATTGAGAGTTTGGCAGTTGCTCGCGGCCACTCTGTGGTTCTATCGGGGCATTCCGACTTCCTCCACCCCTAAAACTGTCCGACACTATGTTAACCGTTAACCCCCCCCCCCCCACCCCACCCCCTAAAACAGACATAAAAATTTCAATATGTATAAGCAAACTTTCTTCCTGCTATAAACTCAATCCTAGATATACTCATTTTTTATAATACTGTATTGAAGTGATTGAGGTTGAAGAAAGAGGACGAATGCTGCCCAAAACAGCTACATGCACACCAGAAAGAGAGGCTCGGGGGTGGGGGGGGGGGGGGCATTGTAATCTGATAAATCATACGATTATGACGTGTGGTGGCAGTGGCATGGCACGAAAGTTGGTTGTCAGCTGTATCGAAAATGTGGTAGAATTACGGTTTTCTCACCCCCGCGCATACACATATTTTTAACCTTTGAACCCTGGTAGTATCTTCTATATCAGTTGAATGGCAGCAATTAGAAGAGTCCATATTCATTATCTGGGGTAAATCAATTAATATTTTCAACGTGCAGCTTCAGGCTTCACGTTGAAAATATTGATTAGGTCTACCCCACACATTCGCTTAGCACCTATCTGTCTATGAAAGAACGTATCACGATCCTGGACTGAAAAAATGGTCTTCGGGTTCAAAAGGTCAACATCTTGCTGATCCTGTCAAGGCCTGAGGAGATGGTTTCTGTGCATCCATTTTTCATTTTTTGGCGCCCAACGAGCCGATCCATGCTCGGTTTGTTGTGTTCTGTAAATTTGGGCCCACCCCTCCTCACACACACCTCGCCACACGCAACTCAGCACACTTTAAGATCCCGACGCCTGTGAAGAGACGAAATAAGTCAAATTCATGTATATCTTCTGGTATTTGTCGTCAATTGTTGGGTGAAGAATTAAGAAATAAATAAATACTACCCCCCCCCCCCCCTTCGTTACACCATTGTTTGGCTAAAATAAATAAATAAATAAATAAATACTCATCTCCGGAGAAATCATCATGTGAATTTGCTGCGATTGATATCTTGATGGGAATGGAAATGCCTGCCAGTACGATATCACTCACAGACAAATTTATCATGTAATAGTCTGTAATAGTTTTTTTCTGCAAACTTAAAATTGCGATTATCAGAATATTCATGAAGACTGCTATCACACAAACAAAACCAAGGCACACAAGAATCGTCACTGATTCAAGACCAGAACTCGCGCTCGCTGTCATGTTTTGCCTCCGAAGTAAAGATTGCTGAGACTCGGTCCCAGTTTACACAAGTTCGCACATGTCCCGTTTTTTATTTGGACCACAGGCACCATTTAAATCGAGCCGTTCCATTTCACCACTGTAGTTGGTCACATTGATCCGTCAGGTCATGGACGTGACATCACACCACAGGGAAGTAGAGCATGATGATCTGAGTGAATTGAGTCTATGTGAATGTTATAAACAGAGCGAGTCGTGGCTTTCGTTCCCCAATTAACAAGCTTCGTTCTCGGCATAGAAACAAGTGACATGCCCTTTCGCCCCGCATCTATTGTTTCCAGTTCAGGTGTGATAATAATCTATGTCAAAGACAGGCTGACTATAGTTTTGTTCCAATCAGTTGGGCAATTTTAACGAGAGTGAATTCAGTTCATTTATCAAAACAAGAGCCGTCTGTTTCAATCCTTTCCGCAGCAATTAGCAGATGACGACACTCAGAATATGTTAGAGTGAGCAGATTAAAATGTTCTTGTTTTATAGAGGAATTCGTGGAAAGCCTAACTGCCCTATTCAATCTTGCCAGAGAAAATCAAGAGGTCCCAAAGGAGTGGAGAGAAAGCAAAGTGACATTTATTCACAAAAAGGGGGAAATAGACGTTTTGGATAACTATCGAGGGATCTCTGTCAGTAGCAACATTGGAAAAGTTTTCTGTAAAGTCCTGTATGGGAGACTAGAGGAGGTGATTGAAGAGAAGGGTTTTGGGGAGAAATCCAGAATGGCTTCAGGAAGGGAAGGAGAGTTACTGGCCATCTTTTCACGCTATCCCAAATGATAGAATCCGCGAAAGCAAAAAAGAAAAAGATGTTTATGGCTTTTTCGGATGTCAAAAAGGCATACGATAGAGTATGGAGGGAGGGTGTGTGGCGTAAGCTGGAGGCTCTGGGCTTAGGAGGCGAGTTTGTTGGAGTGATGAAAGCATTATGTAAAGACGTACAAAGTGAACCTAGCCTGTGAAACATTACAACTAAACGCGTGCCTATGGAGATAGACCTAAAACAGGGGTGTATCCTTTCGCCAATTCTGTTTGCATTGTACATCGAAGGTTTAGGAGATGAACTCCTGCATAGCGACGAGGGGTAGCAGTTTGGGACTTGAAGATCCCAGGGCTATTATTTGCAGACGATATGGTGCTAGTGTCAGTAAGCGAAGAGGGGCTAACGAAAATGTTGGGAATTGTTGGGAAATATGGGAGCAAATGGAGACTCGTACTTACTGAAAGCAAGAGCAAAATTATACATGTGAGCCGCAAAGTGGACCCCACTCGAAGGTGGAGAGTGGGTGAGTTCTGCATTCCGGAAGGTAGCAGCAAACTTCTCAGTGTAGGATTGTGACAGGTGATTACGAGTATTTGTGGGTAAATATAAACATTACAGGAAGAGGCGTCTACCGAAACCACACAAATAAATTGATTCAGAAGGGGAAGCGAATCCTTAACCAAATGAAACTTATAGGGAGAAACAGTTTCAATAAGGTTTTCGTGTGGAAAACCATTTGGGAAATGGTGGGTCTGCCAAGTATAACATACGGCACGGAGGTGGTACCCCTAAACCAGACGGCCGTAAATAGTTTGGAAATCCTGCAGAACGATGCAGGCCGATGGATAACGGGGTCGAGTAATGCCGCAGCGCTAGAAGCAATCAGGGGTGAGCTTGGGTGGATGAGGACAAGGGACTGGATAGACCTGTTGAAACTCGGTTACCTTAATTATTTGGTAAATTTCCCCGACAGCCGATGGTGTAAGGTGATGTTCCTGAGAATTTTCAACTCAAATATCAAGACGAGGTGGATGGTCCAAGTGATGGAGCTAGTAGAGAACTACTCATTGGAGATCTCGGACCTGGACGTTGGGGCAAACCAGGGTAAAAAAATCGCCAAAGAAAGGGTCATGGAGGATTGTAATCGTAACTGGCAGAAGGGGTCAAATCAAAGAGGACTTTAGGTGGCCTGCGTGATAAAGAGAAACCAGGTTTTGAAGAGGACCTTGATGACACCTTTGGGGGTCACTGTTGTTCAAGCTGAGGTCGCGATCCCCGGAGCTGAGGGGGGAAATTGGGAAAAACAGTGAAAAAGAGTGCCAGATGTGTAATTTGGGCATGGTGGAGACCCTGGAACACTTTCTTCTAGAATGTCCAAAGTACCAGTCTAAAAGCATAAGATTCACTGGGAGTATAATGGGGAAGTGGGATGGGAGAATGAAGGACATGTGGTTAGGGGGAGACTCAAAGGAGAGTGTTAATATGCTAATCGGAGAGATTGGGAAGAATGGGGCAAGGGATGTCAACAAACAGTTCGTCTCCGATTGTTGGGGGGAGAGGAGAAGCGTGTGAATAGGGAGGCAGTTGGGTGTACAGGGGTAACCAAGGCCCTCCCATCCGAGAACCGCGACAAATCAGCTGCTGGCCAAAGTGTTATTGTATTGCATTGTTACTACGGCTACAATCGATTTGTGAGCAGCTCAAGAAATGTCGGGTATAGTTTCTTTGTCCTGTCGTTCGCCTGTTTATGGTCAAACGTTCAATACAGCCACAATTTCATTTGCACTCGCAATTGTTCCATAAAAAAACAAAAAGCGTTTATTTTATTTTATTTTTTTTTTGCTTCCACAACAGAGCTCACCATTCTTCGTTGTAACCAGCTCAGCGAGCTGGTCACAGTGAGTACCAATAAACTACTTTTTTGAATAAGAATAATAAAAAAATAAAGGCTGAATGGTGATTTTGCGAACAGCGCTTGCAGATTCGACAGATTAATTAAGCCACTGATTGGTCCTAACCTTGTTTGTTAGTTGCATTTTAAAGACACAGCATAAAGTTTCAGTCATATATCTTGTCAGACAGTTCTTTTGCTGGGGTTGCAGGGCGATTTTGAAAGTGGAGGGAAGGGCGCTGAAGTGTAAGCGTGTTTCTGGGTCTCTTGCATAGACTACAAGCACCAATCCGATGGCAGTGTCCACTAATTCCGTAAAATCGTACCGATCGCACAATAGTCCTCCATTATGTACTCGGACGCGCTAAGTTTAGGATAGTATCACAAGGGTTAATTCCGTGACCAATCAACAAAACTGTGTTTACTGGAAATAACATAAGCTCATGACTTTGCAAACAATCTCCTTATACTTGTCAACACTAGCAAGTTTCTGATTGAAAGGAATAAAGCTCCTTTTTGCCTTCACTCGTTCCGGCAAAACATGTATAACACTTTAAAATAATAGGAATTTAAAGGTTTTACGGATTAACGGATTACTGAACACAAAAAGGGAAAATTAAACACTGCCTGCAGAGCTAAGCGGCTCAAACTGTCCAAGGAGTATATATTGGTCAACTTCACTTGCACATTACATTACGTTATGTGAAAGTGAAGAAGTAAAATAAACAAATATATTCTTTGGACAAATTTTGATGTTCGCTGTTTTACTCTGCAGGTAAGCTGTATTTTCGTAAGAAAATTTATGTTAATATAATTTTTCTGGACTAGCGTGGATCAAATTCCCTGCGACTCCGTTGTGTGTGTCCCGTCCGGCCATGCGAAATACAATCACATTTATTCGAGTAAAACACACCGGAGCAGAATATATTAGTTAAAGAAATGAAAAATTAACCAGCAAACAAAAATTGTGTTCACATATAATGAAGAATATATAATTTTTAGTTGACCATTTAAATGCAGCTCTGCGAGCCCTTAAACCCTCGAAATGTGTATATTAGAGCGTACCGTGCGCATGTATTATAAGTTTTGGTCTCGCCTCTGTTTATCAATCGATATGTGGAAACATATCGATTGGGAAACAGCGGCAGGCTTTTGCTACGATTTTTATTGTAAACTTTTCGGTGAAAACAATCGAATCTCACTCATATTTTTATATTTGTAAATATTGAAAGTAGATGTTATTTTAGTCGTTTTATTTATATAATTAGCCGTCAGTAACTCATAAAAATTTATTAATGTAATCAGCTTATTGAGAACATATTGGGCAGATGGATTTGTCAAGTGGTCACCATCCAATCGACTCTCGGCAGTCGATTGGGCGGTGGCTACTCGATCGGTTCATCACGCCCCCCCCCCAATCGACGTCCGGTGGTCGATTAAACGGCGGTTAAGTTAACCGTGTTATTATGCCCCACGCTATTTACATCCAAAAATGACGGCAAACAATTTTCATGTATTATGATGTTATGTCTGTGAGATATTAAATATTATTATGACATTACGTTATGTGAAAGTGAAGAAGTAAAATAAACAAATATATTCTTTGGACAAATTTTGATGTTCGCTGTTTTACTCTGCAGGGCACATGTACACGCCATAAATTCCCGGCCACCTCTCGAGTTCAATTCCCCAAATTGAATGAACAAGACAGACGTCGCCGTCAAAACTGGTGGAGAACTAAATTGTACATGCCAGCACCAGCGAATCAGAGAAATCTCCGTTCCACATCAAAACTAAACACCATTCCAGAACGGAATAAAACCTTGGAAACCACACCAGACGAGGAACCAAGAGGTATGTGTACATTATCAGCCTCAGACTTGAACAATATTCCAAAATTTATGGGTGAACAGACCAAAGCTTCTCAGTGGTTAAGGGACTTTCAAAAACACACAGATTACAGGCAAATTGAGGACGCAGAAAAAGCGCGCCTTTTCCCCCTTTTGATGGTTGGTCCCGCGGCAGACTGGTATGAGTGCTTGATAGATAGCGACAAAAAGGATTTTAAATCGCTACTTGGTGCTTTTGAAAAAAGGTATAAATCGCCTAAATACTTCCAATAAATTATCCCAGGTTCGATTGCCAGGGCTAAAACGGTAGACACAATGACAACCTTTTCCCCTTAAATCAGTTGGATAATATTTTTCAAAGCTTCCAATAAATAAATAAATAAATAAATAAATAAATAAATAAATAAATAAATAAATAAAATAAATAAACTACTGAATAAATAATAATGATAAATAAATAACTACTAAATAATAAATTAATTAAATAAATAAATAATAAATTAATAGATAATAAATAAATAAATAAATAAAGCTTGATAAACAAACCTTAATATACAATTAATAAAAATAAGTAAATTAAATTTTATTAGGATGAACAATGTGTCGACATTGACTGTGAAATTATAAAAACAATTTGCTGAAATGCTTTTCAAAACAAACAGTTTACTTCGGCTCTTCTTATGTTTACCGTACTTTGATAGATTATTCTAAAAGTAATCCAACCGTCCGTTTTTTTTCTTCAAATCCTTTCTCTCTCTCTCTTTCTCTTTCTCCATTGCCTTGGATATACTCGCCTGAATTCAAATTTTGCAAATATTTTGCGTTTTTTAGTGCTAGAGGGCATGGCCAGTCCTCACAAAGTATTCCCGCGACTATATCCACACAAAATCTAACTCTTGCTCTCCTTTCTTCTATTTGTAGAAAAAAATGGACATGAGGCTTCTCTTTGGGATAATTACTCTCACATGTGTACTAAATACAACAACTGGAGCTAAAGTACTACAACGTTTGAATTACGGAGTTGTTTTACAGCAAGATAAGTTTTTAGTTTCTACAGCACACTACTGGACACACACGTTTCAGCTAAGACTCCCTACAGTATCGGAATTTTCCAACTCTCAGTTTCATTGTGGAGAAAAATGCTCAAATATTCCCAAAACTGCAGAAAAACTTATGAACATTCATGAAAATACTGTAGAGAAAATTAAAAACACTCTTATCGATATTTATAAACTATTCCCAAGCCACCAACTCCCAAAACCCGTTAGGCGAAGAAAAAGGTCTTGGTTACCATTCGTTGGCAGTGTCAGTAAAACATTGTTTGGAACCGCTACGGAAGAAGACATGCAAAAATTGTCGCAACGAGTAGCAGCCGTGCAGAAGCAAAATATTGAAATATCACATTTGTTTAGCCACGAACTCAAATCTCTTACTTCATATATGAAATCAACGGACAGGAGAATTACCAGTTCACTAAAAGCTATCAAAAATAATTTCCTTGCCATTAAAGAAGTGTATAAAACATTGCATGACTCTGTTGCCCGTATAAAAAGTATGGAAGATCATTTATCAGCACTGTTATTAGAACAAACAAGCGAGTCATTATCATTGCAACTGAGATTCGAAGAGATGTACATCGGAATCGTATCCTTGTTGCAGGGTAAGCTCTCTCCCCAAATCTTACCACCATCTGTTATTGAAGCAACACTCAAAAATATATCTAGCGTACTGAACGCGAAAAATTCACCTTTCAGCCTGCTGTTTCACCACACTCTCCCGTACTATACGGCAGTGAAATATACAGTACTTCGCCATGACAAGGATATATATATTAGTTTGAATATCCCAATATCAACAATTCAATTTCCGTTTGAAATGTATAAAATATTAAGCTATCCGGTACCCATTAACTCGTCGTCATCACATGCCACTCAAATCTTGAACCTCCCAACTTATCTTGCAGTTAGTAAAGACAATCAATTTTATATAGAAATTAAAACACTAGATCTAATCAACTGTCACACTAACAATAATCACTATTACTGCTCTTTCCATCCAATCTTGAGGTCAATGAAATCGCCATCTTGCTCATCCTCACTGTACCTTGCTAACACCACTTCAATTAACAACACGTGTGACTTTCGCTTCAGGCAGCACAGTATAACCCCAACAATACAACAATTAACACACTCCAAGTTCCTAATGTCTAACATTTCACATATAAACATAACATGCACTTCCCAAACACAACACTTACTTGGGTGCTCATTCTGTGTAGTAGAACTACCCTGCCACTGCTCATTTTCAGCTACACACATACACGTACCTCACAGGTGGAATCACTGTCAACATAAAGCAAACATCACTACAATACAATACCCAGTTAACTTAGCACTATTACAACAATTCTTCTCAGGAGGGGTCTTACCAAAAATTCGGGCCGATTCAATATTCAATAACCCACCCACAATAGATATCCCATCTTTCAATTTATATCATCACAACCTCTCAAGCATCATTGCAAACGATCACAAGGCCCACCTGAATCTAAAAACAATGGTAAAGGCCACAAAGAAAAATCAAGTTATTTTTAGTTCTTTGGCTGAACCCATCCTGGACGGTAAATTATTTTTAAATGACACTTTTGATTCAAAATTCCTTCTATTAATTATTTCAACAGGTCTCAGTGGTCTTTGTATTCTTGGATTCATTTTTATGTGGTGCAAACTGAAAACAATAACAAAAGCTGTAGCATTAGCGTCAACTCTTCATACAGCTAAAGCTATGACGCTACCCCCCTTCCACTACTTTCCACAAAACACAGACACCACTACATTGCCACAAACACTTTACACAGATTTGCATACTATACACATGTACATAAGCACACCCGCAAGTATAATAATTTTACTCTCTCTATTTCTCTGCGCCCTTTTCCTCCTAAAACCCCGACAACAAAACAGTCTTATCTTACAAATAACAAACGGTAACTCATCTGTAATGCTACCCGTAATAAATCTCCCTTCCTGCTTAAAATACTGCTCTTTCCATGCTGAAAACTTTATTTTAGACGTCACCACTAAGTTTACGTATTGGCCCATGGTTTCCATAACTTGGGATGACTTTTTCATTTCTTCAACCTTTTCCAACAAACGCATTTTTCCCAAGTCCAGATTTTTTATAACACCTTTCACCATGTATAAACTTAATCGAATTTTGGCCGACGAATTCTTAATTTTTTTATGGGTAAGACATGGTAACTATATAACACCTATGGACCTAAACAGCACATCAAATAAAGATATTGACCAAGCTAATCCCATAAATAAACCCACAGCACCTCTGTACCCACTACTTACCCGAAATTAACATTGTTAAGTTATCGAGGCATTAACCCCCCCCCCCCCCCCCCCCACCCGCGGAACAAAAAGCGTTTTGTATCTTTATCAAAGGCGCTACAGTATTTCTCTATCAATAACTCATGCATGGTACTCTCAGGGAAAATCTACGTCAAAAGGGGTGGGAACAGAAGACCAAAATCTTCAAGAAATATCCAACAACGGCAACTAGAGAACTATCAACCAAGATGTGCAAGGACACTTACGTAAATACTGAAGTTTAACCAATTCCATATCCATTTCAATGCCGGGAGGCATTGTCTTAGAAGGCAGAGGGTGTTATCACAAGGGTTAATTCCGTGACCAATCAACAAAACTGTGTTTACTGGAAATAACATAAGCTCATGACTTTGCAAACAATCTCCTTATACTTGTCAACACTAGCAAGTTTCTGATTGAAAGGAATAAAGCTCCTTTTTGCCTTCACTCGTTCCGGCAAAACATGTATAACACTTTAAAATAATAGGAATTTAAAGGTTTTACGGATTAACGGATTACTGAACACAAAAAGGGAAAATTAAACACTGCCTGCAGAGCTAAGCGGCTCAAACTGTCCAAGGAGTATATATTGGTCAACTTCACTTGCACATTACATTACGTTATGTGAAAGTGAAGAAGTAAAATAAACAAATATATTCTTTGGACAAATTTTGATGTTCGCTGTTTTACTCTGCAGGTAAGCTGTATTTTCGTAAGAAAATTTATGTTAATATAATTTTTCTGGACTAGCGTGGATCAAATTCCCTGCGACTCCGTTGTGTGTGTCCCGTCCGGCCATGCGAAATACAATCACATTTATTCGAGTAAAACACACCGGAGCAGAATATATTAGTTAAAGAAATGAAAAATTAACCAGCAAACAAAAATTGTGTTCACATATAATGAAGAATATATAATTTTTAGTTGACCATTTAAATGCAGCTCTGCGAGCCCTTAAACCCTCGAAATGTGTATATTAGAGCGTACCGTGCGCATGTATTATAAGTTTTGGTCTCGCCTCTGTTTATCAATCGATATGTGGAAACATATCGATTGGGAAACAGCGGCAGGCTTTTGCTACGATTTTTATTGTAAACTTTTCGGTGAAAACAATCGAATCTCACTCATATTTTTATATTTGTAAATATTGAAAGTAGATGTTATTTTAGTCGTTTTATTTATATAATTAGCCGTCAGTAACTCATAAAAATTTATTAATGTAATCAGCTTATTGAGAACATATTGGGCAGATGGATTTGTCAAGTGGTCACCATCCAATCGACTCTCGGCAGTCGATTGGGCGGTGGCTACTCGATCGGTTCATCACGCCCCCCCCCCCAATCGACGTCCGGTGGTCGATTAAACGGCGGTTAAGTTAACCGTGTTATTATGCCCCACGCTATTTACATCCAAAAATGACGGCAAACAATTTTCATGTATTATGATGTTATGTCTGTGAGATATTAAATATTATTATGACATTACGTTATGTGAAAGTGAAGAAGTAAAATAAACAAATATATTCTTTGGACAAATTTTGATGTTCGCTGTTTTACTCTGCAGGGCACATGTACACGCCATAAATTCCCGGCCACCTCTCGAGTTCAATTCCCCAAATTGAATGAACAAGACAGACGTCGCCGTCAAAATAGTTACAACACCTCGTCGACCCTCACTCGGATAATCGTCGAAAAAAAAATATAAGTTCTTGGGTATTGAAGGTGGCAAGTAGAATAGCAAACAATTAAGCTCATTGTATTTACTATTTTCAAATATTGTGGACCCTATTGTCATAAACGTGAATGACTGAAGCCTCACTAGAACTCCCCACCCTACCCCCTGCGTCCCCTGTTTTGGTGTAGTAGCACTGAGCATCCGCAAATAAATCAACCGGCTCGTTCCAATAAGGGGTCACATGATATGATTTTTTGTTTAAATATATATTTTTTCAACTATTTAGTTTGTAAATTACGCGGGAAGATGCGGCCGATTCGATAGGTAAAAGGTAAATGTTTGGTGGATACAAACAAAACTGAAACAAATAATGATTATGTCAGTGGCGATTTATTATCGGGGGATTTTGCCCTTCAGAGAGTCAAAGACTAATGTTACAAAATATATTCTATGATTAATCAGGTGGGGATACACCATCCTTTATGGGCCTATATAAGTGATGAAATTTTGTTTATTTTGAATATTCTCACCTCCGATATTCCTTCAATTCAAATTAAATATACACAAAATGTACATCAAAATGAAGGTTGGGATGGATAGAACACGAAACACACGTGTAATCAACTCATAGAGTCGACTGTAGGCACCACTGGTTCCTGGAAGTCTGCTGCCGTACTCGCACCAGAACTGATAATTTAATAATATTTCACGAAAACAACTTGTGGCCAAATGTGCGTTAGATATCCAAGAACAAAGCTAGGGGATAAAAATTCCACAAAACACGGCGACGGAGCTGCATTGGGGAAAATTCCAACACCTTTGCTTTTGTTTACGTATGAGTATACTTTCGATTTCCGGCCGACGTCATCGGACAGAAGAAGCATATAAAAACAACGCCGTCTAAAATCAAATAATGAAAAAGATCGCCATTATACAGTATACTGTTATTAGATAGAGATTGCACAGTTGCCATATTCAATGCAAGGTATCATGATACCTGTTGAAATTTCTTAGAATTACGATTTTGTTTTTTGATGGAAATTCGTGGTAACGAGTGATTTGCGCATGTCTGTCGAGCATGGAAACCATCTTAATAAAAAATGCAGACAGTGTTGTCCTTTTCCAAAATGCAGACCTATCGCTGTATTCGAAAGTGTTTTGAATGCCTAGCTTTGTTCTTGGATATATGAAGCACATTTGGACACAAGTTGTTCTGATGAAATATTATTTTATTATCAGTTCTGGTGCGAATACGGTAGCAGACTTCCAGGAACCAGTGGTGCGTACAGTAGACTCTATGGGTTGATTACATATGTGTTTCGTGTTCTATACATCCCAACCTTCATTTTGATGTATAATTTGTGTATATTAAAATTTAATCTGAATTTAAGGAATATGAGAGGTGAGAATTTCAAAATAAACAAAATTCCATTACTTATATAGGCCCTTAACCCTTTACCCAACGTAACGAACACAACTGGCCAGCTCTATTCACAAAATTCACCATTCAATATTTATTATTATTTTTTTTTGGTCACAAAAACATAGCTTATGACCCCTCATTGGAACGAGCTTGGAGAGCTCGTTCCAATGAGGGGTCATAAGCTATGTTTTTGACGCAAAAAATCAAAAAAATTAGTGCTTCAAGAATTTTATTTGGAAGTGTCGCCTGCTTTTCGTGTTAGGTAAAGGGTTAAGACGTTAGTGAAGGTGATGAATTTTTCCACATGTGCAGACTGAATCAGCGATGCACCGCGCAGCAATGCTCCAATTGTGGCTCGCGACGGAACTGTGTATCGCTAATCTAGGATTTTTATGATGTTGCCCAACCACCACAGAAAGCTCTATCTAGTACAGTACTGGTTTTGCAGGAAATGTTATGTGTGAGTTCGACACCCACAAATATTATCGAGGATCGCAGGTGCAGAGCATCGATAAATTTTCTTAAAATAGCCCAAGGCTCGTCCGTTTTGTTCACTTTAAAACATTTGATATTTTGTGTTCATATTAATCAGTGATAAATAAAGCCTTCCGTCAATTTCATTGGTCAATTTCAAAACTAGACAATTTGATTGGCTGAACAAAATACAACTGGGCCACATTTTCATAATTTGCATAATTAGAGTTGGGAGCTTTCATTGGTCAATTTCAAAACAGGACAATTTGATGGGCTAAACAAAATACAACTGGGTCACATTGGCATAATTTCAGTGGGGAAAATTTACGTTATCTGTCCTATTTAGGGTGGGTTATATTGTATTAATCTTTTACCTACAAGAAAAATGCAATTCATTTTTTTTATATTTTCACTGTTTGCTTCCAAAACATAGGTTATGGCCCATCATTGGAACGAGCTCGACAAGCTCGTTCCAATGAGGGGTCATAGCCTATGTTTTGGAAGCAAAAAATAAAAAATTTTAGTTATACGAGTATGTTTTTTCCAAGTGCCGTCTGCAACTCAAGTTAGGTGATGAGTTAAAATGTCATACTAATTGGCTAATTTGAGCGTGTGTCATATGATAAATCGAATATGAAATGAGTGTTTTTCTCATATAATATTTATGAAACTCGTCCGAATTTTCCATTTGGGCTCGCCAGAGGCTCGCCAAAACGGAAAATTATTAGACTCGTTTCATAAATATTATATGAGAAAAACACTTATTCTATATCCTCTATTTATGTGGCTCTATTCATCATGATAGTAGCAGTAAACGTGGCGTTAAACCTCCGGAGACCATCAAACTGTTACGTATTGGAAAACCAGTGGGCTTTGTCCTTGCATTGAAACTTTCATTTTTTGAAATAATATATAGAGGATTAAGTTTTATTTAATATTACAGAAATGAGTAATTTGCATTATTCAGATCTGTGGTGTTAACTACAAATTCTTATTAAATGCTCTTTAGGGGGGTTAAGCAGTCGGATACATAGCCCTGAGAACTTTTCCTCTTCCCATGGTCTTATAAAATTTGTAGTGACATATGACATAAGCATAGCATGAAAAAGACTTGGTTATCACAGAGTAATGTACAAATAAAAAACTAGGCTTTGTGTGTGGGTCACTCTATCACTTTCTCTGTTCCAATCATGTAACAAAATATACTGGATTTAGAACAGTTTTCTAGATGAGAGACAATGTTTGAGTTTAGAGTGAACTTCGAGTAACAAAATTGATGATCAGTTAGCTGAATGATGAAAAACTGATCACTTCAAGGAGCTGTGGTTGATGCAGAAAGCTCTTGGAAAGAGCTTTACTGTGATATAACATTCTCATTAATTGGATTCTCTTAAAGAATAACAGATTCAAGATTCCGAGATTATCAAAATCGAGGTGGAATTCCGAGATTCGAGATGATTACGATGATTACGAGATTCGAGTTGTGCTTCTACTTATGAGATTCGAGATGAGCTTCCGGGGCTTCGAGAAAAACTTTCGAGAATCGAGCTTCAAGTATGCAAATCCAGCCCTGGTAAATGAACTAGCAGTACTGTGAGTAATGATAAGTTATGACGTCATAACCAATAACTTAACTAACTGAGTGACCACGAGTTAATTGATATATCTAAATTAGATCAATAGATCTTTAGTTAAATGAACTATCCAATTTTGACCCTTTACCCAACGAAACGGCCAAAACCGGTCAGCGCTATTCTCAAAAATCGCCAATTATTTTTCGTTATTTTTTTCATTTTTTGTCTCAAGACGTAGATTATGACCCCTCGTTGGAACGAGCTCATCGAGCTCGTTCCAACGAGGGATCATAACCTATGTTTTTGAGACAAAAAATGAAAGAAATTAGTCATTCAAGAATATTGTTTGCAAGTATCGACTGTTTTTCATGTTAGGTAAAGTGTTAATCAATGGATCCGAGAAACAAGACTTTTTTTATGCCATTTTATTCATTGTAAATAGTGTAAATAATTAAGGTCCTCTATTCATTTATATTTATTTATTTATTCGTGTTTTAGGCCACATTCTTGCAAATCCAATGATTAACCGGGCTCGACGTTTCTTAACTTCGATGATCTGACGAGAACAGGTTACCGCAACGCCACCGCGCCACACTTCAGTTAACCCTTTACCCAACGTAACGGCCAAAAACGGCCCGCGCTATTCTCAAAAATCGCCTATTAATTTTAATTATTTGTTCATTTTTTGTCTCAAAAACATAGGTTATGACCCCTCATTGGAACGAGCTTGTCGAGCTCGTTCCAATGAGGGGTCATAACCTATGTTTTTGAGACAAAAAATGAACAAAAAATAGTTATTCAAGAATTTTGTTTGCAAGTGTCGTCTGCTTTTCATGTTAGGTAAAGGGTTAAAAGGTACGCATTTGGGGTCAAATTGGGCTAAATATTGTGCAATAAAATGTCTCGTAGCATATAAGAAAAACAAATCTACTCTCTTTTAGACAGTATCTGCAATTATTTCACGAGTGTGGACCTAAAAGTTTTATTTTTCACGAGCGTGGGCGCGAGTGAAAAATAATATTTTCAAGTCCACAGGATGATTTTTTTCAGTAGCTTCCTAAATGACGTTACGCTTTGGCGCATGACGTCGCTTTTAACGTCGCCTTGAAGGAACGATCAGCAGGTTAATCCTCTAATATTAATAATTATTATGCCACACGTCTGTGACATCAGCCGTGATTGGTTAATTTAACACCTTCTAAAAGTCATAGTATTGGAGTTTTGGGACAAAATACGGGTACTATCGAAACGTTCTTCCCTGGAGACATGAGTACCAAGAAAATGTAAGCTCCACTTCCATTGATCAGCGTCGATTACGCAAGCTCTGATTGGAATTTCTCAACACCAAACGCTGGCACCGTGTCTGTTTAACTTGTTTCGCTTACCTGCAAATATGTCATCTTCAGTGGGTGTGTTTTCAATTTTAATTGCAGACAATGAATTCAAAACAATCAGAAATATTAAAAACAAACGAGTTTTTCACCACTTCAGTTCTAGTGGATGTGAATGCGACTTCAATCAGTTATATTTCCACACGTTTAATGTTACTATTACTAGTATTAATATTACTCCTCGACCTCACTGAGTCTCCACCCGAAATTCAAATTAAATTGTTTCACCCCGCTTAAATCTAACAACCGTCGTCGTCCAAGAAACATGAATTTATATTCCATTACACCACTTATCACACACGCATTAATAATGAATTTTAACATGAACAGCATGATGCAGTTGTAAACACTGACATTCGGTGATACAGAAACTCACAAAGTGACGGCACTTGTTACAAGTCATTTTCGACATTGGAGATCTGCAAACTGCTAAAGCAACGTCATTCGTTCGAAATGACGTTACTAAAAGCATGTTTATCAGCTTTCTGGATTCGGCAACATTGTTACAAGATTGATGGCATGTTGCAGTTAAAGCTTAACAATGAAAGCTAGTTTTTGTTCAGCATAATAAAATAATTAGAACGTTTCTTTTCATGTTCTATCGGTCGAGATAGTACCTGAGTTTGTGTGATTTCTGTAAAAAACAACCTTCAGCATCTTAGCTGCTTCAGGTTTAATTTCAGAAATCACACAAACTCAGGTACTATCGACCGATAGAACATGAAAGAAACGTTCTAATATTATAATAGCATATATAGAGGATATCTACGCTGTTTCAGTGAATATCGGGAATGATCTCATTCGTGTGGATCGAAGCGCGAGTGAAACATAATACTTTCAGGTCCACGCGAATGAGATAATTCCCGATATTCACTAAAACAGCGTAGATTTTCTTTTTTATTGTATGCCATGTGGCATTTTACTGCGCACTATTCAGCCCAATTCGACTGCAAACAGTTTGAAGACAATAACAAAAAGCTGCTGATCGTTCCCTCAAGGCGACGTTCAAGGCGACGTCATGCGCCGAAGCGTAACGTCATTTAGGAAGCTACTGAACAAATTTATCGTATGGACCTGAAAATATTATTTTTCACTCGCGCAAACGCTCAGGTCTACACTAATGAGATAATTCCAGATACTGACTAAAATAGAGTAGATTTTCTTTGTTATTACATGCTACGATACATTTTATTGTACAATATGCAGCCCAATTCGACGAAAAATGCGTACGATTGAAAACAATAACAAAGATGAGCTGACCGTTCCTTCAAGGCGACGTAATGCGGCGTAGTGTGACGTCATTTCGGAAGCTACCGAGGAATATTTCTCGATATCTATCGAGTCGATAGATATCGAGAAATATATTTCAGATAATTTGCGATAATTCACAGGCTAGCATATAATAAATCATTTTATTTCAGCGTTTACAGTACTTTTGTTTTAGAGTTGAATATAAGTCTTAGCTGGCTTCGGTTGGCTAAGGCTATACAAACAAAATAAAAATAAAACTAAGAAGCAATCACCTTACAGTTCCTATAGGGGGATCACTGCTGTTCGTGTTCAAATGGTTAATCCCGGTTGTTCCTTTGGGGACATGGTGGCACGTCGATGGTGCACTACCATGCAATCGCTGCGACCTCTGCTTGTGAGCAGCTGGTAAGATTGAGAGCAAAACTGTCCGACACTACAGTACGTGGAGAGTGTATTATCACTAAATCACCCCTACAGTGGAGATTCCACCCACGCAATAATTGCAAATTTGTTGCAAAGCATAACAAGCACAAGCAAAGTTCCAGCCAATGGACCTCCGGGTTTTTTTTGTCCATATGTACAGAATTTGAAAGTGATACTTTGGGTGATAACCCCACTCTGCGGGTGATTTAGTCACAATCCACTCTCCACGTACTGTATGTTAACCGTTAGCCCACCCCCCCCCACCCGCACCCCCCCCCCCCAAAAAAAAAGAAAAAAGACATAAACAATTCAATATGTATTAAGCAAACTTTCTACCTGATCTCAACTCAATCATGGAAAAACAAACATTTTTATTGAAGTGACTGAGCTGGAAGAAAAATACCGAATGCTGCCCAAACCGCTACATGCACACCGGAAAGAGAGGCTTGGGGGTGGGGGGGGGGTGTACACCTGATAAATCATACGATTATGACTTGTGGAGCGAGTGGCATGAAACGAAAGTAGGTTGCCAGCTGTATCGAAAGTGTGGTATAACTACCGGATTCTCACCCCGCGTATACACACATTTTTAACGGTTGAGTCCTGGTATGATCTTCCATATCAGTTGAATGGTAGCAATTAGAAGAGTCCATATTCATTATTTGGGGTAGATTAGTTAATATTTTCAAGGTGCAGCCTTAGGATGCATGTTGAAAATATTGATTGTTCTACCCCACGCCTTCGCTTAGCAGCGATCTTCTTTAGGAATTTGGGAGTTATCAAGATCTTGGACTGAAAAAGGTCTTTCGGGTTCAAAGGGTCAACACCTGGCTGACCCTGTCAAGGCCTGAGGAGATGGCATTTATGTACAGACATTTTTCATTTTTCATTTTTTTGTGCCCAATGAACTGATCCATGCTACATTTGTTGCGTTTTGTAAATTTGGGCCCACCTCTTCTCACACCCACCTCGCCACACGCACACTTTCATTAAAATTCCGACGCCTGTGAAGAGAATAAATAAGTCATATTTATGTGTATCTTCTGGTATTTTTCGTCAATTTGTTGCGTAAATAATGAATAAATAAATAAATAAATATACTACCCCCCCCCCCCCCCCCCTCCATTCGTTACACCACTGTTTGGCTAAGTTAAATAAACAAATAAATAAATAAATACTCACCTCCGGAGAAATCATCTTGTGAATTTGCTGCGATTGATATCTTGATGGGAATGGCAATGCCTGCCAGTACAATACCGCCCACAGACAAGTTTATCATATAATAGTCTGTATTAGTTTTCTTCTGCAAACTTAAAATTACGATTATCAGAATATTCATTAAAACTGCCATCACACAAACAATACCAAGGCACACCAGAATCGCCGTTGATTCAAGACCAGAACTCGCGCTAGCTGTCATGTTTTGCTTCCGAAGTAAAGCTTACCGAGACTCGGTCTCAGCTGATACAAGTTCCCACATTTACCGTTATTTATCGTGACCCTACATTCCATTTAAATCGAGCCGTTCCATTCCACGACTGTAATTGGTCTCATCGATCCATGTATGTGACATCACACTACAGGGAATTGGAGTGTGATGATCTGAGTGAATTGAAGGTATGGGTATGTTATAAACAGAGCGAGTCGTGGCCTTCGATCCCCCCAATTAACAAGCTTCGTCCGTTCAAGAGCCCTTCATTTTAATCATTTCCACAGCAATTGGTAGATGACGACACTCACAATATGTTACCTTACAATATGTTAGAGTGAGTGGATTAACCCTTTGAACCCTGGTTTCCTGGAATGGTATCGTCTTTGTGTACACTTACAGTGGGATGGGTCAGTCCAATATCAATTTACGGGGAGGATAAAATAATAACTGCAGTATGGCTGCAGACTGCAGTTATTATTTCATCATTAGTGACCCGTGTATAGACCTCTTATAATAAGATAAAAATGGGACGAAATTATGCCTTGTCCCGAAAAATCGGTCTCCCGGATTCAAAAGGTTAAAAAGTACTTGTATTAGTTCATTTTTGTACGCGTTAGTTCGTCCGTTCATCAGGCCATCCAGTCGCCTTCTGTTCGCGGTCAAACGTATTTTCCTGATTACATTTTCTACGGCTACAAACGAAACGTGAGCAGCTCAAGAAATCTCGGGATTAGTTTGTTTGTCTCGTCGTCCACCTATCCATGAGCAAATGTTCAATACGGTCACATCTTCATTTGCACTCGCACTTGTTCCATAAAAAAACTAAAAGCGTTTATTTTTTTGTTTTTGCTTCCACAACAGAGCTCATCATTCTTCGTTGCAACCAGCTCAGCGAGCTGGTCACAGCGAGGGGCAATAAACTATGTTTTTGAATAAGAATAATAAAAAAATAAAAGCTGAATGGAGATTTTGTATACAGCGCTTGAGGATTCGACAGATTTATTAAGCCACTGATTAACCTTGTTTGTTAGTTGCATTTTTAAAACACAACGTAAAGTTTCAGCCATATATCTTATCAGACAGTTCTTTTGCTGGGGTTGCAGGGCGGTTTTGAAAGTGGAGGGAGGGGCGCTGAAGTGTAAGTGGGTTTCCGGGACTCTTATATAGACTACCGGCACCAATCCGATGGCAGTGTCCACTAATTCCGTAAAATCGCTCCGATCACACAATAGTCCTCCATCATGTACTTGGACGCGCTATGTTTAGGGTAGTAACAAAACCGCAGTCGACCTCTTGTTAAAGAGAGGAGTCCGAACAATGTTGAAGAAAAGACTAAGGTTGCTACGCAATATCTGTAGCCCTATGGGTGTGTGTGTGTGTGTGGGGGGGGGGGGGGGGGGTAACAGGCTGCAAAATCGTTAGTTAAAGTTAACCCCCCAGATCCGGCAAGTAAATGGTGTAGTAATGGGACAAAGGGAGCTAAAAATGTGAGTAGTATAGTATGTGCCCGCTCGTCCCTCATTACCCGGAGCTTTTCCGGTGCAACTAGTTTTAAATTTCCACAGGAACCGGAGTTTTGCCGGTACAACATTTTCCGATGCAAAATTTCGGCACCATTCATCTAGTTCCGGCAAATGATGTACAAACTACATAATATAGTATGCTAGGGTATTATAGTGATATATGTACACACGGGGCTATATGTATATAGTATGGGTATGTGATGGAAAATTAATGAGAAAGATGAGACTTTTCTTGAAAGTTTTCCCCGTGAAACGGTTAATGTTGCTATTGCCGTCGTATGTTGCTATTGACGTCGTGACGTCATGATGCGCCCGCGACGTCATGGAGTAATAACCGCTGTTGTTGTTCACTGTACATTCCGACATAACGTTATCGGACTTCTCTTTTTTTGGGGGGGTGGGGGGGGGGGTGATCTGGTAGTCTGGTAGTAGTGGTATATATCTGTTGGTATACTATTAGCCCTTGGGTCTTCATATTATCCCCTGTCTGCTATAGCTACATGTAGGTCAAGCAGCACTGAGGGGATGGGGGGTCATGTATGGTCGTCCAGTGCGGTATTGCGAGGTAGTCCTTGGTGGTTTAGATTGGTAGTATAGGATGAATGGTCTGTTGGTCTATTATCCTCTTAGTACTATTAACCTACCGAATCCTTTGTATTATCTTATGGCTGGTATAGGTAGTACATTATGGTGGGTCAAGTGGTATTACGGGGTGGGGGGTACTACTAATCGTGGTCATGATTAGCCATTGTGAAAAAATATGTGACCTTAAACACCAATAAATAAATAAATAAATGGCTGGTATTGGTAGTTCGTAATGCTAGGTCAGGCAATATTATAATCGTTTGATTAGAACGGGGGCATAGGATTTACGGTATATACCCCAGTAGGTCCCCTGTTAGTCCTCGGTATTATTAACCAACCGATTGCTTTGTATTATTATGACTGGTATAGATAGTACGTTATGGCAGGTCAACTGGTATTGTGGGATGGGGGTGGTGGTAATGCTTTGTAGTATAGAAGAGCAGTATAGTATGGGCGGCGTTTGTGTCATCCCATGACTGGTTTAGGTAGTATGTAATGCGGGGACAGACATTATTGTGGGGTGGATGGGTATAATACATGGTCACCCAGTGTGGTAGTATAGGATGAACGATTTTTCTAATCTACCAGGCATTACCCCTACCCACAATACCTCTTGGCGTAGCATTACATACTACCTATACCAATCATAGGATAACATCAAGCATTAGGTGGATTAATAGTACTAAAGGCTAACATGGGACCTGTAGGGGTACAACAACGTCCATCCTATACTACCACACTAGGAGTTGCATTACACCCATTCAGCCCACAATAATGTCTGTCCCCGCATTACATACTGCCTAAACCAGTCATGGGATGACACAAAGCATTAAGTCGATTAGTAGTACCAGTGGATTTCGGGGGGGGGGGGGGGGGGTACAGAGGTATATGTCGCCCATACAATACGGCTCTTCTATACTACAAGGCATTACCCCCACCCCATCCCAAAATACCACTTGACCTGCCATAACGTACTACCTATACCAGTCATAATAGTACAAAGTAATCGGCTGGTGAATAATACCGAGGACTAACAGGGGACCTACAGGGGTATATACCGTGCATCCTATGCCCCCGTTCTAAACAAACGATTATAATACTGCCTGACCTAGTATTACGAGCTACCAGTATCAGGCATAAGATAATACAAAGGATTCGGTAGCTTAATAGTACTAAGGGGGTACTAGACCAACAGATCATTCATCTTATACTACCAATCTAAACCACAAAGGACTATCTCGCAATACCGCCCTGGTCGACCATCCTCCCCCCCACCATCCCCACTCTGCTGCTTGACCTAGCTATAGCAGACATAGGATAATATGAAGGCCCTCGGGCTAATAGTATACCAGCATGGATATATACCACTACTACCAGATCACCACCACCCCCCCCCCCCCCCCCCATATATGTCGGAATATACAGTGGACAACAACAGCGATCAACGGCTCAATGACGTCGCGTGCGCATCAAGACGTCACGACGTCAATGGCAACGTTAACCGTTTCGCGGGGAAAACTTTCAAGAAAAATCTTACCTTTCCCATTAATTTTCCCCCACATACCTATGAGCTGCCACCCTGGATCAGATCTCAGCGCAAGGTATATTAACCTCTCGTTATTCTGCGACAGCAAGGCACGTCACCGTTTTCAGTTAGATCTTATGGGGAAAGTGTTAACCCTAACATCACATCAGACAATATGCATTTGAGATTTGAACTCACAATTCCTATTTTTAATTATTTGTTTGGATAGTTATACAGTTGGTGTTGGTAGTGTATAATGCTAGGGCATGTAGTGTTATGCTTGGTTGTCTGGAAGAGTAGTATAGGATGAACTTCAGTACCCCGTAAGTCTACTCTTACCCCTTAGTTCTGCTATACATCTAAGGCGTTGTGCTGCCCAACAGTCGGTATAAGGTATAGGTAGTCTGTAATGCCAGGACAAGCGGTATTGTGGAATCGGGGTAATGCATGGTTGTTCAGTATGGTAGTATAGAGTCTGTACCCATATTGGTCTACTGTCAGCTCCCTTTACAACACTCCGCCTAAGACTTTATACCGTCTCTTATGGTTGGTGTGGGTAGCACGCAATGCTAGATCATGTAGTGTTGTGCTTCATTGTCGTGTACAGTAGTATAGGATGAACTGTCCGTACCCAATAGGTCTGCAGTTAGCTCTAAGTACTGCTATCCACCTAAGGCGTTGAGCTATCCACAATTGGTATAGGTAGAGTGTAATTCTAGGCCATACCATGTTGTGTTGTTTTGGTCACATAGTGTTATAGGGTAGTAATGCTTATCTAGTACGATACTGTAGGGCGTACTGTATGTAGCATGAGGCTCTACCAGTTTTGTGATGCGGTGAGGGACGTTTATTTTTCTAGTGCGGTGTATACAGTGTACGATAATGATCCCTGGCGGCCTACTATAAGCCACCAGTACTACAAAATCACGTAATGCTTTGTACTGTCCTATGGGTAGTTCGGAATGTTCGATCACGAGGTTGTGGTGTGTATGCTTGGTCTCTAGTATCATAGTGGAGTATCGGTTGTCTTATGGACATTCCAAGACACGGGCGATGGTAGACGTCGTGACCTGAGATAGCTAGCAAACCTGTAGTAGTGTTATAAATAAGTAGTAATGATACAATGCTGCAATGGGAGTTGTGTACCATAGGTTTGGGTAACAACAGTAGAAGTTGATAATGGGATAGATGATAGGCTGCAGCAGTAGCCCTGGAGCTATGGAGGTCATGGGTTGTTCAAGATGGCAGAGACAAACAGGTTCTAGGAAACATAACTATCGTCTAAAAAGTATCCTCTAAACGAACATCCTCCAAAAGGTATCCTCCAATAGTACATCACCATGTCGTAGGTATCCATCCTTCAATACCCAGATAAGGAAAAAGGGATGCTAGATTATACCTCATTGAGGGATTTGTTCATGCCCATCATGGTCACATACGACTAAAGGGGGATTCTCTGATCTCATGCGTTTTCGAAAAGTGATTTTCAAAAAGGGATTCCGCAGAACATGGTAGTTAACCCTTTATCCAACGTAACGGCCCAAACCGGCCAGCGCTATTCTCAAAAATCGCCAATTAATTTTCATTATTTTTTTCATTTTTTGTCTCAAAAACATAGGTTATGACCCCTCATTGGAACGAGCTCGTCGAGTTATTCAAGAATTTTTTTTTTCAAGTGTCGTGTGCTTTTCAGGCTGGGAAAAGGGTTAAAGAGCCAGATGAGGATAAGAGGGATAGTAAATAATACCTCGTTGAGGGATTTCCTCATGGCCCTCTTATCCTCATCTAGGTATTTAACTACCGCGTTCTGATGAATCCCTTTTTGAGAATCTCGCATACCCAATACCTATCATAGTAAAATTCTCCAGAATTCCGATCTGAGCTTTCCGATATATTGACTTTTTCGAAAAAAAAATCCGAAATGTATTTTAAACATCCGCAATATATCAAAATGCGACAAAAATACTAGGGAATTAATCAGAAACACACGAATGATATCTCAAAACTCATTGAGGTGGTTTACCATTCCGACCACCCATCTCTGATAACCGTTTGATGTTCCATGTTTTCGCAAATTACGGAGGCAAAACAAAATATGTGGATTTTTCGAATCGAGGTGCGTGTTTCCAGAAGCCGCGTTCCAGTGCATTTTAGTTTCGTCCAGAAAGTGTCAAGAAACTTTAAGAGTTATATATCTGGTTGCGTTTACTGCGACTAACATGTCCAGCATGCTAAAAAGTTTCAAAAACTTAACCCTCACCCCCTCCCCCAACCTCATAAAATTGAGATTTCGAACTTTTTCGTCCCACTTGCAAAAGTCAGTGTTACCTTCCCTGCGAGGCCATCACAACTCGTTCATACCAGGGACAGACAGCTTCCTGTGCCACCGTAACTTGCTGGCAATGGCCTCGTGCCGTTACCTCTTACCTACCTGGAACAACATGCCTGCAAGACCATCACAGAGAGCATAGCTCCACTTAGAGAAATATGCCTGACAGTATGAATCAGGCCCCCGTGTCCATACGGAAGGCTTAACTATGTACATCCCGTAGCCCACCTCCAAGTGACACGCACTTATGTCTTCACGCGTTCACTTACACCACATGGAACATTAATACACGGACTGATACTACCTAGTAAGTCAGTAACGCACCAGTCCCATCACTATTATCACAGGCAAAGCGTCCAAGGCCTCGCTTGAGTCGCACATAGATGTCAGAATTCTGACATGTCCCAGGCCTGGCATTCTTTAGGAGTGCAGGAGAGCAGCACGCCTACTGCACGCCTCGAGCAATTGAGGAGGGCAATTGTTTGCACCCCTTGATTTTCTGGAATGCCAGACCTGTTTGGGACTGCCTTTAAAATATATTATCATTTCGTCCCCTGAGTTCCAATGTGTTCTCTGTGCCGACTGACACAGAGGACACGTTGGAACTCAGGGGACGACTTGTCAATGTTGTATTGATTCGCAATAATTCATTACCCATTCTGTGTTGCATTTCGATACAATTTGAGCGGAGAAGACAGTCAGATAAGAATTTAATGAAACATTTTGAATAATGAGAAGATGTGTATGCCAATTTTTAAACTATGTCGCTGAATGTAGTACAATTTTTGAATCACAATATTAATACCTTGAAGTGAATATAACCAAAATAGCATACATGATTTTGTATTGAAAATTTCAGGTTCAATTGCACTCCCAAGCAATCTGAGTAGGACAAATGTTTTGCACTCCTTGATTTTCTAGATTGCCAGACCTGAGGTCCCTAATGTAATACAATTGCATTGCATCACTGCCAAATATCAGAAAAGGAGGTTGAAGATACACACCCTGCTAGAAGCCATCAGTTATATCTCTTCGCGGTTGAAATGTACAAGTCATTAATCGTCAAGTCCAAAATACAAATGCGCCGTTGTCTTGATTTGCATACACTGAAGACGCAAAAACCACATTTGCCGTTTATACATTTTTTTAACGTTCCCTTGGAATTAAAAAGCTACCGGCATCCATAGAAGCACAATGACATCCCATTGGCTACTATTTATGCCGAGAAAATCATCGATGAAAATAAGCCAATGGGAGAATGGGGAAAGCTTTTGCGCATGTCGCGTATCTAAGGACTCCCTCCACTCAGGTTAACTTGGGAAAAGATGTCAAAGTTACGGCTAAAAAGTGTATAAACGTTAAATGTGAACTCCAGAAATTTATAAATGTGGATCAGAGATCAGTAATTGATAAAGGTATACGGTTAATATTTGAATCTGCCCTCCATAGACAATGGGACCTCGAATTATTTGTAATAAATCGGATAATTGTCGCTCGTAAACCTCATTTCACCGTGCACTTTCTTGTCCGACTAAATGTTTTTCGGCCTTTTCTGCGACTTTTCCCAGTTATCAGGAACAACCCAAGAACACCCAACGGCCATGTAATACACCACTGTAAAGCTTATTCATTTCCCTTTCCATTGAAGCTGGGTATTGTTGGATACGTTGTGTGAATCAAATTTGAGGGGGGAAAAAAGAAGATGAGTGCTATCGTTTTCGAAAAGCGAGTTGTTTACCTTGTTTATATTTATATACCATTACAGGGGCACGTCAGCATAGATTCAAAAATGGTATCAAATATCTTTTTTTTCGATTTTCCAGCTTGTTCTTTTTTTTTTCGATTTCCCAGCTTGTGCCGAGTACCTGTGGCAAAAACCGGCATCCTGTCATTCTCCCGTCATGCGTTTTATAGACGTAATATCCTATTCTACCACCCCAAATGAAAACCAACATTCCGTTCGCTGACACAAAAACCCATTGAACAATTTTAAATTCCAGGGTCCCAAAACTCCCATTTCCATGCATCTGAGCGGATATTCAGAGATTTTTCAGGAGATGCATTTGAAAGATTTCACACTTTGAGAGCCGTTAAAAAACGTCGGTAAAGCATACAGGTGAGGTCTATTTATCAGCTTTGGTCGTAACGAAAAAGTTGATAAATAGACCTCACCTGTATGCTTTACCAGACGTTAACAGCAATTATACTGTCTGTGGATTATCTTGTCTGGGGGTGGATTTGGTAATTGTATGTCTGTAAGATTACGATCTATTTCGGTTAACCGGTTTTTTAACAGACTGTAAATATTTTAGCGTTTGCTGTCACTCACTGCAAAAAATAATCCGAAATTCATCGAAACAGACCCAGTACGAGAGAAACATACCTGGCGAAAATATGGGTGAGGCTCTGGATCCGCCCCTTGCTTCACCAGTCATTGGTTGTGTTAAAATATATGCTTACGAAAAAACATGGCCCGGCAAAAAAGTGTGTGTGTGAGGCGGAGGGGGAGAGGGGGGGAGTCCAGCCCCCCCCCCCCGGTTCCGTCGCCCCGAAGCGCGTCCGAATGCATCGACAGTGGCACTTTGATTTTATTCTGAAACTGTTGTAGGGTTGTAGGCTAAACATATTTCCAGTAACACCGCTTGTGCCTTTAACTCTTAACCAGCTGAGTATTTCCAAGAAATTTTTCATCAAATCTAGTCGTAGCTGCAATGAAGCAGCCATGACTACATTTGATGAAAATTTCACCTAAATTTAACTCAGTAAATCAATATTAATAAAATCTGATCAATGTACAACGTGGGAGGAGAGGGGTGGGGATTTGATTAAATGTGCCCAATTATACATATTTCAGTGCAAGTAAAATCCTGTCAAGGGCTGGAATATCCGCCAACAGCATATAAGGAGTTAAGAGTGAGCCAAAATTCACATTTACCCATTTTAAGTATGCTGTATGCTCAAATTCACGCAGGAGCCAATACTATAAACCTTTTAGAATTGTATCTTCTAGAATTTTTTTCTCTACCTACTAATATAACTGAGCAAAAAAATTATTGGTATTTTAAAAGAAATGGCAACTTGCAAATTGTCAGATCTTTGAAAATACTAATGGTTCATTTTAACCCATTAAAGGCAGAACTAGAAAATCAATTCTAGGAAATACAATTGTAAAAGTTTTATAGTATTGGCTTCTGGTAGTCTCTCTCTGAACTGGAAAGGAATAATTTGTTAACAAATTCATTCCAAGGAACATTAAAGAATTCCGAAAGACGCTTATGTGTTAAGTTTTCGGAGATGGGAACGAGAGTCTAAATACAATTTTGTCTGTGCTTCGTCAAATTACACCCCCCCCCCCCCTCCTCCCTGTAGATACAATCAAAATAATTAGTATCGTGATTCCCAGCCTTCAACTTGGAATAATACCTCATTTTATGGGCAATGTTTTTTGAATCGTCGGTTATTTTGAGTACCGCTCTGAAGAAGAAAAACGTGCCCCGAGTCCAGATTTTTGACAAAGGGAGTAGTATAGCATGTACCCGACCGGGGCCCATTGTCAGGATCCCGAAGGTGACGTCGTGTCACGTGACCTAGCGGTGCCATGTATGGTTGTCATGGTAACCCGTGTGTGCGGCCATGTTGTGATGTCATCCCCATAGTGATACGTGGTCCTAGTGCGCATGCGTAGCGCGTTCTATTAAGGTGATACGTGTTTCCGTCATCTTGGTTTCTATGGTAGCACGTGGCTGCTAAGTGACCCAATGGCTTACAACAAGGCGGGGGTATATTCGGAGGGTGTGTTCCTTTGAACAGGAGTGATTTCCCGATTCATAGAATTACCACAAACAACCCGACAATCCGACAATCCTTTCAAATAAAAAAAACACTTTATTTGATATGAAACCCTAGGTTGGGCATGTAATAGTAGCATGTTGTGCGTCAGGGCGCGTTCGATTGAATCGGTGTCTACTCCAGTAGAGGAGAAGAGACTATCGTGTGGAACAGTTTTGCTTATTGTTACTATATTTAACTTTTCTGGTCTGTTCTTGCTAGTTCCAAGTACTCTTTTTCTTGTTTTCCAGATAATCTAATCAGTTCACTTTACTGCAGGTAACTAACCAATCAGATTGCTTGATTTCCCATAATCTGTATGCAAAGTTATCTCCATTGTGTATAACAAAAACCTATATCATCCCCAAAGCCAATAAGCTATCGAGCAGTTACTGAAGTCATTGCTCGAACGTTTCGAAGACCATCGAGCAAATGAGCTTTAGAGCAATTGCTCGTTAGAGTGACTCGCACATACTGCTCTTCGACTCATTTCGGTATTTGGGGATACCTATGGCCTGGAATTGTATTATTCGAGGATACTTTTTTTATAGGATACTTATCTAAGGACACTATTACCTATTTGGCCCAACCTTATAGGCCACACCACGACATACCTATCTCAAATTCCCCCTATAAGCTATCGAGCAGTTACCGAAAAGTAATTAATCGAACGACTCGAAGCCCATCGAGCAAATGAGCTTTAGAGCAATTGCTCGATCGAGTGACTCCACATACTGCTCGGACGACTCGAAGTTCACCGAGAAAATGTTCTATCGAGCAATTGCTCTTTCGAGTGACTTGCACATACGACTCTAAGCCTCGTTTCAGTATTCGAGTATACTATTACCTATTTGGCCCGGCCTTCTAGGCCACCCAAGACATACCTACTCCAAATTCCCCCTATAAGCTATCGAGCAGTTGTTGAAAAGTAATTGCTGGAACGACTCGAAGCCCATCGAGCAAATGAGCTTTAGAGCAATTGCTCGATCGAGTGACTCCGCATATTGCTCGAACGGCTCGAACCCCTTCAAGCAAATGAGATATAGAGCAATTTCTCGTTCGAGTGACTCGCACATACGACTCTTACCCTCATTTCGATATTTGAGGACTCCTATGGCCTGGTATTGTATTATTTGAGGATACTTTTTATAGGATACTTATCTAAGGATACTATTACTTGTTTGGCCCAGCCTTCTAGGCCACCCCGTGACATACCTATCCCAAATTCTCCTTATTAGCTACTCGAGCCCATCGAGCAAAATAAGCTTTAGAGCAATTGCTCAATCGAGTGACTCCACATACTGCTAGAACAACTCGAATCCCATCGAGCCAATGAGCTATAGAGCAATTGCTTGTTCGAGTGACTCGCACATACAACTCTTAGCCTCATTTCAGTATTTAAGGATACCTATGACCAAGCTCCTATACAGCTCCTGCCGGGCTCCTATACAGCTCCTATACAGGTAGTCTTACCAACGGCTTCCATCTTATCTCCAAAGCCAATGCCACTACTTGTCTACAACTATCTGTCCTCTCATTAGCTTCTTTTACCACCGCTGCAGCTTTGAACCATTACTACTGACTTGTAACACTACTTCCTAGCCATATTCGCTCAGGCCTTCAAAATGTTCAATCTGTTTGCTTCATTTCCCCAACATGTACCATTTTATACAGCTTTGAATGTAAAACATCTATAGACGGGCTATATGAGGAACCCGGGGGCCATTATACCACTTGGGGGTAGCGTAGATTCACTTTCTACCCCAACACTAAGTAGATAAAGAATGGGCCACCCCAGAGAGCCACAAGAGACGGCCCCACCCCCTCGCCGTCCTAGACCTCTCATAGACATAAGCCTTCTTCCGGTTGTGAAGCCTATTAGACATATCGTCGTCTGACTGCTAGAATGTTCTGTGTCCTCTATGGGACTCAGCCGACGATATCCGTGACAATGGATATACCCGATCAGGTGCACAATGCGGATAGGTAAAAACACATGTCAGTGGTTGACTTTGAGCTCTACGGTATATGAATGTCACGTGATTTATTGTCCATATGCAAACAAGCTGACTAATATTTATGTTACTGACGGTGTGAGCCACTTATGGACAGCGTGATCCATTGCTTTACGGCACACAGTGTGATTGATAATCATAATTACACACCAATTCCTTTGTCTTCTCCGGGTTGGTAAGAGACGTTACATACCAATTCCTTTGTCTTCTCCGGGTTGGTAAGAGACTTGAAATATCTGATAGAACAATAGACTACATGTAGGTGTTCAAGTGACATCACTAGCGTCACTTGAACACCTGTACTCACTTACCACACTTGGGTCCGTGCGTTCTGTGAATTGGCGAGTAAGTAAGTTACTAACCTCGCTGTCGGTATTCATGTATTTGAACAACCTGCCAACGTGTTCTAACACCTCTCCGCTTCGCGGCTCGGCGTAACATACCGCACGTTGGCAGGTTGTTCAAATTCATGAATACCCCCAGCTCAGGTAGAAACTATTACAAATGATTCACAACCTGTTGGCCTAGTTAAACTCATGCATTGGACACACTCGGCTGTGAAACTACTCAGAGTGAATGCTTTCGCCGAGAGGTTTCAGTGTTAGACACGCTCGATTGAATCTATTCAGAGCGAATACTTTCGCCGAGAGGTTTTAGTGTAAGACACATGCGGTTGTTTCGTTTGATGGCTTATCACCCAAAAGCCTTCCGTTACGGTGCCGTTGCCAGATATAAGGCTGACCGATTCTACAAGTACAAAAAACTAAGTGATATCAACGGAATTCGTGTGGCTTTAACCCCTCCACATAGCTTAGAGACCAAGAGTTTTGAAACCAATCACTTGGACATCTTCTCAAAGTATAAACACCCAGATATAAATTCTGGGGCAGTCATCAAGCAATGGCGGAGTACGCCCATGACCTTCTGGCAAAACCAGATGAACTTCGCTGTATGGTGTCCAACGACAGGGTGCGGGGTCTTTCCCACTGATCACCTGAACCAAACCACACTCTTGTTTGCTAAAGGTTTCTGGCTGTTTCATTTCTACTACCAGACACGGCGGATTTTAGCGGAAATGAAAGTTGCCCTACCCCAGGACCATGCATGGTCTAGATAGAGTAACTCATATGACAGACGCGCTTTTGAAAAAACTATCAAATGAATTTGGTGTGTCGCCTGATACAGATTGAAGAGAAAAGGGGGATTTTAATGACAGATTGGGCACTTTATACCAAGTCGTCGCGTACTACAGTTATCCCCTGACATTACACCGCCGAGTCGAAGATACGACCATACGGTCACATTCGACGAACGTTCAGGGCACGGGCATACTCATGCAGCTTTTATCAGACAAGAACATGCGGATTTTACTACGTTTATAGTTGACGGGACAAACGGGTTTACACGGGCAGGGGTCGAAAGAATCAATGAGTCCATTAGGACACACGTCTGGGCAATAATCGGGTCCCAGGCTCAGACCCGTTCATTGATCCTTCGACGTCCAAAAGCAGTTTGAGGCGAATGTGGAAGATGCCATTGCCCGCCCAGTGGACCTGGAGATTGGAATTAAACGATATTAAGGCGTGTTGTCTCACACCAAATCAAAAAGAGATTATGTATTCGCTCGAGGCCTCTACATGGCGCTTTCTGATATGGAACTATGTGGCCTTCCACACGGCTTCGTGGGGTATAACAACGAGATCGTTATTTCCACAACCGCCCAGACCCTGGGACTAAATACAAACATAAACACTGCACCAACTCCATCTGACGTGTCTACGGCATAGACGGGGCTGGTCAAGCAGCCGGCCGGCCGGCCTGACGGCTATAGATGTGCCTACTGTGGAAGCGGGAACCCGTAGTGGATCGGCCCCTGATGCCGAGTCGGCGGCAGCAGAAAACACAACTGCGGCCAGCAGGTTGGCAGGCCGGCCTGCGGCAGCACGCCACCATGATGACGAGAAAACTGCCGTGATTGTGGGTGGGGATTACAGTTTGTTTACTCGGGTCTTGGTTTCTTTGATGATAGCCACTGACGAGACCCCTCGACAGCAAGGACCACAGCCCACAGGTTTTTGGCCAGTCAGCCTACAGTTTTTGTGTGTAGCTCGAGAAGCCACGAAACAATGGAGCATATAATTCCAGGTAGCGCAGCTGCCGCCTTCCCAGCTAGCTTGGCCAGGATACGCCCAAGAGCTTGTAGATGCCTTTACCCCCACTCTTTGAGGCCTCCCTTATCAGATGGTAGAGGAGCGGGAGCGGGAGTACGTCCACCCCGCCGGTCAGCGCAAGTGCTAGGGTTGAGATTGCCACCCCAAGCGCTGTGAGGATAGATGCGATCGTAATCCCTTGTTCCCGGAAGAGAGTGCGAATGCGCTCAGCGAGCATCGTGTCCTCATTGAGGATGCGATTGATCGTCTCTATGATTCGGTTGATTTGAGATTGGATAGCCTCTCTATTCGTTGCGGCCACCTCCAGGTGGGAAGCTCGTTCATTTTCCAAGTTGCGCAAGCGTTCTGCTACCCGGCGCCTATTAAACTGATCATCTTGAGCTTCATCAAGCTTTCTTTTTTCCAAAGGGATGTGCTCATCCAGCTCGAACAGTCTGGCCAGGTATTTGGTTAACTCACCTCGGGTGGTCTGCATTGCCCTGTCGTGTCTACGGAGCTCTCTGATGATGTACTACAATCCCACGATATCAAGTGGAGAGTCATGTAAGGTTTTAAGTGCCGTTTCTTCGTCCTCGGTAAGACTTTCCACCACCGTTTGAATGGACTTTGACGCAACATTAGCCACCCATGCCAAGTCTTGCATTTCTGTAGTATCCGATCCGATCGTGCCAGTCGCTTCACCCAACTCAGTGTCATTGACCCACAGTGTTTCAAACGCCTTTGGCTTAAGCATCTTGCCCCCTCGAGTCCAGTTCGTGAACCCCAACTCATTCCAGATGATCTCACCACCACCACGCTTTCCAGCAATTGTTGAGAGACCATGGGGTGCTCCAGATTTACTAACAATGTCGATATTTGGATGGGTCTTCAGCCTCAGCTGCCCATTTTTGTCGAGCTCAAACTTGGAATAGTCCCGTAGAATAGGGGACCATCCCTTTCTCAAACAGATTCTGGTTGTAGCCACTGACAGCCTCCCCCAAGAGCTCGCGCTGCAATGAAGGTATTTTAACGCGCGTCTCTTGTTCCTGTTCCAAAGGAACATCTGAAGGGGGCCAAGTAGAGCTAGTTTCATCTTGCAAACTCCGTTACATCTCATCGTTCTGACGTCTTGCGAACTCGTCGAGGCCAAAGTCTGCCATTGTATTTAAGATTGATCCGAGATATGTTCATTATATTCAACATGTTTTCAAACCAATATGGTCGCAAGCTTAACCCATACCGCAGACTACGAGAGCCTCTTGGGGTAAAGGGAGTTCGGCAGTCGGTTGTGATCATGCACAACACTTGTACGATTGGCCCGAACCAACAGCTCAATATCCGGTTTCCAAACCTCGGGTCCCACGATCTTATCGTACCGGGAACAGTGAGCCTAGCCTTTCCAGTCACCCTGGACTCAACAGATGATAGGTTAGTCGTTTAGCATCTTGGCCGTGCCACCTCAAGAAAATGGCAATCAAGATCAGCGGGAACGAGGCGATGTCGGTCGACGATGCAGACGTGTATCACTGCTACCTTGACCTCTGGAAAACAGCCTCCGAGCGCAAAATGCGTAATACCAGGGCGTTGATACCTCCGCAAGAAATGCTACTACGCTGCGGGTCGGAGCAAAAGACAAGTTTGACACTGCTGTTGTAGACAAGGCTATCGCTGATGCCTATGACAATCGGTTCTGTATCCCGTTGGCCTTTGAACTCCTCGAGGCTCATATGCCTTTCTACCAGAGTGCTCTTGGGAATCGGCTCGAGTACGAGCTGACATTCAATCATTACAGTCGAGTGGTCCTGGCCATAGACGATGTCACTGCCAGTTACACCATTGATAATATCAGTCTGGTATATGAAATGGTCATCCAATCTGAACATCCTATACGACCGAGTCCTTCGCCACCGCAAAGTGACCAAAGACAAGAGTGACTCTCTGTTTAACATCAACCTCATCGTTGCCGCACGGAGCATGAAAGGCATCCTGCTGCTGTTCTAGGACCCTGCTACGACTGGTGCAGCTTTCGGTAGGAAGCCCGAGGTCTTTTATAGCCCCAAGGTCACCAAAGTTGAGGTTATCAAAGAAGGAGTGCCCAACCAGCTGTACTCCCAGTGATTGCGTGCCTACCATCAATGGAACGAAGCCACTCGGCACTTTGGAGCTTGCCCCATCAGCAAAAGAGATCCCGAGGCGGCTCTACTCGCAAAGGAGCTATGTCTGGTTGATGTCACACTGGGAGAGTTCTTGACCAACAAGTATGCACTATGGCTTGACCTGCGGACCACGGATGATGGTGAGCTACACGGCAGTGGCCGGCGTGTAGAAAACGCCAGTGAAGGCATCACTACCCAGATCACAAAGGCAGTAGAGGCGAGTGGTGCGCTGAACATATATCAGTACGTTCTCATGGATGCGCAGCTTATAATTGAAGTTAGCCGGTTCACCAACACACTTTATTAATGACTTTTTCCTAACGGATCCCCACGCAGCCATCATTTGCGGTCAAACAGGCTGTGGCAAGACAGATTTCGCTCTGGACCTGCTGGAGGGCCTTTCCCGGGGCGTGTTTCGGCACGTTGTGGTGCACAGTCCCACAATCAAATACAACAAACCATACCACGACCATCCATGGATTTGGGATGACCAGGATGTGTACATAGCAAATCCTGGTAAAACCTCCACTCATATCTACGGACCTTCTATCAGATGTTCCAGGGGGAGCCAACCTTGTACATTATCGATGTTTGCTCGGCTATGAAAGCTTTGACACAAAAGAAAGACATGCTCTTTGAGCTAGCCTTCTCGGGTCGTCATGCGAAGCAGAGCGTTTGGGTTTTGACTCAGAAGTATAACTCTGTCTTAATGGATCTCCACGAGCAGACCCGCTGGGCTTGCCTGTTCCACTGTAAGGACAGAGACAACTTCGAGGACTGTCTACGAGAGAATGATGTGATTGGAAGCTGCGAGGAACGTGTAGCAGTTCGCCAGGCTTTGGCAGAGAGCAAACATGCCCGACTAGTGTTAAAAACAAACCAACCAACCACTTAGAAAGTATTGTGATAACGGAACTATATTATGTGGGAAGCAGTTATTCTAGTGACCCAAGCAATATACATAAAATAGTTGGGGTGGGCGGCATTGCACATTGTAATGTGCTACATTAGACTCAACCGGCGTATATGTACATGTATACAGACCGTGTATTGTGACCATATCATTAACCAACTGCTAAAAGAGCAAGGTGGCGCGCCATAAGTGGGCACTACCGAAGGCAAGACGGCAGTCGATCCTGCTGTGCCTGTTGTTCCTTCGGAACTGGAACATCCAAAGGAAAAACAGGTCGATGGGGTCAAACACGAAATGCTAGCTGCATTAGCTTCCGGTGGGCAAGCTAAGCAGGATGTAGGAAAAAATCTCACAATTGACCAGGTCGACGCCACGGACGACGAGGAAATCGATAAAATCTATGACCGATATGAGGCACGGCTCGGCGCAGCAAAGACAAAACCTCTGGAGACGGCCGCACTACAACCCTATGCAGGAGCGGTCAGCATGTTTCTTCCCATACCTCCAGAGAACCAACTAAAGTTGGTTGCTGATCATAAGGCAGACCCATTTGTTGGGCACGCGCTAAGCAGTACCACGTGCGTGCTATATCACCGCCATGGTGTGTACGTAGCACCGCTAACCACGGTGCTAACCACTGCTAAACATTGTCGATTTGGACACACCTGCCCTTTAACAAATCAAGACGATGTCATCGACGACAGAGCCAAACCTGCCGATAGTTATTGTTGTTCCGTCGGATGTTCCATTTCCGAAGGAAAAACAGGAACAGGTGGAGAGAGTGACAGCTGCGCCAACCACTGAGTCGTCGGTTGTTCCTGTTGTTCCTTCGGAACAGCGACAGAAAGACCCCAAAAGTGGACGCCGGACGGCAGTAGCTGCCGCCCGGAATGCAAAACAACAAACAGCCTTGGTCCGGTTGCAAGAAGAGAAGGCTAATCACCAGAGAATGGTCGTAAACTGCACAGTAGCAACCCAAACGGCTGGTGAACCCGCTCCGAAGGATGTTTCGTAGGAACGGGAACAACATGGACAGCAGCAAGGGGTCTCGAATGCAATGCATCACGAACGCGGCTGGTTCCCATGGATTGCTGGGGCGGTTGGGTTGGCTAGCTTGGCATTATGGTTCCAGTTTCCGTTGATCCTCTTGACAATAAGTCGGCAGCCAATCTAATGACACCGCCTTTGGGACCCCCAAATCCGGTCAACCGCAGCGCGGCACCTCCGAACAAGCATTTAAAGGTATCCTCAGACTATATACAATACTATGTCTTCAGCCGATGGAAGGATGCTGGCCAATGCTGCCTATCACAGCGCCGTGGTCTCCGCCGTCGCAATAGGGTATACCCGCTTAGGTAAGATGGCAATGAAGGGAGCCACCCCTAAACTTGACTTCACCGGCTATGACGTTGGGATTGTAGTCCTTGACTGCGGTTGGCAATGACAACCAAGGACATTCTAATTAAACAAGGAATCATTCCAGCAGATATTATGAAATAACAAGATGGCCTCGATTGCAATGTTAGTTGGGGACGCCCTTGTTAACGCGGTGGCCTCCTCTGGAAGAGCAACTACCTCTTCTCCAAGTTTCGGTATAACGTTGCTGGTCTGGAACGTGTGCGACATGACAAAGCCATAGAAAATCTTCCGGCAGCATGGTTCCGAAAGTGAACAGAACGCCTCGAGTGGATAAGCGAAGAAATACGTCGCCAAGACCATGCCTTGCGCACATTCCAGGATGTCGATGCTGCGATTCGCGAGTAAAGTTTAAACAGTCTTGGCCCAGAACCGCAACTAGACGACTTTTACACACGGCAGAAGGACCCTCAGATCGCCTTCATCATACTAGGGCTGGATGTGGTCGGGCTTGTTGGCTACAAACTCGTCCAGTGATTCGCTACGCGTGTAAAAAAGATATTTGGCGGGTGACGGAAGTTGGTCTGTTCCTTCGGAAGGAAGGCCACCGAGCAATGCTGTAAAGTAATTCTAAAACCCACGGATCGACTGGTGCAGCGGGCTCTGGTCTCAGCCGTTCCAGTTGTTCTCATTGTTCCCGTTGTTCCGTCGGAACAAGAACAACAGCGGGAGCAAGGGGTCCCTGTATCTGCATGGCGAGTTCTTGGCGTATCATCAGCGGCATCTTGTTTTTTTTGTGCCCTGTGGGCTCTCTCGACGAGATGCCTTGCGGATATCAAGCCGGAGTCGGTTGAATTTCTCTTCTCCCGCGAGTACACGACTGAATTCCTCCTCGGATATCTGGCCATCGGCAACAGCCTTTGAATACAGATCTGCGATGCTCGAAAGCTTGGCCTCCGCTAAGGGCACGATGGTGTTGTGCTTTTTTGCCTTCATTGTGAGCCTTCGGCTTACAAACTTCTTGAAAAAACCTGCCAATCCACAGGCTCCTGCTGCAGCCTCTAGTGCTATAACCACAGGAAGTGCGGCTACGTTTGGCAACAACCCGATTCCACCAACGCCGATCCCTAACCGGTCGCCGATAGAAATGTATCGATGTCATCTGCGATATTGCCCCCACGCTGGTATTTCTTGCCGAGAGAACGCCTGCGGTCTCGTTCGGTTACGAGACGGGCTCTTACATCACCAATCTCCTGGATGCGGAAAGTATTCGCATCGCTAGTATTGAGTTCTGGATACAAGTCCATTCTTATTGGTATTATAGACCATGTTCTAAAGCCTTTAAATCGTCGTCCGCCAGTATCTGTCTGGTAAACTGCCGGCGCTTGAGCTTAGCTCGGCCAAGATGTAGGGTATTGAATGTGTCGGTTGGCAACTTTGCATCTGTCACCTTGTACTCGACACCACTTAACGAGAGAAACACATCTTTGCCGCGCATAATGATGACAAGTACTTTGCCATTATGCCGCTAACCCCATTTTAATGCAAGCCCATGTAGCACTGGCACGAAGTCGTTGGGTGGTGTGCCCAGGACTGTCTGTACAATTATGGTAGTACCCTTGCCAGGAGTAAGACGATCAAACTCCCAAAAGAGCTTCATCACCGCACCTCCTTTTGCCCCACCCATCACATACCCGGCATTGCTTTCGTGAACATAAATATAACCTTCCGGGATATAAGAAGTCAACACATGTCCACTGTTCTGGAGCTTACGGAGCCTGTGGATGTGAGGTTAGATGAACCTGAAGTCAAGTTCCCACACACCGCGAACAGGGTGCCGATACAGAGACCACTGACTGGAGTCATTCTGGATAAATTCGTAGCTCCTCCACGGGGCTGAGCCTTCCAGGTTCAACCCGAGCAGCTCGGTACATACAATTTGTCTGTCTTTCCCATTTCTCCAAAGCCCTGCGTGTCCACAAGACCAGCCAGCTGAAGGGTCGTACAAGGCAATGCACCATGTGCTCCTGGTCCTCCGCAATTCACCATTCTTTACACGTATTGCAGCTGTTGCTGTTGTTCCGTGGGAACAGGTATATTTCGAATATATAATGTTACGGATAAGTGCTGTAATTCAATAGGGCCACCCCTGTCATCTAAAACGCGGACTGTAACATTGTCCATAGGGCCTGGGACAAGCCCTTTGTATTGCAAATGAGAGAAAGCTACGGTTCTGCCACTGGCACATTTTTCATTCGCTACAGGTACTGTTCTGAGCAGTTTGCTGGGTAGCCCATTGTAAACATTGTCTGTGGTGCTGACTTCTGACAGATGAACGTAGAGCTCACGGTGCGTCACAAGTTCAGGCAACTCATCCCCCATCAGCTGCTTCCCTCCCCGAGGGATTTTGTTTCTTGCAAATCTCAAGGTGCGTGTCAACTTTCCCAGTTTCAGAAACTTATCTGTCTTGAGTCGCAAATGACTGGAAGGTTTGTGAAGATCCAGTATAGCCCCAACCTGACTAAACACCTCATTTAACTCGCGTACATTGTACGAGCCAACTGGCACCTTTATCTTCCGCTCAATTGAGTCATTTGTATCATCACGACGCGAATATAATTGTTGCCTAGCCCTGAGTTAATGTTGTACCAAAGAGGGATAGTAGGTGTTTTCAGAAAGGCACGCTCAAATTGCTCTCCAGCAGGAAACGCCCTTGGTAGGTCGACGGTTTGAACGTCGGATAGTGTCACGTACGTAATTGTGTATTATCATTATAAGACTCCTCTGATATGGCTTTTGGGGGTCCAAATTGTGCTGGAATACCCCAGAATGGACAGCAAGCTTTCAACAAAGTTGGCTTCAATCTACTACAGCCCCAGGAGGTACTGGAAAGGACTCACGGCCATCAACAACCTTGCTTCAACGGCCAAGGTCTCTGAAGATTTGGCTCGGGCGTGGCTTAAGAAGCAGGCCATCTGACAGATATACCTTCCAGCGGTGCGAAGCACACACATACCACGACCCAAGTTCGATGTGCCGACGCCGAATGAGGTCCACAGGCCGACCTGTTCTTTCTGCCACACGATCGGGTGGCCCGCAAAACCTGCAAGTATGCGCACACGGTCGTTCATGCAGCCTCCCCTTACAAAGAGGCAGAGCCCTTGGCCACAAAAGAGGCCAAAGAGGTCGCGGCAGCCCTAGAAAAGATATACAAGCGTGGACCACTGCGATGGCCCAAGCTCCTTCAGGTCGATGCCGGGCGCTAGTTCATGGGCGCGGTGAATCAGCTGCTGGCGAAACACGGGACAGAAGCCCGGCGTGGTCGTGTAGATGTCCACCGGGACCAGGGACTTTTGGAGCAGTTCAATCGTACCCTGGCAGAGCGACTGTTAGGCACCAATACGCCCAGTAGATGAGGTTACGGTCAGGTGAGAGGTCAAGTGAATGGGTCGATCTGCTACCCGCCGTTGTTGCGGCGCTGAATGGTGATGTTACTCGCTTAACTATAAAGAGGCCATCTAAGCAGTCAAGGCCAAGGTTGAGACACAAAAGCCTTCCTCTGTGGTTTCCGGCCGCCCTAAGGTTGTGACACAAAAGCCCTCCTCTGTGGTTTCCAGCGGCCCTTTTGGCCTCAAGGAGCAGAAGCTCCCCTCCAATGTGGGTGTTCGCTATCTCTACCAGGCAGGCGAGCTGGACGGGGGTCGCCGTCGCGCAATTGACCCTGTGTACTCCCTCCAAGTGTACCGGCTTGGACGCTCGGTCACCAAACCCGGCGAACCTGTCCTCTACTATTTGTTGGGTGGACCAGCCCGTGGCTTCTTCCGAGAAGAGCTGCTTGTGGTGCCTCCCGATACCCAGCTGACTCCCGTTGTTTCTTCGGAACGGGTGGTCCTGGACGCAGATGTGCCTCTAGCACTGCTACAACCCCTCTTTTTCGGTTACACTATAAACAGGTCAATCGCACGTTCCCCCGGCAGTGCCCCCTGCTGTTGTCCAGCCAGTGGACACTGAACTGATGAGTATCTTTAGGCTGGTAGGCCACAGCATCTCGATGTTGCATGAATCCCCGGAGTCCTTTCACCTGGTCCTGGCGCTTGTGGGCGACAAGCTTCCTCGCGATGTTTTTGCGGAGCAGTCGTTCCCTCATCTGGTGGACAGGTCACCCGTTCGAGCTGCTGCATATACTCTACGCGGGAAACGGTGAGGTAGGTGATGTTGGAGCATTGTAGGAAGTCGTCAATGATCCAAAACGTCTGTGGGTCGTGGATAGTGAGACCCTGGCTTGAGTAGACTGTAGGGGCATACCAGAGGCGCCAATCATCGGTCTTGATAGCCTGTTCAGCGACCTCAATGGAGACTTCAACGATGTCATTGAGGACGAGCTCTTCTTTGCGGTCAGTGCCCGGGATGGGAACCATACTGTTCTGTTTTCAGCTGTCCTTGGGGTGGTATAGCAGCGGAACCGGGGTGTTTGGGAAGTACTCCTTGTGTCTTTGGGGCAACAGCTCTTGTGCCCGGTCGCGAACCCTCTGTCGGCTAGTGAGGATCAGGTCACCTGACCTCCCAGCTCCACGAAGCGCTCCCATCCGAGACATCTGGGGGGAGCCTTCTGCATCTCCTGACACTGAACCTTGTCTGCCTGGAGGTGAATGTGCCTTTTCAGGGCCTTGAGCCGCCCATCATCTTTTGCCCGGTGGTCTGCCTTGACCTCTTCGTAATAATCCATTGCCTCGTGTAACCAGCCATGGGGCATCTCACCTGCGATTGGTGGTGGCTGGCCTTGATCACCACTGCAGATAACCTGGGCCGCACGCTGATCCAGCCAGTCCAAGAACGTTTCTAGGATAGGCCGGGGCACAGTGCAGACCTCATCCCAGATGATGACACGGGGGATGAACTTCTGGACCATGCGGTCTCGCGTCCAGTCGTTCTGGCCGCTCCACCGGAAGAAGCTATGGTAGGTCAGGCCTCCCCTACCTCGCATCTCTTTGGCAATGCGGTGAGTTGGGATAAAGACAAGTGGGTCTCGCACCCCGAATAGCTCGATCGCTCTCGTTGTCTTGCCGCTACCACCTCCACTGGTGAAGTAACTCAATGCTGATGCTGGGTCAGTGGGTCATTATACCTCGGAGATGTTGAGTTGGCCAGCTGTTTGGCCTGGCTGACATACTCGGACTTTGAGGGGGGGGGGGGGGGGGCTTTCACGGCGTGTTTCTGTGGAATGTACAGCTGCTGTCCGTTGTCGCGTCACTGAGCTGGGGCTACTGGTAGGAAATAAGGGCCTCCATTGAGGCAGCTTGCACACATCTCCTCTTCGCAGTCGCAGTCTGGGGGGGGGGGGGGGGGGGGGCATATATGCCTCGACACCATCGAGCTTGTGAAGCGTGGTATTTTTCATGTATATGCTGTCTGTTGCCACTCGAACCGCCTCTTTTTCATCGAAGCGCTGCAGCATACTGAGGCGGTTGATATGGGCATAGGCTAGCATAGAGGCTCTTAAGTGGGCGTACTGGGGTTGTTGACCATCATAATACGTGAGGATGTGGCCCAGAGTGCACCGTTGAGTGGGCCAACCTGGGTGCTTCTTTGGCGAGTGTCTCTCACAAGATAATCTAGTTTACCCTAATCCGTGACAAGGCGGCGAGTCAATCGTTTACCATCGGTTTTTGCGCCCAGGTGAACTTCCCAATAATGCTGCAGCTCTGGTCTCGGCCCTCTGGAAGCCAGACCTCGGCCTGCCGCAGTGATGGCTTCGCTGGCCCTTAGACGGGTGAGGAGGACCCGAATCCATCAGGAAGGCGAGGAGAGGTGTGGGGGCCCAGCCCTACTCGGTGAAATGCTTCCCAAAGCAGGCCGGGATGACGGGGAGAACCGCTTGTTTCAACCCCCAATCCTGGACCTCGGCGAAACATGTGCCTATGTATTTGGGAAAAGTCCCGTTTATAGGCACCTTCGTCATCCTGTGGACGGGGTTGCCACGCAGGCTTTTTGGATGTCATTCAGGAAAGAGGCTGGGATTGGCTTCCAACCGTTCCTTTCCTTTGCGACGATGCTGACTGCGTGATTCACTCCGAAGGTCCTGTCAGCAAGAGACTCATCCCCTAGATGGGCGCCGGCCGCTTGAGGGTTTGATGGATCTCCTGTGTCCTGTAGGTGTAGCCCTCTCGTCCGCGCAATGCGGGCATTCAGGGCCAATCGGCCGGCCTTTGCATGCATACCATCAGCGATCTCAACGTCGCCGATGTCAAGGGGTCCTCCACCTCTACTCTCCAAGTAGAGAAGACCGCGCGGCGTCATCAACTTCAAACTCGTCTTTGCGTCGTTCACAAGATCGACCCATGGTTCATCACCTTGCAGCCTCACCGGATGAGGGGCTTCGATATCCAAGTCAAATTGTCGCCGTTGTTTGGCTGGGTTAGCCTTCCTTTTTTCTCTCAAGCACCTTTCGAGGTGGAGGAGGAGATCGTGTAGCATCCGGAAGCAGAGGCCTGCGCAATCGCCTCTTTGTTGCTTCTGGAATGGGTTCATCCAGGATGTTCCGGACAACACTCTGAACTGGCTCCGGTGTTTGCATTTCAGCCAGCAGCTGGTCGATGTATTCGTTCAAACTTACCCTGCTGACTCACTATGTCTGTTGCCACCGCACCTCTAAATGGAAATGTCAATGGCCGTCAGCCGGATAAATTCCTTTGCCGTGGCCCTCTGCTCTCGGTGCAGTGATTTCATATGTTCGTTCTTGTAACCACACCTCAGGCAGAGCGATAATTAATTCGTTACCCCTATGTCACGGCAAGGTTTTGTACACAATCCATTTCGCAGTTTGACCAGATGTACCCCACAGTACTCCCATATACAGCGCCGGCCACATAGCTCCGTAGAGCTCAAAGTAAGCCACTGACATGTGTTTTACCTATCCGCATTGTGCACCTGATCGGGTATATCCATTGTCACGGATATGTCTAATACGCTTCACCACTGGAAGGGGGCTTATGTCTATGAGAGGCCCGGTGCCGGCGAGGGTGTGGACCGTCCACTATGGCTCTCTGGGGTGGCCCATTCTTTATCTACGTGGTGTTGGGGTAGAAAGTGAATCTACGCTACCCCAAGTGGTATAATGCCCCCCCCCCCCTCCCCGGGTCGGAGCCCACACAAAAGTCTATCATCTCCCCTGCTGAGGTACCCGGTGCTGGGGGCTCCCCGGGTCCCCAAAGTGGTACATTCGCCCTTTTAAGTGATCTACGCCCGTCCCCTGGCGTCCCCAAAGTGGTGCATTCGCCCCCCCCCCCCCCTTCTGCCTGCCACCACCTGGTGCTGAGGGGCCGTTGAGGGTGATGGACCGCCCCCGGGGTCTATTCACCCCCCCCCCCCGCCGCCCCGCTGCTTGGCTGGGTTTTTATTCTGCATAATATAGGGGCATTTGCAGGTGTCGGCCATGTTTCTATATTATGGCAAACAATTAGAAGTGGTGAAACAGTACAAGTATCTCGGGGTGGCAATAAGAGCCTCGGGTGTGCAGTCTCTAAACCTACACAAGCTAGCACAGGACAGTGAATTGTTCTCTGTTTCCGACAGGCTTAGGTTTAATAAGGTACAAACACGATTTTGCAAACAGGTGTTAGCAGTAAATAAATATATAAGTAACTTGGCCGTTCGTGGAGAACTTGACGTATTCCCCTTGGATGTTTTTATCATCACGCAAACGCTTGGAGTTACCCAGCTCCAGTATAGCCAGTTCAAGCATGCATGATTTGTTGCTTCAGGCCGATTCTACTTGACTCTACTTGGGCTCGGGGTTTGCATAACGTGTTGACATACACCGCGCCTCGCTGCTTGGCAGGGTTTTTATTCTGCATAATATAGGGACATTTGCAGGTGTCGACCATGTTTCTATATTATGGCAAACAATTAGAAGTGGTGAAACAGTACAAGTATCTCGGGATGGCAATAAGAGCCTCGAGTGTGCAGTCTCTAAACCTACACAAGCTAGCACAGGACGGCGAATTGTTCTCTGCTTCCGACAGGCTTAGGTTTAATAAGGTACAAACACGATTTTGCAAACAGGTGTTAGCAGTAGATAAATATATAAGTAGCTTGGCCGTCCGTGGAGAAGTTGACGTATTCCCCTTGGATGTTTTTATCATCACGCAAACGCTTGGAGTTACGCAGCTCCAGTAAAGCCAGTTCAAGCATGCATGATTTGTTGCTTCAGGCCGATTCTACTTGGCTCTACTTGGGCTCGGGGTTTGCATAACGTGTTGACATACACACATTTCGAGCACTTGTGGACAAATAGGACAACGTTTCGTCAACTTCGACTAATAAGCGCGTTGAAGAAGAATGTTCAACAGCTCTACATCAGCTGGTGGCAAGAAAAAATAAATTCTCAATCAAAGCTTCAGTTTTACAACAGCATAAAACACACCTTTCGGTTGGAAAAATAGCTCTTGCTTCAAGCAGATACAAAAGCAAAGCGGACCTTTACACGGCTACGGATTAGCGCCCACCAGCTTAATATTGAAATCGGCAGGCAACTTCGGGCCCAGAACCCAAATAATCTACGGTTCTGCGTAAATTGTCCAACAGAGGTGGAAACTGAGGTCCACTTCCTAACTAAATGCACATTGTAGAGTGCCGAACGTAATGATTTGATGCAGAGATTAAATAAAATAATTTTCTGCCACATACGGACCAGTTAGACGAAGGGTCGATAACTTTACTGATGAGTTGGATTATGTATATAAGGCTTCTGAAATTAGAAAGTCTCAAACTCGATAAGGAATAAACCATGTGACGTATTACGGTAGAGTCACTAATTAAGATCAGTGTCGTATGTCACCCAAATGGGGCTATTACAGTCCGCAACTATCTTTGTTTTTTTCCTTGCGAAACCACGCGGGCTCGAGTGTAGTTAGTACCGATTCAATGCACTGGTCCGATAACATCCGTACTGATATAATTCTATCGATTGGAAACTTCAGTCAGTTCAACAAGATTTGCAATCCTCCTTCAAAGCACAAGTGTGATGTGAGTGTATCCAGGTTCTATTTACTATAGCAAAATTTTTCGTATGCTGCTTGTATTCTTTTTTTTTCGTGTTTCTATGTTATGTACCCATGTGTGGAACAAATAGCAATAAAGTATTATTATTGTTATTAATATTATTATTACCAAATAACCGATTAGTTTTTACAATAACTTCCCAAAGTTCTTCACGTAATAAATTATATTTCGAACACTCCATTATGAAGTGAAATTCATCTTCCACCAAACCAGTATCACAATGTACACAAGTAGGATTTTGAACTGGGGCTGGCGACTGACTATGTCGACCTTTCTCTACAGCTAGAGCGTGGCACGCAGCCGGGTGAAAGATGTTTGGTTCCGCACTGATTCATACCCTGTCAAGTATGGCTCGCGGCGAAATCGTCCTTAAAATGACAAAATGTTCGTAATTTATTGAAGCCAGTCCTACGATTGTCATTTTGTATGGCAATGTGCATTGAACCAAGACAATACAAAGAAGGCCACCACTGATTTGATGGATATCCTCCACTCTATTAATAAATATGAAACTCGGCGAATTACATATAGAGGAGAAAAAAGCCCACAAAAAGGAGGTTTGATCGGTTTATTCCCAAGAAGACGAATCCCAACTGTCGAAAATGGTCATCCCAAGAAGACGAATCCCAACAAAACGAATTTAATTAAAATGACTATATAACCCATTTATTTTTAGGTTTTCCATAAACTGCTAACAGGGCTTACTTTTGGACCAAGAGATTTCAATTAACTTGTTGAGTGCTGGAAGCCCATTTCGGGATTTTATCATGAACTGTGGTACTAGAGCGAAAAGGCTTCATTTTCTGTGGATGTACTTTAATTAATTTTTACTGTGATATTATTAAGTCTGGATGGATTTGCCCTGTTACAATTAATGGGAGAGTGCCCAGAGGCACTCTCCCATTAATTGTAACAAAGCAATAATATGTGAACAAAATTTTGACAAAAAAAAAAAACAAACTTAGCACGCTATCAGTTAACAGAGCGCCACGCTTTGTTACAAGACGCTATTTGCTACAGTTTTTTTTTTTTTGTATCGTTTTTATCAACAAAACTCCCTTCCACTTGTAAAATAGGACCCAGTCAATGATGTTTGGGGTGCGAGTCCTCTAAAACAGGCAACATGGGGTATAAACGATTGACCGACCATGACTTTATCTCCATGTTGTGGTCATGATTAGCCATTGTGCAAAGGTATGTCACCTTAAACACCAATAAAAAAATAAATAAATAAATAAATAAATAACAAAAATCCCAAACACATGCATAAAATAAACTCTAAAAAATAGCATACATTGTAATGTACACGTTCTTTTTAAAGTAACTTTTCCCCATATTTGAGAAAAAAGATGTTCGTATTGTTGGAATTGTCTCGTTGGGATCGCCTTGTTGGGATATTTTACCAATTCGTCTTGTTGGGATTCGTCTTGTTGGGGTGACACCGTTTGATCAAAACTGTTAAGAATTAAAACAAAAAATGGACAAAATTATACAAAGTATGAAAGTGCATCCTTATGATAAGTCACTGCTCGTCAATTTTTTTTTCTGCAAGAAAGGAAAATTAGAAAAAGGTCGAATTTAAATCTGAATTCTTCTATAAGCAATTGTGCGAAAAAAATAGATACACAAGAAGCCAACGAGCCGATTACTTACTGGAAAATTATAAAGCAGTTCCGAAATGAAAATGTAAAACTTGACACTCTTCATCCGGATTCAAGCAACGCCGAGGTGGGGTGTGTGGGGGAGGGGGAGTTACTCTACTCTGTTGGTGGTTCCGGGGCATTATATTAAAAATCCTTGTCACGGGGGTTTGGGACTTAACCTCCTGACTATTTTCAATATAACGTTTATCCAATATGGCTGTGGCTGCTGCGAAGCAGCCTTGACCAGATTGGATGAAAAATATCATGCGGGGTAGCCATGGCTGTATTTGAGTAAAAAATCATCCAAATACAAGAAATCATTGGTGAAAAATTAATTTCATTTACGAGATTCATTTAATTTACATTTAATTTATAGGAAGATAATCTCGATTATATGTAGAGCTCACGGGTGTGTGTTGTTTGAATCTGCAGGGGTGAACCTCTTGGGGCTCTCCTCAGACACTGACAGGACATCATCGTGACCATCAATCCTGTTGTATATGAATCTCCACCAGTTATAACCATATGGGTAAACTGACTTTATTAAAACTCGAGAAATAGAATTTACTGCCACCAGTAAATTTAAGTCTGTGTGAAAAGGGCTAAAGAATCAGGAATAAACTATATAGAAAGAGAATTGATGGAGGTTTATTTTCAAACAAATCAGAAATGGGTTTTCGTTAACAGTATTTACAGATATTCATACAGGAATCAGAACACTTTTTATAAGAAACCAGAAAAGGCATATATGTGCCAAGCATTCAAAGGGTTCGATACAGGAACCAGAAATGGACATTTTCGGCTCTGCCAATTATTTGAAAGGTACGATACATGGATATTCTTCAGCATTGTGTTAGCTGTTATAAAAATGCAATTCTTAATAGTTCTGAAAAATATGCGCTTAAAGACTCCGTTGCCCGCATGGGGGTGAACCACATTTTGAACCTCCAGAAGGTTTCAACTCATTCGGTGTAGGTCTCATTTCTATAGGTCATTCTAAACCTGAAGTATATCCCACTTTAAAAATATTGGCTTAACCAACTCCGGATATGCCGTGTTTATAGATGATAGCAAATATTCATATTACCAAGAAAAAGTTAAGGTACATGGTACCTCTGGAAAATATATTGCGAAGAAAGAATTCAGTAATGTTGTAATATAGAGGTAAACGGTCCCCAAGAGCCCATGCGTGTTTAGAGCATCATTGTGAGAACAGAAAGTGTTATCATTATGCATGCATTGCAAAAGTAAATGTTTGGGGACCCATATTAAGATATTGAGAGGGTTAAAATAATCCCTTTAAATACTCCATTTTAACCCTTTAAAAAGGAGCTCATTCCAATGAGAGGTCACCAGCAATGTTTTTCAATCAAGAACGAAATGAAAATTGACTGGAAATTTCAGTGAATAATGCTGGCTGGTTTTCGACATTATGTTGGGGAAAGGGTTAAGAGTGCCTTACTTTGGAAGGTAAACCTGGAAAGGTGTCGCATTCCGTATAGAATTAAATGTTACAGGAAGGAAAGCGTGATAACATTCTGTAGCAATGAGTTATATGAAGGATATTTGTACTCACACTGAAGTATTAAGAGGGTTAAAAACAGACCATTCAAATATTCCATTTTATTACTTTATAATTGTGATAGGTGTTTTGAGAAAGCCACACACCACTCCATACTGAAACCTGTTGAGTTATGATTGAGAATAAAAAAATCTTAAAAATGCTTTGAAATGTGAAGAGTGCTATTTTCAACATGGTTAATTTTCTAACATAATATTAAATAAATATACAATGCTATCCAATGTAAAATTTACAGCAATCCCTCTGACCTCTTGTTTATCAAGTTTTAAAAAATGGCTATTGACTTCAGTGAACTCATTTCCAAGTACAGTCTATCAGTATAACAAAACATTAAGATAGGATTGATTGTATTAGGTCATGGTGTTGACAAACAGTGCATATGAGACACAAATATTACAACTACACTATCAAGGCATGCCTTCTATGAATGTTATTTATTTATTAGGCTTAACGACACTATTGACAGCCACTGTCACCCTGTGCCAAACAGTTTTATGGGAGGAGGAAGCTGGAGTACTCTGAAAGAACCACTGAGCAAATGCGAGCAACTGCCAGGTTCCCCAACAGACTGACTCCACACAAGCAGGTTTGCATTTGTGGAAGACAAGTACACCATCAAACCATCGGCGTGCAGTACGCGTTAACGCACAATGCCACCATGCACCCAATTGGGCAATGGGGGTGATGTATGCCAAGGACACAACAGGGTTATCGCAGCTGGGATTCGAACCAAGGACTTCTCAGTTTGCAGCCTTCGCCTCTACCTACTGAGCCACGGAGTCCCTTCTATAAATGTAATTGGAATATTTTGGAGGCTTATTTTTGGGGATAAAATAGCTTTAAAGAATCAGAAATAGGTTTTCGTTAACAGTATTTAAAGATATTCATTCAGAAAAAGGCATATATGTACAGAGCAAAAAAAAGGGTTCGATCAATGGAATGCATTAGGGGGCCAAAAATGTGTTTTCAGCAACTCTGAAGAGTGCACTCAATGACCCCAAAGTGACCTCGGCGGCCTTGATCCATGTTTAACCCCCCCCCCCCACCCCGAGGGTCGACTCATTTGTTGTTGGACCCAGGTCCATTCATCACACCATGCTGGGGTTGAGTGTGTCCAAAAGTTTTGTCCATGTAAAATTGCATGTATGGGTTTGGGGAATGCATCAGGCGGTTCAAAATGTTCAAAATGTGGCTTCCAGCAGTTCTGAGAAATGCACTCAGTGACCCCTGGGTGACCTCAGTGACCTTGACCCATTCTGTGAATCTCCATCGAGTGTCGACTCATTTGGTTTTGGTACCAGGCCCATCCATCATCAACATGTTTGGCCACGCCCACTTTATTGGGGTAAAAATGCATGTACGGACTTCGGGAAAACATTTTGAAGTCACAAAATGTGATTTTCAGCAGTTCTAAAAAAAATGCACTCAATGACCCATAGGTGACCTATGTGACCTTGACCCATATTTTGAACCTCTATCGGGTGTCGACTCATTTGATGTGGGTCCCAGGTCTATGCATCATACCATGCTTGAGATATGAGTGTTACCCACTTTCAAAAATGTTGAGCATGCCCACTTTTTTTGGTGTAAAAATGCATGTATAAACTTTGGGAATGCATTAGGGGTCCCAAGATGTGATTTCCTGCAATTCTGAAAAAATGCACTCAATGACCCCTATATGACCTCCGTGATCTTGACCCATATTTTTAATCTCCATCGGGTGTCGACTCATTTGGTGTTGGTCCCAGGTCCATACGTTATACCACGCCTGAGATATGGGCGTGACCCACATTCAAAACCCCCCCACAAACACCACTAATGCCTCAGGAATCTGAAAAACATAGGTGGCCGAGAACGTTTAACTGTCTATCATCATGCTAAAAATCAACGAGATAGGGCAATTGGTTTTCGAGTTATCGTGCGGACAAGGAAGTGCATAGAAGACAGAAGACAGGAGAAGAAGAAGAAGAAAAACAAATAAAAAGAAAAAGAAACCGTACAAAAACAATAGTCTGTGTGTTTCACACAGACTAATTAACTAGAGTATCATAATAGGATAGCACCGAACTAGCAGTATATCGTCGAATCGAGGTATATGCTAACTAGGACTTGTTAATTGAGTCTTAACCCGCTAGGTATTTTCATGACATGTTTCATCAGATCTGGTGATGGGTCTTTCGCATCAGCCATGGCCAGATTTGAGTAAAAACCCATCCAAATTCAAGACAAGAAATCACTGGTGAAAAATTAATTTAATATGCGGGATTCTACGGAAGCCTATTAGCTTCACGTCGTTTTTAGTTATTAAATTGTAACTACAATTTAATAAATTGTAACTACAATTTAGCTTAATTGTAACTACAATTTAGCTAAATTGTAGTTACAATTTAATAAATTGTAGTTACAATTTAGCTAAATTATACTTACAATTTCATAAATTGTAACTACAATTTAGCTAAATTGTAGTTACAATTTAATAAATTGTAGTTACAATTTAGCTAAATTGTACTTACAATTTAATAAATTGCAACTACAATTTAGCTAAAGTGTACCTACAATTTAATAAATTGTAGCTACAATTTAGCGCCTGCACTTTTATTGGTCAAGCTAAACTGTAGCTGCAAGTTAACTGGCCAATCGGGTTCGTTGTTTTGTTTTCGCTGAAAATGGTCTGAATAATCTCTTTCTTTGAGATGTTTCACACATTCCGCCGATTGAGTCAGTCACGGCAACAAAATCTAACAACAGAAATGGGAAAATAAAATCATCATCATTTTATTATAAATATAATTATTTTTATTTTGATTATCATTGGGCATAAATTGAGTATTACTGCGTAACATTGGCAACTTGGGTGTCATTGTGTATCATTGGGGTAAAACACATGCCGTAAGAAATAGAGGGCCCTAGGTAGGGCGATCTGCGTGAGCCTGTAGGTTCGAGTAATGTACAAGATCAACCATGTTGCGGCCTCGCGGGAGAAAATTTGTTTAATCCAAAAGGAAAAGGAGCCATTTCCTGGCACTTGAACCTCTAAAAAACATCGTTTCACGCGATTCATGTTGCTTATTTGAGAGAATGTTATCGTTTTGCACAATTCCGTGTGAAATGTGTGACCCCCTAAATGAGTGAAGCCCTGGTCGTTTGTCAGTCTGGCCATTCCTGAACAATTGGTGGAAAGGTTTTTTGTACGACTTTTGGTGATAATATAGAACATATATAGGGAGAAGGCGTGCACAGTGGGCGGGGAGGTGTAGTCATAATTATACAAAGTTGAAAATGGTTGCTTTTAAAACAAAAGCTTCAACAAGTTCTGCCTTCATGAAAATTAATAAAAAATTGCATAAATTGTTTGTTTATCCCCGTGTGCCCCGCCCCTGACTGCTGACCGAATGCAGATATCTTGGGTTCGCCCGGCGAGTTCATGATTTTACATCTTAGTCACATACATCCCCGATTTATGGATTCGATCAGAGCTAAAGCACTCGGCCCCAAAATATACTCCCATGATATGAAATACCTTGGCTTTATTCTCTCAGCATGCAACCAGGGCATTCAAAAAAACAACTGCAAACCCCACAAGTGACGAGTAGGTTATTTTTGTTAGGCCTAATTAGTTATTTTGGTTTCATGACACTTTCAACGACCAGTGTTGTGTTATGTCGGTGACAGGTTTACGGATGGAGGAAGCCAGAGTACCCAGAAAGAACCACCTAGTAACGATGAACACCTACCAGCTACCCAACATCATAACTCCGCCCTGCAGCATAGGCAGGGTTGGAGCGATTGACAACAGAAGTAGGTCGATAGAGGGTTTTTACCTCAATACACAGAGTCATCGTGCCCAATGTGTGCACTGGCATGAAATGCCTTGTCCATTATACAATGAGGGTCGCTCTTATGGCTTAACGAGCTTGAACTCAGAACCTCGAGCACAAAAGTCAACCCGTCTATCAGTGATTCACCACTACCCCTAAATTTATCATAACAGTATCCTCATGTAATTAACTCGAATTGAGGAGGACCTCCATGCTATCATATTTTACCAAATGAGAATGTTGGTTTTCCTTTACAAATGTTCAAGCATATTGGAGCTGAGTGTGCCTTCAAAGACTGAAATTTTTCCGGGTCGGGAAAACATCCTCAAAACGCTTACCCTTTTTGGGGCGCATTTTTTCTCACTACCGGCACTATAACACCCAAATCCTGCCGGTCTGAGTGTTATGATAGTGTGTGGGTGGGGGTGAGTTATCTCGTTTTTACACTGTTTTACACTGTTGGTGGTTCCGGGACCTTAAAAAAATCTTGGGTTTGGGACTTGTTAATTAAGTCTTAAACTGCGGAGTTTTGTCACATCTAGGTCATGGTTGCATCGCAGCGGCCCTGGCTGGATTTGAAAAAAAATTCATCCAAATTTAACACAAGAAATCACTGGTGAAAAAAATAATTTACAGAAAGATAATTTGATTAAATGTAGCTCTCAAGGGTGTGTGTTGTTTGAATCTGCCGGAGACAACCTCTTGGAGCTTTCCGGCAGATACTGACAGGACATTGTCGTGAACATTAACCGTCTAATTGTGATGTATATGAATCCCCATTTAGTTATAACTCTATGGGAAAACTGACTTTATTAGTCTGTGTGAAACGCACAGACTATTGTTTTTGTTCTGTTTGTTTTTCTTTTTTTATTTTTCTTCTTTTTATTTTTCTTCTTCTTCTTCTTCTTCTTCTTCTTCTTCTTCTTCTTCGTCTTCTTCTTCTTCTTCTTCTTCTTCTTCTTCTTCTTCTTCTTCTTCTTCTTCTTCTTCTTCTTCGTATTCTCCTGTCTTCTGTCTTCTATGCACTTCCTTGTCCTCACGATAACTCGAAAACGAATCGTCCTAGCTCGCTGATTTTTGGCATACTGGCGGACAGTCAAAGGTTCTCGGCCACCTATGTTTTTCAAGTCGCTAGAGCCACTGCCTATGGCCCAGTCGGCTATAGGGCTTTCACAGCCTCCAATTTCCTGATACAGTAAATTCTCCCCAAGCAATACGATGCTATGTTATTCACACTGGAGATAATGTAAACACCAGTGGAGTCAGCTGTCAAAAAAAATGAAATGTAATCTACTAACCTTGGTATGATAATGGGATGTAAGTTCCTGGAACTAAGTTGAGAGAAACCCTTTACCTTGCAAGGAAATAGATTATAAATTATTCAGTTCAATGTTTTTAACCCTCTCAAGACTTCAATGTGGATTGCACATATTTTATTTCAGGCAGAATAAAGTTATCCCTTTCCATAAAACTGCACTGAATAATTGTAAAATTTGTTGAAACATATCTTATTCAGTTCAATGCTTTTAACCATCCCAAGACTTCAATGTGGATTGCACATATTTTATTTCAGGCAGAATAAAGTTAACCCTTTCCATAAACTGCACTGAAAAATTGTTGAAACCTATCACAAAACTGTCAGAATGCCGGTAACAATGCAATACTGACATGGTCGACTGTACTGTTAACTGTGTTAGTGCTATGACTGTTTAAAACTCATTTGTTAGAGAAGTTCTATAGTCTTTCACTGCGCTCGGCTCGGTCTCACCGAGAGTGCAGAAACCTTTGGTGCCAAAGTGCCATTAAGAGAATGTCTCTGATTTGTGCAGTTCCATCCCTCCGGAGTGCAAAAGCAGGTACTGTCAGCTGGGAAACTAAATGTTTTTCGCTTTATTTTCTTAACATTTAATTCTATGTGGAATGGGATGCCCTTTCAGTGTGCCTTCCAATGTTAGGGATTCTTAACCCTTTGGCCAACATAACGGCGAAAACCGGTCAACATTATTCACAGAAACGTCTATTCAGTTTTAATTACCTTTTCATTTTTGCTTGAGAAAACATAGCTTATGGCCCTTTATTGGACTGAGCTCATTTTTTAGAGGATTATTTATTCATTGGTGTTTAATATCACATATTTCTGCACAGTGGCTAATCATGACCACGACAGTTTTTCAGGTGGAAGAAATCGGAGTACCCGGGAAGAACCACCGGGCAACAACGAGCAACTGTCAGATCCCCTCCACACAAGCAGGGTTAGCATTGGTTGAAGACGGGTGCACCATCGATGTGCGGTACGCTTTAGTACACAGCGCCGCCATGCACCCACGTGGGCTATGGGGTGAAGTGTCTTGCCCTGCACCTCTGCCAACTGAGCCACTTCGCCCCCATTTAAAGGATTAAAATGGAGTATTTAAAGGGACTATTTTAACTCTCTGAAGATCTTAATATGGGGGCATTTTTCAGAAAGACTGGGAAATGCATTTTATTACACCTTAATGCATTTCTAAAGTTTATGAATGTATTTCATCCCTCAAATTAGTGGGCAGAGCCAAAAATGTCCATTTCTGATTCGTCTATCAAACCCTTTGAATGCTGGTCACATATATGCCATTTCTGGTTTCTTATAAAAATGTTCTGATTCCTGTATGAATATCTGTAAATACTGCTAACGAAAACCCATTTCTGATTTGTTCAAAAATATTTTACTTCCGAAAAATAAGCCTCCATGAATTCTCTTTCTTTATAGTTTATTCCTGATACTTGAACCCTTTTCACACAGACGTGAATTTACTGGTGGTAGTAAATTCTGTTTCTCTAGTTAAAATTCATTCTAGTATCCTGATAGGATAGCACCGATCTAGCAGTATTCTTCGAATCGAGTTATATGCGAACTGGTAGTAATAACTGTGCCAACAATACATTATTAGCGGAAACAAGTTGTGGACAAGCCACGCCAGGTGGAGGTGTGTCTGTGTGTGTTTTTACTCTGCCGGTGATCCGGGACATTACATTTTAACCCTAAATATTCTTGTCACACGAAGGGTTTGTGACTTGTTGGTTAACTCTCAACCCGCTGAGCATTTCTAAGATATTTTTTCAACCGATCTAGTCATGGCTGTTTCGCAGCAGCCATGGCTTGTTTTGAGGAAACGCTCAACCAAATTTAACACAAGAAATCATTGGTGTGCTGGATGTACACTAACAAATATCGTTCCTTCTTGTGGGCCTGCCTTGTTATAATTTGTTGAAGGTCAGCATCACATGTTTGTAATCTACTGCGAATTATAGCAGAGTAACCCCGTTGTTAAAATTTCCACGTAATCCTTGATATGTTCACTATGAAATGTTTTAACAAAACGTAAAATATCACTTGAAAGTACATATAATTCCATCTGTATAGGCTCTATCTAATTAACTTTGTGATGCCTCCGAATCTTATCTTGCCGTATGGCATACACAAGTTACATCATTAACCCTTTACCAAATTTAAAAAGACAATTGCTAACATTATCTTGTGTGAATAAAAACATACTTTATGAGAATGGCTTGTGTCCCCCCCCCCCCCCCACCCCACACACACACAGGCACGAGCCTGATGAGTTCGCTTGACGTCATTGACTATGTCTTGTGTGTGTGTGGGGGGGGTGGGGGGGAGTGAAAATAGGAAAATCTGAATGGTAACTTCTTAATATCGCACTGGTCGACGTTGGTTGCTATATGTACGTTGGGTAAAGGGTCATAGGGGTGGGGGCAGTCACAACGCCATCATCTTTCCTACCTGCCACAAAATTCAGACCACTGCATTGCCAAACCATTCCATAAAAATAAACCTTCTTGCTATTTTTCGCATCTTTCGAAGTGTGAAGGTAAATCTATTTCGTCATCAATTGTGTCAGTTGGAAAACCGTGTTGGAGCTATCCATTCGCAATTGCTCGCATTTCTTTGATTGATTGACAATATTTTATTTCCAAACAAACAATATAAAAAGTACAGAAAACAGAGATTACACAATAATAAAATATACTGTGAATTGGAAAATGGATCCAGCAGTAAGCTAATGCTTATGTAAGCTATCTCCACCTTAGGATTAAACGTTGGAGTATGAACGTCCAAAGATCACTTTTTGTCGTACCTGTAAAGTGGTAATCTGAAGAGTGAGGTTGGTTTATATAACAGAGGTTTGTGTTTTTGAATGGTGAATGTTGTAATTGGAGTAGAGGTTGGAGTAGTTCGACTGGCCGAGTGGGTGCTATGGCTGTTGGGCTCCTGGCTTGCATTTCTTTCTAATAGTGGCAGATTTAGTACGAATAATATTATCAGTGCCCTTTTATTAATTGACGACCTCAATTTGCATTGTTTTGTACATGTCTTTCCTCATACTACGGCCTGTTAAAACTACTGAATCTGCCGGCTTCTGATGATACCCGTATTAATGATGATGATGATTGATGATTGATGATGATGATGATGATGATGATGATGATGATGATGATGATGATGAACATTCAGCATTAAATTGCTTGCAAAGCACCCGCCGGAAAATTACATGTCCCTGAAAACGCAATGCCTATATAAATATCTTTTTTATTTCCAGTTTTGCTGTTCCAGACTTTTATGTTCCTCTCTGTCTGTATACAACTTTGCCATCCAGTTCCTCCTTTATCGTTTTCTCTAAACAAAAGGTCAGTTTGTTGCCAAGCAGGTTGAGGCTGGATCTGCGAGGTGGTGTGCTGGAGAGCTAAGGCCTATCCAATTCCCCTTTCGAGGTGTCGCGAAGCTTCCGACATGGCTGATATAGCAATATACCGGGCAAGGATAGGCCTATTCAGTCTCCATGTTCAGACACGTCGACGACAACATTGCTGCTCTGGTATCCTCCTATATTTCATTCTGTGGCTACTCGGGGTTAGTTTATCCAAAGCGTCCAGTACCCTTCTGACATTTTATTTTCTAACAATAAATGACGACCGTTCCCAAATATATACCCAAATTAAATACGAAACTCTTCGCGACAACTTACCATAATCCAACAATTTACTTACTCTTCCTAAATGTGGTGAAAGCGTTGGAAAAACTGATCTACTAAAAACTACAGTACTATTTCGATCAAATTGAGCGTATTTTATTCAATCAATAAATGTTATGCTCTGGATTGGGTTGCTCACCATCTTGTCGGGAGATGTGCATACCTAATCCAGGGCCTGACTCAGTCCTGGGGGTAATTCAAGTCGCAACAGCGAAATCAGAATAAAGCACTTAAATAGAAAGAGTACTCGCGGCAAGTTAGATGTACTTCAAACTGAAATGCCCTCAATGACATCTGTGTATTTACCGACACGTGGTTAAACAGTGACATTAACCCTTTACCTAACGTAACGGCCAAAACCGGCCAGCGCTATTCTGAAAAATCTCCAATTAATTTTCATTATTTTTTTCATTTTTTGTCTCAAAAACATAGGTTATGACCCCTCGTTGGAACGAGCTCGTCGAGCTCGTTCCAACGAGGGGTCATAACCTATGTTTTTGAGACAAAAAATGAAAAAAATTAGTTATTCAAGAATTATTTTTGCAAGTGTCGTCTGCTTTTCAGGTTAGGTAAAGGGTTAACTCATCTCTTATCGAAATATATGGCTTCCTTACCGTAAGGATAGTGCGTCGTAACACTAAATGCACTTGGCTCCAACTTTCGAATGGAAGAGATAAAATCTTGCTTGGAGCATTTTACAAACCCATGAATGCTTCACAAGGTATATGGGGAAAACATTGAACTGTCAGTTGATCAGGCTCTCAATACCCAAATACCCAATATTATTATTACAGGCGAAATCAATGAAGACCAATTGCGTTATAATAGACATCACATTCACCGCATTTCTAAGACATGCAACTTCAGTCAAGTAATCGCCTCGCCAACGCAGTTCATGGAAAACTCATCCTCACTACAAGACGTATTTCTTGTAAATAAATCTGTGATAAAAACTTCAAGAGTAAGCGGCCACTTTTTTGCTGACTTAACTCGTTTTCACTGTCCTGTATATCTCACCCTTAACACGCAAGTACACCATTCCCAGACCAATGCATTCACCCATCGTATTTGGTAGTACGATACGGGTAACTATACAAACACGAGTAATGCACTTAGTAAAGTTGACTGGAACCAGATGTGTAATACAACCCAAACAAGTCAGTTATGTAGTGAACTTCAACAGATTTTGAGAGCATTATCATGTGAATATATACCTAACAAAACTATCATATCCCGACCCCAAGAACCTATATGGATGAATGGGAAAATCAGACTGCTCATCAGACTACGTCGCCCTCTTCACACGACCGCAACGAAACGTAATACCCAACTTGCGTGGTCTGCATATCGTTTAAAGCGAAATGAAGTTATCGTTGCGGTGCGGAACGCCAAAGAGAATACTTCCTTAAACTGCAAAATATATTAAGTAGCAAAGATATCCCCAACCATTATGGTGGAAAACTCTTAACCAGGTGATTAATTGTAACGTAAATCATCAGATACCGGCCATATGTTACAACAATACTATCTTGACAGCAGATATCGACAAAGCAGAGCAAGACACTTCACCCCGATTGCCTACATGGGGGCACGATGACGCTGTGTACTGAGGCGTACTGCACGTCGATGGTGCGCATGTCTTCAACCAATCTAACCCTGCCTGTGCTGCGGTGCAGAGTTCAGAGTTACGATGTTGGAGAGCTGACAGCTGCTCGTCGTTGCTCGGTGGTTCTCTCCGGGTACTCCGGCTTCCTCCACCCGTAAAACTGTCACGGTCACGATTAGCCATTGTGCATAAGTATGTGACCTTAAACACCAATAAATAAACCGACAAAGCAGAAGCTTTTAACATTGTTTTCTGTTCAATATCAAGTATCAATGATACCTCACATCATCTGCCTAATGTTCCAATAATTTCAAGTAGGCCAACGATAAATGCTATTCAAATCTCTCCTGATAACGTTTCCGAGGCACTAAAGTCCCTAAAGGTAAATAAGACCATGGGACCTGACCAAATAAGTCATTATGTATTGAAGTACTGCAGTTCCTCGTTACATGAACTACTGTCTATCATCTTCAGTAAATACCCCATTGAGTGGAAACCAGCCAATGTTTCTCCGATCTTCAAATCTAAGGACGAGAGTGCCATCTCAAACTATCGTTCGATCTCAGTCTTGAGCTGTATCGGAAAAGTGTTTGAAAAATGTATTTTCAAAAAAATATTTGCCTTCCAAGAATCAAACAGTCTTTTATCGAAATTCCAATCAGGTTTCATACCCAAAGATTCTACAGTATACCAATTGATAGCAATCTACGATTCTATCACTCGGGCACTAGATCAAAATAAAGAAATCAGATTTGTCTTTGCCGATATCAGTAAGGCATTTGACAAAGTCTGAGATAAGGGGTTGTTGAGTAAACTTGAAAAGATAGGCATCACCGGTCATTTGCTTTCCTTGTTTAAATGCTATCTCGATCAACGAGAACAAAGAGCTGTAATCGGTTCAAAAATCACAAAATGGAGATTTATATCTTGTGGTGTTCCTCAAGGTTCAATACTTGGTCCACTACTGTTCTTGATATACATTAACGACATCGTGGTTGGAATTGAATGCGATATCCGTCTGTTTGCAGACGATACCTCGCTATCGATAATTGTAGAAGAACCAACTGAGGCTGCAAGATTAATCTCATCCGGCATAAAAATTGAAAAGTGGTCTCAACAATGGCTAGTCAACATTATTTATTGGTGTTTAAGGTCAGATACTTATGCAGAATGGATAATCATGACCGTGACAGTTTTACGGATGGAAGGAGCGGAGTACTCGGAAAGAATAGACTAGCAACGACGAGCAGCTGCCAGCTCCCCAGCATCGTAACTCCGCTCTGCAGCATAGGCAGGGTTAGATTGGTTGAAGACATGCGTACCATCGACGTGCAGTACGTCTTAGTACACGGTGCCATCGTGCCCCTATGTGGACAATCTGGGTTAAGTGCCTTGCCCAAGAACACAACGCGAGAGTCCGAATCGATCGCTCAGATGGTCACCCATCCGAGGACTAACCGGGCTCGACGTTGCTTAACTTCAGTGATCTGGCGAGAACCGGTTACCACAACGCCACCATGGCTAGTCAATTTAATGCATCAAAAAAGTTAGAACTGACAGTATCGAGGAGATATAGTCAGTCATTGTACCCTTCCTTTGGGATTTTTCGGTGAAACTGTTGAAAATGTTTCGTCCCATAAACATCTCGGTCTAACGTTTAACAGCATTGGCACTTGGACCAACCTTAGAATATGCGTCGCCAAAAACATAAACTGATCCAGTTCTTCAAAATGTTCCACAACCATTTGCCAAACTATCTTTCTAACTTGGCACCACGACATGTATATGGAACATAGGATTACAACCTAGGAGAGAGCCAAAACCTAAATATACCACATTCCCGAACTGCATTGAGGCAAAAAATCATTTATACCATCAACAGAAAAACTTTGGAATGATTTGCCATCTGTAACACATGAAACGATATCGCCACGAGCTTTCAAAACCCTAATAAATGAAAGTAACAAGCCACTTAAATTCTATTACCACTGCTTCTCAAGAAGCAGTCCAATATACCATTGTAGACTGCGATTAAATTGTAGTAATTTGAATGAAGACCTCTTCAATAACTAGTTATCTGATAGTCCACTTTGCAGCTGTGGTCAAATCGAATCATCACAGCACTTCTTATAGGAATCTCCACCGTACGACAGAGCTAGCCAAGAATCAATTAACCAACTCCCAAATCAGTTAACATGGGGTGTTCTCCTGTTTGGATCGGAATACTTCACGGAGCACGAAAACAAAAACACTTTTGACACGGCTCAGCGTTTCATCATGAAATCGAACCATTTTAACTATTAACCCTAAGTCTTAAGACTGAGCTAGAGTTCCGTTCGGTCTAGATGTAGCAGTGTTTACTTCAGCTATTTGGGTATTGCATACTGATTAACTGAAACCTGTTTCATGGTATGTTATGCAGTAGGTAAGCAGGGTAACCTGCTCGGGGAATTAACCACCAAGCAAAGACTGATCTTCCAAACTAATCGCGAAGTGAAGTCATAGTGATCGCCCTGTCAATCGAGTCTCAACCTACCAGATCATTGGCATCATGACATTGACAAACTGACCCCACTTTCCTCATTTATTTCACTTTCAATCTTTTATCTCCGTCTCTTTAACCAGTTTGAAAATGCATGTGCCTCTATTGTATCCCTCTAAACCATAAATTATCCTGCTATACTCTTAGGAGACGACTTACATAAGCCTTAGGCATGATGTCGAATCCTGTTATTACAGTTAAATATGCAAAAGTACAAATACCTTCTATTGTTCATGTATATTTTTAAATTATATTTGTTCCATGTAACAACCAAGCATTTTTCAATTTTTCAATATATATTTTTCCAATCAAATGAGAAACAAAAAGTCTCCCGGTCCCGATAACATTGCAACTGACCAATTGAAAACAGTAATTCGAAACGGTCAATCGTGATATCCATTATAACAAATTAAATAAAATAGGAACTGATGGACCAATATATGATATACTACGTTCCATGTATGCCTCAAGCTACTACCCCATTAAAACCTCCAAACATTTGCCCTCCCCCTCCCCCCCCCCCCCCCCCCCCCCCCCGTCTACACTTTTATCAACGATCGGTGTAAGGCAAGGCTGCGTGGTCTCGCCGACACTTCGAAATACTTATAGATGACATGAAGGATATTTTACTGAAGGGTGCGACCCAATAAGTATGGTCCACACGGCTCAAAGACAACTTTTTTTCGCGGATGACCTAGTTATGTTCTCCAGTACACTCTCCAGGCTCACAATATGCCTAGAAACATGGAAAAGTGGAAAAGTACGCGAAAGAGAACAGACTAAAATTTGAAATCGAAAATGCCAGTGCATCATATTTTCTAAGAAAAAAGACAGAGATTCCAAGGTTTATGTTGCGTGGAAAATCATTGAAAGTTGGCAAAAAATATTCGTATCTCGGCAGATCTCGGTATAACATTTACAGATAATGGAAAAGTCTCAGAAGCGCAAAATATTTCGAAAATGAAAGGGACTAAAGCCTTCGTGGTCTATTTAACTCCTTAAAGAAAAAATGTCTCCCTTCTTCAGCTTTTATGTTTAAATTATTCGAGCAATTGATCAAGCCAATCTTGCTCTATGGTTGCGAATTATGGAACCCTGGTTGCCCCTTTTGAAACTGTGATAGACTCCCTTTCGAGGCAGTTTATCTCAAATTTTGTAAAATGTTACACGGTGTAAATAAAACTTCTTCTAACCTCGCCGTACGCGCGGAACTTCGAAGGTCTCCACTTTTGGGAGAGTCCCTTTTAAAAATGTGCAAATTCCTTATAAAATTACAAATCCGCTAGTCCTGGTGCATTCTTTCATGACGCATTTACAGAGTGTAAACAGACAGACATCCGATAATAGCGTACTCAAACAAATGTTAGAACGTTATGGTGTTCCTGGTGATAACTTAAGCGATAAGGAGCTCAGGACATTAAAGGAAACATAAGTATTGAGTATGAACAGTATTTTTATGAGGCGATTCATGACGACGATAAAAAGCACGGCAAGAATAAACTTCGAACTTATCGCACTTTTAAACAAGACCATAAACTATAGTCGCATCTTTCTTATTCAAAATCACATGATACAAGACATGTGTTTACAAGACTGAGAATAAACAATCACACGGTGTGTACTGAGATGCGAAAAGGAGGCTTTGTCGTGTATCTATTGTCTGTGTCGATGAAGCGGAATGAAGTGAGATGCACTTTATTATAGATTGTCCGGCCTATACAAACATAAGGACACAGTTATTCGACATTATTAATGAAGAGGTACCAGACTTTATAAAAAAAAACCCAGCAAACGCCATCTTCACTGTGAAGAATGACAATCCAACAGTAATTAACCCCATTTGTAACAAGAGAATTCAAGCCAAAATGCCCATCAGATAAAATTGCCATTTTAAAAAAGGACTCACCTGAAATGGTGACGAATTACCCTCAGATTTCTCTCTTAAGTTGTATTGGGAAAATTTTTGAAAGATGTACAGCCAATCGTATATCTGCCTTTCTTGAAACAATCAACCTCTTTACCTCGACTTCAATCAGGATTTGTACCAAACGACTCAACGGTACTTCAACTTAGAGAAATATATAACACTATCAGCAGTGCTCTAGAAGAAGGGACAGAAATTAGATTTATTTTCTGTGATATTAGTACGGCCTTTGATAAAGTGTGGCATGATGGGTTACTATATAAACTTGAAAAAATAGGCATCACCGGACAACTCCCAGAGTGGTTTAGGTCCTACTTGAAAGACAGAGAACAGCGAGTCATGATAAACTCTCATTCGTCATTGTGGAGAAAGATGGGCGCTGGTGTTCTGCAAGGATCGATATTAGGTCCTCTTCTCTCCCTGATTTACATTAACGACATCGTAGATAACATATTTTGTAATATTCGTCTGTTCGCCGACGACACAACATCCTTATACATTATTGTAGAGGACCCGGCTCGTTCGGCAGATCTACTATCCAATGACATACTGAAGATAGAAAACTGGGCTAAACAATGGCTGGTCGATTTCAACCCGGCAAAAACTGAATCACTCATAATTTCCTGAAAACAACCAAAATCTCTACACGAGACTCTCAACATGTCAGATACAAACACGAAAGAAGTCAATAGTCACAAACCTTTGGGACTGACGTTAAATGATCATCACTGGTCCTGGGCAGATCATATTTTGTAAACAACCACGAAAGCTTGGAAACTAGTATCTCCGCTTAGAAAATATAAATTCAGCTTGGATAGAAAAACTCTTGAAAAGATATACTTCGATTTCATGCGACCCGTGGCCGAATATGCTGACACGGTCTGGGATAACTGTTCTGAATCAGAGTCACTTGAATTGGAAAACAATACAATTTGAAGCTGCCAGAATAGTGACCGGCGCGACACGAAGTGCTTGCAAAGCTCTACTATACGCATAAATCGTGTGGGGAACTCTGCATACTCGGAGGAATAAACATAAACTAATACTGTTTTTTCAAAATGTATCATAACCTTTCGCCCGATTATTTGTCGACGCTAGTACCTCGTGCAACATCTGCATCCCACGAGTACAACCGGCACAATAATATAAAACTGACTATCCCACTTTGTCGAACAACCACTCATCAAAATTCCTTCCTTCCATCAATTACTAGGTTGGGCTACCCGAAAATAACTCCGTGTATCAATTTAAGTCATTTATTAACAAAGACAAAATGTTTATTCCGAGTTATTTTATTACCAAAATTCACGTAAATCTCAAATACATCTCTGTACGTTTGAGTTGCAGCATTCACAACGATCATTTATTCAGCAATCATCTGACCAGTTCACCGCTTTGTAGCTGTGGCAAACGCGAAACACGCCGCGCCACCATTTTTTCTTTGTATGTTCAATATATTCAGAAATAAGAAGCCCAACTATTCATATTCTGCCCTACAGAATAGATACTAACGTCCTCTTGTATGGAAGTGTCCACTATAATGCTGAAGAAAATCAAAAAATATTTGAATGCGTACATACATACATACATTGAGGGAACAGGTAGATTCAGTTTTAATGTACAGACACCATGAGTGTAACGAGATGGTGAAAAGTGAAAAATAGGTTTTGTCCTTTGGGAACTCACAACGGATCGAACATCGCCCATGTAGCTCGCCCATTCTGCCTGGTTAACATATTTTCTCTTCCACTATCACCCTTCCACCCTTCAGTCTAACACCCTTTCAAAATTCACTTTCACCACCTTACCTCAGCACAACCTTAGATAATACTTCTCCAGCTCACGAACGGCAGTACATATAACTTAAAAATATTAAAAAGGAAATGAGTATTATGTTACATGAATGCACAGCATAAGACAAAGAATGAACACAATTCTACAGGAAACACAGCACATAATATGACAGTTAAAGACTTTAAGACAAGACAGATTAGGGATTCGACGGGGAGCTTTAAGGTTATGTGTGTCGTCTCCCCAGTTCAAAATAAATTTACGCCCTATGATTTGTGTCAGGTGAACTTGTATAGCATCACCCAGGGACAGAGGTCCCAACAGACAACCTAACAGAATCAGTTAAAGTCACAGCACCAGTAATCGGCCCTCGCAAACTTTGAACCAGAATGCCTCTCAAACTAACCCATCACAAAACAGGTGCGACGGCGGCTGGTGAACGACATTCAGAGTTGGCCAAAGGAGCACCGGTCCCTGGGCGGCGATATTTTCAAATGTTTAAACTCTTTAAGCAGATATATGGGGAACAAAACTGAATAGAAAATGAGAAGAACAAAGTGAAGAAGGTAGGGAGAAGGTGAGTAAGCCAGTCTGAACATGAGTTTCCATACCCTTAAAACACGTGTTGAAGAAGCAGCTCTCATACACAATGTTGGGAAGGAGTTTATGACAACGTACGTGGCAGGCGCTCGTGGCTGAGATGGAGAACACAAAGATGCAGCGATTATCAGCATTGCTTGAAACTTCAGAGACAAAAAGTAAGGTGAATACATCTATTACAAATGGGAGCTGTCCGATCGTGTCGTTTCGAATATCTGAAAAGACTGGACAATACAATAAAAAATGTTCAGATGTCTCACTCTCGCCACACTGACAGAACGGATGAGATGTTAAATGATTGTCATACAAGCGTTTTGCTTGCTGCTGGATCCACTTTCATGTACATTTGCTATGGCTTATGTCTACCGCATTTTACTGTGTTACTTTTGATGGATGCTACAAGAAGAGAAATTGAAGAGGGGAAAAGCAGATAATCTTCCTAGTGGAGTTAGAAGGTAAGGTTATTTGGGGGTTTTTTTTGGCAGTCATCAGAAACGTCCACTTGATAGAATAAAATCATTCACCTCTTCGAACCACTGTAGACAATTCTCTAAAGTACTCAGAAGCTCTGAGCCAAAAATAAGTATTGATACTTCAACGGGGAATAGGAGCAAATTGATAGTACTATCTCGATCGTTTGAATATATAGGACAGAGTAGAAGGAAATGATCTGGAGTCTCTTCCATACTGCATTGGCAGGAAGAGGTGAGAGAGAGGTGATTGGCAAATAAATGAGAATTGAGGTTACTACAACCAAATCTCAACCTACAATGGTATATTTGGGCTGTTCGAGACTTTGACCTGCAGTATAACTTAGTATGGCGTTGACTTCCCGCGTTTAGATACATTTTAAAATTGGTCAGTGAAGAGTTATCACGGACGGAAAGAGGCACTTGGTTCCATTGGTCAGTAGTGCCTGGAATGAATGATGACTGATACAGCTGCGTTTTACAGAATGGGATTCTGTGGTTATGACTTGATCGGAGGTTGTGCGTGAAACTCCACGACGAGATGATTGGAGGGACTTTGTTGGCAATATATGGAGACGACATGCGATGATACATTTTAAAGAATTGTAAACATTTGTGTTCCCTGCGTCTTTCATGTAGGGGATCCCAACGAGTGTAGGTAATAAATGCCGATTCTAGACCACTTTTCCAAAAAACTGTACACGTGCACGTACATGTACGTGTACCGCCATAGGGGTTCAGTGTTAAATCGTGTACAGAGTGCAAAAAAATGGAAAAAATGTCGTTTTTTCATGGTGGTCTAGAATCGGCAACTTTTTTGAGGCTCACAGATCGCACTTTTGACCGTTCAAACATCCGTTGGCGAACGAGTACATTCGACACATCGCTCAGAAGTGAAAAAATGTATGAAATTTGAAGAAAATGTAAATTTAAAAATTTTTCTCAACGTTCCCATCGCGGATCAGACCTTCGATCTATCGTTGGTGAACGCAAGCAAAAAACGCTTTGCCGATTCTAGACCAGCATCAAAAAATCGGTTTGCCGATTCTGGACACCTACGCTCGCCAACGGTTGTTTGAACGGTCGAGGGTGCGATCCGATCGGTGAAACCTATTTGCCGATTCTAGACCAGGAAAAATCGACCTCAAAACCTTTTCTCGACGTTCTCCAACGGTGAAAAGTGAGTGTAAAGTGTAGTTACTCATCGAGGATTTTTAAAAAAAAAAAAATTTAAAACCGATTTCGGCCTCCGGTACATCTAAAAATGCGGTTTGCCGGTTCTGGACCACCACCACGTTCGCGGTCGCGTTCCGAACGGTATGGGGTGCGATCCGATCGGCGAAAATGATTTGCCGATTTACCTCGCGAGTTTTGTGAGGTGAATTGTAATAGAATCGGTTTTGTCGAGAGGAAATAAAAAGTGATTGATATATATATAGGAGAGGAAAAAAAAATATATAAATAAATAGTTATTTAAAAAAAAAATATATATCTAATCGAAATAGATAATAAAATATACATAAATCATGAACGCTTCTCAGATTTTGAGAGCAAGGTTTCTTTTAATCATGCTGATGAGAGCCTATGCATTATGCGTGAACGATCAACTAGGTCGTCTCTTGTTAGAAGGATGCGTCGGATGTCGGGATCATCTAGACTTCGATCACGAGGATCATTCGTGTCTGACGATGGAAAGGGAAGATAAGGTCATCAAGTATTTCGAAACAGCGTTCGAATGCGTTCAAATCGACGACGTGATCAAGTTTTGGAAGAGATTAGTCCACTGTAGCGGGCGAGACAACTCACAGTTTTTGGAAGTACTGAAATTGGCGCGTAGAAGTCTGACTTTAGAAGACAAGGGATGCGTCATGAAATTATTGCTGAAGGAAGCATACATCTAAGTTTTCTCGTTGATATAAATAAGGGAGAATAGAATATAAAAATAAATACACACATAATTGTTTTATCTAATATTAGAAAGAAAAAAAGAAAAAATGAGAACCAGAAATAAATTGTATCCGACGTTAGATGACGATGAGGATGAGAAGCCGAACGGCGTTTTGCCAACAGCACCGTCGCCAGAAGAAAAGGAAAGAGGAGAGAGGTATCGCATCGATCAAATCAGTAGAATCCAATTGTATCTGACTCTAGATAGAGATTCTCATCGTTCTCTCAAGAAGAAGTATTCGCGTCTCCTGAAATTCGTCAACGTGGTCGACACGACACTCATCACGATTTCCATGGGTTTACACACGGCCAGCATCAGATTGTTTTCAACCGTGGTCGGTATTCCGATCGTGTTGACCATAGAAGGAGTGGCACTCGCCGCCGGATTGTTTAGCACGCTGGGAAACTTTTTGAGTAGGAAATTATATCTGAAGGCAAGGAAACACGAAAAGATTCGCATCTTGGCCGACTCCAAGATCGACACGATATCCGAAATTATCTCGATGGCATTGAAAGACGGTAGGATATCAGATGGAGAATACTTCACGATATTGGGTGAGAAAACGAAATACGATGCTATGAAAGAAGCCATGAGAATCAAGACTCGTCAGATCATCAAGGAAGAGATGAAGGATTCTCTCATGGAAAAGGGGAGAAAAGAGGCCACGGAGGAATTCGGTAAGTTGATAGAACTCAAGAGCAGCGATTGAAAAAAAAAAATATATATAATAAGAACAGAATTTTTAAAAAAGAAAATATTAAATTTATATATAAAATAAAAAATAAAAACGAAATTAATTTAAATAACTCTCGAAAAATGTATTGCGTAAAGTGTAAGAGAGTTACCGAGACAGGTAATTCTCGAGAAGTACGAACTAAAAACGACAGACAGATGCCTCGCGGAATTTGCAATGTGTGTGGTTCGATCAAGACTCAATTCGTCAAAAAAAACACGAGCAAAGGTAAAGGCATCGTGAATAAAATGATCAATAATCTACCTTTCGAAATGCATCTGCCTGGTCACAGTTTCACGGGACTTGGAACGAAATTGAACAAGAGATTCAACGCCGATCTGACTCCTAAATCTTGGAGCAAACCCGTGCATAGGGTGGACGTGGACGTGTATGATCACGATCTGTGCTATGCCAGACATCCCGACACCAAGACTCTCAACGACGTCTGCTATAAAAACATGTTGGCGAAATTGAGAGGTACATCGAATCCGACCAGGAGAGAGAAGATAGAGTCGGCAATCGGATCGGTGCGAAACGTCGATTCGATGGGGCGTTAAAAAAAAACACATCGGAAAAGAAGAAGAAACGATTATTGACGAGTGAATTGGCCTAGGAGTTACACAAACCCATCGTGCATAAATTTCTAAAGAGAAGGGTGTTTGTGAAGGGTCTGGATGACATTTGATCCGCCGACTTGGTCGACATGAGATCGTTTTCGAGGTGGAACGAGGGCGTCAAATATCTATTGACAGTCATCGACGTTTTTTTTCAAATACGGTTGGATCAGAGCTTTGAAGAATAAATCGGGACCTTGCGTCGCCGAGGCTCTGAAGAGCGTGTTCGATTCGTCTTCTTGAAAACCGAATAAATTGTGGGTGGACAAGGGAAAGGAATTCTACAACAAGCACGTTCATCGATTAGTCGATCTATACTCGATTGAAAATGAAGAGAAAGCCAGCATCGTGGAATGTTGGAATCGAACGATGAAGGAAAAGATGTACAGATACTTCACGGCAAATTCGACTAAGAAATGCATATACGGTCTGGTCAAAGATTACAACAACACACGACACAGATCGATCAAGATGACTCCCGTGGAAGCTAGCAATCCTCGAAACGAAAATCGGGTCTACGCGAATCTGTATCCTGAGAGATCTAAGATCAGGAAGAAGTCTAGAACGCCGAAATTTGCAGTCGGCAATCGAGTGAGAATCTACGCTTATAAGAAGCACTTTGAAAAGGGTTACTCTCCTCGATGGACCTCGGAAATCTTCGTGATAAGCAAAATATTTCACACCGATCCGGTGACTTACGAAATCGAATCTTTGAATGGAGAAGAGATCATCGGAAAGTTTTACGAACAACAATTGCAGAAGACGAAGTTTTAATAAGGAAAACATTTTTTTTTTTATTTACTCTTTTTAACATTTTCTTGTTTACATATATGTATAAAGGAGAGAAAAATAATAATAAAATAATTAAAACTATTTTTAGATAAAAAAGCAAGCTAATTAATAAACAAAAAAAACAAAAACCCTTCAAAAATGGCAAATATACTAGATATCACACAAAGCATAGTGAAAGATGAAAGTATTCAAGAATACGAGGTTCACAAATACAAACCGATAACCGGAACGAGTTTGAACAATGCGGGAGAGATAAGAATCAACGTCGAAACCCAACATCTATTTGTTCATCCTAGCGAGAGTTACATAGTGGTGCAGGGACGTCTCACCAAGGAAGATGGGACCGACTACGCCGACGACGACACGGTTACTCTAGCCAATAATGGCATCATGCATCCATTCAGTAATATAAAATACTTGCTATCTGGACAAGAGATAGAATCTGTGTTTCATCCCAATCAAGCCACCACGATGTTCGGACTCTTGATGTATCCAGATGATTTTTCGAAATCCAGAGGACTTAATCAGTTGTGGTTGAAAGACACCATCAGCCTTGCTAGAGCCGGCGCCGTTGCGATATTCGACTCCGTCGTCAAGACGTCCAGACCTAAAGGAACGTTTTCGTTCAGGATATCTTTGAAACACATCTTCGGATTTGCGGATGCTTACAACAAGATCATGTACGTATCCAAACACAATCTGATGTTGATTCGAAAAGGAAACAACGACGCAATAGTGAGACTCACCGCGACCGATGCGGGTAAGATAACTCTACACAAGATATCGTGGTTCGTTCTGCACGTGCAGCCTTCGATCATGGAAAAAATGCGTCTCTACAAGATCATAGAATCCAAGAGTAAATTACCCGTGGGATTTAGAATGAGACAGTGCGACACGGCTAGCATTCCACTCTCCATGAATCACTTTGATTGGAGATTGACCGTGAAATCCACTTCCGAGAGACTGCGTTTCATCGTGGTCGCATTTCAGACCGATAGGGACGGGTCTCAGGAAAAAAATGCATCGCTATTCAATCACTGCAATTTGAGAAACATGCAAGTGTTTCTGAATGCCACGAGATATCCAGCAATCGATTACAACGCATCGTTCGACAAGAATGATTTCTGCAGACTGTACGGCGACACCGCAGATTTTAGAAAGAAGTATCATGGTCTAGACGAATTGATGAGCAACCCTAATATATCTCCAGGCGAATACAAGTCGATGTATCCCATGTTCGTATTCGACGTCAGTAAACAGAGCGAACGACTCAAGAGTAGCGTCTTAGACATTCAGATCAAGATGCAATTCGATAGGAATGTGCCGAGAAAAACCGAAGCCTTCGCCCTGGTCCTGTCGGACAGAGAATTACAATTCGAATCGGATGGAAATAAAATGTTGATCATTCGATGAGAGACGTGTGTTTAAAAATAAGAAAAAAAATAAAAGTAATGAGTAATTATTAAAAACAAAAAAAACAAAAAAAAATAAAAAGTAATGAGATCTAGAGAGATTGAACATCGTTCTAAATCTCATTACTTTTTTTTTTTGTTTGTTTTTTGTTTTCAATAATTACTCATTATTTTAATTAATTATTTCCACGTGTTCACTGTTTGTTCAAAGGATCTAGTTCGACCAGTAGTCTCACCACGGAAGTGGCGGCTTCTGGATTATTAGTTTTCATAATGAAATTAATCCTGTCTCCGGCGTTCACTTTGAGAGGCGTGCCGAATGTGTTAATATTCGCGTGTTGATTCTCAGTCTTTTCGATGCTGTATCTCTTATCACTCTATACTCTGTTCACCGTGAGATTGACGACCGCTCTGTTATTCATATCTGTGGAAGCCAGACCCATTCGTATGATTTCACCTCCCAACGGCATGGGATATCCCACCTGACCATGTTGTGATCCTCTACCTCTGTTTCTGAAAGACCACTCGGCTTTTCCCTCCTCGGCCCACACGGTGATCAATTGCCAAGTGTATTTGACTTTCTCCGCCACCGAAATCAGGGTGCAGGCATCCGACATGTGCACGGGATCTGGTAGATTCGTGAGCGCGTGTCCGCCCATGTCTAGTTTACTTTCCATGATGTCGCCCTTTCTCCAGACTGAGTTGTCATCCACGTACTTCCTGCTGACTGTGCTGTTATCGAATTCGGGATCGTGATCGAGACCGAATAAATTATGACCGTTCATGTTAATGCCACCCTCTGGTTCGGCCAGATTGTTTGCTCAGGTAGAGATCGTCCACTTGCGATTCTACGTATTCTTGAGTTTGTATCATGGTGGAATCTATGTGCCGTTGTTGACCACGGTTGAGTCCGCATCCGCGTCATCGACCTTCGACAGATTCAATATCTTATTCAATCCCGCATTCAGATCCGATTTCATTTCTCTTCTGTCAGACTTTCTCTGTTCCAGATCTACATAGTGTTTAGTCGCCACGTCCTTGGGATTCGTGGGATTGGCCACGTTCGTTATCTTGTTAGAATTGGCATTCAATTCCGAGTGCATCGTTTTCTGAACGTATATACTTCTCAGATGTTCGCTGTATCGCGCATGAGAGTCGTCCGCATATTTCCTGGTCACGGCATCGGTGGAATCTATGGGATTCATGACGTTCACCAAACGTTTAGATTTCAGATCCACATAATTATCTAGCAGGATTCATTTGAAATCTGCGTTCCCCATGTCGACGTATTTTTCAGTTGCAGCATCTGTGAGATCTATCGGCTCAGGAAGATTGTAGAGCTTCTTATCATTCATGTTCAAAGGTTCCTCTCGAGGTTTGTATCTCTGAACGTAACGTTCGTCCAAGTTGGCAACGTCGTAACCATCGCCGACTTCGAGCGGCTTCCTCTTCTTTTTGGATCGACTTTCGTCGTCACTTCTACCAAATTTATCGACTGGCATGTTGTTTTGAGGTTTTTGTTTTCAAAATATATTTCAAACGCAGTTTATTAAAAATGAATTATTTCACTTATTTTTATTTTTCGTTTTTATTCGATTAAAATTTTGTAAATATTTTTTTTTACCTTTATATATACTATAAAAAGAAAAAATCTCTCTCTAATGTAAATCATTGAGAATGTCTTGAAACTGATCTCCTTCAGACCATCTCTTGAGAATGTAGAGACACAGGTGACCGCAAAACACTTGATCTGGCGATTGCACTCATTCCGTGTTGTAACGAACCATCGATTTGTTGAAATAGTTCTTTATTTCTTTTGGCGGTGAGATTCCGTAGCTGTCGAAATAATAATTATTCTTCTTCCCGTTCTTGAACCATGCCACCCAGTGAGTGCCTTCACCTGATAAATCATCTAGATTTAAAATTCCGCATTCCGATTGTCGAGGTCTTCTCTTCGGCAAGGCATCTCTGGAAAACACGCCTAGAAAATCTTTGATTTTCAAATCCTTCGCCTCATTCGACAGATCGATGTTGGATAGGGGTTCGTTAGGTAAGACGACACCTTCTACGGATATCTCTATTTTCTTATTCATAAATGTGTATATTTTTTTAAAATTTATTTATTTATTATAATTCACTATAATGACGTTATTTTTTATATTTGTTCTTTTTCTTTTTAAACTAACTCTCTCGATATCTCTATCGACTTCCATAATCTTGAATCCGTCCAATTCCTCTTGATTTTCTGGAATCCTATCGTCCGTAATCATATCTGAAATCCTATCATCCATAATTATATCCAAAGTCCAATGTCCGAGTGCTAAAGTGCTTATTTTATCATCTAACACGAATCTCTTATCGTCATCGGCCGTCAGCGAAATCTGACTATTTCGGTATACAAGTCGTGATTTTCGCTTCGAATCGATTTCATAGCCTTATACACTGGACCACTTCCTAACAGACAATCTTTATACTCTTGGAAAGAGATGTTTTTCTTCACCACGCACGCTTTAACCCCTTTGCACTTCTTGATCTCCTCATCTTCTAGACGATAAGCATATAGTTTGTGTCTCAAGCCCACGAATTCGACGATTTGTTTACCGCCGCTCTCGGACTTAAATTTACCCAACACCTTCTTGTTGTCATTCGATTGAATGTTGGATGGGTGATCAATGGAATAATTGCTCGTATCGAACCACGCGGCCACTTCCCGAGATATATCGTGGTAGACATCTTTCATCTCTATCTCGTAAACTAAACTGTCTGTGTCGGTGAACAGTAGTTTGGCTTTATCACCAAATTTTCGTTTGACATAATCATAGTGAAACTCGTACATCAATCGCTTGCTGATATCAAAGATGATCGGTCCGAGATAATAGGGTTTCGCCACTAATTTTTTAGCTTTTTTTTCAGACATGACGAGTCGAACGTTGGTTCTCTTCCTGATGTTTTCCATCGATTTACCGTACATGCAGTTGTTCATGAGTTTGAAGAAATCTTTTTCGAAATCGTTCTCCGCTCGAATTCTGAGATTCGTGTTGCGATCGATGTATTTTTTCATCCAAGGCGCTTCGTCGAATCGAATGACGCGATGTATGTCGACTAATTTCATCCCGTAATCGACGTATTATTTCAAATTCTCGCTGTAGATGACGTACTTACGTTTGTTAAATAAATTGGGAATGAGTTTTTCCTCGTCTCCTTTGATCGGTTCCATTTGTTCGGGAGCCAGCAGATAATCGTTGTGTAGATCGTGTAATACTTCCGGATAGTTCAGATCAACTTCTAAAATGCAAGGATAGTCTCTCCATTTTCGCATCTCTTCCGGTTCCGTCACCCATTCGAAATTTCCAATCAGTAAGGATGACTCATAGCCCAACTGTACAGATTATTAGCGTCCCAATACTGAATGTATATATTCGATCATTTCGAATCGAAACCTTCTTTCATGTAAGGATTGTTAGCTTTAGAATATCTGTGGGAAATCATCGAGATGCCACCTCTCGCAGCCCCTTCGAACATGTCCATGTCGGATAATAATTCCAATTCTTGTTGAACGATTGTCTGCATATGTGACATTTGGTGGCTCTGATAATTTCATCCTGCTGCTCTCGTGTGATGATCATTTTCGCCAGAGTTTTGAATTTGTCGTATAACATTTGAATTTTCGATTCTAACTCTTCCACGAACCTTTGAGCCACATCGTCATCTTTGCACTGTTTCGTGTAGGTGAAGGGACCCATGTCGTGTTGCGAGTCGAAAGCGCATTTCACGTAAATGCAATAACCCAAAGGCATGTGTTTTTGATATTTTTCGACGTAACTTCGAAGAGAGTTGGGTTGGCAGGAACTCATTTTCACGGTGAAGCATTCAAAATCGGCGTACACGACGAATGGTACTTTTAACCTTCTATTGCGATTTTCAAAGTTCACGATGGTGTTGGGTTTGGGCATTTCGACGGCGACACCTTGATTTTCGTTGCAATATTCCTGATGTTTCCCTAACGATTTTTCACTGTGAAACACGTTCATGCAGTTGCAACATAAACATGTCTTATGTTCATGTTTATTATTTTGTCTCGATAGTAATCGGCTCAGATGTTTAACCCAACAATAATGATGATTGTCACCATTCGAAATCAATAATAAAATAATCGTCTTTTTTCTTTTGAGATACGAAGTCTGTCTGAGAGGATAGATCATTCGTGTTTCATCGTCGTATACATGTATTCCTTTTTCATAAAATGTTTCTGTATTGCGCAAGCGTAAGAAGCTGGCATAAACAATTCTGAATTTATGGCGTACTTCAGTATTTTGCAGCCATGTCTGTAATACATTCAGCTCTGAGATCCCATCGACATTTTCAGAAGTAAATGTTGTGTCACTTGGGTTGGTTCACTTTACACAGTCACGGTACTCTCGTTAAAAATGCAGGATTCAGAAGAGGTACAAATAAAAAGTCAATTTGATGCAATAAATTGGCTCGTTCGCCAAATATTCAAATTGGGGTGTTCTGCGACGAGACCTTCATTGTCCCTTTTGCCATTATGTTTTACAGTTTTTTTTAACATATGATTTCAGTGTCCAACCCACATTCACTTTTATATCTCTAAATAATGTTTATGGGGAATCATGGCCAAATATCAGTAATGAGACTTGGCTCTCGACCTATTAATTAAAAAGCAAATTTAACCTCGCAGGAATTGACTTTGAAAGTCCAATTTTCGTAATTAGGATACCTTTTCCTTGATTACGCCAAGAAGTTATATCTTTGTGGCCAATAGGTTGATAGATACTCTATTGGGAAAAAGTCTTTGACTCCGTTACAAATTCTATCGGCCCAATTCCCATTGAAACATTTAACTGGGATTCGCAGCATTCAATGCTATCAGTACTATCGTGTTATGCCACCCCCAAACTTTGAACGAAAATTCAGGTGTCCAAGGCAACGAATGCGATGACTTAAGATTTCAAATTACGTATTTCCGCATTGGAAGTACTTTTTAAAACCATTTTTTTGTTGTGATACAAAAAATGGTTTTAAAAAGTACTTTCAAAGCTTGTTCCATCCACCCTCCATTATTCGATGAGATTTTTTCACCAATTCGGGATATGTTTTTATCCTACATTTAGGCATTATGCTGTGTTTTTTGTGGAGGGGATGGGAGGTAGTTTTCCAATTTTTTTTTGGTCGAATGAATATCTTATCCCCCCCCCCCCCCCCCAAGCAGTGATGAAAATGAACAAAATGGGCGGGTGCAGTTGTAAGCTCCCGTGAATTCAGAGACGGGAGTAAATTGCACCCGTAAAATGTTAGTATGTGAATTTTCGAGGTAATACTGTCACCAAACACCAGAAACCTTAACCCTTTGATCTCTAGTGGTATCTTCCATGCCAGTTCAATGGCAGCAATTAGAAGAGTCCATGTTCATTATTTGGGGCAGACCAATCAATATTTTCAACGTGCAGCCTCGGGGCTGCAAGTTGAAAATATTGATTGCTCTACCCAACACATTTACTGAACAGCCATCCTATTTAATGAAGTTATGACGTATCATGTTCCTGGCCAGAAAAGCGGCCGATCGGGTTCAAGGGGCTAAATGTATAAGGAATTGATGAATTATGATAGTAACTTGCCACTGGCTGCAGAGTGCCGCTTTCTCAAAACAACACACATTCATATGCCCTCGCAGTATATATTGATCCACAATATTTTTCAACGGGTGCATTTTTTAGCTCCCGTAAAATAGAAAAAGCGTGTGCTGACAGGAGCAATTGTACTCGCACCCGTCTCATTTTCAGGACTGCCCCCAAGTGTATCCACGCCCTTGTCCAATAAGCTTGAAAAGAAATTCGTTAAAAAGAATTTTCGAGAACCACCACTGATACTACTTGGAGATGTTGCCGGAGCATTTCCTCTCAAAACCACCTCTGCACGAGCGTTTTGTCCCAAGTCGAGTTTCGTACTGGGACGATTCGTCCAAAAAGCTGACATTTTTTTTTCGGGAGGGAGGTTATATGTGGGAGGGGGGTATGTATGAATGAAGGTATTAATCGCCATAGTTTGGAACCCTGTCCAATAAATTTGAAATTATTTTTAAATTATTTCTTGTGAGCCACCAATCACAATACTTTGAGATGTTGTATTCATCTTCTTTTAGTGGAAGAGAGTTTGTCCACAGAATGTCTCTTGTATATGTACAAAATAAGAGTGTTTGATCGACATTTTTTCGAGCGCTTATACTTGCGCAAAACGTTTTTTTTCTGTATTGAATTGATATGTCAATATCAGCGGATGAAGGATGTTTCGCGGCTCAGCTCGGAATATGCGCTCGGAGGTGAGATGCACGCTTACGCGATATATTCGACACCTGAATGATTTTGTCCAGTTTTACTTCCTGGCCGGTGCTGTCCACACCACTGTGGAGGTTTGCTGTGAGGCTGAATAAGCAAACACATATTTATTTTTTTCATTTTTGTTTTGCCTAATGAACTTTCTGGCGTTATTCTGGCTAATTGCAACAGTTTTAGATGTTTTATTATTGATGATTAAACATTGACTGAAAAAAAACAGTAATTACAACTGTGCTATGACTTGTGTTGTCGTCTGTTCCTGAAAAAGAGGTATTTTTAGATAGCATGGCGTTATCCTGTTAAGCATTAGTTTCCTATGGCGTGTATGTTTTACAATACTGTTACCATAAACGGTTTCTGGATAAAATCTAATTGCACATGCCGTTTGAAAAAACAAGATACAGTTTTAAAGCTGCATGCTTTGACATACCAGTTGATACCCAAATAAAGACCTCACCGTAACAAAATAACAATTACAGTGAATGTAGAAAAATATGAATTGGGGGTTGTAGAGTAACGCTAGACACACTTCTTCAGTAATATGAATAATTGAAGGCCTACTTTCCCATCCCATCTGAGATATTCTTTTTATGTTTCTTAAGTACATCCGATATACTTGCACCAGCAATGGAAGCCTAAACATTAACTCTTAATCCGCTGAGTATTTTCATGAAATTTTTTATCAAAACCAGCCATGGCTGCTGTGAAGCAGCCATGACTAGATTTGATGTAAAATTTATCTAAATATTACTTATGAAACCATTAATGAAATAAAAATCCATTTAATTTACGGGAACAAAATTTATTTATTTATTTATTTTTTTATTTATTTATTTATTTATTTATTTATTTATTTATTTATTTATTTATTGGTGTTAAGGTCACACATTGTTGCGCAATGGCCAATCATGACCACGACAGTTTTACGGTTGGAGGAAGCCGGAGTACCAGGAGAGAACCACCGAGCAACGGCGAGCAAACTGTCAGCTCCCCATCATACCAACTCCACACAATCAAGGTTAGCATTGATTGAAGACAGGTGCTCCATCGACGTGATGTACGCCTTAGTACACAACTCCACCGTGTCCCCACGTGGGGAATGGGGGTGAAGTGTCTTGCCCAAGGACACAACGCGGTTCCCGCAGGTGGGATTCGACACGAGGACCTCTCGGCTTGCAGCCTGCACCTCCACCTACTGAACCATCGCGGCCCCCAACAAAATGTTATTAAATGTGACCAAATTCTACTTATTTCAGTGGTAAGAGAAATTCTGCCCTTAGAGGAATATCAGCCAGCAGCATGCAATGAGTTCATGTAAATGCATTTATCTAATACAGTTTGTTCGATAGTGTCTACATACATTTTCCACTAAACTACAACAGCACCGAGATAATGTTGTGAATACTAAATTATGGAGCCCGGTAGATGACAGGTTTCACTATTATTTTATTTCGTTTTAACGAAATAATATTTCGAAATAACGAAATAATATTTCGTTTTAACGAAATAATCTTTCGAGATCACGAAATATTCTTTCGTTTTAACGAAACAATTATTTCGTTTTAACGAAATATTATTTCGAAAAACGAAATATTATTTCGTTTCAACGAAATAATTATTTCGTTTTAACGAAATAATTATAAGTATCTGTAGCAGTAAGCAGGGACAGATTACACTGCCTCGCAACTTTTTGATGGCAAATTCTGCATACTTTGCTAGTGACATAGAGTGGTTTATCGGTACAGAAAAAAATGAAGTGGCGGAATGTCCATGGGTGCCCACCCCCACCCCCCGCCCCACATGGCTTGTCGCTCTTCCCCTCCTAAAAAGACATTCTGATTGCAGGCCTGATACTCATATACTATAAATGGTCGACAAAAGTAGAAATTGAAAACAGAGAACGATATTATAAGATACATAGGTGTACAGGCATGGGGGCCCGGGTGTTGCGGCTGTGATGTCGGGGGAAATCAATTTTTTTCTGGAAGTTTTCATTATGTTTTGAGCTGAGCTTCATTGACCTTCCTGTAGTTTCAAACACCCAGACTATTGTCTTGTCTTCGTATAAGGGGTACCGCCCTATAAGACCAAACCTGGAACCAAAGGCCCTAACAGAATTATATTACAGACTTTGGGTGCTAGTTTGGACTACAGTCTTATAAGAGTGAAAACGCATCTGATGACTTTACACGGGCGTAACAGTTTATTTTAAAACATTTCCCGGGAGAGCATGCCCCATGCTGTTTATGGTCCGGGCTGGGGTGGGGGTGGGGGGGGGGGGGGCGAATCGCCACCGCCTGTAAATATTTTCACATTCTGTCGGAAAATAATTGCTAAATTTCTAAGAATCGAAAGGAAACAGCTGCAGATTTTAAGATGTCAAACATTATTTTGCTAACGTTATTAACTAAAACCAGCAGCTGGACAAGTCACAACTGAGACACCCGGAGGCTCTAGAATTGTTCTCAAAGTCTCAGATTAAAAACAATATCCCTGGGGAGGCTCCCGATCCTCACCAACGTGAAGGTGACACCTCTACCATGCACTCCCCCAACTCTGTGTTGGACACCTCGGGTATGCCTTCGGCACTCAAAAGTCCGCCCGCCCCTACCCACTCCTCTATCTTGGATTTTTAAATCCGGCTGGCTTCGGGACTACTGTAGAAGGCCGCCAACTCTCGCTCTCCTTCCTCGGTTCCACGTGCCTCAATGATGCCGGAAAAAATCTTCTAGCCCCTTCTAAAAACATCCCCGTACGACTATGATAAAATGACGCTCCCCCACCCCCATCCCTTAAGGTCTGGAAAAAAATTCAAAACGTTTGTTTAAAAGGCCTAATTTTCCTGAGCCTGATTGTAAGTAATGGAAGTGAACAATTATTCATGGGGAACAATTATTCATGGGGAAAAATCGACGGAACATAGCATTTTCTGACATGATCGCATCCTCCATCACCCCATGTACTAACTTATCTATTTCCTTTTTATGAAATGATTATGTCGTTTTAACTTCGTACAATTGTAGCTCACCAAGAGTATTTTCATTTTCTGTACACTATAAAACTGGTTTTAGCGCCCAGGCCACCCCGAAACCTTTCCTACCCTCGCCGACCTTACCAATATTGCGGACTCAATGCAACACTCAACTGAAAAGATTCACAACTTCACGACGATTAGAGATATTTTGATTCGATGATATTTAATACACTACGTGAGAGCGTGATGGGCCAGTGGTAACGGCTTGAACTTTAAACCGAAAAGTCCACGGTTCGATCACCTCCAGGAATTACTGCGTTGTGTACTTGGGCAAGGCACTTCACCGAATGGGGCACGCTGGTGCTGTGTACGTCGATGGCGCACTTGTCTTCAACCAATGCTAACCCTGCTTGTGTGGAGTTAGTACGGTGGGGGAGTTTGGCAATTGCTCGCCGTTTCTCGGTGGTACCCTCCGGGTACTCCAGCTTCCCTCACCCGTAAAACTGTCCGACAAGAGGTGACCATGGCTGTCGAAAGTGTCGTTGAAACTCCAATGAATGCATATGTAAAAAAATACACTATGTCCTGAGTCAATCAAGAAATGCTGACGCGCCTTTCAAAATATGTGTCAGTAGTAGGAGAGGGATGAAACGTCCCGTATTTAGCAGGACCCGGAAGTGACGTCATGTCACGTGACCTGGTGGTGCCATGTTTGGTTGTTATGGTAACCCGCGTGAGCGGCCATCTTATGACGTCATCTCCATTGTGATATGTGGTGTGAGTGCGCATGCGCAGCGCGTGTTGTTAGGGTGATGCGTGTTTCCGTCGTCCATTTTGTATACTGGAGGCCGCATCTTGGTTTCTATGGAAGCACGTGGTTGCTATGTGATCCAAGCCCTTCCAACAAGACAGGGGTATGTTCGGAGGGTGTGTTCGATTGAATCAGAGTATCACGAATTACCCAAATAAACCCGGCAATCTCTCCAAATCACCGAAATTGACTTTATTTCCCCATTTTATCGGTATAGCACGTAGTGCTATAGTACCAAGGGGTATCGGGGGGTGTTCGATTGAATGGGAGTAATTTTTCGGCTTAGAATTCCCCCAGAATCCTCGTAGAATTACCACAAACAACCCGACAAGTTTTACTATTTCGAACTCTTTCAGAATTCTCTGCTTCTATCTATATATGCAATAGTCATCGTCTATCTGGCCATGTTCCTTTGTTATAGAGTATACTCCAGTAGCGTAGAAGAGCCTATTAGTTGGAACAGCTTTGCTTATTATTACTATATTTAGCTATTCTGGTCCATTCGTGTTAGCTCTGATCCTATTCCAAGTACTCTTATTGTTTCATTTATCTAGATCATTTATATAAATTATAACTAACCAATCAGATTGCTTGATTTCCCATAACCTGTACTTAATCGTACAGAGTTATCTCCCCTTATTACAATGAAGTTGTATCCGATTCTCATCGCCTCTATATCCAATGGCAATATCCCCGGACACCCCAATTTCGGCACCTTTTTTTTTGAAAAAAACATATGACCATTGGCACCCTTTTTTTGTCATATGTGCTTATATGAAAAAGCACAATGTGACACAATGTGCCCTAGCACATAAGTACATGTTGTATGTGCCGATATGTGCTTATGTGGAAAGGCACGCACAATGTGACACAATGTGCCCTGGCACATAGGCACACACGGGTATTTAATGATACCTATTGCCTGGTATTGTATTATTTGAGGATACCTATCTAGGATACCTTCTGGAGAATCCCTTTTTGTCATATGTGCTTATGTGCTAGGGCACAGTGTGACACAATGCGCCCTAGCACATAAGCACATACTTTATGTGCCGATATGTGCTTATGTGAAAAGGCACAATGTGACACAATGTGCCCTAGCACATAGCCACATACAACCAAAAAGGGATCTATAGCCACATGTGTTTTCCAAAAGGGTTTCCGTAAAATGGGATTCCTATCCGACTCCGTAAAATGTGTAACCAAAGTCATCAGACGCGTTATCACCCAGATGAGACTGTAGTCCAAACTAGCACCCAAAGTCAGTAAAATATTTTTTTGGTGTGCCACGTCCTGTGAGACGTACCACGCCAAAAAATATATTACGGACTTTGGTTCCAAGTTTGGTCTTATAGGGCGGTATCCCTTATCTAAAGACAATAGATTGAATGTTTAACACTACAGGTACGTCAGTGAAGATTGCCCCCCAAAATTATGAAAACTGCCAGAAAAAAATGTATTTTCCCCGACTTCGCAGCCCCCTCCCCCAGTCACCATGGCCTGTACGCCTATGCATCTTATAATGTCGTTCTCTGCTTTCCATTACTGCTTTTGTCGGCCATTTATAGTCTGCCGGGCCTGCAATTTTAAGTTTTTTTTAGGAGGGAGGGGCGAGAAGCTATGTAGGAGAGGGGTACCCTTGGACTTTCCGCCGCTTTATTTTCTTTCTGCAACGATAAACCTCGTTATGACATACGGAACAGCACCAAATCACTCTGGTAATACACATATAGCGAAAAAAGGAGCTATCATAACGTTAATTGATTGGAGAGTGTTTCAAGTGAATACCACTAAATTTATTTCGCAATAAAGTGTAGTCACTAATTTTAATGAGCCAAATTCATATTTTGCTAGAATACGTAACCGTGTTACTTAGCTAAGTAAGCAGATTTTGCAATAGAAAAGTAGCGAGGTGGTGTAATCTGGCCCTGCTTACAGCTACAGATAATTATTTTGATAAAACGAAATATTATTTATTTTGTTAAAACGAAATATTATTTCGTTAAAACGAAATAATTATTTTGTTAAAACGAAATAATATTTCCTTATTTCGAATATTATTTCGTTAAAACGAAATAGAATAGGAGTGAACTCTGTCACCTACTGGGTTCCATACTAAATTGTACTTAATGCGTTGATAGTTAAACCTTTCCGTAACGTATACGGAAATACGACTAGTACTGTGCAAAAAATCGAGGTTTTATTTAAATTTGATCGAGTCCTAAAGTCAAGTTTTCGGCCTTAATGGAAACCAAAATTGTACATTTTTTAACCATTTATGAAAAATTAGTTTCAAGTGTCGCTTTGCAGTTGCGTTGGAAAAAGGGTTTTACAAGATTAATGAACGTTGCATGCTGTTGATGCTTAGCAAACGAACTTTAATATTGGTAAATGGCGATTTCTTTACTCATTCCATACTGTCGCGCTTAGCACTATATATATAGCCAACACATTAACTGTTTTTCATGCAGACATAATTTTTGATTAGTAATGACATAGCATGGAACACGTTCTCTTCATGATGGAGCGCGAAAGAAAACTGGTTTTATTTCCTAACACCAGCTGTTTTATATCTGACAGTGATTTTGCAGAGATGGTCCCCTTCTACCAGAAAATTCAGACGAAGCCTCGATTTTTTTCTGCTATAAAAGATAGATATTAGGCACCCAATATGATATGATCAGGGCGGTTGAAAGTACTGATAACTCATTATCTAAAGCACGGGCATCCGCGTGATTTAGAAATTGAGCTGCTGAAAAAATATTATTTAAAAAAAAATGTCAACAAAGCCCTATCACGATGTGACCCCCTCCTTGGAATGAGCTCTTCGAGGTTGTTCCACTGAGGGGCCACATGATGAAACAGTTTTGTTGATATTCTCTTTAAAAGAGCGGAAAAATAATTAAAGTAAAACATTTTGTTATTGTAGTGGTTGGATGAAGGGTTAAATAACAATAAAATATAAACTGAATCCGGAAGTTGGCACAAATGTCGAGATGTCGAGTGTCGTTTGTAACCAACACCTGTTATGCTTTTTCAGTTAGTGCACAACGCATCAGACGCATTGGTAGACTGTTTCCTTTTTCTCCCGTCACAACCACCAGCCCTTCTTATGCCTGGGCGGACTGGCCCAGACAAAAACGTAGCGAAAAATGAGCCCACATTACGGCGCCCAAGCGTTTGTGGTTATAATATCCAAATTTATTCCATTAGGCCGAACATGGTCGGCTCAAATGGCCTTGGTCGAGACCCATCGGGGTGACCGCGGTGCAGCCGTTTGAAAGACATTCCAGGATTGCAATCCCGGAAAATGCAAAATCTGTGTAGCACAGATTTTAGCCGAGGCTCCTAATATGTTCATTAACGTGCAAGAATTAAAAAGGGAAACATTGCCCGCAGCGGCGACTAAATTCGGGCAAGATTACAGTGAACATTGATATTTGTTTGTCTGTCCGCACGATATCTCGGAAAACTATTAAGCCAGAGCGGTCACATCTGGCAGACAATTTAAATCTCATTCTCTCAGACTGCAAATGTAATTCCGTACGGAATCCGATGCTGTGGTGGGCTGTTTGTTTTCCCACTTTTCGTGTAGTTTGAACGCAGACTTCCGTTGCTTTAGTGTAATGTCTTTTTATTAAAACAAATGACAGAAATTCTTTCTTGCTCCAGTTTTTGATATTCCAATCCAAAATAATTATTTTGCCCCGAAAACATCAAGATATTAACACAACTAGTGGAACTCCGCGGCGTAATTGAAAAACACCCGGTGCGATTACTCTTCATTCCCAAGCATTTAGTTTACAAATCGAAAAGTATTGTGATGTCACTGAGGGTTCGGTCAAATCAGTTCCCGATTGAGAAACATTTCTTGCATTGACTCAAAACTACATTACTTTGAAACCGCAAAGCCAAATTCCAAAAGGCATTCAACGAAACATGTCTCTCGCCGAGTGGGCCCAACAACGATGACAAGGTACATGTATCTGTCTGTTGCCATTTAACGTACTAAGTTGCGAATAACGCATCACACCTCGAACCATGCCGCTTGAAAGCAATGTATATCTCACACCAGAATTACAGTTCAGTCTTTTGAGATTAAACTATGGCAGGGTGTATTTTAGCAGCTACTACAAATTTTTAAGTACACTACCAAAATGGTAATATTATTCTGAATTCCAGAAAACGCATATTATCCATCCAAAAAAAAACGTAGCGCGTTAACCAATGTTTAAAGAATGGTCGAATTGTGGAGTGTAGTAAAACATCAATTAGAGCGATGCCTCGAAAGATTAAAAACTTATAATCCTAATTTTTCAGCTCAAAAACATACGAAAATTTCAAAGATATCCGACGCATTTTAATTGTCAATCCTATGCCCTCCATGACGTCACCACAGAGTTCTGTCGCAACGGTTGGGAATTTTCTGGTACATATTTAGATAAGACTTTTACTGGAGATTAAATTTATAAAATTTCTGAAAAGTATATATATATACGCTAAATGAGTTCCAATTTAAAATCTTAAAAAACTATAAAATTCTGCTCTCTCCAAATAAGGGTAGAAGTTACCGAAAGTCGAATAACTAACACACGTATATACTATACTCTCAAGGAAATCCGACGTACTATAATTGTTTATTCGATGTCAACCGCCATCATGTCACCTCAGAGTTCTAACGCAACGGCTGGGAATTTTCTGGTACATCAGCACCTTTTTAGATAAGGTTTTTGTAAAGGCTTTTATTGGAGTAAACATTTTTAAAATTTCAAAAAGATACGCTTCGCAATAAGTTCACAATCAAAATATTTGAAAAAAGACCTATAAAATTTGGATTCTTCCAACTGAGGGTAGAAATCACCAAAAGTAAAAAAAAGGATGATACAGTTTCTGACAACTGGCAGGCGAGACGTGCTTTTTCAAATACGAATCTTTAGCACATATCGGGGGTGTGGGGGGGGGGGGCGTGTCACCATATTAGGGGTTTCAGTGATGAATGCCCAAAAAGGAACGTATAATTTAAAGTGACGTAAAGACATCAAAATATAGAACATACCCATAGTAGCTTGGTGTACCAAATGTTCAACACGAGTGGTGAACATTTGGTACACCAAGCTACTTTGGGTATATTTTATTTATACCATGATCGTCAGATTATTAAGAGTTTAGATATTAAATAATAAAATATTCAATATTAACACGTGCGAATCTCTTTTTGTTTACATGTGCACCGGTGGGCGGTACTTCCGCTGCCAATTTTATCGCCAAAACGAAATGGAAAAAGAAACACGCAAATCACGGGGCCTTTTTTAATTTTAATAACATACTATTTCGAGTTATGGGTGCTTTATTAACATGATACAACGCATTTGTGTTAATTTTTGGTATCTTCCGAGGTAAACTCATTTAAAAACGTAATGCATAATTGTCGCTTTCATTCCACTCTTCGCGAGTCGACGTGCGATAAATTTAGAAAAGTTTGCATTCAGGTCGCGGTCACCAAAGGTCAACATGAATGTTGTTCCACTGTGGGTGTAAATTTTAACTATTGAAATTCCATTGCTGGCGTGTTTACGACGTTTGGTCTGTAAAGTTAAAATTTATGTCATAGGCTTTTTATACATAGTAGAACAGGTAATCACGGAAAAATAGCGATACATCAAAAACTAAGCAACAATTATTTTCTATTTTTTTAGCTCAACAACACACTAAAATTTCATTAAAAAAATCCTACGCATTTTAATTTTCACATTCGGCTCTTCCCTATCGTGGGTCTACATTTCAAATATTAAAAGCGGATAACATAGATTCAGATAAACAGAAGTCATTGTACGATGTTTCAATGCTGGATCTGCAAAAACTATGGAGCGAAACGAAGAGTGCGAGGGTGATAATGATAGATGTCCAAAATTGCCTATAATTTTAAGTGACGTAAAAACGTCAAAATGGCGATAAATTGAAAAACTTAAAAGAAACCCAGCTGTCTCCTAATTTCTGTTAGCTCTACAACATACTAAACTTTCGTGAGAATGTGGCGCCATTTATTTTTTCTACAACGTTACACTTGAATTCGGGCATAACCACTGGAGAATTCGCAGGCCGGTGTGACAGGAATGATAGTCCGTAGGAAAATAAGTCCCTCTGGACTATTATTCGGCGGAATTATAGTCCTTGGTCTAACATTTCTAGGAATAGTAGTCCGCCGGACTACTATTCCTAGAAATGTTAGACCTAGGACTATAATTCCGCGAAATAATAGTCCAAAGGGACTAACGTTCCTACGGACTATCATTCCTGCCACACCGGTATCAAATTTTAGACACAGTTTTTATTGGAGGTGAGACATGAACAAATTGATAAAGGTGTGGATATTAAATGGTGGAGAAAAAAACGTTAAACAATTGACGTTGTTTGGATAAAGGATGGACTGAGAATGTGAAAACTGGAATTTCACCACTACCGTTCATGTTGAAGAAGTGCGCCTGATTTCATGAGCGCAGGTAAATGGAACGTGCCCGTAAAACATTTATTACACGCCTGTTCTATGAAATCCTCATCTACAGCAACACTAAAACACTCCGGAAATAAAAATCAGTTCGGTACACATGTGCCGAACGGAAATCGTTGACGGACTATTTTTAAATAGAAGCGAAACTGCACCGGAGTTTCAAAAAATCAGGCACCGCAATTACAATTTAAATCGCTAACAGTAGCTAAGAATAATAAAACGGGTTCCCATCGCAAATTTGGTTGGCGATAAAATATGTTTTTTTACAAATGCATTGCTGAGTGTCCTTCTAATTATTGATTTTATAGATGTGGAGGCGTGCAATAAATAGAGAACGACATACGTGCGAATGGGTTAATCGATATGGCACCTGTACCATCGCGGAAGGATAAAACTCGTTTTATCATTCCGCGCTCGCACTCTTGTCATATCGATTAACCCATTTACACGCGCGTTCTGTGTATGTTTGACGAACAAAATATAAAAAGAGAAAAATGGAGTCATAAGTCATTTCAACTTTCGTGCTACTTAATGTTTATGGCACTTTAAGATTCAGTTGGATCAAAAAGCGAACTGTAGGTTCCGTTTTCCGGCCAAATGAAATATTCCTGACTATTGATTATAAATCATAGACTATAGACTATTTTAAGGGCTAGACTGGTTCCAGCCTATAACACCGTAGAATTCCTTATATTATTTGACAGGTGGCTTGAAAGTTTGGTTAGAACTAAGATGTAGTTGCTAGCCTTGTTCTTATGGATTCACAGGCCATCGGTTCATCGCCTCTTTTTGATTCTTTTCTGTTTGACTGTACGATATATTGACAACCGTAGAAGGGTGTGTAGTTCTGTCAGATTTATTTACAAAGTGTACTGATCCATTTCGCATTTACAGATAAATAGGTCAAAGGTCAAGCTGACACTATTTATTTATTTATTTATTTATTTATTTATTTATTTATTTATTTATTGGGGATTCTCTACATGTTGACAGCCAGAAACACCTCCTGTGAGACAGTTTACCGGTGGGAGAAGCCGGAATACCCGGAGAGAACCACAGAAAAGCGGCGAGAAACTTCCAGTCTCCCCAATGTTCTAATTAGACACAAGCACGGCGAGCATTGGTGAAGGCAAGAACACCGTTGATGTGCAGTACGACTCAGTAGATAGTACAATTCTGCCCCCACGTGGGCAATCGGGATTAAGTACCTTGCTGAAAGACACAGCGCAGTTACCGCTGATTAAGATCAAACCGAAGCGTGGACCGCTCGGTTTGTTTGTAGTTAGATGCTCAATCCAATGAGCCTCTGCGCTCTCTACATTAGTAAACAGAGATGTTTAAATTTATAGAAATTCAGAGTGTGTTCGAACAAGTACGAGTTTAAACATCATCAAATAAACCAAGGTGACAGGAATGTGGTGACAAAGCGATGGTTGTCAACTGTCGTGTTTTCGTTCGTTTGGGTGTATAATGCATGTCCGGGCAATTTCAGCAACCATTGAAGCGACAGCGGCCACACTCTGTACGCGAATTAGTTTTAATGTGTACTGATATATTTTGAATTCACACCGCCGTTGGTCCAAGGCCATGGTGAGACGATCATGTGTAAAAGTTTCACGTGTATGGCAGTTAAAAAAAGTGTTAAAAAAATACAACCTAAGTATTTTAACTTTTTGAGGAGGGGGTGGGGGGGGGGGGGGAGCGAAAACACTTTCAAATAACATGGGCCAATATATATTTGATGATAAAATTGCGACCGATATTGTCAAGCTGTCTAAACGAGTTTTCTGTGTATATAGAGAAGATTTGGCTACTGAATAACTTTTGATGTCGAACTAGCGTCTGTTCGTTCATTTGTTTGTATTAAGGTGTCGGCATGATATACAACAGACGTTGAATCATACTGCGTAAACGATTGGCGTACAAGTTGATCACAAGTTGTTGTGATCAAATTAGATTTATCAGTCAATAAGTTGTAGTCCAAGGAGAAAAAGGTAGCTTCATCATTCTGATAAGACAATTCGTCCCCTGAGTTCCAATGTGTTCTATGTGCCAGCAGGCACATAGAACACATTGGAACTCAGGGGACGAATTGTAGTTTTATGAGTACTTTTCTTACTGAGGTACCTACAGCTATGTTAGGGTTTGTGTCGGGGTCATAAATATCTTCAAGCGGGATTTAAATCCATTGACAGCGTGTTCAAGGGAAATAAACACTCAGTGGAAAATTGTATCCAGGGGAGGATCAAGCTTAAAATAGATAGTGTTGCGTGTACTTCGAAATGGAAAGAATCAAAAAAGCATGAAAAGATTTGCAAGTCATCTGGACCAAAAGTAGTACCAGTTAAGAATATAATAACACGGCAGCTAAGTCGCATCGCTGGCATTCGAGAGATAAACAAGTAGAACATATTCGATGTTTATTAAACAAAGTGACCCGTGGAAGTACTCGGCTGCTTTGGCTACATAGACCCAATGAACAATGGTGCATGTGAAAAGAGAGTACCTGACCATTGACAAGGTGGCACCAAAATATTCTCGAGGGGTAGTGATTTCACGAAAGTGTGGCCGAAAATGATGCATTGAGAGCATGTCTAATTTACGAGGGAAAGATCGATTTTACGGTTGTTCGGAGCCAGTTTCATATTTTCGACGCCACCCTTTAAAAGAGACATCACGACGAAAGGTGGGAAAACACGGGTTTCATTTTCGTCGGTTTACATATTTTGGCAAACACGACTAAATCCGTGAATTTCTTACGTTCCTTTTGTACCGAAAAATTTCCAGACCTTACAGGTTCTTCTCGTAATTGGAGGATTTCATTATAAAATCGATTTTCTCGTAGGAAACGAACAGAAAAAATACACGGACTTAGCAGTTTTTGCCAAAATGGTATCCCGACGAAAAGGTGCCCATTTCCCACCGCTCGTAGTGATGTCTTTTCTAACGGGTGACGTTGAAAATATGAAGCTGGCCCCGAACAAACGACAGAATGTAGTCCTCACCCATAAAGTAGTTGCGCTGCGTCATTTTCGACGTCACTTTCATTAAGTGAAATCACTACTCCTCGTCAAAATTTCGACACCTCCATGCTAATGGTGATGTACTCTCTTTCTACATCTACTAAGGCTGTCCGATTTAAATTTCAGATAAGGCTCATGGAACTGTGTACTCTTGCAAAGGCGTTTATGATTAATGTGCAAACACTCATGGCATTTACACCAATATTCTTAAAAAAATCACCTTCATTCTTGTAGGCAGAAGTCAAAACACAATGGGAATTTGGTGACAAGACAATGATCGGTGAAGTCTGTCAGCGTTATGCGGTGGGCACGGATTGTACTCTACTGAGGGTCCCTCCTGCTCAGCTTAGTTCTAGAGCTGCTGTGTCAGCATTGTTCATAAGGTATCACAAAATGATCAACATATTGTTTGTATGACTGTCACAATTTATTTATGTCACGTGTTATAAACGCAAAACGAAAGCTCGAGTTTTTCAAAACGAAAAAAGTGCTGAAATACTCTCTTCAGCCTTTTGATAGTCCCGTGGTAATTTGAATGACCATCAAGTTGAAAACAGTGACCCACATATCGATGTGTTCATCTTCCTCTGAACATGAATAGCTATTTGCATGCCCTTCTGTAGCACCGCTTTATTAAGCTAATTGTACAGTGGTGGTCAATGGTGCATGAGGTCCCCGCCGGTCCCACGTCTATTCGGAGCGAAAAGTCGAAAAATCCTCAAATGTAGAGGCCTTAAGACTAATAAGAAGAGTGGGTCGAATCACTGTTTTCCATGTGTTCACACGAAGTTGTCACAATATTTGTACATCATCGATGATGTGAGGTCCAAAATGATTAGTATATATGAGGCCATGGTACTTCATGCGTGTCGATGCACAGTTACTTCATACCACATAATGGTAATCATAAACGGGTAGAGCCTGTATATTGAAGTTCGCGCGTTTGATCCACGAGGATGAGGCAAGTTGTATATATACATTTGAGTGTGTGTGTTTTTGCTTGGGCCCTCACAGAGTATGAAAGCTCCCTTGACCAGGTCGAGACCAGTCCCAATTAACGGGATCGCCTCTGTAACCTTTAGCACTCTGGTGATGCAACAGAATTTTTCCCGAATCACCGTTTTTGTCTTGTTTAAAATGAGTTTAACCAATTATATCTTCTTTGATAGGGCTCACTGAGTCTGTTAAACAAGATATATTTGGTTAAATATCAAACTGCATTATGGAAAATATTTGCTGCTGAAAACTTTTCGATTTGGCATCAGTGTGCAGAGGGTTAATGCAAAGATATCGGCAACATACACTTTTACCAAGATATAAATTTATTTGATCTCTGATAGAGCAGGTGCGTTCATTCTAATAATTATCTTCAACCCGTAGCGTGGGTATTTTATTTTCTGAAGTGCATGGGTGGGAATGTAGTATGAAATTCTCGACAAACACAAACGATTCAATATTTGTTTTAATTATCCACAATTCATTGAAACTCCCAGTCACAATCTTAGTAGCCCCTACCCCACACACACACTTGAATTATGCCGCAATCTTCTTGACGCTAGCTGGCAAACCGTGCATACTCTTATCGTGGCCTTGGGCAATCGTGTAAGTGATATATTTGACAGAATTCTAAATTTCCGACTAAAACCTTCAGTTTGTGCGTCCAGTACTTTACCCCGAAACAATCGCCGCAAATAAGGATGACACAAGTAGCAAATATTTCCACGAGCAGTCATTTTGTTTAATACCGCATTTAAACGATATTGATTATAATATCGTAAAACGGGATAGCTGTGCCGTGTTCAAATTGTTGAGAGCAATTATCTCAATTCTGTATTTGCTTTCAAGAGTCTGTCATGTTATATAACAATGTCCACCTGGCTCTTGTCCCGGGGTTCAATGAATATAATGGCAAGAGTCTTTGTGTATCAGAAACAGAACGTTCTAATTGCACAATACGGACCTGTATCATTGGGTTCGAGAACCAATAAATCGGGCAGGCTTCATGTTTTGGTCGATGAAATCGTTAAGGTCACTAATTTATTACCCCATCTAACATTTAATACTCTGCAATTTATAACACAGAAGTTCATGAACTACTACCGTTGCCCGGTGCATGTAGAACATATTGGAAATAGACAGAATGCGATGTGTGTTTGAATCGGTGGGTGTTTTTCATAACGAGCTGGAACGGCGTAGTCATATTTCGTGAGAGCCGTAGGCTCGAGCGAAATATGACTACGCCTTTCCAACGAGTTATGTAAAACACCCACCGCTTCCAACTCACATCGAGTGCTGTGTTTATTACACATCGCATGCATTAAAATTCATTTAAATAAACAAATGTTAATTCCGATGTTTAAACCCAAAGGTGAAGAGTCCGTTTGTTTTGTTTAAAGCTGTACTGATCAAATGGATCGGTAAAACATCAAAACAACCTCTTGGAAACCAGGAGTGTTTGTTGAAATTCGTAACGCTGTTCGGCTGGTGTCCATTCACGTCTAACCATTTGGTGGCTATTACTCTTCGCAAAAATATAAGAACAAATTTGGGCAGATTTGCAAAACAGCTGGGAGAAACTTTTTAAAAGAAGTTCGAAGCATGTCAAGATGTACGAAGATTTACCGAAATAAAGCTGACCAATTTAGATATAACGGGATCCGCAAACAAGACGGCCACGGGACTGGGCTAATGTTGTGGTTGGAAATGATTGGTTTTTTTTAATATTATTTGATTTTTGGTTAACTAAGTTTTTATGAACCGACTTTATTTTGCTTTGGACATTTTCATTTTCAAACTAAGCGAAAGACGATCGATAATTGGAAACTTTTCGAAGTGTAACTAATCACTCGATGGGAAAGGAACTAGTATAAACGGTGCTGGGAAAATAGTTCCAGGTTGTACAACACCAGTTGAATACAGAAACATTTCATAACGTATCAAACTAAATTGTTGTAGTAGTAGGGGATTTGGAAGAAAGCTGAACGCTTATGTGAACCGTCTCACAGGTCTGTAAGATTACACAATTCTAATTAGATAGATAGAACGTGTGGGTTGGTTGGATATTGTTTAAACAGAGAAAAAAATGGAGAAAGTAGAACGAGAGAGCGAGTGAAAGAGAAGGAAGACATTTGAAAAAAGGCCAACTTGAATGCACAAGACACCAACATTGATCAACAACAGTCTGGGAACTGACTCACTTGGAAGCCGCAGCCTGACACTAGCATGAGAGGAGAATATTCGAATGGATAACGGGGGTGGGGTGGGGTGGGAGGCGTGCACTGTTAAAGTTTTTTTATTCCATGAATGGACGGAACACGGCTCCAGAGGACCGCCGCCAGCACCATCCACCGCCGGGAAACGAACAACGTCTCATAAGTATAAGACGCATTATTCATTAGCATGCAATGTATTGTTCAATAATATATGAAACATTGTTCGCCTCCCGCGGCACACAGCACCGGAAACAATTCCCCTGAACCCCGCTCCCCCTGAACGAAAAATCCCAACAGTGTGAGAAGCTGATAGTGAACCAGGCCTTCACCCCGCAGCTATTTCATTTGATGTGGGGTTTTACTAAAGAACTCGCGTAAGGCATGCAAGCAAACCCTCCCCCACCGATCATCTGGTTAGCTTGATGGTCCATTAACAGAAGAACCACTTGTTGATCCTTTAGAAGAGATAATTGGATAACACGATAGGAACTTACTTGAAAGAGATGTTGTATTGAGAGATCACCCAGTGGTCGACTAGACCCATATTCCATCCATTGTAAACTATAAGATGAGCAGCAGTAGAGTCGCAGTTATTGGAAGCATTTAATAAGTTGAATAAAGTTCTGCACCACTTCAAATACAGACAAAGTTCCATCAATGGTGAGGAATTCGGAACCAAATAGGAGTGTTGTCACATCTGGTGCGAATGGAAGTGATTTTATTGTTGACCTGCGTGCCTCTTCGAGGACAGAACAGAACAAAAGAAAGTGTTCACCACTCTGACATAGGCGACAGGTGGTTTTTGAATAAATGGGTGTTAAGATTACTGCTACACAACCGCAATCTGCAGTGATAGATTTGTCCTATTCGTGATTTTGCATGGCCATAAAAGACGGGGGTAGCAGATTCCCCCTGTTAAGATAACTTAAGAAATTACTCACTGATGAGTTCTCTCTGATTGATAACGACATGTCGTTCCATGGGGTTGTTGTTCTCGGTATAAATGAAGACTGGTACAGTTGGGTGTTGCAGAAGGGAACTCGGAGATAATTAGTTGCTCGGAGATTGAGACATCGTCTGGTAGCAGAGACTGTTGAAGGAACATTCGGAAGAACTGTTTCAGTTTGTGTTTGCGACGTCTTTCCTCAAAGGAGTCCCAGCGGGTTTCTTTGTACAACTCTGAAGTCCTAGAACTCATAGTTGCGCCGGTCACTATCCTCGCTGAAGCCAACTGTACTTTTTCCAGCTCGATTGTATTAGTCGCCGTGCAATTGTCCCAAGTGGTGCTACCATATTCAAAGAAAAGGCCACTGCGGTCAAGAGTAAACTTTTGCCTCATCTGTTAATCTACGCGAGACCATGCTTTACCGCATATATGTTCGATGTGGTCATTCCATGTACATGCACCATTTAGGAAAACTCCCAGGTGCTTGTGACTTTTAATTTCCGATATCTGGGTATTATCAAGAAATAGTGGTGGGTGCACAGCAGGGGTAACCTTGCGCGATATGAGCGTGCTCTCAGATTTTTTAGGATTGAATGCATCCAGGCTCGATACAATAGAGCATTGGGCCACGTCTTGGCCCAATGCTTTATTGTAGTGAGATCCTGGTTGATCACAGTTGCTGCTTGGATTGTATTTTCAACTATAGGATACAATGATGTATCATAAGCGAAGAGCCGAATGCTACTTAAGAGGTTATCAGTTATGTCATTAATATATACGAGAAATAATTACGGGCCAAGTATCGAGCCCAGAGGAACTCCAGAGTTTATCGGTCTCCATGATGACGTCTCGGAGGCAATTACGACCCTCTGGACCCTGTCGGAGAGGTACGATTTTAAAAATGCAAGTAAATCACCTGACATTCCATTTGTTTTCCAGCTTGCGAATGAGACCCACATGCCACACCTTATCGAATGCTTTACTGACGTCACGAAAGACCACACGAACCTCTTTTCCGTCGTCGAGGTCTAGGCAGAATTCATGATAGTGGTCAGTTAGTTGAAGTATAGTCGAATCACCAGGGGTGAATCCTGATTGAAATTGACTTAGGTTGTTGTTGTCGCTCAAGTACTTCCACAACTGTTTGACAATACATTTTTCAAAAACCTTGCCAACACAACTAAGGAGGGAAATCCGACGATAGTTGGTTACTGAATTGGAAGGGTGTGTTTAGAACATGCGTTACATTAGCTTGTTTCCACAAAAAATGAAAGTAATTGTTATTCAGGAGAATATTGAAGATTACTGAGAGAGGTTCACATAAGGATAATTTACATTCCTTGGGCAACCGGGGACTTATAAGATCAGGTCATGCAGCCTTTGATGCATTAAGGGATTTTAGCGCTTCGTATACTTCGTTACTCTTCGCCCTCTTCACGATGTTGGACCATTGGTGGCGTTTATACCCGTTGAATGGAAAATACCAACGTTTATGCTGATTATGTGGGTATTTGACCCTGGACAAACCAGTAGTCAAACACTTGAACACGATCGAGCATGACATTAAAAATTTAGTTTTACAAATCATACAAGTACTTCACGGAGACACTGACTCACAAAAACCTACCAACACGGCGAAAACGCGAAAAACACTGGATTTACACACTACAAACCCTGGCACCGCTCGGCCTCAACACACTGGACTAAGGCGACCATTTTTATTCTAATTGTTGGGTTAAAAATAAACCCAAATCAACTGAGTTGAGTGAATATGAACCCAATTGGGTTCATATTCACTCAACCCAGTTGATTTGAGTTAATGTTTAACCCAAATGACTTTAGTGTGTACATTAGTCTCGACTGCTGACTGTCTCTTGAGATGATGACTTTCTCTCATGTTATGGCATGCACGGGAGCGCGTTTGGTCAGTGGTTAGGGCATCGGACTTCAAACCGAAAGGTTTACGATTTGATCTCCACAAGGCACTTAATCGCTTTTGTCCATGTGGGAGCACGACAGCAGTGTGTACTGAGGCGTACTGCACGTCAATGGTGCACATATCGTCAACCACTGCTAACCGTGCTTGTGTGGAGTTAGTACGTTGTGATGTCTGACAGTTTCTCGCCGTCGCTCGGTGGCTCCTTGTACTCCGGCACTGTTAGACACGAGGTGACCATGTGTGTTGAAAGTGTTGATAAACCCCTATAAATAAATAAATAAATAAATAAATAAATAAATAAATAAATAAATAAATAAATAAATATGACATGCAGATTCAGTATTATCTAGCCTTAGTTCCTCTTCACAATCACTCCCTTCAAAACAAAATGATTTTATAGCAGTCAGCAGTCGAGACTAATGTACACTCTAAAGTCATTTGGGTTAAACATTAACTCAATCAACTAGGTTGTGTGAATATGAACCCATTTGGGTTCAAATTCACTCAACCCAGTTGATTTGGGTTTATTTTTAACCCAAAAATTAGAACAAAAATGGCCGCCTTAGTCCAGTTTGTTGAGGCCGAGCGGTGCCAGGGTTTGTTGTGTGTAAATCCAGTGGTTCAAACAAACTATTTTTTTCTTTTTCACTGGATAGTAATTTGTTGACCTCATGTTTACCATAATCTTTTCTTTACGTCGCCGCTTTGCAGTTTTCTTTGTTTTCTTTATTTGTGAACTGAGAATATGTTGTAAAAACAAAATTAATGTTGCTAGATATTTGTCACGATATGCTCGTCTTGCACTTGGGATTAATCCTTTACCAAACATAACGGAAACAAATTGAACAGCGCTATTCCCAGCAATTACCATTAATTTTTTCATTATTGTTTTCATTTTTTGTCTCAAAAACATAGTTTATGACGCCCATTGGAACGAATGATGTTTTGACGCAAAAACTGAAAAAATTTAGTTATTCAAGAATTTTTTTTGCAAGTGTCTTCTTCTTTTCGTGTAAGGAAAAGGATTAAATATTTTTTCGTTTTTCTAACTCATACGTTCCATCTAGCACACCATAGCACCACGAGCTGTTGCTCGATTTTGTTTCTAACTCATCTTGATTTTCTGAGTACGACAAACCAGCTAGTTGTTCAAATGGATCCAACTTATATTCATCATTACAATTACTCCCGTGACTCTCTTTCATCTCACTTCCACTATTTTCTGTGTCTAATTCAGCAAATAATTATTTTGCTCCTTCTGCCACAACATGTGGACAAGGCTGACTTATATGTTATTTGTATACTGACAAGCGAACCTTCCTACTTCAGATTACGCGTTCGCGTGGGCGGGGGTCAAATTGATGTTTGTTGTGTGGGAGGGGCGTTTATCTCCTATGTTTTAAACCGGACAGTTACTTGCCTCTGTCACACGTTGCAGGAAGTTTGGAGAGAGTGAGAAAGAGAGTGAGTGATGTGTGTGTGTGGAGAGGAGTTGATATACTTCTTATACATCCCAGTTATAGATATCATCCACCACAAACTTGCACTGTATTAATATAACAATAACATGATTTTGAAGGGCATTACTGTATATTAACGGCTCAACAGAAATGGTTAACAGCCCAAGACTTTATTAGCGGCCCGCGACGAAGTCGAGGGCCGCTAATAAGCTCAGGGGCTGTTAACCATTTCTGTTGAGCCGTTGATACACTGTAATGCCCGACAAAGTCATGTTATTTCTATTATTGCCACTTCCGTACATCGGGTACATTACAATTAAATTATATGGGAAATAAGATAAATAAATGAAGTTTGACATTCTAGAATTAAAAAAACAGCGACACTATCGTCTGATTTGTTGACAAACACACCGGGTAACATGACTATCGTCTGATCAGTCTACGGCGAAATTTGAGAAGTTAGATGATGAAATATATCTTCGAAATGCGAACTTTAGGCAAGGAGTTTATTCATCAAAGATGTCATCACTTACTTTGTGCGTATCGCTTCCTATATTTGATACATTATCTATCCGTGACACAAAGGGAAACACGTGAAACAAACGTGTTAATTGTGTTTACAAATTAAAAAAATCTGAATTGGATTTCGATCCCAATGGAAATCTGGGAAAAATATTGTCGATCGGCTGAGAGATGTGACGTCATTGTCTATATTTAGACGTGTCGGGCTGTTATTGGCGTGTTGGGCTGTTATAGTCAATAACGGCCCAACACGTCACATGACTTGTACTTGTTGAGCATTAGGAGGTTTCAACGCCCGGTAAAACATTGTTAATGTGAGTAGGTATAATAGGCCGATTCCATATCACTTGTGCACGATTTTGTACATGTACACGTACATCGATGTACACCTCCATAGGATTTAGTGTTAAAATCGTGTACAAGTACACAGAATGTCGTTTATTTTGGTGATACAGAATCGGCCATCGTTTTACATCACACTTTTAACGTTCAAAATACCCGTTGGCGAACGCGTACATTTGACACGTCGTTCAAGAGTGAAAAAAATGTATGAAATTTTAAGAAAATATGATTAAAAATTTGTTCTCCACGTTCCCATCGCGGATTAGACCATCGATCCATCGTTGGTGAACGCGAGCAAAAAACGTTTTGCCGATTCCGTATCAGCATCAAAAAGCGGTTTGCCGACTCTGTATCACCTAAGTAGGTATAAGTAGGTATACGTTCACCAACGGGTATTTGAACGGTTAAAGTGCGATCCGATCGGGGAAACCCATTTGCCGATTCCAGATCAAAAAATCGACCTATGTACGGTACATGGAAAAAAGGTGATGTCGAATCGGCAAAACCACTGCCACGTTCCCGATCGCGTTTGGGACGGTATAGGGTGCGATTTTATCGGTGAAAAAAAAAAAACGATTTGCCGACTTCATCTCTTGAGTTTTGTGAGAGGTGAATCGTGATAGAATCGGTTTTGAGGAGAGGAAATAAAAAAGTGGGAAATAAAAAAGTGATTGATATATATAGGAGAGAAAAAAAATATAAATAAATAGTTATTTAAAAAAATAAAATATATCAAATCGAATAGATAATAAAAAAATACGTAAATCATGAGCGCTTCCCAGACTATTAGAGCAAGGTTTCTTTTAAAAATGCTGATGAGAGCCTACGCATTCTATGTGAACGAACAACTAAATCGCCTCTTGTTAGAACGATGCGTCGGATGTCGGGATCACCTAGACTTCGATCACGAGAATCATTCGTGTCTGACGATGGAAAGGGAATATATGGTCGTCAAGTATTTCGAACCAGCGTTCGAACGCGTTCAAATCGACGAAGTGATCGCGTTTTGGAAGAGATTACTCTTCTGTAAGGATCGAGACAAGCCCACAGTTTCGGAAGAACTGAAACTGGCGCGTAGAAGTCTGACTTTAGAAGACAAGGGATGCATCATGAAATTATTGTTCAATGAAGCATACGTCTAAGTTTTTCTCGTTGATATAAAATAAGGGAGAATAGAAAATAAAAAATAAATACACACATGAATTTTTTATCTAATATTAGAAAGAAAAAAAAACACAAAAAATGAGAATCAGAAATGAATTGTATCCGACGTTAGATGACGACGAGGACGAGAAGCCGAACGGCGTTTTGCCGACGGCACCGTCGGTAGAAGAAAAAGAAAGAGGAGAGAGGTATCGCATCGATCAAATCAGTAGCATCCAAGCGTATCTAACTCGAGAGAGAGATTCTCGCCGTTCTCTCAAGAAGAATTATTCGCGTTTCCTGAAATTCGTCAACGCGGTCGACACGACACCCATCACGATTTCCGTGGGTTTACACGCGGCCGGCATCGGATTGTTGTCGACCGCGGTCGGCATTCTGATCGTATTGACCGTAAAAGGAGTGGCTCTCGCCGCCGGATTGTTTAGCACGCTCGGAAACTTTTTGAGTAGGAAATTATATCTGAAGGCGAGGAAACACGACAAGATTCGCGTCTTGGCCGACTCCAAGATCGACACGATATCCGAAATGATCTCGATGGCGTTGAAAGACGGTAGGATATCGGACGGAGAATACTTCACGATATTGGGCGAGAAAACGAATTACGAAGCCATGAAAGAAGCCGTGAGAATCAAGACTCGTCAGAGCATCAAGGAAGAGATGTAGGATTCTCTCGTGGGAAAGGGACGAAAGAGGCCAGGGAGGAATTCAGTAGTATGATAGAACTCAAGAGCAGCAATTGAAAAAAAAAATATATATAATAAGAACAGAATTTTTAAAAAAGAAATATTAAATTTAAATATAAAATAAAAACGAAATTAATTTAAATAACTCTCAAAAAAATGTATTGCGTAAAGTGTAAGAGAGTTACCGAGATGAGTAATTCTCGACAAGAACGAACTAAAAACGACAGACAGATGCTTCGCGGAATTTGCGACGTGTGTGGTTCTATCAAGACTCGATTCGTCAAAAACAAGTACTCGAGCAAAGGTAAAGGTATCGTGAATAAAATGATCAATAATCTACCTTTCGAAATGCATCTGCCTGGTCACAGTTTCACGGGACCTAGAACGAAATTGAACAAGAGACTCAACGCCGATCTGACTCCTAAATCTTGGAGCAAACAATAGGGTGGATGCGGCCGCGTATGATCACGATCTGTGCTACGCGCTACGCCGGACATCCCGACACCAAGACTCGCAACGATGTCTGCGATAAAAACATGTTGGGGAAATTGAGATGCATATCGAATCTGACCAGGAGAGAGAAGATAGAACGTTCGCTGGTCGGCAATCTGATCGGTGCGAAACGTCGATTCGGATGGGGCATTAAAAAAAAGCGCATCTGAAAAGAAGAAGAAACGATTATTGACGAGCAAATTGGCTGAGGAGTTACACAAACCCATCGTGCAGAAATTTCGAAAGAGAAGGGTGTTCGTGAAGGGTTTGGATGATATTTGGTCTGCCGACTTGGTTGACATGAGATCGTTTTCGAGGTGGAACGAGGGTGTCAAATATCTATTGACGGTCATCGACGTGTTTTCCAAATACAGTTGGATCAGAGCTTTGAAGAATAAATCGGGACCTTGCGTCGCCGAGGCACAGAAGAGCGTGTTCGACTCGTCTTCTCGAAAACCGAATAAATTGTGGGTGGATAAGGGAAAGGAATTCTACAACAAGCACGTTCATCGATTGGTAGACCTCTACTCGATCGAGAACGAAGAGAAAGCCAGCGTGGTGGAACGTTGGAATCAAACGATGAAGGAAAAGATGCATAGATACTTCACGGCGAATTCGACCAAGAAATACATATACGCTCTGAATGGTTTGGTTAAAGATTACAACAACACGCGACACAGATCGATCAAGATGACTCCCGCGGAAGCTAGTGATCCTCGAAACGAATAACGGGTCTACGTGAATCTATATCCTGAGAGATCTAACATTAGGAAGAAGTCTAGAACGCCGAAATTTGCAGTCGGCGATCGAGTGAGAATCTACGCTTATAAGAAGCACTTCGAAAAGGGTTATACTCCTGGATGGACCTCGGAAATCTTCGTGATAATCAAAATATTTCACACCAATCCGGTGACTTACGAAATCGAAGCTTTGGATGGAGAAGAGATCATCGGAAAGTTTTACGAACAACAATTACAGAAGACAAAGTTTTGATAAAGAAAAACAAATTTCTTTTATTTACTCTCTTTAACATTTTCTTGTTTACACACATATATATATAGGAGAGAAAAATAATAATAAAAAATAATTAAAACTATTTTTAGATAAAAAAAAGCAAGCTAATTAATAAACAAAAAAAAAACAAAAAATTCTTTAAAAATGACAAATATACTAGATATAGCACAAAGCATAGTGAAAGATGAAAGAATTCAAGAATATGAGGTTCACAAATACGAACCGGTAATCGGAACGAGTTTGAACAATGCGGGAGAGATAAGAATCAACGTCGAAACTCAAGATCTATTCATCCATCCTAGCGAGAGTTACATAGTGGTGCAGGGACGCCTCACCAAGGAAGATGGGAGCGACTACGCCGACGACGACACGGTTACTCTAGCCAATAATGGAATCATGCATCTATTCAGTAATATAAAATACATGCTATCCGGACAAGAGATAGAATCTGTGTTTCATCCCGGTCAGGCCACCACGATGTTCGGACTCTTGACGTATCCTGATGATTTTTCGAAATCCAGAGGACTTAATCAGTTGTGAATGAAAGACACCGTCGGCCCTGCTAGCGCCGGCGCGCCGCGATATTCGACTACGTCGTCAAGACATCCAGACCTAAAGGAACGTTTTCATTCAGGATACCTTTGAAACACATCTTCGGATTCGCGGACGATTACAACAAGATCATGTACGGATTCAAACACAATCTGACGTTGATTCGAAAAGGAAACGACGACGCAATAGTGAGAATCCCTGCGACCGATGCGGGTAAGTTAACTCTACAGAAGATATCGTGGTTCGTTCCGCACGTGGAGCCTTTGGTCGTGGAAAAAACGCATCTCTACAAGATCATAGAATCCAAGAGTAAATTTCCTGTGGGATTTAGAATGAGACAGTGCAACACGGCTAGCATTCCACCCTCCACGAATCACTTCAATTGGAGTTTGACGGTGAAATCCGCTTCTGAGAGACCGCGTTTCATCATGGTTGCGTTTCAGACTGATAAGGATGAAAAGAATGTGTCGCTGTTCGATCACTGCCATTTGAGAAACATGCAAGTGTTTCTGAACGCCACGAGATATCCAGCAATCGATTACAATGTGTCGTTCGACAAGAACGATTTCTGCAGACTGTACGGCGACGCCGCTGATTTTAGAAAGAAGTATCACGGTTTCGATGAATTGATGAGCAACCCTGACATATCTCCCGGTGAATACAAGTCGATGTATCCCATGTTCGTATTCGACGTCAGTAAACAAAGTGAACGACTCAAGAATAGCGTCTTAGACATTCAGATCAAGATGCAATTCGATAGGAACGTGCCGAGAAAAACCGAAGCCTTCGCCCTGGTCCTGTTGGACAGAGAATTTCAATTCGAATCGGATGGAAATAAGATGTTGATCATTCGATGAGAGACGTGTGTGAAAAAAAATAAAAAAAAGTAATGAGTAATTATTAAAAACAGAAAAAAAAAAAAAAAAAAAAAATAAAGTAATGAGATCTAGAGAGATTGAACATCTTTCTAAATGTCATTACTTATTTGTTTTTTTTTGTTTTTAATAATCACACATTATTTTTTTAATTAATTATTTCCACGCATTCACTGTTTGTTCAAAGGATCTAGTTCGATCAGTAGACTCACAACGGAACTGGCAGCTTCGGGATTATTGGTTTTCATAACGAAATTAATCCTGTCTCCGGCATTCACTTTGAGAGGCATGCCGAACGTGCTAACATTCGCGTGTTGATTCTCAGTCTTTTCGACACTGTATTTCTTATCTCTCTCTACTCCATTCACCACGAGATTGACGACCACTCTGTTATTCAAATCCGAGGAAGCCAGAGCCATTCGAATGATTTCACCCCCCAACGGCATGGGATATCCCACCTGACCATGTTTCAATCTGCTACCTCCGTTTCCGAAAGACCACTCGGTTTTTCCCTCCTCTAACGTGCCGGCCTCCTCGGCCCACACGGTGATCAATTTTCTCGCATATTTGAGTCTTTCCACCACCGAAATCAGGGTGCAAGCATCCGTCATGTTCACGGGATCCGGTAGATTCGTGAGCGCGTGTCCGCCCATGTCTAGTTTACCTTCCATGATGTCGCCCTTTCTCCAGACCGAGTTGTCATCCACGTACTTTCTGCTGACCGCACTGGAATCGAATTCGGGATCGTGATTGAGCCCGAATAAATTCTCACCGTTCATGTTGATACCACCCTCCATGGTTCCACCAGATTGTTTGTTCAGGTATAGATCGTCCACTTGCGATTCTACGTATTCTTGTGATCATATCACGGCAGAATCTACGTAGCCCTTGCTGACTGTGGTTGAGTCCGCATCCCTGTCATCGACCTTCGACAGATTCAGTATCTTGTTGAATCCCGCATTCAGATCCGATTTCATTTCTCGTCCATCAGACTTTCTCTGTTCCAGATCTACGTAGTGTTTGGTCGCCACATCCTTGGGATTCGTGGGAGTGGCCACGTTCGTTATCTTGTTAGAATTGGCATTCAATTCCGAGTGCATCGTTTTCTGAACGTATCTATTTCTCAGGTGTTCGCTGAATCGCACGTGAGAGTCATCAGCGTATTTCTTGGTCACGGCATCGGTGGGATCTATGGAATTTGCGACATTCACCAAACGTTTAGATTTCAGATCGAGATCGTCGGTCATGGCTTTATCCACCTAATTATCTAGCATGATTCGTTCGAAATCCGCGTTCCCCCTGTCAACGTATTTTATAGTCGCAGCATCTGCGAGATCTATCAGCTCGGGAATATTGTAGAGCTTCTTATCGTTCATGTTCAAAGGTTCCTCTCGAGGTTCGTATCTCCGTGTGTAACGTTTGTCCAAGTTGGCAACGTCGTAACCATCATCGACTTTGAGCGTCTTCCTCTTCTTTTTGGGTCGACTTTCGTCGGCACTTCTACCAAATTTATCGACTGGCATGTTGTTTTGAGATTTTTGTTTTAAAAAATATATTTCAAATGTAGTTTATTAAAAAATGAATTATTTCACTTATTTTATTTTTCGTTTTTATTCGATTAAATTTTTTTAAAATAATTTTTTACCTTTATATACTATAAAAAAAAATCTCTCTCTAATGTAAATCATTGAGAATGTCTTGAAACCGATCTCCTTCAGACCATCTCTTGAGAACGTAGAGACATAAGTGACCGCAAAACACCTGATCTGGTGATTGCATGCATTCTGTGTTGTAACGAACCATCGATTTGTTGAAATAGTTCTTTATTTCATTCGGCGGTGAGATTCCGTAGCTGTCGAAATAATAATTCCTCTTCTTCCCGTTCTTGAACCATGCGACCCAGTGAGTGCCTTCACCCGATAAATCGTCTAGATTTAAAATTCCGCATTCCGATTGTCGAGGTCTTCTCTTCGGCAAAGCATCTCTAGAAAACACGCCTAGAAAATCTTTGATTTTCAAATTCTTCGTCGCATTCGACAGATCGATGTTGGATAGGGGTTTGTTAGGTAAGATGACACCTTCTACGGATATCTCTATTTTCTTTTTCATAAATGTGTATATTTTTTTTAAATTTATTTATTTTATTATAATTCACTAAAATGAAGTTATTTTTTTATTTTTTTACTTTTCTTTTTAAACTAACTCAATTGACTTCCATAATCTTGAATCCGTCTAATTCCTCGACTTTCATAATCTTGAATCTGTCTAATTCCTCTTGATTTTCTGAAATCCTATCATCTAAAATTAGATCCAAAGTCCAATGTCCGCGTGCCAAAAAGCTTATTTTATCATCTAACACGAATCTCTTATCATCGTCGGCCGTCATCGAAATCTTGTTGACTATTTTGGTATACAAGTCATGATTTTCGCTTCGAATCGATTTCATAGTCTTATACACCGGACCACTTCCTAACAGACAATCTTTATACTCTTGGAAAGAGATGTTTTTCTTCACCATGCATGCTTTAACCCCTTTGCACTTCTTGATCTCTTCATCTTCTAGACGATAAGCGTACAGTTTGGGTCTCAAGCCCACAAATTCGAGGATTTGTTTACCGCCGCTCTCATCCTTAAATTTACCTAACACGTTCTTGTTGTCTGTAGGGCGGGTGATCGACTGGATAATTGCTCGTGTCGAACCATGCGGCCACGTCTGGAGATATATCTTGGTAGACATCTTTCGTCTCTATCTCGTAAACTAAACTGTCTGTGTCGGTGAACAGTAGTTTGGCTTTATCACCAAATTTTTGTTTGACGTAATCGTAGTGAAACTCATACATCGATTGCTTGCTGATATCTAAGATGACCGGTCCGAGATAATACGTTTTGTCGAACTTCAGGTGTGTCTTTTGCATGTGAACGGCCACTAGATTTTCGACGAATATGGTTCGGTGTTTGTAATTGGGTTTCGCCACTAATTTTTTAGCTCTTTTCTCAGACGTGACAAGTCGAACGTCGGTTCTCTTCCTGATGTTTTCCATCGATTTACCATACACACAGTTGTTCATGAGTTTGAAGAAATCTTTTTCGAAATCGTTCTCGGCTCGAATTCTGAGACTTGTGTTGAGATCGATGTACTTTTTCATCCAAGGCTCTTCGTCGAATCGAAAGATGCGATGTATGTTGACTAATTTCATCCCGTAATCGACATATTGTTTCAAATTCTCACTGTAGACGATGTAGTTACGTTTGTTAGATAAATTGGGAATGAGTTTTTCCTCGTCTCCTTCGTTCAGTTCCATTCGTTCGGGAGCCAGCAGATAATCATTGTGTAGATCGTGTAATTCTTCCGGATAGTTCAAATCGACTTCTAAAATGCAAGGATAGTCTCTCCATTTTTGCATCTCTTCCTGTTCCGTTACCCATTCGAAATTTCCAATCGGTAAAGGATGACTCATAGCCCAACAGTACAGATTATTAGCGTGCCAATACTGTGTGTATTTATTTGACCGTTTTGAATCGAAACCTTCTTTCATGTAGTGATTGTTAGCTTCAGAATATCTGTGGGAGATCATCGAGTCGCCACCTCTCGCAGCCCTTTCGAACATGAGCAACATGCTCATGTCGGATAATAATTCCAATTGGACTTCAGTGGTCTTCAACAGAGCATCCCACGCCAGACCGGGTGCAGTGAAATACCAAGCCGGATCCAGATCGTAATTTCGATGACAGACGTCTCGAAAATTTTCGAACATGTCTGCCAAGAGTAGAACGTCAGTCTTTCGATAGAGATTGTGATAATCTCTCATGGGTTTCATATCGAATGATTTCCACACGTTTTTAGCGTGTTCGTAATTCTCGTCGGAAATGTTGGATTCATATAATTTCAAAGAAAAGTCTTCTTTCGAAGGTAGTGCGGTGTCAGCGAATCTCTTTAGATTGTTCATGTAATCGTAAGGATAGACTTCTTTCCTCAACATGACATCTATTCGTTCTCCAAAATGTTCGCTCGTGATTTTAAATTTATCCTTGCTCATGTTATCGACTAATTTTTCCAGAGCGGTCAACATGAATTTAAAACTGTCGATGAAACGTATGCTTCTATGAATGAATTTCGTTTTTTCTTTCAACGTCTCTCTGTCGATTACTCTTTTCTTCTCCATGAGCTTCCATTTTGTGAAGGAATTGTATCTTTCTTCGCTGTTCGAGATGCAATTTAATTCTTCATGGGAGGTGCTGAGATTTTTCACGAACAGATGACTGTCGTAACCCGAGAGATTGTGAAATATCACCGGATAGAAAACGGCATCTCAATATTTTAAATTACACTTGCTGTGAGCCGGACCGTGATACAGACCCGTGTAATGATCATGGTCTCTGACCTTCTTATTTTCCTCTGAATTCTCGTTGAACGGTTGTCTGCATATGTGACATTCGGTGGCTCTGTTATTTTCATCCTGCTGCTCTCGCGTGATGATCATTCTTGCCGGAGTTTTGAATTTATCGTATAACATTTGAATTTTCGATTCTAACTCTTCCACGAACCTTTGAGCCACGTCGTCGTCTTCGCACTGTTTCGTGTAGGTGAAGGGACCCATGTCGTGTTGCGAGTTGAAAGCGCATTTCACGTAAATGCAATAGCCTGAAGGTATGTGTTTTTGATATCTTTCGACGTAACTTTGAAGAGCATTAGGTTGGCAGGAACTCATTTTCACAGTGAAACATTCAAAATCGGCGTACACGACGAATGGTACTTTTAACCTTCTATTGCGATTTTCAAACTTCACAATGGTGTTGGGTTTGGGCATTTCATTGGCGACACCTTGATTTTCATTGCAATATTCCTGATGTTCACTAACGATTTTTCGCTCTGAAACATGTTCATGCAGTTGCAACATAAACATATCTTATGTTCATGTTTATTATTTTGTCTTGACAGTAATCGGCTCGGATTTTTAGCCCAACAATAATGGCGATTGTCAGCATTCGAAATCAATAATAAAATAATCATCTTTTCTCTTTCGAGATATGAGGTCTGTCTGAGAGGATAGATCGTTCGTTTTTCATCGTCGTATCCCAAGACGTTCACCGCTACGGTGGGATTTTGAGCCTCGAAACGTTCGATATGTTTTAACTCTGTTGGAAAAGTCACTCCGGTCCAATTGAGATTTTTAGAAGTCTCCTCGTAACGAGAAACTCTATTGGGATTCATTTTGACAGGGTATAAAGCGGAGGTGACAGCCCATTTAAAACACTGATCATCTTTATTTCTCACGTTGATCACAGCATTTTTTTTAGCTAAGAAATATGGTAATTCCACGTAGGAAGATCCTTTCAAGGAATCGTTTTCAGTTATATGAATTTCAAGTTTCAACACCTCATTGAACGTCCAATTACTACCTTCATGTTGATAATTCGTGAGAGATGTCAACATCTTGTCTTTCATCTTTTCGAAAATGTCTGATAAATCTGAACCTCGAAATATGGGTTCGACGTTAGATCTGAAATAGGCATTTTTCACGATGCTCTCACCAGACTTCACATCGATTTTATTCATCACGCAATGGAGTATCATCTCAATTTTTCATCCTACATTCATGTGTTTGTGAAACAAATCCAATATTTTTTTCTTCACCCGTTCCATGAATAATTTTGCATCGATTTTCTTGAACGAGGGAAGCACGTCAAAAGCTTTAAAAACTCCTTTGATCACACTCTCCCCTTCTACAGGCTTTGATTGGAATAGTTCCATGACAAGTCCTGCTACATATTCTTCTCCTTTCCCTTCATTGATTGCTTGTCGAATTTTGCTCGATATATCTCGTTTGTCTAGAATCTGAAGTACATCACTCGTTTTCGTTTTAGTTTTTTTTTTCTTTTCTTTTGAAACTTGAAGTTCTTCAACGGCTTTTCATTTAGTCGTCTTCTTATTTTTCACAATCGAAACGTTTTTGTTTTTTTTCGACGTCGGCATTTCGATTCCTTTTACTATCTTTTTCTTCTTCTCATTCTTCACAACCGATGCATTTTTTGACATTGTTGCTATCGACATTTCGTTTGCCTTTCCATCATTTTGCAAATATTCCTGTATGACTTCAATTTTTTTTGATTTAGTTCTATGATTTTTGAAATGTGGAATTTTTAATAGTTTACAAATCTCATTTAACTGAGGTACGGTTTTCTCATTTAAATTTTCCATTTTTTTATTTGTTTGCTCCATTTGTAAGAATATTTTTTTTTTCGAATTTTGTATTTAAATAATTTGTTAAAAAAGTTTTTTTTTTGTTTTTTTACTCTTTATATATATAAAAGCATTTTTTTTTAAATTTTTCTTTAATGTAAAAAAATATTTTTTTTTTATGAAATTAATCTATATTTATGTTCCTTAACGTGAAAAAAAATTGAATTAATATGAGAAAAAAGATGCTAAATTTAACTTTTTATTTATATAACGAGAAAAAAAACTTTTACAAAAAAAAATTTTTACATTAAAGAAAATTCAAATTAAAAAAAAACTTTTTTTTATATATATATAAAGAGTAAAAAAAAAAAAAAAACTTTTTTAACAAATTATTTGAATACAAAATTTAAAATATATATTATTTGCAAGAATTCATAAAACAAAAAAAGTAAATAATCAATCATGACAACAACACCTAAAAGATGTGAATTGAAATTGAAATGAGTTGAAACGTATAAGAAATTCGGTTATAAAATCTATAGATTACAACGACACAACTCCATCGAATTCAATGAGGTCGAGACGAAGGGCTTAGAGCATAAACATGACAAATATAGCATGCCTTTGAAATTGGACGAAGCCATGCTCGATTTGTTTTACGAGAACCAAAGCGATCTGCAGAATATCATCGTCGCCGAAGACAGAGAATTTGACAAGGACGATTTGTCGTTGTTCTATGGAAGTTACATATATCCAAAAATCTCACTCGAACTCGTGGACAAATCGGGTGGTGAGAGCGCATTCACCGATGTAAAAAAACTTCAAAAAGTAAAGATAAACATTCAACACATTTTCGAAAAAAGAGAAAACACGAGTGTCAACATTCTAATAACGGACTTGGAAATATAAACAATAGAGAGATTGATTTTTAGCGAAGAAGAAGGAAAAAAAAAGTAGTGAGATCATCTTTAGATCTCATTACTTTTTTTTGTTTTTTTTTTGTTTTCCTTCTTCACTATTGCCCATATATTATAATAACATTTCCTTTTGTCTCAAATTTCAGCGTCGATTCTTCTTTTCTTTTTTTTGTGATATGCTACGTTTTTATAAGAACACATTTGTTTATCTGAATCATAATTATGAACGAATGTTGTGCATCTCTCGGTAACACTCGCATCATTACCATTCTGTTCAGAAGATAGTGGTAATGGTGGAAAACGTCTCATTCTTTTAAATTTCAATCGCATATCCCGATCTTTATTTAACTCTTTTATCAGTTCTTTCCTAAGATATCCATCATTAGTGTCTAATCATTTTTCTACATCTTTTTCACACTCTATCTTGCGATATTCATCATTATTGTCTAATTGTTTTTCCACCTTTTTATCCATTTTATATTATTCTATACTTTCTATGATTTATATTTTATATTTATATAATTATAAAATTTTTTTACATTATAATAACATATTCAAAATCGGTATATTCTTAAATGGCGAATTCTCACCAAACAACAAACCCTTGCCGAGTCGCTCAACGTTCCGTCCACTCTTCAGATAAAGACCGTTTCCACTCAAAGAGTTGTCACCTCTAACGTGTTTTAAATACAATCCTTTACCGCTGTTGTCTACGTGGATGCGACACATGACTCCTCCCTTCTTCAAAAACAGTCTGCTGCCACCCATTAATTTCTCAACTGGCGAACTTGCGAGTCCCATGAGAGCTCCCACGCCGAGAGTCTTTCCGAGAAAGGGTAATGCCTTTGCGGCGAAGGGTAATGCTTTTGGGGCGATTCCTGCCAATTTCAGTAGGAAACCGCCTTTCATTCTCAAATTGTATCTCAATTGAGTGGGACTCAATCTCACCGTCAACCCTCTTCCATCATGAATTGCTTTCTCCATCCTTTTGATTTGACTTCTGGTCCAGGCGATCGAATCCTGACCGCCACTCGTCAGATCTTCGTGAGTGAATTTGAATCTCACCGCTTTGCCTCAAGTTGTTAATGCTCTCTTAAGTTTCTTCCTCTGTCCTGCGGATATGTTCACGTTTTTAACCATGTATTGTGTCATAATTCTTTTTTTTAAAATATATTTTCTTCAATTGTCTTTTTTTTGTTTTAATGCTAATTATATATATTAAATAATTTTTGTAAAATTAATATTGCGTTTATTTTATTTTTGTTATTTATATATATACAGAATATTTTTTTTTTGCTTTTATATTTCTCTTATGTGAAATCGTATCGTCACCCTCTCTCCACGAAGATCTAACAGTTCACCATTTTGATCTGTCAACGTGGTTTGGAGACTATACAACGTGTCTAAAATCACTGGTAGATAAACTAAATTTCGAGGTTGTTCCATGATCTTATAACCCGGCGACACATTTGGAAAGAAGGAATAGATCGTCGGTTGAGCGCTACCATTCACGTAGCTTCCGGCAATCACATCCACGTTCACCAGAATGCTATTTACTGCGAGAATGTCGACCGTGTTTTCAGATGCCGCGTGGCCTCGATACATCTTTCGATCGAATCCCAGCATCTTGCCTATAGAATCGTCCGCATTGAAATCCACTCGAAAATTATCTTCCAAATTCAACATCGTCTGTAAGGTATTAGGATTGGGAGCGCGTCTGATCTTGATGCTTCCCTTTCCATCTGTCTTCATTCGCATCTGAATGTAATTGTTCAAATCGTCTATGTCGTAACTTCCTTTGGGAATTCGAATCTCCAACCAATCCACTCCGTCGGAATACTTGAATGAGTTATTCTTTTCGGTGACATTGGGAAAGGAATAATAAGTCTCCAGATTCACCAATGCCATCTCGTATCTTTTCTCTCTATTCAATTCGATGGAAGGTTCGAATTTCATCACGAATCGAGTCGAATCGCCACTCACCATGATTTGAATGGATTGTTTTGCAGCCGTATTCTCGGCTATCCGTTCTAACAATTCTCCTTGTTCGAACATTATATTTAATTTTATTTTTTTTATTTTTTCAAAAACTATTTATTTGAAGATTTATTATTTTCTAATTTTTTTTTATTTTCACGCTCTATCTTATTATCATCAGAAACATAAAACTTGTCGAATCCGCACCAATATTTTCCACGATTAAATTTGCTAGTCAAATCGATCACGACGAAATTGTAAAGTCCTCCATCCCAAACCCTCTTACAGAATCTCCTGAATTCCGCCGTGCTCATGTCATCTGCGACGTGATCGCTGTAGATGTGATTGAGATTCTTGAGATCTTGGCGAAAGAGACATAGAAAATTAGCGTTCTCCCTTATCGTCTGTCTGGTCAATCGAAAATAATTCTGTGACAGGTAGAAACAGTCCACGTTGCTGTGACGACCCTTAACATAATATGATTCGCATCGGTTCTGTCTCTCCAAAAGCAGATCGTCGAAAATCATGAGATTCTTATCTTCCGATTTCAATTCTCTAGGATCCGGAACGTCGCTAGCGTTCTCATAAAATCGACACTCGACGTTCGAAGATGCATTTCTCTTCATCAATTCCATCGCGGCACCATTCAAAATGGTCGAGAGAGGAGCTTCACTTTTGTCGAATTTCTCCCTACTGTCAAAGATTCTGGCTATGACGTCCTTGGGCAATCTACGATCCATGCACTCTCGAAGCAATCTGTATTCGGGTTGAAACAAGCTCTTGCCAAACACAAACAATCTGTCGTAATCCAACCAGTTGGGTCGGGACAACAGATTCATCAACAGATTGGTCTTTTCACACTTCGATTTCCCCACTATCAAGCCTCTTATGCTTTGGGAAAGAACTCATTATTCGACCTCTTGGTCACGGCATCGTTCCAAGACATATCTTTAATGTTCATCTTTGTTTTATTTTTTTTTTGTTTGTGATTTTAGATTTTTTTCGAACACAATTTTTTATGTTTTTTCAAACTCAGTTTTTAATATTATTATTTATTTATATTACACCGTCGCGAGTTCTTTTCAATCCAGATCCACTCGTCATTTTGGCTAAATCTTGTATGGGTACCACAGCATCCTTAAAATCTTTCGAACTTTTTGGCGTTCGCTCTAATGCAGCTCGCTTCACCGGTGGACTGATCAACTTGCCGATCAACACGTCGGCTGCCCTCTTGCCAGCCACAGAAGCTATCCTACCACTGGCTTCAGAAGCGGCTTTCTTACCAGCATCCAAAGCCGTCTTCTTACCGACCTCAAATGCGGTCGATGCGAGTTTTCTACCCCCATCACTCGTGAACGCTCGCATTATAGAATCGACGATGCCAGGACCGCCTTGAACGTAAGTTCTAACGTATCCCCTGTTCTTTATCACCAACATATTTTATTTTATAATATATATTTTGTTTTCACTGGTAAATCGTTTGTTGTTTAAATACTTTTTATTATTCTAGTGTAAAATTTACTGTTTTTATTTTATATATTTTTTGTTTGTTTGTTTGTTTCTCTCTACTTAATATATACATTAATCCTTCAATTCGTTCATCAGCCTTTTATAATGGTTTTTATTCAAAACCTTCTGTCATAACAATTCATCGCATATGCTAACTATCTCATTATCTAATCCTGTGTTACCAGCGCATCTACTTGCCATCAACAATCTCAATCTCTGAAACAGAGCGTTAGAATCGCTGGAAGAAAAGTGGTTTTCACCCCTTTACCAGTCACCGATTCGACAAACTTCTTATGTGAATTCCATATAGGTTTCACCACTTTCGTCCACTTGTAACCTCTGCTGGCTTTAGGTCTCGTCTCTCTGTCATCGTTATTTCTCTTCATGGTGTTGGTCCCAACCAGAATGACGCCGTAATTGTTGTAATCCTGTTCCGTGTAATCACTAGGCTTGTCGTAAAGGAGCAATTTGTGCAGTCCGGAAGTTAATTCGTACCTATTCGAACCGACGGTTAATTCATCATCATCTATTTCCACTTCTGTGTCACCCACAAAAGTTCTACCGTCCGAATCCTTATAAAATCCATACAACAGATCTCTCTTACCACCATCCTCAGACAACACGATGCTATCAGTGGTGATAGTCGAAGCTCTATCGCTATCACTTACGTCGGTTTCGATTCTCATGGGAACGTAATCTGGTGTAGATTGAAACGAATACTGGTTTGTAAAACTACCAGGCAACGAACCCATTCTCAAAGAACTTTCTTTTAAGGGCCTCAATTCGTCAACGATCTCCTTCTTGCTTCGCTCTTGAACCTCTGTCACGGGTTTAAATATTTTTGTGGTCTCGCATTTGAGTTCGATCTCTCCAAGACGTCTGCTTCTGTCAGCCGATCAAATGCTCTTTTTGGCATGTTCATGTTCATTTAAAAGCTGATCTCGGCGTTTAGCATCCATCTGTAAAAACTTTTTTTTTTTGTTTTTAAATTATTAATATTTCCTTTGAGTATGCTGATGTGAGTTATTTATTATTTTCAAAATTAAATGTATAATTATTTTTTATGTTTTAAGTAAATAAAAATCTTCTGTCTTTAATGTAATAACTAAAACCAGTTAAGGAAAAACATTTATAAAATAAACCTCTTTAAATGCGTTTTGCCCTCGAACGTGTTAAAGATCACATCAACAGTTATTTCTGACAATGAGAAACGTAGAGTTAGTCTCAAATAAACATCTATAAATACAACGTTTTTAAAGTGTTAAATCATACAGGTAGTTATTTCCTCACACTTGAAGTCATTCTCAAAATAATACTCCATGAATATCTTGTAATATTTTGGGTTAAAACCGCGTTAGTACTCGCACGTTGAACAACGCTATTTCTCTAAAATTTTTACATGGAAATCGTTTCAGTCAAAAAACAAGAGTTGAAAAAATATTTTTAAAAAATTCTCTGGCGAGAATTTTTTTGCAAAAAAAATATATGGGAAAAATAATACTCCATGAATATCTTGTAATATTTTGAGTTAAAACCGCGTTAGTACTCGCACGTTGAACAACGCTATTTCTCTAAAATGTTTACATGGAAATCGTTTCAGTCAAAAAAACAAGAGATGAAAAAATATTTTAAAAAAATTCTCTGGCGAGAATTTGTTTGCAAAAAAAATATATGGGAAAAAATAATACTCCATGAATATCTTGTAATATTTTGAGTTAAAACCGCGTTAGTACTCGCACGTTGAACAATGCTATTTCTCTAAAATTTTTACATGGAAATCGTTTCAGTCAAAAAAACAAGAGTTGAAAAAATACTTTAAAAAAATTCTCTGGCGAGAATTTTTTTGCAAAAAAAATATATGGGAAAAAATAATACTCCATGAATATCTTGTAATATTTTGGCTTAAAACCGCGTTAGTACTCGCACGGTGAACAACGCTATTTCTCTAAAATTATTACATGGAAATCGTTTCAGTCAAAAAAACAAGAGTTGAAAAAATATTTTAAAAAAATTCTCTGGCGAGAATTTTTTTGCAAAAAAAAATATATGGGAAAAAATAATACTCCATGAATATCTTGTAATATTTTGGGTTAAAACCGTGTTAGTACTTGCACGTTGAACAATGCTATTTCTCTAAAAATTGTTCATGAAAATCGTTTCAGTCAAAAACACAAGAGTTGAAAAAATATTTTAAAAAAATATATGGGGAAAAATAATACTCCATGAATATCTTGTAGTATTTTGGGTTAAAACCGCGTTAGTACTCGCACGTTGAACAACGCTATTTCTCTAAAATTTTTACATGTAAATCGTTTCAGTCGAAAAAAGCCATAGTTAAACAGCACATTGAAAACACAATTTCTAATTTAATACGTAATATACTTAAAATCATTCACAATAAAACCATTGATAGAATGCAACGCCCTCGGCGATTATTCTCACCTCCATATCATCAAAGAGCAAAATAATATTTGAAGTAAACAAAGACAATTATCATCAAAAGAACAAAATACCGTTTGAAGTTAACAGATACACTTTTGTGAATAGGAACAATTTAGAAGTGAGTCTTGTCAAAAGGTGTTTTTATTGATGTCTCTTGAACCAAGACATGAGTCAATTAAAATTCAATTACCTTTAAATTTAAAATCCATTTAAGTGGAATGCAATTTTACCCTTTGACTCTATCACGATTCACCTCTCACAAAACTCAAGAGATGAAATCGGCAAATCGTTTTTTTTTACCGATCAAATCGCACCCTATACCGTCCCAAACGCGATCGGGAACGTGGCAGTGGTTTTGCCGATTCGACATCACCTTTTTTTCCATTTACCGTACAGAGGTCGATTTTTTGATCCGGAATCGGCAAATGGGTTTCCCCGATCGGATCGCACTTTAACCGTTCAAATACCCGTTGGTGAACGTATACCTGCTTATACCTACTTAGGTGATACAGAGTTGGCAAACCGCTTTTTGATGCTGATACGGAATCGGCAAAACGTTTTTTGCTCGCGTTCACCAACGATGGATCGATGGTCTAATCCGCGTTGGGAACGTGGAGAACAAATTTTTAATCATATTTTCTTAAAATTTCATACATGTTTTTCACTCTTGAGCGACGTGTCGAATGTACGCGTTCGCCAACGGGTATTTTGAACGTTAAAAGTGTGATGTAAAACGATGGCCGATTCTGTATCACCAAAAAAAGCGACATTTTGTATACTTGTACACGATTTTAACACTAAATCCTATGGAGGTGTACATCGATGTACGTGTACATGTACAAAATCGTGTACAAGTGATATGGAATCGGCCTAAATTACGTACTAATGTGCTAGGAACGCCCGCAAAAGTGGTAATAATATTAATTATGTATTTTATTTCCTGTTAATCGTTACTCCATGAAAATTGAAAAAGGACTAGACAATAAATAAATGATAAATACGTTCTTCAGAATCTGATGCTTCTTTTAAATTTTCATTGTTCAGACTGACAATATTAATCTCGGTGCCGGTGCATGTCAGATGAACAACGGAATTCGTTATAACAATATTTACTTCGATTTGAAAGCGGGATAATGTGTTGACTCGAATTCGGAATGGGTATTGGGGACGTGACAACTGTTACTTATTCGCAATTCCTCATTCGACATTCGTTATCAACTGATAAAGTCAGTTGATAACGAATGTCGAAAAAGGAACTGCGAATAAGTAACGGTTGTCGCGTCAGAAGAGTAAATGAAATACAGAAGATCGCTGCGGATTATAAATGGACAGCACGGTTGTTTGAGAAAAACACTCTCATCTTCGAACCAGAATGTGAAGAATGGCAGGGAGATTCTCGAACCTGTGCTTGTTTTCATAGGATTACTGATTAAAGCGGAGTATTTGGAACATTTATGTATTTATTTATTTAGTGGGATTTAACGACACTTTCGACAGCCAGGATCACCTCGTGTCGGACGGTTTTACGCTTGGAGGAAGCCGGAGTTACTGGAAAGAACAACCGAGCATTGTCGAGCATCTGTCAGACTCCCCAACATACTAACTCCACACATGCGGGGTTAGCATTGGTTGAAGACAAGTCACCATCCACGTGCAGTACGCCTTAGTACACAACGCCACCGTGTCCACACGTGGGCAATTGGGATGAAGTGTCATGTCCATGCACACAACGCGGTTGCCGTAGGTCGGATTTGAACCGAGGACCTCTCGGCTTGCTGCCTGCTCTCTACCTACTGAGGCGCCGAGCTCCCATTTGGAAAATGTTAAAGCGTAGCTAGTAATCCCATGAGACACAAGCATAAAGCTTTATAGAGAAATGAAAACTTACATGAGAGCGATAAAATTTTGAAGGTCTTCTACGACTTCCGTTCTGTGTAGATAAATTGTTAAGTGTATGTGGGTGAGGGGGGGGGGGGGCGTGTCAATTAAACCTTGAAATGGAATGCTGTGGGTGACTCAAACATTTTCTAACAAATCCATTGCTGGAAGTGTTTGTTACATGCTTTGGTCGTGGCGTGAAAATATTCCCATATCAGCTTCATTCAGATAATTAAATATGCATTCATGTTGTCCAATGATTGTGCATTTTTAAGTTCCCTCCCCAAAGATCGTTCTGTTAAAAAAGGCACCAATGAGCCATTAACCTTTCATAACCAATTGAATGCATAATTACATAACACTTTGGGAATGTCTACTCAACCGAATATGTAGAGTTGAGACATTCTGGCGCCTATTGAACTGAAGTACCAACGGGAAGTGACTTCACAAATGCACAGTCTGATGTGCTTTTGGAAATTCATTTCCCGTCTCCCGCATGGTATAACCAGTTTGAAAGTATCATATTTTATGTCGGAAGCCGGGCTTTGCCGCTTCTGGGTGAAATAGACTCACGCCGTGTCTTAAGCCTAGACACAGGAGTGTCACCTGAGCTCGTGCCTGGACGTATGTTTCACAGTGTCGAACCCGCCCTTTTCGTTTTCGTTGGTGTGGTTCTTATTTTGAAGGGGTCACTGACTTTTCAAAAAGCATTTATCAGCAATTTTAATACATATAAAAAAATATAATATCTTGTGACTAACATGAAATCCTTGAATAGAACATAAAACGTCAATCACACCCCACCCACATAGTTTTGGAGTCGCGTTGCGGGCCCGCGTTCTCTGTTGTCGCTGGTTGCTTCTTCCTTGTCGCTGGCTTCTTCTTCCTTGTCGCTGATGCTTGACCGTCTCGGCTAAATGTGGTGTGTTTGAACTCTGGTCACCTTTTTCATGAACATACAATTGGAATTTCACTCTATCACTGCCGTCGCATGGCCAGTAACGTATTGTCACTTTTAATGGATGTCTTTCCTCTAACATGTGGCGAAATATCACTCTACCATTGCCGTCTCACGGCCACTGACGTATTGTCACTTTATTGGACTCCTTTGCACTAACAGCCACTACTTCGCAGGTTTAACTGCTTCCCTTCAGTTATCTCAGACTAATGTTCATACAGGCAAAGCCTACTCTATCTATGGATGGCTTGCCTTCTACAACAGGTAATGCCGTCTACTTAAATACCAACATTCGTGAGCTCCCGGAGCTCGTACTTCCTACTTCTGATCCTACACTCATATATGACCATTGATTTGGCTACTATTCCTACTCTAAATATGAGCTATGTGGCTCCCCTTACATTACAACGTGCCTATACTTTCATACCGATGCGCCACCTCCTCTAACCTATAGCATGGTACTTCCGCAGCTCCTCGTCCACGACTCACAGTCTTACGCGCCTTGAGACTGGAATGATTTTTTAGCTCACCTTGACAAAGTCAAGCTGAGTTATCTAATCGCTCTCCGTCCGTCATCCGTCCGTCGTCCGTCCGTCGTCCGTCAACACCTGTTTTGGTCGTCTCCTCCAAACCTACTGGGCCAATTCAAGTGAACGCGTGTGTGAGTATTGGCATCGAAGGGGCATTGCAGTTTTGTTCGACTCAGCATGCCCAGCCCATAGGGAGGGAGTTGGGAAAATGTTCCAAAATATTTTTAAAATTTTCTTCTCATGAACCAGTGGGTACAATGACTTGACATTTGTTATGGAGCTTCCTTTCGAGGTGTAGAATCAAGTTTCTTCAAACGAAGTTCGTGAAGCAATATTTGTCTTTGTAACGGGAGGGGTAAGATTTTTGGCTCCGCCCAAAATTTCTATTTTCTGAACCGATGGTCCGATTTGAACCAAATTTGGTATGTGGTATTATTGGGTCATAAGTACTTGACTCATGCAAAAAAATTCTACATCCCCGTGGGAACCCCAGGAGCTAAAAATAGAAATATTTTCAAACGTCCATATTTCCCAAATCACACGGAACTGATAACTGTTATTTGGTATCAAGCATCCACAGGACCAGTAGAATTGAACGGTAAAAAAAAATTTCCAAAAATCTTTTTTCCAGAACCAGTGGACAGAATCTTTTGATATTTGGTATACTGCATCCATAGGATGGTCATATACACATTTGTTAAACTGAATCCCATTGGTTCATATTTAGGCCCAATAGAGGATCCCGATTTTTTAACTTAGGCAATATGAGGAATATTCTTTAAAAATCTTCTTCTTCAGAACTGCCAGTCAGAATATTTAATGTTTGGTATACATCATTGTTATGAGGTTCAGATTCAAGATTGTTCAACCCAAGTCCCTTGGTTAATATTTGGGTTTTCTATGAAAGCCCAGATTTTAACTTAAGTGAAATATGGGGGGATCATTTTTTAAAATCTTCTTCAGATCCACCAGTCAGAATGCATTCATATTTGGTATGCATAATTTCTCGGGGCTCAGATTCAAATTTGTCCAAATTGGATCCGTAGATTAATATTTCGGCTCGCTATGACAGCCCAAATTTTAACTTAGTGCAATATGAGTAAATTTCTTTAAAAATGTTCTTATTCAGATCCACCAGTCGGTATGTTTTCATATTTGGTATACAACCTCTCTAGCGAGGTCACATTCAACTTTGTTCAGTTCGAGTGCCTGGGTTATTATCTGGGCTCCCTGTGGGAGCCTGAATTTTAACTTAGTGCAATATGAGGGAATTTCTTCAAAACTCTTCTTCAGATTCACCAGTCAGAATCCTTCCATATTTGGTTGTCAACATCTCTAGGGGAGTCAGATTCAAGTTTGTTCAAATTGGTTCCCTGGGTTAATATTTGGACTAACTATGTTAGCCCACATTTTAACTTAATGCAATATGAGGAAATTTCTTTAAAATCTTCTTCTTCAAATTCACCGCTCAGAATGCTTTCGAATTTGGTATACCACATCTCTATGTGGGTCAGCTTCAAGTTTGTTCAAATCGGGTCCGTAGGTCAATATTTGGGCTCGCTATTGTAGCCCAAATTTTAACTTAGTGCAATATGAGAAAATTTCTTTAAAACATTTCTTCTTCAGATCCACCAATCAGAATGCTTTCATATTTGGTATACAACATCTGTAGGGGGGTCAGATACAACTTTGTTCAACTCGAGGGCCTGGGTTTATATTTGGGCTGCCTATGGGAGCCCGAATTTTAACTTAGTGCAATATGGGAGCCAGAATTGGCCATGTAGCTGAAGAACTAGAAATTTTGTATTCAGTATCCTCTAGTGGGGTGTAACTAAGATTTATAGGTTGTATCAAGGGGCTTCATAGGGAGCTCCATTTTTTAGATTATGACCAACTGACGACAAGGCATGATACTTGGACTATTTTAGTGACTCCTGGGGGTCTCAAGGATTGGCAATGTATCCTATGGAGATGGCTTGCTTAATGTAGATTCATTCTTGGACTCTGCTTATATCGTGTTCTGTTCGAGGTGAGCGCTTCAGGCCCCGTGGGGCCGCTTTTTTTTTAGAAAACCTCCGACTCTTATTCGATCTGAGGGATAATATACTACTCAAATTTACCAGTACCAAGTACATCCAACTACCTGTTTTACGTTTTAGTTGAAATATTGTAATGAAAAGTGTACATATTTTTTATTCAATTATATCTTTAATGATTTAAGTGCAGAAATTAAGATTTTGTTTGTGTTTGACATTATTTTTTAGCTTTTGAATACGATGACCATTGAAAATGGACATTTTTGGTAAAAGAGGAAATTGTTTAATATGCCAAAAAGTTGACGGAGCGAACTGGTTGAGGTTCAGTATCGAGTATGAGACCAATTACTGTTAATTACAGCTTGACAACGCCTCCTCATGCTCCCAATCAGGTTCCTGGTGGCCCTTTGTGGGATGTTGTTCCATTCTTGGACCAGCATGACACCAAGCTCCTGGACACTTCTTGGCTGGACTGGACGGGCTGAAATTGCAAGCAGCAACTCATTCCAGACATGTTCGATTGGATTGCGGTAAGGGGATCTTGCTGGCCAGTCCATACGCTTAATCCCCTCACTCTGTCGGTACTCCCGACAGCATGGGCAACATAAGGGCGGGCATTATCGTCTATCAGAATGAATCTATCACCCATTGCACCTGCATACAATCTGACGTGGACATCCAGGATTTCATTAATATACCGTTGTGCAGTCAATGTATCACGTTCAAGGACACAGAGCTCTGTACGTCCACCCCAGCTGATGCCGCCCCAGACCATGATTGACCCTCCACAACGTTGGCTGCATGGAGTCGCTCTCCTGGTCCTCTCCATACCCTCGAACGCCTATCTGTGTGGCCTAGGCAGTACCTTGACTCATCTGTAAAAAGGACAGGTCGCCAATCTTCTCTGGTCCATCCAACATGGTCCATGGCTCATTCATATCGTGCCTGGCGGTGGTTCTGGGACAGCGGAATGCGAATACATGGTTTTCCTGATCGGAGACCACCTCCGTGCAACCTTGCCCGGATAGTCTGCGTCGAAACATTTACCCCGGATGCATCCTGAAGGTCACTGCGAAGCCGGGTTGCTTTGGCAAATCGGTTCCTACGGGCCTAAATGATCAAGAACCGGCCTCCAGCTGCAGATGTTGCCCTATCTCTGCCACCACCATGCCGTCTTACTGGTGTGCCATACTGCTGAAATCTTGCCCGGGCTCTGGTGATCACCGTATGGTGCACACTAAAGGCTTCACCAACCTGACGATGGGTAGCCCCTTGCTCCACTATCCCTACAGCCCGCCACATTTCTACTTCAGACAAATGTCTTCTTACATTTGCATTCGCCATATTCAATCATTAAATCACAAGCGTTTGTGTTGAAATGAAGATTGGATACCCTACACATGCCATGTACATGTAGACAGTACACGAAAACATCATGAAAATCAAGGGGTACATGCTTTTCATGACTGTCACGGAAGTCTGCCTGTCAAGAGAGCTAATGTAAACACTAGGAACCATGTCAATACATTCCTCAATCATATCCACCAAAAATATCGTAAATATGTCACAAGCAAATTTCACAATGATGTCTTAAATATTTGGTGCTTAGCAAACTTTGAGTAGTATTATTCCAATGTTAATTGCTTCTCTTGAACTTGGCCGCCATATATCTGTCTTAATTTAAAATTCCCTTTTAAGTTTCTTTGAAAGTCTCGTATTTTTGGTATGTATTGATATTTGTTGGCAGTCCAGATACGTAATTTGGGTCTGTGTCCAGAACATGTGCGATACGTGTAAATAGGAGACTAATGACCACATATTTAGGTGACTGATTACCGTGGATCGCTAAACTTGTGTCTTTTATTTGAAGCTTATAAGGTAAGATCGTCGTTTCAGCCCAGATACGTGCTAATTGACGTTATAGACTCCTATTGAAATTATTCTCCATTAAAGTTATCACGTTTATCTGATTTATTTCTATTAATCCTTTACCTTACATGAAAAGGAGACGACATTTTCAAACAAAATTCTTGAATAACTAATTTTTTAATTTTTTGTCTCAAAAACATAGGTTGTGACCCCTCTTTGGAACGAGCTCGACGAGCTCGTTCCAAAGAGGAGTCATAACCTATGTTTTTGAGACAAAAATTGAAAAGAATAATGAAAATTAATTGGAGAATTTTGCGAATAACGCTGCACGGTTTTGGTCGTTACGTTGGGTAAAGGGTTAAGATACACATATGGCTTACTTGACAGCTGTTTTGTAAGCTTCAACGTGTGAGTTTAATTGCTTATTTCGTTGTGACACTCTCCATCAAGCACTCTCCCATACATTGCAAGAAGGCAAATTTTTACAGACTAAATACTTTCAATTTATTTATTTATTTTATTGGTGCTTACTTACTTATGCACAATGACTAATCGTGACCATGGCAGTTTTACGGGTGGAGAAAATCGGAATACCCGGAGAGAACCTTCGGGGCATCGACGAGCAACTGGCAGCTCCTCAACATTCTCACTCTGTTCAAGCTCCGCTCAAGCAGGGTTACAGCCGTTGAAGACATGTGCACCATCGACGTGCGGTACGCCTTAGTACACGGCGTCTTCGTGCCCCTATGTAGGCAACCGGGATAAAGTGCCTTGCCCAAGGACACAACGGCGGTCGTCCCGGATCGAACTCGGGACCTCTAGCATAGAAGTCCAACAGACTACCACTGAGCTACCGCACTCCCAAATACTTTCAATTCAAAGATGATATGAAGCACATCCACTGAATATAAAGCCTTCAAAGTGCGGTACCTGCACTTCAAAACAAAGCCCAAATATGGGCTTCCAGCACTCTACCAGTTAAAGGCTATTTTTCCACCAGACGTCGCGGATTCATCAAAAGAACTAAACTCTGCCCATTTACGTTATCGAGCAATCGAACGATGGCATTCACACCGAACTCAATTCAGAATCTGCGGTGATAACCGATAAATCAAATATCAATTGGGAAATGTTTTTTGTTCAAATCCACCAAACGTGACGAGATTAAACTTATTCTATAACTGGGGGTGATATTATGACACTCAACTTCTGATTTTGAAACGAATATATCTCATACAACAGCAGCTAATTTTTTTTTAAAAAATACGAATTAATAACCTATTTGGACAGTTTTTCATTTATATTTTTTGTTTGCGGATCGATCTGTCACAGGTGTTTGCCAATCATACCTGAGTTTTTTTGTTTTTTGTTTTTTTTGTTTGTTTTTTATTTCAAGCAGACGTTTAATAACTCACAAAGAGAATTAAAGTTTGAAATATTCTGTGTACAATGTTTCAATTTTAAAAAAATATGCACGCTATGCCGTAGAGGCGCATACTAAACACAGAACTCCACGATGTGTGAATGCCTTCGTCAATCCGACACTCCAGCCATAGCGGAAGGATAGATATCGCTCTATTCTCCCGTGCTGGAGCTCATGCCGCATTGACGAAGGCATTCACACATCGTGACGTTCTGTGTTTTTACAAAAGCTCCTCGTCAAATGTAACGCTTTGCTTTTGCCCGGTGTATAATATGAAGACAATGTGATTTTTTTCAATAGGTTCTTGTATAGGATATAGAGAGTAATCGCTTGACTGGATTGGTTACGTGACATAATTCATGAGAGGTGAGGTACGGTGCACAAACAGGAGTGCGAGAATGCGCACGAGTGTTTTTACAATATAGTCCCTCGCGTCGAATGAATTATTTCATGTAACCAGTCAAGTCAAGCGATTACTCTGTTTATTACTTTTCATTATTAACGATAATTATATTATTTAACCCTTTACCTAACGTAACGGCCAAAACCGGCCATCGCTATTCTCAAAAATAGTCAATTAATTTTCATTATTTTTTAAATTTTTTTTGTTTCTAAAACATAGGTTATGACCCCTCATTGGAATGAGCTCGTTCCAATGAGGGTCATAACCTATGTGTTTGAGACAAAAAATGAAAATAATAGATTTTCCAGAATATTTTTTGCAAGTGTCGTCTGCTTTTCATGTTATGTAAAGGGTTATAAAAACAAAAACCAATGAAGTCCCCATTACACCCACGGCAAAGCGTCTTCGTTTGCGCGCACGGATACATGACCCAATTGTTGATTGCATAATTCACTTGTTAAGTTATCGTTTATAATCAAACCGGGAAATCCCAGTAAATCACACATTCCATGAAAGTAATAAAAGGATATATTCATTAAACTAACATTTTATTGAAGGAAATAATCCATATTCTAATTTCTGTTATTCATGACAAAAGATACGCCACAAATGGAACTAAATTTTTATGCGGAGTTATAAATTATATTTCTGTTCTTCTATGGACAGCATATTTTCTTTTGGCTTTTTGTTTGTTGCTTTATCACAATAATAATAATAATAACACTTTTGCCGGCCGCTGATGTGTCGCAATTCTCGGGTGAGAAGGTCTTGGTTACCCCTGTTCTCCCAACTTCCTCCCTATTCCCACGCTTCTTCTCTCCTCCTAAAACTCGGTGATGAACTGCTTAATGACATCCCTTGCCCATTCTTCCCAATTTCTCGCATTAGAATTTTAACCCTCTCCTTGGAGTCACTCACAAAACACATGTCCTTGATTCTCCCATCCCACTTTCCCAGTATACTCCCAATGAATCTTATTCTTTTTGACTGGTATTTTGGGCATTTTAGAAGAAAGTGTTCCAGGGTCTCCACCACGCCTAAATTACACCTCTGCACGCACCCCTTTTCACTGTTTTTCCCATGTTTTCCCTGAGCTCCAGCGACCGCGACCTCAGCTTGAACAACAATGAACCCTCAAAGGTGCCATCAAGGTTCTCTTCAAAACCAGGCTTCTCTTTATCATGCAGGCCATCCAAAGACCTCATTGATTTGGCCCCCTCTCGCCAATCAAGGATACCATCCTCCATGACTCTTTTTCTGACGATTTGTTTACCCTGGGTTGCCCTTACGTCTAAGTACGAGATCTCAAATGAGTAGTTCTCTATTAACTCCCTCCCTTGGACCATCCACCCTGTCTTGATATTTGAGTTGAATTAAACTCCACGAAGACCCCATTCATCCCTACTCAATGTTATTGCAGAGAGATATTGCAAAGAGTCCATTATTAGCCGATTCATTTATTCTTAATACATCTCGTTAATGAAAGTAACTGTGAGCCTCTAATTTTATTTTGTGTGGTGCAGAGAACGGAGACCTCCGACAAACAGAAGGCTGTGATCCTATTCCACCAAACTGAAATTTGTCTTCCACGTGAACGAACTTGGGGAAGAAATAAATTCGTTATCTTTGTATATTGTTGGATGTGTGGAATTTCAGACTGGTTTGAATGATGATATGTCATTCTCAAGAGCTGGCTAAATTTTCATATACCCAGCAATATACACGGGCAAATTATATTACAGCTGCAGTGATAAGACTAGTTCACAGAATAACTGAGATGGAAAGGGATGGTGAACGCAACCTCGATTGAATAAATTTCTGCATCCTTAGAAGATTTCCGACCGCCTATCGTTTTAGAAGCGTGGCAAACCTAATGCTCTTCATCAGGTCCTCACTGTGTTGCCATTCTGGGAGTCTCATATACTAGTCATATATTAGTTCAGCTTATTAAACCGGCTCAAGCAGTTTGCTACGGTTGAATTCAAATGAGCGTGAGCCACACACATGCTGTAAGCCTTAGTGCACAGAGCCCGAGTTACCAAACGCGGCCAACGAGGTTAAGTATCTTACGAAATGGCGTAGCTCAGATACCGCGGGTCAAGATCGAAATGTATTCCTTCCGTAGGGAGGAGGTATAGTAAGAGTAATACATCACGAGGTATTGGAAATTGCATGGGCTTGAGATCTAACGCTAAACTAGTGATGGCTAGGACATTTATTCAATTTTAGTGATAGAAGGGTTAGTCCTTAAGTCGCCAACAAATTCGAACTTGTTGTTACACTATTTTTCTTGTGCGTTGGTTTCCTAATACGTCACATACACACTTTGTTTCACTAGAATGCAAACATTTTGGCGGAGCGTCTAAATTGAGGACAAAGAGCTAGTGGTCATATGGCATGTGGGAGAAGTGGATATGATATATATCTGGAAAAAAAACATGAACAATTGAGGAGAGCTTGAAGCTGGATGGTCCTGCTCCTACTGGTGTACAGCATTTTCTACGGAGCAGAACATTAAGCAAGGTGAATGTGTTTGAAAGACTGCCGACAGATGATGAAAACTGTATAATATTCATTTTTGGCATTTTATGGAACCCGATCTGGTCAGAGGTTTTCCGCAGTATTCGGTTCTTGAAATGTGGATTAAGCTTGACTCTTTGTGAAGGAGCTGGATTTCGATCATCAGATATAATTAGTTACGCGTTTCTTCAATGAACATATAGATAAAGCATTTATATTACACGTCCATTAAACTTCAAACCTTTGTATTCAACAGAAACGCCGCTATGATATAAATGATTCTGTATTCAACGGGTGATAGACAAGCCGGAACTTTTTTACCGCACCGTTTAGTTGCACTTCGAAAAGTTTCCAAATTTCGTTATACAATCGTCGACCGTCTGTCGCATAGTGTGAAAATGAAAACGTCCAAAGCAAAATAAAGTCGGTTCACAAAAATTATCCAAACATGAGATAATATTTAAAAAAAACCCAATCATTTCCAACCGGAACATCAACCCAATCCCGTTGCCTTCTCGTTTTGTGGATCCCATTATATCTAAATTGGTCAACTTTATTTCGGTAAATCTTCGTACACCTTGACATGCTTCGAACTTCTTTTAAAAACGTTTCTCCCAGTTGTTTTGCAAATCTGCACATATTTGTACTTATATTTTTACTAACAGCAATAGCCACAAAATGGTTAGGCGTGAATGGTCACCTGCCCATTCACGCCTAACCATTTGGTGGCTATTACTGTTAGTAAACAGCGATAGGAATTTCAACAAACACTGGTTCCGAAAAGGTTGTTTTGATTTTTTTATCAATCCATATGATCAGTGCAGCTTCAGTCAAAACAAACTCTTCACCTTCCGGTTTAATTATCTCAATTAAAATTTGTTTATTTAAATGCATTTTAATGCATGGGTTGTGTAATAAACATAGAACGCGATGTGTGTTTGAATCGGTGGGTGTTTTACATAACTCGTTGGAATGGCGTAATCAAATTTCGCTCTCGCGAAATATGACTACGCCATTCCAACTCGTTATGTAAAACACCCACCGATTCAAACACACATCGCGTTCTGTCTATTTATATGCTATGTGACATTTTACTGCACAATATTCAGCCCAATTCGACAGCAATCAGATTGAAGACAACTACAAAAAGCTGACGATCGTTCCGTCAAGGCGACAGTCAAGATGACGCCATGCGTCGAAGCATAACGGCATTTTGGAAGCTAGTGAAAAAATTTCATCGTGTGGACCTGAAAATATTTTTTTTTTCACTCGCGCAAGTGCTCCTGAAAAATAAAACTTTCAGGTACACATTCATGAGATAATTCCAGATTCTGACTGAAATAGAGTAGATTTTCTTTTTTATTATATGTTATAAGATATTTTATTGCACAATATTCAGCCCAATTCGACCCCAAATGTGTACGTTTCAAAACAATAACAACGATCAACTGATCGTTTCTTCAAAGCGACGTGATGCGATGTCGCGTGACGTCGTTTAGGAAGCTACGGAGGGATATTCCTCGATATCCAATGAGTCGATGGATATCGAGAGATATATTTTAGATAATTTGCGATAATTCACAGGCTAGCATATAATATAGTTTATTCTTTTCAAGACCATGAGAGTACTTGTGTACAGCTTTTTCTCCTTTTAGCTAGTGTGTTTTTAGAATATCCTTTTCTGCCAAAAAATGAAAGAAAAAAGTAAAACTTTAAAAATTCAGGTAATTCTAGAGAAGAAAAACATTTATAATTCATGCAATTACAGATAAGAACGCTCATAATAAAGTGAGCACACAGATCTGTGATTGCAAACGCGGATAAGGAATTTCGGCCGCATAGCGACTTGATCGAGTTTTTTCTCTACAGCTGTATAGAATCTCAGCGTTCGAAGAAACATCAAAATATTGCATCTTAAATACTATTTCCGTTTGTTTGTCATGATTCAGTCTTGAGATTGCAGTGTTTTATTCATAAACCCTATGTCCAACTGTGCAAATGTGCAGCGACCAAGGGCCAATACTATAAAACTTTTACAATTGTATTTTCTAGAATTGTATCTTCTAGTTTTGGCTTTCAATGGGTTAAATGAAAAATTAACATTTTCAAAGATCTGGCGATTTACCAGTTGGCAAATTGCCATATCTTTTAAAATGCTAATGATTCATTTCAGTTCGTTATATTAATTGGTAAAAAATCGCAATAGTAAAAGTGTTATATTATTGGCTCCTGCAGATCGCAAACCTATAATGATCGGGTAAAGAAAAAGAAAGCTTTTGCCCTCCCAGAACTCGACTTATGTGCAAGATGCAAACCAAACAGTTTTTTCCGTTACAGAAATATTGACTATGCTGCACTAGGTAAACTTAAATATCCATTTATTTTAAAGTTTATAACAAAAAGATCATTATCTATTTTTCTTCCAACCTGATAATGAAAAGGTTATTATTTATTCAGCACTTGGAAAAATGACACTCCAAACTTCCCAGTAATTGGACGTTTCAACTCTAAAGCCCCTTTAAACTCGAACAATGACTGGAAAAAAGTGTCCATGGGCATTTCTTGTCCCATAATTAGTCGTCTGCAGTACAGAATACAGGTAATAAACCCGAGAAGCATTTCCGACAAAGCTGCAAAGTCATCAACTTCATAACACTTGAGCAATATTACGACTGTGTGCTTCCATTGTAGAACACAGCGACAGAAATCAAACGTATCGGTTTCGAGTCCTATTTTTAATCACGTAAATGTTGCTCCCTTTGGCCCACACAAGCACGAATTATATGGGATAAATAGAATAAATACATTGGCAAATCGAGGATTCTGGGTTTGGTGGAGGCACCACATATCAATCGTGGGTCATGATGCGAATTACCAGCGACAAGGGTAGTCGCGAGATGGTGGAGGAGGTATTCCTCTCTCGTCAGTGGGATCTGGGAACCTACCTAGGAAAAAGCTTAGGAAATGGAAAGTGTGGCCCTCCAAGCGCTTCTTTCCACGTGACCACTATGTTTTCCAGCCAAAATAATAACACAGTTTTGTAAAGACTCATTTAAATTTTAGAAAAGAAACAAAAAGCAATTTCTAAAAGCTCCGCACGGTGGATGCTCGATGCGGATACACATCGATGCAGGCACGGATACACATACAATGAGATATTTTAAAACGTCTAGTTTCTGATGTAAACCACCTTTTCCGCGGAGGTCAAGGAGGGATTTGGCAAGAAGATGACGCCGCTAAATCGTCTAAGCATCGACCGTATTGCAACCTATTGCAGTATTTCCAAACACTTTTTCTCATTTTCATCCTTGTCGAAGACAGTAATGTCTCTGCCTCTAGAGATTTCACGGGCCCATTTTTGCGTTTGAATTTGCATTAGATGAGTAGCAAAATCATTTCTGTAGCCACACCCCCACCCCCCCCCCCCCCCACCTCCATTCAATCCCGATGTTAGTGTGTCTACAGTGTAGGCGATAATTACATTTTGAAAGTTGACACCCTTTGAAATATTTCAGTACTTACAGAAATGCAATGCGACAGAGATTGATGAAGATACCACGTTTTGCAATCAGACGGATATAAGCTGGCGTTAAAATAATACATCTGAGTGTATTTCGTGATGAATACACATTTATGAACGAAATTCACGTTACAAATTCCGTCTCTTGGTGTATGTGAGTGTTCTGATATTTGAGATCCTGTCTAAACTTAACAACAGAACAACACTCATAGGATGCGCAGTTTGCCTGCACACACGGCTCTAAAACTGGACAATCATTGTTCTTTAAACTATATAGTACTGATAGTAAGTATAGTCGTCGTGGACAGGTCGCAATCCACGCGTGGGCAGTGATGTTCAAGCATGAGGTTACAGCTAATAAAAATCATCAGCAGCAAACAACTTTTAATTAATGAAGCACCGGGTACAACCCGGTGCTTCATAAATTAAATTTTTGCTCATTGTTCCCACAATTAGTGGAAAATGGCCTGTCCACAACGGCTGTAGTGTACTGCAACCTGAGTTTCGTTTCATTTATAAAACAATTAGGATGAAATGTAAAAGTGCATTTAAAGTCTGAAACAAATTCTTTGCACATCAAACAATAGGTGCCAGGACAACATCTGCATATATAGTATATAAAGGATTTATACAGATGGACCTAAAATGGTAACACAGTATCATCAGCTCTTGTCACTAGTTGTCAGATCACCTCTATATCAGAATACTGGATAAAGGTTCTCTTTTCACAGCTGAAGTTTAAGATTTACCACATGCGCTCGAACCAATCGAGAATTTCGGTGGGTCTAGAAATATGCCATTTTAATATCTGAATTCGATACTTTACCTCATCAGATGTGCGTCTACAGACTAAGGTATAACGTTTTGAAACCCACCCACTTGAGCACCGACATTCAATTAGACGGGTTTGAATACCCAATAAGAATATATCGCCTCACGAGAGAAGGTGGTGCTTCAGTTTATATTAAAAGTGATATTAGTTTTAAAATAATGCCTGCTATTGAAATCCCTCTTTTGGAGTGCTTTGGGATAGAATTGTTTTCTCCGAAAGGCCATACTTTTTGGTTTGTTCTATTGGCCCTTAATTTATGACATTGAAATTTGGACATTGATAAATGAGTCAACAGAAAACGTTCAAGATACTGCCCTTTCCAGTATTACAGTCGCGGGTAATTTCAATGATAATCGGATTGGAACAAGAGGCAATGTTGGAGATATTGCAAACCATTTTAACTTGCGACAACTGATTTCACTGGGGGTAGGTTGTGATCGACGAGGTGGAGATTTTCGAGACAGAATTTCTACAACGGCACGAAGTAAAGAAGAAATTTTCCTTTTTGGCCAGATGTTCAGAGGTACGTATTTAAATTCGAATACCTGAGTGAATCGTCTTCCCGTACCCAGAAACAGTTTAAATATCATCCAAAAACAACCGTGCATGCGTGGTCGATTAATTAGCTCCCGACCACCCCCAAAAAACCTTTTCGTCAATAAAAATTACTTTTAACAATTTCACGTAAACAATAATCTGCGGATGTTGGAACAATTTTAAAGCTCATTTACACGACTTGTTCACATCTCAACCGCACTTATCAACATATTGCGTATTGGGTGAGAAATCGGCAAAAAATAACACACTTCGGTGTGCGGCTAATAGTCTCGGATATAAAATACGGTGTCTGGCATATTGTTTTTGTCGTGAACGGCCAATTGCTCACAATTCCAAGCGTTCGAGCCCATTAACCAAGCAAGTTGAGTTGATCAAATCGTTATTGAACGGCTCTTGTTATTATGAAATAATACACTTTAAAGCCATACAATTAGCGATAATTCACATAAGTGTACACGATCTAGAATTGTTTAATATTTAAAAGATTTTTGTCGTAAAACGTAGGTGCATGCCCCCTTTGAACGCTGGTGGTATCTTCCATGCCAGTCCTATGGAAGAAATTAGAAGAGTACATATTCATTATTATTGAGGCTGCACGTTGAAAATATTGATTGGTCTACCCCAAGCATTTACTGAATAGCCATCCTATTTAATGACGTTATGCCGTATCATGTTCCTGGCCTGGAAAACGGCCGCCCGTGTTCAAGGGCTTACGTTGCGCTTAACCCTTTACCGAACGCAGACGATTTCAAAAATTATTTTAAATATAACTTTTTAAATTTTTTCAAAGAATTTCAACAAAACCATATCATGTGACCCGCCTTTGGAACGAGCTCGACGAGCTCGTTCCAAAGAGGGGTCACATGATATGGTTTTGTTGAAATTTTTCAAAAATAATATTTTTTCAGCTGCTGAATTTGCATATTACGCGGGCGGATGCGGGCGATTCGTTGGTAAAGGGTTAAATCAGTTGATAGCTGTTTTTTTAATTTTCTTCGGATGAATGCATCTAACGAATCAATGGATTTGTCTGCTATAGTTGAAGGCACCCACGAAATACAGACATGCTACGAGTGCGGTCGGGAAACAACCATTAGAAGTAATTTCAGAAGACAAATGGAAACACACGACGCGTCTTGTCCATCAACGAGCCCACCACTCGATGCGGACAAGAAACAAGACAAAACCAAATTTATTTCTGAAGAATGTGCTCGTTCTTTTAAATCTCGAATTTGGGTTGAATTTGCACAGAAAAGGAAAACACCAATTAGATTTTAAGCACGTGTGTAGTATTTGTGGACAGGAGTTCAACCAGACAATCCAGTTTAAGTTCCACAGCGCATGTCACACATGAGTAGCGCCAGATAAGTGCAAATTTTGTAAAGAAGAGCTCCAGTCCGTAAGGTCGTTATTTCGCCATCTGAAATCTTGTCAGCGAAAGGACAACGAGTTTGTTTGTGACGTTTGCCAGTCCGCATTTTCCTTAACGCACAGACTCGACGAACACGTAAAAGGAAAACACGGAAAGCCACTCTTCATCTGTGATGTTTGTGGAAAAGCAAATAATTGGCAATCTAGTATAAAGGCCCATAAAAAACGTTGTTACTAATAAGATTACCAAAATCATTTTCGTTCACATTGACATATTGGTTAAACGGTTTCTAGTCAAAAACATCGTGAAAAAGATTAATTGCATGCGAAGATAATTTATTGAGACCTTTTCATTTTATTTTAAGTCTGTTAACTTTTAGAACACAGCTGTGTATTTGTTTTCCTGTGGGGATTTCTATTTTTGTTACCAATTATTGATTGATTTGAAATATTAAGAAATTGAGCTATTATGCTAATCGTTCGCCGTGTGCTTTGAGGTGCCATACACTTTATCTTGCCCATAAACTGGTATCGTGGTCACATAAAATCGTTAATGTGCAAATTCATTCAGGCTGCTAATTGGCCTACGAATTTCAGAATAATTGTCCCAGTAGCGTAACGCCCATACAACGAGGTTAGGACGCCTCCTAAGAACCCCCAACAATTGCATGTTTTTAGGGGCCCCCAACAGTTCCAACATTTAGGGCAAAACCATTCTTGAGGGTCTCAAAACAGCGTTGAAGTTGAAGCATTGAGGTTGGATGCTTCAATGCTAGCTTTCATAAGGAATTGGGGTGATATTCTCTGAAACCAATTACGGGGTTGTACGTGGCACATACCGACATGACACATTAGTTGAAATGACGAAACAATTTGAATTTTAATTCATGTACATATGTGGATGCATTCTGTCCAAGTTGTAACATCAACCCGTCGAAGCAGTATCCGAAACCAACCAATGCCAACATGTCTCCTTCTCGGTTAGGGTGCTGACCAACTAACGAAGGAACGAACACTGAAACGAACGAAAGGACGTGTGAAAATCACCATCCGGAAAATTTTAGTTAATGAAGCACCGGGTTGTACCCAGTGTTTCATTAATAAATTTGTTTATCATTACTCCTATAATTAGTGTTTGGAATCTAATATTATTGCGTCCGAGGAAATATTGCTCACCTGTGGAAAGTAACCGGTCCACGACGCCATACTTTAACCACTAACCATCACTAGAACTTCTTCAGCGAGACAAGGCCGGATGGATATTATTTACTGAATAGAATGTTTGCACCTTGTGAGTGTGCTACACTATGCCATTATAATGCACTGAATAATTACAGTATGTGGCCTAAGGGCCCCCAATATTACTGTTACGCCACTGTCCGGTCTATCCTGAGACATAGTAGGATCGTCATCCTTGTTTGACCGATCCTGACATGAAGCTACACCACTGCTCTCGTGCGCGTATAATTAGGTGTTTGGCGAGCCATGATTAGACAGCAAATATTCAATCGCCAGCATTAGCCACGGCAATGGGCATCGCCCATGTAAAATCCCTGACAGACACCCACGGCTTTTACCTGGACACTGCCGACTGCCTGTATACTTTTGTGTGATGTGCAGATTCACATATACCCAGGGTAGTTGGACCTCCAATGGGGCTATCTATAGCCGAAATCTTGTAAACCCTGGTCTGCATCGAACTGTTCCAGTTGAAATGAGCCTGTGATTATGGCTGAGTAGTACTATCGGGCGATCGACTCCACATGGACGCAGGTCAGGGAGGGGGCATGTCCCCACCCCATCCCCAAATGCGGGGGATGATGTCTTGTGCCGCCCACCAAACAAACAAAAAAATCCAGGATTCCTGCCTATAGTGGTTATAGAAAGTCCATCACACTAGATGTGCGGGGATCCCGGTTTGAAAGCGTTCAATGATTTAATATGTCTCTCCGTGTCACTCGAACATGGTCCCGGACCCCGTGTTTTGTAGCACACTGGGGGACCATGTTCGAGTGTTATGTAAGTGTTCTCTGAATACTGGATAGCTGTCTTTTCCATCTAAGTCGCGGCAAACAACAAGTTTCGACATGCTAAACGTTTCGAACAAACCCCACCCCACCCCATAAATGCTAAGAGATCTGCGCCCATGTGACTTCTCTCCGATTAGACGAAGAATTTTAGTGGGTGTGGCATGCTTTAACGTCCATAAAACCCCAGTATCCATGCCTCTGAGTATTAAATCGAACAGTGTGTCTTCAGATAGCTGTTCATATTCGGTGACAGTGACACTGTATCTGGCGGCTCTGGCCCAGCTACTTGGTATTAAGGATACATTCCCTGCACACTTTTATAGTATTCTATAGAGGCATAGGTATTTTATGTTCACCTTAGAACGAACTCCAGCAAAAGAGATATAACTTCTTATATTTTACGAAGACAAAACTGCACACAAATAGTCATGAATTATACATCACTCTATGTCTATTCCTAATCGTTTGTGTTTAAGAATTTTACTTTCGACACATTTGTGGTGTTGCCTCACAGAACCAACGTCTCTTGCTGCTTTATCCGGATGTACAATGTTGGCTAGCCTTCTCTATGACCTTCTCTCCGCTCAAAATTACTTTGAGGTGGGTACACAATATGTTCTCTGAAATATGGAAGGATATACATGGGCACACGCATCCACACACACGACCCTTACATTAACCCTTTACGTAACATGAAAAGCAGACGACACTTGCAACAAAAAATCTTGAATAACTAATTTTTTTCATTTTTGTCTCGCAAACATGGGTTATGACCCCTCGCTGGGACAAGCTCGAGGAGCTCGTTCCAACGAGGGGTCATAACCTATGTTTTTGAGACAAAAAATGAAAAAATAATGAAAATTAATTGGCGCTTTTTGAGAATAGCGCTGTCCGGTTTTGGTCGTTACGTTGGGTAAAGGGTTAAATAGTGTGTGATGACGTCACACACCATATATTAGTTGTATGTGTGCATGCGTATGTGTGCATCAGTCCAGACGAAAGTGTAAAGTAAATCACAAAAAGTGTGTATACTACGATATGTAAAACTCTGATCTCCCCCCTTATTTCAATACACCTATTGATTGTGGCTCTTTATGATAAGGCAACACGCAGAGCATAATAATATGTCACATTCCTTAATGCTACTGTGTATTACCGACGCGGTTCAGTATCTATTGGCTTAGACCTTGGGTAAAAAATAATCAGGGTGCAATCGTTTGTCGACTGCTATCACAAAATGCCGTTGCCGTGACTCCCACCCCCAGTGTCCTATGCCGGTAATTTAAAAGGGTCTGTTGCAATTCACCGTACACAACATTATTCCTAGTTTCCCAATCAGCCTGACACTCAAATGTTATTTCATCTCGAATACTCCCATAGTTCGATATATTTTACATAGGTTGGTAATTATTGGAATCTTGGACATATGTGACCGTAAATAGTTCATAACCACTGAAACATACGAAAGAAATTGGATAAAAAATGTAAACATTGTTGACCCTTAGAGACTTTTCACATTCACCGGGTGCTAATGATCCACCACCTATGGAGTGGTGGTTTAGTCTTAATCTATTTGTGTCCACAGGTGGATTGTTCTCTCAGATATTAGAATTTAAATACATACCTCCGAAAATCTGGCTCAAAATGCAATTTTTTGTCGTTAGTTCTATCTGCTGTGTAAATTCAGTCTCAAAATACTCCACCTCGTCGATCGCAATATCCTGTGTCGTCCCCACAATGGGTTTCCACGGCGACGTACTTCTGTGAATCGTTAGCTGCATTATTTGAGCTTGTTGCTGTCAGGATTTCTTTTATAGTCCGGCAGCCAAACCCACTTTTTTACTCGTGCGTGTTTGGCGTTTAAAGTTTTTTTTCTCTCGGTGGCTTCCAATAGTTTAGATATTCCACATCAATATTACTTCGGTTGGCCTCCTGTCAGCCTTGAGGAATTTTAAATATTAGGCCCGAAGAACATGGCCGCAGAAATGACCGACAAAATCATTTCATGTTACACCCGAGCGACTTCGTGAATATCACCACTGGTAGTATTGAGCCAGCGCTCGTAAATGTTTACAACGTCATAGCTCTGGGTTAAGAGGAGATGGTTGAGTTCCTGGGGCAATTACCAGCCGAGCTTTATGATACAATTTCCACAGCAGTGGTGAAAATGTCCGTCATAAAGAAGGTCTTAAAAGTAGGTGACACTCACGTTTATGATTGCAACTTGATTTAATCAAGGGTAATGGGTCCTCGGTTGAGTACGAGAGCTATTGTCAGCAAGGAAGTGATCTGTTATGAGATGGCGTCAGTTCCAACTGCACTGTTCAATGAAGCTGGTGATTTGCGCATGCCAAAATCGAAATCGGACCTAAAAACACGAATGCGTGTACAATATCAACAAGGAAATCCACATCGCCAGGCGCAGATGTTTGCACGGTAATTGATGGATGTGTCCTACTCTGGATTCCTCACAGGCCGGCACCGAATAAACTTCGCAGTCATATTGTGTTGGATTTCGTTGAAAACTTTCAAGAATCTGTGAAACAGAAGTTGTTATTTGCGACAGGTACAACGAGTTCGGCACGAAAAGTCGCACAAGGGCTCACAGGAGTGATGAAAGCTCTTGCCGGGAATTCAGGTTGAGTGTAACATCGGTCTCAGATACTTATGCTGTCCGTCACTGTGAGTAAAAGACAGCTTGTTAGTATAATTTGTCAGTATTTCAAGTCAAATAAGAGTTTTTGTGGTGAAAGGACTAAGGGGCACAAACTTATCGTTACTGGTGAAGAAAACGTTCCAACTGAAATTAACAAATGTGTCTTCATAGAAAGGCGTGACCTGAAAACCAGTTACGAAGAAGCTGATAATCTAATATATAAATGCGAATGTCTGTATTTATCTCTCTATCTCTCTATCAATCTTTGTTCCGCGTGAACTCCTCTGTTTCTCGACCGATCGATCTCAAATTTTGTACACGGGGGTAATTCGTCCCTGCAAGTAACATGGGATGGGTGCCGTGCCCGTGCCGGGTGACCTTGACTTTGAAATTGATGACCTTGTCCTTTTATTTCGAAAATGGCAGGGCCGATCGGGCTAAAATTTCATATGTGCGGGTATATTGGCCCATCGATCATTTTGCCTTTATCGCTGTGCCCCTGCGGGGTGACATTGACCTTGAAATTGGTGACCTTGACCTTTTATTTCGAAAACGGCTGGGCCGATCGGGCAAAAATGTCATATGTGCGTGTATATTAACCCATCGATCATTTTGACTTCATCGGGGTGCCCGTGCGGGGTGACCTTGAAATTGGTGACCTTGACCCTATATTTCGAAAACGGCTGAGCCGATCATATCTGAGGGTATATTGATATAACCATCTTCACCCGTGCAACGCCAAATAACACCCGCTAGTATTATATACTACTCAAAGTTTGCTAAGCACCACATATTTGACACATCAATGTGAAATTTTCCTGTGACACATTTGCGATATTTTTGGTGGATATGATTGAGGAATGTATTAAGATGGTCCCCAGTGTTTACATTAGCTCTCTAGACAGGCAGACTTTTCGTGACAGCCATGTACATGAGATGTGTAGGGTATTCAGTCTTCATTTCAACACAACCCCTTTGTGATTTAATGATTGAATATGGCGAATGCAAATGTAAGAAGACATTTGTCTGAAGCAGAAATGTGGTGGGCTGTAGGGATGATGGAACAAGGGGCTACCCATCGTCAGGTTGGTGACGCCCTTGGTGCCTGAGCAAGATTTCAGCAGTATGGCACACCAATCAGACGACATGGTGGTGGCAGAGACAGGCAACATCTGCAGCTGAAGACCGGTTTTTGATCATTCAGGCCCGTAGGAACCGCTTTGACACAGCAACCCAGCTTCGCAGTGATCTTCAGAATGCATCCGGGGTAAATGTTTCGACGCAGACTATCCGGGCAAGGTTGCACGAATGTGGTCTCCGATAGAGAAGACTATGTATTCGCATTCAGCTGCCCCAGAACCACCACCAGGCACGATATGAATGGGCCATGGATCTCGCTGGGTGGACCAGAGAAGGTTGACGACCTGTCCTTTTTACAGATGAGTCAATGTACTGCCTAGACAACACAGATAGGCGTTCTAGGGTAAGGGGAAGACCAGGAGAGCGATCCCATGCAGCCAACATTGCTGAGCATGACCGCGACAGTGGAGGGTCAATAATGGTCTGTGGCGGCATCAGCTGGGATGAACGTACATAGCTCTGTGTCCATGACCGTGGTACATTGACAGCGCAGCGGTATATTGATGAGATCTTAGATGCCCACGTCAGATAGTATGCAGGTGCAGTGGGTGATAAATTCATTCTGATGGACGATAATGCCCGTCCTCATGTTGCCCATGCTGTCGGGGAGTACCGACAGAGGGGGGGGGGGGGGGGGGGGTTGAGCGTATGGACAGGCCAGCAAGATCCCCTGACCTCAATCCAATCGAACATGTCTGGAATGAGTTGCAGCTTGCACTTTCAGTCCGTCCAGTCCAACCAAGAAGTGTCCAGGAGCTCGGTGCCATGCTGGTCCAAGAATGGAACAACATTCCACAAAGGACCATCTGGAACCTGATTGGGAGCATTAGAAGGCGTTGTCAAGCTGTAATTAACAATAATGGGTCTCATACTCGATATTAAACCCATATCAGTTCCCTCCGTCAACGTTTTGGCAAATTTGAAAAATTTCCTCTTTTACCAATAATATCCATCTTCCATTGTTATCGTATTCAAAAGCTAAAAAATAATGTCAAACACAAACAAAATCTCAATTTCTGTGCTTAAATCATTAAAGAGATAATTAAATGTAAAAAATATATACTCCTTTCATGACAATATTTCAACTAAAACGTAAAACAGGTAGTTGGATATACTTGGTGCTTAGCAAACTTTGAGTAGTAGTTCAACAGGCAATGAAACTTGCTGTGGTTGACAAAAAGCATGTTGTCTTACTTGAAGACCTTAATCTTGCATCACTATCTGGAAAAGAATATAACATCTCCCATGTTTATGTACTCACCCATTATGGATAGGTCTGTGATAGATATTGGTGTTTCGGTTGAGAAGCATCGTGACATTATCCCAAGTATCCTTGCCGAGCATGTTATCTCTGGGTGTGATACTGTTGCCGGGTGCTTTGCAATAGGTAAAGGTAGTGTCCTTAAAGTTTTGAAAGAGGGTTGTATATCGCTAGAGTCAGTTGGAAAAACTGATTCCCCTTGGCACGACGTCTCGCTTGAAACTACACAGTTCATTGCTGCCTGTTATGGGTGTACTTCATCCAAATCAATGTCCGATGCAATAGTCAGTATTTGGACATCCAAAGTAGGACGACCAGGAGCAACAAAAGTCCAAAAAATATGTACCCTCCCTCCGAGTACTGAGTCGTTTGCAAAAAAAAAACCCAAACGAGGCCACATGCAAGCGTGCAGTTGGAAAATGCACTGCATTCGGACCCACCCAAAATGGAACCTACAAACTATGAGCTTGTCAAAGACGAGAAGGCGAAAGCACTTCTCCCATTGACTCTCACAATGTATCGCTAGCACCTGACACCTGAGCCGAAAGAGCTTGTACAAGTGTACGGAAATGCCCAAACATTACTGTCATGTGATTGTCCATCACAAACGCTGGTCGCTATAACCATCACTACACTGGTAAGCTGGAACAAGTTGATGAAATCTGTGAAAAAAATGATTTTCCTCGCCATTTTGTCCACCATGCTGTATTTTGGCAGGCTGATATTTGAACAAAATTAAAAAGGTGCATCACTTTGATAAGAAAGGTGTGTGGAAGATGCTAGTTTGTTTCAATTTTCACTCTACGTTGGTTAAAATCCTCCTGTTTGTGAAAATGGTCACCATTCTGACCGTCATTTTTTAAAAACCGAAATATCACAAATTCCTCAAGGCCGACCTTCTGATTCTTCAAATGGGTGTTGTGGAAAACCATAATTCGCTGAGAAAAACACTTTAGGCGCTAAAACACGCAACGGTGCCTTGGTTGCCGGACTATTAGTGTAATCCACCGAAGAAACCCCTAGAAAGTGAAGAACTTCTCTTTTACCGTGGTAAACAAGCACAGTTTAACTGGTACAATGCTTGGAGTGGATGTCATCTAAAATGGGCTGCATGGGGGTGGCTAAACTTGACTTCATCTCCATGTTGCGGTCACGACTAGCCATTGTACATAAATATGTGACTTTAAACACCAATAAGTAAATAAATAAATTTTAGTCCAATAAGGTGTGAAACACTGGACTCATTCCTTCCTGAATTAACTAGATACCATTGTCCTCAATATTTAGAAGTTAAGTTTATAAAAAAATGTATGCACCGGATTCAAACATCAGATTTGTATCGTAGTGATAGTTGCTATACTTACATCTATAACTATATCTCAAATACGAGATGGAAAGTTATCTTTGGGTGGTGCCAGTACGCATGTGAAGCGCGGGTTCTCAGGTGCCACGCGTTTCTGTCGTCCATTTTGTATACTAGATGCCGCTATCTATTTTGGGCCATAGTTTGTTGTTTTGTTTTTTTTTTTGGGGGGGGGGGGGGGTGGATTTAGTAAATAACGCTCATTAATGGTGACATGGCCAAAAAATGTGTTGATGGTCTTGATTCAAACTGTCTATAGTCAAGTGTATTTCCGTTGGAGGTCAAGGTCAGGCAGGAGTGTTTGCTGACTGACCCAGACCTGTTTGGAGCTGACATTTTGCAGATGACAAATTGATTTTGTTGTGTAAATTTGCTTCGAGAAAGCTTTCTGAAGAAAAATGAATAAGAAACCCATATGCTTTATCGTTGGCAAAATGTTCATCTTAAGTTGTAAAATTATCAGTGGAGGAATAAGGAATTCCTATAACATAGTTTTATCCCTATCGATGCACGAAAATTGGAACTTTATCCCCAAAATGAGCAAATTTTGACTATTTTGACGCATTTTTCGAGCAATCAGGTGTGTCATTCAGCTTCGTGTATTTGAAAGATATAGTAAGATTTTGATTATGAGTTGTATGCTCCTGGAAAGGCCTCGTGGAGAGCTTTCAGAAACTATACACATTGTGAGGATTGTGAAAATTGGGGGGGGGGGGGAGGGGGTAATTTAAACACAAAATATCATTAGCCATATTAATGAGAAGTTGTGCATTTCTTGAAAAAACGATGTATTAACCTGAATAACTGTAACGAAACCATAGCATGTTGTTGTCATGAGACTTGAAAATCTCTAATAAGAATAGCGCGCTTGTTCTGGTGGTATACTCGATTGAATAGGGGTATATCTAATTACGGTAAACAACGTGACAACCAACAATCACCAAACCACCCGTTTTTAACGAAACGTAACCGACAAAGCCGTCATCTTGAGATAATAAAAATAGGAAGAAGCACTATAGGCTCTCTCGATAAATAGGTTGTCTCCACATGATTCAATGAACTCTTCTACGCAATGGAGACTAATATGAATTACTTCCGGTTGGTATGCGAAATTCTTTATTACTGAGTGTTCGTTTGTGTACATTGTGATTCAATTAAGTAACGTTGTCAAAACTGCGATCATATACGATTAAAAAAAGTAGGGGATATCCAAACTGATGTTTATATTTTCGGAAAATAGTATTGGATACGCATGATTGGACACATGAATATGTTATCAAGTTTGGTGTGGATCATGAATGTCAGCGGCCCACGAAAACTTCGTACAGAGCGCAGCGTTAATATCTGTGGGGAACGTTTTGAAATGTTCATGTGTACTGTACGATCTTATTCGAAGGTCTCAACTCGTTCATCAATAGTTTCTGGTCGAAACATAACTTTTGAGGTATGCGAAGACTGACAGGTGGCTAACGTTCACGTGCCGTTGGCATGTTGAAAGCTGGCAACAGACAGACTGTAGTGGTTCTCAACGTTAATCAATCGGTGATTAGCAGGTTGTTGTCAGGCTACCGTCAGACAGGCAATGTTGATGACAGACGTCGGTCACGTCGTCCAAGAGCGACAACTGCTAACCAGGATCGTTTCATCCGAACCACAGCATTACGTAACAGCCATCAAAGTGCCTCAGAAATTGGCTGCAGCGAGCGACAGATGTGCGAGTCAGTCGCCAGACTATCCGAAATCGCCTACACAGCTGGAATGTGTACGCTCGACGATCATGAATAATTCCACGTTTGAGTGAACGTCACATCGCAGCAAGGCGTAATTGGCGTGTAGCACGACAGCGCTGGGACAATCGTCGGCGGAGCAACGTCATGTTTTCCGATGAATCGAGGTTCACTCTCGACTTCCACAACAGGCGAAACAGAGTGTGGTAGCGGCGGAACGAACGATACCATGGCGTAAGCTTTTGGCAGCACGATCGTTTTGGTTGTGGATCGGTTATGGTGTGGGGAGGCATAACCATGAGAAGCAGAACTGCGTTATTTGCCATCGAAGTGCGTGTCACAGGGCAGTACTACCGTGACAACATGCTAGCAGCTCATGTGGTGCCATTTGTGAGACGTCACTGAAATCGATTCATTTTTCAAGATCACATGCAAGAACACAAAGGGTCCGTGTCGCTACAGAGTTCCTCCAGGAGGAGAACATCACTACACTGCCTTGTCCAGCACTGAGTCCAAACCTTTCACCAATCGAGCACGTATGGGATATGCTTGGCAGGCGCCTACGACAACGCCAACAGGCCCCTACCAATGTCCAGGAACTCGCAGGAAGATTGGAATAACATCAGTCAAGCTGATATTGGACGTTTGGTGAGGAGTATGCCACGTCGGATCTGCGCTTGTCTTGCGAACCGAGGTGGATTTACAAGGTATTAGGATCTTTGACTGAATGTGGTAAATTCTCTGACTGACCGTCCATGTTTTCTACAGCTCAGTGGGTGGAATGTGTGCTTGTCAGACACCCAACTATAGCTGAAATCATTCACCAGATGTCACAGTGCAATGCCTCAACTGTCTTTTTGATGAAAATATAAATATATATCTTCATATATCTCACTTTTATCAAATAGCCCCTACTTTTTTGAATAGTATATTAATGAAAAAAAGTCTATCGCGTAATTGTGTGATGTGCAGTGTACGAGCCGATGTTGATTGTAATGTCATATTGATCGCCAAGCACATTTGTTCAGGGGGACAACACCTCGGAACCCCACTCCACCAACCCATTCCCGACTGGCGTGAGTTGATGTCGGTGAGTAGTAGGAGTGAGCTAACCGGGCCTGTTTGGCCGGAGGGAGAGCCGGAGGGGGAAGTGATGCCATAGCAACGTGGCCCAATTACGTCATGTGTTATCATGGTAACCCGCGTGGGCGTCCATCTTGTGACGTCATCCACATACATAGTGGTACGTTGTGTTAGTGCGCATGCGCAGCGAGTGTTGTTAGGGTGATACGTGTTTCCGTCGGCCATTTTGTATACTGGAGGCCGCCATCTTGGTTTCTATGGTAGCACGTGGTTGATATGTTACCCAATGGCTTCTTATACGACAGGGGTATGTTCGGGGGGTATGTTCCTTTGTACAAGAGTAATTTCTCAATTCGTAGAATGACCCAAATAGACCCGACAATGTCTCCAAATCACCAAAAACAACTTTTATTTGATAGGAAACTCCTGATTGGGCCCTTTTTCCTAATTAACAGGAGGTGTTCGATTGAACTAGTGTAGTTTTCTGCTTCGATTTTCCCCAGAATCCCCGTTTACTTTGAAGAATTATCACAAACAACCCGATAATTGTTTACTTGGCTCAGATTCTCCACGAATCGTACTTGTTTTCAATAATTAGAGCGCCCCTTTTGTATTGTTATTACCCCAAATCCCCTAGTTTTCAGTAGTGCTATAGGGCGCGTTCGATTGAATCTAAGTATACTGCAGAAGACTACAAGAACATATCCATTGCTACTATATTCAGTTTTTCTGGTCTATTCAGGCTAGTTCTAAACCCATCCCAAGTACTCTTGTTCTTGTTTTCCAGATAATCCAGTCAGTTCACTTTACTGTCGGTAACTAACCAATCAGATTGATTGATATCCCATAATCTGTATGCAGAGCAATCTCCTTTGTGTGCAACAAAGGCCCTTTTCATTCCTAAAGCCACCAAGCTTTCGAGCAGTCACCGAAGTCAACGACTCGAAGCCCATCGAGCAAATGAGCTCTAGAGCAATTGCTCGATCGAGTGACTCGACATACTGCTCGAACGACTCGAATCCTATCGAGCAAATGAGCAAAAGCGCAATTGCTCATTCGAGTGACTCGCACATACTGCTATTCGACTCATTTCGGCACATGAGGATATATATGGCCTCCTGTTAATACGGAAAAGAGTCCAATCTGGAGTTTCATGTCAAATAAAAGTTGTTTTTAGTGATTTGGAGACATTGTCGGGTCTATTTGGGTAATTCTACGAATTGGGAAATTACTCTTGTACAAAGAAAAATATCCTCCGAACATACCCATGTTCTATAAGAAGCCGTTGGGTAACATAGCAACCCCGTGCTATCATAGAAACCACAATGGCGGCCTCCAGTATACAAAATGACCAACGGAAACACGTATCACCCTAACAACACGCGCTTCGCATGTGCACTAACAGCACGTATCACTGTGTAGATGATGTCACAAGATGGCCGTTTACGCTGTTTACCAGGATAACACAACATGACGTAACTGGGTCACGTGACTATGACATCACTTCCCCCTCCGGCTCTCCCTCCGGCCAAACAGGCCGGTTACCTCATCTCCTACTACTTCGGTGGTCTCAAGGTATTCCGTGGTGTTCGCCCCTAGGTGAAATTTCACTTTGCGTTATCAATCCGAGTCGTAATGTTTACAATACCGCAAATACCAACCGGCAGTAGTTAATCCAAGAACAACAACGTCCTTTCCGATAGACGCTATAGCACTTCAGAGCCTCACAAAGGTCTGCTAGGTTGGTCTGGGATATCCTGTGGTAAAGCCTTTGGTTTTGAGTAGATTCGATGTGTTGTTACTGTTTTCCTGGTCTGTTATGACAAGCTCTAACACTGTCACGGATAGTTCTGCATATCCTAAGGCATGTATCGTTTAATGCAACTGACCAAACAGATTTCCAGATTTACCTAAGCTCCGCCTAAAGTAAAACCTTTTCCTGATGCATTTGTCCCTAAGAATCAGTACATGATTCAATAGAGTTTTGACGGGAATATGCATTGCTCGGGAATTCTAGCAAATGAACTATCGATCAATTGCAAAAACCAGTGACTCCTCTCACAAAAACCCCAAAGGAATTCTTTGACCATTGACGCATCCCAAAGAGGGATCACGTGAAAGAGATTCTACAAGCAGTAGTCTCTTGTTTTTTTTAGAAGTTCTCCCATCTACCTGTTCCTACCAGTCCCCTCACTCCTTGTCTACAAGTGCACAAACACTATCGGTTGTCTTGTTGCTGCTACTACTACTTCAGCATGAAACTGGGAAGCCAAAAAGCAACGAGAGCAGTGACTGGAGCAGGCATTGCTCAGACATCTCGAAGCATATAGAAAAACGAGCTGTCAAGGAGTGACGGAATCATGCATTGCTCGGACGACTCAAACCTTATTGAGCTATATTGCTCGGACGAGCGATTCCACATGCGACACTATGACTCATTTCGGAAAGGGGGGGCCCCGAAAACAAGCCACGTAGGTATGTGATGGGGAGCCAAAGGTGCCGAGAAACGTCAATGATGGTTTCGTCAAAAGAGCCAAATAGCCACGCGAGCAGTGACTGGAACACTTGGACGACACGAAGCTTATCGACCAAACGCGCTGTCGTGCAGTGACACGGGCAGGCATTGAGCTGTAACAGGAAGAGAGATAAGTGCGGAAACCGGCGTTCGAACCGTCGACCTCTAGCACACAAAGCGACCGATTTACCTCGAGACTAAGAGGTCCGGACCAACCAAGGCTGGATGTAAATGGCCTTTATACCTCGACCGCTACACTACTCTCCCCCTTCTTTTGAAATTCACCACGTGTGAATCTCAACCAGGTTCCTCCCCCCAGAGCGGTCGAAATACCCGCAGTGCCGCCTACTGCTGAGGAGCCCCCAAATGTAACAGAAGGGGAGATAGGTGCGGGAGCCGTTCGAACCGTCGACCTCTAGCACACAAAGCGACCGATTTACCACTAGACTAAGAGATCCGACCAACCGGGCTGGTTGGTAAATGGCCTTTATACCTCGACCGCTACAGAGAAAACCTGTTGAGCAAATGACCAATAGGTCGGAGGAGCGAAGCTTCGCTCGACACGTCGACTCATCTCAAGCAAAAAGGAGTGCCGACGTCCAAACGGTTGTAAGATTGGGTGTACTGTAAGTGGAATGCTGAATTTGTGCGGTGCTGGAAGTGGGGTTCTGAGGTTGCGCAAATATCGTTGGATGTTCCAGTCGGATGTTCTGCAGACATGGTTGCAATAAGAAGGACTGCACGGTATATCTATAAACCGATATATACTGGTATTCAAACCAATATCGATTGAATACCGGTATAACTACAAAAATGTCGGTTTATCGTCATTATTTATTTACCCACAATTTAATTTTCAAGATGCCTTGAATTTTTTAACTGTAGCCCCGAATGAAAAATATTGTCTCTTTACCCAATGAATCGTCTGCATGCGCCCACGTAATATACAAATTCCACAGTAGAAAAAATAATTTTTAAAAATTTCAACAGAACTATATTGAGCTCGTTCCAATGAGGGGTCACATGATATTATTTTGGAGAAGTTTTGGGGGAAAATCTGATAAACTGATTTTAAAAATAATACATTTTGATATCGTTTGCGTTGGGTAAATGTTTTTCGAACTGCACCATCAAGGCATGCTGCTTCGTTTCGATTGTGATGCCTCAAGTCTCGATTGTGGTACCTATGTTCATATATCTGAGCAGTTTTCGATATACCGATATACCGCGGTATGTTTTTGAATAACGATACCGGTATTCAGTTTTGAATATCGTGCAGCCCAAGCAATAAGTACGCAATAAATGCAGAAATATCTCTCGAAGCTTGTTATATGACCAATTTATATGAATCTGATAAGAACAACAGCTGTGAAAACGAGAGGGTCCGAGTACTTTCGAGGCAGCTGTTCGTGGGAGAACGAAAAACAGAGTAAAACATGTAAATTTTCAGTAAGAACGAGAATTCGTCGATAGTGTTTTTGTTCTTTTTCGTAACGAATAGTAAATAGTTCAAACTCAGGACGTTGATATTGACCCCAGCCACCAAAAAGCGGTCGTACGTCAGACAGGTATGTTCCAATCTGTCCGGAGTTTTATAAGTTAAGCGTTCAGATAGTGGCGTGAAAAGAAGTATATCACAACAAAAATGATATGGCAAAATGTCCCAATCAACTTGTGGGCTAATATCAAAATTTCGCTACCAGTGGTTATCCGCATCCACCGCGTGTGGACATCCGCATGCCTTAAATACAATTGTCTAGTTAATATCCGTATCGTTTTTTCAGTGAACATGTGTTAGGAAAACTCACATTTAGATTTTTGATATACCTTCTACTGAACAGACTGCTATTCCTTTCTGAAAAGGAATATCTAACACTTTTGAATACCACAAGGGAAAAGTATAATTCGATTGGTCATTACTCTTGTTCTATGAAAGAAAGGAGACCACGCGCATTGGGCGCACCAAGAACTTTGGCGTCAAGCGTCTCTATAAGGACGGATTACAGTTGTAGAAAATCTGCCATACCGCCACTCAAAAATTTAGGCATCAAGCGTCTCTATAAGGACGGATTACAGTTGTAGAAAATCTGCCATACCGCCACTCAAAAATTTAGGCAATAGCATATCAATTCCCGCATCGGGGTGTATCAGCATCGGTCATCTTTAATTACATGCATGGGGTGTGATATTATCAGCGATAACACGTGAACATCCACCATCTCATGAAGTGGGGGTCGATTCGTTATCTCGGATAATGCCGTATACCCTGCTCTCAGTGTATATTTAAAACATGAGATATATATATATTATTCTTTTGATATCACGAATGGAATCACGTGCCAATAGAAACGTGTACTCGTCTCGCTTAACCATTCTATACAATAACAACCTATCTATATGCATACTCAAAACAACGAAGCGTTTAACACAGAACTACTGAGAACCCTCCATCCAGGCCTCAGAGAATCTGCTGAACCACTTTGTGTTGTGTACCATACCGACCGACGTCTAAATTGAGCGTATTTTTAAACGACTCTCGGTGCCCACCTTGTAAGTGTTTTCATTTCCATTATATTTCTCTTCCAGTATATCATCTAAAAGTCCCGAAATTATGCCTACAAATTGGTTAAACATCCACCTGATTGTCCACTAGATAGACATTCTACCAGACCTCTTGGTTTGTGCAGCCTGGTTTCATGCTCAAAGCAGAGCTTACGTCTCGCTAAGATGAAAGGAGTCTCAGTCGATAACCCCGCTACTTGATAAATGCAGAGGTGTTGATCCACACCCCTCCATCTTACTCCGATGACCAGAAATCGTCTCTGCGGCCGTATCTGCAGGGAGAAAAAAACGCGATTTCAACATAGAAACGTACGAACAGGAACAGGGAATCCTCTGATTGCTCATAGAATCCAAGAACCGATTGGGCAGTGTGAGAATTGTGGAAAGAAAGGAGATAACAATGAATCTGAGAGGTTGTTTTCGTGTGCTTGACGTGATTTGGCGTTGCTTTCGCAAATCTCAGATTCAATGTTCTCACATTTCTGACGGACTCTTCATTTTTGTGAACGGGGTAGTTTATATAACTCTACCATTTTTCTCCTATCCACCTTAGTGGCCGTGTGTGGTGGGGGCTATATTGTAACACAGTGGTTAGGTCATCCGCACAGTGTTTACAAACGAATTTACTAAAACTGAGCCGATTGAGACAGTGTCCAGCCAATCATAGACATCAACCTATTTTGCCAAGTTTTGACTTCCTGTCAAGGTAATGTGACTATTTTTGGACAGTTTCTTGGTTGTATTTTAAAAGTACCTTTTTCGGAGTCCCCCAACTTACTGTCCTCGTGACGCCTTCAAATGTTGACAGTTCCCGTGAGATAGTATTCAATAAAGGTCTATGGTACAGGGTTTCCCATTATAATGAAACAACTGTTCAACTTGTGGTGACATTTGACACTCCAAACTTTATTCGGGAGAGTGGGGGGGGGGGGGGGGGGGGGGGCGATGTCCAAGGTTAACCAATGATTTTCAAAACTATAGACATATTTTATCTGTACTTTAGAAGGGAAATATAATAACATTCGGCTGGTGATTTTATGTATTTCGCTGAATAGATTTGGTTGATTCGCAAGATAAAAAGTTAACAGAAGTGACATATTCAGAAATTTGACAGGTTCCCGCATTTTGATAAATAATTAGGCATTTGCTTACAACTCGAATAACAAACGCTCGGAGGTATGATACCAGTCTAAAGATATAAGAATTTTGCAAAGAAATACACGTATTCATCCAGTTCCAAGCTTGTGTTTTTGAAACATGAAAACCTGCACACTTCTTTTGGACAATCCCATCGAAAGCTTAGTAGTAGACTAGAAACCTCCCTGTAATGTACCGCGTCAGCGGCCAAAAGTGTTTTAATACGTTATCTGAAGCAGGCTGATGTTCCTAGAAAAACTGATACCATGCCACCTAGTATGCGGGTACAATTCTGCACCTTGTGAACAAAACATAACCCAACAATAGGAGTGATATTCTTATTGAGGACTTCTTGATACCTGGCTCTACTGAAGTTCTCACCAACTGATGTCATGGTGGCTTAACATCAGCCATGACTTTATTTGATGGCAAATTCAAGAAAATACTCTGCAGGTTAAGCGTTAATTAATGAAGCCATTGCTCTGAGCCATTTTTCATATCAAATGAAAAAGGGTGTTTGATAATTTTCTGTTTTACAGAAAAAGTCTGCACTCATTAATTTGATATTCCTTCTGTACAAATATATACCCCTATGTGTTTGCTTGCTCACGATCGATTTGCTCTGCCATGAGCAAACATTGTCCTCTATGGTAAAATATTATTGAAAATACACTTCCGGGATGTGTGTGAATATTACTTCATTGGTAAAATCAGCGTCTAATTGATGTTTAGGAAGCTCTTTTCGAAGCCCTCCCAAACATCAATCTGTCAGGGTCTGGGGTTGTCAGTGAAGGAAAACAATATACAGTTCGTGGAGAGTGTATTATCATTAAATCACCCGCAGGGTGGAGATTCCACCCGACCAATAATTGCAAATTTATTGCAAAGCATAACCATCACAAGCAAAGTTCCAGCCAATGGACCTCCGGGTTAAACCCGGAGGTCCATTGGCTGAAACATTGCTTGTGTTTTATGTCCATATGTACAGAATTTGAGAGTGATACTTTGGGTGATACCTCCACTCCGCCGGTGATTTAGGTACAATCCAGACCCGCGTACTGTAGACGTCTACAGGCAGTTTTAATTAACTTGGAGCCACAGGTACTATATCTGCGATAATACTTACACATCTCGGAGCTGGAAAAATAAAAATAATGAAGGCTTCAGATCAAGGTAACATTGATACAACGGAGGAGTATCATCAAAAATAGGTTTTGGGTGGTAATGACAGAATTCGTGCTATTACGATAGCATTTCTAAACTTAAAAAAAAATGGTCAAAAGCAATTTATAACAAGAATATTGATTGTTTTAAAAATAAAAAAGAAACACTTACATTTTCAATAGTGTATTATTTGCAAAGAGACAATTACCCTGCATGTAGGCTATTTACATCTAAAAAATGTTGACGCGGGTGGATTACTGCTCCGTTTGACATCGGGGCCCCTTGGTGCATTGTATGAATAACAGGTCGATGGTGTTGTTGTATCTCCAAGGAAATCGAAGCATTTTTCCCTTTTTAAAATACGTCCAGAATAGTAAATATGTTTACACAAGGTACGATTATCATGTTCATAGAATATGATACCGTTAGAATGTTCCGAAGGTGAAATCAGATTCGAAATATTTTTCACCAGTGTTATTCAAAACCTTCGAGTATTTCTCAAAAGGCATTTAAAACTTTCATACGTTCTGAAATTTATGTTATGTATCCCAGGGACGTTGGACGCATGGAGGCAGAGGGGGCAGCTACCCACACTGCCCTCGAACCATGGGGCGGGAGGGGGCAGACAATGTTCTTCCCACGTTCTTAACTCAATTTTTGTCAATGATTTATTTTCGAAGTAAAGCTAAAATACACCCCAAATCCGTTCTGCGAGCTTTCGAAATGCAATAGGGGAGTTGGGGGATTTTGGGGAGTGCCGCCTCCAGATAGGAGGGAGACACCTTTTATCAAACTTCCACATCTCGGGCCTTCGGCATTCCAGACATGCATACTTCGGCATGTCATGGCGTGGGCTGCTAGTGTGAGTAAATGCCCTTTTCCCGGGGTCTAACCTCCGACCCTGAAGTGCTGCTGGCGCCCCTGATGCATCCAACAGTCAATTCTAAATCTATAAACGCGTTTTGTTCCGAATATGTTGTATTTTTCAGGTATCATTAAACTCTCTAAATGTGGGTTAGTTTAACGAATTATTTCTAGGGTTGACGAAAGTTATAAAACCGCGGAATAGGATATACAACATTTATACCATGGTTACCTATTCTATAATATATGAAAAGCCTATGACATAAATTTTAGCTTTACACACCACCCGTGGTGAACACGCCAGCAATGGGATTTCAATAATTAAAATTTACACCTACAGTGGAACTACACCCAAGATGGCCTTTGGTGACGTCGACCTAAATGCGAACTTGTCTAAATTTATCGCACGTCGCCTCGCGAAGAGTGAAAAGAAAGTGACAATTATTTATTACGTTTTTAAATGAGTTTACCCCATAACACACCAAAAATGCACAAAACATGCATTATCTCAGGTTAATAAAGCATCCATAACTCGAAATGGTATGTTATTATGTTGTTAAAATGAAAAAGGTCCTCTTTTTTTTCAATTTTGCTTCGGTGATAAAACTGTCAGCGGAAGTACCGCCCACCGATCCTCGTGTAAACAAAAACAAATTCGCACGTATTTAGGGCTGCTGCTCAGTAAAATCGAGAAAAAATAATAGCGACTCTTAATAACCTGACGATCATGGTATAAATAAAATATACCCGAAGTAGCTTTGTATTCCAAATGTTCACCACTCGTGGTGAACATTTGGTACACCAGGCTACTATAGGCATATTCTATATATTTACATACCTTATGCAACTGTTTAAAATTTAACTTTGTAAACAAAGTGCAATAGCTATTGTCTGACATCTGGTATGATCGAATAGCAGTAAAGCAACGTGTTTCTACAAGACTAAAACCCCCGCCCTTTGATTGGATGAGAGTCCCAGTAGTTTCTTCTTCATGTATGTTTACGCGTCCAGTAGAATATGTTAATGTCTGACGTCCCCACGCGAAATATTTGAAATGACGTCGCCCGTATCGTGGTTGTTTCATCAACGGAGCGACTTGCAAACCATTTCATTTTTCTAAATTTTTCACACGAGCAGCAGACGATCGCCCCAATGAAGTGTTATTTAAATTACAAGCCGATTTACGATTTAAACTAAGATGGAATGAATTTATCTGATTTATTGAATATTTATCCAGTGCCGCTGTGGATGCACGGGAATTTTATTTACAAGACTTGTGATCGTTAAAAGTTGCCTTAAACAAGGAAACTTTTCGATCACAAGTTGAGTGAATAAACCTCTCGTGTTTCACAATCATCGATGTATGTTTTGGGCTATGGTACGGTCTTACTGGAACATATACGTTATTTTGATGAATTGGCGGTAACATGAACTGAGGTTTGCAGCTCAGAGTGTATGTTCAACCTCGAGGTTTCTCGTCTCGCTCGAACGTAAATTACGAGCCGGAAACCTCAGACCATATATTACCGTCATTTCATCACAACAACATGTGGGGTACGATGCGTGTTTCACGTTACACACTATCTAGGTATTAAATACAAAATGTTCCATATTAATTGGTGTTTAGTGGATGATGAAACTCTGAACCAAGCAAAAGGTTTCATCTCGTTCTGAATGCCTCTTATCCACCCGCGTAGTTATCTTTCGTAACCTCTTACATGGGAAAATCACAAGACAAGACTTGCTAAAAAGGCCTTGAATAATTAAACGGTTTCAAAGTTTGTCTGCGAGACACAGCTGATAACCCCTCATTGGAACGCGCTCGTACCAATGAGACGATTTGTGTGACGAACGGACCGGATGTGGCAGTTACCATCAGCGAATCCTCAATAGCTCGTTCCAAAAAGGGATCTTAAGCTGAGCTATGTTTGGGGTTACTATGTAGAAGACGACAAAGGAAAACGAAGCATGCCGAATGTAACGCTTCCATCGCCGCACCACTGGAAAACAAAAACATTTTATAAAGAAACATAAAATCTAACCCGATGTGTCTTACGTTGATCTATCAAAAAGACACCAAAGTTGTGACCGAAGAAAGCTCAGTTCCAAAACTCCCACACTGGAATATACATTGAGGGTTCACTTTACAAAGAAAGGAAAAATAGTATATGATATGTAAAGTAAATTATTGACAGTCCACAGAATTTCGCTCAGAAAGATTCCTTATAGCGAGTTCACCCGCGAAGCAATGAAATCTCGAGGATTTTAACGTGCTCGCAGTGAGGAAATTAGGACAAAACTGATCATCGTTGACCACAACATAGACCTCAGGGAACATTTTGAGCTGGGCGAAACGGTCAGCAATGGAACCAGATTTGCTGTCACACTTGACGAATGGACATCACGCCGGAACAGGGGTTGTATAAACATTAACAAGCACACGCAGTGGCACAGCACCACTGGGAAAAAGTATGAAAGTGAAATCGCTGTGTCTTCCCAATATTTATTTATTGGTGTTTAAGGTCACATGCATATGCACAATGGCTAATCATGACCGTGGCAGTTTTACGGGTGGAGGAAGCCGGAGTACCCGGAGAGAACCACTGAGCAACGACGAGCAGCTGCCAGCTCCCCAAGTCTTCCCAATATACGTTTTGGTCACATTCAGTGAGAATATGTACTGAACTGGACTACAAAATGGATTATTGGAGTACAATTTCGTGACACTGCTATAAAATGGATGTGATAAGGCAGAACGTGTGATATTATTTACTACACGTGATTTCCTTTCCTATAAATGCTCATTGTTGGATTCGGTTGTTATGACTTCAAACTCTGCTGATATCGATATGAACCAAGTTAGAGTTGTCCCCCGTGATGCGTTAATGGGCGCAGCAATTTTGTTAACAGCAAAATCGTTCTCAGGTATCGTCGAAAGCAATCATTTAGTAAAATTAATGTTATCAGGCTAAGAAAGCAGTTGTTGTAGGGTGAGAAATTAAAGATGGCAATAAGTAAGGATAAGTTGGATAAAGAGAAGAAAGAGGAGAGTTGTACAGAAAAGATAGAGAAAATGGGTAGTTCAGCTAACCGAGCGTCGTGGCTTCCCCAGTGGGAAAATCGAGACGTTCGGATAGCTGAACTATGAGTAGGTTAAGAGGAAGCTTAGGTTAGAGAAACAAAAACTGAAAGAAAACTGCAACAGATCTGAGATTTTGTTTAATTATTTGTTTTGGTTTAATAAATAAAAAAGGTTATTACTTGATTAGTTTGATATCGGCCTAGATATCAACTCGAGGTAACTTCATATCATCTAAGACCGAATGTCGACTGCTGATGTGAAGTTACCGATGGCTGATATCTTTGCCTACATGAACCAAATCAAACAATAACCTCTTATTATACAGTGGAGAATATTATTATTGATCCGATTTGTGAACAAATAACCTTCCAAATCGAAGCTAAAATTCTTTCTACTTTTACTTCATTTGCATATCATTTACTCTTGGGTGCCAAATAATCATGATTATTAATTTTGATGACATTTTCCGCTCTGTATGATGTTTATTTCGATCTGTATGATTATTAAATTCCCAGTTGTAATCAAGTGACAAAATTCAACAGAGTAACACCAGCTTGGAATATTTAAATTTGAAAATACACAAGCCCCTATATGGTTGAACTAATATCAGACATCATTCCTTGGAAAGCTCTGCATGCATAAACTGTCTCACTTCGGAGACCCCCCCCCCCCCCCCCGTACTATTATTCCAGTCTGTACTATTGTTAAATTCATGCTATTTTTCCAATGTACTATTATTCCGGTCTGTACTATTATTTGGAACCTAAGAGTTCTGAACATTCTGTGGTTGGGTTTGGAACACCGGGGTAAGTTCTCTTTGAATATGCGAGCCAGTTGATCAACCACGTTTTTTCTCAATAATTCTAACATCTTTTCAAGTTCAAATGCCCTTTAACTATATCAGTTTAGGGCAGTAGTTAGGGGTGCCACTATAGCCCCAGCATATCTAACACTGAGTTTTCCATACGGTCCATAGGGTTAGTGTTAAATTGTTAAACTTATAGCCCCAAGATTTTTAACACTGAGTTCCCCATAGGATCCATAGGGTTAGTGTTAAACTGTGAAACTTATAGTCCCAAGAACTTATAGCCCCAATAACTTATAGGGACAAACCTGAATGCACTGTGCCACCAGTGCATTCAGGTTTGTCCCTATAAGTTCTTGTTAAAAATGCTTGGGGCTATAGTGGCACCCCAACTACTTAGGGCTGGTACCGCACTATCAGTACCATGTTTCCTCTACTCAGCTCAGTACGAAACCTGTACCGCATTTAATCGTACCGATGGTACTTTACGAACCTTCGTTTGAATCTTCATCAATCCTAAAGCCACAAAACGTATATGCCTACCACAAATAAGTCATTAAGATGGACTAACTTGTATCCGGATCCGGGGCGGATTCTCTTGTTATTTAAGTTTATATCACGTATCTGGGTCCGCTTGTAAAGGTGAAATCAGTGAAAAGGTAATTTATAAAATACACATCGAGGCAAAGACAATATTTTTGGTCCACAGACTGTCGTCACTAAAGGTCCAAAACAACGAATCTGGGCACAGTGGGTAGGAATAGATTAGAATATTTATCCCATTAAATTCGGCTAAAAAATAATAATAAATATAGAAACAGGTTAAATAAATTCGATTTTACTACATTTTAAAACGTGTGTAAACATATTGAAAAATGAATAAAATTCCTCTAAGTTATAAAAAAAAATGTTTCCATAGGGAAAATCCGGATCCGGAATGGATGTGGTTAGAGATTCTCGACTCTTTTATTGATCCGTATGCTGCATCCTGACTCGGAAAATGTTCTTCCCTCACGAATGTCAAGAAAGAAATCGACAACCATCTTCCAACCGTTAAAAAGAGAGTGGTGGCCAAGTGGATAAGTGCGCTGGTTTCTCATGCCAGATGTCTTTGAATCGATGCACTTTTGGAAAAGTTTTCGAGGTGTCCAAACAAGCTCTGAGATTATGAATTGTGATATCGATGCAACTACAGCATAATGTCCGATCGGGTGCGAATGTAAAACGGCTGTCCCCTGTGCGGAGAGAGACACTCTACTTACAAATTAAGCTAAAGATCCTTTCTTTATATTCGAGAAGACCGAGGCGACGAATTTGCCGCTACGGGGGTCATCACACATACCGTGCCATTTGGCAAAGCAGAGGGGGTAATATAAGTTGTATAACTTGTTCGTTAATCCTTGTTAAGTGAATAAGCTTAAAACAAACTACAAAAATCAAATTTTCGACCAGAGCCAACCTCATTCCTGAAAAAATGAAGACCAATTTAAGCAAACAAAGAGCACCCCGATGAGACTGGGAGATGTGTGTGTGCGGGGGGGGGGGGGGGGGGGGGGGGGGGGGGGGGACATCTCCAACGAAGATTTAGATTCGCAAGGAAGCTGATGGCATCCGTCATCGGGGGTACGCTAAAATAATAGTAAAAGTTCGTTTGAATGTGGACACTTCCAGGAGTTTACGCATTTCTTCTCTGGCTACCTTTTAGCTTATTCACTCACTATCCTTTCGCTACAGTGCCATGTTATACTAGAAAAATGCAACCTGTTTGTCACAGTAAACACACTATGGTCCAATTCTTCGGTACTAGCAGGAATTCCTTTCACTGCGTGCGAATCAGACTGACCAATCATCACTAAAGCAGGGTTCGAACCAGAGTTTGCGGAACCGAGAGAGTGCGGCACATGAGGAACGTGCTCAGTCACGGCACTAGGGGGAGGGTGGGTAGATTGCATTTGGCCCCTCCCCTTCTTCTATAGACACCTCTCTTCTCTCTCTCTCTCTCCCACACACAAACACATATATACACAAATACATTCTTACACACCCACAAACCCTCACTCTTTTCTTGATTCTTTTCGGCCCCTTCCAGAGCTAGTGCGCTTTGATTTTTTCAAATTCGGTTTCGGTTTGGTTTCAGGAAAACAACCCGGTTTCGGTTCGGTTTTTTATGTGTTATGAACATACAGTAAATAACACTTCAGCTTCCTTAACTTGGAAAAAATTCGCAATGTTTGCACGACACCACTCACTACAAAAGCCCTGATTAAATTGAGTTCAGCATTACTTTCCTTTGATCGTTCTTAGGGGGTCTAGGGGGTTCTAGGGGATCGGTTGCTAAGCCTATTCAATCAGGAAAAAACGTAAAACAGGGTAACAAATAAAAGTCCATGTAATCAATGTTCTCATTGTCAATAAGGGAGAAAATGTGATAATCAGAACACCACGTATTCTCACCTTTGTCGGATAGACTGAGTAACGAGCGCCCATAGTGGTCTTTAGTCCAGTTCTCCGCTGTAAGATTGTTTGATCAGTCTATACACAAATAGTAAAAGCTTTCGGCCGTCGTCTGGGACTTGTGGTTCGGTTTTGATTCCCGGAGGCCTCCCCCCCCCCCCCCCAATTTATCTGTGTGTAATTTACAGGGGCGGCGGAACGATTTTCAAAGTGTGTGTGGTGGGGGGGGGGGGGATCGGGAAGATGGATGGTCGTCGTCGGTATGACGGGCCGACGACCATCATTTGGCCCGTCGTACGAACATTTTAAATTCCAGGGTTCCAAACCTCCCATTTCCATGCATCTGAGCGGTTATTTTGAGATTTTCCAGATGTATTTGAAAGATTTCACACTTTGAGAGCCGTTAAACGACGTCGGTAAAGCATACAGGTGAGGTCAATTTATCAGCTTTGGTCGTGACGACCAAAGCTGATAAATAGATCTCACCTGTATGCTTTACCAGATATTACCAGCAGTTATACTGTCTGTGGATTATCGTGTCTGAGGCTGGATTTGGTACTTGTATGTCTGTAAGATTACGATCTACTTCAGTTAACCGATTTTTTAACAGACTGTATACACTTTAGCGTTTGCTCCCTCCTTACTGCAAAAAATGATCCGAAATCCATCGAAACTGAACCAGTACGAGAGAAACAAAGCTGGCGAAAATATGAGGGAGGCTCTGGATCCGCCCCTTGTTTCACCAGTCATTGGTTGTGTTAAAATATATGCATACAAAAACATGACCCGGCAAAAAAAGTGTGGGGAGGGGGGGGGTGAAGCACCCCCAGCCACCACCCCCCCCCGGGTGGTTCCGCGGCCCCTGATTTAAACAATGTCAAAACAATACCATGTCCCGCACAAACAGCGAGGAATATTATCAAAAAACAAAAAAAAAGTCGCCCAGCCCTGTTCCTTGCATATTTATGTCACAGGTGTGTCATTAAGATCGAGGTCCTGAACTGAGGGATGACATGGCAGTGGTGTCCAGCACGTGTTGGTAGGGTTAGGGTGGGATTTTTACAGAGCTGTTTTTGAAAAACCACACTAAATAACAGTATTTATTTGTAAAGGGGTGCTCTACTGTGGGGCAATGGCGTGAATTACAATATCAATTGTCCCTGATACTGATGGCGACTACACATCTGAAGTCTTTTGGGCAGGAATGGTGGCTTTTTTTCCATTTTTGTTTTGTTTTCAATTACGAAGAGCCTTGTTTTTACGGCTGGGGTGGGGGATATTGTTCCAATTCAGTTTTAGGTTTGTGTGAGGGTAATGCGGGATTAGTTGAAAAATCAGAATTTGACTTATGGACACGTCATTTAGCGAGCGTGCGCGGCGCGCCGTGTATGTCTGGAACGATTTTTGACACAGCTCACCTTGTATCACATCAATGAGGAAGATTGAATCGAATTGATGAAAAATGGACTTGTGCAAAAATCTGAAACGAGTATCTGTAATTCTCCTTTATTTGGTTTTGCTTTATTTTCATGTTCGTGCATTGTTTTTAAACTATACAAGCAACGCAACCTCTAATACATATATTTCCACCATGCACTTTGCTACGGTATTTTAGCAACAGTGAAACGAAAACAAACCGACTAGAAAGCCCGACCCACTTTTTTTGCAGGTGGCAATGAATATCCGGTCGCACTAAAATAAGACCGAAGGTAGAAAACAACAAGACTGGTTGTACTAAAATAATCCCGCCGGTAGAAAACGACTTAGCAAGTGGCCACAGGCAAAGTACAGTGGTTGGAGTTGTGAACGTATATTTGTTCCAGATAATATTTGTTCCACCCACATCACAATTTCCTATAACAAAAGTTACCTGGTAAAAGTATTATATAATATTTATTCCCCAGCTCATAATTGTTGTTCCTACCTATGAAAAGAAATCATAATCAATAAATAGATAATAGGTAAGAATATTATAGGCCAACAGTAAACACAGGTGATATCCACATGGCCTCATCAACAGGTAATAATGTTATTGCTTGGAATACAGGTAATGTACTTAATTACCTGAGTAGTTTTCAACTCGCAGCAAATTGCATGAGCTGTCCACCCCATTGAATCAATATACGCAATTATTTATTTATTGGTGTTTAAGGTCACATACTTATGCACAGTGGCTAATCGTGACCGTGACAGTTTTACAGGTGGAGGAAGCCGGAGTACCCAGAGAGAACCACCGAGCATCGACGAGTAACTGCCAGCTCATCAACATTCTAACTCTGTTCATGCTCGGGTCAAGCAGGGTTACAGCGGTTGAAGACGGTGTGCACCATCGACGTGCAGTATGCCTTAGTACACAGCGTTATCGTGCCCACATGTAGGTAACCAAGATGAAGTGCCTTGCCCAAGGACACGACACGAGTCGTTCCTGACGGGGATCGAACTTGGGCAATATACACATGACCTAATCAACAGGTAATAATATTGTTGCTCTGAGTACAGGTAATGTACTTAATTACCTGAGTGGTTTTCAACTCACAGCAAATTCCATGACCCATTCACTCCAATGTATCAATCAAATAAGTTTCTTTCTCTGTCAGGGTCAGTTAGTTATTCTAATACACTGTAATATAGATTCTAAAGGGTACAGGAAAATAAACACCCCAAAATAGTATCTATGAGTACGTCCCGGTAAAAAAACAATGAACTTACAATTCCAAAATCATGATACTTTAATTTTGTGCATGCAATTTTGATTGCATGTATATCCAGTAATTATTACAGAATTCCAGCATGAAATGCCTTATTCTTTGATTTTTGTTTTGGTCAATTGGTTGTGAGTGGAACATTTATTTTCCGGAACAAATATAATAATATAATGATGGAACAGAAGTTGCTGCATAATGGGTGTTCTGGAGATTAATAGGTCATAGAAGAAAGTCAAATTATTTAAATGGAACTTTTGTTATGTAACACAAGTTTCACCACGGAGATTAATAATATATCATTTTAACTAGGGTCCAATATATTTTCTTATGACATTTCGAAAATATTCATAACGAAAGGTCCAAAATGGAAATTCTGTTATTTAAACTCAGTTCTGCGAACAAATGATATTACAGTATATGTCTATAGTAAATCTTTCTATTATTTCAATTTTCACAATAATAATATAATAATATAATAACAACATTTTGGCCAGCCGCTGATTTGTCGCGGTTCTCGGACGAGAAGGCCATGGTCACCCCCTATACTCCCAACTGCCTCTCTATTCCCACGCTTCTCCTCTCCTCACAACACTCGGAAACGAACTGCTTGATGACATCCGTTGCCCCATTCTTCCCAATCTCTCCGATTAGCATATTAACCCTCTCCTTTGAGTCTCCCCCTAACCACATGTCCTTCATTCTCCCATCCCACTTCCCCATTATACTCCCGTGAATCTCATTCTTTTAGACTGATACTTTGGGCATTCTAGAAGAAAGTGTTCCAGGGTCTCCGCCATGCCCAAGTTACACATCTGACACTCCCTTTCACCGTCTTTCCCAATTTTTCCCCTCAGCTCCAGGGATCGCGACCTCAGCTTGAACAACAGTGACCCCCCAAAGGTTCCATCAAGGTACACTTCAAAACCTGGCTTCTCTTTATCACGCAGGCCACCCAAAGACCTCTTTGATTTGACTCCCTCTCGCCAATTACGGTTACAATCCGCCATGACCCTTTCTCTGACGATTTTTTTACCCTGGTTTGCCCCAACGTCCAGGTCCGAGATCTCCAATGAGTAGTTCTCTACTAGCTCCCTCACCTGGACCATCCACCCCGTTTTGATATTTGAGTTGAAAGTTCTCAGGAACATTACTTTACACCATCGGCTGTCGGGGAGATTTACCAAATAATTAAGATAACCGAGTTTCAACAGGTCTATCCAGTACTTGATCCTCATCCACCCAAGCTCACTCCTGATCGCTTCTAGCGCTGCGGCATTACTCGACCCGGTTATCCATCGGCCTGCATCGTTCTGCAGGATTTCCAAGCTCTTTACGGCCGTCCGGATTAGGGGTACCACTTCCGTACCGTATGTTATACTTGGCAGCCCCACCATTTCCCAAATGGTTTTCCCCACGAAAACCTTATTGAAACTGTTTCTCCCTATAAGTTTCATCTGGTTAAGGATTCGCTTCCCCTTCAGAATCAATTTATTTGTGTGGTTTCGGTAGATGCCTCTTCCTGTAATGTTTATATTTACCCCCAAATACTTGTAATCACCTGTCTCACCTACACTGAGAAGTTTGCTGCTCCCTTCCGGAATGCAGAACTCACCCACTCTCCACCTTCGAGTGGGGTCCACTTTGCGGCCCACAGGTATAACTTTGCTCTTGCTTTCATTAAGTTCGAGTCTCCATTTGCTCCCATATTTCCCCACAATTCCCAGCATCTTCGTTAGCCCCTCTTCGCTTTCTGACACTAGAACCATATCGTCCGCAAAAAATAGCCCTGGGATCTTCAAGTCCCCAACTGCTACCCCCTCGTCGCTACGCAGGAGTTCTTCTCCTAAACATTTGATGTACAATGCAAACAGGATTGGCGAAAGGTACACCCCTGTTTTAGGCCTCATTAGGCACACGTTTTGTTGTAATGTTTCCCAGGCTAAGTTCACTCTGTACATCCTTATATAATGCTTTCATAATTCCAACAAACTCGCCTCCTAAGCCCATGGCCTCCAGCTTCCGCCACATACCTTCCCTCCATACTCTATCGTATGCCTTTTTGATATCCAAAAAGGTCATAAACATCTTTTTCTTTTTTGCTTTCGCGGATTCTATCATTTGCGATAGTGTGAAAAGATGGTCAGTAACTCTCCTTCCCTTCCTGAAGCCATTCTGGATTTCTCCCCCAAAACCCTTCTCTTCAATCACCTCCTCTAGTCTCCCATACAGGACTTTACAGAAAACCTTTCCAATGTTTTTCCCCCTTTTTGTGAATAAATGTCACTTTGCTTTCTCTCCACTCCTTTGGGACCTCTTGATTTTCTATGGCTAGGCTGAATAGGGCAGTTAGGCTTTCCACGAGTTCCTCTCCTCCTTTTTTGATAAACCCGTTAGGAATTTCATCCACTCCTCCCGCTTTTCCATCCCTTAATTTTGATATCACCTTTCGCACCTCCTCCGTTTTTATTTCGCTTCACACGAACTTCGACAGGTTTTCTTCGACTTGATTCGGACACTCGGGTGGGCTCCCCATTCCCCATCGCTCATCGTTTACCTTTTCCCAGTGCTTGACTAGTTCTGATGCGACTTGATCTTGCTCGTCTGTATCTCTGCCATCTACTTTAATACTCCGTGGGTTGCTTCCTTTGTTACGTTTATTCACCCATTTCCAAAATACGTTCGAACTAGACCCCCCCCCCCCCCCTTCCTGTCGTTCTTATCGTCCTAATAAGACTGCTATTTCGTACTCTCCGATTATCGTCTTTAATCTTATTTACTTTATTTCGTGCTTGATGGTATTCTTCCTTAGCAAATGTGGCCTTATTGCTTTCCGCCCCCTTAAGTTTTCTACTTCTCCTGTATGCAGCACATTTGGCTTTTCTTCCCTTTATGGCCCTTTTCAGTTCTTCATTCACTCTGTACCCAAGTTCCCGTGTTGGCACCCTGACCTTTCCTACACTTTCCTTTCCTGCCTCCACCAGGCTCGCAACTATGACGTCGGCCATCTTCTGGACACTGCCCCCCTTGGGTACGGTTGCAAGCTTTGGTTTCAGTTTTTCATTGAACTTCGCCCAGTCAGCATCCTTTTTTGAGTCCCAAAATCTCCTTAGACCTTCATTTACTTTTTACTAGAGTTTTGGCCCTGATCATCACTGTAATCAAGTTGTGGTCACTATCCATCTCCATTTTACCCTCATCATCCACTTCTACCCCTATCACCTCCCTCCATAAATTAATATCTGTGAGGATGTAGTCGATTATTGATTTTCTGTCGTCACTGCATAAAATGGAACTTATGTTATGTAACACAAATTCCGCTAAACATTGAAATTGTATAACATTTTTTCCAGGGTTATGGATCTTTTCTTTTGGCACTGGAAAGAATATTATATAATGAAAGTTCCCAAATGGAACATCTGTAACAAAATGCAAGTTCCTCGGAACAACCATTATGCCGGAATTTCTATTCCATCACAGATCATATTAAATAAAGATGTCTGCCTGAATATTTCCCACCGTGTCTCGAAATGTCTGTATCCTACATTTAAGTATTCTGCATTTCCATCTTGTGTGGAGGAGTGGGGTACCTTTCTCAAGTTCTTTCGAATGGGGATATTAACTCCCAATGTGTAGTCACCACCGTCCTTGTCCAATAAACTTGAAATTCTTTTAAAAGAATTTTCGAGAATCCCAACTGACGGTCACCTGCGTTTTGTCCCAAGTCAAGTTTTGTACCGGGACGATCCATCCAAAAAAGATGATCTTTTTGGGTGGGTGTGTGTGCGGGGTGGGGGTGGGATGTGGGATGTAGGGCTGCACGATATTCAAAACTGAATACCAGTATCGGTATTCAAAAAAATACCTCGGTATACCGGTATATCGAAAACTGTTCAGATATATGAACACAAGTACCACAATCGAGACTCGAGGCATCACAGTCGGAACGAATTAGCATGCCTTGATGATGCGGTCCGAAACACCTTTACTCAACGCAGACGATATCAATATTTATTATTTTCAAAATTATTTTATCAGATTTTCCCCAAAGATTTCAACAAAACTATATCATGTGACCCCTCATTGGAACGAGCTCAACGAGCTCGTTCCAATGAGGGGTCACATGATATAGTTTTGTTGAAATGTTTGAAAATTATTTTTCCAACTGCTGAATTTGTATATTACGAGGGCACAAGCAGACGATTCCTTGGATAAAGGGATAATATCATTCATTCGGGGCTACAGTTAAAATACTCAAGACATCTTAAAAATTAAACTGTGGGTAAATAAATAATGACGATAAACCGATATTTTGTAATTACACCGGTATTCAATCGATATTGGTTTGAATACCGGTTTATATCGGTTTATAGATTTACCGTGCAGCACTAGTGGGATGGACGCATTTTCAAGTGTTTTCGAACGAATTATTAATCCCCACAGACTGGAACCCTGCCCATTATACTTGAACCTATTTTAAACTAATTTTGTGAATCACCAGTCACAATGCTTTGAGATGTGGTATTCACCTCATCTTGGTGAGAGAGATTCAACTTTGTTCACAGAATGTTTCTTGTTTTTTGTTCTTATACGGAGAGGTTGTATGATTTATGCACAAAATAAGTGTGTTTCATGAGTATTTTCTCTCGCGCTTGTGCTTGCACAAAACGTTTTCGTGTCTTAGTTGGATAAACTTCTGATCACTTAGCGTTTTGTGTCCATATCCAAACCAACAGGGATTATTTCGATTCAGTTGTCAAAAGTTAGCTCAAGTATCTATATTTTTCTTCCAGGTGTTCTGTAGATATATATATATATTGTTTTAGGGCTGTATAGATGTGATTTTTAATAAAAGATAGTTATATTAGTGTTTTGTTTAGTTTCTTTATCGGATATCAGTGGCGTGTTCCCTATCTTCGCGCGGGTCATTTTCGGTGTTTTGTTTGTTTTGTTTACGAGTTCGACCGCTTTTTAAAATTCAAGCTTCTCATTCTAATTTTGCCTATGGATGGTAAGTGTTTCGTGACGCGAGAAGTTCAGACCAGCAGGGCAGAGACTGTTAGCATAGGTGTCCAGGTTGGGGGAGTGGTTGAGGCCAGCACAGGGGGTGCTACTACTAGTGAGTTACCAACGGACGGCCACCGTCGGATGTGTGTAGGCACTGCCATATTGTGTATGTGAATGGGTGTGAGCTGGGGGAGTTGGGGATGTGTGCCATCTGCGTAGAGCTAATGCAGCTGTTAGAGGCATATGTAAAGTTGGAGGAAGAGGTGCAGGTGGTGAGGGGGAAACTGGGGAGGGCAGGAAAGTCTGGTGTTACCCCAGTTAGGGTGGCATTCGATGGGGGATGGAAGGTGGTGGGTAGTAGGAAGCGGACTTTTGACGTGGATAGTGGGTCTTTTGGGAATAGGAAGGTGCGTCGGGTTTAGGGTAGAGGAGAAGTAGGGGCTAGAGTGTCAAATTCCGAGGCTAGTAGTGTGAGTCGGGGGGCGAAAAGGCGTATTCTTATAGAATCGGATAGTGAGGGAGATAGCGATGACCATGTGGAGTCTGTCAGGGCAGGAGTCAGAGGGAAGGTTAGGAAGGTGGTAAACGAGGACAAGGTGGCTTGTAGTGGGAGTGGGCAGAAGGTGGGGTGCAATGTCCAAAATAGATTCAGTGTGTTAGGTAATTTCGAGAATTCTGAGGAGCAGGTTGGGTCTGAAGAGGTGGAGGTGGAGGTAGGCATGGGGGTTAGTGTGGCGAAGTGCAAGATTGCGAGCCGGCCCAGTGGGGACAGAGGTGGTAACAGGGGTAGTAGGGGTAGTAGGACGGGAAAGAGGACAGGAAAGAACAGGAAGAGGCAGTTGGTGGCTGCAGGGAGTAGTATAGTGCGGAGGTTGGATAGGGTGGTGTTTGGGCCCGACAGTGTCAACAGGACCAATTTGTGCTTCCCGGGGGCTAGGGTGGGGGACCTAAGGGACAGAGTGGATGGATTAGTAAAGGGGTCAGGCCCAGACCCAGTGGTTGTTGTACACGTGGGGACCAACAACATCAGGGAGGAGAAAATCTGTTCAGCTTATTGAGACTTACAAGGACTTAATAACTCAACTGAATGCCAAGAATGCACAGGTAGTGGTTTCGGGGCTTCTCCCAGTACTAGGTGGTGGGGGGGGGGGGGAGCGTAACTCGCGGATCATAGGGACCAACGAGGAATTGGGGGAGTATTGTAAGGAACTTGGGATACCCTTTGTAGATAATTGGGGATCGTTTTGGGGCAGAAATGACCTATATGGAAGGGATGGTCACCATCTTAGCCCAAGGGGTACAGAGGTTTTAGGAAGAAATATGTTGCAGGTGGTGGAGCCTTTTTTGGTATAGGGAGGGGAGGGCGGGTCAGTGAAGGGGGGAATAATCACAGAAAATGTGTCACGAACCATAGGTGTAAAAAATGGGACAAGGGGGATAAGGAAAAGGGACCAAAAATCCAAATCAATAGGAATAGCTTCCCAAGGAAAGAACAGGTACACAAAGTGGGATATACAAACATACAGGGACTAGATAATAAAGGGACCAGTAGGCGGAAGCCAATGAACCTTGACACCCTGAAAGTGGGTTATAGCAACATCCAGGGTCCCCACCGGAAAGTAAGTGAAATTGCTACATTGATTGAGGCAGAGGAGTTTGACGTCATGGGCTTAAGCGAAACGTGGGTAAGACACTAGGAACGGCTAGACCAAGTAAGGGGGTACGTATGGATAGGTGTAGGGCGAACGGAAGGCCAGAAAAAAGGGGGAGGGGTAGGCATGTACATTAAAGAGGATTTAAAACCATCGCTGATCACAGACCTGGAAAACATCAGCACCCCGACTGAGGTATCGAAAGAAAATGGATGGGTAAGGATCAGTCTGAAAAACAGAAGTATTGCCCTTGGGGTTGTGTATTGTGCGGTGGAGGGAAGCAAACCCGAATGGAATGATTCGATATACTCAACACTGAGGTTCAATATCACCGAATTACAAAACATGGGGCTCGGTATAATTCTGATGGGTGACTTTAATAGCCACATTGGTAATGATGAAAAAGGCATAGAGGGTGGGGACAGTAAAGTCAACAGGGATGAAAGGAAGCTGTTGAACTTCCCAAACGAGCTCGGTCTGAAGATTCTGAACAGGGACGCGAGGTGTAAGGGGAAATGGACATGGGAGAGGAACGACAGAAAATCAATAATCGACTACATCCTCACAGATATTAATTTATGGAGGGAGGTGATAGGGGTAGAAGTGGATGATGAGGGTAAAATGGAGGTGGATAGTGATCACAACTTGATTACTGTGACTATCAGGGCCAAAACTCTAGTAAAATGCAAAGGAAGCTCTAAGGAGATTTGGGAACTCAAAAAAGATGCTGACTGGGCGAAGTTCAATGAAAAACTGAAACCAAAGCTTGCAACCGTACCCAAGAGGGGCAGTGTCCAGAAGATGGCCGACGTCATAGTTGCGAGCCTGGTGGAGGCAGGAAAGGAAAGTGTAGGAAAGGTCAGGGTGCCAACACGGGAACTTGGGTACAGAGTGAACGAAGAACTGAAAAGGGCCATAAAGGGAAGAAAAGCTAAATGTGCTGCATACAGGAGAAATAGAAAACTTAAGGGGGCGGGAAGCAATGAGGCCACATTTGCTAAGGAAGAATACCACCAAGCACGAAATAAAGTAAATAAGATTAAAGACGATAATTGGAGAGTTCGAAATAGCAGTCTTATTAGGACGATAAGAACGACAGGGGGGGGGGGGGGGGGGGGTCGAGTTCGAACGTAATTTGGAAATGGGTGAATAAACGTAACAAAGGAAGTAACCCACAGAGTATTAAAGTAGATGGCAGAGTTACAGACGAGCAAGATCAAGTCGCATCAGAACTAGTCAAGCACTGGGAAAAGGTAAACGATAAGTGATGGGGCATGGGGAGCCCACCAGAGTGTCCGAATCAGGTCGAGGAAAACCTATCGAGCTTTGTGTGCAGCGAAATTAAAACGGAGGAGGTGCGAAAGGTGATATCAAAATTAAGGGGTGGAAAAGCGGGAGGAGTGGATGAAATTCCTAACGAGTTTATCAAAAAAGGGGGAGAGGAACTCGTGAAAAGCTCAACTGCCCTATTCGATCTAGCCATAGAGAATCAAGAGGTCCCAAAGGAGTGGAGAGAAAGTAAAGTGACATTTATTCACAAAAAGGGGGAAAAAGACGTTTTGGATAACTATCGAGGGATCTCTGTCAGTAGCAACTTTGGAAAGGTTTTCTGTAAAGTCCTGTATGGAAGACTAGAGGAGGTGATTGAGAAGGGTTTTTTGGGAGAAATCCAGAATGGCTTCAGGAAGGGAAGGAGAGTTACTGACCATCTTTTCACACAATCCCAAATGATAGAATCCGCGAAAGCAAAAAAAGAAAAAGATGTTTATGGCCTTTTTGGATATCAAAACGGTATACGATAGAGTATGGAGGGAAGGTATGTGGCGCAAGCTGGAGGCTATGGGCTTAGGAGGCGAGTTTGTTGGAATTATGAAAACATTATATAAAGATGTACAGAGTGAACTTAGCCTGGGAAACATTACAACGAAACGTGTGCCTATGGAGATAGGCCTAAAACAGTGGTGTATCCTTTCGCCGATCCTGTTTGCATTGTACATCAAAGGTTTAGGAGATGAACTCCTGCGTAGCGAGGAGGGGGGTAGCAGTTGGGGACTTGAAGATCCCAGGGCTATTTTTTGCAGACGATATGGTTCTAGTGTCAGAAAGCGAAGAGGGGCTAACGAAAATGCTGGGAATTGTTGGGAAATATGGGAGCAAATGGAGACTCGAACTTAATGAAAGCAAGAGCAAAATTATACCTGTGGGCCGCAAAGTGGACCCCGCTCGAAGGTGGAGAGTGGGTGAGTTCTGCTTTCCGGAAGGGAGCAGCAAACTTCTCAGTGTGGGAGAGACAGGTGATTACGAGTATTTAGGGGTAAATATAAACATTACAGGAAGAGGCATCTACCAGAACCACACAAATAAATTGATTCTGAAGGGGATTCGAATCCTTAACCAAATGAAACTTATAGGGAGAAACAGTTTCAATAATGTTTTCGTGGGGAAAACCATTTGGGAAATGGTGGGGCTGCCAAGTATAACATACGTTACGGATGTGGTACCCCTAAACCAGACGGCCGTAAAGAGCTTGGAAATCCTGCAGAACGATGCAGGCCGATGGATAACGGGGTCGAGTAATGCCGCAGCGCTAGAAGCAATCAGGGGTGAGCTTGGGTGGATGAGGATCAAGGACGGGATAGACCTGTTGAAGCTCGGTTATCCTAATTATTTGGTAAATCTCCCCGACAGCCGATGGTGTAAAGCAATGTTCCTGAGAATTTTCAACTCAAATATCAAAACGGGGTGGATGGTCCAAGTGAGGGAGCTAGTAGAGAACTACTCATTGGAGATCTCGGACCTGGACGTTGGGGCAAACCAGGGTAAAAAAAATCGTCAGAGAAAGGGTCATGGAGGATTGTAACCGTAATTGGCGAGAGGGGGTCAAATCAAAGAGGTCTTTGGGTGGCCTGCGTGAAAAAGAGAAGCCAGGTTTTGAAGAGTACCTTGATGGCACCTTTGGGGGGGGGGGGTCACTGTTGTTCAAGCTGAGGTCGCGATCCCTGGAGCTGACGGGAAAAATTGGGAAAGACGGTGAAAGGGAGTGCCAGATGTGTAACTTGGACATGGTGGAGACCTGGAACACTTTCTTCTAGAATGCCCAAAGTATCAGCCTAAAAGAATGAGATTCACTGGGAGTATAATGTGGAAGTGGGATGGGAGAATGAAGGACATGTGGTTAGGGGGAGACTCAAAGGAGAGGGTTAATATGCTAATCGGAGAGATTGGGAAGAATGGGACATGGGATATCATCAAGCAGTTCGTCTCCGAGTGTTGGGGGGAGAGGAGAAGCGTGGGAATAGGGAGGCAGTTGGGAGTACTGGGGTAACCATGGCCCTCTCATCTGAGAACCGCGACAAATCAGCGGCTGGCCAAAGTGTTATCATATTAGCGGTTTTCAAAGTGCTGGAGACAACGAAAGAGTAAAGAAACACATGACTTCTCACTGGAAGTAAATCAAATTAATGTTGTTATTTTTTAACGTGCTTTTCTTTTTTCTTTTGATAAAAAAACATATTCTCGATAAATCAATGAACGATAATCAAAATTATTTGTTTAATCATAACCTTTAAAGTTTAAACTGCTGATAGACAAAAAAACTAATTCAGTCATTAATAATTTACCTTTCAGCGCCAGCACTTTTCTCTTTGAAACCTTTTGAATACTTTTGTGAAACACACTGTACCTTATCCACAGTGAACCGTCCCGATCCAGAAATTGCGAAAACAATTTTCATCTTTTTAATTACAACATTTTAGCATTCAGAGAGTAAACCGGAGAAGCGAAACGTGCTCAATGTCAAATATGTTTGTCTTGAAAGTATGTCAGTAGGATATTTTTCGCTTAGTTTTGATAAAAGTTTAAAGGTTAAGCGCACAATATTCACGCGACCAGCAGTATGTAAACTTTCTTTTTTGCTGCACCCACTGAACAGAACGTTTAAAAAGACAACACAATATGGAATCAGGTAATTACTAGAATTCTTTTTTCAGATTTTGCTAATATTTGAACCAAAAACCTTGTGGGTCTGGAAAATAAAATTTGCATTGTATTAACCACTTGCATGCTGTTGGCAAATATTCCTGCCCAGGACACAAAATCTCTTGTCACTGAAATAAATATAATTTGGGCACATTTAACGAATGTTCCCCCTATAAATTGAATGAACTTTTCGGCCAATCATTTCTGCAGCTAAATGTGGAGGATTTTTCATCAAATCTAGTCATGGCTGCTTCAGAGCAGCCATGACTAGATTTAATGAAAAATATATTGAAAATACTCGACGTGGCCAGAGTCGATGTTCATGTTCGCCTGCCTGTATGCATATTAATGCAGTCAACTTTCATATTTCTGACCAGTCGTGGGACAAGGAGCGATGGCACGCAATGGAAGTGCTTGTATATGAGGGGTGGGGTACAAATATCCAAGATGCACCTCAGAGACCATTGTTCATCCCAGTGAAAGAAAATTTTGAAAAAGGATTCATAGAAATGTAATTTCCTTGATTCTTAGGTACAAACGAGTACGAGTATTAAAAAGTGTGAATGTGGGGTGATGCGGACGTTATGCTTTTGAAACAGCCGGCAGCGACGTTCTTCTGTGTCGAGCTTTGCGTTCTGATCAAACTCCAGCAAACATACGAATATCTCCTTGCCTTGTCCCTCCTTTTAGATGTGCATGCAACGGTCTGGCCAGTCATGGTTTGGACTACGTCTTCTTCAGTCACTTCCCAACCCGAAGTCAAACCTTCAGATTGTAAAGTGGTAGAAGTGAAAGAAATTAACTGAATCTTCGGGAGGTGAAATTCATTGACCAAATGCAACTAAATGTGTTCACATTTGTAGATAATACTATAACGCTATACCTCTGGCCCTGCCATCTCACATGACTAGGGACTTACGTTGCCGAATTAGTAATAGGCTATTCTTAGGAAACGTTGCAACAATATCTGTCGGAAGTCTGCTAGTGAGATGTGAGTAAGCTACAGCGCCACACTCGAACTCCGGGATGGATATCTGACGACTCGTAGATCTTCCACAATCTTGAATGCCACTGTTGTCACAGTCGCTGTCTTCGCTTCTAGTAGAAGGCGGTCTCCCACTGGGTACTTTGTATTCTGACGACAACTGTTCTTCCATTCCCTCCTGTCGGCATTTGGTGATCCCGTCGGCAGTTCTTGATGCTCTGTGTTCACCTGATGTTATCTTTTCTCTTCTTCCGCGGCCGACTAAGTCTATGGTGATCTCAAGATAGAGTTCTGTCTCCACCTGTCGCCCCCTATTCTTCTTGTCGTCGACTGTCCTTCCGTGTGGTCGCACAGTATAGTCACCGACTTTCCTCTCTGTCTCCGCCTTTCACCCCTATTCTTCCTGTCGTCTGCTAAGTCTATGGTGGTCTCACGATAGACTTCTGTCTCCACCTGTCGCCCCCATTCTTTCTGTCGTCGACTGTCCTTCCGTGTGGTCGCACAGTATAGTCGCCGACTTTCCTCTCTGTCTCCGCCTTTCACCCCTATTCTTCCTGTCGTCTACTTAGTCTATGGTGGTCTCACGATAGATTTCTGTCTCCACCTGTCGCCCCCTATTCTTCCTGTCGTCGACTGTCCTTCCGTGTGGTCGCACAGTATAGTTACCGACCGCTCCACATCGCGTATTAGGCCGCTCTGTCCTGCAGAACAAACGACAACGCTCGAATCTTGTTAACAAGTATATTCCAGAAAATCAGTGCACATACAAAGTCGCCAAGCTCATACCAGCCCTGAATCCTCTCGTGTCGTAGACTAAATCCTCCATTTCTCTGTTCCTCTGTTCATTATATATACTACTGGTAAATCCTCAAAGAGAGGAAGGCAACTCCACCGACAGCAAGCCAGAAAGTCCAGCAAAGTAAGAGGAACCCCGAATAAGGTAAGTGAGTCGCATATTTTGGTAACATCGGTTACCACTTGGCGAACAACAGTCAACCAAATCACTGACACACGAGATATCCGACACTGTTTAAACAATCGAAAACCCAGCTACCGGTTCTACGAAGGAAGGCTACGCTACAATGCAGTAGTTTTTCTGCACATTGTAATAAGCTCCTTTTGAGCCGAAGAGCTTGCCTAGTTCCTTCGCATGACACGATAGCTGTTTCGAGCCATAGGAATGGATATACCTTCTTGGAGTTTAAATCAAATAGCGACGACGATAGGGTCGCTAACAATTTCTTTCAAGTTTTACCACAGCAGCGATGAACATACAGGGACGTATATAGACGGGGTCGGGGCGGAGGGGTGTCTCACCCCCCTCCCCAATTATCGCCTAAAATTTCAAAAGTTAGAAATTCGGTGATAAAAATTTCAAAAGTTAGAAATTCGGTGATGTAATTTCCAAAAGTTGGAAATTCAATAATATCAATTTAATTTGCTCTTCTCATAATTTTTTTTCGGCCAGAGGCAAAGTGATTTTCCAATTTTCAATCAAGTTCGACTTTTCCAATCGGCAGACAAAATTTTCTGAAATTCAGACTCAAATCTGTTACCGGTCAGGTTTTCGAATTCATCGTTCCTTTTTTTCCGACTCGGGGTAGTCATTTGGAAGGAGGAAGTATGGACTGAATAGCTGTCAGTCTATAGTCCTTGCGTACCCCTGGGCAGTGTAAGGGAAAAGTCATGAACCTACCTGGTGAAATACATGTTTCTTGTCGATAAAATGACTAGATTTATGCCAGACGGAGACCTCAGAATCAATCGCAGGGGTTTGAAAATTAAAACTTTTCCCCATCATGAGAGGGGGATATCCCCCTCTAGAACCCCCCCCCCTAAACTGGGGCGTACGGCCCTACGGGCATGCATTTCGTGCTGAGACGTCACCCCCAGTGAAGAACCTCTAGCTACACTCCTAGTAAGATATATGAAGAAATATATTTATATTTCCATCCAAAAGACAGTTGAGGTATTGTACTGTGACATCTGGTGAATGATTTCAGCGATAGATGGGTATCTGACAAGCACACATTCCACGCACTGAGCTGTAGAAGACATAGTCGGTTAGTCAGAGAATTTATCACATTCAGTCCAAGACCTCAATACCTTGTAAATCCTCCTCGGTTCGCGAGACAAGCGCGGATCCGACGTGGCATACTCCCCACCAAACGTTCAACATCAGCTTGACTGATGCTATTCCATTCTTTCTGCAGTGCAGCGGTGAATTCCTGGACATTGGTAGGGGGGGGGGGGGGTGGCGTTGTCGTTGTCTTAGGCGTCTGCCAACTGCCAAGCATACCCCAGACTTGCGCGATTGGTGAAAGGTCTGGACTTAGTACTGACCAAGGCAGTGTAGTGATGTCCTGCTCCTGGAGAAACTCAGTAGCGACACGGGCACTTTGTGCTCTTGCATTGCCATCTTGGAAAATGAATCGACGTTCTTGACGTCGCTCAAATGGCACCATATGAGCCGCTAATATGTTGTCACGGTAGTACGTACTGCCCTGTGACACGCCCTTGGATGACATATAATGCTGTTCTGCTTGTCATGGTTAGTCTCTCCACGCCGTAACCGATCCACTACCAAAACGATCATGCTGCCTAACGGCTACGTCATGGTATCGTTCTTTCCACCACCGCCACACTCTGTTTCGCCTGTCGTGGAAGTCGAGAGTGAACCTCGATTCATCGAAAATACATGGCGTTGCTCCACCGACGATTGTACCAGCGCTGTCGTGCTCCACACCAATTACGCCTTGCTGTGATGTGACGTTCAGTCAAACGTGGAATTATTCGAGGACGTCGCGCGTACAAATTCCAGCTGTGTAGGCGATTTCGGGTAGTCTGACCACTGACTTGCACACCTGTCGCTTGGTGTAGCTGCTGTCCAACTTCTGAGGCACTTTGATGGCGGTTATGTAATGCTGTGGTTCGGATGAAACGATCCTGGTTAGCAGTTGTCGCACTTGGACGACCTGACAGACGCCTGTCATCAACATTGTCTGTCTGACGGTAGCGTGACTACAACCTTCTAATCACCGATTGTGTAACGTTCAGAAATTTGAGCCACTACAGTTGTCTATTGCCAGCTTCCAACATACCAACGGAACGTAAACGTTCGTCACGTGTCAGTCTTCGCATACCTCAAAAGTTACGTTTCGACCAGAAACTATTGATGAACAAGTTTATACTAAGAAAAGAACGACGAGACCTTCGAAATGTTCGTCCAGTACAAATGAAAATTTCAAAACGTACCCCACAGACGTTAACGCGGCGCTCGTGTGAAAAACCTGCACGCAGTTTTCGTGGGCCGGTGGCATTCATGATCCACACTAAACTTGGTAACATAATGGATGTGTCCAATTCGGCGTATCCATTACCATTTTCTGAAAATATCAGCATCAGTTTGGATATCCCCTACTTTTTTGAATAGTATATTTGTTTCAACCCATCACATAATCTTCGTGTTTTGTCTCGAAAACACTGGACACACCGCTACTTGAAATAAAACCAGTGGCTGTGTTGCCTGAAATTAGGATGTTCAGAGAACTTTGGAAGCATTTGGAAGGCGAGTATGGCATAAGAAACTCTCGATTTCTGTATAATAACTTCGATTTGAGTGTTTTCGTTATTAACAAAACATGTACTCACCATTTTAAGTCGAGGATAGTGAGCTGGATTCAAAAACGATAACCATTACCGCTGATTGGCGTATTAATAATACTTCTTTCTCTCCCACACAGTGATGCCAGTACCTAACGATGATTCCCAGAAAAGTCTCTGATTGGGATTTCCGAGAAGCATTGTCATGATATGATATTATTTGGATACGATACAGCCAACGATAGATTAGTTTTTTTCTGACCACATACCTCACCGTTTGTGCAGGACATTGTAATTGTTTAGACAGTGTTTAAATTACACAAATTTTAGTTCCTTTCGGACTCAGACTATAACAACAAAACAAGATGAACTCCAAACTTTGAACGGGAAAAGCAGACTGCGTATTTTGTTTTCAGAGTGTCAAAAACATTTAAACGTGATTAATGTTGTCAGTACAAATATTAATATATTTTGTTATTGCTGATAAAATGATTAAACCGTTTGGAACTATTTGTACAGTGGCAGAGGAAAGTATATTTCTCGATTTGGTTCGGAACTCCCAAATTACGTCACGAAGACTGTATTTTTAGATTTCCATTGTTTGTCTTCAACAAGTCGTTGTTTTATAGTTGGGAGATAAAAAAAAACTATCCGATTTCAGCTGAATCATATTAGAATGGTGACAACCATGTTGTATTTGATTGTTTGGGGTCGTAAACGATGGTTTTACTGTCGCAAATATCCGTTTTACCGGCTCCGCTAACGAGTCGCCGGCAAAACTCAATTTGCGACAGTAAAACCATCGTTTACGGCCCCAAACAATAAAAAACATAGTTATCCCCTAAATAATAACAATAATAAAAAAACAAAACAAATGTTGATCAAATAACCCTTATGTGTATTTCTTCAGCTAAAGTATGGAATCAGGTAATTACTTGAATACTTTTTCGGATAATGTTGATATTTGAACCAAACCCTGTGTGGGTCTGGAAAATAATATTTGTATTGTATTAACTGCTTGCTTGCAGCTGGCAGATATTACTGCCCAGGACACAAAATTTCTTGCCACGGACAAGGAGCGACGGAACGCAACGGAAGTGTTTGTTTAGTAGCGGGGCACAAATATCCAAGACGCACCACAGAGACCATTGTTCATCCCAGTGAAAGAACATTTTGTAAAGGATTCACAGAAATGTCATTCGTTCCAACGAGGGGTCATAACCTACGTTTTTGAGACAAAAAATGAAAAAAATAGTGAAAATTAATTGGCGATTTTTGAGAATAGCGATGGCCGGTTTTGGCCGTTACGTTGGGTAAAGGGTTAATATACCTTTACTGGCAGTATAATAATTGTCACTGTTCGCCATTTTGTTTTTATCGCAAAAATCACAGTCTACTTCGGATAATTCGCGCTTTAGAAAGTTTGTTTTGAGTTCATGGCATCTGAAGGGCAAGCAGAATTGTAAATGCGCCCCTGAAGGTTCGAGATAATAAATAAACAATTTTCTTGGCGGTCAATGAGATGTTGGGTTTCTCCTTTTGCATTGCATCACTACTCGTCTGATTTTGAAACAAATGGATGCCGATAGGAAAATTTAACGAAAACATGAAGCGAATTGCAAACACGTCATAGGTTTAGATAATAAACACGTTACGGGACGCTTGGTTGGAGGATGCGGTGTCACATGGAGCTTAAGGAGAAAAATGTTAGGCTTGCTGGAGGCACAATACACTCCATTTTCACTCTATAAAATACCTTGCTTGAAACCGAAAGCATGTTCAGAAACCAACTTTTGGGCCAAACCAAAACAAATCGAAGCTGAACATAAAAACAAAAAACACACTACTCCATTGCAAACGGTTGAAGGCTAATTTAGCATCCATTATCTTTGTTTGGATTAATAATGTCCACACCGGTTCCGTACAGATATCGATTTTCTTTAATATACCCGAATGCTACATCAAGACGCTTCAAAAAGTGTCTCGAGAGTGCTGGGAAGGAAACAGGATGACGCAAGAGTCCTTTCAATAATTTCTGAATAACACCGGAATTGCTCGAGTATCCAGACTGCAAGAGGATGCGTTCCCTAGAGTGCCTCTTGTGAAACAGATAAATTGTCGTGTCCATTAATGACCTTTTTAATTGCGACAAAATGTAGTTTAAGTGTTGCATTTATTTTTTTACATGAATTGTGGGAAGCCAACATGGATTGTGCGTTTCAGTTTAAACAATATTTATTGGAAAGTTTGTTAATTGTGTACATTACATGCTAGATGGTAAAACAGGAACAACACAAGATACAGCAGTACACTAAATAACAAAGATGAACAAATAGATAGATTACTATGTAAGAATGGGAGTCGACAAAAAGCTAACAGCTTATGTACGTCGTCTCCCTTGTGCGTTTTAGGTTAAGCAGTACATAAAATAATGGACCTCTCTTGAAAACCATGTAAAAACGTATTCAGAAACGCCAGCGAATGATAAATAGAAATCGAAAACACAGAGTTGCATCCAAAGAGATACTTTTTCAGTACAATTCAAAGGTTATCTGGTAAAAATAGTCCAATACCATAAGTGGTTCAAAACTGTAGTCTCTCACTGCCTCTCTTTCTCGGGTTATAGGCAAAACGACTCTTGCTCACTCACAAGGGAAAACGTCAGTGTTTACTAGGAAACCCCGTCTTCTGCTTCAACTCAATCGATCGTCATACATGCGGTGGAACCAGGTGCACAATGGGCCCGTGGTACCCCACCCTGACGACATGCTACAGGACTTACCAAATTGGAGAGCAGTCATGAAGTATCGCCTGAGAAACGGTGTTTTAGATGCCACTTTGTTTCATTTTGAGAAAACGTGGGGCAAAGTTCAGAATTCTGCATTTGTGTATCCCTTTGCCAAGGAACAAAGACGGTTTTTCCTATTGTCAAAAATAATCACAGTTTTGCACTGCAATATCTTGGAACTACTTAGTTCATGTCTCATGGCAAAACTCGACTCCATCATCCCAAATAAAAGATTTTGACTGACTGTGTCCTTGCGTTTGAGAGAAAGGTTTGCCACTGGTTAGACACTCTCGCGTAATTGATGGAAATTACATAATTTAATTACATAATTAAGATGTTAAATGTGAATGTGCTTTTGGATAGGAACTTTACATTTTTAATTGACTGCTGTATAGAGCACAGATGTATAACTTAGTAAACAAATTGCATAAGGCTAAAGAAACTTGCGATGCATTATGTCGTATACATTGATACAGTACTTTTATTCTCTTCGCGAAATGCGACACGATTCTCATATGTACACAAAATAGATATTTATTTAACTGGTTGAGGACAAGATTATTTTTGGTGGTCTGAATTTGTTCATCAAATATTGTTATTTTACAAATTATTGGAGAGTGCCAAGAGGCACTCTCCAATAATTTGTAATAGAACACATGTGTATAAACAAGCTATTGTTTACGTTTATTTATTTATTTATTCATTTATTTATTGGGGTTTTAAGGTCACATATTTCTGCACAATGGCTAACCATGACCGTCCCAGTTTTTCGGGTGGAGGAAGCCGGAGTACCCGGAGAGAACCACCGAGCAACGGCGAGAAACTGTCAGCTCCCAAACATACTAACACCACACAGGCAGGGTTAGCATTGGTTGAAGACAAGTGCACCATCGACGTGCAGTACGTCTTAGTACACGACGTCACCGTGCCCCCAATTGAGCAATGGGGGTGAAGTGTCTTGCCCAAGGACACAACGCGGTTGCCGCAGGTGGGACCTCTCGGCTTGCAGCCTGCACCTCTACCTACTGAGCCACCGAGTCCCCATTATTTACGTTTAACTGAATACGAAACATGGGTAAGGAAAATGTTACTTTTGCACTGGTACCCTATTTTTTTTTTTTTTTTTGAAAGGCCTGACTGTGGCTTCCAGCACTTAATTAGTTAAAAAAAAACTCTTTATTATTTTTATCTCCATTTAAGTTGTTCTATATTGATTTTGTGTTGTGTGATCGCTGTTGCAAAAAAAAAAACTATCCGCGAAATCAATATAGAAGCTCTAGTATTTAATTTTAGGCTCTCACAATTGGATTTTAGGCATCGGCGACCATACCATCAGGAATAAACAAATAAAAATAAAAACCGCCCTCCCTCATTCGTTTTAAAAATCAATGCCTGAGAATCAATTATTTAATTTTGTTTGGCCTAATGTTAATATTTTATTAAATACTCTTTTGTTTGGTGATCCCCAGTCATCGGTTGAGGCTGACTCTGAATCGTTTCTGACCTTTCAGCAACATATAATTGACACAGGGAGATTCAATGATTGTTGGTGATGAGGGCGAGCGTTCATCAACTATTCAAATATCCACTTTCGACTGGTGAATCTATCAGTGCCACTCCACATCTTGTACTTGTGGCTCCTTTCTTTTTCAGGCTATTGAAAATTTATAAATAATCACTCCAACCAAGTTCGAAATATTGAAGTACCAGCAGGACTGGAAACAAAGAGTGTATATTATAATTATATCATTCTTATATATTTTGAGACAGTCTAAACGTACCCCAATGATCTTTCGCGCGTTATGTCCAGGCATGTTTATTTATTGGGGTTTAACGACACATTAAACATATAGGGTCAACTCGTGTCTGATATTACGGGTGGAGGGTGTCGGACTACCCGGAGAGAACCACTGAGCAACGACGGGCAATTGTCAGACTCCCCAACGTACTTACTTCACACAAGCAGGGTTAGCATCGGTTGAAGACAAGTTCAACATCGACATGCAGTACGCATTAGTACACAGCGCCACCGTACCCCCACGTGCAACTAAGTGCCTTGCCCAAGGACACAACGCAGTTTCTCCTGGCGGGGATCGTACCGTTGGCCTTTCGGATTGAAGTCACCGAGCTCTCTTCCGGGCCAGTACCAGCCTTTCATATCACAGGAAGGAGATACAGCCGGTTTCTATCCATTCCTAAAACTTAGATAGGTTTGAAATGTATACTCATGTATGATTCGTTTAATGTGCAAAAATTGAAATATTTTACAAGTCTGTGTGTACTTCACCCCTACCAGCACATGCACCCTTTTCAATGTTTTCTATGTATATATATTGTAGGGGAGGGCGTTTATACAGACAGAGCCTGTTCATCAAACCTTGTTTGATCTTAGAAGGACATACAATTATTGTTTTACTCCTTGCAATGCATGCTGATGGCAGATATTCCTGCCCAGGGCAAAATTTCCCATGCCACTGAAATAAATATAATTTGAGTACATTTAATCATATCTTTCCCCTGTAAATTGTATGGAGATTTTCACCAATGATTGCTAGAGTCCAATTTAGATGAATTTTTCATCGAATCTAGTCATGGCTGCTTCACAGCAGCCATGACTACATTTGATGAAAAATATCTTAAAAATATTTAGCAGGTTAAGAGTTAGAAATAAAAGGTTAATAGGATTGAAGACGTCATGTCAGCTTATACTACTTTGTTATTCTGGGAAGTTTATATGCTGATCGGAAGGAACAGAAACTTTACGGCAAAATCTTGATGTTTAGCCATTTCAGCACTGACAACCTGAATAGTATCGCCTCACACATTACTGTCTGCGGCGCAATAGGCGAATCTATTCTGCATTTTTGGGAGGTTCAGTAATATTTTATGCGGACAGTTCTATCCTTGCCGGAGTGTGCTGAACATGGAACACATTCTTTTGCAATGTACATATTTTAATCTTGTCAGACGACAGTAGCTTAATTATTTTACAACTAAATACATAAAATTCTTATCATTTTTTCAAGGAAATCAACCTTTTGATTAAATTTTAAATTATTTTTATTCTTTTAAAATCTCATCTATTCTTATCTAATCAACGGTATTCTTTACATGCCTGAATATAAGCAGTCTGACATTTGCAGAATGAGGTCCCCAGTGAGTGAATTTGATTATGCTATCCCATACGCAGGTCAAATTTATCCTCTGGGTATCTCTTTCTGTTTAGTTTTGAGACCCTGATTCAGATTGAGGTTCACAGAGGGTAACTTTAGTGATGCTACCCTGCCATGCACTAAATTCACCCATCATTTTGCAGATGACAGTCTGTTTATTTTCTGGCTTAATTCTTTAAACAACTGGTTTTATAACAATGTGCTTTCCAGATTTCATTGATTCATTTTATTATATGGACGGTAATCTCTATTATAATACATACTATTAATCGCCACGATATGATCTCAGCTGTCGATGTTCCATAAAACACAAATAAAAAATAAATAAATAATTAACACTATCTATATTTTTTGAGGTTTTAACGACACTTTCGACAGTCAGGATTACCTCGTGTCGGACAGTTTTATGGATGGAGGAAGCGGGAGATAACCACCGAGCAACGACGAGCAACTGTCAGACTCCCCAATGTGTACTAACTCCACACAAGCAGGGTCAGAATTGATTGAAGACAGGTGCGCCATCGACGTGCAGTACACTGTAGTACACAGCGCCCCCCCCCCCCCCCCCCACCCACTCCCACACCTCCGACATATTGGTCATTGTGTCGTCTACTCGTCTCCTGCAATTTTTCTGCACGCAAAATTTATGCATATCGTTTTAAAAGTTTGATCATGATTTGCAGCTAAAAGTGATCTAAAAGGCAGGGGGAGGTCATGTTTAAATTGTGCAACCGTTAATCCAACACGCTCAAGAACACGCTGTCCCTCGGGTCAAATTAGTGATTCAATACACACGCATTCCTGACATGTATTGGCTGATAAAAACATTTATTTGCACTCTAACGTCAGTTGGGTTAAAATTAGCCCAAATCAACTGGGTTGAGTAAATATGATCCCCTTCGGATACGAGACGTGTGCGGCACCTCTGTTGAAAGTGTCACTGTCCTCAATAAACAAATAAATAAATACTGAAGTCGCATTGATCAAGAAATGACAACCACGGGAATGACATTTTTTTTTGGATCTGGTTTCAATTTTCTCTCCAACCTGGCCGTACTAGGGAAGATCCAGTGTATCTTGGAAACCTAATTCCGCTAACCACCCACTCATACTCGCTTGCATTGAGTTGAGATGACACTGCATTTGTTGATTACTTTTTTTAAAAAAAAATATTCGGGGAGAGTGATACGGGAGCAGGGATGTTGGAAGTATTATGAACTTGTGGTGGCGATGTTGGGGGGGGGGGGGGGGGGGGGCTTGTGGCACGACCATAGAGGGCACTATCTTCCTCCCACCTCACCTCTCTCTCTCTCTCTCTCTCTATCTCTCTCTCTCTCTCTCTCTCTCAACTATTTTCTGGAGAATGTCGGGACGCGTTCCACCAATACCCTCTCCCCAACCATTTCCAACATCCCTGTATAGGAGAAATTGGATATTTGCGATTGCTCGGACGCATTGTGGTTGGCGTGCCTAATACATTGCAGACATCTCGAAGAATCAGCTATGACTGTTCTGAAGGGGGTTAAACGTAAAGAGTTGCGTTCGTTCGTTCGTTCGTTCGTTCGTTCGTTCGTTCGTTCGTTCGTTCGTTCGTTCGTTCGTTCGTTCGTTCGTTCGTTCGTTCGTTCGTTCGTTCGTTCGTTCGTTCGTTCGTTCGTTCGTAATGTCCTCTAACCATGCTTACTGCTGTAGTTGCACCAACCTTTGTTGGATTTCACTAAATCTCGGCACTCGGGGGAGCAGATCCTATAGTAGCACGTATGCCCCTTCTTGAATATTGACTGAGTTATTTCCGCCGCTTCACCTAGTTGATTATTAAAAATGTGTCCGTCTAACGGTAGTGTTGCCGTTTGTTGGATTGAAGTAAAGTTTCACACAATTCACCATCCTTCCACAGCATAGGAACGTATTTTTTGACATTTTTTGGGCTCATGACGGATGCTCTAACGTGCTTAGTTTCAGTTTATTCGTCTTAGGTAAAGGGTTGTGGAGCTGTGTATTAAGGCGTACTGCACGTCAATGGCACACTTGTCTTCAACCAATGCTAGCCCTGCCTGTGTGGAGTTAGTACTGAGGAGAGTCTGGCAGTTGCTCGCTGTTGCTCGGTGGTTCTCTCTGGGTACTCCGGCTTCCTCCACCCGTAAAACTGTTCGACACGAGGTCACCATGGCTGTCGAAAGTGTCGTTAAATCCCAATAAATAAATAAATAAATAAATAAATAAATAAATAAATAAATAAATAAATAAAATGGAAGTGCAAGTTTCATGAGACTACCTCTGAGTCTTTAGGGATACCTCCCTCTCCCGCCCCACAACTTGATTCTCTGGTGGTGATGTTTGGTTGGAGGGTCATTTCCCCTGGTTCCTTCGTACCCTGTTAATTTGGGGTTTGGCGAAAGTAGCAGCGGCAAAATGGCAGAAATAATAGCGAAAAAAAACGACAGGAACATGGTAGCGATGAAAATGGCTCTGATCAAATCAAATATAGATTTGGAGAGAATGGTGTCGTTTCATGGTGGAGTTAATAATTACAAAAAATGAAGATAAGAAATGTAAAAAGAGCAGCTAAAAATGGTTACTTCAGTTAATAAAAAGCTCATTGATAAAAGTAAAGTTTGTCAGACTGACATCTTCATAATTTTGGTAAACTTTGGAAACTGTTTTAATGCAGAAGGGAGTATTGTTCAAGCTGTTTTTAGCTAAGTACATTTAGAAGAGACTTTAAATTGTGAAGAAATTATCAGTTTTAACTCACCTTGACAAAGTCAAGCTGAGCTAATCTCATCGCTCTCCGTCCGTCGTCCGGTGTCCGTCGTCCGTCGTCCGTCAACACCATGTTTTGGTCTTCTCCTCCAAAACCACTGGGCCAATTCAAGTGAAAGTTTGTGTGAGCGATGATCACAAAGGAACATTGCATTTTTGTTCAACTCAACATTCCCAGTCCCATAGATCTCAGGAACCAGTGGGTACAATGACTTGATATTTGTTATGGAGCTTCCTTTTGAGGCGTAGAATCAAGTTTGTTCAAAGGAAGTTCGTGAAGCAATATTTGGCTTTGTAATGGGAGGGGTAAGATTTTTGGCCCCGCCCAAAATTTCTATTTTCTGAACCATTGGTCCGATTTTAACCAAATTTGGTATGTGATATTATTTGGTCATAAGAACTTGACTCGTGCAAAAACAAAAATTCCCACATCCCCATGGGAACATTAGGAGCTAAAAATAGAAATATTTTTAAACGCCCATATTTCCAAAACCACACCGAACAAAGAGCTGTTATTTGATATGAAGCATCTTTAGGAACAGTAGAATTGAAGCTTAAAAAAATTACCATCTGTTATATTAGGGTGTTCTGTAGAGGGCATCGAATAAATGCTGAGTCAGCATATTTGCAAAAATTTTTAAAAATCTTTTTACCAGAACCAATGGTCAGAGTCTTTTGATTTTCGGTATATAACATTCATAACGTTTGTTAAAATAACGTTTGTTAAAATAAAGCCCATTGGTTCATATTTGGGCTCAATACAGGAGCCCGAATTTTTAACTTTGGGCAGTATGGGGAATGTTCTTTAAAAATCTTCTTCTTCAGAACCACCAGTCAGAATCTTTTAATGTTTGGTATACATCAATGTTATAAGAGTCGGATTCAAGATTGTCCAAACCAAGTCCCTAGGTTAATATTTGACTTTCTATGGAAGCCCAAATTTTAACTTAGTTCAGTATGGGGATAATTTTAAGAAATCTTCTTCAGATCCACCAGTCAGAATGCTTTCATGTTTGGTATACCTCTCTAGGGGGTCAGCTTCAAGTTTGTTCAAATCGGGTCCTTAGGTATATATTTGGGCTCGTTAGGGTAGCCAAAATTTTAACTTAGTACAATATGAGGAAATTTCTTTAAAAATCTTCTTCTTCAGATCCACCAGTCTGAATGCTTTCATATTTGCTATACGACATCTCTGGGGGGGGGGGGGGGGGGCAGATTCAAGTTTGTCCCATTCGAGTACTTGGGTTAATATTTGGGCTCCATATGGGAACCTAAAATAATTTAACTTAGTAAAATATGAGGTGATTTCTTCAAAAATCTTCTTCAGATTCACCTGTCAGAATCCTTTCATATTTGATTTACAACATCTCTAGGGGAGTCAGATTTAAGTTTGTTCAAATTTGTTCCCTGGGTTAATATCTAGGCTCCCTATGGTATGAAGTAATTTCTTTAAACTGTTTCTTCTTCAGATTCAACAGTCAGAATGGTTTCATATTTGATATACAACATCTCTAGGGAGGTCAGACTCAACTTCGTTCAATTTGAGGGCCTGGATTAATATTTGGGATCCCTATGGGAACCGGAATTGGCCATGTAGCTGAGGAATTAGAAAGTTTGTATTCAGTACCCTCTAGAGGTGTGTAACTAAGATTAATCCACATAGGTTGTATCAAGGGGCTTCATAGGGGAGCTCCAGGTTTTACATTATGATCAACTGAAGAAAAGGCGTGATGCTTGGACTATTTTTCTCACTCCTGAGGGGCTCAACGATTGGCAACGTATCCTATGAGGATGGATTGCTTAATGTAGATTCATTCTTGGACTCGTTTATATTGTGTTCTGTTCTAGGTGAGCGCTTCAGGACCCCGTGGGGCCTCTTCTTTAAATGGTTTTAGCCAGCATCTGACGACTGCTTTTCGATGCGCTTCACTTCACCATTAAAAACGGACATTTCCCAGAATTGTCTTTCTCTTTACATAACTCGTCTGCAAATAACTGCAAATTTTATTCCTGTCTGCTATTTTGTCGAAGCCATTTTTGTGCCTAACATTTTCCTTACCGTCGTTTCCATCGCTGCCACTTTCGCGGAGCACCACCCAAATATATAGTGAATTGTATAATCGTATGAAATGTTACAGTTCGTTTGTGTTAGTTCATTGTTATTCAGATGAACCTGAATGTTTTAGCTCCTTTTAAATCTTTGTTTCAGAATACAGACACAGCGATTCTTTTAAATGCAATGAAGACGTCGTAAAAAGTTATTGGAAGCATGGCTACGTAATGATCAGGTACAGTTTTGAAAAGAGAGTGAGAGAGAGACAGAGACAGAGAGAGACAGAGAGAGAGAGAGAGACAGAGAGAGAGAAACAAAAAACACAAACAAAGCAAAACCTAAATACTAATTATTGCTTCTCCATACAACTTTTTTTCCGGTGTGACAGGAATGATAGTCCGTAGGAACGTCAGTCCCTCTGGACTATTATTCCGCGGAATTATAGTCCTAGGTCTAACATTTCTAGGAATAGTAGTCCGCCGGACTTCATAAATTTATTTGATTTGAAATAAATACTGTTTAAACAGAACTGGTTCCATCTCAGGGACAAGATTAGAACCAGTTTGGGTTCTAAAGAGAACCTGTACTTTTTGCAGTGTGGATAACGAGCAGTCCACGGCGATTGTACCGTATCTTACCGTGATAATTTAAATTAGGTAGGAGCCTGTTGAGCGGAAAATATCCAATTAACAAGAGAATTCAATAAATCACAGTTTGGTCATTCCCTAAAATTATATTAAGAAATTGAGTATCAATATTGTTAAATACTATTCAAAAAGTAGGGGATATTTGATAAAAGTGAGATATATGAAGAAATATATTTATATTTTCATCAAAAAAAGAGTTGATGCATTGCACTTTGACATCTGGTGAATGATTTTTGCGATAGTTGGGTGTCTGACAAGCGCTCATTCCACGCACTGAGCTGTAAGAAGACGGTCAGTCAGAATGTACCACATTCAGTCCAAGTCCTCAGTACCTTGTAAATGCTCCTCGGTTCGCGAGACAAGCGCGTATACGACGTGGCATACTCCTCACCAAACTTCCAATATCAGCTTGACTGATTCTTCCTGCGTTGCAGCGGCGAGTTCCTGGACATTAGTAGGGGGCTGTTGGCGTTGCAGTAGGCGACTGCCAAGCATATCCCAGACGTGCTCGATTGGTGAAAGGTCAGCGACACGGGCCCTGTGTGCTCTTGCATTGTCATCTTGGAAAATGAATCGACGGCCGCGACGTCGCGCAAATGGCACCACATGAGCTGCTAACATGTCACCGTAGTACTGCCCTGTGACACGCACTTGGATGACATGTAATTCTGTTCTGCTTGTCATGGTTATGCCACCCCACATCATAACCGATCCATCACCAAAACGATCGTGCTGCCTAACGGTTACGTCATGGTATCGTTCGTTTCGCCGCCGCCACACTCTGTTTCGCCTGTCGTGGAAGTCGAGAGTGAACTCGTTTAATCGGAAAACATGACGTTGCTCCACCGATGGTTGTCCCAGCGCTGTCGTGCTCCACACCAATTACGCCTTGCTGCGATGTGACGGTCAGTCAAACGTGGAATAATTCGAGGTCGTCGAGCATACAAATTACAGCCGTGTAGTCGATTTCTGATAGTCTGACCTCTGGCTCGCACATCTGTCGCTCGGTGCAGCTGCTGTCCAATTTCTGGGGCACTTTGATGGCGGTTACATAATGCTGTTGTTCAGATGAAACGATCCTGGTTAGCAGTTGTCGCCCTTAGACGACCTGACCGACATCTGTCATCAACATTGCCTGTCTGACGGTAGCATGACCACAACCTGCTAATCACCGATTGAGTAACGTTGAGAATTTAAGCCACTGCAGCCTGTTTGTTGCCAGCTTCCAACATGGCAACGGCACCTAAACTTCGTCACGCGCCAGTCTTCGCATACCTCAAAAGTTACGTTTCGACCAGAAACTATTTTTAGTTTATTAGGGAGAGGCCTAAATGAGACCTTAACTTACAGCTCTCACGACATCCCTTGCCCTCTTAGTCCCCACCTCATGGCCTTCCCGGACTCAAGTGGTATTCGTTTGTTTTCTATGATTGACATTTGGAACGACAGACATGATAGAATACAGCCACTCTTTTTTTACCCATTAATGTATGGACTTCAACTTCGATAATTTTATACAATACCGTTTCTTACGATATACCGGTACTTTTAAACCAATATCGGTATTCAGCCGGTATAATTCTCAATACCGGTAATTACAGGTTTACCGATATACTGTGCAGCCATATATCGGACTGAAATAGAACTCTCGCGATGTAATTAGCGCTGCCTTTATCGCTGTGATTATATGCCCATCGTGTTAAATATTTATTTAAATTTATATATTGATGTTTAACGGCACTTTCGACAGCCTGAATCACCAGGGTGTCGGAGCCCATCGGGTTACTCCTATTGCTCTACCCGGTGGGGGGGGGGGGGGGGTGAACTGTTTGGCGCCACTTCTTAACCCCAAGGCTTGTAAACTCTTTAAAAAAAAATATAATGTGTTCGTAGGCGAAATAAAAATCATATCTTCTGTAAAGGTATGTCTGTTGTTTATATATAGAATATACCCAAAGTAGCTTGGTGAGCCAAATGTTCACAACGAGTGGTGAAGTGGTGTTAACCGCGAGCCTTTGACGCGCGGTTAACACCACTTTACCACGAGTACACCAAGCTACTTTGGGTATATTTGATTTATACCATGATCGTCAGATTAATGAGTTCAAATGTTAAATAAATCAATATTCACACGTGCGTTTCTGATTTTGTTTACATGAGCACCGGTGGGCGGTACTTCCGCTGGCAATTTATCGCCGAAACGAAATAGAAAACGAAACTGGAAAATTATGGGGCCTTTTTTATATTAATAGCATAATAACATTCTATTTCGAGTTGTGGATGCTTTTAGCACGAGACAACGTGTACTTGTTAATGTTTTGGTATCTTAATGGGGTAAACTTATTTAAAAACGTAATAAATAATTGCCGGTTTCATCTCACTCTTCACGAGGCGACGAGTGATAAATTTAGACAAGTTTGCATTCACGGCGAGGTCACCAAAGGCCTACTTGGATGTAGCTCCACTGTAGGTGTAAATTTTAACTATTGAAATCCCATTGCTGGCGTGTTCACCACGACTGGTGTGCAAAGCTACAATTTATGTCATAGGCGTTTTATATATAGTAGACTAGATGATCATGGTATAGATAGCGGGACCTTCTGGTCAATAAAGCTGTACCTTATCGTTATCTTTATGTAAACTAACACCTGTTTATGTATAGTGATATCCTTCTTGTTCTAACAGATTGAAATTCACTTATGTCTACACTCTATATATTCACTCAACCCAGTTGATTAGGGTTGATTTTTAACCCAGTTGATTGTGGACTGCACATGTTTGGATTGAACAAGCAAAGCCGATTTATAATAATCCCACATCTCTAGAATAAAATACGCCAAATAATTTTATCAAATACCAATGCTTCAGATTATCCAGTCGAATACGCGTTAGAAAAGCAATTGTTCTGAAGTGAATTTCCCTTTTATTTGTTGAAACTGATATTGTGTCCTTTCCGTGACTATGTAATAATGATGCGAAATTCTGAGATAACCTAAACGGCGATTCAATGCGTCATATCCTTAAAAGAAACTCGCATGTGAACGAATTACGAATCGCAGTGTGACATATCGTCAAAATGTGAACCTGAACATTGTTTTGATTTAACTCTTTACCCGCTGAGTATTTTCAAAATATTTTTCATCAGATCTGGTCATGGCTGCTTGGAACAGAAAATACACCCATGTAACTGAAAAGACAAATTTGAAGCACCAAATTAATAGATACCCCCCCCCCCCCCCCCCCCCACACACACACACGGCTCAATTACTCAAGAATGAATACGAATGTGGATGGGGTACTTTTTTTCTCCCCCCACCTCCACTTCCTACGCAAGTTATATATGTCTCATGTGAGAAGGCCATGTGAGATAGATATCTATCTCACATGACCCAGGTGACCGGCTTATTAGCATATTTAATGAGTGCACGGAGTATATAATCATCACACGTTCTTCCGTAAACAAACAACATGGCGTCACGTTTCTGAAATATTAGCAGACGAACGTTTGTTGAAGAAAATAGAAATAAAAACACAGACCGCGAAACCAAAGGATACTTGACTCTTTTATATGGATTTTTGGGTGCACGCCGTTATGAGTGGAGAGAGTTTCTCGGAATTCCCGTCGAAAAGTTATGCGAATGCATTGCAGAATTTATCGGAATGTGTCACTGATCATTTCACTACAATTCTTTAACCCCTGACTTGCTGGCGTTGGGATTTAATTTTGTGGTACACACCTGTGATATATACATAACTTCTGTACGCGCTTTGCCATAAGTAAATGAGTTTTGTTTTAGAAATGGTCAACAAAATTGTTCCATATAGCTGCATGTGTCTCTGGATTACTTTTGATGACGTCAGAATGTTTTGGTGGGGAACTTATCTCTGATGAGGGTGTGTGTGAGATGGGGAAATCTTGCCCTTGGGTGAGATTTCACCATCTCACGCCCATCCCCGTCAGGGATAATAATAGTCCTACATTCTGTAGTACCCCCCTCCCCCCTATATTCTGACATTGTCGTCGCGTAAACAGTTGTTAAACGTTTATTTTTTTAAACTGGAAAGTGGGATTTCCGGTTCAACACTCACACATTTCCCATCATGATTCTGGTGCAAATAATGCTTAGTCGAATATGTAGCCTCATCCGAATAATTAACGGTCTCTATCTTGGTCTCCCGAAGATTTCCGCGGGTAAACGTTAATTAGGTTGTTATTATGCGACACATAACATTCTGATCTTAGAGACCGAATTGTTCAACACATGGGGCTACAGCAACAATACAGTCGGCTTAGACTGGCCGTCATCAACGCCTGACCGTGATATCTGCGCATGCGTTTACCAGGTCATAAAAATCATCATTAGCAAAAGTGTACCCGGTGCTTCTTTAATTAAATTTTTGATCATAGTTCCAATAATTAGTGTTTGGAATTTAATAATATTGCATTCGTGAAAATATCGCCCACCCGTGGAAATTGACGAGACCTCGTTGGCCATACTGTATGTGCATTTGGAGTCGTAGCTATTATGAATGGCGTCCTTTTGTGATTTAATGCATTCTCTTCTCGTTTCATTGTTGCCCAGGATGTCAGAGTTCTATCCTGTTACACGGGGGTGTCCGTAGTGTAACATTTGATTGTTTTGTATATATACAAACAGACTGAAATTGTATTGCTCACCAGTTATAGTTCATAAGTGTTGTACTGATGGGCTTTCGGTGGAGGCAGTATATCGGGAATACTTTCTGCAAATGATGAATTTCTGCCAATCCTGTGTTTCGAACCGTTGAAACATATTAGGATAAATCAGTCTTAGGATAAATCACATTGTGTGGGTGGACATCTCGTACTCAATAGATCTCCTCCAAATTTGATGAAATTTCGTAGCAACAGCACAAATTGACTGGCAACATGCATTGCATACCATCTCTGTGCAATTCATCGTTTGACCTGTTTATTATGCTATTTATTTATATCTTTCCTCTGCATTTTGTCATGGTGGTTGGGCAAGACGTGATCAAAAGTTTAGTTTTGACAGAGGAAAATATTATTCCCATATCTACAAATACATGTTTTCCACCGAGACTTCGGTTCAGATAATGCATTGTAGAGTATTTAGTTTTGTCCGAATAGCTAACAACTCGGTATTCCAAAGACTTCCGCTAGTAAAAGTCATTTACGTTCCTTATTTATAGATTTATCAAATAGGAATGATGGGTGAAGATGACTTCCAGGTTGAAAACTAAATTGGCTGAAATTACTGTGTATGAATATATATTTTACACAAAAATGGCTTTGAACCATCCCAGTTTTCCCGACTTTTTCTGAGATATATTTTACCGAATATATGTAATGTCAGACATGAATCTCAATAGGTAAACAAAAAAATGTTGATTTTGAAGTTGGTCGTTGTGCCCCCAGTGATGTCCACGCATGCGTTTACCAGGTAATACAAATCATCATCAGCAATTTTTTTAACTAATGAAACACCGGGTTGCACACGTGGACAGTGATAAATCTACGGCGGCTTTATCGTGTCGTCCCCTGAGTTCCAGTGTGTTCTATGTGCCAGTAGGCACATAGAACACCTTGGAACTCAGGGGACGGTGTGTGCTCCATCGGGTGGCTACAAATTTAGGTTTCTAGAATACACACGGTTTAACGTGCAAGGTAGCTTTTTGATCTGCACCGAATCAGATAGCTACTCAGTAGGTAGAGGTGCAGGCAGCAAGCCGAGAGGTCCTCGGTTCGAATCCCACCTGCGCAACCGCGTTGTGTCCATGGGCAAGACACTTCACCCCCATTGCCCACGTGGGGGCAAGGTGGCGCTGTGTACCAAGGCGTAGTGCACGTCGATGGTGCACTTGTCTTCAACCAATGCTAACCCTGCTAGTGTGGAGTTTGTATGTTGGGGAGCTGACAGTTGCTCGCCGTTGCTCGGTGGTTCTCTCCGGGTACTCCGGCTTCCTCCATTTGTAAAACTCTCATGGTCATGATTAGCCATTGTGCTGTAATATGTGACCTTAAACACCAATAAATAAATAAATAAATAAATAAATAAATAAATAAATAAATAAATAAATCATGTAGCTCGTCCTGATAAAACAGACTGCTTTGTCCGCCCCACTTGAGAACTCAAATTTTTAAGTGTACTGTCAATAATGCAGACACTGCAAATGGCATTATTAAAACTGATTTGGGGTCGCCATGCACCCGGTTTGAGGCATTGGTGTCAGACAGAACCTAAAAAGGATATCATCTCGCTCTCTCAGTTCTTATCACAGACGTAGGATTAGCAAAGTTCTGAAAGTCTGTGAGCAGTTTTAATTGTTATTCTCTGAGGGTATGACAGACAGACAGGCAATTCGGCTATGTTGTCCGTTACCATATGCTCTTTTATATTCATATTGCCGCTTCTAAAATTATTCTTGCATACTGTCAATAAAGAATTTGAATCTGTATCTTGGTGTGACATTCTTGTCCAGGAATGGAATCAAATGGCTCAGGAGCAAGTGTGTACTCCCATTCACGATATGAAACAGAGATGCCTAGCGTATTTGCAAGTCTGAGGTGGACGAACGCGATACTGACAAGTAAAAATGTGTGTTTGGTCTTCAATGAATTTGTCCGAAACGATCATTTGTCAACAAGTGAATTAGCTTTCATCGCGTATTATGCGTTGCGTTATTATTTCATTTTTTGAAAGCCTTTCTGTGATGTTTAGAAAATTACTGTTCTTGGAACCCCTGTCATATTTAAGTGATAATCGACATTTCGGTAAGCTAATAGTTCGGATTAAAGTCACACCTCATCAGAGAGAAGGTAGTTAGTCCTTCCGAAGAATCATGTGAAGAAACGTAAACAGTGAATAGACGAATATGTGTCTAATGCTATAAACAAGTTAACCTTCGAAAGCCAAAACGGTATGGAGATTACGCCATCAAACCAAACTCGCCAAGTCAGTATGTAAATTGTCAGACAAAAATAGGTTATGTATGTTCTCATAGGATACATATCAAAGATGTACTAGAATGCACGAGTGCGTATTTTTGTGTCTGTACATATGAGTGAGTACTGTGCTTTACTCTGTATAGTACAGCCGTCGGGGCTGGTCGTAATCAACGCGTGGACAATGGACAATGATGTCCACGCATGCGTTTATCAGGTAATAAAAAATGATCATCGGCAAAGTTTTAATTAATAAATTAATAAAAGACCGCCCGGCCACACGTCCCCCGAAAAAGTGTGCAATTCGAGGTACTTGAAAACAAATGAATTTTTCGTAGTTGAAAACTCTGGCAAACAATGTCAGACCAAACCCCGATTTGAACTTAACCTGTATTGTATATTGATACACCTGTATACCAAATTCTATTTGAATCAGTCCACAACAACTAAAGTTATCATGGAGAAACCCTCAACAAATTTTTCGAAGTCGAAAAAGGGGCATAATTCTAGCAAACATTGCTAGGCCACACCGCGATTCAAGCTTCAGCTGCATTTTATGTTGATACACCTACATACCAAATTTCGTTTGATTTGTCTACCTATAACTTAAGTTCTCGTCGAGAAACCAAAAAAATGAAATTTTGAAGTAAAAAAGGGGCATAACTCAGGCAACAATTGTTGGACCGTACCCCGCTTCGAGCTTGACCTGTATTGTGTGTTGATACATCGGCAAACCAAATTTCTTTTCACTTGGCCAATTATAACTAAAGTTATCATCGGGAAGCCAAAGTAGGACGTACGCACAAATTGTTGGACCGCACACTAAATTGAACTTGGCCTGCATTTTATATCGACACACCTGCATACCAAATATGATTTGGCCACCTATAACTTAAGTTATCGCCGGGAAATCAAAAAAATGAATTTTTGAAGTAAATGGGAGCATAACTTTAGCACAAATTGTTAGACAGCACACTAAATCGAACCTGACATGAATTTTATATCGATACACCTATGTTCCAAATTTCGTTTGATTTGGCCACCAAAAACTTAAGTTATCGTCGGAAAACCAGAAAAATGATTTTTGAAGTAAAAACGTGGCATAACTATGGGACAAATTGTTGGCCCGCACACCAAATCGAACTTGTCCTGTATTTTATATTGATACACCTACACACCAAATCTTGTTTGATTTGGCCAGCTATAACTGAAGTTATCATCGGGAAACCAAAAAATAAATGAATTTTTGATGTCGAAAAAGGGGCATAACTCAGGCAAAAACTGTTGGACCGTACCCCGTTTCGAACTTGACCTGTATTGTGTGTTGGTACACCGACAAACCAAATTTCTTTTTATTTGGCCAATTATAACTAAAGTTATCATGGGGAAGCCAAAGTAGGACGCACGCACGAACGCACGTACGCAGGCACGGACGCACGGTCGGACACCGACTATTTTAACAGTCTCCCGAAAAATTATATTCGGCGGAGAATGAAGCACCGGGTTGTACCCGGTGTTTCCTAATTAAATTTTTGATGATTATTCCAATAACCAGCGTTTGGAATCTAATATTATTGCGACCGTGGAAACATTGCTCACCCGTGGAAAGTGACCAGTCTACGGCGGTCTTACTGTATCTTTTACATCCGAAATTGTGATTTCTTATTCAGCAGTTCGTTGCCATATTTTCAGAAATTTATTCAAGGAAAACGAAATGGACAATTTAAAGAAACAGATATTGGAAAAAGAAGCTTTTGCCGAGAAAACGTACGCAGAATCAGATGGGAAAGGTACCAAAGTAAGAATTGTGCTCTGGAACAGACCAGGAAATGACGTCAGTGCGATGTTTTCGAGATGCCAAAAGTTAACAGAAATTGTGGAAAAGGTACACTGACATAATAATCCTCTTCTCAATACCAGTGCCGTTACTACCCCTACTAGTGCTGCTACTCTTGGCCTTCAGATTGGTGTAAATTAGCCAAACACGGACCCCTGTGCTGCGACATGCTATGTAAATCGTAACCGTTAAATACCGATCACCGTGCTCACATCCAGCTGCCAGTACTTCTACCGTAAACGTGACGGTGAAAATCCCAATATTAAACTACTTTTGGCAATATCGACCTCTTTTTTGTTCGATCTTGCATGAAAACGAGGAACTGGTATTTGGATTCTCTTCACTGCCCAAGAAGGCTGTTGATTTGTCATAGGGATTAGACCAATTATTATCTTTAACCTGAAGCCGCAAGGCTTCATTTTACCGATATTAATTCGTCTACCTAAAAATCGCTCTTCTCAAAAAATGTATCTTTCGAGATGAATGTTTTCATTTTGAAAAAGCAGGAATTAAAGCGCCAAACACGTGCGTTCAAGAGATGGGACTGTTAGATCCGTGTCGGTATTGGTATTTTTAAGGGGATACACCACGGTATCGGTTATGTATTCGGTATCTGACTTGACTGAGATTTTCTTATAGTACCAACGGGGAAATAAAAACCAGGAAAAGACAGAATAAGTTGGTCTTGTATCATTCATCCAGTGCACGATAAATCCACTGCCAATGAACTCAATATTAGCATTCTTTTGCCAACACAAATCATATCTACAGTAATTTTATGACTTGTTTCAAACACTCCTTAACATTTTAATGCCCAGGCTCTTGCCATCTCAGGGCATCTTACCTTAACATGCAGTCATTAGAAGTTCCTGCTTACAATAGTCAAAAAACATGAGCTGTGATTTCGATACGGCCTGCGCTATTCTCAAAAATCGCCAATTAATTTTCAAAATATTTTCATTGTTTGTCTCAAAAACATAGGTTATGACCCCTCGTTGGAACGAGCTCGTCGAGCTCGTTCCAACGAGGGGTCATAACCTATGCTTTTGAGACAAAAAATGAAAAAAATTAGTTATTCAAGAATTATTTTTGCAAGTGTCGTCTGCTTTTCATGTTAGGTAAAGGGAGTTCAATGGCGTAATCACTGAGCCACCGCGCTCCCCAACTGCTATTGTTAACACAAGCGTACTCAACTAAAGTAGATACACTATTTAAGAATGTGTCAAGTATTGTGTGCCCTTGTAGAAATACCTTTCACCAATGCGAATCTGGCTTAATATGCCTGTAACTGTTAGCAAGTCAGAAAATTGTCGCTTACGTACCACTTCTTGGTGGGTTTGTCTTCATTTACATACAACCTGTCCAACCTGCTGTGCGTTGTAACATCGCACAGTCTCTTTCATGCTAAATATAACTCGTGTAAAAATGTGTGTGCTCGAAACACATTTGCAGTGTTACTTACTGATCTGATGAACAAAGGTATGGAGTTCTGATCCAGGCAAAAATCTTATTTACTTTTTCACAACACGAACAAACATCAGTAAGACACAGTGGGATTTATCACCGCTAATGCTGTATCATATAAGCATATTATTTCAACGTTTATTACTAAAGTAAATGGTCCCGTCATACGCCTGTGCCTATTAACTTATTATTCCACTAAATTGTATTTCCTTAATATCTTTCTAAAACTGTCATCCTATGAAATTCTATCGCTCCCGATTCTTTATTTAAAAAAAAAACCAAAAGCTATCGCGTCGGGACTGCAGGCAATTACAACAACTATAATTGATTATGATATTGGATAACATTAGTAACGAACATTCAGCATTGTAGTTTTAGCAGGACAGCAGCTACACATTAAAACCGGTTTGGTTAAAAATCAACCCAGGTAAATTGAATATACTCAACTCAGTAGACTTGGCTTGGTTGTTTTTATTCTAACTGACTGGCGGATCTGACGAAGAAGAATTTTGAAGATTATTCCTCGTTATTACACTGAGTTAAAATTCGGGTCCCAAGTTATTCCAAATATTGGGTGAAGAATTTGCTTTGAATGCATTTGAATTTGACCCATGTAATGCTGCTGCTTAACCAATGTCACACGATTCGGACAGGTGGTTCTGGAGAAGAAGATTCTTTAAAGAGTACTTCTCATATTAACCCTTTGAACTCTGGTGGTATCTTCAATGCCAATTCAACAGCCACAATTAGAAGAGTCCATATTCATTATCTGGGGTAGACCAATCAACATTTTCAACGTGCAGCGTCTGGGCTGCAAGCTGAAAACATTGATTGGTCTACCTCAAATATTTACTGAACAGCCATCCCATTTAATAACTCCATGGCGTTTCATATTCTTGGCCGGAAAAGCGGCCGCTAGGGTTCAAAGGGTTAAACCAAGTTAAATTCTGAACTCCTGTATTGAGCCCATATTTGAACTGAGGGGTTTAATTTTTTAAAAATGTGTATCTGACCCAACCCCTCCCAACCCTCCCACCCCATTCCCACCACCACCACGGATGCCGTAAACCAAATATCAAAAGATTCTGATCGGTGGTTACTGAGAAGATTTTTAAGTTTTGCAATTGTGCAAACTCAGCACCTTTCGATCCTCCCTGCAGTCAGCTATGACACGACCGATGGTCATTTGTTTTTACTACTACACGTTTGCATCAATCAAGCACTTATGAATCAATAATAGCTCATACCAAATTTGTTTAAAATCGGCTCATTGCTTCAGAAAACAGAAATATCGGGCGGAGCCAAAAATTATACCCCTTACAAACCCACAAAACACCCACAGCCCTTGATTTAATATTTCATCATTGTCGACCGGGTACCGGTTGCATGACAAAATCTTCAAGATTCTATCAGATATTTAGACTACAGTTTTTGTGGTGTGGTTACTCAAGAAGACGGGGGAGGAAATCAGATACCATTTCGTGACAGACAGTTGATATTCTGCACGTTAACGTTGATAATGACAAAATATTTCTGCCCCTCGGATCTTTAAACTACAGAACATTTTCAAACCGCCGGACTCCCATCAATTACTTCACATAAATTCCCAACGCCCTTCAATCCTGATACACGAGGTGACAGTGGTTCTTTCGAACGTACGTACGATCTCACTTGTTTGGTATTTATATACATTGTTCTATATTATCTCTCTCCCCAGTGTTAGATCGACCCATAAGATGAGTACGCGGTGGCTCCTTAATTAGAGCATCGGCATTTAAACCGAAAGGTCGACGATCGATGATTACCTCATCAGCTCTGTACTTGAGACAGACGCCCAGACCAGATTGATCACGCGGGGGCACGGTGGGCAGTGTACTAAGCTGTACTGCACACCGAAGTGCACTTGCGTTTAACCACTGTCATTGGCGTAGGGAGGGAGGGGGGAGGGGGGGGGCTAGGGGACACCCCTCCCTAAAACGAGGTGAGGGGACATCCCCTCCCTAAAAATTACAGTGCCCGCCCTCAAAATGGAAAAATTAAAGTAGCAGAGGCTTCCAGATTAACTCTGAGGATATTGGATTTTATTTTAAACATTTTTTCCCGGGACCCCATCCCCGAACCCCCACCCCATACCCCCACCTATGGGAGGGGTACCGTGGGCCTGAGGTAGGGTGGATATGGCTCTCCCATTGGTGGGGTTCGGGAGAGGCTTTCCCGAATTTCCACAATGGGACGGCCATAACCACCCCCACCTACGGCCTTCGTATATGCCTGTGGCATATATCGACCTTACTCCCTTAAAATAATTATTCCCCTCCCCAATAGGAAATCCTAGCTACGCCCCTGCCCACTGCTAACTCCGAGTACTCCGACTTCCTCCACCAGCAAAACTCTCCGACACGTTATGACCTTGAATGTTGAAAGGGTCGATAAGTCCCGATAAACAAACAAACCGACTGCGTGAGGTGCATTTGAAATATACAAATTTATCGAATATTAACGAGATGTTTAAATAAAAAGCAGGGAGTGCCGTTGCTCGACTGTTAGAACATTGGATTTTAAACCGAAAGGCCAACCATTCTATCCTGTCCAGCAGTAACTGCGTTGTGTCCTTCGTCAATACACTTAATTTCGATTTCTCTCCAATGGCGCTCTATACTCGTGCATTTGCATTTGCATTTGCACTTGCCTTCAACCACTGCTAAAGATCTGTGCTGAGCGAGCACGTTGGATAGTCTGACAATTGCTCGCCGCTGTTCGGTGGTTGTTTCCGGCTAATCCTTCTTCCTTCATCCGTAAAAGTGTCCGACACCATGCACGTGGCTCTGGATGTTGAAAGTGTCGTTAAACCCCAACAAACAATTAAACAAAAACAAGTCGCGATTCAGGTTTAGCCAAGAAAGTGATTACATTCACTCGGTTCTTGTTTGTGTCCATCAAAAATATATAGAGAATATCTACGCTGTTTTAGTGAATATCGGGAATTATCTCACGCAAGCGCTCGTTAAAAATAAAGCTTTCAGGTCCACGCGATATTCACTAAAACTGCGTAGATTTTCTTGTTATTATATGCTACGTGATATTTTACTGCGCAGTATTCGGCCCAATTCGACTGCAAACAGTTTCAAGACAACAACAAAATGCTGCTGATCATTCCTTCAAGGCGACGTTCAAGGCGACGTCATTCGTCGTTAGGAAGCTACTGAAAAAATTCATCGCGTGGAACTGAAAATATTATTTTTCACTCGCGCAAGTGAAAAAATAAAACTTTCAGGTCCACACTCATGAGATAATTCCAGATACTGACTAAAATAGTAGATTTTCTTTTTTATTATATATATTGTATATTACCAGACATTTTATTGCACAATATTCAGCCAAATTCTACCTCAAATGCGTGCGTTTCAAAACAATAACAAAGATCAACTGATCGTTCCTTCAAGGCGACGTGATGCGGCGTAGCGTGACGTCATTTAGGAAGTTACTGAGGGATATTCCTCGATATCCATCGAGTCGATGGATATCGAGAAATATCTTTTAGATAATTTACGATAATTCACAGGCTAGCATATAATAAATATCTGTATGTCTGTAGAATGTTATTCATGCAAACGATTTACAGATCTTCTCTTTTAACCCTTTGGATCTAAAAGGTCGTTTTCCGGGTCAGGATCGTGATACGACGTGAACTCATAAAGTAGATAGTTGCTCAGCGATTTTGAGTGATTGAGTCCAACGAACAGTTCCAAGTCTACATGTTGAAAATATTGATTGCCCCCCCCCCCCCCCCACTCCCCTCCCAAATAAAAAATATCGTAGACTCACCCAGCTGGTGTCTCTGAACTGGCAATGCATATACCATTGTGATCCAAAGGGTTAAATTGAACAGATGGACTCATTGAACGGCATCTTTAAGAACTTTTTTCTTGCACCGTTTTCATGGTTCGATCCTGACCCGCGCCATCTGTACTTTGCACTTGGGCATGCCATTTAATCCTGATTGACGGTGTACTTGCCATCAAACGAAGAGAACTTTAATTGGAGAGCACGACAAGTAGTCGCCGCGGCTCAGTGGTTCTCGTCGGACACTCCTGATTCCTCCACGTAACACTTTCCGAAGCGATATGACCCAAACCGTTGAAAGTATCATTAGAAAAGTTAGTTCGTATTTGCACGAACGACGGTTTGGGGATAAAAACTGAGAATGTCCTATGGTTGAAATTCATAGGGCATGTGCTAAGTGCGAAGCATCAGAAGCAACACTTTTGCATAACAGAATTACTAAAATTTGTAATCAAAAAACTTTAAATGCAGACGAATGTTCATTAGATATCGCATTAAAAAGCATATAACGGGGCTGCCCGAAAGTGTAAACACAATCGAGGAACACATTGTTTTTAATATACGTGGTTTATAATTAATTTTATGTTCTCGGCTTTCTGAATGAATGATCGCCACGGGCAACAACTCTTCGCCTCAGTGCTAGAATGTCCTATGTCCCCTAGCACTCCGGTGACTAACTGTCTAATATTTTAGCAACAATTGGAGATATTAGATTACCAACTTGGTATTATTTTAAACAAAACAACGCTATGCTTATAAATAACACTCAAAGCACATGGATCGCCAATGACAATCCAGATGCAAATTGCATGGGTGCATACACTACAAATAGAACTCGTATACACAATTTTCACCTTTCATCTTCCTGAGCAAGCAAATATCACCGAATATGGAAAATGACATTGGAGTTTGCGCTATCCGGGAATTTTCCGTGAATGATCGGCTAACCAGATCTAGATGCTGCCTGACATTTTTTGAAAATTCCAGTAAGTTTTCACATTCATGCTAATTCATTTAATAGATATGAATGCTTCCATTCCAATGGAATATGAAACATAGGGGCACTTTCGCATAACAAAAATTGTGGTTTAGTTAAATGGTCAGCTTAGCTTTTTCAAATTCGTGGCTTACTTTCCCTTTAAGAAATAGAGAACCTACAATAAGTCACGATACGATATGACATTTCTGAACTGATTTCACTAAGATCGATCTTAGCCGAGGTATACCGAGGCCCAGATGGTTTTTCGTAGAATGGATTTAAAAGTTTCACATCAAATCGTGAGTAATTTATTATTCTTTGCATCACACCATGTGCAATTTAACCCTTTACCCAACGTAACGGCCATAAGCGACACAAGCTATGCAGAAAAATTCCAATCAATGTTTGTTTTTTTTTTTATTTTCGCTTGGAAGAGTAGCATATGACACCTTTATTTAGGAGATAAACGTGTCTTGTTGAGTTAGACATTCGGGAATTTGACTATATTCAAATTCCCCAATGTCTGACGAAACAAGAGATGTTATCTCCATTGTAATTCCTGTCATCGTTAGAAGTTAAACAATTCTCTAAACCTGTTTTATTTGAAGAGAAACAATAAAAAATTGTAATTTTCTTTCTCGGTCTATTTGCCATGATCGAATTAACAAAAAGCAAATCTGGGGTGCGTTCGACCTATGGCTGGAGCAGTGTAGCGCCGTTGCTAGCGCGTAGGGTGGATACAGATATGTTCTAATTGACCACCTTCCGGCAATTAGAGCACGGTAGGAGTGGTTTTACCTGAACTTAGAGCACGGAGCCGAACGGCTCTCAGCCAATCAAATTACGGTTTCAGAAAGAACAACGAAGTCAAATTTAACTGATGAATTACAATGGAAGTTGGAACGGGCCCGTTCCAATGATATATCCCAAGGTATGTTTTTGAGGTTTAAAAATATGGTTTTGGTTGTTCAGGAAACATTTTCTCCAATGCCCTCTGCTAGTCGCGTTAGGATAAAAGTTATTGCAATAAATTATTTCAAAAACAGATAATAGTAATTCAGTTCATATTCTGAAACCAATTCACGATGTTACGACGTCACGATGAGTTCTGACGCTACGTGTTTGTCATACGTTTTGCAGGCGATATTTCCGTAATGGGCTATTTATTCGCGATTGTGTAATGGATATTTTCTCTTTTCAGATTCTAAACGACGAGATTTATCACTACCATTCTAAACTCATGCTGAAGGAAGCGAGAACTGGGGGAACATTCCAGTGGCATCAGGATTTCGGGTGAGAAGCACAAAGTATGATTGTATTTGGAGAGGAAGGTTCGAGAGGTGAAAGCGTGCTAGTCCAAGCATGGCCGGAAAGACCGTATTTTACTTTTTGGTGGTTTGGTACGTCCTTTCAAAGGACGTACCAAACCAAAGAATTAAAATACGACGAACTTTCAGGCCATGTTTGGACTAAAAGCATCCCACTTCGGCGAACCTTCTAGTTAATTAGCTTAACCTGACGAAGTCAATGTAAACAGTTTTCTCGCGGCACGTGCGAATGTCTTCGAGTCTGTTAGTCTATCCACAGTTTATCCATCACAGGATGCAGTTCGCAGTTATTTTCTGATCATTACTGAATCCAGTCTTATGCATGTTCAGGTTCATACCTAGAGAAGAATGTCTCATTATGTTCTTTTCCGATTGTCACCAAATTTCGTGTGCATCTTCGGGCCTATACCTAAATGAGAACATCATATTACAGCCATGATTGGCTGCTCGCAACGGCCATCACTGCCAACGTCTTGTGTTTCTTCTGTTGAGGCTACAAGTCTCATATATCAATAAATTGTCTTGACGTTTACAAAATGAGGAGTTGAAAAAAAATATTCGTTCCAATCTGAGCCACATGATATGGTTTTGTAGGAAATTTGAAAATAATGGAAAGAAAAAAAAATTATATCTTGCACATTGGGTAAAGGATTAACCATTTACCTAACACAAAAGTAGATGACACTTGCAAACAAAATTATTGAACAACTAATTTCTTTCAGTTTTTGCATCAAAACATAGCTTATGACCCCTCATGAAACGAGCGCAACGAGCTCGTTCCAATGAGGGGTCATAAGCTATGTTTGAGACAAACAATGAAAACAAATAATGAAAATTGAATGGCATTTTTGTGTATAGCGCTGGCCGGTTTTTGCCGGTATGTTGGGTAAAGGGTAAACCCTTTCCAGATAGACGGTCCACATTCGGAAGGGGAGACTCATGATCTGTTCTGGATTACACATTTGGCACGCCTTTTCATTGTCTTGCGCATTTTATCCCCTGAACTCCAACAATCGCGACCTCAGCTTAAACAGTAGTGACGCCTCCAAAGGTACAGTCAAAGTATGTTTCAAATTCTGGCTTCACTTTATCTCACAGGCTACCCAAAGACCTTTTTGCTTTGCCCCCACCCTCTTCCTCTCTCAAATTTCGGCTAAAACCCTCCATGATTCGATTGAGGTACCCTGGGCTGTAACCTCTTCCAAGTCCGAGTTCTTTTTTGAATAATTCAGTTTTCCAATCCACCCTGTCTTAGTATTTGAATTACAAATATTTTACACCATCGGCTGTCGACTGTCAAATAGTTTTAAGATAACAGAGTTCCATTAGGCTTATCCTGTCTGTCTGTAATCTTCATCCACCCAAGTCCACCCCTGTTTCTTTCTAGTGCTGCGAGATTACTCAGCTCTGTTATCCACCTACCTGCATCGTTCATCCTTTGGTTTAGAAGAATCACTTCAATTCCAAATGGTATATACACTCATCATTTCCCAAATGGTTCCCCACGTAATCCTTACTGAAGCTGTTTTCCCCTAAAAGTTCCATTTGATTAAGAATTCGCTTCCCCTTTACAGTTAGTTTATTCGTGTGGCTTCCGTGGATGCCTTTTCCCGTAATGTTTATGTTAACCCCCTCTCGTCGATCAACTCCTCTAGCCGCCCAAACAAGACTTTACAGATTTTTTTTCCAATGTTGCTACTGACAGGGATCCCCCGACAATTATCCAATATTACCCTCCCCCCCCCCCCACACCACCACCACCACCATGTGTGTGTATACATATGACATTGCTTTCTCCCCACTCATTGAGAATCTCGTGTTTTTTATGGCTAGTTTGAATAGGACCTGTAGGCTTTTATATAGTTCCTCTCCCCCATTATTTAAGAAGTCGTTAGGAACTTCATCCGCCCCTCCTGCTTTTCCGATGCTTTATTTTGAAACCACTTTTGGGACCACATACCATTCTATTTCGCTGCACACAAAGTTCGATCATTTTTTCACGAACTCATTTTTGCACCATGTTGGTTCTCGATGTCCCATCGCTTAGCGTTTACCTTTTCCCCGTGCTTGACTAGTTCTGAAGTAATTTGTTCGTCGATCGTCTGTATTCCCCATCTACTTTAGTACTTTGTCAGTTATTTCTTTTGTTCCTTTTATTCCCCTATTTCCAAAAGACGTTCGAACTCAATTCCCGCGCAGTTCTTATGGTCCTAATTTCATTGCATTTCCACACTCCCCGATTATCGACTTGAATCTTATTTTCCTCGTTTCGTGCTTACCGCGATACTAGCCTCCATATGTACATGCTCGAGCTTTGGCTTCAATTTTTATTCAAACTGCGAGCAGTCAGCATCCTTTCTGAGTTCCTAAATCTCCTTATTTTGCTTCTTGTTCCCTGATCGTAACTGTAATCAATTTGTGATCACTATCACTATCCCATTTTCTTCCAGGGGGTGGCAGGTAGACAGCCAATCTGGCTATGCCACTTCCCACAGTATACTTCTCATTACATTTGTGCAATATGTTTATTTGTAACCATTTTACATGTATGTGTACCGTGAAGAATCTGAATCTGAATCTGAATCCAACTCTCTTTTACCCTCATCATCCAGGTCTACCTCCATCACCTCCCTTCATAAATTGGTATCTGAGAATATAGTCAATTATCGCCTTTCTGTCGTTCCTTCCGGTTCAGTTTCCTCGTCACCTCACACCCCTATACAGAATCTTTAGATCGAGCCCATTTGTGAAATCCAACACCTTCCTGCCCTTTTCCTATTACCTATGTGTCATGGCCCATCAGAATGATACTGAGTCCCTGTTTTCCAATTTCACGATATTTGACCTAAGTGTTGAATATATTGATTCATTCCACTCAGGTTTGCTTTCCTCCAGGTTTTTAATCCTATTTAATGCACACGGCTACCCATATCTGACCTGCAGTTTGCCATACATCTATCTACACGCACCCCCTTACTTGTTCTGTCAGTTCATTACGTCTTAACCCCGTTTCGCTTAGGCCCATTACATCAAGTCCACCCCCACCCCCCGCCCCACCCCCTTCGATCAATGTATCTTTTTTTCACTTACTTTCCTGTGGGAACCCTGGATATTGCGGTAGCCCACTTACAGAGTAATGAGATTCCTTTACTTCCGGTTATTGATCTTGTTGTTTGCTGTTGGCAATCGGGGTATTCTCTCCCCTCTCTTGCTGTTGCCTCTGACCTCCCACCTCGCTCATCTCCAAAAAACACAGCTACATGCAGAATGTTTTCTCCCAACAATGTGTCCTTATCCGGCTAAGGAGCAGCCCTCTCGTCCATATATGCTCCCCTTACACCAGAACGTATTCCAGTGGTCAATAAAGAACATTTCCAGATCAACACAGCATTGGGACAGCTCCTCATTCAACGCCGTAATCGTCCAATTCCGCCCGTCAACCACCTCCCAGAACACAAAGGACCTTCGATATCTCAATCCTTGCATTCCTACTGTGCAGTTTACTAACAATATCACTGTACGTCTCCGCTAGCCTTACTGATTTTCTCTGCCTGATGTCATTGGTTCCCACATAAACCACCATTACCGGATCCTTATCATGCTAATGTGCGGCCCGTCTCGCCCGTACATGCTCCCTTTACATCAGAACGTACCCCAGTGGTCAATAAAGGGTATTTCCAAATCTACACGTACAGTGTTGAACCAACTCCTCATTCAACGCATAATCCTCCTCTTCCGCTCGTCAGCCAGCCCCCCCCCCCCCCCAGAACAGGAAGGACCCATGATGCCTCTACCCTTGAATTTCTACTGTGCAGTTTACAGTATCCCGTATGTCTTCACTAGCCTTACTGATTTTCTCTCCATGATGTTGTTGGACCCCACCTGAACCGCCATTTCCGGATTTGACCCTGACCCCACCAAACTACCAATGCTCTGTCCTTCAGGTCCATTACCATCGCCCTGGGAAAATACAAGAGAGTCCGATTCGAGCTGTCAGAACCATAAGCCATCTTGTCAGTTCCGTGTACAATGCTACTCCCTGCTACAACTAACTTTCATTTATTGTCATTCCTGCTTCTCTCCTCAAGTCCTATATGACCTACAATTTGCCTCGTTTGACTGGAATCCGAACTCTTCTTTCTCTTGACCGTTCTTCTTACCCTCTCTGTCATATCAACATCTGCAACCACCTCCTCTTTCTTATCGTATCCCTCATCCCCTCCTCCAAAGGCATCATAATCTAAAAAATCGAGCCTATTTTCAAAACACCGCGTAGCAGCCTTACAATGATCCAGACCTCCTGTCTATACCCAATCCTGTCCTGGCTCCACCCTCCGAATTGTCTCTACTGGAGCTCTTACTCTCCATGTTTGCAATAATAGAAAACAACCGTAATATAAGAAAAAAAAGTGATAGCCGTAAAATACTATAAACTAACTATATGCTAAACCCTTCTGGTAATTAAAAAAAAGGCAGGTCTGTGCACAAACCTAAAACGTATTAAAATGATCGTGTGCCACGCACCTGCTTCGATTTAGTGCCGCTAACGGTTTGAGACCCCGCCCCTCCCCTCCGTCCCTCCCCATCCGCCCCCCACCCTCCTCCCACGTATCAGTTTCTGCAAATATTTGAAATATTTGATTTTATGAATATGTCCACGGTTTTTTTGTTTTTTTTTCTAAAATAACGCACACCATTTATTGTGAATATTTCGCGACGCCAAATGGGCCAGAAGACTTTTACATCCTCTTATTGTCTGATAAGTGCAGATCATCCTGAAGGAATCGACATTTTATATTTAGATACACTGGAGATAATGCAAACAATTTTCTGGAAGATAATGTAAATAATCAAATTACAGAGAGCTGGAGACTGTTATTATCCCTAATGGGTGAGTGTGTGAGATGGGGAAATCTCAACCCAGGGCAAGATATTTGGGTCAGACACGAGGCATGTCGAGTGTCTTTGCCAAATATCTTGTCCCGAGGGTGAGATATACCCATGCACACACCCCCATCAGGGATAATTTCTCAACCTCACTAAAACACTCTGACGTCATCAAATAATCCAGGAGCACGTGCAGCAATATCCATTTATGAAAAAAAAAACGATTTGCTCATCGGAAAGAGTACACAAAAGGAATGTAAATCCCTCAGGTTTACGCAACGAAATTAAATCCCAACGCCGACAAGACAGGGGTTAAAGAGATTTGTAGCGAAATGAACATTGACACATTCCGATGACGTCAGTTGGGCATGTGCATCAATCAATCGATGGATGCTGTGAACAAACTGTATATAATATACTATTATTATTAACATCAAGAGCAACAAACAACAACACTTTGAACACCAACGAAACATAAGAAACGGTCGCGTGGGTCGTGTGAAATAGATATCAATCTTACATGGGCTTCTCATATGAGACACGAATATCTTGTATAGGAAGTGTCGGAAAAGCTATCACTTACTAAATTTAATCTATTCTTGTAATCCTTTTCAGATTCATCCTCAAACCAAGTTGAAAGAAACCCTTTGCTTTACGGGGGAGTTTTTTTTTTGTATTTAGGTCTGTCTTTTAACACAAGATAACTTATAATTCTGAAGTGTGGGCAGACCTTTTCCGTGTGCATTCTACAGTTATGAATTAACAAAATGGAGTATTTAAATGACGTGTTTTAACACTCTCAAGGCGTTAGTATGGTTCACCAAGATTTTATTTAATGCATGGCTATAATAATTCAATGACCCTTCAGCACTCGCATTACCACAGTTTACACAGCTAGGCATCAATCAGATCTCCTTGATTTTTTCAGTTCCCGCGTGTCGTCATAAGGGAACACCTGAGGCCTTTAAGGCGTTTTGAAAAATATCTGTATATTGTGTATATCTATATTACTGAATCACTTCACTCAAATATTTTTCAGAGGTCCTATATTTCACCAGGCTTTTAGCCAGTAGTAAATGGTATTTGTTGTCATCTGTGAAGTCCAACAGCTTCATTCCATGTCTATGGACATGAGACCAACACCAAATGATTCAAAAGGTTTAAAATATGGGTAAAGGTCACCGAGGTCACCTAGGTGTCATTGAGTGCATTTTTCAGCATTTCAGCATTGCTGGAAATCGCATTTTCTGACTGCCTGATGGATTCGCGAAGTCCATGCATGCATTTGTACGCTCAAGAAAGTGGACAGGGACCAACACTTGTGAAAGCAGGCCAAGCTCGTATCTCAGACATGGTATGGCCTATGGACCTGTGACCAACACCAAATGAGTGGAAAACTCAACAAATGTCCAAACTGTGGATCATGATGTCTGAAGTCAGCAGGGGTCATAAAGTGCATTATTCAGAATTGCCAGAAATCACATTTTGGGTCACGCTCATATCTCAAGAACTGTATGACATATGGACGTAATACCAACACCTAATAAGTTGAAACTTGATGGGAGGTTCAAAATATGGTCAATACCACAGAGGTCATCCAGAGAGCAATTTTCAGTATTGCTAGAAACGAATTTTATGGCACTCTAATGCATTTCCGATGTTCATACATGTATTTCTTACACTCAAGAAAATGGGCGAGGTCAAACATTTTGAATGTGGGTCGCGCTCATATATCAAGCATGACATGACCTCTGGACCTGGGACCAACACCAAACGTGTTGAAGTGCGCTGGAGGTTCATACTTTTGTCAAGGTCGCTTGGTGTCACTCAGGGGTCACCGAGTGTGTTTTTTTTTTATAATTACTGGAAATTGCATTTATACTCCACTAATGCATCCCCGGGGTTCATACATGCATTTCATCTTTTAGTGCACAATATAAGGCTAAAATACGGTCATACATTTTGAAAGGTGGTCATGCTGATATCTCAAGCATAGTGTTATATTATCAACTTGGAACCTTTGAGAATCAAGATGAAACTCGTTAGAGGTTCCAAATATGTACCAAAGTTTCCCGCGTCGCCACACGGTCACTGATTGCATATTGCAGATATATTGGGTGTCACAAATTACACCCTCTAAAACAATCCTAAAACTCAAATGAATGTTAAATACCCCAAAAGTGAGCGGGGCCAGAAATTTTGAATGGGGTCAGAGTCAATACTTTGAAAGTAGGACACACTTGCATATCAGATATAATGACCTGGGTATAATTTAAGGTTTGAAATAGCAGGATGGGGAGGGCACTCAGTGCATAATTTCAGTTTTCTTGCAAATCATTTGTGTTTATTGCATGAAACACTTCAAATACAGAACACCGCAATGTTTTTTCTACAACATCCATTTTGATCCCTTTATAGCACATTAAATGCTGTGCACAGAAGTTATTTTCGGTTTCTTGAAATATTATACCCGATTACTGTATGGGAACCTTTAAATACTGCGTACAAAAACACATTTCTGATTTCTATAAAGACATTTTTCTCCCGACAATAAGTTCCCATTTGAATCTCTTTCTAATGGAAAGTTTAGTTCCGATCCATTAACCATTTTCACGCAGACTTCAGTTTACTGACCACAGTAATTTATGTTTTTGCGAGTTCAAACTGTTTCGTTTTGTAATAATGATGGCTATAATTATTTTGCACACTGCTCGTAACGATTTTTTTTTACCTTTTTAAAGTCAGGATGAGCTATATTGATCACTCACCGTCCGTTGTCCGCCGTCTGTCGTCCGTCGTCCGTGAAAATGGTGTTTGCACCTGCTCCTCCTAAACCACTGAACCAATTTTAGTTAAATTAGTGGTGCTTGCTTGTTCTGACAACGCAATTTATTTCTGTTCAAATCAACGTGCCCAGCCCCAAAGGGAGGGGATAGGGGAAAATGTTCCACAATTCAAAAACTTCTTCTCATTAACCAGTGGGTACAATGACTTGATATTTGGTGTGAAGCTTCCTTTTCAGTGCAGAATCAAATTTCTTCAAACAAAGTTCGTGGATCAATATTTACCTTTGCATTTATTTCAGTGGTAGGATCCCAGAACTAGAAAAAAAGCATCTGGCCTGCACAAGAGAGTTATTAAAAATTAAATAACTTCATTCCTCTGTAGTGTTAACTAGTTATAGATGCTAATTAAATCCTTCTTGAAACAACCATTGTCAGGTGAGCTCCTCAGGCCCTATGGGGCCTGTTGTGTATTTTTTTTTAATTTGCAACACACACGTAAGAGTTATTTGCAGTGGCGTGCATATAGGTGGGGCAAGGGGCGGCGCGAAGATGATCGATTGGTTGGAGGGGTACAAATCTGATTTGCCCCGACTGTTATGGCTCAATCCCTGACTGAGCAATATTTTAACGCCATCATCAAGACATGACTTCGTCGAAAGCGTGCATTGAAGATGGAGTTGGAATTTTAGTCAGTCGGGATCATGGTTAACGATATCAAGTGTTCCTGGACATTTATTTATCGCTGAATAAATGAAACACACATGTAATAGTTGTGACGTCATTTTTTATTTAATTAACACGTACCTTACCGTACTGCAAATGGGTCACGATTGGCCACCAGCAGCCCGAATAAAGCACTACAGAGATCTCCATTTGCGTAACAGACTGTGTGGGTGACATATAGTGGCGTAGCCAAGGCGTGGTCTGCGGGTCACGCCTTCCTAAAAATTACAGTCCACCCCCCCCCCTCAAAATGGGAAACTTAAAGCAGAAGAGGGTACCAGATTCACTTCGAGAGTACTGAAAACATTTTCTCGGGGGAGCTCTTCCCCCGAACCCCACCCAATGGGAGGCCTGAGGTGTGGGTGGGTATGGCCCTTCTTTTGGGGTACGGCCTTCGGATATGGCTGGCGCATATATCGACCTAGTAGCTCTAAAAAAATATGCCCCCACCGCCCACCACCCCCCCCCCCCCCCCCATAATAGGAAATCCTACAAGAGAGAGTTGATATCCCGACTGAAAAATTTTTGGGATGTGTGTGTATGGAGGGGGGGGGTAGACCATCTAAACCCCCTTTATCGACGCCCCAGGATGAGACTGAAAGGGAATGCTTCGCATCCAATGATCCTGACGGAAATTTAGATTTTGGTCGGACTCTGTGACAATAGATTGACAACTATCATTTCGAGCCCGTGAGTTTTTGTCTTTTGGGCATCATTTTTTCAAAACGAATATCTAAAGTTGAGAGGGTGAACACAATCAACTTACCATAGCGAATAGAGACAATAAACTCTCCCATAGAGAAGCGATGCAAAGCAAGCTAACCATGCCACATGACAATGCGCTGCATCGCTTGTTTTTCTCATAAATGTTATGGTTTCGAATGCGAATAAAGTGACCCATCTGCATTATTGAATATTCATCGATTAACTCATAACACATTTTATTTCTTTATATTTTCAGGTACTGGTATTACAATGGATGTCTTTTTCCAGATGATCTTTTAACTGTATTTGTGCCGATTGACAAAAGCACAAAAGAGAACGGATGCCTCGAGGTATACGTGTTACTTTTGAACTATATACATGGAAAAAAGTCTTGCTCGAAATCACACTTGCCACAAACTCTCAAATGATGCCGTGAAGTTACAAAAGGAACAGGCAATGTCGCAACCTGTTCAACCTCTCAGTCCAGAGACTAAAATATCGCAAGTGTTCCTTTTGTCTGTTAGTCTGAGATATTGACAGGGTGTCAACTCTTTTCCGCTTGGGTTACCTGTCAGTAAGCTGTTCTCCGTGTATAGCCTGTGGAATAACTAGAAAATGCTTATTTATCAAAACATAATATATACAGACCATTTATACATATATTGGGTTTTAACAACACTTCCGACAGCTAGTTTTACCTCGTGTCAGGCAGTTTTACGGGTGCAGGAATTCGGAGTACCTGGTTAGAACCACCAAACAGCGGGGAGCATATGTCAGACTCCCCAACGTACTAACTCCACACAGACAGGTTTTGCATTGGCTGAAGACAAGTGCACCATCGACGTGCAGTACTCCTTAATACACAGCGCCACCCTGTCCCATCACGTGGGTTAAAATGAGTAGTATAGCTCGGTCAAAACAAGCCCCTTTGGCAGGACCCGGGTGTCATAATACCTTTATCTATGACATAATCAAACATGCCAGTAGTCCCTTATCATATTAAGCTTCTTATAAACAAAGGAGACCTTTATCGTAATACCTTTATCTATGACATCCCTTAACAAAGGGAACTTTTATCATAAAGCCTTTGCTTTTAATTAATTCCCTTATCTATTTGCATAACTATACAACGTGACACTATCATATCTTCTTATAAACAACGACTCTCTCTGCCTTAATAATCTTTGACATGTCTAAACAGGTCAGGGAGACTTTATATCTAAAGCCTTTTGTATGTACATAACACCAGATGTTCCAGTTTGGGCTTTATCGTAATCTTCTTACGTAGTAACTGTTTCGTCACTCTGGTAGCCATCAAATTAATCTTTTTGTTTGTATGCATTTACATGTATATGCCCTTGACAACATTTTACTCAGAGATGCACCAACAAAGCTCGAAATTTACCTGGGGAAGGCGAGGGGAACTGTTTGTTAGCACTCATAGGGACGCCTCCGTTTGGGCCCCCCCCCCCCCAGCTTTAGGCTAATCTTGGGATAGCTTTGATGGGGAGAAATAACCCACACAAGGGCTTTGGTGGGGAGACATAGTCCATATAAGGGCTTTGGTGGGGAGGGAGAGCCCACATACAGGGAGAGCCAAAAAAATGTGGGGAAAGCCTAAGTACATGTTGGGCTATGCATAGCATGGGCCCCTTTGGAGGGGCTTTGAGGCGGGACAGACAAGAGCCTTGGTGAGGAATAACCTAAAAATAGGGTACATACAGGGCGGGAAGGGGGAGGGGAACCTACAAATTGGGTACACACAGGACGGGGAGGGGGAGAGGGGAGGCCTAACGGATTTGGTCGGCGGGTGAATGACCCCGGTCATGGTCGGATCCTGGGGTCCTGCCAAAGGGGCTTGTTTTGACCGAGCTATACTACTAAAATGCCTTGCCCAGGGGCGCAACAATGTTTCCGCTACTCGAACTCCGAACCACTCGGTTTGAAACTAAAATGTTTATATAGTTCTGTGATCACAAAAGACGAGAGATATTTTCGATCGGATCTCGACTATATCGCAATTCGGTCGAAATTATCTTTCGGATTTTCCCACAGAATGCAGAGAATCTCGAACTCCGGAAAAGGATTGTGAGACCATAAAATCTGGAATGCTATTTTTGCTTGTTTTCCACGATTTAATCTTGATTTCAAAATATTTTGTTTTTGTAAATGCATCTCACTGGTGTATCGCGACCCTATCGTTATCAGAACGAGATAGATACCACTCACCTTTTGATCACAGTACTGAAGACACGTGTCAATATGAACTGGCAACCTCGTTGAAAATCCACATTGTCTCTAGCCTTATATACCAGCAATTTTCACCCCAGTTGCCCAGTGCTCTTCTTGGGGCATCTAGTGGCGTATATAATTGCTTCGTGGTGGTGTGGCGGAACCATGAAGTTTTCGACAGACATTAGCGATGCATAAAACATCGATGAATGAAGAAAGTAGTCCAAAAATAATTCCCCTCTCAAAAAAGAACGGTATCATATAATGAGCAAGTCTCGAGAGGGACAAAATGTCTAAGATGACTAAACATGATGCAGCGGGTGTCCCAAATAGGAACCACCGGAGGTGTGTTCACGTAGAGGTTAACCCTGATTCTGGGATAAGATGTAGATGTGATTAAATTAAATATAGTGACACCGCAACGTGGCATAGTTTGCAGATAGTTGAGAGGTGATGAATTAAGAAGAATGTGCACCTCCCCATAATTACGTGTGAGTCTGGGTTATCTCGGGTGAGCTCACTGTGAGAAGCTCATTGATCGCAGTGAGCAGATTAATTCTCTTTACCTAAGCGAGTTTATTCATTGCAGCAATCAAGTATTCCTTGACAGGAACAATCTGTGGATCTATGTGACTGCTCACTCGAACATGAACATCGTATCGTCCGCAAACTATATCGGATGAAATGGTACGTCTGCTGGAACAGTTACAGGCAATAACAACCTTGAGTTTTCATCTCTGATGAAGTCGAAGTCCGTCGGATCTTAGTTTGGTGGATCCATGTCTATAGCGTTCTTCCAGATGTATACCTGGAGATGCCTTCGATTTGTATCCTCTAAGGACGCCTCATTACACGGAGGCAGGCTACAAAGAGTGGAAACTTGCGTTACACATTTCTCCCTATTTTAGATTTCCAAATACCAATTCTTGCATCAGACATACTGCTTGATGTCTTGCATCATAGCAGGTACAAATGGCCTGTCCCAAAATATTAGCCCAGGTCGGCTTAATATCACCAACTGATGTCAATGATTTTTCTCCGGCTTTCAAAACTTTGAGCATACATCCTTTGTCTATACCATTACAGCCAGCAAGTGTATCGCAACCAGAGATGGCATGGGCGGCGAATTGGTTTGAGATGATATCCCGATGCTTCTCATCGGTTCCGCGGATCACCAATAGAGGACTTACCTTTATAGAAGATTCCATGAAGATAGCAGATGTCAGATTCTGTTCTATATGATTGTGCAAAAGTGATGTATATTCTTCTGTGTCATCAGCTAGGATGGCAATATGATTATTCTTTTCAATCGGAACTTTGATTGCCTGCTGGACAATCATATTGTTAGTTACCTCGTGGCTAGTTGCCATGTCCCGTTTATCTATGACAACACCTTTATCGATCTCTGTTGGGGTCGTAACTGTGTTGACTACATGTGAACAAATTATGATTGATTGTGTTGCGAACATATTGGCGTGTCTGAAATGATTGACAACTGTAGCCATCAAGGGCTTCTTGGGTCACAGTAAGTGTAAGTTTCTGGGTTGTTAGAAGTGACATTATGTTCAGCTTAAATTTCCGACAACAGTAGTCAGCACTCCTTTTAGCCCTCGCGCCGCACTTTGTACTGAAATCTTGGTACCTGTCAATAACAAGAAAGGTGTCTCCAAACAAGAGTCTGCTTAACGTGATCTTGGAATTTCTCAAACAAATCTTTCTTTTACAATTGGGCCCACGGTATATTAGGCTCTGGCTAGTGCAAGGGAGACATTTTCATGCCCGATTTCTTTGCTGATGTTGAAACTAGTTTGAGTTTTTTAGGACACGCCTTGAGTTTGGGATTCGCATGTCTCCGCTGTCAGTGAATACGGTAATAGTGGCTGGCGACAAATCATTCAATGGTTTGTTTTTGCTATCGAAATCTCGCAAACTGGATTGGAGCCCATTACTCTCGAGTATATGAAGTTGCTATCAAACACCCGGGTGACACCCAAGTTGATTGACTTTTTCATATAGGAGATTGTCTCAACAGGCATTGGTATCATATTACAGAAAATGCTCGGCAACATTTTCTCGAGCTCGTTCATTTGTCGACGACCAAGGGATATTGCACCATTAACATTCAGAGTTGCGGTGGCAATCTTACGTTCAGGATATTCACTATCTCGCCAGGGTGTTGCTCGGAGTCCATTAGACTCATGACTATTTCAAGTTTCTTCCGGAGTCCTTCACGATCCAATCGACCGGAGGCGACCCTCGCCTTCGGCCCCTCCATGTGATGCTGCGGAGTTTTAGATTACATAATCGAGAAATACCATTCACCAATTGTCCACAGGTTTGAAGACTGAGACCCACATTTTCTGAGTTTCTGATTTCAAATTTATCCATATGGTAATGGATTTTCCATATCCATAGCGCATGAATGTTGTTTCGATAAACATATCACTCCAAATTTCGTTCCCAACAACAGTCAGGTGAAGCATGACATAGGACTCTTTCAAAAGGTGTTCTCGAGCCCATCTTCCTCAGGTACTACAAACCATACCTAGCGTAGTTCATATGACCTGATGCAAAGAAATACAGCAACATTTGCTCCACCACTTTCAAATGGTATGGCCAATCACTCACCTCACACCTTTGTTGTTCAGCTCTTCTCTAAGAGTGTTTTTTTAACCTAGCACTCAGGTCTTCAGGACAATCGAAACTCTCGCGACTGAAAACGCTTTCGAGCAACTCCTCGATCAATGACCGGATGCTCGTACATTCAGTGGGAACTTCTAACCGATCAACACCGTGGTTACAGCGCCGAATACCGACTTAAGTACCCTGGATTGTCCCCTATTATCCATCGGTGTTCCGGTGTGACAGGAATGATAGTCCGTAGGAACGTTAGTCCCTCTGGACTATTATTCCGCGGAATTATAGTTCTAGGTCTAACATTTCTAGGAATAGTTGTCCGGCGGACTACTATTGGCGACGTAACCCCTGCTGTATCATCGGGCTGGATCATTAAGAATGCTAGAGATTGGGTACTCAGTTTCCCATTTTGAGAGGACACATAAGCATCAAAGTTATTTGTAACGAATCCATCCACCAAAAGAACGAGAAATCGCAAACAGATTACTATTTACTGTTGTCAAACCTGCTGCCGATTTCTTAAAGCGCAGGAGTTTATCGTATGTGCACGAAACACCAAAGTCATTGACTGCTTTTACCAATTCTTTGGAGTCTCGCAGCATGACCCCCAAATCTATCTGTAACGGTGGAGAGACACCATCGATCAAAGAAGTCTCCATGTTGGAAATGAACAGAGCCGGAAGAGTGTTATCGAATTTGGGAGATAATCAACCAGGAAAATCTAGGAGGGATTAGCTTGCATACACAGAAGCAGTTTTTTCTGTCCATTTCGATACGAACCTCTTAGGAAATTGCCCCTTCACAGTTCTCATCGCCAGTGTCACCGACAACTATCAGAAATGATCCGTCGCTACTTCGCATCGCTTGTATTGTCGCGATAGATGGAGAACTTAGAATGAGCAGGTCGTCACCGAATATTTCTAATAGCTTACTCACAATCACCCGTCGTGCCTCTAGGCTGGAGGTACTTCTCGTGAGAAAAAAATAATTTCCAACTCAAGAAGCTGTTATATTCCATGAAATGTACAACTGCCTGGTGAGGGTTTTCGTTGTCAGGCAATGTTGTACGTTCGTTCTCCTGTGAATGATTGGAGGTAATCAGAATGGTAGTAAACTTCAGCTGCATGCAGGTCATTCAGAGGAAAGGTGCCCGGGCCTGTGTCGACCATTAAGTTAGTCACCTCGTTCCCCAGATTTGTGGAGGATGGCTTTGTTTGGAAACAAATCTCAATCTAAAAGTTGTATTGGTTTGAAAACACATGCCGGACTCCGCCGTGAGAGATTTCGTGAATTCGTATCCAATTTGCACTCATAAGTTTCGCTAGGTCACGGATTTCCAGCGAATTTTAGTATGTGAAAATAAGTAACGCATTCTTGTGATACCAATAATTCATTGAGTGTTCCGCGTGTTTTGGAGTAGCCCTGTTTTTCTCTCTCGGCATGGGTCTGCCAGGAAAGAACCTTATACGCGAAAACACCCATTGGCTGAAAAATCGAGGTTTGGGGCCAAACTGCTATTTCAAACAGTTTTTTAAAAGTGTTGAGCCCTGTTCGTGAAACTGTATTTCAATTAACTTGCAATAATGTATTTTATTTATCAGCTGATTCCGGGTTCCCATAAATGCGGTCGCCTGAACCACGAAAGAGTTGAAGCACAACAGCTGGTGGATCAGGAAAAACTTAAAAGTATCAAAGAAAAATGTCCATCTATATTTGCTGTCATGGAACCAGGTACGTCACATGTGTGTTGTGTATTTGACGTGTTCCGTTCATGTAAGGCACAAAACTCATTGGTTTAGATAGTTCTTGTTTAATTACTCTGTTTATACCAGTTTTTATAGGACAACAATATCATATCTTCCACGCAGCAGCGCAGTAAAAAAATTCTTGCTTTGCATCGTCTTAGTGTAGGAAAAATTACAAAGGTAAAAAAGTCAGTTATGAACATGGCAGCAAACAAATTGGGGTGTCCAAATTGGCAGCGACGAAGCTGGCAAAAAATCGAGGATATCATAAAATAGCAGGGTTCAGGGTTAAAACCAACACTGTCCAAAATCGGGTCCTTAAATTCTTCCCAACTCACGACGGTAAACGCTCTGCCCAAATAAGATAATTGCGCCCACATTATAAGGAGTTTGAAACTTTTTCCAAAGTTTTGCAGTGTTTCGGCAACATATAGTTTGGTCAGGTTTCCCTGATGCTTGTAATATAGCTTAGAGCTTGCCTTCGAAGCAAACAATGCAACACATAAATAACTTTAAAAAAAAAACCCGCAGAGTTCGCCACAGAAAAGCAATCACAGTCGACAGTGTCGTATACGACACTGTCGACGGCGATTGATTTTCTGTGCCGAATTCTATATGATCCTGTACTTAAAGCTTGAGATCAATTGTATTCATGTTTGTGGCAGTTCTCAGCAAACGCCATGCGTAACTTGGCTTATATTCAAATAGGCCTTTGGCTCGACACTTTGAAACTAAGAAGCTTTCTCAAGTGAGTCGAATAAACTTACGTCAAAGGGTGGTGGGAACCAGTGATGATGGCGAAGACCTATAACAAGGGGTTGTAAACTATCATTTTAAGACGGGGACCCAAAACCTAAAACAGACGCAAAGAAGACGGAAGAATCGGTGCTTCTTCACCAACCATGCAGGCCATATCCATATTTGCCGTTGTGTCCAAATTAGACTGATCTGAAGGTCTGTCCAAAATAGATTTGGTATTCGAAGTGTAAGAAAAGCAGCTAAATAAAGTGTTTAAATTCCGTTCAAACAATGGGATTTGAATAGTTACCGCTGGCTTCAGACACCATGCATCGTGTTTCACTAGGAATGAACTGAGCATTTCGCCACAACATTCATAATAGAAGATCTTCGGAGATTAATTGGACACATCAGCAGTTTCTAATCTAGGCTTTCTGTCGGCCAAACCATGATTAGAAACTACTGCTCTGCTGTCAATTTATCTCTTTTTTAATCAAGGTTTGATTGCCATCCAGGCAACAAAGACTTAACCACGAAGAACTTCCAGGCTGATTTGATTCTAAGGCTCTCATGGATAGGGATTCGCGCTTTATCCGACCCATTCATTTGTGCCATTATAGTGCCTAATTCTCCTCACTGCAAGTTTTTGTTCCAGGCATTTCGTACCATCCACGTTAATCGCTGTCTGTCAGCAAAACTATTCCAAATAACAGAACTGCTTTAAAATGTTTACAGTTTTTCCTTGTAAAATATCGTTCCACAAACGCATACCAACCCTCGCCCGCCAAATAAAATATTTTAATCGCCTTTTCGCACAATAATTTTCATTTGCCATATCACGTACACTGACTTTACTTCACTCACTATTCAATTTTCAATACCCTGGTATACCCAATGAATGAACAAATGGGGGTGTTACAATGATTGGTTTTCCAAATCGATTAATCGGCTGAGATAACATATTATAATCGGTTAATCTCACAAAAGTGACCCCTCCTCAATGATATTAAAAAGGCAAACTTACCAGACCCAAAACGTCATCAGTAATGGTTCACATTGGATTTGTGAAGACGTGCTTGTGGAAATGACTCCCTGTGCCGTTCGCATCACATGCTGACTGTTTATGTGTTACTTATATCCAGTGCTCGAACTAGGCCTACAAATTATTTTGCCAAAACCTTTGCCAAATACAATTTTTTTTGCCCACTTCTTAAAACGTTTGTCCGCTTATTGGGACACAAAAATAATGAAGAAAAAATTCCTTTGCGACACACTCTACAATCAGTTGGGTTAAAAATCAACACAAATCAACTGGGTTGGGTGAATATGAACCCAGTTGGGTTCGTGTTCACTCAGGCCACCTGATTTGGGTTCATTTTCTTGGATCGCAAAAAGACATTCAGAAATAGAGTATACAAACAACAAAAAGTCAGTGCAGAAACGATCGTGATTAGAGTGTCAATAGCAAAATAGCAACAGAAGACGACCAGTCTATAAAACGTTTACAATTGTATTTTCTAGAATTGTATTTGCTACTTATTAATATAAATGTCTAAAATAAATCATTGGCATTTTAAATGATATGGCAATTTGCCGACTGGCAAATTGCCACATCTTTGAAAATGCCAGTGGTTCATTTCAACCCATTTAAAGTCATAACTCGAAAATACAATTCCAGAAAATACAATTGTAAAAGTTTTATAGTATTGGCCCATGAGGATAAAACAATTTGAGCATAAATATCTAAATTTGTGTCATGTTAATGTAGACTTTTATTGTGACAGAAAATGATGTCAAAAAGATGGAAGCTGGGCCGCCACTAAATTAATCCTCATCAAGTCTATTGTTTCATCTCACAGCCCATACAACTTGGAGCTATTGATTCTTGAAATGGGGTGGTGGCAATAAAAGTAAGTCTGAAGTACAAACTCATTATTCTCTTGGTTATAACGGCGATAAGAGGGGATTAAGAAAGCACTTACCTTTTGCATTCTCATATAACGGGATATGATACTTTTTGAGAGCTACACAACCTGTCACAAAGAGATTACTCACACCAACCTCGCAAAAAACTGTATAGAACACCACATCACTTGCACAGCCACAGCCGTTCAGATTGTTGATCGAAGTTAGCGAACGAGAACGTTTTTCATACATGGTTTTCGTTATTGAGAACTGAAATTTTTCTTGCCATTTTTTGTTCAAACGCTCATCTTCTCTTGCCTAATTTGAAAAATAACTTCCCATTGGCAAGTTTAGCAAACGCCAGAGCGAACAATAGTTATTGCCCTTCCAACGGATCAAACAAAGAGTAAAGAGATACAGAACGATGATGGCACAAATGTGCCAGAAGATGCAAAATCTCAAATATATATGCTTCCTGGGTCGACGATTTGGGACGAAATGTCTCGTAACTTCGCTCACAACATCTGCTTGAAGGGTGCAAAAATTCACTGATTTTTCGTCGAGGGAAAAGACTAATCGATTGAACCTGTGAACGATCGATAGTCGATTAATCGAATATTTGTTACAGCCCGAGAGCAAATGTCTATTTTCCAGTATCAGAACTTTGGTTATTTCTAGAAATGCTTCCGCGCGTCAACTATTCTATGGACATAATTAAATCTACTGACATTCGCGAGGCTCAAAGCTGAGTTTTGAATAAAATCGACGGAAATTGAACTGATACTTACTTTAGTAACGAGCTGGGCAAACGTTTGCCAGAGTGAAAGCCAGAACAGCCAATGCAGCCATATCCAACTGATACATATAAAGAAGTTATGGACCTGACATGTTGCGGTGTTGCAGGGGTGGGGAGCTGTGTTCGGAAAAAATTGCAGTACACGATACCGCTTTTTTGCATTTGATCTTCCCGGACACCCACCTAACCCTAAACCGCAAGATTTTTCTTATTTTCTGCATATTTTTTCCGGTAATTTTGAACACCCACCCCGTATCCTGCCAAAAAAAATTCCGACATATTTTGGACACCCACACCTCTTAGCATCATATATCAATTTTTTAAACACTTTTCCAGTGTTGTAGAGGACCATTTTCCAGTGATTATGTGCATTTCTTATGTGACCCCGATATTTTACAGAGGTATTTTGACACAGAGAATGTCATGCGATTGGTTTTATAGAAACCATTTTTTGACACACGAACCTGTGTTGCCCCTTTTAGTTGTGACTATTCTATCCAAATGGAACATGGGCTTTGTTTTAATTTTTCGTTAATTTTATTTTATATTTTAACACTGATTGGTGCAATTGTTATATGGACCATTTGTTCTACTGTTAGATGTATCTTGATTCTTGATGTACGTTAACAATAATTTACATATACGTAAAGTCTATATTTATTAAGAACCACGACGAACCTAAACGACCTTTGATTATCTCTGTGATTATAAGAAATGCTTAAATCTGTTTAACCCTTTACCTAACATGAAAAGCAGACGACACTTGCAAAAAAAATTCTTGAATAACTAATTTTTTTCATTTTTTGTCTCAAAAACATAGGTTATGACCCCTCGTTGGAACGAGCTCGACGAGCTCGTTCCAACGAGGGGTCATAACCTATGTTTTTGAGACAAAAAATGAAAAAATAATAAAAATTCATTGGCGATTTTTGAGAATCGCGCTGGCCGGTTTTGGCCGTTACGTTGGGTAAAGGGTTAAATACACAAATAGGATATGTAATTTTAGAAATCGAGACACTCAAGGCTGAACAGACTACTGGTTCAAAAATCCATGGACCCAGATGGGCCAGATAGTTCAACATATCCATTAATATAATCCCCTAATAGAGCTATAACGTGTGTGTATTAGTCTAAACCATTTTAATGTGTTTAGTTTGGCATAAAAAGGCACCACGAAAAAATTTACAAGGGTTTTGGAAGAAATGTGTTTTCAGCCGTTTGACCACCCACCCACCTAGGCATTGTGTACAGCAATTTTTTCCAACTACCCCCCCCCCTCCCCCCCCCCCCCCGGTTGTTGAGTTAGTTGTTGCTGGTGGCGCTGTGACGTAATAGGAAAATTATTCAGAAGTAGATGGAGGAGTGGGTTGTAACAGAAACAGATGAATATGATAAAACTGTTGAAGTTCTTCGTTCTTTAAAACCACAGTTCTAATTCTGTATTATGTGTTTGTTTGTTTATTGGGATCCAACAATACATTCAGCAACCTGAAGACAATACTATAAAACTTTTACAATTGTATTTTCTAGAATTGTATTTTCTGCTTATTAATATAACTAAATAAAATGAATCATTAGCATTTTAAAAAATATGGCAATTTGCCAACTGGTAAATATTGCCAGATCTTTGAAAATGCTAATGGTTCATTTAAAGTTATAACTAGAAAATACAATTCTAGAAAATACAATTGTAAAAGTTTTATAGTATTGACCCCTGGTTCATATAATATCAGACAGAATTACAGGTGGAAGAAGCGGGAGTACCATACGATAATCACAGAGGAACGGAAAGTAACTTTCTGGTCCTCCAACATAGTATCTTCCTACACAAGCCAGGATACCACTGTTTGAAGAATGCGTACGATTGATGTGCTGTGAGCCTGATGAGGGAACGAGACCATGCTCACACTTGAGCAGCCAGAGGTCAATACCATAAAACTTTTACAACTGTATTTTCTAGAATTGTTTTTCTCTAGTTATGAATTTAAATGGGTTAAAATGAACCATTAGCATTTTCAAAGATCTGGAAATTTACCAGTTGGCTAATTTCCAGATCTTTCAAAATGCTAATGATTTAATTGAGTCAGTTATATTAGTAGGTAGAAAACATAATTCTAGAAAATACAACTGTAAAAGTGTTATAGCATTGGCCCAGGGGGCTATCGTGATAAAGTGTTGTGTCCAAGCACACAACGCAGGTGACATCGGTCGGGATCGAGCCGTCAATCTTTCTGTCTGAGGTCCTATTCGCTGACCAATTGCCCACCGCGCTCCGCTATTCTGTGGTAGCAACAATAGCGGTTGCAGCAGCAATTGCAGTAGTCGTCGTGGCAGGATGAGGAGGAAGAAGAGTAATGGAAGTGGTGGCGATAACGTTGTTGTGCGGGCGGAAGTACAAACAGCATAACTGGTCATTTACTAGCAGTTCCTATTGTAGTAGCGGTACAAGTAGTAGTGGTGGGGGTTGTGGCAGCAGTGAAATGTAGTTCACTGTTTGATATGGTTTGAAGACAGGCGAGCGCAATGAATACATTGGACTGTCTCTGGCTCGAAGTATTAACACATACTGAAAATGGGCTTGAAATGTAACGGCATTGCGTAAAACATTGTTACATTGCATTTCGGAGCTCATGGTTTCTCATATCTTATCGCATCTCCTATTTCACATTCATGGGTGTTTTCTTTTCTTTTTTTGTTTTGCAGGTGATGCCCTTATTTTCAATAGCAATGTGCTACACACTAGTTCAAAGAATGAGAGTGATGATAGAAGATATGCTTTTGCAATGTGTTATAATACGAAATCCAACAACCCAGTAAAAGACCCTTATCCGCATGTAGGATACGTTCCCCTGGAAAAGGTATTGTTTTAACTGGAAATTATTTCATCTGTTGCAAAATACATAATGAAGAAATACAGACAATGGCGACTGAGTTAAATACAAATAATTTTCGTTTTGAGTTAGATACAAAAACAATCCCCCTAACGTTCTTCTATTTTTTACGGAAAACTGGTTCCATGCATGACGCTCATAATTGGGCTCCCTTCTTGTACTACAACTTAAGGGTGTCACATTCCATGGTGTGCTTCATATCACCTTTGAGGCGGCATTATTCAGTGAGTATGGTTTTTGCCTCCTTAGTCTTTATGGAAGAGTACATACAAGTACTCTTCAAAACATTTACTTTCTCGCCTGTGACTTGCACATGAATTCAACCGAATTTACGCCATTGGGACCAACAGCTGGTGTGAGCCGTTCACCTGACTGGATTATACCTGCTTTTGCATCTCATCATCGAGCGCAATCGAACACTACAAGTTGCAGAATAGCTTGCATTCTTTGTAAAGTTGAAATGACATTTTTTAGTAAATTGATTCGAAACAGACATTGAATACAAGACTTTTTATAATGACCCAGGCGTCAGTCACCTGTGATCTGGCAAGTGTTGAATAATGACAGACCGGACAGAAATAGATCTGAGGGTGCATTTATGTTATTGGGCGCGGGCTGGGATTAGTGTTGTTGAGACTCTGTTGGTCTTAGATTTGTAACTGGACAAACCTAAGACCAGAGACTTTTAACAAAGTTAGTGAAAACAATATTAGTGGTAAAAATGAACCCATGTTTAAATGCAAAAACATGAGGAAGGTGTAAAATAATGATGCGGGGCCAATATGGATGAGACAGAAAGGTAGAATAGCTTCCCATTCGTTATGGTCTAGGGACATCTTACAATAACAGCTGCAGATTACCAATATTAATAGCTACGTGCATTATGCGTAGAACACGGTGAAACTCTAGACTAATTCCATTTATTTTTATGCAAGAGCGAAAACTGCTGATACGATTGCATCATTGGAACCAAACTGTCAGTATACAGCCTGTCATCAATAATCAGTCTTCCCTACTTAACCTCCTGCACACTGATGTTGAAACATCAAACTTTCAAACTACAAGATTTTCCCATAATGCAACTGGGAATTTCATCAGTTCAGTCTTGTTTGACAGAGCTCGTTGTCTTCGGGTAATTTCGGACACAATTTCGGATTATTGAATAAATTTGAATACTTAAACAACTGCATTCGAATATGACTCGATGCGGATAATGCACGAATATATCTGAACTACAAATGCATTTCAATAGTATGATTTATGTAATTCATTGAATACTGGATACGCGTGAAAGCACGAACAAATGTATTCGATTAAGACTGAAATCGGATACTAAAGACGAGCACCCCAGCCCTGGATGGAATATGCAATGTTCTTCCTAACAGCCGGATAACTGGCGCTACGGTTTCATGTCATGAACGCTGATGATGAACTCTTTCCTGAAAGATCATGTTCAAAATGTTTGACTGTATTTAACCGATAGAACCAAGAATCTGCTTTTTTCGGGCCAGGAACGAAGAAAGGTGATGCAAGTTAAAAATATTAATTGGTCTACCCCCAAATAATGAATATGGATTTTTCCAATTGCTGCCATTGAACGGACACGGAAGATACCGCCAGAGTTCAAAGGTTTCACACATACAACACAATCTCGAATACTTTACCTTGAAAAAAATGCGTTTGGTTTGTGTATATTTTATGCAATATTTCTACCGTCATTTGGGAAACCTCTCGGTTGTATTTGCCAAAATTGTATTTCTATCTATGAATGTAAGTGAAGTGAATCATTGGCGTTTTAAAATACGTGGCAATTTACCAAAAAGTCCGTGTCTTTTAAAGTTTAATAATTAATTTCAACCAATACACATTGATAGGAAATGTATTCGGGAAAGTATAACTTTATAAGGTCATAGTAATACGCCTAGATAAAGAATTTTTCGAAACAATTAATAAAACTAGGTTTGTCGAAATGTTTTTTTTAAATAACGTTACCATCCACATATCTTGGCATTGGCGAACTAGCAGGGATTGCCCCCCGGGAATAATCTTAGATGCCGCTCCCCATTCATTGATACCTTTTCTTTGGTGGCTGATTTAATATAGACTGCAGGATTTCATAACTTTATTAGCATATTCTTCCACCCCAAGAATTGCCACTCGCATCGGACACCCCTCCCTTTTGACCACCAATGTCTCTATTCATGTTCGTTGTGGAATATGAGATGAGGTTGAAGATTATTTTTTCCCGAAAACTGACAACACACGCAATAATTACGAAGCAAACTTAACCCTTTAACCCTTTACCTAACATGAAAAGCAGACGACACTTGCGAAAATAATTCTTGAATAACTAATTTTTTTCATTTTTCATCTCAAAAACATAGGTTATGACCCCTCGTTGGAACGAGCTCGACGAGCTCGTTCCAACGAGGGGTCATAACCTATGTTTTTGAGACAAAAAATGAAAAAAATAATGAAAATTAATTGGCGATTTTTGAGAATAGCGCTGGCCGGTTTTGGCCGTTACGTTAGGTAAAGGGTTAAATCCTGGCGGTATCTTGCGTCAGTTCAATGTCGGCAATCGGAAGGATTCATATTCATTATTTGGGGATGGATCGATTAATATGTTCAACGTGCAACCCCAGGGTTGAAAATATTGATTGGTCAACGCCACACATTCACCAAGAGCAACCACACTCAATGGAATTATGACGTTTCATGTTCCAGGTCCGGAAAAGCGGCCTCTCGGGTTCAAAGAGTTAAGTATGACTATTTGCATATATGGTTCCGACAAGAGGTGATGCGGCTGTCGAATGTGTGGTTAAACCCCAATAAATGAATAAATACAATTACATATGGACAGAGTGTCTTCCATGCGAAAGGCGGCTTACTCACTGGTTCATTCTAACCGGCCATTCCTAAAGTGTAAAGACGTCAAACACTGGGCGCAACTGGGGTGCCATCAGCAGTGAGATATTGTTATGTTTTACAATTTTGCATCGAATCTTGTAATTTGGGACGCAGTGTAATGTCTGTATTCTGGGCATCACTGTAACACCAACACAAATATTGTTTTACTTTGACCACGGTGAAAACAGTAACATATTATAATGAATTTTACTTTTGACGGAACTGTCGTTGCGTCACAGGTATAAATGATGGTTGTAAGTCCGACGATGTACATTGAACTCTATTCAACTAATGACTGTCTTTGTTAAGGTGAAATGATCCAATTACTAGAGGTCATGCTGAGCCTAAATTGGAATTAGCAATGGCAAATCAGTACCTTCAATATTATCGATCGTTCATGACGATCGCATAAACGCCCGCTGTGTCTTGACAAAATCAAATAATGTGACACGTTTTATTATTTTGTTCTGTCAGAAAAGTGTTTTGCAATATCTGTAGAATTTTACACCCTGTGCGAAGACATCTTTCAAATTATCTGTCGTAGTATCATTTACCAACATACGACATTGCTACATTATATTGCGTTGTTCAACCCTTTACCCCACGCACAGAATATCAGTTTAATATTTTAAATATATGCCCCCACCATAAAATGCTACGGGCATATAATGTTACACTCCTCCGTCCGTCATTCCGTATTTTCGCCAGTCCGTTTTTCACCATTTCGTCATTCTGAAGTAACAGTTTTCCGGACTTTCGCTTCACCATAACTTTTGCTAATCGGCTATTTTCTGGTATGTGACTTTATCATGGGTACCTACAAAGGAATTTCGAGTTTGGGCCCGGGCAAATGATTTTTCGCGGAGTTATTGACATTGAACTTAGTTTATGATGTGAAAACTCGGGAGAATTAGTTTTCCGTCCTTTTTGCTCGTGTGTGTGGGGGTGGGGGAGGGGGATGGGGTATACGTGTCGTACTAACACATCTGGCACATCTGGCTTCAATAAAATTGGTAAAACCCTATCATGTGATCAACTCCCCCTCATTGGAACGAGCTCGACGCGAGGTTCCCATGATATGGTTTGGTTATTTTTTTTTTCAATAATGATTTTACAATTGCTCAATTTATAAATTACGCGGGCTGATGTGGCCGATTTCTTATGTAAAGTGTTAATGTATCACGAATGGGAAACAACAAAACCAAACAGTTGTAAAAAAATTGGAAGGGATGCAGAACAACACAGGTAGGTGCATAACAGGGTCGAGTAATGCCAAAGCACTAGATGCTGATCTAGATAAATGAAACAACAAGAGTACTTGGAATAGGGTCAGAACTACTGCTATTACGTACCACCTTACCAGTAACGGGATGATACAAAGCATTTGGTAGAGTAATACTATCAACGGTTAGGATGGAACCTACAGGGGAATATAGCAACCATACTCTGCTGCCGTTCTGTATTACCAGGCATTTACCCCACCCAGAATACCGCTCAATAATATGAAACACCTGGTGGATCAGTAGTACCAAGGGCCAGCAAGAGACCTACAGGGATATGTACAGCCTATGCTATACTACCGTTCTAAACTACCAAGCATTACCCCCACCCCCACAAAATCAGTAGGTCTACCATAACGTGCTACATATACCAGCCATATAATAAAACAAAGCAATCGGTTGGTTAATAGTACCAAGCACTAACAGGGGCCTATATGTGTATATACCGCCCATACTATAGAAACCGTTCTAAACTACCAGGCAGTACCCCTACCCACAATACCCCTATGCCTAGCATTGAATACTACCTATACCAGTCATAGGATAACATGAACCATCAGGTGGATTGATAGAACTAAGGGCTAACATGGAACCTGCAAGGGCCCACAGACGTATATATCGTCCACACTATATTGCTGTTCTATACTGCCAGGCATTACCCCACCCCCACTCCACAATACCACTTGACCTGCCATAACGTAGTCCCTATACCAGTCATAGAATAGTACAAAACAATCGGCTAATGAGGTATAATTTACTGCGACTCTTAGCCTCATTTCAGAAAAAAGGGGTGCCGAAGGCCATATGTTTTTCAGAAAAAGGGGTGCCTGGGAATATGGCCATTGGATATAGGCTTTTATTATACACAAGGGAGATAACTCTGCATACAGATTATGGAAAATCAAGCAATCTGATTGGTTAGTTATAATCTATATAAATGATCTAGATAAATGAAACAACAAGAGTACTCGGAATATGGTAAGAATTTACAAGAATAGACCAGAAATAGCTAAATATAGTAATAATAGGCAAAGCTGTTCCAGTTGATATGCCCTTCTACGCTACTGGAGTATACTCTAAAACAAAGGAACATGGCCAGATAGGCCAAAACTATTACATGGATACATAGAAGCAGAGAATTCTGAAAGAATTCGAAATAGTAAAATTGTCGGGTTGTTTAGGTGATTCTACGAAACGGGAAAATACTCCTATTTAATCGAACATACACTCCAAACATACCCCAGTCTTCTTGTACGCATTTGGGCCACATAGCAATCACGTGCTACAAGAGAAACCAACATGGCGGCCTCCAGTATACAAAATGGACGACGGAAACACGTATCACCCTAACAACAGGCGCTGTGCATGAGCACTAACACCACGTATCACTATGGAGATGACGTCACAACATGGCCGCTCACGCGGGTTACCATGACAACACAACACGGCGCCACTGGGTCGCGTGACTATGACGTCACTTCCGAGGTCCCCCCGCCGAGGTCCCCCAAACCGGGTGTGAAAACCACATTACATACTACTTTCGGTATGCTAATTAGTGCAATTCGGTCAGAGGAATTGCGGACTACCATCAAACAGTTGATTTCTGGGTGCGGGTGGTGGTGGTGGGGGGGGGGGGGGGCTGGAAGCAGCTAGGGGAGCACAAGGGTAAAAACCTCTACAAAGCCTGTTGCGTATTTATTTTTATTTATTCAAAGTAATATTTTTTTACTTTCTTTTTTTATTTTAACCTTTTTATTTGCTAAATAGAAAAGTCTTCGAGAAATAGTATCACCATTACTCTTGCAAGTCGTTGAGATGTTCCTAGCTGTGAAGTCATGCGCATCGATTTTATATGCATGCGAATAATAATTTGACATTCTTCATTTTAGGTGCCAGATAGTTCTATTGTCGAATGCACCAACTACACAGATTTATCGGGGAAGGAGTTCTACTTTCCGAAAGTCGGCGTTTAGAATTATCTGCATGCACGCTTATTGTCGAGAGCCACACACAGATGCTAAATAGTGGATTTCATGTTAACCATCCACCTTGCTCGACTAGAGACCAACACGTGCACAAAAAAAATTGATTAGTTGAAAAGTTTAATTCTTACACCCCCCCCCCCCCCCAACAAAAAAACCCTCCCAAAAACGTACCTTATGACCCCCATTTGGAGCGGGATAATATTGAAAATATAATAAAATTTGAATAGCCATTTTTGTGAATAACTTTGACAAGGCATGGCCGTGCTATTTGGACAAGAGTTGGTCACAGAGATGAGTCTGTTAGGCATTGTTTTGCTAATTTTTCTTACTTTCCGTTTTGCTTTAGTGACAGCAAATAATTTACTTTCATAACCTTTTGCCTCAAGGATTTTTTTGCAAAGAAAATAAGGTCAAATTCCGATTGGTCACTTTACCTAGGCTCCTTCGGAAAATGGGCGAGGCGCTCTTGGAATTGGCAGATATGTCCAGGTCATACGGAACCTGCCTGCTTCGGCCCGGTTGGAAAAAGGGAAAATGAATCCACACAAATGTAATTTTTCTTTGGTCTTTGAATAATCTTGATGAGTACAGCCGACGACAAAGTCGGGGGAGCCGGGTAAGGGGCGGCCAATGGGTCTTCAGCCCCTCACTCTTTTGGCTGCAATGTGCGATCTATGCGATTTAGGGATTTAGTGGATCACCGGTACCAGTTCGGTGCCAGTGGTTCACTAATCCTCTAAAATCACCCAGATTGCTTCATGAATCCATTTTTAAATAACGATTTTGAAGGAGAGGGTCTCAAAACCGTCGATAACACTTCGCCTCCCCTCCTTCTCTTTCAAAGTCGCTCGCAGACACTGACGAATGATAAATTCGTCCCAGTTGTATACGAAATCTTAACCCACTGTTATATTAGCGTGTCACAACCCGCACGAAAAATACCACCAACGTGATAACGATATTGAAGGACAATGTGGATTGTTGTGAACATGATTGCATGATTGTGTTGGCATCAACAAAAACATGAACTGTGGTAACTTTTTCCAACAATGCCCCCTTATAAATTCTGCATGAAAAATCTATTAAAATGCCACTTGGTGCAAAGAGGGAGTGGCGTGGTGAAAGACTGTCGCTGCGTGTCACTCTAGCTGTGCAAAAAAAAAAAAAAAAACGAGCGTTGAAAAAATACCGAATCGGTTGCGTTTGAATCTTTAAATAAATGTTTCACTGTTTGTTTTTTTTTTTTTTTTTGTTTTGTTTTTTTTTTCATCATATGTACCAGTTAATAGTGGTTTACATGAGAATGAGGATAAATTGAATTGAAATGAACGGAATTACGAATGGTGACACTTGCCAATGTTGGACGGGTCCGTCGACTTCGAAGGGAGATTATAGAACTTTCAGAGATTTCTGTATTCTCAATTGTAAACCGTCTAGGAATTTATTTTTTTGAAGCGAATGAGCCCCAAATTGTTGGCAGTCAACACAAAATAGGTGGCAAAAGTTGCTTTTTGGCAGCGCAAGTGTTAATACTCATCGATGCCATGCCTAAATCTGGTACATAAGGAAATAGTCATGGGTGAACTGGAGAGAGAACTTTAATGGAGTGTCATTTACACATTTGGTGAGCAGATACGGTGTCACATGAGGCGAAGTGGGGACAATATTAAGTGTGGCTTTAATATTGTTCTCGCTGAGCTTCATGTGACACCGACTAACCGTGCATGTATGACAACTAAAGATCACGTAATGTATTTATAATATCATCCTTTTTTCAGAAATTTCTTCATCAGTTGTGTTTGCAAACCGTTTCGTGTTTCGTTAAATTTTCCTTTTGACATTCATTTGTTTACAAAAGCAGACGATTAGTGAAGCAATGCAAGGGGAGAAACATCTCTTCGATCGCTAAGTCAATTATTAATTTATTGTCTCTAACATGCTTGGCCGTATTTACAATTCTGCCTGCTGTCCGACGCTCTGAAATGAAAACAAGCTTTCTGAAGTGCCAATTAACCGTTTACCTAACATGAAAAGCAGACGACACTTGCAAAAAAAATTCTCGAATAACTAATTTTTTTCATTTTTTGTCTCAAAAACATAGGTTATGACCCCTCGTTGGAACGAGCTCGAAGAGCTCGTTCCAACGAGGGGTCATAACCTATGTTTTTGAGACAAAAAATAAAAATATTTTGAAAATTAATTGGCGATATTTGGGAATAGCGCTGGCCGGTTTTGGCCGTTACGTTGGGTAAAGGGTTAAACGAATTAGCGATTTTCGCGATAAAAACAAAATGGCGGACAGCGATAATTAATATACCGCCATATATTCTGTCGGTATAATGAATTACAGTACAGTCGCCGTTGACTGGTCCTAATCCACACGTGGGTAATGATGTCCACGCATGCGTTTACCAGGTAATAAAAACCATCAGCAGCAAAAATTTAATTAATGAAACACCGGTTTTTTATGGTTATTCCAATTGTTAGTTTTTGGAATCTACTATTATTGCGTCCGAGGGAATATTGCCCACCCGTGGAAAGTGACCAGTCCACGGCGGCCGTACTGTAATATGGGGTCACATTTGATCACTATTGTCGGTGTTTCTCCAGTCCTCGGTCAATAGTTATGAGGATATCATTCATTGGTTAATCTATCGGGTTAGGGAGCACGGTGGCTCAGTAGGTAGAGATGTAGGCTGCAAGCCGAGAGGTCCTCTGTTCGAATCCCACCTGCGGCAACCGCGTTGTTTCCTTGAGCAAGACACTTAATCCCTATTGCCCGCGTGGTGGCACGGTGGCGTTGTGTACTAAGGCGTATTGCACGCCGATGGTACACTTTTCTTCAACCGATGCTAACCCTGCTTGTGAGGAGTTAGTACGTTGTGGAGTCAAACAGTTGCTCGCCGTTGCTCGGTGGTTCTCTCCGGGTACTCCGGCTTCCTAAAGCCGTAAAACTGCCCGACACGAGGTGACCCCGGCTGTCGAAATTGTCGTTAAACCCCATTAAATAATTAAATCTATCGGGCTGGATTAATAACATCGTTTACCCTGCTCCCTTTTTTATAACTGAACCGCGGATCCCTCTGGCTTCCGGATATTTTAACGATCCCGACCAATCAACGATATGAGTTTGACCACTCGTCCATCTAATCATAGTTCGTGGGTCTATCACTGCGTACTGGAACGAGCTCGACGCGAGGTTCCCATAATATGGTTTGGTTATTTTTTTTTTAATAATGATTTTACAATTGCCCAATTTATAAATTACGCGGGCTGATGTGGCCGATTTCTTATGTAAAGTGTTAATGTATCACGAATGGGAAACAACAAAACCAAACAGTTGTAAAAATTTTGGAAGGGATGCAGAACAACACAGGTAGGTGCATAACAGGGTCGAGTAATGCCACAGCACTGGGTGCTGCCAGAGGTGAGTTTAGTGAATGAGTATCATGTGCGGTATAGAGTTTGACCACTCGTCCATCTAATCATAGTTCGTGGGTCTATCATTGAGTATAATATATTTTAATTCTGAGTAAAAATGCAATGAAGCGACCAAATTTAGATTCATTGATCAGCTAATTGTGAATTAAAAAATAATTTTTCTCACAAAAATGCAAAAAGGATGTTGGAGGGGGACAGTTTTTCTAACCCAAAAATGTGTAGCCATATAGGTGATCGGCTTAAAGCCCATGCCTGGGGGTTAAAATGGATTTATGCACCTACATGAACTGCCGACTTCCGCACTGTAATGTTGTTGAATGGGACGGGGGGGGGGGGGGGGGGGGGGTGAATGTAGAAAAGGTCAGGTATCATCAAAATGGTTTTACGGTTTGATCCTCTATAAATATAGGCTCTATTGATTTAACAGTTTCAAGTATAATTCTTGGGTAAGACTGTCAGATGGAGAAAAACTGTTTTAATCTTACAGTGATAAACTCACATGTGCTTCCGTCGTGTTCCTCTGAACAATATAAAATTTGCCTTTACTTTTGGTGACCTGACTTAAATCAAAATATAAACAACAAACATGGTACCGATTGTGAATTTACACACCATAGATTAGAATAAAACAGAACACAGCGAGAGTGGGGTGGGAAATATCGGAATCAACGACCCGAGTTGGGAGTTTTTTCCAAGGCGCGCGAGAAATACAGGGACAATTACAACAAGGATCGTTGTTTCCTGTCCCGCGTACTCTACCTGAGTTGTTTTCTGTATTTATACCACGATGAAACATGAATTACGTGAATGAAGTTGATATTTTTAAAGAAGAAAGTCAGCTTTTGCGGCCTGATATCTTTCTTCTATGACATTGTTTTGTGTCGAAGCATTCTATTCAAGTCATAACATCACTCAGATACGTAACGTCTAATCAAATACCGTCTTACATGCCGTTATTACACGTAATTGGGATTCTACGCGTAGTGTACCTGGAACATTTTCCAATATCTATATTGTATCGGGAACCGTTGAATACACACATCAATTGTTCCGGCTACTCCTACTTCCCCTATCGTAAAACTGTCCGACAAGAGATGACGCTGGATGTCGAAATTGATCTTACCAGCCATCCCTTTGATGACTTAATAACGCTTTCTCCCACTTCGGTGATTGTAGAATAAAACTATTCTGTCATGTTAATCCTTTGAAGTCAGAACCTGAGAGGCCGCTTTCCCGGTCCCGGAACACGACACATCATACTTTTATTAAGTAGGAAGACTGCTAAGTTAAAGTGTGGGGTACACCAATTAATATTTTCAACGTGCAGCCTTGGGGCTGCACGTTGAAAATATTAATTGGTCGACCCCCAAATAGTAAATCTGGACTCTTCCATCTGCTGTTATTGAACTGACATGGAAGAGATACCTGCAGTGTTCAAATGGTTATAGGACTCCATAACTTCACTACTCAGCAGACTATTGGGTGGAGGTACGTGAAATTTGCAATTCGCAGCAGTTCAATCTGCGGCGGACTTCACTTAATGTATTATATATCTTTCATTCCACAATTTGCATATTTAATTTATTCGGCGTTTTTATTTTGTCCTGCTAAAACAGTTACTCAGAATTTGCAGAGGGATTTTTTTCATACAACCCGTTGGAAGTCACTCCAGGTATTCTTCTGTGTTAAAGGGACAGTGAACCGCTAATTTAAAAAAAAAAAACTTGAGATGACCATTCGTCAAAACCACAATTTTCGTTTTGCAAAAGTACGCCTATGTTTCATAATTATATCATTCCTAAGAAAGAGTTCGTATAGATTAAATAAATTAAGGCGAGAATTTATTGTTTTTTCTCAAACATGTCATACAGCATTTTTTCCCGATCTGGTAAGCCGATCACTCATCTGAAATTCCGCACATGGCCTTTTTCCATATTCGTCGCAATTAGCGTTCTTGGAAGGGCAAAGATGAAGTTGTGTCCACGTGTTGCTGCTTCTAGCGTATACGCTCGTTCAATCTAATTCAGATTGCTGTTGTCGATACACCTGCTGTGTGTTATATTGGAAGTATAACTACGCTTTAATAATAATACAAATGTTTTACCTTATAATTTCGATTTATTGCTAAAGTAAGTCACAGATGTTTCCTTCAGATAACTTACGGGCTACTTCCTTTATATCTTCGCAATGTGTTGTCTTCTGAAAATTGGTCAGCATTAAAGGTTGTTAATTGCACATTTAATTTATTTCGTGTTGCTTCTAATGTCTTACACTTTGCATAGAGTGGTCTTTTTATCTGCTCTTTCACATGCAGCCAATACCTGAGAGTCGATTTTTTTTTTTAATAATAGCACTGTGTGGCATCATCCAGCAGAATACTAATTGCAATAATATGGCCGAACCCATTTTGTTTTTAGACAGTTAATCGGCAGGGCCGGAGGGAGGGTGGGGCGGGGTAGCAACCCCGGGGCAGGGACATTTGGGGGCCCGATCTTGTCCCAAGAGTTGAGGATTCTCCTCTGACCACAGTTAGGAAAGGGGCTGTATCGCTAATGGGGCTCTGGACTTGACCAACGTTTATAATTTTTGACTGCATGATTCTTGAAATGATAACTTTATTAAATCACCTTGACGTAATAAGTTATAACTTCAAGAATTGTGCAACCAAAAGCTGTAACCCTCGGTCACTGGATACCCACTGATAAACTTGCAAGATTGTAGAATGCTGCTAAAAAACGTCGTTTTGACGGTAAAAACAGCGTTCATCCCAAAAGCCACCAGAAGTCTCCATTTAACTGATTTCAAAATTTTCTTGTGGAGAACCCCCAACCCCTCCCAATCATCTCTCCTGCTTTCGGCACTTGTGGCATCTGCATCAGCATCCCAACATCATCGAAAGGGGGCCTTTCACAGAATTAACCCTGGGGCCAGAATTTCCTCTCCCCGCCCCTGTTAATGGGTATTATTTTATACAGGAGTTTTCATGTTGGTGGTACAAATGGTTTTCAGAGCACGATCGCTTTTAACCGTACAATTTCTATGATAAAACACAGATCATCAATCAAGTGGCCAAACACGATTTTCCGGATGCCGAACTGGAGCATTTAAATACTATAAAAATTACCGATGAAAACAAGGTGAAGTGACTGATTTTTTATTGTGGCTTAACGACGCTTTTGATAGCCTCATACCAGACTATTTTAACCCTTTACCTAGCATGAAAAGCAGACGACTCTTGCAAAAAACATTCTTGAATAACTATTGTTTTTCATTTTTTGTCTCAAAAACATTGGTTATGACCCCTCGTTGGAACGAGCTCGACGAGCTCGTTCCAATGAGGGTCATAACCTATGTTTTTGTGACAAAAAATGAAAATATAATGAAAAGTAATTGGCGATTTTTACCTGCGTCGCCAGCGGCAGAGCAGGTCTAGTAACCGCTCGACTCCGTCCGTCCGTCCGTCCGTCCGTCCGTCCGTCCGTCCGTCCGCCAGTCCGTCCGAAACATTTTTTCCGTCAAAGTTTTCTTGCTTCTATGAAAGGGAATGATTTTATATTTGGTCTGCTGCTTCATAATGATGAGTTTTATCGTGTATCTAATTTTCAGATCAATTGCATGCAGCGACGCAGGTCCAGACCCGGTATTGGTCTTGGATTGTTGAGAATAGCGCTGGTCGTTTTTTGCCGTTACGTTGGGTAAAGGGTTAAGGGTGAATGAAACCTGAATATCCGAACAGAATCCCCTAGCAGTGGCAAGTACCTGTCAGACTCTCCAATGTACTAACTCTGCACAAGCAGAGTTAACATCGGTTGAAGAAAAGTGCACCGATGACGTGCAGTACATCCTAGTACACAGTGCTACCATGCCACCTTCCCACCCCAAGTGGGCAATCGAAAAATTTATGATTATTAATTTATTTTCATTGGGGCTTAACGATAATTTCGACTGCCAGAGTCACCTCGTGTCGGAAAATGACTTGTAACCAGCAGCTTGTTCGGTCGGGGATAAATTTACGGTAATGACTATTACTTCTTAGCCTCTTCAATACTAAACTCCCGTGTGACATCACCCTACAGATTATTTATTAGAATAATATAGTGGAATCCAATTGATGTTTGTAAAGTTAATCTGTAATAATTTAGTCCTACATCCCTGTTTGGCTGTAGGATCAAATTGTTAGTGACTTTTCTTATCATTTACCTGTTATTGTTGTCTCGCCGCCAGAACACAGATACAGTGGCAGCGAAGAATATATAGGACAAGATACAATTTTAGGGCGACAGTAGGCAAAAGAAGACCCCGTACAGACCGAAGAGGGGGGAAATGAGGAATCTGAAATAATTTTAGTAAGAAAAACGCAGAATCTGACGCACCCGAAGTACACATCACTTCACTTTCGTTAATCGTCGGTACCTATAGCCAGCACGTGTCACTATAGACAATGGGAGATGGCAGTCTCTGGAAAATCACACTGAGAGAATCACTACGCATACGCACTGACATCACGTATCACCATGGTAATGATGTCACAGCTATGATAGGCTGTTCATCATCATTTCCATGGCAACCTATATGACGTCACTATCGACTAACCGATGACATCAAATGAGATCCCGTGATGAGATCCTTCAAGTGAGGCCAATTTCGGGCACACGATATACTACTACTGGCGGTTTACATATTTGCTCAGATCCAGCACCTGGTGTCATTTAAGGACGATAGAGTGGGAGATCGCTGGTTCAATGGTTACCGCATTGAATTTCACGACGAAACGTCTACGGAGCGACCCCCGCCAGGGGAAACTGCTCTGTGTCCTTGGGAAAGGCACGCAATTTCTTTTGCCAGCGTGGGGGCACGGTGGCGCTGTGTACTAAGGCGTATTGCACGTCTATAGTGCACTTGTCTTCAACCAATGCTAACTCTGTTTGTGAGAAGTTAGTTCGTTGGGGAGTTTTGACAGTTGCTTGCCGTTGCTCGGTTGTTCTCTCTTGGTACTCAGGCTTCTTGCAGAACTACCCGATACAAGTAAATCCACAATAAAAAGTGTTGCAGAGAGCCGACATTATAATATCGTGGATAGTTTATCTGCAGTGTTTTCTAATAAACTTTCAAAACTGAGATGACTGATATTGTGCCGAGTCAATCGGCTTGTAGGGGTAAGATGCTGTCACGGACAGACAGTGTCGGACATGTGGATTCTGTGAATGTTTGTTTGCCCCCAACTGCTTGCTTAGTTCAAACAAGAGTGAAAACTGGAAAGAAAACTCTGATTTTCGAACATTTAATCACTACATATATTTGACCCTGAACAGATGAGCACCCTACAGGCGGAATCATTGGGTTGCACACCAAAGAGTCCAGTCTGGAGTTTCATGTCAAATAAAAGTTGTTTTTAGTGATTTGGAGACATTGTCGGGTCTATTTGGGTAATTCTACGAATTGGGAAATTACTCTTGTACAAAGAAAAATATCCTCCGAACATACCCATGTTCTATAAGAAGCCGTTGGGTAACATAGCAACCCCGTGCTATCATAGAAACCACAATGGCGGCCTCCAGTATACAAAATGACCAACGGAAACACGTATCACCCTAACAACACGCGCTTCGCATGTGCACTAACAGCACGTATCACTGTGTAGATGATGTCACAAGATGGCCGTTTACGCTGTTTACCAGGATAACACAACATGACGTAACTGGGTCACGTGACTATGACATCACTTCCCCCTCCGGCTCTCCCTCCGGCCAAACAGGCCGGTTACCTCATCTCCTACTACTTCGGTGGTCTCAAGGTATTCCGTGGTGTTCGCCCCTAGGTGAAATTTCACTTTGCGTTATCAATCCGAGTCGTAATGTTTACAATACCGCAAATACCAACCGGCAGTAGTTAATCCAAGAACAACAACGTCCTTTCCGATAGACGCTATAGCACTTCAGAGCCTCACAAAGGTCTGCTAGGTTGGTCTGGGATGTCCTGTGGTAAAGCCTTTGGTTTTGAGTAGATTCGATGTGTTGTTACTGTTTTCCTGGTCTGTTATGACAAGCTCTAACACTGTCACGGATAGTTCTGCATATCCTAAGGCATGTATCGTTTAATGCAACTGACCAAACAGATTTCCAGATTTACCTAAGCTCCGCCTAAAGTAAAACCTTTTCCTGATGCATTTGTCCCTAAGAATCAGTACATGATTCAATAGAGTTTTGACGGGAATATGCATTGCTCGGGAATTCTAGCAAATGAACTATCGATCAATTGCAAAAACCAGTGACTCCTCTCACAAAAACCCCAAAGGAATTCTTTGACCATTGACGCATCCCAAAGAGGGATCACGTGAAAGAGATTCTACAAGCAGTAGTCTCTTGTTTTTTTAGAAGTTCTCCCATCTACCTGTTCCTACCAGTCCCCTCACTCCTCGTCTACAAGTGCACAAACACTATCGGTTGTCTTGTTGCTGCTACTACTACTTCAGCATGAAACTGGGAAGCCAAAAAGCAACGAGAGCAGTGACTGGAGCAGGCATTGCTCAGACATCTCGAAGCATATAGAAAAACGAGCTGTCAAGGAGTGACGGAATCATGCATTGCTCGGACGACTCAAACCTTATTGAGCTATATTGCTCGGACGAGCGATTCCACATGCGACACTATGACTCATTTCGGAAAGGGGGGCCCCGAAAACAAGCCACGTAGGTATGTGATGGGGAGCCAAAGGTGCCGAGAAACGTCAATGATGGTTTCGTCAAAAGAGCCAAATAGCCACGCGAGCAGTGACTGGAACACTTGGACGACACGAAGCTTATCGACCAAACGCGCTGTCGTGCAGTGACACGGGCAGGCATTGAGCTGTAACAGGAAGAGAGATAAGTGCGGAAACCGGCGTTCGAACCGTCGACCTCTAGCACACAAAGCGACCGATTTACCTCGAGACTAAGAGGTCCGGACCAACCAAGGCTGGATGTAAATGGCCTTTATACCTCGACCGCTACACTACTCTCCCCCTTCTTTTGAAATTCACCACGTGTGAATCTCAACCAGGTTCCTCCCCCCAGAGCGGTCGAAATACCCGCAGTGCCGCCTACTGCTGAGGAGCCCCCAAATGTAACAGAAGGGGAGATAGGTGCGGGAGCCGTTCGAACCGTCGACCTCTAGCACACAAAGCGACCGATTTACCACTAGACTAAGAGATCCGACCAACCGGGCTGGTTGGTAAATGGCCTTTATACCTCGACCGCTACAGAGAAAACCTGTTGAGCAAATGACCAATAGGTCGGAGGAGCGAAGCTTCGCTCGACACGTCGACTCATCTCAAGCAAAAAGGAGTGCCGACGTCCAAACGGTTGTAAGATTGGGTGTACTGTAAGTGGAATGCTGAATTTGTGCGGTGCTGGAAGTGGGGTTCTGAGGTTGCGCAAATATCGTTGGATGTTCCAGTCGGATGTTCTGCAGACATGGTTGCAATAAGAAGGACTGCACGGTATATCTATAAACCGATATATACTGGTATTCAAACCAATATCGATTGAATACCGGTATAACTACAAAAATGTCGGTTTATCGTCATTATTTATTTACCCACAATTTAATTTTCAAGATGCCTTGAATTTTTTAACTGTAGCCCCGAATGAAAAATATTGTCTCTTTACCCAATGAATCGTCTGCATGCGCCCACGTAATATACAAATTCCACAGTAGAAAAAATAATTTTTAAAAATTTCAACAGAACTATATTGAGCTCGTTCCAATGTGGGGTCACATGATATTATTTTGGAGAAGTTTTGGGGGAAAATCTGATAAACTGATTTTAAAAATAATACATTTTGATATCGTTTGCGTTGGGTAAATGTTTTTCGAACTGCACCATCAAGGCATGCTGCTTCGTTTCGATTGTGATGCCTCAAGTCTCGATTGTGGTACCTATGTTCATATATCTGAGCAGTTTTCGATATACCGATATACCGCGGTATGTTTTTGAATAACGATACCGGTATTCAGTTTTGAATATCGTGCAGCCCGAGCAATAAGTACGCAATAAATGCAGAAATATCTCTCGAAGCTTGTTATATGACCAATTTATATGAATCTGATAAGAACAACAGCTGTGAAAACGAGAGGGTCCGAGTACTTTCGAGGCAGCTGTTCGTGGGAGAACGAAAAACAGAGTAAAACATGTAAATTTTCAGTAAGAACGAGAATTCGTCGATAGTGTTTTTGTTCTTTTTCGTAACGAACAGTAAATAGTTCAAACTCAGGACGTTGATATTGACCCCAGCCACCAAAAAGCGGTCGTACGTCAGACAGGTATGTTCCAATCTGTCCGGAGTTTTATAAGTTAAGCGTTCAGATAGTGGCGTGAAAAGAAGTATATCACAACAAAAATGATATGGCAAAATGTCCCAATCAACTTGTGGGCTAATATCAAAATTTCGCTACCAGTGGTTATCCGCATCCACCGCGTGTGGACATCCGCATGCCTTAAATACAATTGTCTAGTTAATATCCGTATCGTTTTTTCAGTGAACATGTGTTAGGAAAACTCACATTTAGATTTTTGATATACCTTCTACTGAACAGACTGCTATTCCTTTCTGAAAAGGAATATCTAACACTTTTGAATACCACAAGGGAAAAGTATAATTCGATTGGTCATTACTCTTGTTCTATGAAAGAAAAGAGACCACGCGCATCGGGCGCACCAAGAACTTTGGCGTCAAGCGTCTCTATAAGGACGGATTACAGTTGTAGAAAATCTGCCATACCGCCACTCAAAAATTTAGGCATCAAGCGTCTCTATAAGGACGGATTACAGTTGTAGAAAATCTGCCATACCGCCACTCAAAAATTTAGGCAATAGCATATCAATTCCCGCATCGGGGTGTATCAGCATCGGTCATCTTTAGTTACATGCATGGGGTGTGATATTATCAGCGATAACACGTGAACATCCACCATCTCATGAAGTGGAGGTCGATTCGTTATCTCGGATAATGCCGTATACCCTGCTCTCAGTGTATATTTAAAACATGAGATATATATATATATTATTCTTTTGATATCACGAATGGAATCACGTGCCAATAGAAACGTGTACTCGTCTCGCTTAACCATTCTATACAATAACAACCTATCTATATGCATACTCAAAACAACGAAGCGTTTAACACAGAACTACTGAGAACCCTCCATCCAGGCCTCAGAGAATCTGCTGAACCACTTTGTGTTGTGTACCATACCGACCGACGTCTAAATTGAGCGTATTTTTAAACGACTCTCGGTGCCCACCTTGTAAGTGTTTTCATTTCCATTATATTTCTCTTCCAGTATATCATCTAAAAGTCCCGAAATTATGCCTACAAATTGGTTAAACATCCACCTGATTGTCCACTAGATAGACATTCTACCAGACCTCTTGGTTTGTGCAGCCTGGTTTCATGCTCAAAGCAGAGCTTACGTCTCGCTAAGATGAAACGAGTCTCAGTCGATAACCCCGCTACTTGATAAATGCAGAGGTGTTGATCCACACCCCTCCATCTTACTCCGATGACCAGAAATCGTCTCTGCGGCCGTATCTGCAGGGAGAAAAAAACGCGATTTCAACATAGAAACGTACGAACAGGAACAGGGAATCCTCTGATTGCTCATAGAATCCAAGAACCGATTGGGCAGTGTGAGAATTGTGGAAAGAAAGGAGATAACAATGAATCTGAGAGGTTGTTTTCGTGTGCTTGACGTGATTTGGCGTTGCTTTCGCAAATCTCAGATTCAATGTTCTCACATTTCTGACGGACTCTTCATTTTTGTGAACGGGGTAGTTTATATAACTCTACCATTTTTCTCCTATCCACCTTAGTGGCCGTGTGTGGTGGGGGCTATATTGTAACACAGTGGTTAGGTCATCCGCACAGTGTTTACAAACGAATTTACTAAAACTGAGCCGATTGAGACAGTGTCCAGCCAATCATAGACATCAACCTATTTTGCCAAGTTTTGACTTCCTGTCAAGGTAATGTGACTATTTTTGGACAGTTTCTTGGTTGTATTTTAAAAGTACCTTTTTCGGAGTCCCCCAACTTACTGTCCTCGTGACGCCTTCAAATGTTGACAGTTCCCGTGAGATAGTATTCAATAAAGGTCTATGGTACAGGGTTTCCCATTATAATGAAACAACTGTTCAACTTGTGGTGACATTTGACACTCCAAACTTTATTCGGGAGAGTGGGGGGGGGGGGGGGGGGGGGGGGGGCGATGTCCAAGGCTAACCAATGATTTTCAAAACTATAGACATATTTTATCTGTACTTTAGAAGGGAAATATAATAACATTCGGCTGGTGATTTTATGTATTTCGCTGAATAGATTTGGTTGATTCGCAAGATAAAAAGTTAACAGAAGTGACATATTCAGAAATTTGACAGGTTGCCGCATTTTGATAAATAATTAGGCATTTGCTTACAACTCGAATAACAAACGCTCGGAGGTATGATACCAGTCTAAAGATATAAGAATTTTGCAAAGAAATACACGTATTCATCCAGTTCCAAGCTTGTGTTTTTGAAACATGAAAACCTGCACACTTCTTTTGGACAATCCCATCGAAAGCTTAGTAGTAGACTAGAAACCTCCCTGTAATGTACCGCGTCAGCGGCCAAAAGTGTTTTAATACGTTATCTGAAGCAGGCTGATGTTCCTAGAAAAACTGATACCATGCCTCCTAGTATGCGGGTACAATTCTGCACCTTGTGAACAAAACATAACCCAACAACAGGAGTGATATTCTTATTGAGGACTTCTTGATACCTGGCTCTACTGAAGTTCTCACCAACTGATGTCATGGTGGCTTAACATCAGCCATGACTTTATTTGATGGCAAATTCAAGAAAATACTCTGCAGGTTAAGCGTTAATTAATGAAGCCATTGCTCTGAGCCATTTTTCATATCAAATGAAAAAGGGTGTTTGATAATTTTCTGTTTTACAGAAAAAGTCTGCACTCATTAATTTGATATTCCTTCTGTACAAATATATACCCCTATGTGTTTGCTTGCTCACGATCGATTTGCTCTGCCATGAGCAAACATTGTCCTCTATGGTAAAATATTATTGAAAATACACTTCCGGGATGTGTGTGAATATTACTTCATTGGTAAAATCAGCGTCTAATTGATGTTTAGGAAGCTCTTTTCGAAGCTCTCCCAAACATCAATCTGTCAGGGTCTGGGGTTGTCAGTGAAGGAAAACAATATACAGTTCGTGGAGAGTGTATTATCATTAAATCACCCGCAGGGTGGAGATTCCACCCGACCAATAATTGCAAATTTATTGCAAAGCATAACCATCACAAGCAAAGTTCCCGGAGGTCCATTGGCTGAAACATTGCTTGTGTTTTATGTCCATATGTACAGAATTTGAGAGTGATACTTTGGGTGATACCTCCACTCCGCCGGTGATTTAGGTACAATCCAGACCCGCGTACTGTAGACGTCTACAGGCAGTTTTAATTAACTTGGAGCCACAGGTACTATATCTGCGATAATACTTACACATCTCGGGGCTGGAAAAATAAAAATAATGAAGGCTTCAGATCAAGGTAACATTGATACAACGGAGGAGTATCATCAAAAATAGGTTTTGGGTGGTAATGACAGAATTCGTGCTATTACGATAGCATTTCTAAACTTAAAAAAAAATGGTCAAAAGCAATTTATAACAAGAATATTGATTGTTTTAAAAATAAAAAAGAAACACTTACATTTTCAATAGTGTATTATTTGCAAAGAGACAATTACCCTGCATGTAGGCTATTTACATCTAAAAAATGTTGACGCGGGTGGATTACTGCTCCGTTTGACATCGGGGCCCCTTGGTGCATTGTATGAATAACAGGTCGATGGTGTTGTTGTATCTCCAAGGAAATCGAAGCATTTTTCCCTTTTTAAAATACGTCCAGAATAGTAAATATGTTTACACAAGGTACGATTATCATTTTCATAGAATATGATACCGTTAGAATGTTCCGAAGGTGAAATCAGATTCGAAATATTTTTCACCAGTGTTATTCAAAACCTTCGAGTATTTCTCAAAAGGCATTTAAAACTTTCATACGTTCTGAAATTTATGTTATGTATCCCAGGGACGTTGGACGCATGGAGGCAGAGGGGGCAGCTACCCACACTGCCCTCGAACCATGGGGCGGGAGGGGGCAGACAATGTTCTTCCCACGTTCTTAACTCAATTTTTGTCAATGATTTATTTTCGAAGTAAAGCTAAAATACACCCCAAATCCGTTCTGCGAGCTTTCGAAATTCAATAGGGGAGTTGGGGGATTTTGGGGAGTGCCGCCTCCAGATAGGAGGGAGACACCTTTTATCAAACTTCCACATCTCGGGCCTTCGGCATTCCAGACATGCATACTTCGGCATGTCATGGCGTGGGCTGCTAGTGTGAGTAAATGCCCTTTTCCCGGGGTCTAACCTCCGACCCTGAAGTGCTGCTGGCGCCCCTGATGCATCCAACAGTCAATTCTAAATCTATAAACGCGTTTTGTTCCGAATATGTTGTATTTTTCAGGTATCATTAAACTCTCTAAATGTGGGTTAGTTTAACGAATTATTTCTAGGGTTGACGAAAGTTATAAAACCGCGGAATAGGATATACAACATTTATACCATGGTTACCTATTCTATAATATATGAAAAGCCTATGACATAAATTTTAGCTTTACACACCACCCGTGGTGAACACGCCAGCAATGGGATTTCAATAATTAAAATTTACACCTACAGTGGAACTACACCCAAGATGGCCTTTGGTGACGTCGACCTAAATGCGAACTTGTCTAAATTTATCGCACGTCGCCTCGCGAAGAGTGAAAAGAAAGTGACAATTATTTATTACGTTTTTAAATGAGTTTACCCCATAACACACCAAAAATGCACAAAACATGCATTATCTCAGGTTAATAAAGCATCCATAACTCGAAATGTTATGTTATTATGTTGTTAAAATGAAAAAGGTCCTCTTTTTTTTTCAATTTTGTTTCGGTGATAAAACTGTCAGCGGAAGTACCGCCCACCGATCCTCGTGTAAACAAAAACAAATTCGCACGTATTTAGGGCTGCTGCTCAGTAAAATCGAGAAAAAATAATAGCGACTCTTAATAACCTGACGATCATGGTATAAATAAAATATACCCGAAGTAGCTTTGTATTCCAAATGTTCACCACTCGTGGTGAACATTTGGTACACCAAGCTACTATAGGCATATTCTATATATTTACATACCTTATGCAACTGTTTAAAATTTAACTTTGTAAACAAAGTGCAATAGCTATTGTCTGACATCTGGTTTGATCGAATAGCAGTAAAGCAACGTGTTTCTACAAGACTAAAACCCCCGCCCTTTGATTGGATGAGAGTCCCAGTAGTTTCTTCTTCATGTATGTTTACGCGTCCAGTAGAATATGTTAATGTCTGACGTCCCCACGCGAAATATTTGAAATGACGTCGCCCGTATCGTGGTTGTTTCATCAACGGAGCGACTTGCAAACCATTTCATTTTTCTAAATTTTTCACACGAGCAGCAGACGATCGCCCCAATGAAGTGTTATTTAAATTACAAGCCGATTTACGATTTAAACTAAGATGGAATGAATTTATCTGATTTATTGAATATTTATCCAGTGCCGCTGTGGATGCACGGGAATTTTATTTACAAGACTTGTGATCGTTAAAAGTTGCCTTAAACAAGGAAACTTTTCGATCACAAGTTGAGTGAATAAACCTCTCGTGTTTCACAATCATCGATGTATGTTTTGGGCTATGGTACGGTCTTACTGGAACATATACGTTATTTTGATGAATTGGCGGTAACATGAACTGAGGTTTGCAGCTCAGAGTGTATGTTCAACCTCGAGGTTTCGCGTCTCGCTCGAACGTAAATTACGAGCCGGAAACCTCAGACCATATATTACCGTCATTTCATCACAACAACATGTGGGGTACGATGCATGTTTCACGTTACACACTATCTAGGTATTAAATACAAAATGTTCCATATTAATTGGTGTTTAGTGGATGATGAAACTCTGAACCAAGCAAAAGGTTTCATCTCGTTCTGAATGCCTCTTATCCACCCGCGTAGTTATCTTTCGTAACCTCTTACATGGGAAAATCACAAGACAAGACTTGCTAAAAAGGCCTTGAATAATTAAACGGTTTCAAAGTTTGTCTGCGAGACACAGCTGATAACCCCTCATTGGAACGCGCTCGTACCAATGAGACGATTTGTGTGACGAACGGACCGGATGTGGCAGTTACCATCAGCGAATCCTCAATAGCTCGTTCCAAAAAGGGATCTTAAGCTGAGCTATGTTTGGGGTTACTATGTAGAAGACGACAAAGGAAAACGAAGCATGCCGAATGTAACGCTTCCATCGCCGCACCACTGGGAAACAAAAACATTTTATAAAGAAACATAAAATCTAACCCGATGTGTCTTACGTTGATCTATCAAAAAGACACCAAAGTTGTGACCGAAGAAAGCTCAGTTCCAAAACTCCCACACTGGAATATACATTGAGGGTTCACTTTACAAAGAAAGGAAAAATAGTATATGATATGTAAAGTAAATTATTGACAGTCCACAGAATTTCGCTCAGAAAGATTCCTTATAGCGAGTTCACCCGCGAAGCAATGAAATCTCGAGGATTTTAACGTGCTCGCAGTGAGGAAATTAGGACAAAACTGATCATCGTTGACCACAACATAGACCTCAGGGAACATTTTGAGCTGGGCGAAACGGTCAGCAATGAAACCAGATTTGCTGTCACACTTGACGAATGGACATCACGCCGGAACAGGGGTTGTATAAACATTAACAAGCACACGCAGTGGCACAGCAACACTGGGAAAAAGTATGAAAGTGAAATCGCTGTGTCTTCCCAGTATTTATTTATTGGTGTTTAAGGTCACATGCATATGCACAATGGCTAATCATGACCGTGGCAGTTTTACAGGTGGAGGAAGCCGGAGTACCCGGAGAGAACCACTGAGCAACGACGAGCAGCTGCCAGCTCCCCAAGTCTTCCCAATATACGTTTTGGTCACATTCAGTGAGAATATGTACTGAACTGGACTACAAAATGGATTATTGGAGTACAATTTCGTGACACTGCTATAAAATGGATGTGATAAGGCAGAACGTGTGATATTATTTACTACACGTGATTTCCTTTCCTAGAAATGCTCATTGTTGGATTCGGTTGTTATGACTTCAAACTCTGCTGATATCGATATGAACCAAGTTAGAGTTGTCCCCCGTGATGCGTTAATGGGCGCAACAATTTTGTTAACAGCAAAATCGTTCTCAGGTATCGTCGAAAGCAATCATTTAGTAAAATTAATGTTATCAGGCTAAGAAAGCAGTTGTTGTAGGGTGAGAAATTAAAGATGGCAATAAGTAAGGATAAGTTGGATAAAGAGAAGAAAGAGGAGAGTTGTACAGAAAAGATAGAGAAAATGGGTAGTTCAGCTAACCGAGCGTCGCGGCTTCCCCAGTGGGAAAATCGAGACGTTCGGATAGCTGAACTATGAGTAGGTTAAGAGGAAGCTTAGGTTAGAGAAACAAAAACTGAAAGAAAACTGCAACAGATCTGAGATTTTGTTTAATTATTTGTTTTGGTTTAATAAATAAAAAAGGTTATTACTTGATTAGTTTGATATCGGCCTAGATATCAACTCGAGGTAACTTCATATCATCTAAGACCGAATGTCGACTGCTGATGTGAAGTTACCGATGGCTGATATCTTTGCCTACATGAACCAAATCAAACAATAACCTCTTATTATACAGTGGAGAATATTATTATTGATCCGATTTGTGAACAAATAACCTTCCAAATCGAAGCTAAAATTCTTTCTACTTTTACTTCATTTGCATATCATTTACTCTTGGGTGCCAAATAATCATGATTATTAATCTTGATGACATTTTCCGCTCTGTATGATGTTTATTTCGATCTGTATGATTATTAAATTCCCAGTTGTAATCAAGTGACAAAATTCAACAGAGTAACACCAGCTTGGAATATTTAAATTTGAAAATACACAAGCCCCTATATGGTTGAACTAATATCAGACATCATTCCTTGGAAAGCTCTGCATGCATAAACTGTCTCACTTCGGAGACCCCCCCTCCCCCCCCCCCCCCCCCCCCCCGTACTATTATTCCAGTCTGTACTATTGTTAAATTCATGCTATTTTTCCACAATGTACTATTATTCCGGTCTGTACTATTATTTGGAACCTAAGAGTTCTGAACATTCTGTGGTTGGGTTTGGAACACCGGGGTAAGTTCTCTTTGAATATGCGAGCCAGTTGATCAACCACGTTTTTTCTCAATAATTCTAACATCTTTTCAAGTTCAAATGCCCTTTAACTATATCAGTTTAGGGCAGTAGTTAGGGGTGCCACTATAGCCCCAGCATATCTAACACTGAGTTTTCCATACGGTCCATAGGGTTAGTGTTAAATTGTTAAACTTATAGCCCCAAGATTTTTAACACTGAGTTTCCCATAGGATCCATAGGGTTAGTGTTAAACTGTGAAACTTATAGTCCCAAGAACTTATAGCCCCAAGAACTTATAGGGACAAACCTGAATGCACTGTGCCACCAGTGCATTCAGGTTTGTCCCTATAAGTTCTTGTTAAAAATGCTTGGGGCTATAGTGGCACCCCAACTACTTAGGGCTGGTACCGCACTATCAGTACCATGTTTCCTCTACTCAGCTCAGTACGAAACCTGTACCGCATTTAATCGTACCGATGGTACTTTACGAACCTTCGTTTGAATCTTCATCAATCCTAAAGCCACAAAACGTATATGCCTACCACAAATAAGTCATTAAGATGGACTAACTTGTATCCGGATCCGGGGCGGATTCTCTTGTTATTTAAGTTTATATCACGTATCTGGGTCCGCTTGTAAAGGTGAAATCAGTGAAAAGGTAATTTATAAAATACACATCGAGGCAAAGACAATATTTTTGGTCCACAGACTGTCGTCACTAAAGGTCCAAAACAACGAATCTGGGCACAGTGGGTAGGAATAGATTAGAATATTTATCCCATTAAATTCGGCTAAAAAATAATAATAAATATAGAAACAGGTTAAATAAATTCGATTTTACTACATTTTAAAACGTGTGTAAACATATTGAAAAATGAATAAAATTCCTCTAAGTTATAAAAAAAAATGTTTCCATAGGGAAAATACGGATCCGGAATGGATGTGGTTAGAGATTCTCGACTCTTTTATTGATCCGTATGCTGCATCCTGACTCGGAAAATGTTCTTCCCTCACGAATGTCAAGAAAGAAATCGACAACCATCTTCCAGCCGTTAAAAAGAGAGTGGTGGCCAAGTGGATAAGTGCGCTGGTTTCTCATGCCAGATGTCTTTGAATCGATGCACTTTTGGAAAAGTTTTCGAGGTGTCCAAACAAGCTCTGAGATTATGAATTGTGATATCGATGCAACTACAGCATAATGTCCGATCGGGTGCGAATGTAAAACGGCTGTCCCCTGTGCGGAGAGAGACACTCTACTTACAAATTAAGCTAAAGATCCTTTCTTTATATTCGAGAAGACCGAGGCGGCGAATTTGCCGCTACGGGGGTCATCACACATACCGTGCCATTTGGCAAAGCAGAGGGGGTAATATAAGTTGTATAACTTGTTCGTTAATCCTTGTTAAGTGAATAAGCTTAAAACAAACTACAAAAATCAAATTTTCGACCAGAGCCAACCTCATTCCTGAAAAAATGAAGACCAATTTAAGCAAACAAAGAGCACCCCGATGACACTGGGAGGTGTGTGTGTGCGGGGGGGGGGGGGGGGGGGCATCTCCAACGAAGATTTAGATTCGCAAGGAAGCTGATGGCATCCGTCATCGGGGGTACGCTAAAATAATAGTAAAAGTTCCTTTGAATGTGGACACTTCCAGAAGTTTACGCATTTCTTCTCTGGCTACCTTTTAGCTTATTCACTCACTATCCTTTCGCTACAGTGCCATGTTATACTAGAAAAATGCAACCTGTTTGTCACAGTAAACACACTATGGTCCAATTCTTCGGTACTAGCAGGAATTCCTTTCACTGAACATTTGGACTTTCAGACTGAACATTTGGGCTGACCAATCATCACTAAAGCAGGGTTCGAACCAGAGTTTGCGGAACCGAGAGAGTGCGGCACATGATGAACGTGCTCAGTCACGGCACTAGGGGGAGGGTGGGTAGATTGCATTTGGCCCCTCCCCTTCTTCTACAGACACCTCTCTTCTCTCTCTCTCTCTCTCCCACACACAAACACATATATACACAAATACATTCTTACACACCCACAAACCCTCACTCTTTTCTTGATTCTTTTCGGGCCCCTTCCAGAGCTAGTGCGCTTTGATTTTTCAAATTCGGTTTCGGTTTGGTTTCAGGAAAACACCCCGGTTTCGGTTCGGTTTTTTATGTGTTATGAACATACAGTAAATAACACTTCAGCTTCCTTAACTTGGAAAAAATTCGCAATGTTTGCTCGACACCACTCACTACAAAAGCCCTGATTAAATTGAGTTCAGCATTACTTTCCTTTGATCGTTCTTAGGGGGTCTAGGGGGTTCTAGGGGATCGGTTGCTAAGCCTATTCAATCAGGAAAAAACGTAAAACAGGGTAACAAATAAAAGTCCATGTAATCAATGTTCTCATTGTCAATAAGGGAGAAAATGTGATAATCAGAACACCACGTATTCTCACCTTTGTCGGATAGACTGAGTAACGAGCGCCCATAGTGGTCTTTAGTCCAGTTCTCCGCTGTAAGATTGTTTGATCAGTCTATACACAAATAGTAAAAGCTTTCGGCCGTCGTCTGGGACTTGTGGTTCGGTTTTGATTCCCGGAGGCCTCCCCCCCACCCCAATTTATCTGTGTGTAATTTACAGGGGCGGCGGAACGATTTTCAAAGTGTGTGTGGTGTGTGTGGGGGGGGGGGGGGGGGTCGGAAGATGGATGGTCGTCGTCGGTATGACGGGCCGACGACCATCATTCGGCCCGTCGTACGAAAATTTTAAATTCCAGGGTTCCAAACCTCCCATTTCCATGCATCTGAGCGGATATTTTGAGATTTTCCAGATGTATTTGAAAGATTTCACACTTTGAGAGCCGTTAAACGACGTCGGTAAAGCATACAGGTGAGGTCCATTTATCAGCTTTGGTCGTGACGACCAAAGCTGATAAATAGATCTCACCTGTATGCTTTACCAGATATTAACAGCAGTTATACTGTCTGTGGATTATCGTGTCTGAGGCTGGATTTGGTACTTGTATGTCTGTAAGATTACGATCTACTTCAGTTAACCGATTTTTTAACAGACTGTATACACTTTAGCGTTTGCTCCCTCCTTACTGCAAAAAATGATCCGAAATCCATCGAAACTGAACCAGTACGAGAGAAACAAAGCTGGCGAAAATATGAGGGAGGCTCTGGATCCGCCCCTTGTTTCACCAGTCATTGGTTGTGTTAAAATATATGCATACAAAAACATGACCCGGCAAAAAAAGTGTGGGGAGGGGGGGGGGAGTGAAGCACCCCCAGCCACCACCACCCCCCCCCCCCCGGTGGTTCCGCGGCCCCTGATTTAAACAATGTCAAAACAATACCATGTCCCGCACAAACAGCGAGGAATATTATCAAAAAAAAAAAAAGTCGCCCAGCCCTGTTCCTTGCATATTTATGTCACAGGTGTGTCATTAAGATCGAGGTCCTGAACTGAGGGATGACATGGCAGTGGTGTCCACCACGTGTTGGTAGGGTTAGGGTGGGATTTTTACAGAGCTATTTTTGAAAAAGCACACTAAATAACAGTATTTATTTGTAAAGGGGTGCTCTACTGTGGGGCAATGGCGTGAATTACAATATCAATTGTCCCTGATACTGATGGCGACTACACATCTGAAGTGTTTTGGGCAGGAATGGTGCTTTTTTCCATTTTTGTTTTGTTTTCAATTACGAAGAGCCTTGTTTTTACGGCTGGGGTGGGGGATATTGTTCCAATTCAGTTTTAGGTTTGTGTGAGGGTAATGCGGGATTAGTTAAAAAATCAGAATTTGACTTATGGACACGTCATTTAGCGAGCGTGCGCGCGCGCGTGTATGTCTGGAACGATTTTTGACACAGCTCACCTTGTATCACATCAATGAGGAAGATTGAATCGAATTGATGAAAAATGGACTTGTGCAAAAATCTGAAACGAGTATCTGTAATTCTCCTTTATTTGGTTTTGCTTTATTTTCATGTTCGTGCATTGTTTTTAAACTATACAAGCAACGCAACCTCTAATACATATATTTCCACCATGCACTTTGCTACGGTATTTTAGCAACAGTGAAACGAAAACAATCCGACTAGAAAGCCCGACCCACTTTTTTTGCAGGTGGCAATGAATATCCGGTCGCACTAAAATAAGACCGAAGGTGGAAAACAACAAGACTGGTTGTACTAAATAATCCCGCCGGTAGAAAACGACTTAGCAAGTGGCCACAGGCAAAGTACAGTGGTTGGAGTTGTGAACGTATATTTGTTCCAGATAATAATTGTTCCACCCACATCACAATTTCCTATAACAAAGGTTACCTGGTAAAAGTATTATATAATATTTATTCCCCAGCTCATAATTGTTGTTCCTACCTATGAAAAGAAATCATAATCAATAAATAGATAATAGGTAAGAATATTATAGGCCAACAGTAAACACAGGTGATATCCACATGGCCTCATCAACAGGTAATAATGTTATTGCTTGGAATACAGGTAAAGTACTTAATTACCTGAGTAGTTTTCAACTCGCAGCAAATTGCATGAGCTGTCCACCTCATTGAATCAATATACGCAATTATTTATTTATTGGTGTTTAAGGTCACATACTTATGCACAGTGGCTAATCGTGACCGTGACAGTTTTACAGGTGGAGGAAGCCGGAGTACCCAGAGAGAACCACCGAGCATCGACGAGCAACTTCCAGCTCACCAACATTCTAACTCTGTTCATGCTCGGGTCAAGCAGGGTTACAGCGGTTGAAGACGTGTGCACCATCGACGTGCAGTATGCCTTAGTACACAGCGTTATCGTGCCCACATGTAGGTAACCAAGATGAAGTGCCTTGCCCAAGGACACGACACGAGTCGTTCCTGACGGAGATCGAACTTGGGCAATATACACATGACCTAATCAACAGGTAATAATATTGTTGCTCCGAGTACAGGTAATGTACTTAATTACCTGAGTAGTTTTCAACTCACAGCAAATTCCATGACCCATTCACTCCAATGTATCAATCAAATAAGTTTCTTTCTCTGTCAGGTTTCAGTTAGTTATTCTAATACACTGTAATATAGATTCTAAAGGGTACAGGAAAATAAACACCCCAAAATAGTATCTATGAGTACGTCCCGGTAAAAAAAATGACTTACAATTCCAAAATCATGATACTTTAATTTTGTGCATGCAATTTTGATTGCATGTATATCCAGTAATTATTACAGAATTCCCAGCATGAAATGCCTTATTCTTTGATTTTTGTTTTGGTCAATTGGTTGTGAGTGGAACATTTATTTTCCGGAACAAATATAATAATATAATGATGGAATAGAAGTTGCTGCATAATGGGTGTTCTGGAGATTAATAGGTCATAGAAGAAAGTCAAATTATTTAAATGGAACTTTTGTTATGTAACACAAGTTTCACCACGGAGATTAATAATATATCATTTTAACTAGGGTCCAATATATTTTCTTATGACATTTCGAAAATATACATAACGAAAGGTCCAAAATGGAAATTCTGTTATTTAAACTCAGTTCTGCGAACAAATGATATTACAGTATATGTCTATAGTAAATCTTTCTATTATTTCAATTTTCACAATAATAATATAATAATATAATAACAACATTTTGGCCATCCGCTGATTTGTCGCGGTTCTCGGACGAGAAGGCCATGGTCACCCCTATACCCCCAACTGCCTCTCTATTCCCACGCTTCTCCTCTCCTCACAACACTCGGAAACGAACTGCTTGGTGACATCCGTTGCCCCATTCTTCCCAATCTCTCCGATTAGCATATTAACCCTCTCCTTTGAGTCTCCCCCTAACCACATGTCCTTCATTCTCCCATCCCACTTCCCCATTATACTCCCGTGAATCTCATTCTTTTAGACTGATACTTTGGGCATTCTAGAAGAAAGTGTTCCAGGGTCTCCGCCATGCCCAAGTTACACATCTGGCACTCCCTTTCACCGTCTTTCCCAATTTTCCCCTCAGCTCCAGGGATCGCGACCTCAGCTTGAACAACAGTGACGCCCCAAAGGTTCCATCAAGGTACACTTCAAAACCTGGCTTCTCTTTATCACGCAGGCCACCCAAAGACCTCTTTGATTTGACTCCCTCTCGCCAATTACGGTTACAATCCGCCATGACCCTTTCTCTGACGATGTTTTTACCCTGGTTTGCCCCAACGTCCAGGTCCGAGATCTCCAATGAGTAGTTCTCTACTAGCTCCCTCACTTGGACCATCCACCCCGTTTTGATATTTGAGTTGAAAGTTCTCAGGAACATTACTTTACACCATCGGCTGTCGGGGAGATTTACCAAATAATTAAGATAACCGAGTTTCAACAGGTCTATCCAGTACTTGATCCTCATCCACCCAAGCTCACTCCTGATCGCTTCTAGCGCTGCGGCATTACTCGACCCGGTTATCCATCGGCCTGCATCGTTCTGCAGGATTTCCAAGCTCTTTACGGCCGTCCGGATTAGGGGTACCACTTCCGTACCGTATGTTATACTTGGCAGCCCCACCATTTCCCAAATGGTTTTCCCCACGAAAACCTTATTGAAACTGTTTCTCCCTATAAGTTTCATCTGGTTAAGGATTCGCTTCCCCTTCAGAATCAATTTATTTGTGTGGTTTCGGTAGATGCCTCTTCCTGTAATGTTTGGGGTTGGGGGTGGGATGTGGGATGTAGGGCTGCACGATATTCAAAACTGAATACCAGTATCGGTATTCAAAAAAATACCGCGGTATACCGGTATATCGAAAACTGTTCAGATATATGAACACAAGTACCACAATCGAGACTCGAGGCATCACAGTCGGAACGAATTAGCATGCCTTGATGATGCGGTCCGAAACACCTTTACTCAACGCAGACGATATCAAAATTTATTATTTTCAAAATTAATTTATCAGATTTTCCCCAAAGATTTCAACAAAACTATATCATGTGACCCCTCATTGGAACGAGCTCAACGAGCTCGTTCCAATGAGGGGTCACATGATATAGTTTTGTTGAAATGTTTGAAAATTATTTTTCCAACTGCTGAATTTGTATATTACGAGGGCACAAGCAGACGATTCCTTGGATAAAGGGATAATATCATTCATTCGGGGCTACAGTTAAAAAACTCAAGACATCTTGAAAATTAAATTGTGGGTAAATAAATAATGACGATAAACCGATATTTTGTAATTACACCGGTATTCAATCAATATTGGTTTGAATACCGGTTTATATCGGTTTATCGATTTACCGTGCAGCACTAGTGGGATGGACGCATTTTCAAGTGTTTTCGAACGAATTATTAATCCCCACAGACTGGAACCCTGTCCATTATACTTGAACTTATTTTAAACTAATTTTGTGAATCACCAGTCACAATGCTTTGAGATGTGGTATTCACCTCATCTTAGTGAGAGAGATTCAACTTTGTTCACAGAATGTTTCTTGTTTTTTGTTCTTATACGGAGAGGTTGTATGATTTATGCACAAAATAAGTGTGTTTCATGAGTATTTTGTCTCGCGCTTGTGCTTGCACAAAACGTTTTCGTGTCTCAGTTGGATAAACTTCTGATCACTTAGCGTTTTGTGTCCATATCCAAACCAACAGGGAGTATTTCGATTCAGTTGTCAAAAGTTAGCTCAAGTATCTATATTTTTCTTCCAGGTGTTCTGTAGATATATATATATTGTTTTAGGGCTGTATAGATGTGATTTTTAATAAAAGATAGTTATATTAGTGTTTTGCTTAGTTTCTTTATCGGATATCAGTGGCGTGTTCCCTATCTTCGCGCGGGTCATTTTCGGTGTTTTGTTTGTTTTGTTTACGAGTTCGACCGCTTTTTAAAATTCAAGCTTCTCATTCTAATTTTGCCTATGGATGGTAAGTGTTTCGTGACGCGAGAAGTTCAGACCAGCAGGGCAGAGACTGTTAGCATACGTGTCCAGGTTGGGGGAGTGGTTGAGGCCAGCACAGGGGGTGCTACTGCTAGTGAGTTACCAACGGACGGCCACCGTCGGATGTGTGTAGGCACTGCCATATTGTGTATGTGAATGGGTGCGAGCAGGGGGTGTTGGGGATGTGTGCCATCTGCGTAGAGCTAATGCAGCTGTTAGAGGCATATGTAAAGTTGGAGGAAGAGGAGCAGGTGGTGAGGGGGAAACTGGGGAGGGCAGGAAAGTCTGGTGTTACCCCAGTTAGGGTGGCATTCGATGGGGGATGGAAGGTGGTGGGTAGTAGGAAGCGGACTTTTGACGTGGATAGTGGGTCTTTTGGGAATAGGAAGGTGCGTCGGGTTGAGGGTAGAGGAGAAGTAGGGGCTAGAGTGTCAAATTCCGAGGCTAGTAGTGTGAGTCGGGGGGCGAAAAGGCGTATTCTTATAGAATCGGATAGTGAGGGAGATAGCGATGACCATGTGGAGTCTGTCAGGGCAGGAGTCAGAGGGAAGGTGAGGAAGGTGGTAAACGAGGACAAGGTGGCTTGTAGTGGGAGTGGGCAGAAGGTGGGGTGCAGTGTCCAAAATAGATTCAGTGTGTTAGGTAATTTCGAGAATTCTGAGGAGCAGGTTGGGTCTGAAGAGGTGGAGGTGGAGGTAGGCATGGGGGTTAGTGTGGCGAAGTGCAAGATTGCGAGCCGGCCCAGTGGGGACAGAGGTGGTAACAGGGGTAGTAGGGGTAGTAAGACGGGAAAGAGGACAGGAAAGGACAGGAAGAGGCAGTTGGTGGCTGCAGGGAGGTTGGATAGGGTGGTGTTTGGGCCCGACAGTGTCAACAGGACCAATTTGTGCTTCCCGGGGGCTAGGGTGGAGGACCTAAGGGACAGAGTGGATGGATTAGTAAAGGGGTCAGGCCCAGACCCAGTGGTTGTTGTTCACGTGGGGACCAACAACATCAGGGAGGGGAAAATCTGTTCAGCTTATTGAGACTTACAAGGACTTAATAACTCAACTGAATGCCAAGAATGCACAGGTAGTGGTTTCGGGGCTTCTCCCAGTACTAGGTGGTGGGGGGGGGGGGGGGAGCGTAACTCGAGGATCATAGGGACCAACGAGGAATTGGGGGAGTATTGTAAGGAACTTGGGATACCCTTTGTAGATAATTGGGGATCGTTTTGGGGCAGAAATGACCTATATGGAAGGGATGGTCTCCATCTTAGCCCAAGGGGTACAGAGGTTTTAGGAAGAAATATGTTGCAGGTGGTGGAGCCTTTTTTGGTATAGGGAGGGGAGGGCGGGTCAGTGAAGGGAGGAATAATCACAGAAAATGTGTCACGAACCATAGGTGTAAAAAATGGGACAAGGGGGATAAGGAAAAGGGACCAAAAATCCAAATCAATAGGAATAGCTTCCCAAGGAAAGAACAGGTACACAAAGTGGGATATACAAACATACAGGGACTAGATAATAAAGGGACCAGTAGGCGGAAGCCAATGAACCTTGACACCCTGAAAGTGGGTTATAGCAACATCCAGGGTCCCCACCGGAAAGTAAGTGAAATTGCTACATTGATTGAGGCAGAGGAGTTTGACGTCATGGGCTTAAGCGAAACGTGGGTAAGACACTAGGAACGGCTAGACCAAGTAAGGGGGTACGTATGGATAGGTGAAGGGCGAACGGAAGGCCAGAAAAAAGGGGGAGGGGTAGGCATATACATTAAAGAGGATTTAAAACCATCGCTGATCACAGACCTGGAAAACATCAGCACCCCGGCTGAGGTATCGAAAGAAAATGGATGGGTAAGGATCAGTCTGAAAAACAAAAGTATTGCCCTTGGGGTTGTGTATTGTGCGGTGGAGGGAAGCAAACCCGAATGGAATGATTCGATATACTCAACACTGAGGTTCAATATCACCGAATTACAAAACAAGGGGCTCGGTATAATTCTGATGGGTGACTTTAATAGCCACATAGGTAATGATGAAGAAGGCATAGAGGGTGGGGACAATAAAGTCAACAGGGATGAAAGGAAGCTGTTGAACTTCCCAAACGAGCTCGGTCTGAAGATTCTGAACAGGGACGCGAGGTGTAAGGGGAAATGGACCTGGGAGAGGAACGACAGAAAATCAATAATCGACTACATCCTCACAGATATTAATTTATGGAGGGAGGTGATAGGGGTAGAAGTGGATGATGAGGGTAAAATGGAGGTGGATAGTGATCACAACTTGATTACAGTGACGATCAGGGCCAAAACTCTAGTAAAATGCAAAGGAAGCTCTAAGGAGATTTGGGAACTCAAAAAAGATGCTGACTGGGCGAAGTTCAATGAAAAACTGAAACCAAAGCTTGCAACCGTACCCAAGAGGGGCAGTGTCCAGAAGATGGCCGACGTCATAGTTGCGAGCCTGGTGGAGGCAGGAAAGGAAAGTGTAGGAAAGGTCAGGGTGCCAACACGGGAACTTGGGTACAGAGTGAACGAAGAACTGAAAAGGGCCATAAAGGGAAGAAAAGCTAAATGTGCTGCATACAGGAGAAATAGAAAACTTAAGGGGGCGGGAAGCAATGAGGCCACATTTGCTAAGGAAGAATACCACCAAGCACGAAATAAAGTAAATAAGATTAAAGACGATAATCGGAGAGTTCGAAATAGCAGTCTTATTAGGACGATAAGAACGACAGGGGGGGGGGGGGGGGTGGGGGTCGAGTTCGAACGTAATTTGGAAATGGGTGAATAAACGTAACAAAGGAAATGACCCACAGAGTATTAAAGTAGATGGCAGAGTTAAAGACGAGCAAGATCAAGTCGCATCAGAACTAGTCAAGCACTGGGAAAAGGTAAACGATAAGTGATGGGGCATGGGGAGCCCACCAGAGTGTCCGAATCAGGTCGAGGAAAACCTATCGAGCTTTGTGTGCAGCGAAATTAAAACGGAGGAGGTGCGAAAGGTGATATCAAAATTAAGGGGTGGAAAAGCGGGAGGAGTGGATGAAATTCCTAACGAGTTTATCAAAAACGGGGGAGAGGAACTCGTGAAAAGCCTACCTGCCCTATTCAATCTAGCCATAGAGAATCAAGAGGTCCCAAAGGAGTGGAGAGAAAGTAAAGTGACATTTATTCACAAAAAGGGGGAAAAAGACGTTTTGGATAACTATCGAGGGATCTCTGTCAGTAGCAACTTTGGAAAGGTTTTCTGTAAAGTCCTGTATGGAAGACTAGAGGAGGTGATTGAGAAGGGTTTGTTGGGAGAAATCCAGAATGGCTTCAGGAAGGGAAGGAGAGTTACTGACCATCTTTTCACACAATCCCAAATGATAGAATCCGCGAAAGCAAAAAAGAAAAAGATGTTTATGGCCTTTTTGGATATCAAAAAGGCATACGATAGAGTATGGAGGGAAGGTATGTGGCGCAAGCTGGAGGCTATGGGCTTAGGAGGCGAGTTTGTTGGAATTATGAAAACATTATATAAAGATGTACAGAGTGAACTTAGCCTGGGAAACATTACAACGAAACGTGTGCCTATGGAGATAGGCCTAAAACAGTGGTGTATCCTTTCGCCGATCCTGTTTGCATTGTACATCAAAGGTTTAGGAGATGAACTCCTGCGTAGCGAGGAGGGGGTAGCAGTTGGGGACTTGAAGATCCCAGGGCTATTTTTTGCAGACGATATGGTTCTAGTGTCAGAAAGCGAAGAGGGGCTAACGAAAATGCTGGGAATTGTTGGGAAATATGGGAGCAAATGGAGACTCGAACTTAATGAAAGCAAGAGAAAAATTATACCTGTGGGCCGCAAAGTGGACCCCGCTCGAAGGTGGAGAGTGGGTGAGTTCTGCTTTCCGGAAGGGAGCAGCAAACTTCTCAGTGTGGGAGAGACAGGTGATTACGAGTATTTGGGGGTAAATATAAACATTACAGGAAGAGGCATCTACCGGAACCACACAAATAAATTGATTCTGAAGGGGAAGCGAATCCTTAACCAAATGAAACTTATAGGGAGAAACAGTTTCAATAAGGTTTTCGTGGGGAAAACCAATTGGGAAATGGTGGGGCTGCCAAGTATAACATACGTTACGGATGTGGTACCCCTAAACCAGACGGCCGTAAAGAGCTTGGAAATCCTGCAGAACGATGCAGGCCGATGGATAACGGGGTCGAGTAATGCCGCAGCGCTAGAAGCAATCAGGGGTGAGCTTGGGTGGATGAGGATCAAGGACGGGATAGACCTGTTGAAGCTCGGTTATCTTAATTATTTGTTAAATCTCCCCGACAGCCGATGGTGTAAAGCAATGTTCCTGAGAATTTTCAACTCAAATATCAAAACGGGGTGGATGGTCCAAGTGAGGGAGCTAGTAGAGAACTACTCATTGGAGATCTCGGACCTGGACGTTGGGGCAAACCAGGGTAAAAAAATCGTCAGAGAAAGGGTCATGGAGGATTGTAACCGTAATTGGCGAGAGGGGGTCAAATCAAAGAGGTCTTTGGATGGCCTGCGTGAAAAAGAGAAGCCAGGTTTTGAAGAGTACCTTGATGGCACCTTTGGGGGGGGGGGTCACTGTTGTTCAAGCTGAGGTCGCGATCCCTGGAGCTGACGGGAAAAATTGGGAAAGACGGTGAAAGGGAGTGCCGGATGTGTAACTTGGACATGGTGGAGACCTGGAACACTTTCTTCTAGAGTGCCCAAAGTATCAGCCTAAAAGAATGAGATTCACTGGGAGTATAATGTGGAAGTGGGATGGGAGAATGAAGGACATGTGGTTAGGGGGAGACTCAAAGGAGAGGGTTAATATGCTAATCGGAGAGATTGGGAAGAATGGGACATGGGATATCATCAAGCAGTTCGTCTCCGAGTGTTGGGGGGGGGGGGGAGAGGAGAAGCGTGGGAATAGGGAGGCAGTTGGGAGTACTGGGGTAACCATGGCCCTCTCGTCTGAGAACCGCGACAAATCAGCGGCTGGCCAAAGTGTTATCATATTAGCGGTTTTCAAAGTGCTGGAGACAACGAAAGAGTAAAGAAACACATGACTTCTCACTGGAAGTAAATCAAATTAATGTTGTTATTTTTTAACGTGCTTTTCTTTTTTTCTTTTGATAAAAAAACATATTCTCGATAAATCAATGAACGATAATCAAAATTATTTGTTTAATCATAACCTTTAAAGTTTAAACTGCTGATAGACAAAAAAACTAATTCAGTCATTAATAATTTACCTTTCAGCGCCAGCACTTTTCTCTTTGAAACCTTATGAATACTTTTGTGAAACACACTATACCTTATCCACAGTGAACCGTCCCGATCCCGATATTGCGAAAACAATTTTCATCTTTTTAATTACAACATTTTAGCATTCAGAGAGTAAACCGGAGAAGCGAAACGTGCTCAATGTCAAATATGTTTGTCTTGAAAGTATGTCAGTAGGATATTTTTCGCTTAGTTTTGATAAAAGTTTAAAGGTTAAGCACACAATATTCACGCGACCAGCAGTATGTAAACTTTCTTTATTGCTGTACCCACTGAACAGAACGTTTAAAAAGACAACACAATATGGAATCAGGTAATTACTAGAATTCTTTTTCAGATTTTGCTAATATTTGAACCAAAAACCTTGTGGGTCTGGAAAATAAAATTTGCATTGTATTAACTACTTGCATGCTGTTGGCAAATATTCCTGCCCAGGACACAAAATCTCTTGCCACTGAAATAAATATAATTTGGGCACATTTAACGAATGTTCCCCCTATAAATTGAATGGACTTTTCGGCCAATCATTTCTGCAGCTAAATGTGGAGGATTTTTCATCAAATCTAGTCATGGCTGCTTCAGAGCAGCCATGACTAGATTTAATGAAAAATATATTGAAAATACTCGACGTGGCCAGAGTCGATGTTCATGTTCGCCTGCCTGTATGCATATTAATGCAGTCAACTTTCATATTTCTGACCAGTCGTGGGACAAGGAGCGATGGCACGCAATGGAAGTGCTTGTATATGAGGGGTGGGGTACAAATATCCAGGATGCACCTCAGAGACCATTGTTCATCCCAGTGAAAGAAAATTTTGAAAAAGGATTCATAGAAATGTCATTTCCTTGATTCTTAGGTACAAACGAGTACGAGTATTAAACAGTGTGAATGTGGGGTGATGCGGACGTTATGCTTTTGAAACAGCCGGCAGCGACGTTCTTCTGTGTCGAGCTTTGCGTTCTGATCAAACTCCAGCAAACATACGAATATCTCCTTGCCTTGTCCCTCCTTTTAGATATGCATGCAACGGTCTGGCCAGTCATGGTTTGGACTACGTCTTCTTCAGTCACTTCCCAACCCGAAGTCAAACCTTCAGATTGTAAAGTGGTAGAAGTGAAAGAAATTAACTGAATCTTCGGGAGGTGAAATTCATTGGCCAAATGCAACTAAATGTGTTCACATTTGTAGATAATACTATAACGCTATACCTCTGGCCCTGGCATCTCAAATGACTAGGGACTTACGTTGCCGAATTAGTAATAGGCTATTCTTAGGAAACGTTGCAACAATATCTGTCGGAAGTCTGCTAGTTAGATGTGAGTAAGCTACAGCGCCACACTCGAACTCCGGGATGGATATCTGACGACTCGTAGATCTTCCACAATCTTGAATGCCACTGTTGTCACAGTCGCTGTCTTCGCTTCTAGTAGAAGGCGGTCTCCCACTGGGTACTTTGTATTCTGACGACAACTGTTCTTCCATTCCCTCCTGTCGGCATTTGGTGATCCCGTCGGCAGTTCTTGATGCTCTGTGTTCACCTGATGTTATCTTTTCTCTTCTTCCGCGGCCGACTAAGTCTATGGTGATCTCAAGATAGAGTTCTGTCTCCACCTGTCGCCCCCTATTCTTCTTGTCGTCGACTGTCCTTCCGTGTGGTCGCACAGTATAGTCAACGACTTTCCTCTCTGTCTCCGCCTTTCACCCCTATTCTTCCTGTCGTCTGCTAAGTCTATGGTGGTCTCACGATAGACTTCTGTCTCCACCTGTCGCCCCCATTCTTCCTGTCGTCGACTGTCCTTCCGTGTGGTCGCACAGTATAGTCGCCGACTTTCCTCTCTGTCTCCGCCTTTCACCCCTATTCTTCCTGTCGTCTACTTAGTCTATGGTGGTCTCACGATAGATTTCTGTCTCCACCTGTCGCCCCCTATTCTTCCTGTCGTCGACTCTCCTTCCGTGTGGTCGCACAGTATAGTTACCGACCGCTCCACATCGCGTATTAGGCCGCTCTGTCCTGCAGAACAAACGACAACGCTCGAATCTTGTTAACAAGTATATTCCAGAAAATCAGTGCACATACAAAGTCGCCAAGCTCATACCAGCCCTGAATCCTCTCGTGTCGTAGACTAAATCGTCCATTTCTCTGTTCCTCTGTCCATTATATATACTATTGGTAAATCCTCAAAGAGAGGAAGGCAACTCCACCGACAGCAAGCCAGAAAGTCCAGCAAAGTAAGAGGAACCCCGAATAAGGTAAGTGAGTCGCATATTTTGGTAACATCGGTTCCCACTTGGCGAACAACAGTCAACCAAATCCTTGACACACGAGATATCCGACACTGTTTAAACAATCGAAAACCTAGCTACCGGTTCTACGAAGGAAGGCTACGCTACAATGCAGTAGTTTTTCTGCACATTGTAATAAGCTCCTTTTGAGCCGAAAAGCTTGCCTAGTTCCTTCGCATGACACGATAGCTGTTTCGAGCCATAGGAATGGATATACCTTTTTGGAGTTTAAATCAAATAGCGACGACGATAGGGTCGCTAACAATTTCTTTCAAGTTTTACCACAGCAGCGATGAACATACAGGGACGTATATAGACGGGGTCGGGCGGAGGGGTGTCTCAGCCCCTCCCCAATTATCGCCTAAAATTTCAAAAGTTAGAAATTCGGTGATAAAAATTTCAAAAGTTAGAAATTCGGTGATGTAATTTCCAAAAGTTGGAAATTCAATAATATCAATTTAATTTGCTCTTCTCATAATTTTTTTTCGGCCAGAGGCAAAGTGATTTTCCAATTTTCAATCAAGTTCGACTTTTCCAATCGGCAGACAAAATTTTCTGAAATTCAGACTCAAATCTGTTACCGGTCAGGTTTTCGAATTCATCGTTCCTTTTTCCGACTCGGGGTAGTCATTTGGAAGGAGGAAGTATGGACTGAATAGCTGTCAGTCTATAGTTCTTGCGTACCCCTGGACAGTGTAAGGGAAAAGTCATGAACCTACCTGGTGAAATGCATGTTTCTTGTCGATAAAATGACTAGATTTATGCCAGACGGAGACCTCAGAATCAATCGCAGGGGTTCGAAAATTAAAACTTTTCCCCATCATGAGAGGGGGATATCCCCCTCTAGACCCCCCCCCTAAACTGGGGCGTACGGCCCTACGGGCATGCATTTCGTGCTGAGACGTCACCCCCAGTGAAGAACCTCTAGCTACACTCCTGTGAACATACATTTGATTCTATACTATTCCAAAAAAGTAGGTGCTATTTGATAAAAGTAAGATATATGAAGAAATATATTTATATTTCCATCCAAAAGACAGTTGAGGCATTGTACTGTGACATCTGGTGAATGATTTCAGCGATAGATGGGTATCTGACAAGCACACATTCCACGCACTGAGCTGTAGAAGACATAGTCGGTTAGTCAGAGAATTTATCACATTCAGTCCAAGACCTCAATACCTTGTAAATCCTCCTCGGTTCGCGAGACAAGCGCGGATCCGACGTGGCATACTCCCCACCAAACGTTCAATATCAGCTTGACTGATGCTATTCCAGTCTTTCTGCAGTGAGCCGGTGAATTCCTGGACATTGATAGGGGGGGGGGGGGGGGGTGGCGTTGTCGTTGTCTTAGGCGTCTGCCAACTGCCAAGCATACCCCAGACGTGCGCGATTGGTGAAAGGTCTGGACTTAGTACTGACCAAGGCAGTGTAGTGATGTCCTGCTCCTGGAGAAACTCAGTAGCGACACGGGCACTTTGTGCTCTTGCATTGCCATCTTGGAAAATGAATCGACGTTCGTGACGTCGCTCAAATGGCACCATATGAGCCGCTAATATGTTGTCACGGTAGTACGTACTGCCCTGTGACACGCCCTTGGATGACATATAATGCTGTTCTGCTTGTCATGGTTAGTCTCTCCACGCCGTAACCGATCCACTACCAAAACGATCATGCTGCCTAACGGCTACGTCATGGTATCGTTCGTTCCACCACCGCCACACTCTGTTTCGCCTGTCGTGGAAGTCGAGAGTGAACCTCGATTCATCGAAAATACATGGCGCTGCTCCACCGACGATTGTACCAGCGCTGTCGTGCTCCACACCAATTACGCCTTGCTGCGATGTGACGTTCAGTCAAACGTGGAATTATTCGAGGACGTCGCGCGTACAAATTCCAGCTGTGTAGGCGATTTCGGGTAGTCTGACCACTGACTTGCACACCTGTCGCTTGGTGTAGCTGCTGTCCAACTTCTGAGGCACTTTGATGGCGGTTATGTAATGCTGTGGTTCGGATGAAACGATCCTGGTTAGCAGTTGTCGCACTTGGACGACCTGACCGACGCCTGTCATCAACATTGTCTGTCTGACGGTAGCGTGACTACAACCTTCTAATCATCGATTGTGTAACGTTCAGAAATTTGAGCCACTACAGTTGTCTATTGCCAGCTTCCAACATACCAACGGAACGTAAACGTTCGTCACGTGTCAGTCTTCGCATACCTCAAAAGTTACGTTTCGACCAGAAACTATTGATGAACAAGTTTATACTAAGAAAAGAACGACGAGACCTTCGAAATGTTCGTCCAGTACAAATGAAAATTTCAAAACGTACCCCACAGACGTTAACGCGGCGCTCGTGTGAAAAACCTGCACGCAGTTTTCGTGGGCCCGTGGCATTCATGATCCACACTAAACTTGGTAACATAATGGATGTGTCCAATTCGGCGTATCCATTACCATTTTCTGAAAATATCAGCATCAGTTTGGATATCCCCTACTTTTTTGAATAGTATATTTGTGACAACCCATCACATAATCTTCGTGTTTTGTCTCGAAAACACTGGACACACCGCTACTTGAAATAAAACCAGTGGCTGTGTTGCCTGAAATTAGGATGTTCAGAGGGGAACTTTGGAAGCATTTGGAAGGCGAGTATGGCATAAGAAACTCTCGATTTCAGTATAATAACTTCGATTTGAGTGTTTTCGTTATTAACAAAACATGTACTCACCATTTTAAGTCGAGGATAGTGAGCTGGATTCAAAAACGATAACCATTACCGCTGATTGGCGTATTAATAATACTTCTTTCTCTCCCACACAGTGATGCCAGTACCTAACGATGATTCCCAGAAAAGTCTCTGATTGGGATTTCCGAGAAGCATTGTCATGATATGATATTATTTGGATACGATACAGCCAACGATAGATTAGTTTTTTTCTGACCACATACCTCACCGTTTGTGCAGGACATTGTAATTGTTTAGACAGTGTTTAAATTACACAATTTTTAGTTCCTTTCGGACTCAGACTATAACAACAAAACAAGATGAACTCCAAACTTTGAACGGGAAAAGCAGACTGCGTATTTTGTTTTCAGAGTGTCAAAAACATTTAAACGTGATTAATGTTGTCAATACAAATATTAATATATTTTGTTATTGCTGATAAAATGATTAAACCGTTTGGAACTATTTGTACAGTGGCAGAGTAAAGTATATTTCTCGATTTGGTTCGGAACTCCCAAATTACGTCACGGAAGACTGTATTTTTAGATTTCCATTGTTTTCTTCAACAAGTCGTTGTTTTATAGTTGGGAGATAAAAAAAACTATCCGATTTCAGCTGAATCATATTAGAATGGTGACAACCATGTTGTATTTGATTGTCTGGGGTCGTAAACGATGGTTTTACTGTCGCAAATATCCGTTTTACCGGCTCCGCTAACGAGTCGCCGGCAAAACTCAATTTGCGACAGTAAAACCATCGTTTACGGCCCCAAACAATAAAAAACATAGTTATCCCCTAAATAATAACAATAATGAAAAGAAAAACAAATGTTGATCAAATAACCCTTATGTGTATTTCTTCAGCTAAAGTATGGAATCAGGTAATTACTTGAATACTTTTTCGGATAATGTTGATATTTGAACCAAACCCTGTGTGGGTCTGGAAAATAATATTTGTATTGTATTAACTGCTTGCTTGCAGCTGGCAGATATTACTGCCCAGGACACAAAATTTCTTGCCACGGACAAGGAGCGACGGAACGCAACGGAAGTGTTTGTTTAGTAGCGGGGCACAAATATCCAAGACGCACCACAGAGACCATTGTTCATCCCAGTGAAAGAACATTTTGTAAAGGATTCACAGAAATGTCATTCGTTCCAACGAGGGGTCATAACCTACGTTTTTGAGACAAAAAATGAAAAAAATAGTGAAAATTAATTGGCGATTTTTGAGAATAGCGATGGCCGGTTTTGGCCGTTACGTTGGGTAAAGGGTTAATATACCTTTACTGGCAGTATAATAATTGTCACTGTTCGCCATTTTGTTTTTATCGCAAAAATCACAGTCTACTTCGGATAATTCGCGCTTTAGAAAGTTTGTTTTGAGTTCATGGCATCTGAAGGGCAAGCAGAATTGTAAATGCGCCCCTGAAGGTTCGAGATAATAAATAAACAATTTTCTTGGCGGTCAATGAGATGTTGGGTGTCTCCTTTTGCATTGCATCACTACTCGTCTGATTTTGAAACAAATGGATGCCGATAGGAAAATTTAACGAAAACATGAAGCGAATTGCAAACACGTCATAGGTTTAGATAATAAACACGTTACGGGACGCTTGGTTGGAGGATGCGGTGTCACATGGAGCTTAAGGAGAAAAATGTTAGGCTTGCTGGAGGCACAATACACTCCATTTTCACTCTATAAAATACCTTGCTTGAAACCGAAAGCATGTTCAGAAACCAACTTTTGGGCCAAACCAAAACAAATCGAAGCTGAACATAAAAACAAAAAACACACTACTCCATTGCAAACGGTTGAAGGCTAATTTAGGATCCATTATCTTTGTTTGGATTAATAATGTCCACACCGGTACCGTACAGATATCGATTTTCTTTAAAATACCCGAATGCTACATCAAGACGCTTCAAAAAGTGTCTCGAGAGTGCTGGGAAGGAAACAGGATGACGCAAGAGTCCTTTCAATAATTTCTGAATAACACCGGAATTGCTCGAGTATCCAGACTGCAAGAGGATGCGTTCCCTAGAGTGCCTCTTGTGAAACAGATAAATTGTCGTGTCCATTAATGACCTTTTTATTTGCGACAAAATGTAGTTTAAGTGTTGCATTTATTTTTTTACATGAATTGTGGGAAGCCAACATGGATTGTGCGTTTTAGTTTAAACAATATTTATTGGAAAGTTTGTTAATTGTGTACATTACATGCTAGATGGTAAAACAGGAACAACACAAGATACAGCAGTACACTAAATAACAAAGATGAACAAATAGATAGATTACTATGTAAGAATGGGAGTCGACAAAAAGCTAACAGCTTATGTACGTCGTCTCACTTGTGCGTTTTAGGTTAAGCAGTAGATAAAATAATGGCTCTCTTGAAAACCATGTAAAAACGTATTCAGGAACGCCAGCGAATGATAAATAGATATCGAAAACACAGAGTTGCATCCAAAGAGATACTTTTTCAGTACAATTCAAAGGTTATCTGGTAAAAATAGTCCAATACCATAAGTGGTTCAAAACTGTAGTCTCTCACTGCCTCTCTTTCTCGGGTTATAGGCAAAACGACTCTTGCTCACTCACAAGGGAAAACGTCAGTGTTTACTAGGAAACCCCGTCTTCTGCTTCAACTCAATCGATCTTCATACATGCGGTGGAACCAGGTGCACAATGGGCCCGTGGTACCCCACCCTGACGACATGCTACAGGACTTACCAAATTGGGGAGCAGTCAAGAAGTATCGCCTGAGAAACGGTGTTTTAGATGCCACTTTGTTTCATTTTGAGAAAACGTGGGACAAAGTTTAGAATTCTGCATTTGAGTATCCCTTTGCCAAGGAACAAAGACGGTTTTTCCTATTGTCAAAAATAATCACAGTTTTGCACTGCAATATCTTGGAACTACTTAGTTCATGTCTCATGGCAAAACTCGACTCCATCATCCCAAATAAAAGATTTTGACTGACTGTGTCCTTGCGTTTGAGAGAAAGGTTTGCCACTGGTTAGACACTCTCGCGATTACATAATTTAATTACATAATTAAGATGTTAAATGTGAATGTGCTTTTGGATAGGAACTTTACATTTTTAATTGACTGCTGTATAGAGCACAGATGTATAACTTAGTAAACAAATTGCATAAGGCTAAAGAAACTTGCGATGCATTATGTCGTATACATTGATACAGTACTTTTATTCTCTTCGCGAAATGCGACACGATTCTCATATGTACACAAAATAAATATTTATTTAAGTGGTTGAGGACAAGATTATTTTTGGTGGTCTGAATTTGTTCATCAAATATTGTTCTTTTACAAATTATTGGAGAGTGCCAAGAGGCACTCTCCAATAATTTGTAATAGAACACATGTGTATAAACAAGCTATTGTTTACGTTTATTTATTTATTTATTCATTTATTTATTGGGGTTTTAAGGTCACATATTTCTGCACAATGGCTAACCATGACCGTCCCAGTTTTTCGGGTGGAGGAAGCCGGAGTACCCGGAGAGAACCACCGAGCAACGCCGAGAAACTGTCAGCTCCCCAACATACTAACACCACACAGGCAGGGTTAGCATTGGTTGAAGACAAGTACACCATCGACGTGCAGTACGTCTTAGTACACGACGTCACCGTGCCCCCAATTGAGCAATGGGGGTGAAGTGTCTTGCCCAAGGACACAACGCGGTTGCCGCAGGTGGGACCTCTCGGCTTGCAGCCTGCACCTCTACCTACTGAGCCACCGAGTCCCCATTATTTACGTTTAACTGAATACGAAACATGGGTAAGGAAAATGTTACTTTTGCACTGGTACCCTATTTTTTTTTTTTTTTTGAAAGGCCTGACTGTGGCTTCCAGCACTTAATTAGTTAAAAAAAACTCTTTATTATTTTTATCTCCATTTAAGTTGTTCTATATTGATTTTGTGTTGTGTGATCGCTGTTGTAAAAAAAAAAAACTATCCGAGAAATCAATATGGAAGCTCTAGTATTTAATTTTAGGCTCTCACAATTGGATTTTAGGCATCGGCGACCATACCATCATGAATAAACAAATAAAAATAAAAACCGCCCTCCCTCATTCGTTTTAAAAATCAATGCCTGAGAATCAATTATTTAATTTTGTTTGGCCTAATGTTAATATTTTATTAAATACTCTTTTGTTTGGTGATCCCCAGTCATCGGTTGAGGCTGACTGTGAATCGTTTCTGACCTTTCAGCAACATATAATTGACACAGGGAGATTCAATGATTGTTGGTGATGAGGGCGAGCGTTCATCAACTATTCAAATATCCACTTTCGACTGGTGAATCTATCAGTGCCACTCCACATCTTGTACTTGTGGCTCCTTTCCTTTTCAGGCTATTGAAAATTTATAAATAATCACTCCAACCAAGATCGAAATATTGAAGTACCAGCAGGACTGGAAACAAAGAGTGTATATTATAATTATATCATTCTTATATATTTTGAGACAGTCTAAACGTACCCCAATGATCTTTCGCGCGTTATGTCCAGGCATGTTTATTTATTGGGGTTTAACGACACATTAAACATATAGGGTCAACTCGTGTCTGATATTACGGGTGGAGGGTGTCGGACTACCCGGAGAGAACCACTGAGCAACGACGGGCAATTGTCAGACTCCCCAACGTACTTACTTCACACAAGCAGGGTTAGCATCGGTTGAAGACAAGTTCAACATCGACATGCAGTACGCATTAGTACACAGCGCCACCGTACCCCCACGTGTAACTAAGTGCCTTGCCCAAGGACACAACGCAGTTTCTCCTGGCGGGGATCGTACCGTTGGCCTTTCGGATTGAAGTCACCGAGCTCTCTTCCGGGCCAGTACCAGCCTTTCATATCACAGGAAGGAGATACAGCCGGTTTCTATCCATTCCTAAAACTTAGATAGGTTTGAAATGTATACTCATGTATGATTCGTTTAATGTGCAAAAATTGAAATATTTTACAAGTCTGTGTGTACTTCACCCCTACCAGCACATGCACCCGTTTCAATGTTTTCTATGTATATATATTGTAGGGGAGGGGCTTTTATACAGACAGAGCCTGTTCATCAAACCTTGTTTGATCTTAGAAGGACATACAATTATTGTTTTACTCCTTGCAATGCATGCTGATGGCAGATATTCCTGCCCAGGGCAAAATTTCCCATGCCACTGAAATAAATATAATTTGAGTACATTTAATCATATCTTTCCCCTGTAAATTGTATGGAGATTTTCACCAATGATTGCTAGAGTCCAATTTAGATGAATTTTTCATCGAATCTAGTCATGGCTGCTTCACAGCAGCCATGACTACATTTGATGAAAAATATCTTAAAAATATTTAGCAGGTTAAGAGTTAGAAATAAAAGGTTAATAGGATTGAAGACGTCATGTCAGCTTATACTACTTTGTTATTCTGGGAAGTTTATATGCTGATCGGAAGGAACAGAAACTTTACGGCAAAATCTTGATGTTTAGCCATTTCAGCACTGACAACCTGAATAGTATCGCCTCACACATTACTGTCTGCGGCGCAATAGGCGAATCTATTCTGCATTTTTGGGAGGTTCAGTAATATTTTATGCGGACAGTTCTATCCTTGCCGGAGTGTGCTGAACATGGAACACATTCTTTTGCAATGTACATATTTTAATCTTGTCAGACGACAGTAGCTTAATTATTTTACAACTAAATACATAAAATTCTTATCATTTTTTCAAGGAAATCAACCTTTTGATTAAATTTTAAATTATTTTTATTCTTTTAAAATCTCATCTATTCTTATCTAATCAACGGTATTCTTTACATGCCTGAATATAAGCAGTCTGACATTTGCAGAATGAGGTCCCCAGTGAGTGAATTTGATTATGCTATCCCATACGCAGGTCAAATTTATCCTCTGGGTATCTCTTTCTGTTTAGTTTTGAGACCCTGATTCAGATTGAGGTTCACAGAGGGTAACTTTAGTGATGCTACCCTGCCATGCACTAAATTCACCCATCATTTTGCAGATGACAGTCTGTTTATTTTCTGGCTTAATTCTTTAAACAACTGGTTTTATAACAATGTGCTTTCCAGATTTCATTGATTCATTTTATTATATGGACGGTAATCTCTATTATAATACATACTATTAATCGCCACGATATGATCTCAGCTGTCGATGTTCCATAAAACACTAATAAAAAATAAATAAATAATTAACACTATCTATATTTATTGAGGTTTTAACGACACTTTCGACAGTCAGGATTACCTCGTGTCGGACAGTTTTATGGATGGAGGAAGCGGGAGATAACCACCGAGCAACGACGAGCAACTGTCAGACTCCCCAATGTGTACTAACTCCACACAAGCAGGGTCAGAATTGATTGAAGACAGGTGCGCCATCGACGTGCAGTACACTGTAGTACACAGCGCCCCCCCCCCCACCCACTCCCACACCTCCGACATATTGGTCATTGTGTCGTCTACTCGTCTCCTGCAATTTTTCTGCACGCAAAATTTATGCATATCGTTTTAAAGGTTTGATCATGATTTGCAGCTAAAAGTGATCTAAAAGGCAGGGGGAGGTCATGTTTATATTGTGCAACCGTTAATCCAACACGCTCAAGAACACGCTGTCCCTCGGGTCAAATTAGTGATTCAATACACACGCATTCCTGACATGTATTGGCTGATAAAAACATTTATTTGCACTCTAACGTCAGTTGGGTTAAAATTAGCCCAAATCAACTGGGTTGAGTAAATATGATCCCCTTCGGATACGAGACGTGTGCGGCACCTCTGTTGAAAGTGTCACTGTCCTCAATAAACAAATAAATAAATACTGAAGTCGCATAGATCAAGAAATGACAACCACGGGAATGACATTTTTTTTTTGATCTGGTTTCAATTTTCTCTCCAACCTGGCCGTACTAGGGAAGATCCAGTGTATCTTGGAAACCTAATTCCGCTAACCACCCACTCATACTCGCTTGCATTGAGTTGAGATGACACTTCATTTGTTGATTACTTTTTTAAAAAAAAATTATTCGGGGAGAGTGATACGGGAGCAGGGACGTTGGAAGTATTATGAACTTGTGGTGGCGATGTTGGGGGGGGGGGGGGGGGGCTTGTGGCACGACCATAGAGGGCACTATCTTCCTCCCACCTCACCTCTCTCTCTCTCTCTCTCTCTCTCTCTCTCTCTCTCAACTATTTTCTGGAGAATGTCGGGACGCGTTCCACCAATACCCTCTCCCCAACCATTTCCAACATCCCTGTATAGGAGAAATTGGATATTTGCGATTGCTCGGACCCATTGTGGTTGGCGTGCCTAATACATTGCAGACATCTCGAAGAATCAGCTATGACTGTTCTGAAGGGGGTTAAACGTAAAGAGTTTCGTTCGTTCGTTCGTTCGTTTGTTCGTTTCGTTCGTTCGTTCGTTCGTTCGTTCGTTCGTTCGTTCGTTCGTTCGTTCGTTCGTTCGTTCGTTCGTTCGTTCGTTCGTTCGTTCGTAATGTCCTCTAACCATGCTTACTGCTGTAGTTGCACCAACCTTTGTTGGATTTCACTAAATCTCGGCACTCGGGGGAGCAGATCCTATAGTAGCACATATGCCCCTTCTTGAATATTGACTGAGTTATTTCCGCCGCTTCACCTAGTTGATTATTAAAAATGTGTCCGTCTAACGGTAGTGTTGCCGTTTGTTGGATTGAAGTAAAGTTTCACACAATTCACCATCCTTCCACAGCATAGGAACGTATTTTTTGACATTTTTTGGGCTCATGACGGATGCTCTAACGTGCTTAGTTTCAGTTTATTCGTCTTAGGTACAGGGTTGTGGAGCTGTGTATTAAGGCGTACTGCACGTCAATGGTACACTTGTCTTCAACCAATGCTAGCCCTGTCTGTGTGGAGTTAGTACTGTGGAGAGTCTGGCAGTTGCTCGCTGTTGTCGGTGGTTCTCTCTGGGTACTCCGGCTTCCTCCACCCGTACAACTGTTCGACACGAGGTCACCATGGCTGTCGAAAGTGTCGTTAAATCCCAATAAATAAATAAATAAATAAATAAATAAATAAATAAATAAATAAATAAAATGGAAGTGCAAGTTTCATGAGACTACCTCTGAGTCTTTAGGGATACCTCCCTCTCCCGCCCCACAACTTGATTCTCTGGTGGTGATGTTTGGTTGGAGGGTCATTTCCCCTGGTTCCTTCGTACCCTGTTAATTTGGAGTTTGGCGAAAGTAGCAGCGGCAAAATGGCAGAAATAATAGCGAAAAAAAACGACAGGAACATGGTAGCGATGAAAATGGCTCTGATCAAATCAAATATAGATTTGGAGAGAATGGTGTCGTTTCATGGTGGAGTTAATAATTACAAAAAATGAAGATAAGAAATGTAAAAAGAGCAGCTAAAAATGGTTACTTCAGTTAATAAAAAGCTCATTGATAAAAGTAAAGTTTGTCAGACTGACATCTTCATAATTTTGGTAAACTTTGGAAACTGTTTTAATGCAGAAGGGAGTATTGTTCAAGCTGTTTTAAGCTAAGTACATTTAGAAGAGACTTTAAATTGTGAAGAAATTATCAGTTTTAACTCACCTTGACAAAGTCAAGCTGAGCTAATCTCATCGCTCTCCGTCCGTCGTCCGGCGTCCGTCGTCCGTCGTCCGTCAACACCATGTTTTGGTCTTCTCCTCCAAAACCACTGGGCCAATTCAAGTGAAAGTTTGTGTGAGCGATGATCACAAAGGAACATTGCATTTTTGTTCAACTCAACATTCCCAGTCCCATAGATCTCAGGAACCAGTGGGTACAATGACTTGATATTTGTTATGGAGCTTCCTTTTGAGGCGTAGAATCAAGTTTGTTCAAAGGAAGTTCGTGAAGCAATATTTGGCTTTGTAATGGGAGGGGTAAGATTTTTGGCCCCGCCCAAAATTTCTATTTTCTGAACCATTGGTCCGATTTTAACCAAATTTGGTATGTGATATTATTTGGTCATAAGAACTTGACTCGTGCAAAAACAAAAATTCCCACATTCCCATGGGAACATTAGGAGCTAAAAATAGAAATATTTTTAAACGCCCATATTTCCAAAACCACACCGAACAAAGAGCTGTTATTTGATATGAAGCATCTTTAGGAACAGTAGAATTGAAGCTTAAAAAAATTACCATCTGTTATATTAGGGTGTTCTGTAGAGGGCATCGAATAAATGCTGAGTCAGCATATTTGCAAAAAATTTTAAAAATCTTTTTACCAGAACCAATGGTCAGAGTCTTTTGATTTTCGGTATATAACATTCATAACGTTTGTTAAAATAACGTTTGTTAAAATAAAGCCCATTGGTTCATATTTGGGCTCAATACAGGAGCCCGAATTTTTAACTTTGGGCAGTATGGGGATTGTTCTTTAAAAATCTTCTTCTTCAGAACCACCAGTCAGAATCTTTTAATGTTTGGTATACATCATTGTTATAAGAGTCGGATTCAAGATTGTCCAAACCAAGTCCCTAGGTTAATATTTGACTTTCTATGGAAGCCCAAATTTTAACTTAGTTCAGTATGGGGATAATTTTAAGAAATCTTCTTCAGATCCACCGGTCAGAATGCTTTCATGTTTGGTATACCTCTCTAGGGGGTCAGCTTCAAGTTTGTTCAAATCGGGTCCTTGGGTATATATTTGGGCTCGTTAGGGTAGCCAAAATTTTAACTTAGTACAATATGAGGAAATTTCTTTAAAAATCTTCTTCTTCAGATCCACCAGTCTGAATGCTTTCATATTTGCTATACGACATCTCTGGGGGGGGGGGGGGGGGGGGGCAGATTCAAGTTTGTCCCATTAGAGTACTTGGGTTAATATTTGGGCTCCATATGGGAACCTAAAATAATTTAACTTAGTAAAATATGAGGTGATTTCTTCAAAAATCTTCTTCAGATTCACCTGTCAGAATCCTTTCATATTTGATTTACAACATCTCTAGGGGAGTCAGATTTAAGTTTGTTCAAATTTGTTCCCTGGGTTAATATCTAGGCTCCCTATGGTATGAAGTAATTTCTTTAAACTGTTTCTTCTTCAGATTCAACAGTCAGAATGCTTTCATATTTGATATACAACATCTCTAGGGAGGTCAGACTCAACTTCGTTCAATTTGAGGGCCTGGATTAATATTTGGGATCCCTATGGGAACCGGAATTGGCCATGTAGCTGAGGAATTAGAAAGTTTGTATTCAGTACCCTCTAGAGGTGTGTAACTAAGATTAATCCACATAGGTTGTATCAAGGGGCTTCATAGGGGAGCTCCAGGTTTTACATTATGATCAACTGAAGAAAAGGCGTGATGCTTGGACTATTTTTCTCACTCCTGAGGGGCTCAAGGATTGGCAACGTATCCTATGAGGATGGATTGCTTAATGTAGATTCATTCTTGGACTCGTTTATATTGTGTTCTGTTCTAGGTGAGCGCTTCAGGACCCCGTGGGGCCTCTTCTTTAAATGGTTTTCGCCAGCATCTGACGACTGCTTTTCGATGCGCTTCACTTCACCATTAAAAACGGACATTTCCCAGAATTGTCTTTCTCTTTACATAACTCGTCTGCAAATAACTGCAAATTTTATTCCTGTCTGCTATTTTGTCGAAGCCATTTTTGTGCATAACATTTTCCTTACCGTCGTTTCCATCGCTGCTACTTTCGCGGAGCACCACCCAAATATATAGTGAATTGTATAATCGTATGAAATGTTACAGTTCGTTTGTGTTAGTTCATTGTTATTCAGATGAACCTGAATGTTTTAGCTCCTTTTAAATCTTTGTTTCAGAATACAGACACAGCGATTCTTTTAAATGCACTGAAGACGTCGTAAAAAGTTATTGGAAGCATGGCTACGTAATGATCAGGTACAGTTTTGAAAAGAGAGTGAGAGAGAGACAGAGACAGAGAGAGACAGAGAGAGAGAGACAGAGAGAGAGAAACAAAAAACACAAACAAAGCAAAACCTAAATACTAATTATTGCTTCTCCATACAACTTTTTTTCCGGTGTGACAGGAATGATAGTCCGTAGGAACGTCAGTCCCTCTGGACAATTATTCCGCGGAATTATAGTCCTAGGTCTAACATTTCTAGGAATAGTAGTCCGGCGGACTACTATTCCTAGAAATGTTAGACCTAGGACTATAATTCCGCGGAATAATAGTCCAGAGGGACTAATTTTCCTACGGACTATCATTCCTGTCACACCGGACACTGGAATACAGAAATTTGCACAAACACATGGTAATTGAGTTTGGGACACACAATTCCCCACACAGAACGGCCCCGTGGACTGGTCACTTTCCACGAGTGGGCAATATTTCCGCGGACGCATTAATATTAGATTCCAAACACTACTTATAGGAATTACCATCAAAAGTTTAATTGATGGAGCACGGGTACAATCCGGTGCTTCATTAATTAAAATTTTGCTGATAATGATTTCTGTTGCCTGGTAAACGTATGCGTGGACATCACTGCCCACTCATGCACTGCAAAAAATATAGGTTCTCTTTAGAACCAAAACTGGTTCTAATCTTGTCCCTGAGATGGAACCACTTCTGTTTAAACAGTATTTATTTCAAATCAAATAAATTTACCAAGATTAGCATTCAATTTTAACAGAATCTTACATGAACTGAAGTAGATTCGGCAGTAAACTTGGTGCTTATTCAACGCAGTCGCCAAACATTTTGAAACAAAGGAGATATGAACAGTTGGCATATCGAACCAGTTTTGGTTCTGAAGAGAACTAAAACTGGTTCGATATGCCTACTGTTCATATCTCCTTTGCTTAATAATGATTTGAGTCAACCTCGTATAAGCTCTAAACTTACGGCTGAAACCCCCTCAATTTATGTTTAGTTCTGTTAATATTTAATGTTAATCTTCATAAATTTATTTGATTTGAAATAAATACTGTTTAAACAGAACTGGTTCCATCTCAGGGACAAGATTAGAACCAGTTTGGGTTCTAAAGAGAACCTGTACTTTTTGCAGTGTGGATAACGAGCAGTCCACGGCGATTGTACCGTATCTTACCGTGATAATTTAAATTCAGTAGGAGCCTGTTGAGCGGAAAATATCCAATTAACAAGAGAATTCAATAAATCACAGTTTGGTCATTCCCTAAAATTATATTAAGAAATTGAGTATCAATATTGTTAAATACTATTCAAAAAGTAGGGGATATTTAATAAAAATGAGATATATGAAGAAATATATTTATATTTTCATCAAAAAAAGAGTTGATGCATTGCACTTTGACATCTGGTGAATGATTTTTGCGATAGTTGGGTGTCTGACAAGCGCTCATTCCACGCACTGAGCTGTAAGAAGACGGTCAGTCAGAATGTACCATATTCAGTCCAAGTCCTCAGTATCTTGTAAATGCTCCTCGGTTCGCGAGACAAGCGCGTATACGACGTGGCATACTCCTCACCAAACTTCCAATATCAGCTTGACTGATTCTTCCTGCGTTGCAGTGGCGAGTTCCTGGACATTAGTAGGGGGCTGTTGGCGTTGCAGTAGGCGACTGCCAAGCATATCCCAGACGTGCTCGGTTGGTGAAAGGTCAGCGACACGGGCCCTGTGTGCTCTTGCATTGTCATCTTGGAAAATGAATCGACGGCCGCGACGTCGCGCAAATGGCACCACATGAGCTGCTAACATGTCACCGTAGTACTGCCCTGTGACACGCACTTGGCTGACATGTAATTCTGTTCTGCTTGTCATGGTTATGCCTCCCCACATCATAACCGATCCATCACCAAAACGATCGTGCTGCCTAACGGTTACGTCATGGTATCGTTCGTTTCGCCGCCGCCACACTCTGTTTCGCCTGTCGTGGAAGTCGAGAGTGAACTCGTTTAATCGGAAAACATGACGTTGCTCCACCGACGGTTGTCCCAGCGCTGTCGTGCTCCACACCAATTACGCCTTGCTGCGATGTGACGTTCAGTCAAACGTGGAATAATTCGAGGTCGTCGAGCATACAAATTACAGCCGTGTAGTCGATTTCTGATAGTCTGACCTCTGGCTCGCACATCTGTCGCTCGGTGCAGCTGCTGTCCAATTTCTGGGGCACTTTGATGGCGGTTACATAATGCTGTTGTTCAGATGAAACGATCCTGGTTAGCAGTTGTCGCCCTTAGACGACCTGACCGACATCTGTCATCAACATTGCCTGTCTGACGGTAGCATGACCACAACCTGCTAATCACCGATTGAGTAACGTTCAGAATTTAAGCCACTGCAGCCTGTTTGTTGCCAGCTTCCAACATGGCAACGGCACCTAAACTTCGTCACGCGCCAGTCTTCGCATACCTCAAAAGTTACGTTTCGACCAGAAACTATTTTTAGTTTATTAGGGAGAGGCCTAAATGAGACCTTAACTTACAGCTCTCACGGCATCCCTTGCCCTCTTAGTCCCCACCTCATGGCCTTCCCGGACTCAAGTGGTATTCATTTGTTTTCTATGATTGACATTTGGAACGACAGACATGATAGAATACAGCCACTCTTTTTTTACCCATTAATGTATGGACTTCAACTTCGATAATTTTATACAATACCGTTTCTTACGATATACCGGTACTTTTAAACCAATACCGGTATTCAGCCGGTATAATTCTCAATACCGGTAATTACAGGTTTACCGATATACTGTGCAGCCATATATCGGACTGAAATAGAACTCTCGCGATGTAATTAGCGCTGCCTTTATCGCTGTGATTATATGCCCATCGTGTTAAATATTTATTTAAATTTATATATTGATGTTTAACGGCACTTTCGACAGCCTGAATCACCAGGGTGTCGGAGCCCATCGGGTTACTCTTATTGCTCTACCCGGTGGGGGGGGGGGGGGGTGAACTGTTTGGCGCCACTTCTTAACCCCAAGGCTTGTAAACTCTTTAAAAAAAATATAATGTGTTCGTAGGCGAAATAAAAATCATATCTTCTGTAAAGGTATGTCTGTTGTTTATATATAGAATATACCCATAGTAGCTTGGTGAGCCAAATGTTCACAACGAGTGGTGAAGTGGTGTTAACCGCGAGCCTTTGACGCGCGGTTAACACCACTTTACCACGAGTACACCAAGCTACTTTGGGTATATTTGATTTATACCATGATCGTCAGATTAATGAGTTCAAATGTTAAATAAATCAATATTCACAAGTGCGTTTCTGATTTTGTTTACATGAGCACCGGTGGGCGGTACTTCCGCTGGCAATTTATTGCCGAAACGAAATAGAAAACGAAACTGGAAAATCATGGGGCCTTTTTTTATATTAATAGCTTAATAACATTCTATTTCGAGTTGTGGATGCTTTTAACACGAGACAACGTGTACTTGTTAATGTTTTGGTATCTTAATGGGGTAAACTTATTTAAAAACGTAATAAATAATTGCCGGTTTCATCTCACTCTTCACGAGGCGACGAGTGATAAATTTAGACAAGTTTGCATTCACGGCGAGGTCACCAAAGGCCTACTTGGATGTAGCTCCACTGTAGGTGTAAATTTTAACTATTGAAATCCCATTGCTGGCGTGTTCACCACGACTGGTGTGCAAAGCTACAATTTATGTCATAGGCGTTTTATATATAGTAGACTAGATGATCATGGTATAGATAGCGGGACCTTCTGGTCAATAAAGCTGTACCTTATCGTTATCTTTATGTAAACTAACACCTGTTTATGTATAGTGATAGCCTTCTTGTTCTAACAGATTGAAATTCACTTATGTCTACACTCTATATATTCACTCAACCCAGTTGATTAGGGTTGATTTTTAACCCAGTTGATTGTGGACTGCACATGTTTGGATTGAACAAGCAAAGCCGATTTATAATAATCCCACATCTCTAGAATAAAATACGCCAAATAATTTTATCAAATACCAATGCTTCAGATTATCCAGTCGAATACGCGTTAGAAAAGCAATTGTTCTGAAGTGAATTTCCCTTTTATTTGTTGAAACTGATATTGTGTCCTTTCCGTGACTATGTAATAATGATGCGAAATTCTGAGATAACCTAAACGGCGATTCAATGCGTCATATCCTTAAAAGAAACTCGCATGTGAACGAATTACGAATCGCAGTGTGACATATCGTCAAAATGTGAACCTGAACATTGTTTTGATTTAACTCTTTACCCGCTGAGTATTTTCAAAATATTTTCATCAGATCTGGTCATGGCTGCTTGGAACAGAAAATACACCCATGTAACTGAAAAGACAAATTTGAAGCACCAAATTAATAGATACCCCCCCCCCCACCCCCCCCCCACCCCCCCCCTCCCCTCACACACACACGGGTCAATTACTCAAGAATGAATACGAATGTGGATGGGGTACTTTTTTCTCCCCCCACCTCCACTTCCTACGCAAGTTATATATGTCTCATGTGAGAAGGCCATGTGAGATAGATATCTATCTCACATGACCCAGGTGACCGGCTTATTAGCATATTTAATGAGTGCACGGAGTATATAATCATCACACGTTCTTCCGTAAACAAACAACATGGCGTCACGTTTCTGAAATATTAGCAGACGAACGTTTGTTGAAGAAAATAGAAATAAAAACACAGACCGCGAAACCAAAGGATACTTGACTCTTTTATATGAATTTTTGGGTGAACGCCATTATGAGTGGAGAGAGTTTCTCGGAATTCCCGTCGAAAAGTTATGCGAATGCATTGCAGAATTTATCGGAATGTGTCACTGATCATTTCACTACAATTCTTTAACCCCTGACTTGCTGGCGTTGGGATTTAATTTTGTGGTACACACCTGTGATATATACATAACTTCTGTACGCGCTTTGCCATAAGTAAATGAGTTTTGTTTTAGAAATGGTCAACAAAATTGTTCCATATAGCTGCATGTGTCTCTGGATTACTTTTGATGACGTCAGAATGTTTTGGTGGGGAACTTATCTCTGATGAGGGTGTGTGTGAGATGGGGAAATCTTGCCCTCGGGTGAGATTTCACCATCTCACGCCCATCCCCGTCAGGGATAATAATAGTCCTACATTCTGTAGTACCCCCCTCCCCCCTATATTCTGACATTGTCGTCGCGTAAACAGTTGTTAAACGTTTATTTTTTTAAACTGGAAAGTGGGATTTCCGGTTCAACACTCACACATTTCCCATCATGATTCTGGTGCAAATAATGCTTAGTCGAATATGTAGCCTCATCCGAATAATTAACGGTCTCTATCTTGGTCTCCCAAAGATTTCCGCGGGTAAACGTTAATTAGGTTGTTATTATGCGACACATAACATTCTGATCTTAGAGACCGAATTGTTCAACACATGGGGCTACAGCAACAATACAGTCGCCGTAGACTGGCCGTCATCAACGCCTGACCGTGATATCTGCGCATGCGTTTACCAGGTCATAAAAATCATCATTAGCAAAAGTGTACCCGGTGCTTTTTTAATTAAATTTTTGATCCTAGTTCCATTAATTAGTGTTTGGAATTTAATAATATTGCGTTCGTGAAAATATCGCCCACCCGTGGAAATTGACCAGACCTCGTTGGCCATACTGTATGTGCATTTGGAGTCGTAGCTATTATGAATGGCGTCCTTTTGTGATTTAATGCATTCTCTTCTCGTTTCAGAGTTGCCCAGGATGTCAGAGTTCTATCCTGTTACACGGGGGTGTCCGTAGTGTAACATTTGATTGTTTTGTATATATACAAACAGACTGAAATTGTATTGCTCACCAGTTATAGTTCATAAGTGTTGTACTGATGGGCTTTCGGTGGAGGTAGTATATCGGGAATACTTTCTGCAAATGATGAATTTCTGCCAATCCTGTGTTTCGAAACGTTGAAACATATTAGGATAAATCAGTCTTAGGATAAATCACATTGTGTGGGTGGACATCTCGTACTCAATAGATCTCCTCCAAATTTGATGAAATTTCGTAGCAACAGCACAAATTGACTGGCAACATGCATTGCATGCCATCTCTGTGCAATTCATCGTTTGATCTGTTTATTATGCTATTTATTTATATCTTTCCTCTGCATTTTGTCATGGTGGTTGGGCAAGACGTGATCAAAAGTTTAGTTTTGACAGAGGAAAATATTATTCCCATATCTACAAATACATGTTTTCCACCGAGACTTCGGTTCAGATAATGCATTGTAGAGTATTTAGTTTTGTCTGAATAGCTAACAACTCGGTATTCCAAAGACTTCCGCCAGTAAAAGTCATTTACGTTCCTTATTTATAGATTTATCAAATAGGAATGATGGGTGAAGATGACTTCCAGGTTGAAAACTAAATTGGCTGAAATTACTGTGTATGAACATATATTTTACACGAAAATGGCTTTGAACCATCCCAGTTTTCCCGACTTTTTCTGAGATATGTTTTACCGAATATATGTAATGTCAGACATGAATCTCAATAGGTAAACAAAAAAAAATGTTGATTTTGAAGTTGGTCGTTGTGCCCCCAGTGATGTCCACGCATGCGTTTACCAGGTAATACAAATCATCATCAGCAAAATTTTTAATTAATCAAACACCGGGTTGCACACGTGGACAGTGATAAATCTACGGCGGCTTTATCGTGTCGTCCCCTGAGTTCCAGTGTGTTCTATGTGCCTACTGGCACATAGAACACCTTGGAACTCAGGGGGCGGTGTGTGCTCCATGGGGTGGCTACAAATTTAGGTTTCTAGAATACACACGGTTTAACGTGCAAGGTAGCTTTTTGATCTGCACTGAATCAGATAGCTGCTCAGTAGGTAGAGGTGCAGGCAGCAAGCCGAGAGGTCCTCGGTTCGAATCCCACCTGCGCAACCGCGTTGTGTCCATGGGCAAGACACTTCACCCCCATTGCCCACGTGGGGGCACGGTGGCGCTGTGTACCAAGGCGTACTGCACGTCGATGGTGCACTTGTCTTCAACCAATGCTAACCCTGCTAGTGTGGAGTTAGTATGTTGGGGAGCTGACAGTTGCTCGGTGGTTCTCTCCGGGTACTCCGGCTTCCTCCACTTGTAAAACTGTCATGGTCATGATTAGCCATTGTGCAGAAATATGTGACCTTAAACACCAATAAATAAATAAATAAATAAATAAATAAATAAATAAATAAATAAATAAATAAATCAGGTAGCTCGTCCTGATAAAACAGACTGCTTTGTCCGCCCCACTTGAGAACTCAAATTTTTAAGTGTAGTGTCAATAATGCAGACACTGCAAATGGCATTATTAAAACTGATTTGGGGTCGCCGTGCACCCGGTTTGAGGCATTGGTGTCAGACAGAACCTAAAAAAGATATCATCTCGCTCTCTCAGATCTTATCATAGACGTAGGATTAGCAAAGTTCTGAAAGTTTGTGAGCAGTTTTAATTGTTATTCTCTGAGGGTATGACAGGCAGACAGGCAATTCGGCGATGTTATCCGTTACCATATGCTCTTTTATATTCATATTGCCGCTTCTAAAATTATTCTTGCATACTGTCAATAAAGAATGTGAATCTATATCTTGGTGTGACATTCTTGTCCAGGAATGGAATCAAATGGCTCAGGAGCACGTGTGTACTCTCATTCACGATATGAAACAGAGATGCCTAGCGTATTTGCAAGTCTGAGGTGGACGAACGCGATACTGACAAGTAAAAATGTGTTTTTGGTCTTCAATGAATTTGTCCGAAACGATCATTTGTCAACAAGTGAATTAGCTTTCATCGCGTATTATGCGTTGCGTTATTGTTTCCTTTTTTGAAAGCCTTTCTGTGATGTTTAGAAAATTACTGTTCTTGGAACCCCTGTCATATTTAAGTGATAATCGACATTTCGGTAAGCTAATATTTCGGATTAAAGTCACACCTCATCAGAGAGAAGGTAGTTAGTCCTTCCGAAGAATCATGTGAAGAAACGTAAACAGTGAATAGACGAATATGTGTCTAATGCTATAAACAAGTTGACCTTCGAAAGCCAAAATGGTATGGAGATTACGCCATCAAACCAAACTCGCCAAGTCAGTATGTAAATTGTCAGACAAAAATAGATTATGTATGTTCTCATAGGATACATATCAAAGATGTACTAGAATGCACGAGTGCGTATTTTTGTGTCTGTACATATGAGTGAGTACTGTGCTTTACTCTGTATAGTACAGCCGTCGGGGCTGGTCGTAATCCACGCGTGGACAATGGACAATGATGTCCACGCATGAGTTTATCAGGTAATAAAAAATCATCATCGGCAACGTTTTAATTAATAAAAGACCGCCCGGCCACACGTCCCCCGAAAAAGTGTGCAATTCGAGGTACTTGAAAAAAAAATGAATTTTTCGAAGTTGAAAACTCTGGCAAACAATGTCGGACCAAACCCCGATTTGAACTTAACCTGTATTGTATATTGATACATCTGTATACCAAATTCTATTTGAATCAGTCCACATCAACTAAAGTTATCATGGAGAAACCCTCAAAAAAATTTTCGAAGTCGAAAAAAGGGCATAATTCTAGCAAACATTGCTAGGCCACACCGCGATTCAAGCTTCAGCTGTATTTTATGTTGATACACCTACATACCAAATTTCGTTTGATTTGTCTACCTATACCTTAAGTTCTCGTCGAGAAACCAAAAAAATGAAATTTTGAAGTAAAAAAGGGGCATAACTCAGGCAAAAATTGTTGGACCGTACCCCGCTTCGAACTTGACCTGTATTGTGTGTTGATACATCGGCAAACCAAATTTCTTTTCACTTGGCCAATTATAACTAAAGTTATCATCGGGAAGCCAAAGTAGGACGTACGCACAAATTGTTGGACCGCACACTAAATTGAACTTGGCCTGCATTTTATATCGATACACCTGCATACCAAATATGATTTGGCCACCTATAACTTAAGTTATCGCCGGGAAACCAAAAAAATGAATTTTTGAAGTAAAAGGGAGCATAACTTTGGCACAAATTGTTAGACAGCACACTAAATCGAACCTGACATGAATTTTATATCGGTACACCTATGTTCCAAATTTCATTTGATTTGGCCACCAGAAACTTAAGTTATCGTCGGAAAACCAGAAAAATGATTTTTGAAGTAAAAAAAGTGGCATAACTATGGGACAAATTGTTGGCCCGCACACGAAATCGAACTTGTCCTGTATTTTATATTGATACACCTACACACCAAATCTTGTTTGATTTGGCCAACTATAACTGAAGTTATCATCGGGAAACCAAAAAAAAAAAATGAATTTTTGATGTCGAAAAAGGGGCCTAACTCAGGCAAAAACTGTTTGTTGGACCGTACCCCGTTTCGAACTTGACCTGTATTGTGTGTTGGTACACCGACAAACCAAATTTCTTTTTATTTGGCCAATTATAACTAAAGTTATCATCGGGAAGCCAAAGTAGCACGCACGCACGAACGCACGTACGCAGGCACGGACGCACGGACGGACACCGGCTATTTTAACAGTCTCCCGAAAAATTATATTCGGCGGAGAATGAAGCCCCGGGTTGTACCCGGTGTTTCCTAATTAAATTTTTGATGATTATTCCAATAATCAGCGTTTGGAATCTAATATTATTGCGACCGTGGAAACATTGCTCACCCGTGGAAAGTGACCAGTCTACGGCGGTCGTACTGTATCTTTTACATCCGAAATTGTGATTTCTGATTCAGCAGTTCGTTGCCATATTTTCAGAAGTTTATTCAAGGAAAACGAAATGGACAATTTAAAGAGACAGATATTGGAAAAAGAAGCTTTTGCCGAGAAAACGTACGCAGAATCAGATGGGAAAGATACCAAAGTAAGAATTGTGCTCTGGAACAGACCAGGAAATGACGTCAGTGCGATGTTTTCGAGATGCCAAAAGTTAACAGAAATTGTGGAAAAGGTACACTGACATAATAATCCTCTTCTCAATACCAGTGCCGTTACTACCCCTACTAGTGCTGCTACTCTTGGCCTTCAGATTGGTGTAAATTAGCCAAACACGGACCCCTGTGCTGCGACATGCTATGTAAATCGTAACCGTTAAAAACCGATCACCGTGCTCACATCCAGCTGCCAGTACTTCTACCGTAAACGTGACGGTGAAAATCCCATATTAAACTACTTTTGGCAATACCGACCTCTTTTTGTTCGATCTTGCATGAAAACGAGGAACTGGTATTTGGATTCTCTTCACTGCCCAAGAAGGCTGTTGATTTGTCACAGGGATTAGACCAATTATTATCTTTAACCTGAAGCCGCAAGGCTTCATTTTACCGATATTAATTCGTCTAACTAAAAATCGCTCTTCTCAAAAAATGTATCTTTCGAGATGAATGTTTTCATTTTGCAAAAGCAGGAGTTAAAGCGCCGAACACGTGCGTTCAAGAGATGGGACTGTTAGATCCGGGTCGGTATTGGTTTTTTTAAGGGGATACACCACGGTATCGGTTATGTATTCGGTAGCTGACTTGACTGAGATTTTCTTATAGTACCAAAGGGGAAATAAAAACCAGGAAAAGACAGAATAAGTTGGTCTTGTATCATTCATCCAGTGCACGATAAATCCACTGCCAATGAGCTCAATATTAGCATTCTTTTGCCAACACAAATCATATCTACAGTAATTTTATGACTTGTTTCAAACACTCCTTAACATTTTAATGCCCAGGCCCTTGCCATCTCATGGCATCTGACCTTAACATGCAGTCATTAGAAGTTCCTGCTTACAATAGTCAAAAAACATGATCAGTGATTTCGAGTCAAGTCTTGGCTGCCTTGACAGACAGCCAAGACTTGACTAGAAATCATTGCTCATCAAGGACGAGTACAGATTGCGGTCTAGTGGGAATTCAGAACAACTGCCCAGGCCTTTAAGGGTTAAGAAAACTAAAAAGAAAATCAGTCACTTCTTGTATGCAAATGAACAACACTTCAACTGCTATCAAGCTTCAACAAGGTCTTATAAATAGCAAGTGTAGGAAAATTTGAATATACAGATGGTTTCGGTATCGAATGATTAGTATAGTTTAGTTTTTCGTATCCAAGCCTTTAGATTCTTCCCAACTCACGACGGCGAACGCTGTACCCAAATAAGATAACTGCGCCCAAATTATAAGGAGATTGAAACTTTGTCCAACGTTTTGCCGTGTTTCGGCAACATATAATTTGACAAGGTTTTCCCTGATGCTTATAATATAGCTTAGAGCTTACCTTCAAATCAAACAATGCTACACACAAATAACATTAAAAAACCCAGAGTTCGCCACAGAAAAGCAATCGTCGTCGACAGTGTCGTATACGACCCTGTCGACGACGATTGCTTTTCTTTGCCGAATTCTATATGATCATGTACTTAAAGCTTGAGATCAATTGTATTCATGTTTGTGGCAATTCTCAGTAAACGCATTGCGTAATTTAGCTTACATTCGAATAAGCCTTTGGCTGGACACTTTGAAACTAAGAAGCCTTCTCGAGTTAGTCGAGTAAACTTACGTCAACGGGTGGTGGGAACCAGTGATAATGGTGAAGACTTCTAACAAGCGGTCGTAAACAATCATTTTAAGACGGAGACCGACAACCTAAACAGACGCCAAGAGTTTTCGCCAACCATGCAGGCTACATCCATACTTGCCGTTGTGCCCAAACTAGACTGATCTAAAGGTCTGTTTGTATCCCCATGATATCGGTATCGGTTCTGTTGTTCAGTATATTGCCCATTTTCATATGATGAAACTTTTCGCGGTCAAAACCATCACCGAAGAGTTTACGATAGAAGTTACGGCAAAAATATTATTCTGACATGGACCTCGTCAAAGGGAAATGTTCCTATAAAGGATTGTGTGGTAAAGTGGAGTGAATGAAATTTTTATACTTATATTTGGATAAATCGTACCTCGAGTACAACGAAGCGCGCCCAACAATGTTTGAGTATTGCAGACGCCGCCTTGTTGCACTCAAATGACTATATTCAAAGATATTTTCGTTTGGTACTTGACTAACTGAACGGGAGAATTGATCTCCACAAAGGAGGCATCCAGACATCACATCTGACGAAGTCGATGAATCAGATAAAATGTCCCCGTGTGTATGGGGAATTCTCACAGATCAATTGCGTTATTTGCCCGTGGCATAGAAATTAAAATTTTGTTAAAGATCATAGCAAACGCTTACGCTAAACTGTTAGAAGTATTAACAGGTGTGACAGAATTGTAACGCTATAATTGAAAGGTTAACCAGAGACAGAAAACCTGCCGCCATTGCTACTACTCACTGACAGTGCCAGACTTGTGTTGTGGGAAAGCAAGAAGCTGCGGGTTTATAATTTTTGACCCATTATTCAACGGGAATATAAGACGACATTTGCAAAAATAGTTCGGGAAAAACTAAAACTTTTCATATTTTGCCGGAAGGTAGCTTATAATACCACATTCCAAGAAGGAACATAAGGTTCCGCTCCACAGATTTCCAGGCATTTCCAAAAATGACATGCCATACACTCCCTTCAAATGCAAATATTCTGTAACTTAGTTATCTAACCCATAACATGTATTACATTGCCCGAATGCACGAAAACATATAACACTCTCTGGCTGAGTAGAAATAAACAATCTGAATGTGGGTGAAATAATTTATTGTCAAATGCAAGACAGCCTGCAATATTGCATGATGAAATGCCGATACCAGTCATGTTCAGCCTCCCAGCAGCCCCAAAAACTGAATTTTCCCACTATCTCCACTCACATAACCCTGGAGCATATAACCCCTTGTTTCTGAAATATGAAAAAACATCCATGTTTCCGTCTTATTTTTTAGTTACATGCTTGGCAACAAACCCGTGTAAAAATTACATTTTAAAAAATAGCCATTTTTTTCAAAACCACTGTTTCCCATAATTCATCTGGAAATTTACCCCTATGCATCAGACTCCAACTTTGTGAACAAAACTTCAAATTATCTTGTCCAACAAATAGCCTAATGTAATCAAATATCTGATACTAAAAAGATAGCTCCAATTTACACGGCATTTGTTTCAACATATGCCCTATGTTTAGAATTTCACTCCTTGCGCAATAGTGTGAAACTGTAGAGCTGTGTATGGAGGCCTAAATTGAAAAAGAAATTAACATTGGAGAGGTAATTTTCGGTTTTTGTTGTTACTTAGGTAAATGGTTAAAAGACGATGAAGTGCGTACGTGGAGGTGTGAGACATGCATATTCGAGGTGGGGGGGGGGGGAGGACTTGCATCTTTGTAGCCTGGCCACTGCTTCCATTATGCTACTAACATAACTACTACCAATATTACTGCAACTACCTACTACTAGTATTGCTACTACTACAACTACTGCCATGGCTGAATGGACAATGGCCCAGAGCCGGCAGGACTTTTGACAGAGAGTTCCTGATTTCAAATCTTGCCAAACTCACATGCACTGTGACTTAGGGCAAGACACTTAAAACCCCACTTGTTATTTCGGAAAGCGATGGTGCTGTGTAGCAGTTTCCTACATTGGCGATACCCATTTTTTTTATCCAATGGAAATTGATTCTCACCTATCTCGGGATTGTGTGCGATCCTCAAATATACTATTCAAAAAACTAGGGGATATCCAAACTGATGTCGATATTTTCGGAAAATGGTATTGGATATGCGCGATTGGACACATCAATATGTTACCAAGTTTAGTCTGGATCATTAATGCCACCGGCCCACAAAAGCTTCGTGCAGACTTTTCGCACTCTCGCCGCGTTAATGCGAAGACTGACACGTGACGAACGTTTACGTGCTGTTGGCATGTTGGAAACTGGCAACAGACAGACTACAGTGGCTCAAATGCTCAGCGTTACTCAATCTGTGATTAGCAGGTTGTGGTCACGCTACCGTCAGACAGGCAATGCTGATGACAGAGGACGGTCAGATCGTCTAAGGGCGACAACTGCTAACCAGGATCGTTTCATCCGAACCGCAGCATTACGTAACCGCCATCAACGTGCCTCAGGAATTGGACAGCAGCTGCACCGTGTGACTGATGTGCGATTCAGTGGTCAGATTATCCGAAATCGCCTACACAACTGGGATTTGTATGCTCGACGACCTCGAATAATTCCACGTTAAACTGAACGTCACATCACAGCAAGGCGGGAGTGGTGTGGAGAACGGCAGCACTGGGACAATCGTCGGTGGAGCAGCGTCATGTTTTCGATGATTTGAGGTTCACTCTCGACTTCCACGACAGGCGAAACAGAGTGCGACGGTGGAGGAACGGACGATATCATGACGCAAGCGTTAGGCAGCACGATCGTTTTGGTGGTGGATCGGTTATGGTGTGGGGAGGCATAACCATGACAAGCAGAACAGAATTACATGTCATCCAACGGCTGTCACAGGGCAGTACTACCTTGACAACATGTCAGCAGTTCATGTGGTGCTATTTGCGCGACGTCACGGCCGTCGATTCATTTTCCAAGATGACAGTGCAAGAGCACACATGCCGCGTGTCGCTACAGAGTTCCTCCAGGAGTAGAACATCACTACATTGCCTTGGCCAGCACTGAGTCCAGACCTTTCACTAATCGAGCACGTCTGGGATATACTTGGCAGGAGCCTACGACAACGCCAACAGCCCCCTACCAATGTCCAGGAACTCGCCGCTGCACTGCAGGAAAAATGGAATAACATCAGTCAAGCTGACATTGCACGTTTGGTGAGGAATATACCACGTTGCATCCGCGCTAGTCTGTCTCGCGAACCGAGGAGAATTTACAAGGTATTGAGGTCTTGGACTGAATGTGGTAAATTCTCTGACTGGCCGTCTATGTCTTCTACAGCACAGTGCGTGGAATGTGTGCTTGTCAGACACCCAACTATCGCTGAAATCATTAACCAGATGTCACAGTGCAATGCCTCAACTGTCTTTTTGATGAAATTATAAATATATTTCTTCATATATCTCACTTTAATCATATATCCCCTACTTTATTGAATAGTATAGTTTGAACATGTTCTACAATGTCGCCAGTAATCTGAAAACCGGACAACATACTGTTCCTAACGAAATATAAAATGGATTAAGACATCCTGTCTATTGATTTTTCACTACTAGAAAGGTCTGGTAGAAGAAAGGTAAAGTGATAATTCTCTTCCTAAAAGATAGAGCTAAAACAGGTATAAGCGTATATACATGGGTAAACGTGGCTGTTCTGTTGGTCCCCTAACCCTTTGAAAACCAGGTGGTATCTCCAATCCAGTTCAATAGGAATAGTCCATATTCATTATTTGGGGTAGACCAATTAATATTGGTTGGTCTCCTCCACAGACTCACTCGGCGTCAATCCTGCTTTATGGTAATATTGTGTATCGTGTATCTATGCTGAAAAGAGACGTCTCGGGGTCAAAAAGTTAAGTATTTCATTAGCAATTTCTTTCCATATGAACTTAGTGTCCGGTTTGATAGATTATACAGATGAAAAGTATGACTCTTACCTATCACAGATCGCTGGTTTTCTTCAGATATACTGGCTTCCACACCACCCCAATACAAACCGATACGAAATTACCCAATCTGGTGAAAGTATGGTTATACCCCACTAAGCCAGCAAGCAAGTCAACAACAAATGCTACTGTTATTTATTTAATTATTTATTTGTATATTTATTTAATCGGATTAACCCTTTACCCAACGTAACGGCCAAAACCGGCCAGCGCTATTCTAAAAAATCGCCAATTAATTTTCATTATTTTTTCATTTTTTGTCTCAAAAACATAGTTTATGACCCCTCGTTGGAACGAGCTCGTCGAGCTCGTTCCAACGAGGTGTCATAACCTATGTTTTTGCGACAAAAAATGAAAAAAATTAGTTATTCAAGAATTTTTTTTGCAAGTGTCGTCTGCTTTTCATGTTAGGTTTAAACGACACTTTCGACATCCGACACATCGTGTCGGACAGTTTTACGTGTGGAGGAAGACGGAGTACCGGGAGAGAACCACCGAGCAACGGCGATCAACTGCCCGACTCCCCAACGTACTAACTCCACACAAGCAGGGTTGGCATTGGTTGATGACAAGTGCACCATCGACGTGAAGTACGCCTTAGTACACAGCATCATCGTGCCCCCTCACCGGCCAATCGGGATGAAGTGCCTTGCCCAAAGGAAACAGCGCAGTTACTCCTGGCGGGGACCGACCTACGGACCTTTCGGTTTAACCCTTTACCTAACATGAAAAGCAGACGACACTTGCAAAAATTATTCTTGAATAACTATATTTTTTCATTTTTTGTCTCAAAAACATAGGTTATGACCCCTCGTTGGAACGAGCTCGACGAGCTCGTTCCAACGAGGGGTCATAACCTATGTTTTTGAGACAAAAAATGAAAATATTTTGAAAATGAATTGGCGATTTTTGAGAATAGCGCTGGCCGGTTTTGGCCGTTACGTTGGGTAAAGGGTTAAAGTTCAATGGCGTAATCACTGAGCCACCGCGCTCCCCAACTGCTATTGTTAACACAAGCGTACTCAACTAAAGTAGATACACTATTTAAGAATGTGTCAAGTATTGTGTGCCCTTGTAGAAATACCTTTCACCAATGCGAATCTGGCTCAATATGCTTGTAACTGTTAGCAAGTCAGAAAATTGTCGCTTACGTACCACTTCTTGGTGGGTTTGTCTTCATTTGCATACATCCTGTCCAACCTGCTGTGCGTTGTACCATCACACAGTCTCTTTCATGCTAAATATAACTCGTGTAAAAATGTGTGTGCTCGAAACACATTTGCAGTGTTACTTTCTGATCTGATGAACAAAGGTATGGAGTTCTGATCCAGGCAAAAATCTTATTTACTTTTTCACAACACGAACAAACATCAGTAAGACACAGTGGGATTTATCACCGCTAATGCTGTATCATATAAGCATATTATTTCAACGTTTATTACTAAAGTAAATGGTCCCGTCATACGCCTGTGCCTATTAACTTATTATTCCACTAAATTGTATTTCCTTAATATCTTTCTAAAACTGTCATCCTATGAAATTCTATCGCTCCCGATTCTTTATTTAAAAAAAAACCCCAAAAGCTATCGCGTCGGGACTGCAGGCAATTACAACAACTATAATTGATTATGATATTGGATAACATTAATAACGAACATTCAGCATTGTAGTTTTAGCAGGACAGCACCTACACATTAAAACCGGTTCGGTTAAAAATCAACCCAGGTAAATTGAATATACTCAACCCAGTAGACTTGGCTTGGTTGTTTTTATTCTAACTGACTGGCGGATCTGACGAAGAAGAATTTTGAAGATTATTCCTCGTTATTGCACTGAGTTAAAATTCGGGTCCCAAGTTATTCCAAAAATTGGGTGAAGGATTTGCTTTGAATGCATTTGAATTTGACCCATGTAATGCTGCTGCTTAACCAATGTCACACGATTCGGACAGGTGGTTCTGGAGAAGAAGATTCTTTAAAGAGTACTTCTCATATTAACCCTTTGAACTCTGGTGGTATCTCCAATGCCAATTCAACAGCCGCAGTTAGAAGAGTCCATATTCAGTATCTGGGGTAGACCAATCAACATTTTCAACGTGCAGCGTCTGGGCTGCACGCTGAAAACATTGATTGGTCTACCTCACATATTTACTGAACAGCCATCCCATTTAATAACTCCATGGCGTTTCATATTCTTGGCCGGAAAAGCGGCCGCTTGGGTTCAAAGGGTTAAACCAAGTTAAATTCTGAACTCCTGTATTGAGCCCATATTTGAACTGAGGGGTTTAATTTTTTAAAAATGTGTATCTGACCCAACCCCTCCCAACCCTCCCACCCCCATTTCCACAACCACCACGGATGCCGTAAACCAAATATCAAAAGATTCTGATCGGTGGTTACTGAGAAGATTTTTAAGTTTTGCAATTGTGCAAACTCAGCACCTTTCGATCCTCCCTGCAGTCAGCTATGACACGACCGATGGTCATTTGTTTTTACTACTACACGTTTGCATCAATCAAGCACTTATGAATCAATAATAGCTCATACCAAATTTGTTTAAAATCGGCTCATTGCTTCAGAAAACAGAAATATCGGGCGGAGCCAAAAATTATACCCCTTACAAACCCACAAAACACCCACAGCCCTCGATTTAATATTTTATCATTGTCGACCGGGTAGCGGTTGCATGACAAAATCTTCAAGATTCTATCAGATATTTAGACTACAGTTTTGTGGTGTGGTTACTCAAGAAGACGGGGGAGGAAATCAGATACCATTTCGTAACAGACAGTTGATATTCTGCACGTTAACGTTGATAATGACAAAATATTTCTGCCCCTCGGATCTTTAAACTACAGAACATTTTCAAACCGCCGGACTCCCATCAATTACTTCACATAAATTCCCAACGCCCTTCAATCCTGATACACGAGGTGACAGTGGTTCTTTCGAACGTACGTACGATCTCACTTGTTTGGTATTTATATACATTGTTCTATATTATCTCTCTCCCCAGTGTTAGATCGACCCATAAGATGAGTACGCGGTGGCTCCTTAATTAGAGCATCGGCATTTAAACCGAAAGGTCGACGATCGATGATTACCTCATCAGCTCTGTACTTGAGACAGACGCCCAGACCAGATTGATCACGCCGGGGCACGGTGGGCAGTGTACTAAGCTGTACTGCACACCGAAGTGCACTTGCGTTTAACCACTGTCATTGGCTAGGGAGGGAGGGGGGGGGGGGGGGGGGGCTAGGGGACACCCCTCCCTAAAACGAGGTGAGGGGACATCCCCTCCCTAAAAATTACAGTGCCCGCCCTCAAAATGGAAAAATTAAAGTAGCAGAGGCTTCCAGATTCACTCTGAGGATATTGGATTTTATTTTAAACATTTTTTCCCGGGACCCCATCCCCGAACCCCCACCCCACACCCCCACCTATGGGAGGGGTACCGTGGGCCTGAGGTAGGGTGGATATGGCTCTCCCAATGGTGGGGTTCGGGAGAGGCTCCCCCGAATTTCCACAATGGGACGGCCATAACCACCCCCACCTACGGCCTTCGTATATGCCTGTGGCATATATCGACCTTACTCCCTTAAAATAATTATGCCCCTCCCCAATAGGAAATCCTAGCTACGCCCTTGCCCACTGCTAACTCCGAGTACTCCGACTTCCTCCACCAGCAAAACTCTCCGACACGTTATGACCTTGAATGTTGAAAGGGTCGATAAGTCCCGATAAACAAACAAACCGACTGCGTGAGGTGCATTTGAAATATACAAATTTATCGAATATTAACGAGATGTTTAAATAAAAAGCAGGGAGTGCCGTTGCTCGACTGTTAGAACATTGGATTTTAAACCGAAAGGCCAACCATTCTATCCTGTCCAGCAGTAACTGCGTTGTGTCCTTCGTCAATACACTTAACCCTTAAGTCCTCAGATTAATTTTATAGTACTTATGGCCTTTTTCTGCTTACATAGTTATTGATGACTTGGCAGTGGTTCTACATCACTGCTGGCTGCCTATACAGGCAGCCAGCAGTGATGTAGAACCACTGCCAGGGAAAATTCAGACTACACAAAAGAATAATAAAAAAGATTACCTGCTTCAATGCAATATAAAAGTGGCGGTTTGGGGCTATATGGGGGCTTAAGGGTTAATTTCGATTTCTCTCCAATGGCGCTCTATACTCGTGCATTTGCATTTGCATTTGCACTTGCCTTCAACCACTGCTAAAGATCTGTGCTGAGCGAGCACGTTGGATAGTCTGACAATTGCTCGCCGCTGTTCGGTGGTTGTTTCCGGCTAATCCTTCTTCCTTCATCCGTAAAAGTGTCCGACACCATGCACGTGGCTCTGGATGTTGAAAGTGTCGTTAAACCCCAACAAACAATTAAACAAAAACAAGTCGCGATTCAGGTTTAGCCAAGAAAGTGATTACATTCACTCGGCTCTTGTTTGTGTCCATCAAAAATATATAGAGAATATCTACGCTGTTTTAGTGAATATCGGGAATTATCTCACGCAAGCACTCGTTAAAAATAAAGCTTTCAGGTCCACGCGATATTCACTAAAACTGCGTAGATTTTCTTGTTATTATATGCTACGTGACATTTTACTGCGCAGTATTCGGCCCAATTCGACTGCAAACAGTTTCAAGACAACAACAAAATGCTGCTGATCATTCCTTCAAGGCGACATTCAAGGCGACGTCATTCGTCGTTAGGAAGCTACTGAAAAAATTCATCGCGTGGAACTGAAAATATTATTTTTCACTCGCGCAAGTGAAAAAACAAAACTTTCAGGTCCACACTCATGAGATAATTCCAGATACTGACTAAAATAATAGATTTTCTTTTTTATTATATATATTGTATATTACCAGACATTTTATTGCACAATATTCAGCCAAATTCTACCTCAAATGCGTGCGTTTCAAAACAATAACAAAGATCAACTGATCGTTCCTTCAAGGCGACGTGATGCGGCGTAGCGTGACGTCATTTAGGAAGCTACTGAGGGATATTCCTCGATATCCATCGAGTCGATGGATATCGAGAAATATCTTTTAGATAATGTACGATAATTCACAGGCTAGCATATAATAAATATCTGTATGTCTGTAGAATGTTATTCATGTAAACGATTTACAGATCTTCTCTTTTACACCTTTGGATCTAAAAGGTCGTTTTCCGGGTCAGGATCGTGATACGACGTGAACTCATAAAGTAGATAGTTGCTCAGCGATTTTGAGTGATTGAGTCCAACGAACAGTTCCAAGTCTACATGTTGAAAATATTGATTGCCCCCCCCCCCCCCCCCCTCCCAAGTAAAAAATATCGTAGACTCACCCAGCTGGTGTCTCTGAACTGGCAATGCATATACCATTGTGATCCAAAGGGTTAAATTGAACAGATGGACTCATTGAACGGCATCTTTAAGAACTTTTTTTTTTGCACCGTTTTCATGGTTCGATCCTGACCCGCGCCATCTGTACTTTGCACTTGGGCATGCCATTTAATCCTGATTGACGGTGTACTTGCAATCAAACGAAGAGAACTTTAATTGGAGAGCACGACAAGTAGTCGCCGCGGCTCAGTGGTTCTCATCGGACACTCCTGATTGCTCCACGTAACACTTTCCGAAGCGATATGACCCTAACCGTTGAAAGTATCATTAGAAAAGTTAGTTCGTATTTGCACGAACGACGGTTTGGGGATAAAAACTGAGAATGTCCTATGGTTGAAATTCATAGGGCATGTGCTAAGTGCGAAGCATCAGAAGCAACACTTTTGCATAACAGAATTACTAAAATTTGTAATCAAAAAACTTTAAATGCAGACGAATGTTCATTCGATATCGCATTAGAAAGTATATGACGGGGCTGCCCGAAAGTGTAAACACAATCGAGGAACACATTGTTTTTAATATACGTGGTTTATAATTAATTTTATGTTCTCGGCTTTCTGAATGAATGATCGCCACGGGCAACCACTCTTCGCCTCAGTGCTAGAATGTCCTATGTCCCCTAGCACTCCGGCGACTAACTGTCTAATATTTTAGCAACAATTGGAGATATTAGATTACCAACTTGGTATTATCTTAAACAAAACAACGCTATGCTTATAAATAACACTCAAAGCACATGGATCGCCAATGACAATCCAGATGCAAATTGCATGGGTGCATACACTACAAATAGAACTCGTATACACAATTTTCACCTTTCATCTTCCTGAGCAAGCAAATATCACCGAATATGGAAAATGACATTGGAGTTTGCGCTATCCGGGAATTTTCCGTGAATGATCGGCTAACCAGATCTGGATGCTGCCTGACATTTTTTGAAAATTCCAGTAAGTTTTCACATTCATGCTAATTCATTTAATAGATATGAATGCTTCCATTCCAATGGAATATGAAACATAGGGGCACTTTCGCATAACAAAAATTGTGGTTTAGTTAAATGGTCAGCTTAGCTTTTTCAAATTCGTGGCTTACTTTCCCTTTAAGAAATAGAGAACCTACAATAAGTCACGACACGATATGACATTTCTGAACTGATTTCACTTAGATCGATCTTAGCCGAGGTATACCGAGGCCCAGATGGTTTTTCGTAGAATGGATTTGAAAGTTTCACATCAAATCGTGAGTAATTTCTTATTCTTTGCATCACACGATGTGCAATTTAACCCTTTACCCAACGTAACGGCCATAACCGACACAAGCAATGCAGAAAAATTCCAATCAATGTTTGTTTTTTTTTTTATTTTCGCTTGGAAGAGTAGCATATGACACCTTTATTTAGGAGATAAACGTGTCTTGTTGAGTTAGACATTCGGGAATTTGACTATATTCAAATTCCCCAATGTCTGACGAAACAAGAGATGTTATCTCAATTGTAATTCCTGTCATCGTTAGAAGTTAAACAATTCTCTAAACCTGTTTTATTTGAAGAGAAACAATAAAAAATTGTAATTTTCTTTCTCGGTCTATTTGCCATGATCGAATTAACAAAAAGCAAATCTGGGGTGCGTTCGACCTATGGCTGGAGCAGTGTAGCGCCGTTGCTAGCGCGTAGGGTGGATACAGATATGTTCTAATTGACCACCTTCCGGCAATTAGAGCACGGTAGGAGTGGTTTTACCTGAACTTAGAGCACGGAGCCGAACGGCTCTCAGCTAATCAAATTACGGTTTCAGAAAGAACAACGAAGTCAAATTTAACTGATGAATTTCAATGGAAGTTGGAACGGGCCCGTTCCAATGATATATCCCAAGGTATGTTTTTGAGGTTTAAAAATATGGTTTTGGTTGTTCAGGAAACATTTTCTCCAATGCCCTCTGCTAGTCGCGTTAGGATAAAAGTTATTGCAATAAATTATTTCAAAAACAGATAATAGTAATTCAGTTCATATTCTGAAACCAATTCACGATGTTACGACGTCACGATGAGTTCTGACGCTACGTGTTTGTCATACGTTTTGCAGGCGATATTTCCGTAATGGGCTATTTATTCGCGATTGTGTAATGAATATTTTCTCTTTTCAGATTCTAAACGACGAGATTTATCACTACCATTCTAAACTCATGCTGAAGGAAGCGAGAACTGGGGGAACATTCCAGTGGCATCAGGATTTCGGGTGAGAAGCACAAAGTATGATTGTATTTGGAGAGGAAGGTTCGAGAGGTGAAAACATGCTAGTCCAAGCATGGCCGGAAAGACCGTATTTTACTTTTTGGGGGTTTGGTACGTCCTTTCAAAGGACGTACCAAACCAAAGAATTAAAATACGACGAACTTTCAGGCCATGTTTGGACTAAAAGCATCCCACTTCGGCGATCCTTCTAGTTAACTAGCTTAACCTGACGAAGTCAATGTAAACAGTTTTCTCGCGGCACGTGCGAATGTCTTCGAGTCTGTTAGTCTATCCACAGTTTATCCATCACAGGATGCTGTTCGCAGTTATTTTCTGATCATTACTGAATCCAATCTTATGCATGTTCAGGTTCATACCTAGAGAAGAATGTCTCATAATGTTCTTTTCCGATTGTCACCAAATTTCGTGTGCATCTACGGGCCTATACCTAAATGAGAACATCATTTTACAGCCATGATTGGCTGCTCGCAACGGCCATCACTGCCAACGTCTTGTGTTTCTTCTGTTGAGGCTACAAGTCTCATATATCAATAAATTGTCTTGACGTTTACAAAATGAGGAGTTGAAAAAAATATTCGTTCCAATCTGAGCCACATGATATGGTTTTGTAGGAAATTTGAAAATAATGGAAAGAAAAAAAAATTATATCTTGCACATTGGGTAAAGGATTAACCATTTACCTAACACAAAAGTAGACGACACTTGCAAACAAAATTATTGAACAACTAATTTCTTTCAGTTTTTGCATCAAAACATAGCTTATGACCCCTCATGAAACGAGCGCAACGAGCTCGTTCCAATGAGGGGTCATAAGCTATGTTTGAGACAAACAATGAAAACAAATAATGAAAATTGAATGGCATTTTTGTGTATAGCGCTGGCCGGTTTTGGCCGTTATGTTGGGTAAAGGGTAAACCCTTTCCAGATAGACGGTCCACATTCGGAAGGGGAGACACATGATCTGTTCTAGATTACACATTTGGCACCCCTTTTCATTGTCTTGTGCATTTTATCCCCTGAACTCCAACAATCGCGACCTCAGCTTAAACAGTAGTGACGCCTCCAAAGGTACAGTCAAGGTATGTTTCAAATTCTGGCTTCACTTTATCTCACAGGCTACCCAAAGACCTTTTTGCTTTGCCCCCACCCCCTTCCTCTCTCAGATTTCGGCTAAAACCCTCCATGATTCGATTTGAGGTACCCTGGGCTGTAACCTCTTTCAAGTCCGAGTTCTTTTTTGAATAATTCAGTTTTCCAATCCACCCTGTCTTAGTATTTGAATTACAAATATTTTACACCATCGGCTGTCGACTGTCAAATAGTTTTAAGATAACAGAGTTCCATTAGGCTTATCCTGTCTGTCTTTAATCTTCATCCACCCAAGTCCACCCCTGTTTCTTTCTAGTGCTGCGAGATTACTGAGCTCTGTTATCCACCTACCTGCATCGTTCATCCTTTGGTTTAGAAGAATCACTTCAATTCCAAATGGTATATACACTCATCATTTCCCAAATGGTTCCCCACGTAATCCTTATTGAAGCTGTTTTCCCCTAAAAGTTCCATTTGATTAGGAATTTGCTTCCCCTTTACAGTTAGTTTATTCGTGTGGCTTCCGTGGATGCCTTTTCCCGTAATGTTTATGTTAACACCCTCTCGTCGATCAACTCCTCTAGCCGCCCAAACAAGACTTTACAGATTTTGTTTCCAATGTTGCTACTGACAGGGATCCCCGACAATTATCCAATATCCCCCCCCCCCCACACCACCACCACCACCATGTGTGTGTATATATATGACATTGCTTTCTCCCCACTCATTGAGAATCTCGTGTTTTTTATGGCTAGTTTGAATAGGACCTGTAGGCTTTTATATAGTTCCTCTCCCCCATTATTTAAGAAGTCGTTAGGAACTTCATCCGTCCCTCCTGCTTTTCCGATGCTTTATTTTGAAACCACTTTTGGGACCACATACCATTCTATTTCGCTGCACACAAAGTTCGATCATTTTTTCACGAACTCATTTTTGCACCATGTTGGTTCTCGATGTCCCATCGCTTAGCGTTTACCTTTTCCCCGTGCTTGACTAGTTCTGAAGTAATTTGTTCGTCGATCGTCTGTATTCCCCATCTACTTTAGTACTTTGTCAGTTATTTCTTTTGTTCCTTTTATTCCCCTATTTCCAAAAGACGTTCGAACTCAATTCCCGCGCAGTTCTTGTGGTCCTAATTTCATTGCATTTCCACACTCCCCGATTATCGACTTGAATCTTATTTTCCTCGTTTCGTGCTTACCGCGATACTAGCCTCCATGTGTACATGCTCGAGCTTTGGCTTCAATTTTTATTCAAACTGCGAGCAGTCAGCATCCTTTCTGAGTTCCTAAATCTCCTTATTTTGCTTCTTGTTCCCTGATCGGAACTGTAATCAATTTGTGATCACTATCACTATCCCATTTTCTTCCAGGGGGGTGGCAGGTAGACAGCCAATCTAGCTATGCCACTTCCCACAGTATACTTCTCATTACATTTGTGCAATATGTTTATTTGTAACCATTTTACATGTATGTGTACCGTGAAGAATCTGAATCTGAATCTGAATCTGAATCCAACTCCCTTTTACCCTCATCATCCAGGTCTACCTCCATCACCTCCCTTCATAAATTGGTATCTGAGAATATAGTCAATTATCGCCTTTCTGTCGTTCCTTCCGGTTCAGTTTCCTCGTCACCTCACACCCCTATACTATCTTTAGATCGAGCCCATTTGTGAAATCCAACACCTTCCTGCCCTTTTCCTATTACCTATGTGTCATGGCCCATCAGAATGATACTGAGTCCCTGTTTTCCAATTTAACGATATTTAACCTAAGTGTTGAATATATTGATTCATTCCACTCAGGTTTGCTTCCCTCCAGGTTTTTAATCCTCTTTAATGCACACGGCTACCCCATATCTGACCTGCAGTTTGCCATACATCTATCTACACGCACCCCATTACTTGTTCCGTCAGTTCATTACGTCTTAACCCCATTTCGCTTAGGCCCATTACATCAAGTCCACCCCCACCTCCGCCCCACCCCCTTCGATCAGTGTATCTTTTTTTTACTTACTTTCCTGTGGGAACCCTGGATATTGCGGTAGCCCACTTACAGAGTAATGAGATTCCTTTACTTCCGGTTATTGATCTTGTTGTTTGCTGTTGGCAATCGGGGTATTCTCTCCCCTCTCTTGCTGTTGCCTCTGACCTCCCACCTCGCTCATCTCCAAAAAACACAGCTACATGCAGAATGTTTTCTCCCAACAATGTGTCCTTATCCGGCTAAGGTGCAGCCCTCTCGTCCATATATGCTCCCCTTACACCAGAACGTATTCCAGTGGTCAATAAAGAACATTTCCAGATCAACACAGCATTGGGACAGCTCCTCATTCAACGCCGTAATCGTCCAATTCCGCCCGTCAACCACCTCCCAGAACACAAAGGACCTTCGATATCTCAATCCTTGCATTCCTACTGTGCAGTTTACTAACAATATCACTGTACGTCTCCGCTAGCCTTACTGATTTTCTCTGCCTGATGTCATTGGATCCCACATAAACCACCATTACCGGATCCTTATGCTAATGTGCGGCCCGTCTCGCCCGTACATGCTCCCTTTACATCAGAACGTACCCCAGTGGTCAATAAAGGGTATTTCCAAATCTACACGTACAGTGTTGAACCAACTCCTCATTCAACGCATAATCCTCCTCTTCCGCTCGTCAGCCAGCCCCCCCCCCTCCCCCCCAGAACAGGAAGGACCCATGATGCTTCTACCCTTGAATTTCTACTGTGCAGTTTACAGTATCCCGTATGTCTTCACTAGCCTTACTGATTTTCTCTCCATGATGTTGTTGGACCCCACCTGAAGCGCCATTTCCGGATTTGACCCTGACCCCACCAAACTACCAATGCTCTGTCCTTCAGGTCCATTACCATCGCCCTGGGAAAATACAAGACAGTCCGATTCGAGCTGTCAGAACCATAAGCCATCTTGTCAGTTCCGTGTACAATGCTACTCCCTGCTACAACTAACTTTCATTTATTGTCATTCCTGCTTCTCTCCTCAAGTCCTATATGACCTGCAATTTGCCTCGTTTGACTGGAATCCGAACTCTTCTTTCTCTTGACCGTTCTTCTTACCCTCTCTGTCCTATCAACATCTGCAACCACCTCCTCTTTCTTGTCGTATCCCTCATCCCCTCCTCCAAAGGCATCATAATCTAAAAAATCGAGCCTATTTTCAAAACACCGCGTAGCAGCCTTACAATGATCCAGACCTCCTGTCTCTACCCAATCCTGTCCTGGCTCCACCCTCCGAATTGTCTCTACTGGACCTCTTACTATCCATGTTTGCAATAATAGAAAACAACCGTAATATAAGAAAAAAAAGTGATAGCCGTAAAATACTATAAACTAACTATATGATAAACCCTTCTGGTAATTAAAAAAAAGGCAGGTCTGTGCACAAACCTAAAACGTATTAAAATGATCGTGTGCCACGCACCTGCTTCGATTTAGTGCCGCTAACGGTTTGAGACCCCGCCCCTCCCCTCCGTCCCTCCCCATCCGCCCCTCACCCTCCTCCTACGTATCAGTTTCTGCAAATATTTAAAATATTTGATTTTATGAATATGTCCACGGTTTTTTTTGTTTTTTTTTTCTAAAATAACGCACACCATTTATTGTGAATATTTCGCGACGCCAAATGGGCCAGAAGACTTTTACATCCTCTTATTGTCTGATAAGTGCAGATCATCCTGAAGGAATCGACATTTTATATTTAGATACACTGGAGATAATGCAAACAATTCTCTGGAAGATAATGTAAATAATCAAATTACAGAGAGCTGGAGACTGTTATTATCCCTAATGGGTGAGTGCGTGAGATGGGGAAATCTCAACCCAGAGCAAGATATTTGGGTCAGACACGAGGCATGTCGAGTGTCTTTGCCAAATATCTTGTCCCGAGGGTGAGATATCCCCATGCACACACCCCCATCAGGGATAATTTCTCAACCTCACTAAAACACTCTGACGTCATCAAATAATCCAGGAGCACGTGCAGCAATATCCATTTATGAAAAAAAACGATTTGCTCATCGGAAAGAGTACACAAAAGGAATGTAAATCCCTCAGGTTTACGCAACGAAATTAAATCCCAACGCCGACAAGACAGGGGTTAAAGAGATTTGTAGCGAAATGAACATTGACACATTCCGATGACGTCAGTTGGGCATGTGCATCAATCAATCGATGGATGCTGTGAACAAACTGTATATAATATACTATTATTATTAACATCAAGAGCAACAAACAACAACACTTTGAACACCAACGAAACCTAAGAAACGGTCGCGTGGGTCGTGTGAAATAGATATCAGTCTTACATGGGCTTCTCATATGAGACACGAATATCTTGTATAGGAAGTGTCGGAAAAGCTATCACTTACTAAATTTAATCTATTCTTGTAATCCTTTTCAGATTCATCCTCAAACCAAGTTGAAAGAAACCCTTTGCTTTACGGGGGAGTTTTATTTTGTATTTAGGTCTGTCTTTTAACACAAGATAACTTATAATTCTGAAGTGTGGGCAGACCTTTTCCGTGTGCATTCTACATTTATGAATTAACAAAATGGAGTATTTAAATGACGTGTTTTAACACTCTCAAGGCGTTAGTATGGTTCACCAAGATTTTATTTAATGCATGGCTATAATAATTCAATGACCCTTCAGCACTCGCATTACCACAATTTACACAGCTAGGCATCAATCAGATCTCCTTGATTTTTTCAGTTCCCGCGTGTCGTCATAAGGGAACACCTGAGGCCTTTAAGGCGTTTTGAAAAATATCTGTATATTGTGTATATCTATATTACTGAATCACTTCACTCAAATATTTTTCAGAGGTCCTATATTTCACCAGGCCTTTTAGCCAGTAGTAAATGGTATTTGTTGTCATCTGTGAAGTCCAACAGCTTCATTCCATGTCTATGGACATGAGACCAACACCAAATGATTCAAAAGGTTTAAAATATGGGTAAAGGTCACCGAGGTCACCTAGGTGTCATTGAGTGCATTTTTCAGCATTTCAACATTTCAGCATTGCTGGAAATCGCATTTTCTGACTGCCTGGTGGATTCGCGAAGTTCATGCATGCATTTGTACGCTCAAGAAAGTGGGCAGGGACCAACACTTGTGAAAGCAGGCCAAGCTCGTATCTCAGACATGGTATGGCCTATGGACCTGTGACCAACACCAAATGAGTTGAAAACTAAACAAATGTCCAAACTGTGGATCATGATGTCTGAAGTCAGCAGGGGTCATAAAGTGCATTATTCAGAATTGCCGGAAATCACATTTTGGGTCACGCTCATATCTCAAGAACTGTATGACATATGGACGTCATACCAACACCTAATAAGTTGAAATTTGATGGGAGGTTCAAAATATGGTCAATACCACAGAGGTCATCCAGAGAGCAATTTTCAGTATTGCTAGAAACGAATTTTATGGCACTCTAATGCATATCCAATGTTCATACATGTATTTCTTACTCTCAAGAAAATGGGCGAGGTCAAACATTTTGAAAGTGGGTCACGGTCATATATAAAGCATGACATGACCTCTGGACCTGGGACCAACACCAAACGTGTTGAAGTGCGCTGGAGGTTCATACTTTTGTCAAGGTCACTTGGTGTCACTCAGGGGTCACCGAGTGTGTTTTTTTTTTATAATTACTGGAAATTGCATTTATACTCCACTAATGCATCCCCGGGGTTCATACATGCATTTCATCTTTTAGTGCACTATATAAGGCTAAAATACGGTCATAAATTTTGAAAGGTGGTCATGCTGATATCTCAAGCATAGTGTTATATTATCAATTTGGAACCTTTGAGAATCAAGATGAAACTCGTTAGAGGTTCCAAATATGTACCAAAGTTTCCCGCGTCGCCACACGGTCACTGATTGCATATTGCAGATATATTGGGTGTCACAAATTACACCCTCTAAAACAATCCTAAAACTCAAATGAATGTTAAATACCCCAAAAGTGAGCGGGGCCAGAAATTTTGAATGGGGTCAGAGTCAATACTTTGAAAGTAGGACACACTTGCATATCAGATATAATGACCTGGGTATAATTTAAGGTTTGAAATAGCAGGATGGGGAGGGCACTCAGTGCATAATTTCAGTTTTCTTGCAAATCATTTGTGTTTATTGCATGAAACACTTCAAATACAGAACACCGCAATGTTTTTCTACAACATCCATTTTGATCCCTTTATAGCACATTAAATGCTGTGCACAGAAGTTATTTTCGGTTTCTTGAAATATTATACCTGATTACTGTATGGGAACCTTTAAATACTGCGTACAAAAACACATTTCTGATTTCTAAAAAGACATTTTTCTCCCGACAATAAGTTCCCATTTGAATCTCTTTCTAATGGAAAGTTTAGTTCCGATCCATTAACCATTTTCACGCAGACTTCAGTTTACTGACCACAGTAATTTATGTTTTTGCGAGTTCAAACTGTTTCGTTTTGTAATAATGATGGCTATAATTATTTTGCACACTGCTCGTAACGATTTTTTTTTTTACCTTTTTAAAGTCAGGATGAGCTATATTGATCACTCACCGTCCGTTGTCCGCCGTCTGTCGTCCGTCGTCCGTCAATATGGTGTTTGCACCTGCTCCTCCTAAACCACTGAACCAATTTTAGTTAAATTAGTGGTGCTTGCTTGTTCTGACAACGCAATTTATTTCTGTTCAAATCAACGTGCCCAGCCCCAAAGGGAGGGGATAGGGGAAAATGCTCCACAATTCAAAAACTTCTTCTCATTAACCAGTGGGTACAATGACTTGATATTTGGTGTGAAGCTTCCTTTTCAGGTGCAGAATCAAGTTTCTTCAAACAAAGTTCGTGGATCAATATTTACCTTTGCATTTATTTCAGTGGTAGGATCCCAGAACTAGAAAAAAAGCATCTGGCCTGCACAAGAGAGTTATTAAAAATTAAATAACTTCATTCCTCTGTAGTGTTAACTAGTTATAGATGCTAATTAAATCCTTCTTGAAACAACCATTGTCAGGTGAGCTCCTCAGGCCCTATGGGGCCTGTTGTGTATTTTTTTTTAATTTGTAACACACACGTAAGAGTTATTCGCAGTGGCGTGCATATAGGTGGGGCAAGGGGCGGCGCGAAGATGATCGATTGGTTGGAGGGGTACAAATCTGATTTGCCCCGACTGTTATGGCTCAATCCCTGACTGAGCAATATTTTAACGCCATCATCAAGACATGACTTCGTCGAAAGCGTGTATTGAAGATGGAGTTGGAATTTTAGTCAGTCGGGATCATGGTTAACGATATCAAGTGTTCCTGGACATTTATTTATCGCTGAATAAATGAAACACACATGTAATAGTTGTGACGTCATTTCTTATTTAATTAACACGTACCTTACCGTACTGCAAATGGGTCACGATTGGCCACCAGCAGCCCGAATAAAGCACTACAGAGATCTCCATTTGCGTAACAGACTGTGTGGGTGACATATAGTGGCGTAGCCAAGGCGTGGCCTGCGGGTCACGCCTTCCTAAAAATTACAGTCCACCCCCCCCCCCTCAAAATGGGAAACTTAAAGCAGAAGAGGGTACCAGATTCACTTCGAGAGTACTGAAAACATTTTCTCGGGGGAGCCCCTCCCCCGAACCCCACCCAATGGGAGGCCTGAGGTGTGGGTGGGTATGGCCCTTCTTTTGGGGTACGGCCTTTGGATATGGCTGGCGCATATATCGACCTAGCAGCTCTAAAAAAAATATGCCCCCACCGCCTACCCCCCCCCCCCCCCCCCCCACAATAGGAAATCCTACAAGAGAGAGTTGATATCCCGACTGAAAAATTATTGGGATGTGTGTGTATGGAGGGGGGGGGGGGGGGGTAGACCATCTAAACCCCCTTTATCGATGCCTCAGGATGAGACTGAAAGGGAATGCTTCGCATCCAATGATCCTGACGGAAATTTAGATTTTGGTCGGACTCTGTGACAATAGATTGACAACTTTCATTTCGAGCCCGTGAGTTTTTGTCTTTTGGGCATCAATTTTTCAAAACGAATATCTAAAGTTAAGAGGGTGAACACAATCAACTTACCATAGCGAATAGAGACAATAAACTCTCCCATAGAGAAGCGATGCAAAGCAAGCTAACCATGCCACATGACAATGCGCTGCATCGCTTGTTTTTCTCATAAATGTTATGGTTTCGAATGCGAATAAAGTGACCCATCTGCATTATTGAATATTCATCGATTAACTCATAACACATTTTATTTCTTTATATTTTCAGGTACTGGTATTACAATGGATGTCTTTTTCCAGATGATCTTTTAACTGTATTTGTGTCGATTGACAAATGCACAAAAGACAACGGATGCCTCGAGGTATACGTGTTACTTTTGAACTATATACATGGAAAAAAGTCTTGCTCGAAATCACACTTGCCACAAACTCTCAAATGATGCCGAGAAGTTACAAAAGGAACAGGCAATGTCGCAACCTGTTCAACCTCTCAGTCCAGAGACTAAAATATCGCAAGTGTTCCTTTTGTCTGTTAGTCTGAGATATTGACAGGGTGTCAACTCTTTTCCGCTTGGGTTACCTGTCAGTAAGCTGTTCTCCGTGTATAGCCTGTGGAATAACTAGAAAATGCTTATTTATCAAAACATAATATATACAGACCATTTATACATATATTGGGTTTTAACAACACTTCCCACAGCTAGTTTTACCTCGTGTCAGGCAGTTTTACGGGTGGAGGAATTCGGAGTACCTAGTTAGAACCACCAAACAGCGGGGAGCATATGTCAGACTCCCCAACGTACTAACTCCACACAGACAGGTTTTGCACTGGCTGAAGACAAGTGCACCATCGACGTGCAGTACTCCTTAATACACAGCGCCACCCTGTCCCATCACGTGGGTTAAAATGAGTAGTATAGCTCGGTCAAAACAAGCCCCTTTGGCAGGACCCGGGTGTCATAATACCTTTATCTATGACATAATCAAACATGCCAGCAGTCCCTTATCATATTAAGCTTCTTATAAACAAAGGAGACCTTTATCGTAATACCTTTATCTATGACATCCCTTAACAAAGGGAACTTTTATCATAAAGCCTTTGCTTTTTACATAATTCCCTTATCTATTTGCATAACTATACAACGTGACACTATCATATCTTCTTATAAACAACGACTCTCTCTGCCTTAATAATCTTTGACATGTCTAAACAGGTCAGGGAGACTTTATATCTAAAGCCTTTTGTATGTACATAACACCAGATGTTCCAGTATGGGCTTTATCGTAATCTTCTTACGAAGTAACTGTTTCGTCACTCTGGTAGCCTTCAAATTAATCTTTTTGTTTGTATGCATTTACATGTATATGCCCTTGACAACATTTTACTCAGAGATGCACCAACAAAGCTCGAAATTTACCTGGGGAAGGCGAGGGGAACTGTTTGTTAGCACTCATAGGGACGCCTCCGTTTGGGCCCCCCCCCCCCCCCCCCCAGCTTTAGGCTAATCTTGGGATAGCTTTGATGGGGAGAAACAACCCACACAAGGGCTTTGGTGGGGAGACATAGTCCATATAAGGGCTTTGGTGGGGAGGGAGAGCCCACATACAGGGAGAGCCAAAAAAATGTGGGGAAAGCCTAAGTACATGTTGGGCTATACATAGCATGGGCCCCTTTGGAGGGGCTTTGAGGCGGGACAGACACGGGCCTTGGTGAGGAATAACCTAAAAATAGGGTACATACAGGGCGGGAAGGGGGAGGGGAACCTACAAATTGGGTACATACAGGACGGGGAGGGGGAGAGGGGAGGCCTAACGGATTTGGACGGCGGGTGAATGACCCCGGTCATGGTCGGATCCTGGGGTCCTGCCAAAGGGGCTTGTTTTGACCGAGCTATACTACTAAAATGCCTTGCCCAGGGGCGCAACAATGTTTCCGCTAGTCGAACTGCGAACCACTCGGTTTGAAATTAAAATGTTTATATAGTTCTGTGATCACAAAAGACGAGAGATATTTTCGATCGGATCTCGACTATATCGCAATTCGATCGAAATTATCTTTCGGATTTTCCCACAGAATGCAGAGAATCTCGAACTCCGGAAAAGGATTGTGAGACCATAAAATCTGGAATGCTATTTTTGCTTGTTTTCCACGATTTAATCTTGATTTCAAAATATTTTGTTTTTGTAAATGCATCTCACTGGTGTATCGCGACCCTATCGTTATCAGAACGAGATAGATACCACTCACCTTTTGATCACAGTACTGAAGACGCGTGTCAATATGAACTGGCAACCTCGTTGAAAATCCACATTGTCTCTAGCCTTATATACCAGCAATTTTCACCCCAGTTGCCCAGTGCTCTTCTTGGGGCATCTAGTGGCGTATATAATTGCTTCGTGGTGGTGTGGCGGAACCATGAAGTTTTCGACAGACATTAGCGATGCATAAAACATCGATGAATGAAGAAAGTAGTCCAAAAATAATTCCCCTCTCAAAAAAGAACGGTATCATATAATGAGCAAGTCTCGAGAGGGACAAAATGTCTAAGATGACTAAACATGATGCAGCGGGTGTCCCAAATAGGAACCACCGGAGGTGTGTTCTCGTAGAGGTTAACCCTGATTCTGGGATAAGATGTAGATGTGATTAAATTAAATATAGTGACACCGCAACGTGGCATAGTTTGCAGATAGTTGAGAGGTGATGAATTAAGAAGAATGTGCACCCCCCCATAATTACGTGTGAGTCCGGGTTATCTCGGGTGGGCTCACTATGAGAAGCTCATTGATCGCAGTGAGCAGATTAATTCTCTTTACCTAAGCGAGTTTATTCATTGCAGCAATCAAGTATTCCTTGACAGGAACAATCTGTGGATCTATGTGACTGCTCACTCGAACATGAACATCGTATCGTCCGCAAACTATATCGGCTGAAATGGTACGTCTGCTGGAACAGTTACAGGCAATAACAACCTTGAGTTTTCATCTCTGATGAAGTCGAAGTCCGTCGGATCTTAGTTTGGTGGATCCATGTCTATAGCGTTCTTCCAGATGTATACCTGGAGATGCCTTCGATTTGTATCCTCTAAGGACGCCTCATTACACGGAGGCAGGCTATAAAGAGTGGAAACTTGCGTTACACATTTCTCCCTATTTTAGATTTCCAAATACCAATTCTTGCATCAGACATACTGCTTGATGTCTTGCATCATAGCAGGTACAAATGGCCTGTCCCAAAATATTAGCCCAGGTCGGCTTAATATCACCAACTGATGTCAATGTTTTTTCTCCGGCTTTCAAAACTTTGAGCATACATCCTTTGTCTATACCATTACAGCCAGCAAGTGTATCGCAACCAGAGATGGCATGGGCGGCGAATTGGTTTGAGATGATATCCCGATGCTTCTCATCGGTTCCGCGGATCACCAATAGAGGACTTACCTTTATAGAGGATTCCATGAAGATAGCAAATGTCAGATTCTGTTCTATGTGATTGTGCAAAAGTGATCTATATTCTTCTGTGTCATCAGCTAGGATGGCAATATGATTATTCTTTTCAATCGGAACTTTGATTGCCTGCTGGACAATCATATTGTTAGTTACCTCGTGGCTAGTTGCCTTGTCCCGTTTATCCATGACAACACCTTTATCGATCTCTGTTGGGGTCGTAACTGTGTTGACTACATGTGAACAAATTATGATTGATTGTGTTGCGAACATATTGGCGTGTCTGAAATGGTTGACAACTGTAGCCATCAAGGGCTTCTTGGGTCACAGTAAGTGTAAGTTTCTGGGTTGTTAGAAGTGACATTATGTTCAGCTTAAATTTCCGACAACAGTAGTCAGCACTCCTTTTAGCCCTCGCGCCGCACTTTGTACTGAAATCGTGGTACCTGTCAATAACAAGAAAGGTGTCTCCAAACAAGAGTCTGCTTAACGTGATCTTGGAATTTCTCAAACAAATCTTTCTTTTACAATTGGGCCCACGGTATATTAGGCTCTGGCTAGTGCAAAGGGAGACATTTTCATGCCCCGATTTCTTTGCTGATGTTGAAACTAGTTTGAGTTTTTTAGGACACGCCTTGAGTTTGGGATTCGCATGTCTCCGCTGTCAGTGAATACGGTAATAGTGGCTGGCGACAAATCATTCAATGGTGTGTTTTTGCTATCGAAATCTCGCAAACTGGATTGGAGCCCATTACTCTCGAGTATATGAAGTTGCTATCAAACACCCGGGTGACACCCAAGTTGATTGACTTTTTCATATAGGAGATTGTCTCAACAGGCATTGGTATCATATTACAGAAAATGCTCGGCAACATTTTCTCGAGCTCGTTCATTTGTCGACGACCAAGCACCATTAACATTCAGAGTTGCGGTGGCAATCTTACGTTCAGGATATTCACTATCTCGCCAGGGTGTTGCTCGGAGTCCATTAGATTCATGACTATTTCAAGTTTCTTCCGGAGTCCTTCACGATCCAATCGACCGGAGGCGACCCTCGCCTTCGGCCCCTCCATGTGATGCTGCGGAGTTTTAGATTACATAATCGAGAAATACCATTCACCAGTTGTCCACAGGTCTGAAGACTGAGACCCAAATTTTCTGAGTTTCTGATTTCAAATTTATCTATATGGTAATGGATTTTCAATATCCATAGCGCATGAATGTTGTTTCGATAAACATATCACTCCAAATTTCGTTCCCAACAACAGTCAGGTGAAGCATGACATAGGACTCTTTCAAAAGGTGTTCTCGAGCCCATCTTCCTCAGGTACTACAAACCATACCTAGCGTAGTTCATATGACCTGATGCAAAGAAATACAACAACATTTGCTCCACCACTTTCAAATGGTATGGCCAATCACTCACCTCACACCTTTGTTGTTCAGCTCTTCTCTAAGAGTGTTTGTTTTAACCTAGCACTCAGGTCTTCAGGACAATCGAAACTCTCGCGACTGAAAACGCTTTCGAGCAACTCCTCGATCAATGACCGGAATGCTCGTACATTCAGTGGGAACTTCTAACCGATCAACACCGTGGTTACAGCGCCGAATACCGACTTAAGTACCCTGGATTGTCCCCTATTATCCATCGGTGTTCCGGTGTGACAGGAATGATAGTCCGTAGGAACGTTAGTCCCTCTGGACTATTATTCCGCGGAATTATAGTCATAGGTCTAAAATTTCTAGGAATAGTAGTCCGGCGGACTACTATTGGCGACGTAACCCCTGCTGTATCATCGGGCTGGATCATTAAGAATACTAGAGATTGGGTACTCAGTTTCCCATTTTGAGAGGACACATAAGCATCAAAGTTATTTGTAACGAATCCATCCACCAAAAGAACGAGGAATCGCAAACAGATTACTATTTACTGTTGTAAAACCTGCTGCCGATTTCTTAAAGCGCAGGAGTTTATCGTATGTGCACGAAACACCAAAGTCATTGACTGCTTTTACCAATTCTTTGGAGTCTCGCAGCATGACCCCCAAATCTATCTGTAACGGTGGAGAGACACCATCGATCAAAGAAGTCTCCATGTTGGAAATGAACAGAGCCGGAAGAGTGTTATCGAATTTGGGAGATAATCAACTAGGAAAATCTAGGAGGGATTAGCTTGCATACACAGAAGCAGTTTTTTCTGTCCATTTCGATACGAACCTCTTAGGAAATTGATCCTTCATAGTTCTCATTGCCAGAGTCACCGACAACTATCAGAAATGATCCGTCGCCACTTCGCATCGCTTGTATTGTCGCGATAGATGGAGAACTTAGAATGAGCAGGTCGTCACCGAATATTTCTAATAGCTTACTCACAATCACCCGTCGTGCCTCTAGGCTGGAGGTACTTCTCGTGAGAAAAAAATAACTTCCAACTCAAGAAGCTGTTATATTCCATGAAATGTACAACTGCCTGGTGAGGGTTTTCGTTGTCAGGCAATGTTGTACGTTCGTTCTCCTGTGAATGATTGGAGGTAATCAGAATGGTAGTAAACTTCAGCTGCATGCAGGTCATTCAGAGGAAAGGTACCCGGGCCTGTGTCGACCATTAAGTTAGTCACCTCGTTCCCCAGATTTGTGGAGGATGGCTTTGTTTGGAAACAAATCTCAATCTAAAAGTTGTATTGGTTTGAAAACACATGCCGGACTCCGCCATGAGAGATTTCGTGAATTCGTATCCAATTTGCACTCATAAGTTTCGCTAGGTCACGGATTTCCAGTGAATTTTAGTATGTGAAAATAAGTAACGCATTCTTGTGATACCAATAATTCATTGAGTGTTCCGCGTGTTTTGGAGTAGCCCTGTTTTTCTCTCTCGGCATGGGTCTGCCAGAAAAGAACCTTATACGCGAAAACACCCATTGGCTGAAAAATCGAGGTTTGGGGCCAAACTGCTATTTCAAACAGTTTTTTAAAAGTGTTGAGCCCTGTTCGTGAAACTGTATTTCAATTAACTTGCAATAATGTATTTTATTTATCAGCTGATTCCGGGTTCCCATAAATGCGGTCGCCTGAACCACGAAAGAGTTGAAGCACAACAGCTGGTGGATCAGGAAAAACTTAAAAGTATCAAAGAAAAATGTCCATCTATATTTGCTGTCATGGAACCAGGTACGTCACATGTGTGTTGTGTATTTGACGTGTTCCGTTCATGTAAGGCACAAAACTCATTGGTTTAGATAGTTCCTGTTTAATTACTCTGTTTATACCAGTTTTTATAGGACAACAATATCATATCTTCCACGCAGCAGCGCAGTAAAAAAAATCTTGCTTTGCATCGTCTTAGTGTAGGAAAAATTACAAAGGTAAAAAAGTCAGTTATGAACATGGCAGCAAACAAAATTGGGGTGTCTAAATTGGCAGCGACGAAGCTGGCAAAAAATCGAGGATATCATAAAATAGCAGGGTTCAGGGTTAAAACCAACACTGTCCAAAATCGGGTCCTTAAATTCTTCCCAACTCACGACGGTAAACGCTCTGCCCAAATAAGATAATTGCGCCCACATTATAAGGAGTTTGAAACTTTTTCCAAAGTTTTGCAGTGTTTCGGCAACATATAGTTTGGTCAGGTTTCCCTGATGCTTGTAATATAGCTTAGAGCTTACCTTCGAAGCAAACAATGCAACACATAAATAACTTTAAATAAAACCCCACAGAGTTCGCCACAGAAAAGCAATCACAGTCGACAGTGTCGTATACGACACTGTCGACGGCGATTGATTTTCTGTGCCGAATTCTATATGATCATGTACTTAAAGCTTGAGATCAATTGTATTCATGTTTGTGGCATTCTCAGCAAACGCCATGCGTAACTTGGCTTATATTCAAATAGGCCTTTGGCTCGACACTTTGAAACTAAGAAGCTTTCTCAAGTGAGTCGAATAAACTTACGTCAAAGGGTGGTGGGAACCAGTGATGATGGCGAAGACCTATAACAAGGGGTTGTAAACTATCATTTTAAGACGGGGACCCAAAACCTAAAACAGACGCAAAGAAGACGGAAGAATCGGTGCTTCTTCACCAACCATGCAGGCCATATCCATATTTGCCGTTGTGTCCAAATTAGACTGATCTGAAGGTCTGTCCAAAATAGATTTGGTATTCGAAGTGTAAGAAAAGCAGCTAAATAAAGTGTTTAAATTCCGTTCAAACAATGGCTTCAGACACCATGCATCGTGTTTCACTAGGAATGAACTGAGCATTTCGCCACAACATTCATAATAGAAGATCTTCGGAGATTAATTGGACACATCAGCAGTTTCTAATCTAGGCTTTCTGTCTGCCAAACCATGATTAGAAACTACTGCTCTGCTGTCAATTTATCTCTTTTTTAATCAAGGTTTGATTGCCATCCAGGCAACAAAGACTTAACCACGAAGAACTTCCAGGCTGATTTGATTCTAAGGCTTTCATGGATAGGGATTCGCGCTTTATCCGACCCATTCATTTGTGCCATTATAGTGCCTAATTCTCCTCACTGCAAGTTTTTGTTCCAGGCATTTCGTACCATCCACGTTAATCGCTGTCTGTCAGCAAAACTATTCCAAATAACAGAACTGCTTTAAAATGTTTACAGTTTTTCCTTGTAAAATATCGTTCCACAAACGCATACCAACCCTCGCCCGCCAAATAAAATATTTTAATCGCCTTTTCGCACAATAATTTTCATTTGCCATATCACGTACACTGACTTTACTTCACTCACTATTCAATTTTCAATAACCTGGTATACCCAATGAATGAACAAATGGGGGTGTTACAATGATTGGTTTTCCAAATCGATTAATCGGCTGAGATAACATATTATAATCGGTTAATCTCACAAAAGTGACCCCTCCTCAATGATATTAAAAAGGCAAACTTACCAGACCCAAAACGTCATCAGTAATGGTTCACATTGGATTTGTGAAGACGTGATTGTGGAAATGACTCCCTGTGCCGTTCGCATCACATGCTGACTGTTTGTGTGTTACTTATATCCAGTGGTCGAACTAGGCCTACAAATTATTTTGCCAAAACCTTTGCCAAATACAATTTTTTTTGCCCACTTCTTAAAACGTTTGTCCGCTTATTGGGACACAAAAATAATGAAGAAAAAATTCCTTTGCGACACACTCTACAATCAGCTGGGTTAAAAATCAACACAAATCAACTGGGTTGGGTGAATATGAACCCAGTTGGGTTCGTGTTCACTCAGGCCACCTGATTTGGGTTCATTTTCTCGGATCGCAAAAAGACATTCAGAAATAGAGTATACAAACAACAAAAAGTCAGTGCAGAAACGATCGTGATTAGAGTGTCAATAGCAAAATAGCAACAGAAGACGACCAGTCTATAAAACGTTTACAATTGTATTTTCTAGAATTGTATTTGCTACTTATTAATATAAATGTCTAAAATAAATCATTGGCATTTTAAATGATATGGCAATTTGCCGACTGGCAAATTGCCACATCTTTGAAAATGCCAGAGGTTCATTTCAACCCATTTAAAGTCATAACTAGAAAATACAATTCCAGAAAATACAATTGTAAAAGTTTTATAGTATTGGCCCATGAGGATAAAACAATTTGAGCATAAATATCTAAATTTGTGTCATGTTAATGTAGACTTTTATTGTGACAGATTATGATGTCAAAAAGATGGAAGCTGGGCCGCCACTAAATTAATCCTCATCAAGTCTATTGTTTCATCTCACAGCCCATACAACTTGGAGCTATTGATTCTTGAAATGGGGTGGTGGCAATAAAAGTAAGTCTGAAGTACAAACTCATTATTCTCTTGGTTATAACGGCGATAAGAGGGGATTAAGAAAGCACTTACCTTTTGCATTCTCATATAACGGGATATGATACTTTTTGAGAGCTACACAACCTGTCACAAAGAGATTACTCACACCAACCTCGCAAAAAACTGTATAGAACACCACATCACTTGCACAGCCACAGCCGTTCAGATTGCTGATCGAAGTTAGCGAACGAGAACGTTTTTCATACATGGTTTTCGTTATTGAGAACTGAAATTTTTCTTGCCATTTTTTGTTCAAACGCTCATCTTCTCTTGCCTAATTTGAAAAATAACTTCCCATTGGCAAGTTTAGCAAACGCCAGAGCGAACAATACTTATTGCCCTTCCAACGGATCAAACAAAGAGTAAAGAGATACAGAACGGTGATGGCACAAATGTGCCAGAAGATGCAAAATCTCAAATATATATGCTTCCTGGGTCGACGATTTGAGACGAAATGTCTCGTAACTTCGCTCACAACATCTGCTTGAAGGGTGCAAAAATTCACTGATTTTTCGTCGAGGGAAAAGACTAATCGATTGAACCTGTGAACGATCGATAGTCGATTAATCGAATATTTGTTACAGCCCGAGAGCAAATGTCTATTTTCCAGTATCAGAACTTTGGTTATTTCTAGAAATGCTTCCGCGCGTCAACTATTCTATGGACATAATTAAATCTACTGACATTCGCGAGGCTCAAAGCTGAGTTTTGAATAAAATCGACGGAAATTGAACTGATACTTACTTTAGTAACGAGCTGGGCAAACGTTTGCCAGAGTGAAAGCCAGAACAGCCAATGCAGGCATATCCAACTGATACATATAAAGAAGTTATGGACCTGACATGTTGTGGTGTTGCAGGGGTGGGGAGCTATGTTCGGAAAAAAGTGCAGTACACGATACCGCTTTTTTGCATTTGATCTTCCCGGACACCCACCTAACCCTAAACCGCAAGATTTTTCTTATTTTCTGCATATTTTTTCCGGTAATTCTGAACACCCACCCCGTATCCTGCCAAAAAAAATTCCGACATATTTTGGACACCCACACCTCTTAGCATCATATATCAATTTTTTAAACACTTTTCCAGTGTTGTAGAGGACCATTTTCCAGTGATTATGTGCATTTCTTATGTGACCCCGATATTTTACAGAGGTATTTTGACACAGAGAATGTCATGCGATTGGTTTTATAGAAACCATTTTTTGACACACGAACCTGTGTTGCCCCTTTTAGTTGTGACTATTCTATCCAAATGGGACATGGGCTTTGTTTTAATTTTTCGTTAATTTTATTTTATATTTTAACACTGATTGGTGCAATTGTTATATGGACCATTTGTTCTACAGTTAGATGTATCTTGATTCTTGATGTACCTTAACAATAATTTACATATACGTAAAGTCTATATTTATTAAGAACCACGACGAACCTAAACGACCTTTGATTATCACTGTGATCGAGACACTCAAGGCTGAACAGACTACTGGTTCAAAAAACCATGGACCCAGATGGGCCAGATAGTTTAACATATCCATTAATATAATCCCCTAATAGAGCTATAACGTGTGTATATTAGTCTAAACCATTTTAATGTGTTTAGTTTGGCATAAAAAGGCACCACGAAAAAATTTACAAGGGTTTTGGAAGAAATGTGTTTTCAGCCGTTTGACCACCCACCCACCTAGGCATTGTGTACAGCAATTTTTTCCAACTACCCCCCCCCCTCCCCCCCCCCCCCCGGTTGTTGAGTTAGTTGTTGCTGGTGGCGCTGTGACGTAATAGGAAAATTATTCAGAAGTAGATGGAGGAGTGGGTTGTAACAGAAACAGATGAATATGATAAAACTGTTGAAGTTCTTCGTTCTTTAAAACCACAGTTCTAATTCTGTATTATGTGCTTGTTTGTTTATTGGGATCCAACAATACATTCAGCAACCTGAAGACAATACTATAAAACTTTTACAATTGTATTTTCTAGAATTGTATTTTCTGCTTATTAATATAACTAAATAAAATGAATCATTAGCATTTTAAAAAATATGGCAATTTGCCAACTGGTAAATATTGCCAGATCTTTGAAAATGCTAATGGTTCATTTAAAGTTATAACTAGAAAATACAATTCTAGAAAATACAATTGTAAAAGTTTTATAGTATTGACCCCTGGTTCATATAATATCAGACAGAATTACAGGTGGAAGAAGCGGGAGTACCATACGATAATCACAGAGGAACAGAAAGTAACTTTCTGGTCCTCCAACATAGTATCTTCCTACACAAGCCAGGATACCACTGTTTGAAGAATGCGTACGATTGATGTGCTGTGAGCCTGATGAGGGAACAAGACCATGCTCACACTTGAGCAGCCAGAGGTCAATACCATAAAACTTTTACAACTGTATTTTCTAGAATTGTTTTTCTCTAGTTATGAATTTAAATGGGTTAAAATGAACCATTAGCATTTTCAAAGATCTGGAAATTTACCAGTTGGCTAATTTCCAGATCTTTCAAAATGCTAATGATTTAATTGAGTCAGTTATATTAGTAGGTAGAAAACATAATTCTAGAAAATACAACTGTAAAAGTGTTATAGCATTGGCCCAGGGGGCTATCGTGATAAAGTGTTGTGTCCAAGCACACAACGCAGGTGACATCGGTCGGGATCGAGCCGTCAATCTTTCTGTCTGAGGTCCTATTCGCTGACCAATTGCCCACCGCGCTCCGCTATTCTGTGGTAGCAACAGTAGCGGTTGCAGCAGCAATTGCAGTAGTCGTCGTGGCAGGATGAGGAGGAAGAAGAGTAATGGAAGTGGTGGCGATAACGTTGTTGTGCGGGCGGAAGTACAAACAGCATAACTGGTCATTTACTAGCAGTTCCTATTGTAGTAGCGGTACAAGTAGTAGTGGTGGGGGTTGTGGCAGCAGTGAAATGTAGTTCACTGTTTGATATGGTTTGAAGACAGGCGAGCCCAATGAATACATTGGACTGTCTCTGGCTCGAAGTATTAACACATACTGAAAATGGGCTTGAAATGTAACGGCATTGCGTAAAACATTGTTACATTGCATTTCGGAGCTCATGGTTTCTCATATCTTATCGCATCTCCTATTTCACATTCATGGGTGTTTTCTTTTCTTTTTTTGTTTTGCAGGTGATGCCCTTATTTTCAATAGCAATGTGCTACACACTAGTTCAAAGAATGAGAGTGATGATAGAAGATATGCTTTTGCAATGTGTTATAATACGAAATCCAACAACCCAGTGAAAGACCCTTATCCGCATGTAGGATACGTTCCCCTGGAAAAGGTATTGTTTTAACTGGAAATTATTTCATCTGTTGCAAAATACATAATGAAGAAATACAGACAATGGCGACTGAGTTAAATACAAATAATTTTCGTTTTGAGTTAGATACAAAAACAATCCCCCTAACGTTCTTCTATTTTTTACGGAAAACTGGTTCCATGCATGACGCTCATAATTGGGCTCCCTTCTTGTACTACAACTTAAGGGTGTCACATTCCATGGTGTGCTTCATATCACCTTTGAGGCGGCATTATTCAGTGAGTATGGTTTTTGCCTCCTTAGTCTTTATGGAAGAGTACATACAAGTACTCTTCAAAACATTTACTTTCTCGCCTGTGACTTGCACATGAATTCAACCGAATTTACGCCATTGGGACCAACAGCTGGTGTGAGCCGTTCACCTGACTGGATTATACCTGCTTTTGCATCTCATCATCGAGCGCAATCGAACACTACAAGTTGCAGAATAGCTTGCATTCTTTGTAAAGTTGAAATGACATTTTTTAGTAAATTGATTCGAAACAGACATTGAATACAAGACTTTTTATAATGACCCAGGCGTCAGTCACCTGTGATCTGGCAAGTGTTGAATAATGACAGACCGGACAGAAATAGATCTGAGGGTGCATTTATGTTATTGGGCGCGGGCTGGGATTAGTGTTGTTGAGACTCTGTTGGTCTTAGATTTGTAACTGGACAAACCTAAGACCAGAGACTTTTAACAAAGTTAGTGAAAACAATATTAGTGGTAAAAATGAACCCATGTTTAAATGCAAAAACATGAGGAAGGTGTAAAATAATGATGCGGGGCCAATATGGATGAGACAGAAAGGTAGAATAGCTTCCCATTCGTTATGGTCTAGGGACATCTTACAATAACAGCTGCAGATTACCAATATTAATAGCTACGTGTATTATGCGTAGAACACGGTGAAACTCTAGACTAATTCCATTTATTTTTATGCAAGAGCGAAAACTGCTGATACGATTGCATCATTGGAACCAAACTGTCAGTATACAGCCTGTCATCAATAATCAGTCTTCCCTACTTAACCTCCTGCACACTGATGTTGAAACATCAAACTTTCAAACTACAAGATTTTCCCATAATGCAACTGGGAATTTCATCAGTTCAGTCTTGTTTGACAGAGCTCGTTGTCTTCGGGTAATTTCGGACACAATTTCGGATTATTGAATAAATTTGAATACTTAAACAACTGCATTCGAATATGACTCGATGCGGATAATGCACGAATATATCTGAACTACAAATGCATTTCAATAGTATGATTTATGTAATTCATCGAATACTGGATACGCGTGAAAGCACGAACAAATGTATTCGATTGAGACTGAAATCGGATACTAAAGACGAGCACCCCAGCCCTGGATGGAATATGCAATGTTCTTCCTAACAGCCGGATAACTGGCGCTACGGTTTCATGTCATGAACGCTGATGATGAACTCTTTCCTGAAAGATCATGTTCGAAATGTTTGACTGTATTTAACCGATAGAACCAAGAATCTGCTTTTTTCGGGCCAGGAACAAAGAAAGGTGATGCAAGTTAAAAATATTAATTGGTCTACCCCCAAATAATGAATATGGATTTTTCCAATTGCTGCCATTGAACGGACACGGAAGATACCGCCAGAGTTCAAAGGTTTCACACATACAACACAATCTCGAATACTTTACCTTGAAAAAAATGCGTTTGGTTTGTGTATATTTTATGCAATATTTCTACCGTCATTTGGGAAACCTCTCGGTTGTATTTGCCAAAATTGTATTTCTATCTATGAATGTAAGTGAAGTGAATCATTGGCGTTTTAAAATACGTGGCAATTTACCAAAAAGTCCGTGTCTTTTAAAGTTTAATAATTAATTTCAACCAATACACATTGATAGGAAATGTATTCGGGAAAGTATAACTTTATAAGGTCATAGTAATATCGCCTAGATAAAGAATTTTTCGAAACAATTAATAAAACTAGGTTTGTCGAAATGTTTTTTTTAAATAACGTTACCATCCACATATCTTGGCATTGGCGAACTAGCAGGGATTGCCCCCCGGGAATAATCTTAGATGCCGCTCCCCATTCATTGATACCTTTTCTTTGGTGGCTGATTTAATATAGACTGCAGGATTTCATAACTTTATTAGCATATTCTTCCACCCCAAGAATTGCCACTCGCATCGGACACCCCTCCCTTTTGACCACCAATGTCTCTATTCATGTTCGTTGTGGAATATGAGATGAGGTTGAAGATTATTTTTTCCCGAAAACTGACAACACACGCAATAATTACGAAGCAAACTTAACCCTTTAACCCTTTACCTAACATGAAAAGCAGACGACACTTGCGAAAATAATTCTTGAATAACTAATTTTTTTCATTTTTCATCTCAAAAACATAGGTTATGACCCCTCGTTGGAACGAGCTCGACGAGCTCGTTCCAACGAGGGGTCATAACCTATGTTTTTGAGACAAAAAATGAAAAAAATAATGAAAATTAATTGGCGATTTTTGAGAATGGCGCTGGCCGGTTTTGGCCGTTACGTTAGGTAAAGGGTTAAATCCTGGCGGTATCTTGCGTCAGTTCAATGTCGGCAATCGGAAGGATTCATATTCATTATTTGGGGATGGATCGATTAATATGTTCAACGTGCAACCCCAGGGTTGAAAATATTGATTGGTCAACGCCACACATTCACCAAGAGCAACCACACTCAATGGAATTATGACGTTTCATGTTCCTGGTCCGGAAAAGCGGCCTCTCGGGTTCAAAGAGTTAAGTATGACTATTTGCATACACTCTAAAATCGGTTGGGTTAAAAATCAACCCAAATCGACTGGGTTGAGTGAATATGAACCCAAATTGGGTTCATATTCACTCAACCCAGTCGATTTGGGTTGAGTTTTAACCCAACCGATTTAGAGTGTATGGTTCCGACAAAGGGTGATCCGGCTGTCGAATGTGTGGTTAAACCCCAATAAATGAATAAATACAATTACATATGGACAGAGTGCCTTCCATGCGAAAGGCGGCTTACTCACTGGTTCATTCTAACCGGCCATTCCTAAAGTGTAAAGACGTCAAACACTGGGCGCAACTGGGGTGCCATCAGCAGTGAGATATTGTTATGTTTTACAATTTTGCATCGAATCTTGTAATTTGGGACGCAGTGTAATGTCTGTATTCTGGGCATCACTGTAACACCAACACAAATATTGTTTTACTTTGACCACGGTGAAAACAGTAACATATTATAATGAATTTTACTTTTGACGGAACTGTCGTTGCGTCACAGGTATAAATGATGGTTGTAAGTCCGACGATGTACATTGAACTCTATTCAACTAATGACTGTCTTTGTTAAGGTGAAATGATCCAATTACTAGAGGTCATGCTGAGCCTAAATTGGAATTAGCAATGGCAAATCAGTACCTTCAATATTATCGATCGTTCATGATGATCGCATAAACGCCCGCTGTGTCTTGACAAAATCATATAATGTGACACGTTTTATTATTTTGTTCTGTCAGAAAAGTGTTTTGCAATATCTGTAGAATTTTACACCCTGTGCGAAGACATCTTTCAAATTATCTGTCGTAGTATCATTTACCAACATACGACATTGCTACATAAAATTGCGTTGTTCAACCCTTTACCCCACGCACAGAATATCAGTTTAATATTTTAAATATATGCCCCCGCCATAAAATGCTACGGGCATATAATGTTACACTCCTCCGTCCGTCATTCCGTATTTTCGCCAGTCCGTTTTTTACCATTTCGTCATTCTGAAGTAACAGTTTTCCGGACTTTCGCTTCACCATAACTTTTGCTAATCGGCTATTTTCTGGTATGTGACTTTGTCATGGGTACCTACAAAGGAATTTCGAGTTTGGGCCCGGGCAAATGATTTTTCGCGGAGTTATTGACATTGAACTTAGTTTATGATGTGAAAACTCGGGAGAATTAGTTTTCCGTCCTTTTTGCTCGTGTGTGTGGGGTGTGGGAGGGGGATGGGGTATACGTGTCGTACTAACACATCTGGCACATCTGGCTTCAATAAAATTGGTAAAACCCTATCACGTGATCAACTCCCCCTCATTGGAACGAGCTCGACGCGAGGTTCCCATGATATGGTTTGGTTATTTTTTTTTTCAATAATGATTTTGCAATTGCTCAATTTATAAATTACGCGGGCTGATGTGGCCGATTTCTTATGTAAAGTGTTAATGTATCACGAATGGGAAACAACAAAACCAAACAGTTGTAAAAAAATTGGAAGGGATGCAGAACAACACAGGTAGGTGCATAACAGGGTCGAGTAATGCCAAAGCACTAGATGCTGATCTAGATAAATGAAACAACAAGAGTACTTGGAATAGGGTCAGAACTACTGCTATTACGTACCACCTTACCAGTAACAGGATGATACAAAGCATTTGGTAGAGTAATACTATCAACGGTTAGGATGGAACCTACAGGGGAATATAGCAACCATACTCTGCCGCCGTTCTGTATTACCAGACATTGACCCCACCCCAGAATACCGCTCAATAATATGAAACACCTGGTGGATCAGTAGTACCAAGGGCCAGCAAGAGAGCTACAGGGATATGTACAACCTATGCTATACTACCGTTCTAAACTACCAAGCATTACCCCCACCCCCACAAAATCAGAAGGTCTACCATAACGTACTACATATACCAGCCATATAATAAAACAAAGCAATCGGTTGGTTAATAGTACCAAGCACTAACAGGGGCCTATATGTGTATATACCGCCCATACTATAGTAACCGTTCTAAACTACCAGGCAGTACCCCTACACACAATACCCCTATGCCTAGCATTGAATACTACCTATACCAGTCATAGGATAACATGAACCATCAGGTGGATTGATAGAACTAAGGGCTAACATGGAACCTGCAGGGGCCCACAGACGTATATATCGTCCACACTATATTGCTGTTCTATACTGCCAGGCATTACCCCACCCCCACTCCACAATACCACTTGACCTGCCATAACGTAGTCCCTATACCAGTCATAGAATAGTACAAAGCAATCGGCTAATGAGGTATAATTTACTACGACTCTTAGCCTCATTTCAGAAAAAGGGGTGCCGAAGGCCATATGTTTTTCAGAAAAAGGGGTGCCTGGGAATATGGCCATTGGATATAGGCTTTTATTATACACAAGGGAGATAACTCTGCATACAGATTATGGAAAATCAAGCAATCTGATTGGTTAGTTATAATCTATATAAATGATCTAGATAAATGAAACAACAAGAGTACTCGGAATATGGTAAGAAGTTACAAGAATAGACCAGAAATAGCTAAATATAGTAATAATAGGCAAAGCTGTTCCAGTTGATATGCCCTTCTACGCTACTGGAGTATACTCTAAAACAAAGGAACAGATAGGCCAAAACTATTACATGGATACATAGAAGCAGAGAATTCTGAAAGAATTCGAAATAGTAAAATTGTCGGGTTGTTTAGGTGATTCTACGAAACGGGAAAATACTCCTATTCAATCGAACATACACTCCGAACATACCCCAGTCTTCTTGTAAGCATTTGGGCCACATAGCAATCACGTGCTACAAGAGAAACCAAGATGGCGGCCTCCAGTATACAAAATGGACGACGGAAACACGTATCACCCTAACAACAGGCGCTGTGCATGCGCACTAACACCACGTATCACTATGGAGATGACGTCACAACATGGCCGCTCACGCGGGTTACCATGACAAAACAACACGGCGCCACTGGGTCGCGTGACTATGACGTCACTTCCGAGGTCCCCCGCCGAGGTCCCCCACCGAGGTCCCCCAAACCGGTGCTGAAAACCACATTACATACTACTTTCGGTATGCTAATTAGTGCAATTCGGTCAGAGGAATTGCGGACTACCATCAAACAGTTGATTTCTGGGTGCAGGTGGTGGTGGTGGGGGGGGGGGGGGGGGGGGCTGGAAGCAGCTAGGGGAGCACAAGGGTAAAAACCTCTACAAAGCCTGTTGCGTATTTATTTTTATTTATTCAAAGTAATATTTTTTTACTTTCTTTTTTTATTTTAACCTTTTTATTTGCTAAATAGAAAAGTCTTCGAGAAATAGTATCACCATTACTCTTGCAAGTCGTTGAGATGTTCCTAGCTGTGAAGTCATGCGCATCGATTTTATATGCATGCGAATAATAATTTGACATTCTTCATTTTAGGTGCCAGATAGTTCTATTGTCGAATGCACCAACTACACAGATTTATCGGGGAAGGAGTTCTACTTTCCGAAAGTCGGCGTTTAGAATTATCTGCATGCACGCTTATTGTCGAGAGCCACACACAGATGCTACGTAGTGGATTTCATGTTAACCATCCACCTTGCTCGACTAGAGACCAACACGTGCACAAAAAAAATTGATTAGTTGAAAAGTTTAATTCTTCCACCCCCCACCCCCCCCCCAACAAAAAAAACCCTCCCAAAAACGTACCTTATGACCCCCATTTGGAGCGGGATAATATTGAAAATATAATAAAATTTGAATAGCGATTTTTGTGAATAACTTTGACAAGGCATGGCCGTGCTATTTGGACAAGAGTTGGTCACAGAGATGAGTCTGTTAGGCATTGTTTTGCTAATTTTTCTTACTTTCCGTTTTGCTTTAGTGACAGCAAATAATTTACTTTCATAACCTTTTGCCTCAAGGATTTTTTTGCAAAGAAAATAAGGTCAAATTCCGATTGGTCACTTTACCGAGGCTCCTTCGGAAAATGGGCGAGGCGCGCTTGGAATTGGCAGATATGTCCAGGTCATACGGAACCTGCCTGCTTCAGCCAGGGGGGAAAAAGGGAAAATGAATCCACAAAAATGTAATTTTTCTTTGGTCTTTGAATAATCTTGATGAGTACAGCCGACGACAAAGTCGGGGGAGCCGGGTAAGGGGCGGCCAATGGGCCTTCAGCCCCTCACTCTTTTGGCTGCAATGTGCGATCTATGCGATTTAGGGATTTAGTGGATCACCGGTACCAGTTCGGTGCCAGTGGTTCACTAATTCTCTAAAATCACCCAGATTGCTTCATGAATCCATTTTTAAATAACGATTTTGAAGGAGAGGGTCTCAAAACCGTCGATAACACTTCGCCTCCCCTCCTTCTCTTTCAAAGTCGCTTGCAGACACTGACGAATGATAAATTCGTCCCAGTTGTATACGAAATCTTAACCCACTGTTATATTAGCGTGTCACAACCCGCAAGAAAAATACCACCAACGTGATAACGATATTGAAGGACAATGTGGATTGTTGTGAACATGATTGCATGATTGTGTTGACATCAACAAAAACATGAACTGTGGTAACTTTTTCCAACAATGCCCCCTTATAAATTCTGCATGAGAAATCTATTAAAATGCCACTTGGTGCAAAGAGGGAGTGGCGTGGTGAAAGACTGTCGCTGCGTGTCACTCTAGCTGTGCAAAAAAAAAAAAAAAAACGAGCGTTGAAAAAATACCGAATCGGTTGCGTTTGAATTTTTAAATAAATGTTTCGCTGTTTGTTTTTTTTTTTTTTTTTTTGTTTTGTTTTTTTTTTTCATCATATGTACCAGTTAATAGTGGTTTATATGAGAATGAGGATAAATTGAATTGAAATGAACGGAATTACGAATGGTGACACTTGCCAATGTTGGACGGGTCCGTCGACTTCGAAGGGAGATTATAGAACTTTCAGAGATTTCTGTATTCTCAATTGTAAACCGTCTAGGAATTTATTTTTTTGAAGCGAATGAGCCCCAAATTGTTGGCAGTCAACACAAAATAGGTGGAAAAAGTTGCTTTTTGGCAGCGTAAGTGTTAATACTCATCGATGTCATGCCTAAATCTGGTACATAAGGGAATAGTCGTGGGCGAACTGGAGAGAGAACTTTAATGGAGTGTCATTTACACATTTGGTGAGCAGATACGGTGTCACATGAGGCGAAGTGGGGACAATATTAAGTGTGGCTTTAATATTGTTCTCGCTGAGCTTCATGTGACACCGACTAACCGTGCATGTATGACAACTAAAGATCACGTAATGTATTTATAATATCATCCTTTTTTTCAGAAATTTCTTCATCAGTTGTGTTTGCAAACCGTTTCGTGTTTCGTTAAATTTTCCTTTTGACATTCATTTGTTTACAAAAGTAGACGAGTAGTGAAGCAATGCAAGGGGATGAACATCTCTTCGATGGCTAAGTCAATTATTAATTTATTGTCTCTAACATGCTTGGCCGTATTTACAATTCTGCCTGCTGTCCGACGCTCTGAAATGAAAACAAGCTTTCTAAAGTGCCAATTAACCCTTTACCTAACATGAAAAGCAGACGATACTTGCAAAAAAAATTCTTGAATAACTAATTTTTTTCATTTTTTGTCTCAAAAACATAGGTTATGACCCCTCGTTGGAACGAGCTCGACGAGCTCGTTCCAACGAGGGGTCATAACCTATGTTTTTGAGACAAAAAATGAAAATATTTTGAAAATTAATTGGCGATATTTGGGAATAGCGCTGGCCGGTTTTGGCCGTTACGTTGGGTAAAGGGTTAAACGAATTAGCGATTTTCGCGATAAAAACAAAATGGCGGACAGCGATAATTAATATACCGCAATATATTCTGTCGGTATAATGAATTACAGTACAGTCGCCGTGGACTGGTCCTAATCCACACGTGGGTAATGATGTCCACGCAGCAGCAAAATTTTAATTAATGAAACACCGGTTTTTTATGGTTATTCCAATTGTTAGTTTTTGGAATCTACTGTTATTGCGTCCGAGGGAATATTGCCCACCCGTAGAAAGTGACCAGTCCACGGCGGCCGTACTGTAATATGGGGGTCACATTTGATCACTATTGTCGGTGTTTCTCCAGTCCTCGGTCAATAGTTATGAGGATATCATTCATTGGTTAATCTATCGGGTTAGGGAGCACGGTGGCTCAGTAGGTAGAGATGTAGGCTGCAAGCCGAGAGGTCCTCTGTTCGAATCCCACCTGCGGCAGCCGCGTTGTTTCCTTGGGCAAGACACTTAATCCCTATTGCCCGCGTGGGGGCACGGTGGCGTTGTGTACTAAGGCGTATTGCACGCCGATGGTGCACTTTTCTTCAACCGATGCTAACCCTGCTTGTGTGGAGTTAGTACGTTGGGGAGTCAAACAGTTGCTCGCCGTTGCTCGGTGGTTCTCTCCGGGTACTCCGGCTTCCTAAAGCCGTAAAACTGCCCGACACGAGGTGACCCCGGCTGTCGAAATTGTCGTTAAACCCCAATAAATAAATAAATCTATCGGGCTGGATTAATAACATCGTTTACCCTGCTCCCTTTTTTATAACTGAACCGCGGATCCCTCTGGCTTCCGGATATTTTAACGATCCGGACCAATCAACGATATGAGTTTGACCACTCGTCCATCTAATCATAGTTCGTGGGTCTATCACTGCGTACTGGAACGAGCTCGACGCGGTTCCCATAATATGGTTTGGTTATTTTTTTTTTAATAATGATTTTACAATTGCTCAATTTATAAATTACGCGGGCTGGTGTGGCCGATTTCTTATGTAAAGTGTTAATGTATCACGAATGGGAAACAACAAAACCAAACAGTTGTAAAAATTTTGGAAGGGATGCAGAACAACACAGGTAGGTGCATAACAGGGTCGAGTAATGCCACAGCACTGGGTGCTGCCAGAGGTGAGTTTAGTGAATGAGTATCATGTGCGGTATAGAGTTTGACCACTCGTCCATCTAATCATAGTTCGTGGGTCTATGATTGAGTATAATATATTTTAATTCTGAGTAAAAATGCAAGGAAGCGACCAAATTTAGATTCATTGATCAGCTAATTGTGAATTAAAAAATAATTTTTCTCACAAAAATGCAAAAAGGATGTTGGAGGGGGACAGTTTTTCTAACCCAAAAATGTGTAGCCATATAGGTGATCGGCTTAAAGCCCATGCCTGGGGGTTAAAATGGATTTATGCACCTACATGAACTGCCGACTTCCGCACTGTAATGTTGTTGAATGGGACGGGGGGGGGGGGGGGGGGTGAATGTAGAAAAGGTCAGGTATCATCAAAATGGTTTTACGGTTTGATCCTCTATAAATATAGGCTCTATTGATTTAACAGTTTCAAGTATAATTCTTGGGTAAGACTGTCAGATGGAGAAAAACTGTTTTAATCTTACAGTGATAAACTCACATGTGCTTCCGTCGTGTTCCTCTGAACAATATAAAATTTGCCTTTACTTTTGGTGACCTGACTTAAATCAAAATATAAACAACAAACATGGTACCGATTGTGAATTTACACACCATAGATTAGAATAAAACAGAACACAGCGAGAGTGGGGTGCGAAATATCGGAATCAACGACCCGAGTTGGGAGTTTTTTCCAAGGCGCGCGAGAAATACAGGGACAATTACAACAAGGATCGTTGTTTCCTGTCCCGCGTACTCTACCTGAGTTGTTTTCTGTATTTATACCACGATGAAACATGAATTACGTGAATGAAGTTGATATTTTTAAAGAAGAAAGTCAGCTTTTGCGGCCTGATATCTTTCTTCTATGACATTGTTTTGTGTCGAAGCATTCTATTCAAGTCATAACATCACTCAGATGCGTAACGTCTAATCAAATACCGTCTTACATGCCGTTATTACACGTAATTGGGATTCTACGCGTAGTGTACCTGGAACATTTCCCAATATCTATATTGTATCGGGAACCGTTGAATACACACATCAATTGTTCCGGCTACTCCTACTTCCCCTATCGTAAAACTGTCCGACAAGAGATGACGCTGGATGTCGACATTGATCTTACCAGCCATCCCTTTGATGACTTAATAACGCTTTCTCCCACTTCGGTGATTGTAGAATAAAACTATTCTGTCATGTTAATCCTTTGAAGTCAGAACCTGAGAGGCCGCTTTCCCGGTCCCGGAACACGACACATCATACTTTTATTAAGTAGGAAGACTGCTAAGTTAAAGTGTGGGGTACACCAATTAATATTTTCAACTTGCAGCCTTGGGGCTGCACGTTGAAAATATTAATTGGTCGACCCCCAAATAGTAAATCTGGACTCTTCCATCTGCTGTTATTGAACTGACATGGAAGAGATACCTGCAGTGTTCAAATGGTTATAGGACTCCATAACTTCACTACTCAGCAGACTATTGGGTGGAGGTACGTGAAATTTGCAATTCGCAGCAGTTCAATCTGCGGCGGACTTCACTTAATGTATTATATATCTTTCATTCCACAATTTGCATATTTAATTTATTCGGCGTTTTTATTTTGTCCTGCTAAAACAGTTACTCAGAATTTGCAGAGGGATTTTTTTCATACAACCCGTTGGAAGTCACTCCAGGTATTCTTCTGTGTTAAAGGGACAGTGAACCGCTAATTTAAAAAAAAAAAACTTGAGATGACCATTTGTCAAAACCACAATTTTCGTTTTGCAAAAGTACGCCTATGTTTCATAATTATATCATTCCTAAGAAAGAGTTCGTATAGATTAAATAAATTAAGGCGAGAATTTATTGTTTTTTCTCAAACATGTCATACAGCATTTTTTCCCGATCTGGTAAGCCGATCACTCATTTGAAATTCCGCACATGGCCTTTTTCCATATTCGTCGCAATTAGCGTTCTTGGAAGGGCAAAGATGAAGTTGTGACCACGTGTTGCTGCTTCTAGCGTATACGCTCGTTCAATCTAATTCAGATTGCTGTTGTCGATACACCTGCTGTGTGTTATATTGGAAGTATAACTACGCTTTAATAATAATACAAATGTTTTACCTTATAATTTCGATTTATTGCTAAAGTAAGTCACAGATGTTTCCTTCAGATAACTTACGGGCTACTTCCTTTATATCTTCGCAATGTGGTGTTTTCTGAAAATTGGTCAGCATTAAAGGTTGTTAATTGCACATTTAATTTATTTCGTGTTGCTTCTAATGTCTTACACTTTGCATAGAGTGGTCTTTTTATCTGCTCTTTCACATGCAGCCAATACCTGAGAGTCGATTTTTTTTTTAATAATAGCACTGTGTGGCATCATCCAGCAGAATACTAATTGCAATAATATGGCCGAACCCATTTTGTTTTTAGACAGTTAATCGGCAGGGCCGGAGGGAGGGTGGGGCGGGGTAGGAACCCCGGGGCAAGGACATTTGGGGGCCCGATCTTGTCCCAAGAGTTGAGGATTCTCTTCTGACCACAGTTAGGAAAGGGGCTGTATCGCTAATGGGGCTCTGGACTTGACCAACGTTTATAATTTTTGACTGCATGATTCTTGAAATGATAACTTTATTAAATCACCTTGACGTAATAAGTTATAACTTCAAGAATTGTGCAACCAAAAGCTGTAACCCTCGGTCACTGGATACCCACTGATAAACTTGCAAGATTGTAGAATGCTGCTAAAAAACGTCGTTTTGACGGTAAAAACAGCGTTCATCCCAAAAGCCACCAGAAGTCTCCATTTAACTGATTTCAAAATTTTCTTGTGGAGAACCCCCAACCCCTCCCAATCATCTCTCCTGCTTTCGGCACTTGTGGCATCTGCATCAGCATCCCAACATCATCGAAAGGGGGCCTTTCACAGAATTAACCCTGGGGCCAGAATTTCCTCTCCCCGCCCCTGTTAATGGGTATTATTTTATACAGGAGTTTTCATGTTGGTGGTACAAATGGTTTTCAGAGCACGATCGCTTTTAACCGTACAATTTCTATGATAAAACACAGATCATCAATCAAGTGGCCAAACACGATTTTCCGGATGCCGAACTGGAGCATTTAAATACTATAAAAATTACCGATGAAAACAAGGTAAAGTGACTGATTTTTTATTGTGGCTTAACGACGCTTTTGATAGCCTCATACCAGACTATTTTAACCCTTTACCTAGCCTGAAAAGCAGACGACTCTTGCAAAAAACATTCTTGAATAACTATTGTTTTTCATTTTCTGTCTCAAAAACATTGGTTATGACCCCTCGTTGGAACGAGCTCGACGAGCTCGTTCCAATGAGGGTCATAACCTATGTGTTTGTGACAAAAAATGAAAATATAATGAAAAGTAATTGGCGATTTTTACCTGCGTCGCCAGCGGCAGAGCAGGTCTAGTAACCGCTCGACTCCGTCCGTCCGTCCGTCCGCCAGTCCGTCCGAAACATTTTTTCCGTCAAAGTTTTCTTGCTTCTATGAAAGGGAATGATTTTATATTTGGTCTGCTGCTTCATAATGATGAGTTTTATCGTGTATCTAATTTTCAGATCAATTGCATGCAGCGACGCAGGTCCAGACCCGGTATTGGTCTTGGATTGTTGAGAATAGCGCTGGTCGTTTTTTGCCGTTACGTTGGGTAAAGGGTTAAGGGTGAATGAAACCTGAATATCCGAACAGAATCCCCTAGCAGTGGCAAGTACCTGTCAGACTCTCCAATGTACTAACTCTGCACAAGCAGAGTTAACATCGGTTGAAGAAAAGTGCACCGATGACGTGCAGTACATCCTAGTACACAGTGCTACCATGCCACCTTCCCACCCCACGTGGGCAATCGAAAAATTTCTGATTATTAATTTATTTTCATTGGGGCTTAACGATAATTTCGACTGCCAGAGTCACCTCGTGTCGGAAAATGACTTGTAACCAGCAGCTTGTTCGGTCGGGGATAAATTTACGGTAATGACTATTACTTCTTAGCCTCTTCAATACTAAACTCCCGTGTGACATCACCCTACAGATTATTTATTAGAATAATATAGTGGAATCCAATTGATGTTTGTAAAGTTAATCTGTAATAATTTAGTCCTACATCCCTGTTTGGCTGTAGGATCAAATTGTTAGTGACTTTTCTTATCATTTACCTGTTATTGTTGTCTCGCCGCCAGAACACAGATACAGTGGCAGCGAAGAATATATAGGACAAGATACAATTTTAGGGCGACAGTAGGCAAAAGAAGACCCCGTACAGACCGAAGAGGGGGGAAATGAGGAATCTGAAATAATTTTAGTAAGAAAAACGCAGAATCTGACGCACCCGAAGTACACATCACTTCACTTTCGTTAATCGTCGGTACCTATAGCCAGCACGTGTCACTATAGACAATGGGGGATGGCAGTCTCAGGAAAATCACACTGAGAGAATCACTACGCATACGCACTGACATCACGTATCACCATGGTAATGATGTCACAGCTATGATAGGCTGTTCATCATCATTTCCATGGCAACCTATATGACGTCACTATCGACTGACCGATGACATCAAATGAGATCCCGTGATGAGATCCTTCAAGTGCGGCCAATTTCGGGCACACGATATACTACTACTGGCGGTTTACATATTTGCTCAGATCCAGCACCTGGTGTCATTTAAGGACGATAGAGTGGGAGATCGCTGGTTCAATGGTTACCGCATTGAATTTCACGACGAAACGTCTACGGAGCGACCCCCGCCAGGGGAAACTGTTCTGTGTCCTTGGGAAAGGCACGCAATTTCTTTTGCCAGCGTGGGGGCACGGTGGCGCTGTGTACTAAGGCGTACTGCACGTCTATAGTGCACTTGTCTTCAACCAATGCTAACTCTGTTTGTGAGAAGTTAGTTCGTTGGGGAGTTTTGACAGTTGCTTGCCGTTGCTCGGTTGTTCTCTCTTGGTACTCAGGCTTCTTGCAGAACTACCCGATACAAGTAAATCCACAATAAAAAGTGTTGCAGAGAGCCGACATTATAATATCGTGGATAGTTTATCTGCAGTGTTTTCTAATAAACTTTCAAAACTGAGATGACTGATATTGTGCCTAGTCAATCGGCTTGTAGGGGTAAGATGCTGTCACGGACAGACAGTGTCGGACATGTGGATTCTGTGAATGTTTGTTTGCCCCCAACTGCTTGCTTAGTTCAAACAAGAGTGAAAACTGGTAAGAAAACTCTGATTTTCGAACATTTAATCACTACATATATTTGACCCTGAACAGATGAGCACCCTACAGGCGGAATCATTGGGTTGCACACCCAACCCATAACTTAAAAACAAATGAATTACCACCCAAGAAAGCATTACTACCCGATACACGTAGACAATGGAAATAGTTTGGGTAAGGACACACATCTTCCTACTTAACCAGTCGAGTGCGTGCTAAAACCCCCTTATTTGGGGTCTACTGAAAAGTGGCGATGTATGAACTAAAATAGTTAATATTCCGTGGATCAGCTTATATTATCATAGCAGTAAAAAAATGGTTAGCATGGACTTTCCGTGTCACAAATTATTGGAGAGTGCCCATAAATTGATACAAGGTAAATCCGTATTAATCAATATCAACAACTATCTAAAATAGATATATTATTTAATATTTTATCTAAAATGAATTTTCCTTCCTCTGATTTGCTGACAGTTACTATACTATTTCGATAGTTTACCCATCGAGAATTCAAACCAATAAACGTTCGTCTGAGGAAAGCGCAATTTTAAGAGAGTTTTTCAGAATTCTGTTTCGTTATTTCCAAGTTCACAAGTAGAAATGATTGTTTTGAGCACGGTCCTAGTCAGTGCATTTACGATTGGATCCTGGTGGGTAGCAATATCCTTGATCGTTTTTTTTTCGATATAATGTAATAATTGTTGCACGACATGTCGTTGGCAGTGGCAAAGTTGTGGTCCTCGTGAGTAGTAGGAGATCTACCCGACCGGCCCTTATTGGCAGGATCCCGGGCAGGCCCCCAGAAGTGACGTCATAGCCACGTGACCCAGTGGCGCCATGTTGTATTGTCATGGTAACCCATATGAGCGTCCATCTTGTGACGTCATCCCCATAGTAATGCGCGATGTGAGTACGCATACACAGCGCGTGTTGTTAGGGCGATACGTGTTTCCGTCGTCCATTTTGTATACTGGAGGCCGCCATCTTGATTTATATGGTAGCACGTGGTTGCTATGTGGCATACAAACTTTTTATAGGACAGGGGTATGTTCGGAGGGTGTGTTCCTTTGTACAAGAGTAATTTCCCGATTCGAAGAATTACCACAAACAACCCGACAATCTCTCTAAATCACAAAAAATCCACCCAAAACTGCCGAAAAGACTTGTATTCCCAATTTTATCGGCTCAGCATGTAGTGATATAGTACCGAGGGGCCCCGGGGGTAAGTTCGATTGAACTAGAGTATTTTTCTGGCTTGGATGTTCCCCAATCCCTCGTTTAATTCGTGGAATTACCACAAACAACCCTACAAGTTGTACTATTTCTAATTCTTTCAGAATCCTTTTTAGGACCGCCCTATCGTCGATTTTAATAGTAGCAAGTAATGCTACAGTACCGAGTGTCCTCCCTTTGGATTGTAGCCAACTGATAGACAACCTCTATGAAAGCCTTTATCATTTCGAAAGCCAAGGATCTATCGAGTAGTTACTGATAAGCCATTGCTCAAACGACTCGAATCCCATCGAGCAAATAAGCTATCGAGCAATTGCTCGTTCGAGTGACTCGCTCATACGACTCTTAGCCCCATTTCGGTATTTGAGGATACCTATGACCTGGTATTGTATTATTTGAGGATAACTATCGAGGATACTTTCTGGAGAATCCCTTTTTTGTTGTATGAGGGCCATGAGAAAATTCCTCAATGAGGTCTAATTTACTATCCCTCTTAACCACATTTCGTTTGAGGCCATGCGGGCCATGAAAAAATCCCGCAATGAGGCCTAATTTACTATCCCTCTTAGCCTCATTTCGTTATTTGTGGATACCTATGGCCTGGTATTGTATTAATTGAGGATACCTATTGAGGATACTTTCTGGAGAATCCCTTTCTGTCGTATGAGGCCATGAGGGACATGAGAAAATCCCTCAATGAGGTCTCATTTACTATTCCTCTTAACCTTATTTCTTTTGAGGTCATGGGGCCATGAAAAAATCCCTCACTGAGGCCTAATTTACTTTCCGTCTTAGCCGCACCTCGATTTTTAACAGCCATAACCCGTGGCACTCCAATTTCAGCACCCCTTTTTGGTAAACGTCTGGCCTTCGGCACCCCTTTTTAGTAGTCGTATGAGGCCACGAGGGCCTTGAGAAAAGCCCTCAATGAGGTCTAATTTACTATTCCTCTTAGCCTTATTTCGTTTGAGGCCATGGGGGACATGAAAAATTCCATCAATGAGGTTTAATTTACAATCCCTCTTAGCCTCATTTCGGTATTTAAGGATACCTATGATCCAGCTCCTATATGGCTCCTAGCTCCCATAGGCTCCTATACAGTTCCTATACAGGTAGTCTTACCAACGGCTTCCATCTTATCTCCAAAGCCCCAAGGCCACTACTTGTCTATGGTCTGTCTGTCCTATGATTCATTAGGTTCTACAACAATCTTGTCCCATTGCAGGCTTGTACCAGTAATATTGGCTATACTATCATCCATTAATATTGACTTAATGTAGAAACACTACTTCCAGCTATACCTTCGCTCAGGCCTTCAAACTGTTCAATCTGATTGCTCCATTTCCCTTGTATACATATAGACAGGCTATATAAGGGATTCTGTAAGTGGGATTCTTAACCGATTCCGTGAAGTTGGATACCGTGTTTTAACATCAGCATTTGAGGGCATGGAAAGGGGTAATAACACCCAATATTTATTGCAAGAAACTGAACGGATAAAGATACGACAATATACAACCAACCACTGCAAAACAACCAAGATCGAAGTGAACGAACATCCAACACAACCAAGATCGAAGTGAACAGATCTAAACAAAATGAACGAAGATCGAACTGATCTGATCGAACACTACCAAGATCGAAGTGAACATAACATAAAGTGAACGAAGATCGAACTAGTTGGACAGATATGAACAGATCGGACACAACTAAGGTTAAAGAGAAGTTACCCCAGTGAAGCCAAGTGAATTGAACATTACAAAGTGAACGAAAATCCAACACAACCAAGAATGAAGTGAACATAAAGTGAACGAAGATCGAACTGATCTGATCGAACACAACCAAGATCGAAGTGAACAGAACAAAGTTTTGAATGAACTCTATATAATATAAATAAATATTAAGACCCTTGAACTGAACATAGTTGTTCGGGTTGTTTGTGGTAATTCTACGAATTAAACGAGGATATGGGGAGAATCCAAGCTAGAAAAATACTCTAGTTCAATCGAACTTAACCCCGGGGCCCCTTGGTACTGTAGCACTACATGCTAAGCCGATAAAATGGGGAATACAAGTCCGTTTCGGTAGTTTTTGGTGGATTTTATGATCTGGAGAGATTGTCGGATTGTTTGTGGTTATTCTGCGAATCAGGAAAATATTCTTGTACAAAGGAACTCACCTTCCGAACATACTCCTGTCCTATAAGAAGGTTTTAGATCACATAGCAACCACGGTGACCGTAGAAACCAAGATGGCGGCCTCCAGTATATAAAATGGACGACTGAAACACATATCACTCTAACAACATGCGCTGTGCATGCGCCCTCACATCACGTATCACTATGGGGATGACGTCACAAGATGGCTTCTCACGCGGGTTACCATGGCAACACAACATGGCGCAACTGGGTCACGTGACCATGACGTCACTTCCGGGGTCCTATCCGGGGTCCTGCCAATGAGGGCCGGTCGGGTACATCTACTACTCTCGTGGAAGACTAGTCCACATGCCACCGACGAGTGGAGTATTTTCTTCCTTGGGCACCACCAGTTTAGCACAGTCAGCTCCAACACCTCTTATATTTATGAAATAGTTCTTGGCTTGGAGTTGAATACGTCTATAAAGTGCCAGGTGAGATAGTGTAGTTCCCCACTCTGTCATAGCGTGACCAGTCAGGTGGTGTAGTTCCCGACGTGAAGCGGAGGGAACTACACCACTTTACTGTGCACTATATGAGCGTAGTCAGTGACAAGCATGCGGTATTTCTTATATTACACCGAACACGCTTCCAAGAAAAAACTCTGTCTGATTGGTTATGTAAAGCGAAGAGTCAAAAGGCAAATCTGTCTTCCAGATAACCAGCTGGGGAGGCTTTATATGCCAGACGTTTTCAAGCCACTTCGCCGTTTCCTAAAGTCTTTTCTATCGACAGTGTCCACTGATTCACTCGCTTTTTTTGAAGTATTAACTATAATAATGTTAGCTTTTAAATACATGCGTCATATATGCTTCACTACTTGTCTTTGTGCGTTTAGACGCCGAAAATCCAGAGCATTTTGTGCTAAAAACTGAAGCGTAATAGTGCCTGCTCGGGGAAAATTGTGTGACGTAATCCTACCACCCAGAGGGTATGGTGCACTGGCTAACGATCGCAGGGGATACCACACGAAATAGAGTGTCAGTGGTGAACCAATCAGAGGGACAGGAAGTCACTTTAGGTGTAATATTTATAATATATATGTTTACATGGAGGAGACTATTATTAGCTCATCTTAACAAAGTCAATTTGAGCTAATATCATCGCTCTCCGTCCGTCCGTCCGTCCGTCCGTCCGTCCGCCAACACCATGTTTTAGTCTCTTCCCCCAAAACAACAGGGTCTTCAAGTGAAAGTTTGTGTGAGTGATGGTCCCGAAGGGCCATTGCATTTTTGTTCAACTCAGTATGCCCAGGCCCATAGGGAGGGAGTGGGGGGGGGGGGATGCTCCAAAATATTTTTAAAATCTTCTTCTCATGAACCAGTGTGTACAATGACTTGATATTAGTTATGGAGCTTCTTCCTTTTGAGGTGTAGAATCAAGTTTGTTCAAACAAAGTTCGTGAAGCAATATTTGGCTTTGTAATGGGAGGGGTAAGATTTTTGGCCCCGCCCAAAATTTCTATTTTCTGAACCAATGGTCCGGTTTGAACCAAATTTGGTATGTGGTATTACTGGGTCATAAGTAATTGACTCATGTAAAAAAGGAATTCCCGCATCCCCATGGGAACCCTGGGAGCTAAAGATAGATATATTTTCAAACGCCCATATTTCCCAAACCACACGGAACAGAGAGCTTTTATTTGGTATGAAGCATCCTTATGACCAGTAGAATTGAATGGTAAAAAAACATTGCCATCGGTTATGTTAGGGTGTTCTGTGATGGGCATCGGAAAAATGCTGAGTCAGCCTATTTGCAAATTTTTTTCTCCAGAACCGATCATTAGAATATTTTAATCTTTTGATATTCAGTATACTGCATTCATGGGTGTGGGGTGGGGTGGGGGTGGGGGTGGGGGCCAGATACAAGTTTGTTAAAATAAAGCCATTGGTTCATATTTGGGTTCAATACAGCAGCCCTAATTTTAAACTTAGGGTCATATGGGGAATATTCTTTAAAAATCTTCTTCAGAACCACCAGTCAGAATCTTTTAATGTTCGGTATACGTCATTGTTATGAGGGTTATGTTTAAGATTGTTCAAACCAAGTCCCTAGGTTAATATTTGGGCTTCCTACGGAAGACCAAATTTTAACTTTATTCAATATGGGAGATAATTTTTAAAAATCTTGTTCTTCAGATCCACCAGTCAGAATGCTTTCATATCTGTGTATATATGTAACATCTATAGGGGGGGGGGGGGGGGGGCAGATTCATATTTGTTCAAATCGGATCCCTAGGTATATAATTGGGCTCACTATGTTAGCCCAATTTTTTACTTAGTGCGATAAGAGGACATTTCTTTAAAAATCTTCTTCTTCAGATCCGCCAGTCGGAATGCTCTCATATTTGGTATACAACATCTCTAGGGGGGGATCAGATTCAAGTTTGTTCAGTTCGAGTGCCTGGGTTAATATTTGGGCTCCATATGGGACCTTGAAATTTAACTTAGTACAATATGAGGGAATGACTTCAAAAATCTTCTTCTTCAGATCCACTAGTCAGAATGCTTTCATATTTTGCATACAACATCTGTAGGGGGGGGGGGGAGATTCAAGTTTGTTCAAATCGGATCCGTAGGTTAATATTTGGGCTCGCTATGGTAGCCAAAATTTTAACTTAGTGCAATATGAAAAAATTTCTTTAAAATTTCTCTTCTTCTGATCCAACAGTCAGAATGCTTTCATATTTGGTACACTACATCTCTAGGGAAGTCAGATTCGACTTTGTTCAAATCGAGAGCATGGGTTAATATTTGGGCTCCCTATGGGAGCCGGAATTGGCCATGTTGCTGAAGAATTAAAAAAATTGTATTCAGTACCCTCTAGATGTGTGTAACTAAGATTAATCCACATAGGTTGTATCCGAGGTGAACACGAAACTGTGAACGAAACAAAGCATTCTGATCACGTTCCCTGTCTGTATATGTGTGCATATATATGTGCGTGTTTGTGTGCATGTAGGTGGGTATATGTATGTGTGTACGTGTATGCATATGTGTATACACATGTATGTGTAGGCGTGCGTGCATGTATATATATATACTCTCCCTACAAATATGTATCACAGACACCGTGTGATCGCTGTACCAGATACTCAATGAGATAATCAAAACATCGCCATGCATTTCATGTTTAGTTTTGCATGGAGATACGAGGACGAAAGTAAGAGTGCGTGTTATTTATAGCTGCAAGCGTGTAAGAAGTCTACCTCGTAGGTCTGTGTGTGCGAGAAGTCATTAGCAGTGATGTCCACTCTCTCCTTACGGATATGTGTTAACCCTTTGAACCGATTTTTCGGTCCAATTTCGTCCCAGACGGCTGCTGACAAAAGTTATTCTTTTATCCAACCTGTATATTGACATTCGACTGAACCATCTCATCGTAAATGTACACAAAGGCGCTACCATTCGTGGAAACGAGGATTCAAATGGCTCAAAATTACCTGTGTGTTTATTCTTTATAAATTTGTGCAACTTTACTCCATGTAAGTGGAACCACGTTGGGGAATAAATCAATCAATCAAACAACTCTCCAAGAGTAAATTGGAAAAACATTCGGAAATAAGAAGGGTTGATCGGATAATTGACTTTCAGGGAAATCAACTGACAGCAATAAAATTTTAAGTGCTCATGTTCCGCAGATCCATTCGTGCAGAGTTATCTCTGTTAACCCTTTAGCTTGCACGACCAGAAGACGACGCGTACAGAAATAGGGCTTGAGTGAATAAAACGTTTCATGTTCTCTCCAAAACATAGCGGATAATCCCTCGTTGGAAAGCGCTCATTCCAACGAAGGGCCCTAAGCTATTTTTGGAGGGAAAATTGAGAAATTAATGAGAACAGAATTACGAGTTTTGTGAATAGCGCGGGTCGGATATACTAGGTGTGTTCAGTAAAAGTTTTATCCCTTATCAAAGCATGACGTTTAAAAACAGGGTGCGCTACTTACAGAAATCACCAATCAATTTATATTATTTTTCATCTTTTTGTGCCTAAAACATGATTTTTATCCCCATATTGGAACGAGCTCGATGAGCTCGTTCCAATGAGGGGTCAACAATTATGCTTTTGAGAAAAAATCTTCATGTATTCAGGAAGTCTTTCTGCAAGTGTCTTTTGTTCGGGTTGGATGAAAGGTAAATAAGTTCCGGAAGGGTGCGGTTCGTTCTGCTACTATAGAACAAAAAAGTGATAATGATATCTGTCAACGGAACCTAGCACCCAATTTTCATGTTCTCATCTGGAAAATAAAGGTTCCACTCAATGTGAGTACCGCTGTCTAAGGTCACTTTATACCAGTCTCCCAGGATCAGTGTACAGAAATGTTGGTGCGGATAGCTTTTTCATGGTGATGGGACCTTTAAATTAGCGATGCATAATTTTATCTCAAATGTTACGGCGCAAAACGTTGTATCTCTAATTGCTGTCGAAAATTTTATGTCCTGCATCTGTCTTCCTCGTATTAACTCCTTGCACTCTCGTAGTATTTCAAAATTTTAGTCATTGCCCATATAGCGCATGCAGGATGAACAATTTAATAAATTATACCTTGTTTGACCAAGCTTTATGAGCTCTCTCAAACAAGATATAATTTATTAAATTTTTAGTCGCATTATGGGAAATTTGCTGCTGAGAACTGTGGTATACTGACATCAAAGTAGAGAGGGTTAAGTAAGGGTGATTCCTTCCTAACATTCAATTTCTTTTAAGAGCATATACCCAGAAGACAAATTATTGTGCCTCAAAGTTAGTTTGCCCAATCAGAACGCTGGAATACCATCTAAGGGTTCCGCCGTCTCAGGAAACCCACCTGATATTATTTGATATCAGGCGAGTAGCAGCCATTACTATTTTGAGAAAAGTGATGTATTTCCACTAGCTTCGAATTTTCAAAATTTGAATTGAAATAAAATAAGAGAATTTTAAGTTCCAGATATTTTTTCAAGGTACCATTTTTGCTGATTTAAAACATTAAATATTTATAAAATGAAAAGAAAATAATATCTGTCGTCCCCAAAGTTCTTTGTTGTTTTTAGGACTCTATACTATAGCGACTATAGTCTATCGATTTTTATGCTGAAGTGAACATTTTCTTTACAGCTTGCTGAACAGATTAATGTGATTTTTTGAACATTTAAAAGCGTTTTGTTAACCCTTTTCAGGTGGTAATGACAGTAAATGTATGGAAGGGTATTTCAGATATGCTTGTAGCGAAACGATTTATTTTGCGAACAAAGATCGCTCTTCGAACAGCGACGATTGTTGACTGTCACCGTGGATATGTACAGGTGCCAGTTACTGCTGATGATTCTGCGTGGTGCTATTAAGAGCAGTTTCTAAAACAATAAACGTCCGATCGTTTTGGTTTCTCGGGAAAATGTATCAATCCCTTGATTTACATGGACTTTTCGACATAATAAATTATGTTACATGGCGTGCAGCTGGCTGACGACACTTGCAAAAAAAATTCTTGAATAACTAACTTTTTTCATTTTTTGTCTCAAAAACATAGGTTATGACCCCTCGTTGGAACGAGGGGTCATAACCTATGTTTTTGAGACAGAAAATGAAAAGATAATGAAAATTAATTGGCGATTTTTTAGAATAGCGCTGGTCGGTTTTTGCCGTTACTTTGGGTAAAGGGTTAATACTTTCACATAACTTGTCGCGCGCGGCGTGAGCAGGGCAGTGGAGTAGTCTTGGGTTCTAAAGGAGCCTGCCTCCAAAAATACCACCGGGCTCCCCTCAAAATACTGAATTTTACAATCTGCATGGGGCGTTGACTAATGAAATTACAGACGCCAAACCATGCTTGAAGCTCTTTCGAACCTCCAAATATCTCCAAATGGCGTCATGTTTGGCGTATTTTTCAAAATTTATCAAAGGGACGCCCAGCCCTGGAAAATTCTGTTTTAGAAATATACTCTCCTGGCCACCACCACTCGAGAGGCACACCACCTTCATTTATTTGTTTATTTATTTATTGGTGTTTACGGTTACATACTAATGCGCAATGGCTAATCGTGACCGTGACAGTTTTACGGGTGGAGGAAGCCGGAGTACCAGGAGAGAACCACCGAGAAACGACGACTAACTACCAGCTCCTCAACAGTCTAACTATGTTCAAGCTCCGCCCAAGCAGGGTAACATCGGTTGAAAACATGTGCACCAGCGACGTGCAGTACGCCTTAGTACATGGCGTCATCGTGCCCTCTTGTAGGCAGTTGGGATAAAGTGCCTTGCCCAAGGACACAACGGGGATCGTCCCGGACGGGGGCGAACTCGGGATTTCCAGCACAGAAGTCCAACAGTCTACCACTGAGCCACAGCACTACCACACCACCTTCATAGCTTTCCACAAACCAAGACTTCGACCAGCGTGACGATATGCCTACAGCATAAAAATATTTGCACCCCCAAAGATCCATGTCTCTACCCCTATTATAGACACATGGTTGTGCGCCTGGTGCGGTGTGGGGTGGCGGGTGGGGGGGGGGGGGGGGGGTGTTCTCTGAAAAAAATAAATTACATAAATCATCAGTTTTGCCATAACGGAGAGGGGACATGGATGGAAGCTCTCAATGAGGCTTTTGCTGTTGATATTTTTGGAAACGGAATAGCATTTAACGCCGTAGAGCAAAGATAAGAAAGTCAACACAATGGTGAAATGGTGCTATTAACGTACAAACGATAATGACTTTTCGTCATCTCTCATCGAACACAATAATGAGAAAAAAATTGCCAATCAAATAAATATATTTTACTTTTATCTTCGTCTGTCTCTCAAACTGACATGCCAACTCATCGCTGTTACTGATGGGAAAAACATTTTGAGATCGACAAAATACCGGCTATTGTTCCAAAGGGCAGAGTCAACGAGAAAGCCGTCGCGAAGCAGAATGATTGGGGTGGGTGGTGTAAAGTGTAAACTCAATTTGTCCCGACTATCACGACCCATGTCCCAAGAAGGCAGGCCATAATGATATAGTTGGAATATTTGTCAGTTGGTTTTAGAGTTAAACAAAACTCTAGAAATGTTTTGGTTGATAAATATATGAGGCAGTCATGATGCATAGGCTTTCCAACTTTTTTATTTAATCAGAAAGCACCGGACTCAAAACAGGTGCTGCTAGGACTTCAACATCCCCAATCTGTCACTGATCCCCATTTTGCATGAGACCGACTGCGTGTCTGACATAAGTCCAAGAAGAAAATCTAGTCCCGTCAGAAAGTACATGATTACCAGCAAGATCGAATCGATATCTAAGAGGCCAATCCAGGCGGAAAATGTCCCGACTGGCAAATTATTATGAGGCTGAGGTGTGTGTGTGTGTGGGGGGGGGGAGGGGTGGAGTGTTTAATTTGGGGATGATTTAATCATCACTAAAGTATGATTCGTGCAGGTTTGGCGGTACCTGACGAGAGGGGCGGCATAGAGTACACTAGCCCCCATCTCCACGCAAAAGACATTCTGCATGCTCTCACAATGAAATTAAGAATTTTAGAACGTACAAATGTGCCAATATACAGGAGCAACCATAATACATTTCAAAAGGTAAACAGATTTAGTCCCCCGTGACTAGTGCATTTAACCTTCTAACGGCAGTCTGTTTCCTCCACTTCAACAAACGTCCAACCCGAAGTTTAGCCTTCGGGTTGGAAGATTGGGGAATCTGAAGAAAGACACCGAATCTTGACGGGACCGTTGCATCACATTGTACTATTTTTTCATTTTGTGACAAATTAAAGACCAATACACCGCGGTTGAATAATTTACTGACTGTTTTTTTTTCTTCTACAGCTGCTTCCAACATCCTCGTGAAAGGCTTCGCAACTCAATGCAAATCCAATCAAGACGTATATTCCGGCTTCTCATTAATTGCTTTTAACAAATCATGTAAAGTATTATTATTGTTAGTAGTGGGAAACTAACAGTGCTAAGCCAGCAAAAAATTCATTTCTGGGCCTACCCAATATTAAGTTGCAAAGCAATGGGAATTTGGCTTGAAAATTTTCTGGGCCAGCTAAAATCGGACTTAGTCAGTTCTAGACCACCTTCCGCCAGGGCCAGTATTTCGGTTAAGGTTAATCCAATGTGGATTTATTTTAGAAAATAAAAAACAACTTAAACTCGAAGTGGGCTAGAAAAGACGATTTGTTCCATACCAATTCCCCATAGTTTGAACATCATTCGCCTTGGACATTTGCGAAAACGAATTGTTCTGCCCTTGGTCGTCTTCTTGCTCAGTGTTATTGGAATAGAGATTTTATCGAGAATTGCAGAGCGCTACCTTCGTTCTTACAACCTCGACGTGGGCTAGAACGGACGGTGTCGAAAACGCTCTGTTTCCATACAAATTTTCCGTAGGAATTTGAAAAGTGTCGTGATCCCGGCACCCGTCAGACTCGCAATTTTGCAATCATCAGTGTTTTGCTCCGTTTTGTTCGAATCGGGAAATTGTTAAGAATTGTAATGGTTAGCTGATCGCGAAGAGAGGAGGAGAAAAAAAATTGCCACAAAGAGTGAAAAAAAGAGAGGAGATCCTTCTTCTCATCCTGATGTACTTTTTATCGCTAATTTATGTAAATACAGACTTCAACACCGCAGGACAAATTGAATATTTTCTGAACTCAATCTTTGTCACAAAGGTTTATTTCCTATAAATAATCTAATGGAGATTCTTGTTTAAAAATGATATTTCTGATGATATATTCGTCCGAAAGATGTGTTTTGTGTCAACGACAGTGCGATTTAACTCTTAACCCGCAGAGTAATGTCAATTGTTTTTCGTCAAATCTAGTCATAGCAGTCATAACTAGATTTGATTGAAAATTCATGAAAATTTGACTTAAGAAAGCATTGGTGATGAAGTCTATTCATACACAGAACGACACACGAGTGTGAATGGATTAATCGATATGCCATATCGATTAACCTATTCACACGCGTGTCTTTCTGTGTTTATTACACGCCTTCGCGTCAAAAGCAATAATTAGAAGGACACTCAGCAATTCAATTGACAATTTTCAACAAAAACAACACATTTTATCGCCAACCAAATTTGCGAGGAGAACCCGTATTACTATTTCATCTCCCGAGTTCCAATGCGTTGCACGATTTGTAGAAAATTTCACTTATATTTTGCTTCTATTTAAAAATAGTCCGTCAACGATTTTCGTTCCGCACATATGTGCGGAACAGATTTTTATTTCCCGCATGGTTAAGTGTTGCTTTAGATAGGGATTATATAGAACAGGCGTGTAATAAAATTTATGGGAGAAAAAAAGCTGTTTAAATATGCTGAAAATTTACTTATTTGAATGGAAAGAGATTTCCTGTCCTCAGCAGGAATTTCCTCCAGCAGCATGCAAGGAGTATAATTTTATTTTCTATTTATTCCTAGTGACTTCGAGCTATTTTTCCCCTCTAAATGATAGTCATTTTTCACAAATTAGAGTTTTGAGACATACAGAGCTGGTGTGATTCTACTTGAATGAGCGGTTATTTAAAGAGATATATTAACCGTTCGGAAGCTGTGTATGTGATTGTTCGTGTTTTGTTTACGATGGATATGAGAGGAGGCTCCACCTTGCGAACAAGGATCCAACACTCTATATATAACGACTGTTCGTTATGGACGAAGGCTGGCATGGGTAACGACCTTTAAGGGCGCTTTCGTTACTCATTGTCAACCAGTAAAACGCAGTAGGGATATTTCTGTTTATTTGTTTTTCTTCTTATCATATAGAAAAGAAAAATTCAAAAGGGGAAAAGAAGAAGAATACTTTAAAAAAAAAATTAAAAACATGTCATTATTAAAGATCAAACATTCTAGTTTGAGAGACGAGATGGTTCGTCGATTTCTAGAACTGAAGACGACTATTCGAGAGAATGATATGGCTAAGCCAATGGGTGATATCGCGATGAAACGAGAGACGACTAAGTTGTTCACAAATGACAGAAACTCAGGAAGAAACGAAAAGAGATATCAGCAAAGAAATGAAACCCTTGACAGAAAAGGGCAGGACACGTAGTTACAGACCTTCTATTTACGAACCTTATGATCCGACTTATGGTTACACACCCTCTGGTCAACCTCGTTATACATCATCATCTACTGCATACACAAATCCTCCTTCTGTTCAGTATCAGCACTTTCCGCCGAGTCCTGCTGACATAGACAGAATTGAGACCGATTCAGAGAGTGAACTATCGACGGTTACTACAGCGAACACAATGGTAGATGCTAGTAATATGAAACCAAACATAACGCGAATTTATATAGGAAGAATCCGTGTGGTGCGGACTCTGTCTTGGATTTGCGCAAAGGAGACGATGGCAATCTCTACATACAGTACGTGGAGAGTGTATTATCACTAAATCGCCCGCAGAGTGAAGATTCCACCCGACGAATAATTGCAATTTTGTTGCAAAGCATAACCAGCACCAGCAAAGTTTCAGCTAATGGACCTCCGGGTTAAACCCGGCGGTCCATTGGCTGAAACATTGCTTGTGTTTTTTGTCGATATGTAAAAAATTTGAAAATTATAGCCTGGGTGACAACTCCACTCCGCGGGTGATTTGGTTACAATCTACTCTCCACGTACTGTAGGTGACAAAGGAGTGGAAATAACCGACGACTATAATTTTATCATTGAAGATCGAGAATACAAAGGTACAAAAGGATTGTGGAGTCTGCTTTTGCTCGTTAAACCTAACGATTATGAGGAAGAGGATAACAAAACGAATGGCGATCTCCTGGTTCGAACGAATGCTATGAGAAAAAAACAATGATTCCAGAGTGACGAGACCGAAAGCGAGCACAAGTTCGAAATGGAAGAACGTGGTAAAACAGATATGGGATGCGAATAAAGCATTCGTCAAATCCGTCACCTAACAGGGAATGACAACCACCACCACTGTCATTCCTTGTGATCCTAATGCTCTGCTAGAGAGATAAGATCTCTTGATGACGAGTCGAGAAGCTGGTAATACTCGAGTAAGAAACGAGTTGGTGTGCATATGTGACGAATTGTTGCAACAGACGATGTTGAACAGAGAAACGTATAAATCATGAACGCATTGAAAGAAGGGGGAGAAAAAAAAACAATAATAGTAAATGAATAGGAAGTAAAGAAGAAAGAAAATATGATTAAATTTAAAAAAAATAAATTATTTAAAAGAAAATAAGACGAAAGAGAAAACAAATACGTTAGTGATAAAGAGCAGAGGGTTTATGAGATCTTACGTCTTTGGCGGATCGGATTTGCTGGATTCGACGATGGGGGCTCTGTCGCATGCCTTCACTGGTGATGTGGCAAAACAAATCGCTTCGATCGCCGTGAAGGTCGGAAAGAAGACCGCAAAAGTGAGTAAAAAAGCCGCGACGCAAACAAGCACTAGAATCGCTTTGGAAGCTGGCAAGAGAAGTGCCGATTTAATTCAGAAGTTAATAAGACCGCCCCTGCTAAACAATCGAAATTATCGTCGAAATCGGAAGAGATCCTAGCAAGCATGGAACTTGGAAGTTTCGAGAGTTCTAGTGTTGTACCGATACAGGAACTCGCTAAGACGTTGAACAGCAGCAGCGGATGGGAATTGAAAAAAATTAGAAATAAATTGAAAAAAAAAATATCATATATAACAAAAATAAAAAGAAGAGTTTTAAGAAAAGCATAAAAAATAACTTGGAAAGAAGTCACAGCAAGAATGGAAATCAAATGGAATGCACCAAAGACTGAGAATTCGAATCACAATCTCTTTCTCCAAAGCATAAGAGGATTGATAATGGGAAAATCGAATTGTAGAAAGACGAATCTCTTGATAAATCTGTTCTTGCAACCAGAGTGGTTGTATTACGATAGATTGTTCGTGTTTGGTGAGAATCTCTTTTAACCCGAATACGAATTATATGGAAAAGCTCTGAGTGCAAACTTACCAAAGGACGTTATATTGAGAATCTTCGATTACTGAGTCGAATTCGAAAAATGCAATCCATCGCTCGCAATGATCTTGCAAAAAACATCGACATTACTCGGAAATGATAAAACGTTAAATGTGGAATTTCAGTTTTATGAAATTGCGAATGACGTGCCTAATCCTCGCTACTTAAATTCAAAACACAGAAATGTCATGATCTTCGATGACTTAATGTCGGAGAAACGGAATCGATGCGAATCTATTTACGTTTGAGGACGTGACAAGAACGTGGACTGTTTCTATCTATCTCAAAATTATTTCAACCATAAACGATCACGTGGCCAACACCATGAACAAAAAAGAATTTAAGAGATTTTGTAAGTTGGTGTGGGATTGTGCACCTTATAATTTTGTGATCAATGATCTGACGTGTAGTAAATTCCACAGCAAATACAGGAATAGATTCGACGATTTTTATCTTCCAGACGATTGCAATTAATATAACAATAACATGATTTTGAAGGGTTCTACAGTGTATTAACGGCTCAACAGAAATTGTTAACAGCCCAAGAGTTTATTAGCGGCCCGCGACGAAGTCGAGGGTCGCTAATAAGCCCAAGGGCTGTTAACCATTTCTGTTGAACCGTTGATACACTGTAATGCCCGACAAAGTCATGTTATTTCTATTATTGCCACTTGCGTACATCGGGTACATTACGATTAAATTATATGGGAAATAAGATAGATAAATGAAGTTTGACGTTTTAGAATTAAAAAAAAACAGCGACACTATCGTCTGATTTGTTGACAAACAAACCGGGTAACATGACTATCGTCTGATCAGTCTACGGCGAAATTTGGGAAGTTAGATGATGAAATATATCTTCGAAATGCGAACATTAGGCAAGGAGTTTATTCATCAAAGATGTCATCACTTACTTTGTGTGTATCGCTTCCTATATTTGGTACATTATCTATCCGTGACACAAAGGGAAACACTTGAAACAAATATGTTAATTGTGTTTACAAATTAAAAAAATCCGAATTGAATTTCGATCCAAATGGAAATCTGGGAAAAATATTGTTGATCGGCTGAGAGATGTGACGTCATTGTCTATATTTAGACGTGTCGGGCTGTTATTGACGTGTCGGGCTGTTATAGTCAATAGCGGCCCAACACGTCACATGACTTGTACTTGTTGATCATTACGAGGTTTCAACGCCCGATAAAACGTCGTTAATGTGCTAGGAACGCCGGCAAAAGAGGTAATAATAATGAATAGTTAAAAATAATAATATTATTATAAATAAGAAGAAGTAGAAAAAAGTAGAAATAAAAAATAAAGTAATAAGTAAATGTTTTTTAAAAAATGTTAGGAGAATACGAAACTCAATTATTAGAAAGGGTAGCCGAGAACATGGAAGGAACAACCAATGAAACCCGGAAGATAGAGGCAACGCATTTTGCACCGATCAGATCAATAAAATTCAACATTATTTTACAATGGAAAGTGATAAACGCCAATTGTTTAACAAGAAGTATGTGCGAATGACTAAATTGTTAGATGCTCTGGGTCTGTCTCTCATCACTGCATCCACAGGTTTGGAGTGGGTCTCTTATCGACCATGACTAACATTCCAGTCGCCTTGGTTGTAGAGGGAGTTGCTCTAGCAACAGGATTCTTGAGCACGCTTGGAAAATTAGTGAGTAAACATTATCATTGAAGGCCAAGAAACATAGAAACATCAAAGTGTTGGTGAACGCGAAAATGAATTTCATATGCGACATGATATCCACTTTCCTAGAAGATGGAAGGATTTTCGATGGGGAACCTCGCTACATGATAAATTCGATGTGATGAAAGAGTGTATAAGAACAAAAACCCATCAGATTCTCAAAGAGGAGAAGAAACATAATCTGATAGAAAAAGGTCGAGAAATCAGGGAATCGTTTTGTAAACTCTTGAGAAAAAATAAAGATCCAGTGACATATTTAAAATAAAAAAAAGATATTATATACACAAGAAAATAATAAAATAAATAAAAATAAAATAAAAGTAACATAACGAAAATAATGTATTGCATAACATGTAAGAAATCTACAGTTACAGATAACTTGTGAAAATTGAAAACTGAACATAAGAGGCAGATGCTTCGAGGCACTTGTAAAGTGTGGAGTTCGACTAAAACTCTATTCGTCAAAAGAGGTGGAGGAACGGTCAACAGACTCATCAAGAATCTTCCCTGCGAAATGCATCTGCCTGGACGGGACCGGGCACGAAATTGAACAACAGATTGAATAAAGAGCTGACGCCGAAATCGTGGAGCAAACTCATCAATAGAGTGCATCGAGCTGCAGTCACGATCTCTGTTGTGCTAAGCATTCTGACATGAAGACTCGAAACGATGTGTGCGACAAGAACATGTTGACAGATTTGACATAATGTAGTCAATCTCACGATGAGTAAGAAATTCGAACGACCCCTAGTCAGTAAACTCATCGGCACGAAACGTCGATTTGGAATGAAAAATAAAAAACAATCAATTCACTAATGCATTAGTGAACGAACTGCAAAAGCCCATAGTGCACAGATTTCGAAAGAGAAGAGTATTCGTCAAAGGATTGGATAAGGTGAGGGCAGTCGATCTGGTGGACACGCAATCACTGTTTGGACACAATAAAGGTGCGAAATATCTCTTGACGGGCGGAATGGATGTGTTTTCTAAATATGGATGGATGAGAGCGTTGACGAGTGTGGCTGAAGCTTTGGAAAATATCTTCACCACTTCTTCGCGAAAACCTGAGAAATTGTGGATGGATAAAGGTCGAGAATTGTACAACGTTCACGTTCGTCGACTCGTCGACACCTATGCCACAGAAAACGAGAAGGTGAGCGTGGTCATCGAATCAACAACCAGATTACCATTCGATTCAGAATAAGACAGTGTGATGTCGTAAACGTTCCAACGTCGACTCAGTTCGATTGGAGATTGTCTGTATAATCCTTTTCAGAAAAACCGCGTTTCATCATAGTAGGATCTCAGACGGATAGGATCGGATCTCAAGAAAATAATCCATCTCTATTCGATCATTGCAGCTTGAGGAACATGCAGGTGTTTCTCAATTCCACGAGATATCCGGCCATAGATTACAATGCCTCGTCTGAAAAGAATGACCTTTCACAGTTGTCATATCCGACACAGTGTTGACATTTCGATCGCATGGAAGTTGAATGTCTGTTCTTCAATAACTGAATTTTTTTTTTTAAAAAGTGCTCAAAATAAACTTAAAATAACAGAAAAAACATTAAAATAACTTCAAAGAAACTTAAAATAACATAAAAAAAACATAAACATAAAAAAGGAAGTTTGAGAACTTTAAATGTATTTAATAAAGTCCTCAAACTACCTGTTTCCCCTTCAAGTACTTCACACGTTCAATTTGATTTAAAAGGTTATATCATTTTCTGTGCATTCAAAGGATCACATTCGATCAGCTCAGATACTATAGAAGAAGTAGCTTCCAGATTAGTCACCCTCATCTTGAAATTAATTCTATCTCCCTCTTCGACTCTCAAAGGTGTTCCGAATGTGCTCATATTGGTATATTGTTTCTCCATATTCTCGACATTATATTGATCGGTTTCTATGCCATTTATCACCAAGTTGACAACAGCTCTATTCATCAAGTCGGTAGAAGTCAGACTCATTCGAAGGATGCGTCCTCTTATCAGCATGGAATATCCAAACTGACCGTGTAGTATTCCATTTTCTTCATTTCCGAAGGACCATTCCGATTTTCCAGAATCTAATGCACCGCTTTCTTCTGCTCACATGGTTTTCAACTGTCTCGTGTATTTTATTTTCTCCATGACCCAAATCATAGTGCAAGCATCAATCATCGTCACGGGATCAGTTAAATTCCTGATTTGATTACCTCCATGTCCAGATTGCCTTCCATCATATCGCCGGTTTTCTCGACTTCGGTGTCTTCCACGTATTTTCTGCTGACTGCACTCGAATTGTATTCCGGACCGTCCTCGAGACCGAATAGTTTGTTACCGTTCATGTCGAAGCCAAACTCCATCGTTCCTCCCGATCATCCACATGCTCTTCAAGATAGGTTTGAGATTTGATGAGCGCAGAATAGACATAACCTTTATTGACTGCGGTCGATTCGGTATCGTCGTCACGCAATTGTGCCAGATTGACGATCTTATTTAATCCGGCGTTCAGATCGGTTTTCCTTTTATTTTTCTCATTCATTTATCAACGACCTTTCGTTCCACGACGTCTACGTATTGTTTGGTGGCAGCATCTCTGTGATGCTCTGGTTCTCCTAAATTGAATATCTTGTGATACTAATTCGCATCCATTCCAGAATTCATGATTTTTTTGGAACGTAGCATTCTCTAAGATATTGAGTGAAACGTCTGTGCGATTCGTCAGCATAATGTTTCGTGCTTGCGTCACTCGAATTCACAGGACCTGCCACGTTCACTAATCATTCCGATTTTAAGTCTAGATCGTCAGTAATGTTTCTATCCAGGTAGTTATCTTTCTCGAAATCTGCAACTGCCTGATCTGCATACTTTTTAGTCGCGACTTCGCCGAGATTTACCGGTTCGGTAATATTATGAAGCTTGTGATTATTCATGTTTAACGGTACCTTTTGAGGTTTGTATCTCCTCACGAAATGCTCATTCAAGTACGTAATAGACATTCCGCCATTGCCTTCAATGGCGATCTTTCTTTTTTCACAATTTCATCAGTTCTTCCAAATTTATTGACTGGCGTTTTATTTTTCTATCTAATTTATTTTATTTTATCATGTAATAAAACGACGATTTTAAATAATCTATCAATTCTTCGGGGTGTGTGTGGGGGGGGGGGGGGGGGGGGTGAGATGCCGTAACTGTCAAAATAATAATCTCTTCTCACCTTCTTGAACCAACGCCTGAGAAATCGTCCTGATTCACGATTCCACATTCGTCACCATCTCGCGGTTTTCTGGGCAATGCATCTCTCGAAAAGACACCTTGAAAATGCTCTATTTTCAGTGGTTTGACTGCATCCAACAGATAGATGTTAGACAGAGGTTTGTTTAGTAAGATGGCACGTTTTTCACTTTATTTTGAATTTAATTTTTTCTATTTTTTATTTTATTTTTTGTGAATTTTATTTTCTCAAAAAAAAAAAATAATAATAATAATCGATTCATCATTGTTCTGTCTCTTCGACATTTTAATCATTTTTCCTTTCATTATTTCCTTTCAACATTTTGCTCATCTCTTCACACCATCTCTTAAATCTCATGCAATCCAAATAATTTTGTTGCCAAGTTCTTTTTCATGCTTCTCTGTACGCAAAATCCCAAATGAATATTGGAAATATTTTATTTTTCGTTTCGTTAAAAGTAACTTTACATTTTTTTGTTCCATTTTTGTTTTTTTAATTTTATTTTAAGAATTTGTTTATTTATTTTTTTTTTCTTTTGCTATTAATTATCTTCTAGATTTTTTCTATGCCTTTATCAATTTGCAATGTCGTGCACTTGTCTGATCCTCTTGATATTGAGGAATCATCGACATTGTGAAATAATGACTGTGAGCAAATGTATTTATTCCATCCACTTGCACGAGTCTCTTATCATCATCTGCTGACAAAGCAATTTTAGTGATTATTTCTGTGTAGGGATCGTGCTTGTCACTTTGAATCGTGTTCATCGATTTGAACACTTCTCGATTTTCAAAAAGATATTATTTATACACTTCGAAAGTGATGTCATTATTCCCAACATTTCTTTTAACACTTTTACATTTCTTAATTTACATTTCTTAATTGCCTTCTCATCTGAGTGGTAAGTGTACAGTTTCGACTTTAAACCCATGAATTCAATGATCTGTCTTCCCCCTCCTTCGTCCTTGAATTTTCCCACCACCTTTTTATTCACACCTGAGGTAATATTAGATTTGTGATCACTGGGATAATTGCCCATGTCGAACCATGCATGAACATCCAGAGATATATCCTGGTAAAAAATTTCGGTATCTATCTCATAACCTAGACTACCCATGTTGGTAAACAACAGTTTTGGCTTTCAAATCGTACTTCCTGTTGATGTATTCGTAATGAAATAGACTCATTAACTGCTTGCTGATGTCCATGGTTTAAATTCCCAAATAAGTCGGTTGTCGAATGTTAGACATATTTGTTTCATGTCGACAGCCACTAGATTTTCATAACATATTATTCGATGTTTATAGTTTGGTTTCGAAATGCATTTTCTAGCCTGACTGTCCATCATCACCAGATGAATGTTAGTCCTTTCTCTGATGTTTTCCATCCATTTTCCGTACACACAATTATCCATAAGTTTAAAAAAAATCTTTCTCAAATTCGGCCACGGCATGTGTTCTCAAATTCGTGTTAAGATCTATATACTTCCCCATCCAAGACACTTCATCAAATTGGATGATATGGTGTATTTTGACTGAATCAAGTTTTTAGAGTTTTGCAGTAGACTACGTATTTAAGTTTGTTATTTAAATTTGGAACAAGTGTATCGACTTTATTCATTTTCATTTGTTTGGATGCTAAAGGATAATCATTGTGTGGATCGTGTAACGTTTCGTGATTTTCTAGAACTACATCCAGAAGACAGCGATAATGTCTCCAATTTTCCATCACCTCGTGCTTCTTGACCCATTTGGAATTTCCTGTGGGTAATGGATGACTCATGGCCCAGCCGTATAAATTATTAGCATATAGATATGTTATGTATTTTAGACGGTTCTCGCACATCGAATCCTTCTTCCATGTAGCAATTGTTTGCTTTCACGTATCTGTGAGATATCGTCTACTCTCCACCTCTCACACCATTTTCAAACATGAGCAACATGTCCACATCGTATTCCAAGTGGTTTTCAGTCATCTTCAACATTGCATCCCAGCCCAATCCAGGAGCCGGATGTAGACCGCAATGTCTCCAGCAGATGTCTCAAAAATCTCCACCACGTCTGCCAAGAGAAGTGCTCTGTGTTTGGATACTGATCGTGATAATCTCTCATGGATTTCATGTCAAATATTTCCCACACCTTTTGAGCGTATTCATAGTTGACATTGGAAATGTCCGCATCGTATAATTTCAAATAACAATTATCTTTGGAAGGTAGCTTTAACTCGTCGAATCAATGCAAACACCAAAAAAGTCACAGAGAGAGACTCCTTTCCTCAATATGTTCTCCAGTTGAGGCTCGTCTCGAATGTATTGAGTCGTGATCTCGAATTTCTCCTTCCCTAAATTGCCGACTAGTTTCTCCACACTGGTTGACATGAATTTAAAACTATCTATGAAACATATTTCTCTGTCCATATCGACTGCTGATATTTCTCCATCTATTTTTTTCATCTTTTTGTCTACGACTATCCATTTTGTGAAAGAAGTGTATTGTTCCTCGCTCTTTGCGATGCAGTTTATATTTCCTTTGCTTACACCACCGAGCTTCTTCACGAACACATAGTATACACAAAAGTACAGAAATGAGTATAGAATTTTATTATTAACAAAAATTAGTGTACAAAGATTATAAAATTAGGACTAAATATTAGGGATATCGTAAGGAGGAAACATAGCCAGATCTACATGTTTCCCCCCAAAAAAGAAAGAAATAGAAGAAAAGAAACATACCAGAAAGGAAAACAAATTTTGAAATTAAACCTCAGATAAGATTCTAATTATTTTAGTTTCTAATTAATTTCAGGGCGCAAAGTTTGCTTGCATTCGATGCAACAGGTGTTCAGACATCGTACTGAAGAAGAACAGGAATTAATTGATAACTGAGTAATTAATTTATTGAATACTGATCGTGGTCTAACATCTTTTATTTGATTACTCAAACTGTTCCACACTTTAGGAAACGAATGTAGTGGGAGCCTTTGAGTAACGTTTGTCCTAGGTATACCTCTTACCACTTGACCCATTTGCCTTCTGACCATACCAGTTCGATTGAGATTTGTCTCGAAATAATTCTCAAAGCTCAACGATAGATTTCCATTGTACCAGTCGTACCAAAATAACAACACGTGTTGTTAGTATAGGTCGTGGAATTTTAATATTCCTCAATTCTTGAACAATGGATTGTGTGAGAATTAAATTGTTTGTTGTTAATTACCCGTAATGCTCGTTTTTGTAGGAGGAAAAGTTTATTGGTACCATTTGTACCAGATGTTGGTGCGCATGCTCGGGATGGTGTAGACACGAAATTCAGAGCTCTCCAAAAATATTGAAAACCCTAAAGTATTAATATTGCCAAATTTGTTATAATATTAGATGCGTTAAATGGTTAAGTTATAATTGCTAAAATCGGAACTGATCGACTTTCAAACCATGTCAGAGGCGAATAGCAAAAGAAAAGCATCACAGGAGCTGACACGTCCAGAACGAGGGAGCAATGGCGGAAACAACAGGTTGAACTAAAAATCGCAGTGGGTCATTGTCTGACCTGCCTTCTACAATAGCAGACAGTTTATGCATTGTGAACGCTGCTTCGGATAATACCGATATATTCGTGAGCAATCACCCAAACGTTCGTGGTGATAATCGGGACGTGAGTACACCAATTATTGAACTGAAATCAGATGACAATTCTACATACTTCGATTTAGATCAGGCTAATATATCATCTCGGCATGCCTTACAAGAAGAAAAGGTGACTCAGCGTGACTTGGGCAAAATTTTTAGTATGCTGGAAAATATCACGGGGAGGCTGAATGTTATGGATGAGATAAAAGCTGACTTAAAATTAGTAAATAGTAAATTAAACAGCATAGAAGAAAGTGTTGATAAAATGGGTGAAAGGGTTAATACATTGGAACATGAAACTAGAACATTGAAAATTGACGTATCTCACCTAAATTCTAACAATGCACACATGGATCAAGCCGTGAATTTGTTGCAGGGTGAATACAGTAAAACAAGTGAGCGTTTGTCAAACATGCATAAAGAAAATGAATGTTTGAATGAATCTCTGATTGATCTTCAGATGCGATCTATGCGTGACAGTTTGTTGTTTTCTGGATTAACAGAAATCGAGACACACAAAATATCCTCAGATGATATCGTGCAGGATTTTCTCAAAGAGCAAATGGAAAATGATAGACCAATTTATTTCGATAGGGTTCATCGGCTAGGTAGAAAGCATCCCAAAAAGACACGCCCAATAGTAGCAAAATTCACGTACTTTGTGCATAGGGAATGTGTCAGAAACAGATCGTATAGTTTGAAAGACACAAACTGTTATGTAAGTGAACAATTCCCCACGCCCGTTGCAGACTTCAGAAAAACTGTGCTATTTCCATTGGCAAAAGACATAAAATCTAGTGGAGAGAAAGTAAAAGTGGTGGCAGATAGGATATATATAAATAACAGACAATTTGAATCACCTACCGCACCACCTTACAGATTCAACTGCCAATGGACAAATTCACAAACTCCCGGGGAGTGTGAAATGTACAGTCCCTTGGTGTAGGCAGTCGGGGAAGGCAGAATCTAAGAGTTGTTTCTTTAAACGTATGCGGATTTATGTCCAAGTTAAAAGATGCAGACTTTCTGGAGTACATCAGGGGCTTCGACGTTCTTTGTCTCCAAGAAACAAAGACCGACGACATTGATGTCATCCAAATTGAGGACTTTCATATTTTTGGTCCGAAAAATAGAATGACAGTAGTAAACGTTCGGTCGGGTGGGATTTGCATAGCTGTCAAGGAATACCTTAAGAAGGATTTTTACATAATGACTGATGAAAACGAATGTATATTATGGGTTAAATATAATCGGGGAGACAGGAGCCCTATCATTTTTGGAAATGTTTATTTACCATTCGAAGGGTCAAAATACGACACTAGTGACCTCCACGACAAGCTTAGTATATCAATACTTGACAAATTATGTGAAACAGACTGTATCGCCTTGGTCGGGGATTTCAACTCGAGAACTGGAAAGGGCAATGATATCTCCAGCTCTGTGCGAAATGAAATCAATGAGCTAGGGCATACGACCGGCTGTGACATAACAGTTCACAGAGAGTCGAACGATAGCACGACCAATAATTTGGGGAATAAATTGGCCGAAGTATGCAAAAATAATGACCTTTTTGTGATAAACGGTAGATTTGGGAGGGATATGGGAGTGGCAGCTACAACATGTAAAGGAGTAAGTATAATTGAATACCTCAAATGTAACACAGAGTTCGTGAAGTGCTTGACCGACTTTGCTCTTCAGGAATTTAATGAATTGCACTCGGACATCCATTGTCCGACTGTTTTCACAGTTGATTGCTCAATAGTCAAACATTGCGATAACGTTTGGGATGATTTTGCGCAAACAATAATGCTGTATCAACACAAGCTAATAACGGTAAATTACCCACCACCCGACATGACGATTCCTGCTCGATGCACAGTAGGGCATCCAGCTACTCAGCAAATGGTATAGGGAAATGGCATCCTCAGAAATTAAAACTGTTTCAAGAAAATATAATGAGCCAGGATGTGGCAAACCTGGAAAATAAACTAAAATCTCTTGAGGGATATGGCAACCCCACACAAGCTGATATTGAGCAAGTAAGTCAAGACCTCTGCTCCATTTACTTGAAAACAGCCACAAAACTTTTGAAGTAAAAGGCAAAAAAGCTGTAAAAATACAATTAATGCCCCCAAAACTTAATAGTTTTAAAAAAAACATGGATATCAGGTGATTGTATTGCCGCTAGAACTAAATTAAGGGCGCGTAAAGAATACAAGAAACACCTCTGTATAAAAAATAAACAGGCTCTCCAATTTCTTAAAATAATTATAAGCAGAAACTAAAAGCCAGTAAATCTCAGTATAACAAACAATTGAGGTCGAAATTAAGAAATTTTAAACAGTTTAATATAAAAGAATTTTGGAAAACCACTAGACGTCTAAACTGCACTGATAAAGTAAATATTATGCCATCAATAGACGAATTCTATGAATATTTCAAACATGTGGATAGCGCAGGGTACATCGACGCTACACATATAGAGAATTGTTCCCTCAAAGATGACTCACGACGCCCCGACTCCTATATTAGACATAAGTGTATTAAATGATGTAATAACTGTGGATGAGGTAGAAAAGGCAGTATAAAAATTAAAAAATGAAAAACCCCCAGGAATCGATGGTATAATAAATGAATATATTAAGTCTACCTACCCCCAATTTAAGCAAATCTACTTCTTACTATTTAATATCATTTTAGAATCAGGTATACTACCAAATTCATGGACCATTGGCAAAATCAAACCAAAATTTAAGGGAAAAGGAAACCCCCAAATCCCAGATAATTACCGTAAAATAACTTTACTGAGTAATATATCAAAACCATTTACTAGTATACTGAGTGAAAGAATTTCCCTTTTCCTGGTAGAAAATAACTTACTCAATGAAACACAAGCTGGCTTTAGGAAAGGGCATTCTACTATCGACCATGTATTCGCCTTAAAAACCATAAGGGAATTGCTGAGAGCAAATAAAAAGATCCTATACTGTGCCTTTATGGATTTCTCCAAAGCATTTGACATCGTTTGGCGTTCGGCACTCTGGTCCAAGATCACGTGGACACATATAGATGGAAAAATACTAAAAATTATCAAAAACATGTACAGCAATATTAAATCCACCGTTATTTCAGGGAGTGAAATGTCCCAATTTTTCCCTAATTACAGCGGTGTCAGGCAAGGGGAAAATTTATCACCCATTTTGTTTTCCCTATTTTTAAATGATCTGAAATCGTTTTTGTTTTGTAACGGTTGTGAAGGTGTGCAGTTTGAGCAGACGCAGATATATGAAAACGACCCCCAGATATATCTACAACTATTAATTCGTTTGTACGCTGATGACATTGTAATACTTTCAAATTCGAGAACAGACTTGCAAAAAATGTTGAACTCATTCTCAGATTACTGCCGGAATTGGAAACTTAAGATGAATATTGACAAATGTAAAATAGTTAAGCTGGAGGGGCGGGTTTGCCAAAACGATAAGTTCACTTTTGACCAGTCCCCTATAGAACTAGTTAAAAGTTATAAATACTTAGGTGTAACCCTCTCAAGATCAGGAAAATTCACAATTGAAAAAAATAATAGATGTAATGTTGCCAAAAAAGCAATGTTTTCTTTAATAAACAAAATGAGAAGAAACCAGTTGTCACTAGACATTGTGTTAGAAATATATGAGAAATCCATTGTCCCGGTTTTTCTTTATGGCTGCGAAATTTGAGGAAGTGAAAAACTCTTTGGAGTAGAAAAACTAGAGCTGTGGTTCTTGAAGTTTATCCTAAAATTAAAAAAGTCAACGCCCAAATGCTTCTTATATGGTGAATTAGGTCTTATACTGTCAAAATAAAATTGAGGTGTCTTAATTTTTGGGCGAAACTTGTGATGGGAGAGGGCAACAAAATGTCATCCTCTTTATATTAGGTATTATACTGGAACAACACCCAAGGACTATACATTAATCAATGGCTAAAATTTATTTCGTCCACCGTAGACGGTGTAGGAATGTCAAATTTTTGGATTACCCAATTCATTCCAAACAATAAACTATTTAATGAATTCACTAAACAAAGGCTCAGTGATATTTTTATCCAAGAATGGAGAGAAACATTAGGCACCTCAAACAAATATCAGTTTTATAATGTTATAAAAACACAATTCTGTTTTGAAAATTACCTAAACACCCTCCCACAACATTTGACAACAACACTACTAAAATTTAGGGTTAAAAATCACCGTCTTCCAATAGAAACTGGTAACTGGATATCCCAAGATCTGTCACAAAGGAAATGTAATTTGTGTAATTCAGATATAGACGACGAATTCCATTATATTCTTGTTTGTAATCAACTCAAAACTCTACGCCAAAAATATTTAAAACCCTATTTCGAAAAATACCTGAATATGCTCAAACTTCACACAATCTTTACATATGAAAACACTAAAACCACTATGAATCTGGCCAAATATATAAAGGAAATTCAAAAAACCATAAACCCATCTCACGGCTAATTACCTATCTGCATGTAGTTGCCCAGTTTGCACCAAGATGATGATAAAGGAACTATGCTTATACGAGCAACATACATGTATATTTGCAGTGCGTGGAGGGTGGATTGTGGCTGGGTCGCCCGCAGAGTGGAGTTGGCACCCGAACTATAACTTTCAAATTTTATACATGTGAACAAAAAACGCAGGCAATGTTTCGGCCAATGGACTTCCGGATTTATCCCGGAGGTCTATTGGTTGAGACTTTGTCTGTGCTTTGCAATTGTTGCGTGGGTGGAATCTTCGCTCTGTGGGTGATTTAGTGATGATGCGCTCCTCACTTACTGTAGAAACGTCTAGCATTCCTAGTGTTCTCCTCTTGCAGACCACAATGCCCCGTTTTTTTGTCTTTTCGAGATAAGGGTTTATTTAGCCCATTACCACTTTTTGAAAGTGCACTCTGCAAGGAGAGAAGCAAATCGGGTGAATGCTACATGTGGTACGTTCTCGAGAGCACATATTGCATATTGATTTCAACAATATAAATGTTTATATCTCAAATCATGGGTACATCATGAGTATGTATAAATTGTGTTCTGCTAAAATGCACTTGGGCATTGAGCCTAAAGGATGGAAAAAGTAGAGAGGGGAAGGGGAGGGGAGGGGGAGGATGGAGAGGAAGGAGGGAGAGAGGACCGAGGGAGCGATTGACTTAAGTTGATAATGATATTATCTTGTGTGGATACACCACCTCCAGCATGCTTCTTATTTTTTACATGTTTTGTATATTTATTATTACTTTATCTCATATTATATGGGAATAAGTTCAAAAATAAACTGTAAATTTGCATGGCCCCATACTTGAATGCAGTACAGTAAGTGGCTATGCACAAGTGAAAAATACAATGATTTCAAATCATCGTGAGGAAGTATTCTCTTTTCTCTGCTAATAGCATATAATGCTCTTTATATTTTTTGAGGCAATGTGCAAAGTGTGTTGACTGAAACTCAAATTTTCATCAAAATAAACTCCTAAGAATTTCATGGCTTTTTGATAGGCCGAATTTGTAACTCGCTCCAATTGTCTGTCGTTCATCAACAAATTTATCATAAAATTGTCATTATTTCATGATGGATTAAAAAAGATGTATTTAGTTTTTTGGCATTTAGCGAAATTTTATTTGCTTTACACCATTCTCCTAGCTTAACAATTTCTCAGTTTGAATCATTACACAAAAGTGATGATCATCTTCTCGGGAGTTTTAAATTGCTCGTATAGTTGTTTGATTTGTGATTCCAAATCTTCCAGGAATTGTTGAGCCACATCGTTATCACCCAACTGTTTCATGTTCGTGTATGGACCCGAAGAAATTTTTATGTAAAAATAATAACCAGACGGTGTGTGCTTCTGATATTTTTCGGTGTAACTCTGACGATCGTCGGGCTGACATCAACTTATTTTCATTGTGAAACATTCGAAATCAGCATACACCACAACAGGCACTCTCAGTCTTCCATTGTAATGTGTCAATTTAATGTAAGTGTGAGGTTTGGGCATGTCGATGGCAATGCATTGATTTGAGTTGCAATACTCCTCATGACATTCCAGTGATTCTTTACTATGGAAGGAATTTAAACAGTTGAACAGAAAAATCTCTCTCCATCATGTCTTCTGGTCTGTGCTGACAATAATTGACTCATGTTCTTGATCCAACAGTAATGTTGATTATCGTTTTCCGAAATTAATAATAAATGAATGTTTTTCTCAAGATTTTTTTATGAACTTATCCTCAGAAGAAGTATGCGTTTGTTTTAATCATCATATACCAAAACGTTGATGGCGATTGTGGGAGGTCGATTTTCAAAATAATTGCTGTCGCGTAGCCAAGTGACCAATCTAAATTCTTAGAAGTTTCCACATACTTTGATACTCTCTTCAGATGCATTTCCACAGGATATAAGGCAGATGTGTCAGCCCATTTAAAGCATTGACTGTCTTCTTTATTTTCCACATTTATCACAGCTTTTTAATTTTCTATGAAATAATGCAATTCTATATTTGAAGAATTCGCAATGAATCATACTTGTCAATATGAATTTCTAGATTTAATACTTCACCAAATCTCCAATTGCTACCTTCGTTTTGATACTGCACCATAGATTGTATTATTTTTTCTTTCATGTTGTCAAAGATATCAGATAAAGAAGAGCTTTCAGTCACGGTTTTTGTGTGAGATTGAAAATAAGTAATTTTTCCACAACTTCACCCGTGTTCACATCGATCTACTCTATCTGACACAATACCATTTCGTTTTAATACAATTGCCTTGCATTCGCCGAAATAAATTCAACATGCTGGGTTTTTTTCTTGTTCAAGAAATCTTTAGGATTAAATTTGTTTTATACCCTCGACATCAAACATATTTAAAAATCCGTTGACGGCCTGCTCTCCTTCTATGAGAGTGGACAACAATTCTTCACACATGACTTTAGCTTGTATTTCTTTTATGTCACCCTCATATTTTTCGCGTTCAGCCATCATTGCTTTTATGGTAGTTGTTATTTGATCTTCTTCTTTTTTCTCTGTTTTATTTCTGCCTATTGAATAGATATATTTTGTTTTAATTTCTTCTTTTTGCCCATTTGAATTGTTGTCTTTCTCATCTTATTGCTTCCTCCTCCTCCTCCAAGCTTCGATTTTATCAACTCATTTTTATTTTGTGACCATACACCTTTCAAACCCACCTGATGTGCTTTAGATTTCAATTCTGACACCATTTTCTCACTTTTATCAGCCTTTATGACTCTGATCATTTGTGGTTTAGTTTGATAACTCGATGATTTCACATGATTTTTCAATTGAGCTAAAATGCATGCGTCTAAAAAAAATGACATTTTTTTAACTATTAAAAATTGTTTTAAAATTAAAAAATTGTTTTTATATGATATTTTTTAAATGTCCTATATATATGCGGGGAAAAAATATTCTATTTTCCTTTAAATTATTTTTTTTTAACTTCAACAAAAATGAAAACGAAATTGAAATCAATTTCTTATTTAATTTCCTATTACACACACAAAAAAAAATTGATTTAAGTATTACTTAAAAAAATGATGTTTATTTGTTTAATCAAAGAAATTCAGGGAAAAAATATTTTGTAAAAAAGGAAAATTATTTTATAAAAATAAAGGCAAATTCTTTTTATAGAGCAAAAAAGAAATATTTTATTTTAAAAAATGAGTTATAAAAGAAAATTAAATCTTAGAAAAAAGAAAAAAATTGAGAGAAGGAATTGTTTATGGAAGAGGAGATGTCTGTCAAGGAAGAACAAGAAAAAATGGGAGAATGAATTGTTTACGACAGATGAAAAGAAATGAATGTTTTTTCATATTAAAAAATGTGAAGAAATAATGCATAAATTTATAGAGGACGTTTTTGGGTTATGTTTCTTTCATTCAATAAAATATATTACAAGTAACAGATTTTGTTTTTTTTCTTCATTTATTACATATCTCTGAGAAGAAAAAATCTGTTTTTCTCCAAGCTAATTTTTATGACAGATTTTAATTATTTATTTTTTTTAAGTTAAAAAAGACTTTAAAATAATTAAAATTTAAACTCAGTCAAGAATTGTTTTTCAAATAATATATAGGAAATAAAAAAAAAAATAATTAATTAAAAAAACTGGCATTGAAAAAAAAAATCGAATTGAAAAGAATTGTTTCATACAATGATAGTAAAACTTTTGTTTGAAACCTGATCCAATCCAAATGAAAGATGTCAAAGTAACAGAGTTTGAATATAAATACAATACTCATAGCATGGGAACAATACTGAAGGAAGATCAAGTCAATTTATTTTCAGATTTAGAAAATTTGTGTCGCAAACTCTTGAAGGAAGAAGAGAAACATTTAAAGAAATTCAGTCTGATCTACAACAAAAACAACATAAATCCCAAAATCGACAAAGGTGTCATAGATTGACTTGTAGAAGAAGCTTTCCAAAATCTGAAAAGTTAGCAAACGTAGACATGATCATCGAGCATCTACACAAAAAAGAAGAGGGGAAAGTGATAGCTTGCATACAAATAAAAGATATGACTTTGTAAAAAAAAAATATTCAATTTATTTTTTTCATTTTCATACACATACATATTTAAATATTTATACTATCGATTTTCATTTTGTTCTTAATTTTTTCAAATGTTTTCAAAAATTGTTTGTATTTTTTTAAACATTTTGTTTTCCACTAACCTATTTTTTTTAACATAAAAGAAATTAAAAACTTAAAATCAGTCAAAGATTTATTTCATTTTATATATGGGAAATAAAAAAAAAACATTTTTTAAATCAATTTTAAAAAATGGCAAAGGAAAAAATATTGAATTGAAATGAATCACTTCATACAAAGATAGTAAAACTTTTTATTTGAAACCTAATTCAATCAGATTAAAGAATGTCGAACAAAGTTGGTATCCTCCCAAAACTTAGACATCCCATAACTTAGACAGCTTAAAACAACAACATTCACACTTTAGTGTACAGCTAATCCCCTGCTTGTTACCCATTATTCTAATGGACTAATCTGTGAAATATGTACGCAAAGTCTGATTTATGGAAAAATGTTTATTGCAATTTCAAATTCAATCATTATTCATTTCAATCACATAAAAATACAGAATATAAAGCATTTCAAAATTAGGTAACAAACTAAGACAAGAACAAAAACACACAATGCTCAAACGCATTACAGAAACATAAAAACACTAATCTATAGGCGATTTGTTGCCATCAGACAACAAGAAATTTACTTAAAATATAAACTTCAAAAGCATACACAAAATACAAACATAAAACAGATACATAAAAAACAAAATACACAAACATAATACAGATACATAAAAAACAAAATACACAAACATAATACAGATACATAAAAAACACAAGATAATTTACAAAATACACAAACATAACACCGATACATAAAAATTACAAGATATTTTACAATAGTTCACTCGTTTATCCCTTAACCCAACAAAATTGCCAAAACGGCCTGTATTATTTCCAATTTTGAAATTTACATAATATATATATATATATAAATATAAAATATAAACTGCCTCAAAAACATAGCTTATGACCCTCCACTGGACCGAGCTCATTGAGCTCGTTTCAATAAGGGGTCATCAGCTATGTTTTTAAGACAAAATGTTCAATTGCTAAGACATTTTCTTGCAAGTCTCATCTATTGTCCTCGTTGGGTAAAGGGTTAAGCTAGTCTTAGAAGATGTCCTGCTGCATCTAGAAATTCTAGAGGCGATTTTTGTCCTTCAACCATCATTTGCTTTAGACGTTGACGTCGGTTCTCAACTTCCCTGTAGACTCTTTTCCTGCTTGGTGGAGCTGTGCCAAAATTTATTTGTGCAAATTTTGCTCTATCAGCATTTTCAATTTTCTTTATAACTTCCACAAACCTGTAGATATTTGGGTGACTGTGGGGCAATGTACCATTCAGGCGATTGTGGAAGCCTTCTCAAAATCAGTTTGTATACGACTAGGGACAAATGGTCTATTCAGCCTCTGTTGAATTTCAGCTTTCAGCTGCCTGAACAGTCTTGTATATGTTGATGTCTGCCTGTTTGGTAGAAGAGCAAACACAAGTGGATATGAACTGGTCCCGTTCATTGCATGAATGGCGTAAACCTGGTTCCATAAGTCGGGGCATGAAGAAAATGTACCATCCATGTACACGGTTTCAGCAGACTGCAAAGCTTGTAGTTGGTCATCAGTAGAAAAGACAATCATCTTTTCTTCCTCTCCATCAGTTAAAAGTAAATAACGACGTCCATCTGAAGTCTCAGACCATGTGCCGTCAAGGTTAACCTCAGCCCTTGTCTTGGGAAGTGATGGTATGTTTTTTAGCCTGTGCCTATACAAGGCACTACTTATTGATGGAAAAGATGGCAGTGCCTCTACTTGGTCTCTACCAATTATTTCTTCATTATATAAGGACTTTATTTGGGTAGTCTCTTCTCTTGCTCTCTTTCTCATTGTGCTGATAAACCTCACAGTGTTACTATCTTCTGGGAGATGTGAATGATCAGAGATATCTCTGACAAAGTCTCCAACGGTGGTGCACCTTCCCTTGCAAGTAGAATGTATACATCTCCAGTGAGTGCAGCTCTGTCTTATTTTATTTCTGTTATATCTGTAGCCGTCCAAAAGTACCTGTGGCGTGCCCTTCTGTGACATTACAAACTCAACTTTCTTAACAGTAGCCATTTTCAGGATATGATTCCCAAGTAAAGTCTGGCATCTTATATAGAGCACTTTTTTGACTGTGCGTTTATAACATAACTGATTTCACTGTAAACATGTTCTGTTTGATCTTGATTAGAAGATAAATAATAATAATTAACAACTTATTTGATGTTTTGTTTGTGTGAACAAGTTTTACTAACAAATAATAATCAATTCTTTGGTAATTCTCTTGTTTGGATAAACCTGTTTTCATTAATATAATATCAGTCTATTCCATTGTAATAGTGGGTGAACATAATTAACTACTTTTACTGAGTGTCTGAGTTATGGGATGTCTAAGTTATGGGATGTCTAAGTTTTGGGAGATAACCACAAAGTTTGAATATAAATATGATAATCATAGCATGGGATTAATATTGAACCAAGATCAAGTCAATTTATTTTCTGATTTAGAAAATTTGTGTCGCAAACTCCTGAATGAAGAAGGGAAAAGTTTCAAAAGTTTAGTCTGATCTATGGCAAAAACAAAATATATCTGAAAATCAATAAAGGTGTCGTAGGTCGACTTGGAGAAGAAGCTCTCCAAAATGTGAAAAAGTTAACACAAGTAGACATGATCATCGAGCATCTACACAAAAATGAAGAGGGGAAAATTTATGCAAACACATTCAGGAGAAGTCTTGGTAAAATACATTTCCACAGTCAAAGGAAGATTTTGTTTATGTTCTCTATAATATTCCATCGCGAAATTGTGATATTGATGATATTTTGAATTTTTTTTTTTTAGCAGTTTTTTCACCTTTACTTGATCTGAGTCAGATATTCTCTTTCCATTAATAAATGTGAAATACGACCTCGCTTTTCAGTTGTGAGATGACTCATCCTCAATCGAAAAGTCAAACATTCACATTCAGTTGGTGTCGGTTCTCCTATATATGCAAGACCCTCTTTTTCCAAATTCTCATCATGTCGCTCTTGCTGACATATTTAATGCTGACACAAAATACATGATGGTCGCATCATCGTATTCCAGGTCTTGACAGTCGTGACCGTAGTCCAGTCCAAACTTGCAACCAGAACATCTTTCCTTCAACGCTCTGGTAATGTTTTCTTTAATGAGATGAGCAAACGTTCTGTAAAACACATCTTGGAGAAATTCGTGACACTCTACTCCTTTTCGATTTTTTCATTTCATCTACGAATCTATCCATTTTGGGTTTTTTTATTTTTAAAATATATATATTTTTTTATTTCCTATTATATATATATATGAATTTCTGTTTTGACTAATTTTAAATTTTATTTTTCTTCAAGTTAAAAATAAAATAGCTTTCGCTAAATTGTTTTCTTCTCCCCTCTTCATGATGAGCCACTCATTACAATTCTTAGCAATTCCCCATTCAAATAAAACGGAGCAAAACGGCGATGATTGCAAGATTAGGAGTCTGACGGGTGCCGAAATCGCGACACTTTACAAATTCCTATGAGTAATTTGCATGGAAACAGAGCATTTTGACACCGTCTGTTCTTGCCCACCACGAAGGGGTGAACACGAAGGGAGCTCTCTACAATTCTCGACAAAATCTCCATTCCAATAACACTGAGCAAGAAGGCGACGATGGGCAGAAAAATTCATTTTCGCAAATGTCCTAGGCGAGCGATCATCAAATGTTTACACATTCCTACAGAAAATTTGTATGGAAAAATATCGACTATTTCAGCCCAATTCGAGTTTAAATTGTTTTTTATTTTGTAAAATAAATCCCCATTGGATCAACCTTAGCCGAAATACTAGCCCAGGCAGTAAGTGATCTAGAATTAATTTTTTAACTTCAGATAATATATAAAAGGAAAATGCAGAGAAATTTTAGTTGGCCCAGAAATTTGTCAAGCTAAATTTCCATTGCTTTCAAGTTTAAAATTGGGGTGGCCCAGAAATGAATTTTTGCTGGCTTAGAATTGTCATTGCCCCACTACTATTGTTAGTATATAATTAATACTAATTACGTTGTCTTTTGGGGTAGTTGCGTTTATTTATTTGTCCTCCGTTAACTCCTTATAAACTGCTGACAGGTATACCTGTCCAGGACTCGTATTCTCTTGCCACTGAAATAAGTATAATTTGGGCACAATTAATTAAATTTTCTCTTGTAAACTGATTTGACTTTTTAACCAAATGAGTTAAATATGGATAATCTTTTAATCAAATCTCGTCATGCCTGCTTCACAGCAGCCATGGCTAGATTTGTGGAAAATTATTTTGAAAATACTGACCGAGTTAAGAGATAATGATTGACAGCCTTCGCAAAGGCGAGGCGCTGATAAATGTTGGCTGCTAATCACGTTTGTCAGGTTGATATCGCATTCCGATATTATGTTATTTATAGTTCGCATACTTCAACAAGTGCAATTTCAGCATTTCAACGTGCTTAGTGAACAAATGCCGTTTCTGAACGGGTTAATGCTATGACAGATAAATCGTTCTTGAAAGTATGTCAGCTGGATATTTTTCGCTTAGATCTGATAAAGGTTCAGAGGTTAAGCACACAGTGTTCACTCGACAATGTGTACGCCTCCCTTGTTGTTGTACATGCAAAACAGCCGTTTCAATTGACAACTGCAAAATATGGAATCAGGTAATTTCTTGAAAACTTTTTCAGATATTGCTGGTATTTGAAACCCAAATAACTAGTCGTGGTCGGTAAAGTGTTAACGCTCGAGAATTGTATGAGGCGCGATGTCATCGTACCCCGAAATGACTCATTAAATCGGGAAAATGTTAAACAGCTGGTGGATGCTTGATCAGGAAAGTCATCTTCTCATTTTCAGGAAAACTAAACTATCCCTCATCATGCCATTTCCAATCATTCTCCTCTACAGTTGTTACAGAGACGCCTAAACGGGGAAAAGGTGGAGCACAGGGAGCACTGGCCCTCTTTCACTTGACCAAGCAAGGGGGAGGCACCAGTGCCCTTTCAAGTAGATTCCATAGCGCCACTATCAACAACTCTTTTATATGAGTATAGATAGTTACTGACACAGAATAATCTCTCACTTAGAATAACGATCATATGAAATGGCAAAATTTAACCCCTCTACAACGTACAACCATAAGCGTGCAGCACTGTCCACACAACCCATCATTCAAATTCTATTATTTTATTCAAATTTTGCCTCATAAAGATAGCTTATGTCCCCATCCCTTGTTGCAGTGGGTTCGTTGAAGTCTTTCGAAATGGGCTCGTGAGCTCTTTTTAGGCATAAACTAATCGTGTTTTAGTAAATCGAGAATGTTTGTACTAGCGTCTTCTTCTAGCCCTGTGAGGAAGCTGATTAAATAGCGTTTTTCCTGTATAGTTTTGTATTTGATATTCTGTCCTGGTAAATGATTAATGCTAATTTGTGAAGATGTTGTACTAATTAATGGATAATCATTTGTGAAACTCCTCTTATTTGCTAACTGGGTAGGGGTCAGGTGAAAGTAGCAACGGTAAAAATGGAACTGACTGTATAACAGCGTCAAAAATGTGGGAGATGATATGACAAAAATGCCACTGGTCAGAAACGATGATTGGATAAGACAGAATGGCGGCGTTCAGTGATGACGCTAATAATTAAAGGTCAATAGCAAAACTACGAAATGCCAATAGAACAACTATAAACATGATTAATTTAGTTAATAAAATGTTCGTTGCTAGACGACAAGTTTGTGTCACTGACATCACTGTGCTTTTGTTAATTTTTGGAATTTTGGAATGTTTTTTTTCACCGGGGAATGAAGAACTGAAAGGTTGTTGGAGATATTTAACTGGACGAGTGCAGGGTTTTTTTCTGTTGTCGAAAAGTGTTCGCATTCTTTTGCTAATTTCAATTTATATGAGAATGCCCATCGACGCTATCCTATAAATTGTAATAAAACAAATGCATACAGACTTTATTATCTTACATCAAAGGTGATATGAAGCAAAGCCTGTACTTCAGAATAAATGACAAACATGGCTTTGAGCACTTTTCCCGGTTAAGTTTGCTACACTCAGTGAGTTTAGATTATATACACATTATTAGCTTTTAGGGTTGAAACGGTTGGCTCATTTTCGTAACCGACTAACCGAAATCTGTAACCGGATAATATCCGGTTATCTACGACCATTATTTGACCGAATATGTGATAAAAACTATAGGAATTGGAAAGCAGTATTCTCAAACTATTCCGCAGTGTGTATACAAACGAACTTTGTCGAGTACTCGACAACGTTCGTCTGTATACACACTACGGAATAGTTTCTGCGATTACTCATTGCTCACGGAAACTGCCGATCATTAACGAAGTCTTGAACCCCAAAGTCGATTATTTTTCAGTATATACAACGCGGCTTCGATGTGTAATCTATCACAAAGGAGAAGCGGGAGATTTACTACGTTTTAAACGTGGAATGACGATCACTATCGATATTTCGGATAACCGTTTGACGGATTTTCTAATCGGTTGGGTAGCTAACTGGTTTCAAACCGATTATTCGGTTAACCATTTCAGTACTACTAGCTTTCAGTGAATTTGTTCTAGCTTCATGCGCTTATTGTCGACTCTAACCCTCGCAAAAACGGACATTCCCCTCCCCCACAGTTCTCTTAACATAAATCTGCAATGATTTGTGGCGCAGAAACGGTTACTGTTCAAGAGAGGGCTACTATTGACAATTTCGTTTCGGAATCAGTATTAAATTTTAATCATAAAGACTTTGAGCTACAAATAACCGCTGTACCCCAAAGGTGGAATTTTCTGCTCCCTGTTTTTCTGAAAGTATATGGTATTGTAAGGGCGACCAAGCAGCGTTTTATGGCTTTTTGATGTCCGTTAGCGCTTTTTACTTTTGATCCTTGTTAAGCAAGATACAATATTACTCAAGAAATAATTTAAAATAATAAACAACCCAATAAATGTACATAAAATGATAAATAGACAGAACGCGACGTGTGTTTGAATCGGTGGGTGTTTTACATAACTCGTTGGAATGGCGTAGTCATATTTCAACGGCTCTCGCGAAATATGACTACGCCATTCCAACTCGTTATGCAAAACACTCACCAAACAAAACCTATTTGGAGTGCTTGTTGAAATTCATATCGATGTTGCTCTTCGGCTGGTGTCCATTCACGCCTAATCATTTGGTGGCTATTATTGATAGTAAAATTATCTAAAAAGTACAAATTTGAGCAGATTTGCAAAACAGCTGGGAGAAACTTTTTAAAAAGAAGTTTGAAGCTTGTCTAGATGTCCGAAGATTTACTGAAATAAAGCCAACCAATTTAGATTTCCGCAGACGAGACAGCCACGGGATTGGGTTAATGTCGTGGTTGGAAATGATTGTTTTTTTAATATTATCTCATTTTTGGTTAACTAATTTTTTTATGAACTGACTTTATTTTGCTTTGGACGTTTTTATTTTCACACTACGCGACAGACAATCAAATCATTTTATAACGAAATTTGGAAACTTTTCGACGCGTTACTAATGACTCGACGTGAAAAGAACTGATATAAACGGTGCTGGGAAAAACGTTCCGGCTTGTATATAACCAGTTGACTACAGAAACATTTATGTCATAGCGGCGAGTCCGTTAAATACAAGGGATTTAAAGATTAATGGATGTGAAATAAAGATGTGTATTACAGATGTCGCCAAAATGTGCGTTATAATCCATTGGCTTGGGTGGGTCCTGTGTGCTTTTTGAGGACAAGAATATTTATCTGCATTTTCCTTTCATATATTATTTGAAGTTAAAAAAAAGTCAGGGTAGACTGTTCCCACCCTGGCAATAAGGGAAAATCGCATTTAAAATTATCCCCCTTACTGAAAACCCCCATAATTGAAATATTTTAAAAAAACAAAAACAAAATAAATATAGTCCAGATAAACTATTATTTTTTTTTCATTTAACATATTTGCAATAAACTATATTGTAGTTTGAAATAGCAAAATAATTTTATTTTCAGTGTTTGGTATAATTTACCAAAAATATGCATTTTTCTTGTTTTTTAGGTATTTTAGGCAAAGTCAAAGAAGTTACGTTTTCATTCTGTAACACAAATTTAACCATAACATGTTGTATATTTCTTGAAAGGTACTCATCTTAGCTGCAAGTTGCAGAAACCTGAATTGCCAAGGTCAGTGGAAGCCGGATTTATATGGAAATCTCTACCCCTACCCCCCCCCCCCCCCCCCAATAAGAAAACATGAAAATATCGTTTAAATCTACTCTACTCCAAATAACAACAATTATTTTTTATTTCCATCCCTCTGAACTTTCTCAAATAGTAATTTTAATCAAGTATGGCGTCTATGAATGATTAGCAATTAATTCTCATACATATGCCATAAATTTGAAGCCAAACGGCCACCACCACCCACACCACCCCACCCACCCATCACACTAGAGTACCACACATGCTTTATTTGTTGGACCACTTTCTGTACAATTTTAGGTAATGAATTACAGATAGCAACTAGAGAAACATAATTTACTGCCACCAGTAAATTCAAGTCTGTGTGGAAAGGGTTAAAGTAACAGGAATAAACTATAAAGAAAGAGAATTCATGGAGGCTTACTTTCAGAAGTAAATTTTTTTTTTAACAAATCAGGTTTTCGTTAGCAGTATTTACAGATATTCATACAGGAATTAGAACATTTTTATAAGAAACCAGAAATGGCATATATGTGACCAGCATTCAAAGGGTTTGATACACGAATCAGAAATGGACATTTTTGGCCCTGCCCACTAATTTGAGTGATGAAATACATTCATAATCTTTAGAAATGCATTAAGGTGTAATAAAATGCATTTTCCAGTCTTTCTGAATAATGCCCCCATATTAAGATCTTCAGATGGTTAAAATATTCCCTTTAAATACTCCATTTAATCCTTTAAATGGGGGCGGAGTGGCTCAGTTGGCAGAGGTGCAGGCTGCAGGCGAGAGGTCCTCACTCTGTCCTTGGGCAAGACACTTCACCCCATTGACCATGTGGGTGCATGGTGGCGCTGTGTACTAAAGCGTACTGAACATCGATGGTGCACCCGTCTTCAACCAATGCTAACCCTGCTTGTGTGAAGTTAGTATGTGGGGGATCTGACAGTTGCTCGTTGTTGCCCAGTGGTTCTTCCCGGGTACTCCGACTTCCTCCATCCGAAAAACTGTCGTGGTCATGATTAGCCACTGTGCAGAAATATGTGACATGAAACACCAAAAAATAAATAATCCTTTAAAAAATGAGCTCAATCCAATAAAGGGTCAGAAGCTATGTTTTTCAAGCAAAAATGAAAAGGTAATTAAAACTGAACAGATATTTCTGTGAATAATGTTGACAGGTTTTCGCCGTTATGTTGGCTAAAGGGTTAAGAATTCCTTACTTTGGAGGGCACACTGTAAAGGTGTCCCATTCCACATAGAATGAAATGTTACAAACAATAAAGCGAAAAACATTGAGTTTCTTAGCTGACAGTACCTGTTTGTGAACTCCTGAGGGATGGAACGGCACAAATCAGAGGCATTCTCTTAACGTCACTTTGGCACCAAAGGTTTCTGCACTCTAGGTGAGACCGAGCCGAGCACAGTGAAAGACTATAGAACTCCTCTAACAAAATGAGTTTTAAACAGTCATAGCGCTAACACAGTTAACAATACAGTCGACCATGTCAGTATTGCATTGTTACCGGCATCCTGACAGTTTTGTGATAGGTTTCAACAATTATCCAGTGCTGTTTTATGGAAAGGGTTAACTTTATTGTGTCTGTAATAAAAATATGTGCAATCCACACTGAAGTCTTGAGAGGGTTAAAAGATTTGAACTGAATAATTTATAATTTATTTCCTTGCAAGGTAAAGGGTTTCTCTCAACTTAGTTCTAGTAACTTACATCCCATTATCATAACAAGATTACATTTCATTTTTTGACAGCTGACTCCACTGATGTTTACATTATCTCCATTGTGTATAACATAGCATCGTATTGCATGGGGAGAATTTACTGCATCAGGAAATTGGAGGCTGTGGAAACCCCGTGGCCGAATGGGCCATACTCAGTGGCTCTAGCGACCTGAAAAACATAGGTGGCCGAGAACTTTTGACTGTCTACCGGTATGCTAAAATTCAGTGAGATAGGAGGATTCGTTTTCGAGTTATCGTGAGGACAAAGAAATGCATAGAAGACAGAAGACGGGAGAATAAGAAGAGGGAAGAAGAAGAAGAAGAAGGAAAAAAAAGAAAGAAAACGAAACCGTACAAAAACAATAGTCTGTGTGTTTCACACAGACTAAATATAAATCAACAGCGATATTTAATTAGTTGGTCAACAAATATTGGTTTAAAGTGTCCTGGTTCTCTGAAAACTGGAACTTCCCTCCGAATGAGATACGGTACAATGAATACACCTGGGTGGTTAACTGTATACACATACTCGATAAAACAACTACCCCCCGTCCCGCTTCATGTGCTAAATTATACCTGCAACAATGGAAATAAGATTCAGTTTACACAACAGCGAATCCCCATGTGATGACCCAGTGCATGTCTTCAGCTTGGACTACAACTTCCCAGTCTACCTTTGTGTATGACATAGCACGCAGCTACCTAAGTGCTACTTCCAGTAACACCCCAGCTGTACGTTTTTCATAGGCATTTTCTCCTAGAGAAACTGGCCATCTACAGACAGGATCATACTGTGTCCAATTTGGTAACACACTCATCTGGGCCTGCATTGCTGCAGGCACCGACAGCTAACTATTTTACTTCGGTGGCACCAAGCGTGTACCCGTCTTCACAGTCTCCAAACTCCACTTCTGTCATTGCCTGGCTCTTAGGACATTTGCTAACATTTGCTAACCAATACTGGTAACTCCTTACTCGGTGCCACGGACCAGTTAAAACTTCAACAGATGATTTAATTTCAGTGGCTGTTGGTGTTCCTTCCAGCTTACTTCTTACTTACTATTAATGCAAAGGATGACTTTGATCTAAATGATCCACACCCACCCCACCCCCTTTTATTCGATTCAAAGGGGGCGGCGTTACATGCCGAGCGCTTATTGTTTCAAATTCCATCAAAGTCTGTGTTGTCGAGGGAATTGTGGCTTCTCGCACCAATGTTTTCGGTACCAACAGTCTCATAGTTTCACCCACTGCTCCTTTCCGAATAACAGGGGGTGGGGTGGGTGTGGATCCTTTAGATCAAAACCGAGGACAGGAGGTAGTTTTTTAAAACTTGGGCTCAAACAAGCCCAGGGTAGTGGCACTCTAGGAAATGGTAGCGTCACTCAAGGTGGAAAGGCTCAAGGTGTTCCTGGTTGGGTATGACAAAGTATTAAGTCAGCTGCTTATTCACGGCTTCTCCTTAGGCTTGAGGGGCAAACCTTCGTCGTCTTGTTTTCATAATTTAAAATCTGTCTCAGACTACCCCGATAAAGTTACTGAAAAAATCCATAAGAAGCTTCAAGGGGGGTCGGAGAGCAAGACCATTTTCTTTTTCACCTTTTCGAGGTTGGGTCTCTTCTCCCATAGACTTAGTTCCCAAGCACGACTCTGGAGAATTTCAGCTTATCCACCATTTGTTCCAGCCCAAAGATTCCTCCGTCAATGATTGTATTCCCTCAGAACTTTACACTGTGCATTATGCCACTATCGAGGACGCTGTTCGTCGCATATGTCATCTTGACCAGGGTTGTTTTATGACGAAGACTGATGTGAAGACCGCTTGTTATCTACTCCGTGTGCATCCCAGTGACCGTCCTTTCCCGGGCTTTCGGCGGCAAAGCCAAATCTTTTTTGATCGCTGTCTGCCAATGGGTTGCTCATCCGCGTGCCAACTCTTTGAGTGTTTCAGTTCGGATCTTCAGTAGGTCGCTACGCAGTAGTTGGGGACCAACAATATATTGCATGTCCTTGATGACTTTTTCTTTGCAGCAGATTCCCAAACCTCTTATAACTATTACCTCACACACTTTATAGAGCTAGCACAGGATCCGGAGGTTCCGATCGCTTCAGACAAAGCGGTGTCTTCCGTACAATGGCTCACATTTCTCGGCATTGAATTGGACACGTTAACCATGTCTGCACGTCTTACTACCGATATGTATTGTGGCTTACAGACACAATTCTTGATACGTAAGAAGGTCAATCTTCGCGAATTGCAGTCTTCAATCGGAAAGTGGAATTTTGCCTGTTCAGTGGTCCTCCCTGATCAGGTTTTGTTCAAGCGGCTGAACAACCTGACAATTGTCATCACCCAGCCCCATTATAGGATAGTACCCAGGCACGTCAAAGCAGACTTGCACATGTTGCTCACCTTCTTAGATTCCTTTAATGGCAAAGTTCTTTTTCTTGAGGAACCAAGGACACACAGTGATGTTGTATACTGATCTGCATCTTCCAGGGGTTTTGGGAGTATTTCGCTATTCATGGTTGTACGGGGCCTCGGTCTCTTCCGGGCAAAAGCTTAATATTGCTGTCTTGGAGTTTTACTCCATTGTCTTAGCAGTACATCTATTTGGGTCATCGTTGAGTAATAAACGAATTCGATTTATATCTGATAATGCAGCAGTGGTCCATGTCATGAACTCCAAAATAACTACAGCTGACCACTTGCTAACTCTTCTTCGTTATCTGGTTCTTGTCTGCCTCCAGTTCAATATTCTGTTCACAGCAAAACATATCACAGGTAAGCGCGATATCCTAGCTGATACACTTTATTGTTAGCAGGTCGACGAATTCCGACGACTGCCTCCGACTCGTTTTACAGATCAAGTAACAATTCCCCAGGACATGAAACTGGAAGCCTTGTTGATACGACGAGTTCATTGTTGGGCGAGGCGTTAGCTCCAGCCACGAAGCGTTTCTATACACTGACTTATCAGAAATTTGCCGAATTTTGCTCCATATTCCAGTTTCAGTGCACATGGACGATATCTTCGACAATGATTTGTTTATTTATAGCCTACCTATGAAATGCTAATTATTTCCCCAAACCAATTACATTGACTTTGTCGGGCCTTGCTTATTTTCGCAAAATTCATGGTGTTCCTGACCCCACGCAGGCCTTTTGTCGTACGCAAACTCCTGTGTAGATCCAGAGGGCACAACTGTCAACAAACTTACGTATGCTCATTGCAGAAGATCTACTTAGCAACTTAGTAGCTAGCATTCCGTCTTGCAGTGCTATCTCGTACCTTTGTCTGTTTTTCCCAGTTCTCTACCGCACAGCATTTTATTCTTTCGCCCGGGTTGGCGAACACTGCCCATCCAAAAGTTCGGACGCTCAGTGAGTTCTGAAATTCACAGATGTGCAATTGGCTCCTCCCCATGAGCTTCAACTCATTTACCGAGATTTTAAACACAACCGAGGTTTGCGTCCACATGTCATCACGGTTCACGTGCAGCCCAATGTGCCTCACTGTGCAGTGTCCCTGCTTTCTGCTTTTTCCACCAGCGAGGGATGTGCTCTGGCCCTCTCTTTGGGTTCCCCTATTCTGTATCGTGACGTTGGTGCTACATTGCATGACTGCTTGCTATTCAGTAGTTTAGATCCAAAAAGTTTTAAAGGTCATGGCTTCAGGATCGGGGCTGCAACCCTTGTCGCAGCTAAGAATTATACTGACGCCCAGATACGGGCCATGCGTCGGCGGAAAACAAATGCATTTCACGCATACATTCGGAGTCCTCCCCTACAGTATGTACAAGAATATGTATAAGAAGTAAATACTAATCATACATAGATGCCATGCTTGATTAAAATTACTGTTTGAGAAAGTACTTAGGGGTGGAAATAACAAATAATTGTTGTTATTTGGGGTAGAGTAGATTTCAACGATATTTTCATGTTTTTTTTTTATTTTGGGGGTAGGGATAGAGATTTTCATATAAATCCGGCTTCCATTGACCTAGCCAATTTATGTTTCTGCACTTGTAGTAAAGAGGAGTACCTTTTAAGAAATATGCAACATGTTATCGTTAAATTTGCGTAACAGAATGAAAACGTAACTTCTTTGACTTTGCCTAAAATATTTTTCAAAAAAAAACAAGAAAAAATGCATATTTTTGGTAAAAACTTTTACAAACATTGAAAATAAAATTATTTTTGTTATTTCCATCTACAATATAGTTTATTGCGCATATGTAAAATAAAAAATAATAGTTTACATCAACTACATTTTTTTTGTTAATTGTTCAAAATATATCATTTTTTTTTTTGTTTTTCAGCAAGAGGTGATAACTTTAAGTGCGATTTTCTCCTTTATAGCCAGGATGGGGAAAGTCTACCCTGATTTTTTTAACTTCAGATGATATATAAAAGGAAAATGCAGAGTAATATTCTTGCCCCCAAAATGCACAGAGGACCCACCCTAGCCAATGGATTATTACCAATTGTACGTTACTGAAAGTAACAAATATTGTAGAAGGATTCTGGAAATTGACGTTTATGTCAAATTCACAACTGCTTTCTGGACAAGTGGTTGGATTCAAAATGATTTTATGAACTGATATATCCATATTATGTGAAACTTATTGTATGAGTGAAATATTGCATTACTGATATTCACCATATTGGTAACAAATTTGGTCAATGATACCAACTGTTCGTTACCAAAATAGAAATAAAATTAAAGGTTTGCCTAAATTGTTTATAATTCTGTTATTTTAGATATATTTCCTGCATTTTAACAACAAATGTGAGTTATGTTTGAAAGATAAATTCCCTTAGCATTCATTCAAAAGTAGCGTATGGTAACCTAATTTTCAACTTCAAAACAAGTGTCATTTACATTGTATATTATATACTTTATTGCGATTCTTATGTTGTTTTTTCTGTCTTCAACTGCACAACTTCCTTCAAATGTGTATAATAATTGAGGGAAGGTGAAAAACCTGGTGAAAAAGGCACATTTGCAGTCATGGGAGTCTAAAGTTTGCAGCAACGTGGAGTTTGATAGTCCCTTGATACGTTTATGGCCCACTGTGCAATCAGTGCAATCAACGTGTGAACCTCCAGTTCTCACGCAATCTGTGGAAGAGGACTGGTGCTTGTCCTAACTTGTGGAATAGAAGAAAGTAATATTCCATAATAGTGTCCAAAACGTCATTGAAGTGCTATGTACTCAAGTATGTACACTGTTTTCATACAAGACAGGTATTGCCTATATTTAAACGGTGAAATAAACTTCTGTAGTAATACATTTTAGACTCTATGCATAGGGCTTCACGAGTACTCCTCTCAGCGAGTAGAAGTATACAGAGGACTTTGAGGTAGAATGGTCTCTTCCTCGACTCCACAGTCAGAGCAATCATTAAATCATTGCCGTTTAAGGTCAAATAGAGGTGTATGAGTCTTCATAATGACAAACATGTACAAGAGGATCAAAGGCATGCTTCCATGTGGTTATGGAGTTTAAAAGTATGCTTAAAAGAATGAGAGTATGATTGTCCCATAGTTTGTATTTTAGTAGCGTACAGACCACTGTATCAGTATCATCAGTGTGGGTAGTGACAGCTTGCGTGTTCGCCCATTGGGAGAAAGCTCGAGTGATTAAAGTGGTTTCAGGCCCGTGCGCCCCGACCTGATGTGAACACAGAAAATTTAGATAATAATTGAGAGTGTGGAACAGAAGAATGGATGGGCCGAGAAGAGGGTTCATCTTATGGTGAAAGTATCTCCATTTCACAAATAGGTCAACGAATACCAATGACACCGAATTGTTGAATCAAGAGAAGGTAGCTGGATTGGTATGCGGAAGCAAAGTGGCCTGGTTGAGATCGGCGCAGAGATGGAGACTGGTTGACTTCTGTTAATGGGGCTCCTCAACGAATCTGGATGGAAACGTTTTCACAGAAAATGCAAAAGAAGAACGACGATATCACACCTTTGATATCAAGGGGAGACAGCTTCACAGTTAGGCTCTATGAACAATGTGTTGTGAAACATATTCATGTATACAAAGCCACCGGGAAGGGGGAGTTTGAAACCTACTTGCATTCAGTCCATGCTGCACACCATGCTCAGGCCTGATACCATATATCTGTGCGAGATGCTCAGTCAGGTACAATTCCAACGGTTGGGCAGTCTATTAGAACTGATGGAGGGAGGGGGCAGTTGGTTTAAACGCGGGGGATCCTCGAACCACCTAAGCCATCACTAATTTTGGGTATCTTCGCATAGTACCACATATTGAAGGGGTAGTGGTCTAGCGTGATAGCATTAAATTTCGAGTTTGAGTGTGCAACAAAGGATATTTTCATGGACAGCATTCCATTTCGAGAAGGGTGAGGAGTTAGTGTGTTCGATTATAGGCTTGTTCTCATTTGGCTTTCGTGGTCCAAACTCTGAAAGCACTATCCAATAATTGACAATAGAAGAAATTTGTATAAACAAACTATTATTTACGTTTAACTGAATACGAAACATGGATAAGGAAAATGTTACTTTTCACTGGTACCCTCATTTTTTTTAAAGGCCTGATTGTGGCTTCTAGCACTCAATCAGTTAAAAAACTCCTTATTATTTTTGATCTCCATTTGAGTTGTTCTATATTGATTTTGTGTTGTGTGATCGCTGTTGAAAAAAATCTATCAGCGAAATCAACATGGAAGTTCTAGTATTTAATTATAGGCTCACATAGTTGGATTTTACGCATCAGCGACCATTCCATCAGGAATCAAAAATAAAAATAAAAATCGCCCGCCCTCATTCGTTTTAAAAAAATGCCTGAGAATTCGTTATTTAATTGGGTTTGGCCTTACTGTGGTCACCTATCACCCTTGTTATTGATTATGCTTCACTTGTTTGGTAATGATGAGGCAAGAAAAATAATAAATGAAAATATATTTGTTGTAGTTTAAAGTAACGTATGGTAACGTAAATTGAAGCATAACATTCTAAAATGGGCATACACGTCTGAAACTGTCTTTATAACCAAGCTACTAATGCTTTCGTGTATAAAATAGAGCAGCTTTGTTGATTTGGGAGAAGAATCGATTTACTGTTTTCAACTTTCAAATTTTAGAACATTTTTGGCAATTTTTATGTTTTTTATATCACACGCTGTAATTTAAAAAGTCCCAGTTACCGAGTGACAGTAATGGAAAACTGCCCAAGGGACATTGAGGATTCAGAAAAAATGGGTGTTGAAAATTTCCTCTGGGGTGGGAGAAGAGGCGCCATGGTAGCTATGACCTAAAATCCCACAGTGCAAACTCATAAATAACTTTTAGTGAAAATATTTTCAACTTCGTTAAAGGAAGGAACTGCTGTGAGTCCGAGTAGGCTCATACAGTTATTTTTTAGCACTCCCTAAACAATACATGTACCAGTGGTTAAATTTGACTAAACATTTAAGCAACACCGAGATTCTTCTATAATTACATTAACAATATCATATATGAATTTAAAAAACTATTTTTAACCCTTTACCTAACGTAACGGTCAAAACCGGCCAGCGCTATTCTCAAAAATCGCCAATTAATTTTCATTATTTTTTTCATTTTTTGTCTCAAAAACATAGGTTATGACCCCTCGTGGGAACGAGCTCGTCGAGCTCGTTCCAACGAGGTGTCATAACCTATGTTTTTGAGGCAAAAAATGAAAAAAAATAGTTATTCAAGAATTATTTTTGCAAGTGTCGTCTGCTTTTCAGGTTAGGTAAAGGGTTAAACTATAGCAACATTTTCCCTGTGCATTTTTTTTAAATTTCTTTTATCACATACTAACCATCAAATAGCTCATTACGGAAATATCGTGTGCAACACGTCTGATAAACGCGAGGCGTCAAAAGTCAACGTCGACGTCATAACGTTGTGAGTTGTTACGAAAGTAGAATTGAATTAATTTTCTTTTTTATGTCAGTATCTGTTCATCCATTACGAACAGTAGATGACATTTGCAGAAAATGTCACTTCATGAATGACTAAACATTTATTTTCATTTTTGTCCTCGATGAACCCCCATTGGAACGAGGTCGACGAGCTCGTTCCAATGAGGGACCATAGTCAAAATTTCGATGTAAAAATTGAAAAAAATAATTAAATTTAGTAGGCGATTTTTGTGAAAATCTCTGGCCGTTTTAGCCATTACGTTAGGTGAACGGATATATTACACATTATGTGATAAAAATAATTTGCAATTCGGCACCATTTGATATTGAAATTTCTAAACGTTGTTCTCTTAACCCTTTGAACCCTGGTGGTATATTCCATGTCAGTTCAATGGTGGCAATTGGAAGGGTCCATATTAATTATTTGGGGATGGACTAATTAATATTTTCAACGTGCATCTTAATGAAATGATAACTTGTCATGTTCCTGGCCTGGAAAAACCGGGCTCTCAGCTTGAAAGGGTTAAATCGATCTGAACCTCTGTAAACCACGACTTAAGTCGATTTAAGTGAACTCTGATTATGAATTACATATCAAATCGTGACTCATAACAGATTCTCCATTTACATGCATGTTAAACCTTTTTATCCCACAAATGACCATTTATTCGAACAATAAAAACCTTGGATAAAGTTTTGCTTTATTCGCCTAGTAGGGTGATAAATTTTCCCCGTAGGTTTAACACTGAAAGAATTTATTCCTGTAGTAGAGACGGAAATGTTGACCTCTGACCTCTACCACATTTGTGTGGCATAATTAACAGTTCAAATTTTGTTTTCTTTAAACCTTTGTGAAGGTATTACACAATGCCAGTAGAAAACACTTTACATTGTTCATTTAATAAAGTATTTTTGCCAGTTTAGCTCAAGTTTGTTGGGGAATTATTTTTGGACAGAAATGTATCACTGCGCCTTGTTTATTTTTGGCAAGTTTGCTTGTCGTTCAAAAGGGACCAGTGTGCTCCTCACTTCTCGCCGTAGCGAGTAACAGCACGATTTCGCTGCGAATGCCCTGTAACAGATTTATGGGATAAACAAAATAAACGTATAGCGTTTTCAAGTAAAAAATTGATTCTACTCGTAGAATTAAAAATGAAACCCACTCGCCTGAGGCTCGTCGGTTTCATTCTTAATCCTACTCGTAAAATAAATTTGTTATTTGAAAACACTATACGTTTATTCTGTATACATCTTGTATTCCCTTCCAGTTTTCCCTTCGATGTGCTTACTCTCTCACTGCCATTTTTCAAAAAGTCATTTTGCGTGCCTGTCATTTCATCACTGCTATTTTGTGCCTGTCATTTTGCTCCCTTTCATGGAAACGTCTATTTGCCACCCGGGTGGCAAATAATTATTCCTCGTTATTTTAGCTATTTGCCACCCGGGGGCAAATAGCGATTTCAGTAACGGTCGAGGTGTAGTTTCGGGTTGCGTAAACACAACATTACGGGGCACATTCATCTAGTTTGGTCCTTAAGAAATGGGAGGGGTGGAGGTGGGGCGATAGGGTGGTAAATAGCTTTTATGAAATACTGTAGAATTCGGCCTAGTTCGGAGCGCGGGAAGTTTCTGTTTGAGTTACCATGAATACCAAAAGGGGGTGGCAAATAATGACAAAAGTCAAAAGGGGATGGCAAATAGAAATAATACTGAAAAAGGGTGGCAAATAACTATAATAATCACAAAGGGTAGCCAGTAATGATAACAGCAAACAGAAAGTGGCAAATAATTATAGCAATCAAATGGGGGTAGCAAATGAAGATTATAGTCAAAAGGGGATTGCAAATAAAGATGATAATGAAAAGTTGTGGCAAATAACATTAATAATCTTAAGGTGTAGCAAATAACAATAATAATCAAAACTGCGCAGGAATAATGATAATAATCACAGGGGGTGGCAAATCTTCATAACAATGAAAAGAGGTTGCAAATAAAGATAAAAATGAAAAGAGGATGACAAATAACTATAATAATCAAAACGGCTGCCGAATAATGATAACAATCAAAGAGAGGTGGCAAATAAAGACTACAATCCTTATTTGGCATCCCATTTTGATCAGTATCATTATTAGCATTTTACCGGGCGTTCCTTAGACCGCCAATGATGAAAATGCGGGCCTTCAGTTGATGTATTTTTGCCGTGATCCGGGCCGCGGGCAATAATAAAAATGAAATTTGTTATTGCCTGCCGCCCACGTTCGGATTTACATTTCTCCTCTGAACTTCCGTTGCGGAAAGATTTTCGCAAATAATCGAGATCATGTTTTGCATTACTTCTGTAACTTCCCAGTAAGGTTTCCGCAAAATTTAGAATAGTTTCTATGTAGATTGTTTTTCAATAGGCCTAATCAGGTGAATGTGTTCTGTTTCGTTTTTATTTTCTAAGCGTAATCCTCATACTTTGTTTATGTCTCGCCTCGTTTCGAGGTATCGGATGGGGGGAGGTGTCAGCTGACAGTCACGTGATTGTTGTTTGCAAACAAACAGACGACAAACACGTTCTGAAAATTTACAAACTGGCAAAATGTCACAATCAAGCTCTCTTGATGAAAATGAATTGAAAATGCTGCGATTCCCACAAACACTTCAAATGCAACAAAATATGGTGTGAAAAAGTTTGAAGATTGGCTGCAGAAAAGAAGTAAAATATGTGACATTAAAAACATTTCTGCAGTGGAACTTAATGAGTTGTTGAGGAAGTTTTATGCTGAAGTTAAGCCTTCTAAGAGTGGCACATCACTCACACCAAGTACATTGACAACACTAAGAGCAGCCATCCATCGCCACATAACATCAGCTCCCATAAGTCGCCCAATGAATATTATGAAAGACAAAGAATTTATGAGCTCAAATAAAATGTTCACAGCCAGGTGCAAATTGTATTTCAAGTGTGGTGGAAACTCGAAGCCGAGACATAAGCCAAGTATTGGAGAAGCAGATATGAAAAAGATCGGGACGTATCTGGCCAAATATCAGTCTTCACCAGCAATTCTAATTGAATCGACATGGTTTCATCTTTGCTAGAACTTTGGGAGACGTGGGAGAGAATGGTGGGCAGAAATGAACAAAAGTACATTTTGCGTTTCTGAAGATTCAGATGGTGTCGAATTTGTTGAATTGTCTGGATCTGTTGCTTCAAAAAATTATCAAGGTGGCAACCAACAGAATTCCATTGATTATAACACACAAAGGATTATGGGACAGGTGTTGCTGTTTACAAATTCCATCTTTCAAAGCTACATCCTGAATGCGATAGGATATTTCAGCATGGTAGAAAAAAAACTTCAGCCAAAATGAACATTGGTTCAAAAATGCACCCGTTGGGAAAAATGTTCTCGCCCAAATGATGCAATCAATATCCAAAAAAGCCAGACTATCACAAATTTATACCTGTCATTCTGTTCGAGCAACAACAATTACTAACTTGTATCAGAGTGGTGTTAATCCCGAAGCGATAAGAACTGTCACAAATCACAAAAACACCGAGAGCCTGAAACATTATATTTCTGACAGCTCTGTTGCCCAGAAACGCCAGTGCTCAAACATTTTAACCTCAACTTTAAGCGTAAATCCTGATGTTGATGTTTATCATCCTGAAGAACTGAGTTCTGAAATGAGTGTTAATGACAGTGAAAGTGATAGAGGCAATTTTGAGATTGAAACAAGTACAATAACTGGTGCAGACTTTGACAACCAAAGCTTAAATGAAGTGAACTTAACTACTGACAGCCAAGGCATAGTTACAATTCACCAAAATACCCCTGTGGGAACTGTATTCAATATTGACATTCCCCAAGCACAAGGCACTTCTATGATCCCACCATCTATAAACAATTGCAATAACTTTATGCGCCAATCCTCCTCAAGTGCTCATCTAGCTCCAAACATCATGTCTGGAGCTTCCTTCCATCGGTGTACCATTAACTTCAACTATGGAAAGTAGACAGTTCGAAACACATTGATTTTGTCATAATCATTATTTTTTGTTTCCTTCAATAAACTTGTCAATTGTTGAATTCAGAATCAGTTTCTTTGAAGTTTACATGATCATATCAACATACTAAAGCTATTTCTGTCTATTCAAGTAGTGTGTCATTCATAGTGAGGTGGTAATAATGATAATAACATGCTTTTGTCGGGCGATATGGTTCATTAACGGCCCAGCAGGAATTATTAACAGCCCTAGGGCCTATTAGCGGCCCCGACTTCGTCTCGGGCCGCTAATAGTCCCTTGGGCTGTTAATAATTCCTGCTGGGCCATTAATGAACCATATCGCCCTACAAAATCATGTAATTGTACAATTATTTGCCACACTTTTTTATTATCACAGTTACTTACCACCCTCTTTTCGGCATTATCCTTATTTGGCACCCCCATTTGATTGTTACCATTATGTGCCACCCCCTTTCATTATTATCATTACTCACCATCCCCTTTTGATAATGATTTTATTTCCAACTTCCTTTTGATTATTAACTGTATTTGCCACACCTTTTCATTATTATCTTTACATGCCATCCCCTTTTCGCTATAATCTTTATAATCTTTGCTCCCCCCTTCTGGTTGTTTTTACAATTTGCCACCCTTTTGATTATTATAGTTATTTGCCACTTCCTTTTATTATTATCTTTATTTGTCATCCCCTTTGATTGTTATCATTATTTACCACCCTTTTTGATTACTATCATTATTTGATTACTATCATTATTCCCCATCCATTTTTTTTGATTATGATTGTTATTTGCCATCTGTTTTGGTTATTAATGGTATGTGCCACCTCTTTTTGTTATTATTTTTATTTGCTATCCTCTTCTGACGATATAATCTTTATTTGCCATCCCCTTTGACTATGATCATTATTTGCTACCCCCTTTGCATTATCATAGTTATTTGCCACCCCCTTCTCAGTATTATCTTTATTTGCCACCCCTTTCGATTGTTATCATTATTTGCCACCCCTTTGATTTTTATCATTATTCCTCACCCGATTTTGATTATTATTGTTATTTGCCACCCACTTTTTATTATTAACCCTTTGAACCCTGGTGGTATCTTACATGTCAGTTCAATGGCAACAATTGGATGAGTCCATATTTATTATTTGGGGTTAGACCAATTAATATTTTCAATGTGCATCGTTGGGGATGCACGTTGAAAATATTGATCGGTCTACACCACGCATTTACCTTGTAGCCACCCCACTTAATGACATGTGACCCGGCAGGAAAAACGGCCTCTGGGTTGAAAAGGTTAACTGCATTTGCAACCCCTTTGCATTATTATCCTATTTGCCATCACCTTTTTCTATAATCTTTATATGCCATCTATTTTTCATTGTCATCATTATTTGGCACCTTGTTTGATTATTATAGTTATTGGCTACCCCGTTTTCAGCATTATCAATATTTGTCACCCCATTTGATTATTACCAATATTTGCCACCCCTTTGTTTATTATCATTATTCCCCACCGCTTTTGATTATTATTGCTATTCGCCACCACTTTAGTTTATTAATGTCATTTGCTGCCCCTTTTCGTTAATATCTTTATTTGCCATCCTTTTTGACTATAATCTTTATTTACTACCTCCTTTTGAGTGTTTTAGTTATTTGCCACCCCTTTCCGTATTATCTTTATTTGCCACCCATTTTGATTGTTATCATTATTTGCCAGCCTTTGATTTTTGTCATTATTTCCCACCCTCTTTTGAGTATTATTGTTGTTTGTCATCCTCTTTTGATTATGAATGGTATTTATTACCCTTTTCATTATTATCTCTATTTGCCATCCCCTTTTGACTATAATCTTCATTTGCACCCCCCATTTGATTGCTATAATTATTTCCACTCCCTTTTGATTATCACAGTTAATGTCATCCCCTTTTCAGTATTATTTATATTTGCCCCCTAACTTCGATTGATATTATTGGCCACCCCCTTTCATTATTACCATTATTCCCCATCCACTTTTGATTAATATTTTTATTTGCCACTCCATTTTGATTATTAATTGTATTTGTCATTCCTTTTTATTATCATCTTTACTTGCCACCCCCCTTTATCTATAATCTTTATTTACCACCTCCTCTTGATTGTTATTAGTATTTGCTACCCCATTTGATAACCATGGTTATTTGCCACCCCGTTTTCAGTATTATCTTTCTTTTCCACCACTTTTGATTGTTTTCATTATTTGCCTCACCCTTTGATTATTATCATTATTGCCCATCAACTTTTGATTATAATTGTTATTTGCCACCCCTTTTCATTATTATCTTTATTTGCCATCCCCGTTTGGCTATAATCTTTAGTTGCCACCTCCGTTTGACTATTTTCATTATTGCTACCCCTTTTGATTATAATATTTATTTGCCACGCCTTTTAAGTATTATATTTAATTGTCACCCCTTTTTGATTGTTATCATTTTCCACTACACCTTTAGATTATTAATATAAGTTATCTCCGCCAACATGTATGGAATATGGAGATTTAATATCTGGATGTCGGGTTTTAAACACTGATCCGCAGGTGAGGTGTTTAAATGAGACATCCAGGTATTAAATCTCCATATACAATACATGTCGGCGGAGATGTCCTTTTTGTCCCGTTTGAAACACAATATGAACAAAGTGGAAACAAATGTTACAAACGCAGAAGACAACAGATCGAGTTACATCCCTTGGGTCGTTAAGGAAACGAGTAAACAGTATTTTGTTGACACATCGTCCCCTGAGTTCCAATGTGTTCTATGTGCCAACTGGCACAAGAATACATTGGTACTCAGGAGACGAACTATTTGCTCTTATTTTATTTTTCTCAAGTTGTTTCATTTTAATTATTCGGCTATTTAATCTTTTACGACAAAATATGATCGAATTGTCGGAAATCTTTTGATAGTTGTGACTATTTTCAGTTTTTTTTGGTTCGATTTTTATATCGAGACGAGCAAACGCAGAATGCTTTCGTTTAAACCATATACCCCCGATGTTTCACGTGCGCTTATACCCTGGATGTTACACGCTCTCATATACCTTGGATGTTAGGTGCACCCTTTGCCATGGTTATTTGTCCAAGGCATTCTGACCAATCAAAATACAGAATTTATCGGGATATAGGGACAATGGTATTTGCCACAACTTTTCATTATCTTCTTTATTTGCTATCCCCTTTTGAGTACAATCTTTATTTGCACTTTCTTCTTGCTGTTATCATTATTGGCTACCCTTTTTTATTACAGCTATTTGCCACCCTCTTTTAGTATTATTTTTATTTGCCATCCCCTTTTAACTTTAATCATTATTTGTCGCCCCCTTTTGGTATTCGTGGTAACCCAAACAAATACCTTCAATGCTCCGTACTAGAGCGAATTCTACAATATTCCATAAAATCGCTACTTAACACCCTATCGCCCAACCCCACCCCTCCCATTTTTAAAGAACAAATTAGAGGAATGTGTCCCGTAACCTTGTGTTAACGCAACCCGAAACTAAATCTCGTCTGTTCCTGAAATCGCTATTGCCACTCTGGTGGCAAATAACTATTCCTCATTATTTGAGCTATTTGCCCCCCCCCCCCCCCCCCGGGGGTGGTAAATAGATTAAATAATGAGAAATAACTATTTGTCTCCCGGGTGGCAAATAGCTCCTGTCCATTTTCATCGCTGCCAACGTCCGGAGTATACAGAGGATATCTAGTGTTTTTGAGTGGATACCGACAATTTTCTCTTGAGTTACCGAGACAAATGTTTATTTTTTGCGAGCGCTTGCGTGAGCGAAAATGACCGTTTGTCTCAGTCACAAGTGAGAAAATTTTCGTTTTCCACTCAAAAACCCTAGATTTTCTTTTTTATTGTACGCCTTTTTATAAGAATCCGATAATTTCGCTCGTTTCAGCCTTGAGTTGATGCATGGAAGTAAACAGCGCATTGAATCATTGAAACGCGGAAGTGATTCGATTGATACTCGGAACCGATAGCGTCTTGCAATCTGATTCAGCTGGCGGGTTTTTAGTCCAAATGTGGCCTGAAAGTCCGTAACATTAGTTTTTGGTTTGGTACATCCTTTGAAAGGACGTACCAAACCAAAAACTTATATTACGGACTTTCAGGCCTAGTTTGAACTAGCGAGTTTCATGCATCAATTCAAGGTGAATATGTGTTGAATTATTGCCGGAAATGATCGGTATCCACTCAAAAATACTAGATTTACTTTATATTGTACGTTTTTTGGAACAAATTGATCACTTGCAGTGATAATTTGACTCGTATTAACCTTGCAGTGATGCTTTGAAAGCCGCCATTTTGATTGATACCGTGAAATTGAAAATTTCTATATCTTCATAGAGGAGGATACGATTTCTATCTTTCCTCAATTTCTTCGATAATTTATCGTTTAGCGTATAATAAATGCAAATGTTAAATTTTTTTTCAGAATATACACACAACGATTCCTTTGAATGTACAGAACACGTCGTGAACAATTATTGGAAGCACGGTTACATAATGATCAGGTACAGTTTTTATTACGCTTATCATAACAGATGATTTGATGACTTGACAATGAAAAATAATTTACAAAATTCTCTTTTTCGATGATTTGTTGGTGGAATTATTTTACATGAGACACACACTCTCTCTCTCTCTGTCTCTCTCTCTCTCTGTCTCTCTCTTTTGATGACTTCATAATGGAATGACCTGACAAGACTCTTTTCTACTCTCTCACATAATACATGTAGGTCTACTGCCCCCCCCCCCCCCCCCCCCCCCACACACACACACACACTCTTCTTCTTCCTCACCCTCCAAGAGAAAGAGATGTTGAATAGACCTCAAAATCTAGGCGTCGGAACTTCAATGTCCTATAAATGAATCAAAAATCTAAAGTGAAAAAAAAAAAATTATACAAAAACTTGCACAACCACCCCCACCCCCACCAAAAAACCCACTCCAGATATTTGATCCCTCCACTTATATCTATTTTTGCGACCACTTCATTACAAGGACTTGGAACAGGCCTGACCGTGGTAATTCAGATATACGGTGAAAGCCTGCCACTTTACCAGCGAAAAATATTCAGTTAACCCTTAAAAACCTGGTGGTATCATCCATATTAGCTCAATAACAGTATCTGGAAGATTCCATATTCATTATTTGGGGGTAAACCAATTAATATTTTCAACGTGCAGCTCTACTCATTCAGTTAGCAGTCACCCTTAATGAAATTATGGCGCATCATGTCTCAGGGTCTGTTAACCGGCCTCTCGGTTTAACCCTTTACCCAACGTAACGGCCAAAACCGGCCAGCGCTATTCTCAAAAATCGCCAATTAATTTTCATTATTTTTTCATTTTTTGTCTCAAAAACATAGGTTATGACCCCTCGTCGAGCTCGTTCCAACGAGGGGTCATAACCTATGTTTTTGAGACAAAAAATGAAAAAAATTAGTTATTCAAGAATTATTTTTGCAAGTGTCGTCTGCTTTTCATGTTAGGTAAAGGGTTAAAGGGTTAAGAGGAGAATTCAGCAAACCATAATTTTGTCATCAGATAGTTGCATCTTCGCGAAGGAAACTCTCTCGGAGTGGGTTCGAACGCCCGCCATGCCAATGTAAACATAATTTAGTCATTCTCTATGAAACTGGGTATCTATATTGTTGTATCTTATTTGACAGATCTTGTGTAGCTCAGTAAAACTGGATATAACATATACAATATTTATATAAGATGAAGTAAAGCCAAAGTCATCTGCAAGGCTGGAAAGATCGTGTCTTGCCACTTTTATTTTTTCATCGGTCATCGTATTTTCTTTTATTCTATTCCAGCCACCTCACCCCGATTGACAGGTGGGTGCACGGTAACGTGCAAGCGCTCAGGTCACTGGTCTAATTCTGTAACCAATTCGACGCGTTTATGTCCTGAACCAGTCTAGCTTTTAATTATTTTTAGATTCACCGGCCTTGAGTATTTCAGGGGGCTGGAAAAGCGAACCTCCTGTTTCCGAATCGATTGAAATATTTCAGACGATTGGGCAGAGGTGGCGGAGCTAGGGGGCACAGGAAGCACGTGCCCCTTCACTTCTTTCCACATATATGGTTCGCAATTACACAATGAGTTAAAATGGGCACGTGCAAGCGTGTCAATATACAGGCATTCCTGTAACATTTTTTTTTGCAAATCCAAACAATATTTTGACAAAGAATCGCACTTTCGGTCGCTCCTGTCCGTTTATTCAACTTCAACCATCTTTGAACCCGAAGGCTGGCATTCTGGTTTGAAGATGGTTGAAATAGAAGAAACGGACGGAACAGTGACCACACAGTGGCATTTTCATCGAAACGAGAGAATATAGCGAGTATGGTACATTTACCGATATATGGTTGTAACCTTTCTCACATTGGGTCGAACCGTGGTAGCATTGTAAATTTGTGTCCCTCCACATCTATCGTGCTTCCGCCGCCCATGCGATTGAGTCTAAAATATCCCATGAAAATTAATTTTCTTTGAATCAAAACAAGAACTTGTTCTCACTCGAGCTGTGATTTAACCGAATCTTTGGTGAAATTTCATTATGGAAGAAGATTCACCACAGCTGACTTTTTTTATCACCGCGCTGCGTATTGCCATTAATTGTGTTAATATATTGATGTTTCCAAGGTGAATTCAATACTTAATGGTTAAAATATCTATAACTGGAGCACAAAAAGAACACTCTAGGACTTTATGAATGACGGGAGATTGTATCAACGGTCGTCTATGCGCACATTTTCGCGACAAGTGGGTAATCGAACAACCAATAACGTAGACGAATTCCGAACAGAATTATTCTGGTGGTCTGAGAGCTATCTCTCATTGGAATGAACTCATGAACTCATCCCAATCAGGGGGTGGGAAGGGAGGGGGGGGACTAAGCGCTAGATTGGAAGCTAAAAAAACAAACCCTCTGCATTCATACAAGAAAATTAAGTAAATGATTAACGTTTGATCATCTTTTACTACACCATTACACGTGCACCACTTGAAAGTTACGTACATTCCAATCACCATGGCAGCCAAAGACCTGCTTAGAAACAACTACAAACCAACAGGGCGCAGACTGTTAAACCGTGGCAACACATTTTACAAGCCTACAGGCCGTTAATGGTTAAGACCTTGGTTCATTTCAGATTGGCAGAACCACCTTTTATTACACGCCTATTCTATATAATCCCCATCCGCAGGAACACTATACCATTCGGAAAATGAAAATTTGTTCCGCAAATAAGTGCGGAACGGAAATCGGTGACTGACTATTTTTAAATAGAAGCGAACATTCACTGGAATTTTCTACAAATTGTGCAATGCAATTACAATTTGAATCTCCAGCGAAAGCTGAAAAGCATCCCCTGAGTTCCAGTGTGTTTTATGTGCCAGTAGGCACATAGGACACATTGGAATTCAGGGGTCGAAAGAGAAACACGGGTTCCCTTCACAAATTTTGTTGGTGATAAAATGTGTTCTTTCTGTTGATAGTTGTCACATGAATTGTCCAGTGTCCTTCTAATAATTGCTTTTATAGACAGGGAGGCCTGTAATAAACACAGAACGACACGCGTGTGTGGATGGGTTAATCGATTTGGCACGAGTGCCAGCTCGAAAGGATAAAACGACAGGCCTTTTCGTTCTGTGTATTTCTGGCAATTATTTTTCTTATGCTTAGAAAATGGTGTAATATGACACACTACATCGCCGTATCCAACAAAGTTTCGATGAACAACACAGTTGACCAGGAATATCACTAATTTTTTTTTTTTATTCCTTGGGCCGAGCAGGTTAGGCTATTGATATTAATACGTATAGAAAGCGATGCTGAGCACCCCAGTTCTGTGGCATAGATAATGGAAAAACCGTTTAGTCGCACACAAAATATACAGTTAGTAACTTTTAACGATATGTCTGCGTGATTGTACGGACCTGTCGAAGTTTTGCTCATCGATACTAAAACCGAGATAACTATGTTACATCTAAAATCAATAATTGTTTTGTAAAAATGTAAACAATATACTGAGCATTGGAATTAACACAGCAAACATCTAAAGTCAACATTTCACAGATATAAAGACATTTAAACTAATTTATCAACAATGCTACGTTTACTCGCGCAAACAACTGTCAAACAAAACATGTTTTCAACAGTATTCACTTTCTATTTGATTGGTCAGAAGTTTCTTACAAAATGTATACGATTTGTGTTCACTCAGTCCGCATATTTTTACATCAAAACAGTGAAAGGGACTCTTATCAGGTACTACCAATCAATCCATATCTCAAAATACTTCTATCATCCATTAGCCCACCATTCCATAACAACACGCATGTTTTACCAACTTACACACAGAACAACACGCGTGTGTGAATTGGCTAATCGACATGGCACGAGTGCCAGCGCGGAAGGATAGAACGAGAGGCCGCAGGCCTCGAGTTTTATCCTTCCGCGATGGCACAAGTGTCATATCGATTAACCCATTCATACACGCGTGTCGTTCTGTGCTTATTACACGCCTTTATGTCTATAAAAACAATTATTAAAAGGTCACACAGCAATTCATTTGACAACTACTATCAAAAAGAACACATTTTATCGCCAACCAAATGTGCGAGGGGAACTCGTGTTACTATTTCGTCCCCTGAGTTTCAATGTGTTCTATGTGCCTACTGGCACATTGAACACTCTGGAGCTCATTGGGACGATTTTCAGCTATCGCTAGCGATTCAAAATGTAATTGCGGTGCGCGATTTGCAGAAAATTTAAGTGAAAATTTCGCTTCTTTATAAATATAGTTAGTAGTATGTCATGTACCCGGACAGGATGGTTTGGGGGACCCCGGTGGGGAACCCCGGGAAGTGACGTCATGTCACGTGACGTAGTGGCGCCATGTTGTGTTGTCATGGTAACCCACGTGAGCGGCAATGTTGTGACGTCATCTGCATAGTGATAGGTGGGTGTTACTGCGCATGCGCAGCGCGTTGTTGTTAGGGTGATACGTGTTTCCGTCGTCCATTTTGTATACTGGAGGCGGCCATCTTGGTTTTCTATGGTAGCACGTGATTGCTATGTTACCCCAATTTTTCTGCAATAAGACGGGGTATGTTCGGAGGGTATGTTCGATTGAATCGGAGTAAATCTAATTACCCACAAACAACCCGACAATCCTTCCAAATCACCAAAATCTATCCCAACTTTTACTATTTCGAATTCTTTCAGAATTCTCTGCTTCTGTCTATATATGCAATAGTTTACGTCTACCTGACCATGTTCCTTTGTCCTGGAGTATACTCCAGTAGCGTAGAAGAATCTATTATTTGGAACAGATTATCTTATTATTACTATATTTAGCAATTTCTGGTCTATTCTTGTTAGTGGTAACCCTATTCCTAGTACTCTTGTTGTTTCATATATCTAAATTATTATTAACCAATCAGATTGCTTGATTTCCCATAATCCGTAAAATTTGGATTCCGTGTTTTAACATCGTCCACTCGAGGGTATGGAAAGGGATTGATAACAACCAATTCAACAATGACTACAAGACTCTGAACAGATACAACCATTCACTACAAAACAACGAAGTAAACATAACAAATTGAAAAGAATGTCAAACTAGGCAGATTGATCGAACTAGTTGGACAGGACTGAACAGAACAAAGTGAGCAAAGATCCAACACAACCAAGATCGAAGTGAACAGAACTGATTTATGAACAGATACAAGACAACTGTTCGAATGAAGTGAACGAAGATCCAACAGAACCAAGATGAAAATGAATTGACCATAGCAAAGTTTTCACCTGAATGAACTACAATCCCTAAATATAACCCAATGTTAACCCCCTTGAATTGAACAAACCTGAATGAACCCTTTGAACTGAACAAAGTTTTCAACTGAATGAACTTTATGTAATTAAAACCCCTTTGAACTGAATGAATGAACTATAACCCTAATGAATGTATATATAGTTAACCCCTTTGAACTGAATGAACTATATATAATATATAAAAAATATTAACACCTTTTTGAACTGATTGAATTTTTCAACTTAATGAAAATATAACGAAAGGTGATCTGAATTTTTGAGCTATAATCCCAATGAAGGTATTATCACCCAGTGAATTGAATTCCTTCTAATAGGGGAAGGGAAATACCCTCGAGTGGACGATGTTAAAACACGGAATCCAAATTTTACGGACTCGGCTAGGAATCTCAATAACGGAATGCCTTATATGTATACAGGGGAAATCTGATTCAACCTTGATCAATGTTATAGTCAAGACTGAGATAGGTATAGCTAGGAAGTAATGGATGAGATATGGGGCAGAATAACAGAAGCCAATAGTACTGGTACAAGGCCGCAATGGAACAAGACTGTTGTAGAAACTAATGATAGGACAGATAGGCCATAGACCTGTAATGGCCTTGGAGCTTTGGCGACAAGATGGAAGCGGTTGGTAAGACTACATTAGACCCATTGAGGGTTTTTACATAGCCTAATGCGACAAAAAAGGGATTCTCCAAAAGGTATCCTCGATAGGTATCCTCAATAGGTATCCTCAAATAATACAATACCAGGCCATAGGTATCCTCAAATACGCGAATATGCCTATGTGATAGGGCATATTGTGTCACATTGTGCCTTTTCACATAAGCACATATGACAAAGGGATTCTCCAGTAGGTGTCCTCGATAGATATCCTCAAATAATACAATACCAGGCCATGGGTATCCTCAAATACCCGTATGTGCCTATGTGATAGGGCATATTGTGTCACATTGTGCCTTTTCACATAAGCACATATCGGCACATAAAGCAAGTGCCTATATGGCAGGGCATATTGTGTCACATTGTGCCTTTTCACATAAGCACATATGACAAAAAGGGATTCTCCAGTAGGTATCCTCGATAGGTATCCTCAAATGATACAATACCAGGCCAAAGGTATCCTCAAATACCCGTATGTGCCTATGTGATAGGGCACATTGTGCCTTTTCACATAAGCACATATCGGCACATAAAGCATGTGCCTTTGTGCTAGGGCACATTGTGTCACATTGTGGTTTTTCACATAAGCACATATGACAAAAAAGGGATTCCATAGCCACAGGTGTTTTCAAAAAAGGGGTGCTAAAATTGGAGCGCCTGGGGATATTGCCATTGGATATAGTCTTTTATTATACAGAAGGGAGATAACTCTGTATACAGATTATGGGAAATCAAGCAATCTGATTGGTTAATTATAATTTAGATATATGAAACAACAAGAGTACTTGGAATAGGGTCAGAACTAACAAGAATAGACCAGAAATTGCTAAATATAGTAATAATAAGATAAACTCTTCCAAATAATAGGCTGTTCTACGCAACTGGAGTATACTCCAGGACAAAGGAACATGGCCAGGTAGACGTAAACTATTGCATATATAGATAGAAGCAGATAATTCTGAAAGAATTCTAAACAGTAAAAGTTGGGATAGATTTTGGCGATTTGGAAGGATTGTCGGGTTGTTTGTGGTAATTAGATTTACTCCGATTCAATCGAACATACCCTCCGAACATACCCCGTCTTGTTGCAGAAAAATTGGGTAACATAGCAATCACGTGCTACCATAGAAACCAAGATGGCGGCCTCCAGTATACAAAATGGACAACGGATACACGTATCACCCTAACAACACGCGCTGCGCATGCACACTAACACACCTATCACTATGGAGATGACGTCACAACATGGCCGCTCAAGGGGGTTACCAGGATAACACAACATGGCGCCACTACGTCACGTGACATGACGTCACTTCCGGGGTCCCCCACCGGGGTCCCCCAAACCATCCCTGTCCGGGTACATGACATACTACTATAGTTGTTGAATGATTTCTGTTCTGCATATATGTGCGGAACGGATTTTCTCTTTCCGCATGGCTTAGTGTTGCTATAGATGGAGATTTCATAGAACAGGCGTGTAATACATTTTTTGCTGTGAACAAGACAAAGACTGGGCTTTAGTTTTTCTTTTGGAGTATTAGGTGAGATGGCCACGATGAAAGGGGCTTATTTTTTCCGAAACCGGACAGTGATCGATCATTGTTCAGGTCTTTTTAGTTAATCAATATTTATTTCCAATAACAAAAGAGAACATATCGTATTAATATTGGTGCGTATAGATAACATGGAACTGGATTCAGCGGGAAACTAAAATGCTTGTGCAAGACTGTCTTCATAGAATAGTATATTGCATTTGGTAATACCAGCAGTACAAGGGATTTGTTATTTTGCCATAAGTTAATAGATGTATACAGTCATCTGAAATAAGTGTAATGGAATTAAATACACAGAACGACACACTCGTGTGAATGGGTTAATCCATATGACACGAGTGTCATCGCGGAAGGATAAAACAAGAGGCCGCAGGCTCTCAAGTTCGCTATGAGAGTTGTTGTCGCTCACATCAAGCCAAGTTCCAATGAAGGCACTTACATCGTTATAACAATTCACAGCTCAGGACATCAATTTGTGGTTTACTCTTGGCTTTTCCAACGTATAATAGTGCCACTCGCATTCTGTAGATATTTATGTCATCCATCTCCCTTGGTTTGGAACACAAGCAGATGCGAGTGGACCCTATCGGGTCTTACAGTCAAATAAACTCTTGACATTTTCGTTTGGGTCAGATAATGTAAAAGCAAAAAAGTTACGAATACGTGACGTTTTGAGGGGATAAATCAGATTGAAGAGATAGTTCAACCTTTTGTCTAACGAATCGGCCACACCTGCCCGCGTAATATGCAAATTCAGCAGTTGAAAAATATTATTTTTTACAAAGTTTCATAGAAACCATATCATGTGACCCCCTCATTGGATCGAGCTCGTCGGCTCGTTCCAATATGGGGTCACATGATACGGTTTTGTTGAAATCTGGATTTTTTTTTAAAAAAGATATTTAAGATAATAAATTCTGATATCGTCTGCGTTGGGTAAAGGGTTAAATAAAGAGAATGAGGTGAGTAAATATACGTGGGGTCTGCAATTTGCCAGACATTATTGGTAAACATTGAAAATATCCTAGCTGGGATCAGCTGATGTTTGCTAAGTGGGATTATGTCCAGGACAATACTATAAAAACATTTACAATAGTATTTTCTAGGATTGTATTAGCTATTTATTAATATAACTGACTAAAATGAATCATCAACATTTTAAAATATATGGCAATTTGGTGAAGGGTGGTTTTACCAAGTATAACATATGGAACGGATGTGATCCCTCTAATCTAAACAGAAGTGAGGAAGTTGAAGATTCTACAAAATGACGCGGGCCGGTGGATGAAGTAACGTAGCCGCACTGGAAGCGATCATAGTGGAACTCGTTTGGATGTCGGTTAAAGATAGAATAGTTATGGGAACATTATGCGACCTGAATTATCTGGTAAACCTCTCAAACAGCTGATGGTGTAAAACGATGTTTAACCATGTATGGAACATTTAGAGAGGGAAGTTAAGGCAGGCGAGGGAGCCATTTCAAATCCCACCCTCTCTCCAAAAAAGCATTTACCTAGTCAAACAAGACTCCTCGGAATACTGATGGAAAAATCGAACGAAAGCATGAAGGATAAGTGCATGGGAAACGACAAGAGCGAAATGGTCAATGTTATGATTAGGGAGATCGCGAAAACGCCAATGGGAGGAATTATGAGACATTTTTTGCCCGGATGCTGGAAGATTAGGAGGGAGAGTGGAGGGGTAGCCCGGCGGGAGCGAGTTAATGTAGGCCTCCTCGTTAGAGAACCACGACAAATCAGCGGAAGACTTCACAATTATTATCATTATTTATGGTGAAATCTCCGATTTACCTTCGTGCACTTTCCGTGAGACCCCGCAATTGGGGTTATAAAAAACGGGCGGTGTGTTGGGGTGTGACCTACGTCTGGATTAAAGTCTTAGATATCGATCCGCTCTTACTGTTGTTCGTGTATATCATTACATTACATGGTTAAATTCGATCCCCGGACTTTATGTAACACGCACTGTCAGTCCTACAGACACATGCTGTGGTACCTGATTCGCGCTGTGGGATGTCCTGTGTGATCAGTTTGAAGTACAGTACTTGCTAATGTATTTATTTATTGGGGTTTAATGACACATTCAGGATCTCATTGTGTCGGACAGTTTTACACGTGGGGGAGCCGGAGTACCCAGAGAGAACAACCGAGCAGCGGCGAACAACTGTCAGACTCCTCATCGTACTAACGCCACAAACAGGGTTAATATTGGTTGCAGATAAGGGTACCATCGACGTGCAGTACGCCTCAGTACACAGCGCCATTGCGCCTCCAAGTGGGCAGTAGGGATTAACACTTACGCTGCCGAAAACGACTATTGTCACCCATTTTATGATGATTATCTGTCATTTCTGGTATGCGCAGATCAAATCTACCATCTGATTAATTGCTGGAAAGGGCTCAGAGAGCCCTTTCCAACAATTAATCACATGATAGAGTTTCAAGTATGTCATAAATTTTATTAAACGTACTCGCATGCAGGCGTGCATAGAGGTCCTCCATACATGTATAAAGTGGACGTGGCAGTAAAAGGGTTGAGTGTCTTGACCAAAGACACAACACAGTTGTCCCTGACAGGGATCAAATCGTAGATCTTTCGGTTTGAAGTTCAATGCCGTAACCACTGAGCCACGTGCATGCTAATTAAATAAGAAGTCGAAAAATAACTAAAATTTGAAGACCTCTGAGCTTTGATCAACAATTCCGATTGACTAATATTTCAACTACCTTATGGAGGCATCACTGCGACGCAGGCAGTTTGATAATGTAGTTGGAACATTTTATCAGCCGGCACTTTAGCCCATCACAGTGGTAGCGAAGTATTATTTGAGAAGTATTTGTCCACGGTGTTTCGGAACAAACGAGTGCGTGTCTTTCTTCAGGGGGAGAGAAGTGTCAGTACATTTGCTGATTGCGACTAATTTATCTCCAATATGCTGCAATTTTATTTCCCAAACATTGAGTGAAAATGGTTTCAAAACACATTTTCCTGCAAATCAATAGAAGTAAAATGTTTGTCCACCAACAAGTTTACTTTGTGTTCTTTTAGTTTTTGAAGAAACATAAATTTAACCCTTTGAAACATGACACGTCATAATTTCCTTACGTAGGATGGCTGCTGAGTGAATGTGTGAGGTAGACCAATTTTTTTTTTTTTAATTGGTGTACCCCCAAATAATGAATGTGGTCTCTTCCAGTTGCTGCCATTTAACTGACATGGAAGATACCACCAGGGTTCGAATGGTTAAACAAATGAGCTATAAATGCACGAGTTGTGGCTAATGTCAGCGAATTTAGTTGCACACAATTCTCATTGTTGTTTCCGACAACACATACTCGTGAGTACACTGTTTAACTCTCTATTTTTATGTGTGTGTCTGTAATTTTGACATTACACGGTTTGGTGCTATATTTGCAGAAATTTGTTCAAGGAAAACGAAATGGCCAATTTGAAGAAACAGATACTAGATAAACACGCTTTCGACGAGAAAGCACACGCACGGTCAGATGAGGAGGGCACCAAAGTAAGAATGGTACTGTGGAACAGACCAGGCAATGACGTCAGTGCGATGTTTTCGAGATGCCAAAAGTTGACCGATATTGTTGAAAAGGTACGCTGATATATTCTATTTGACCCGAATGGTATTCTCCATGTCAGTTCAATGGAAGCAATTGGAAGAGTCCATATTCATTATTTGGGGGTAGACTAATTAATATTTTCAACGTGCAGCCTTAGGGCTGCACGTTAAATATATTGATTGGTCTCCCCCACACATTGACTTAGTAGCCATCAAACTTTATGAAATTATGACATATCATGTTTCTAGACCGGAAATGCGGGTTTTCGGGTTCAAAGAGTGAAGCAACCTCTGAATACTAGTTCTATCACTACATCTACTGATGCCGTACACCTGGTCCTTTAGCGTGGTGTGCATTTGGTGTAACGAGGACTGATGACAAACACGTTCTCAAGAATTTTCACCTTCTCAGCATCTGATTCCAATACTTTTCTTTTTGTCACTTAGAAAAAGATTGCATCGTCTTTGTATGGTCTCACCAGTTATTCTGGAATCTCCTCTTTGAGCTAGTGATGCATTCCCAAAAGGTTTCTTAGTTTTCTGTCGTCACACAAAAATTAAATTTAAATATAAAGTATAATGCGAAACAGATGCAAGCTTGGCGAAATGTAATCTGTATTGGCAATGTAGTGCACGACACTGTTGGCGCAGATGATTTATCTCTTGCGAACTTATATTTTTAGGAGTATTATTGTTAATCTCTTCTTCGAAGGTGAATGCAGTTATTTTTTAACCACACATAATCAAAGCAAAAAATGCATCTTTATAAAACCGAGCAAAGTTTTCGTGGGGTGTGGGGGGGGGGGGGGGGGGACATCCATGTTCTACCCATGGGTCCATTAGCAGAAATTTCGCGTGTGATTTTGTTTCTTAGAATACGATTTGTTTGAGTGAAACTCTGGTCTGTTATACACGTCGTACTACCGTCGCATCGAATTCAACTAATTCCAATTAATTGAATTCGAGTCGACTGTCGTGCGACGTATATCACCAATGAATGCGAGAAGACGAACTTCAGACAAATCTTCGTGTCAGCCAGTCGAATCTAATTCCCAAACTTGAATTAAACCCGCGTTGGCTATAGACGTCGCATCACTGTCGACTCGAATTCAATGCAAATGAAATAATGATATTCTAATCAGGAAAACACAGCATATCGTGATGTAATTTACACTTTTAAATAACGTTCGCGGTGGAATTAAATTCGATTAGTTGATGACGCGTCGTCTATAGCCAATACGGATTTAATTCGAATTTGGGAACTGTTTTTCTTCCTTAAACTATATGTATAGATATCACATAATATTTGTGTGTAGACACAACCATTGTGAGTTGAGGTCGTGCGAAAATTGAATTCGACTTGACGGTAGTGCGTATCAAATGAAGATTTGACGGATTTCAGACGAATCAAATTCAATTGAATTTGAGTCGTCGGTAGTGCGACGTATATATCAGGCCTGATCTCTATAGAACTGAATTGCCTGAACGCTCATCGGTCACAAAGAAAGTGCTCCTCCCACCCCGTCGCCATCTTAGGATAGCGGAGGCAGTTGTTGCTGTTTATACATAATGTTCAACAGAAGAAAACAAATTCAATTTCTTGAACCCTCGCAATCGCCGATCGCTTTTAAGGAATATTATAAGTTATTCTGTTTGTTGACAGGGGACATGGTCTCACGTTCCCCGCATGAAACTTATATTCAACCGAGGCGTCAGCTAAGGTTGGATATATGTTTCATGCATGGAACGTGAGACCATGTCCCTTGTCAACAAACAGACTAACGTATATGTCCCGTTCTTACACAAGTAAAATTGAATTGGAAAAAAATCTTTATTCAATGTTTACATAGGCAATCAACGGGGCGAGATGCTCTCGGTTCGTTTCAATCTATGTTACATTAAATTAATGAAAAGAGACCTTATAATCTACTCGGTTCATAAATAATTATCCATGTTTACATAACTAATCTTTTTGTACGTAATAACGGCACTTTTGTGTGTATTTTACTTAAGTTAAATGTATTTGTCTCGGTTGATTTCAAGTGAAAAAAGACATTACGATGAACCGTTGCTCATGGCAACGAGACGCTTTCCTTGACAGTGGACATAAGAATCGCTGACAGTAGACATATGCGCGTGCCCAGCGACATAAAATAAAATCAACGAGGCACTGACCAATCACTGCAAGGTATTGCGGTATCGGGAATTACATTGATGTCTGTTAAACATGAATATGTTTATGAGGTGACCATTTTAGCGACAAAAATACAAGTGCCTAGATCAGAAAGTCGAGATCATGTAACTAATTTTCGTGTTAGGTAAATATCATGACATTTGATGAAGTGAAAACTGTTACGCTGTGGCTACAGTCACGGTGTAGCAGCTATCGCGTCATGAAATGCCATCGATGGAAGGAGTTATTGCGTTGAGATACCTGACACCATCTTTGAGTTGCGATGTTTGTCGCTGACCTTTCAGTAATCCTACTGTACAGAGATCAGTGGTGATGCTCCACAACGTGTGGGTTTTATCAGCAAATCATACTGTTATAATGTACCTTTAATGTAGCTTATGCCATACTTATCCTACTTAATTATGCAACCACCCAGCAACAAGCCATGAAGTTATACTATACCTTTAACGTAGCCCATGCCACCTTATCCTACTTAAATAAGCAGCCATCCCTCCCCCCACCCAGCAACAGGGCACGAAGTTAGGGTAAAATCATTGAAAAAATGCACATTGCAAGAATTTTGATCTGGCACCGCCAGATCTGCGGGATCACTTCCTATGTTCCTGTGCTGCGGAGACAGCACCTGTTCCTTCTGCTCATTTGCTCGCTACGAATCATTTCATACTTACTATTTTGGTTATGGAAAGGCAAATATGGGCAGCTTTATAACATAGTTTAAACCTTACTCAATAGGAATAACAGACGCCAGGTTCATGAATAATTGAAAAAAACATTTTTTTTTGCTTAAAAATTAACATATTACACCTCATTCAAACGAGGATCATAAACTATGTTTTCGAGGCCAAAATCGAAAACGTGTACGCAGAATGACACACGCGTGTAATGGGTTAATCGATATCACATGATTGCCAGCACGAAAGAATAAAACGAGAGGCCACAAGCCTCGATAGCGCAAGTGCATTTCGATTAACCCATTCACACACGTGCGTCGTCCTGTGTTTATTACACGCCTTCACGTCTATAAAATCAATTATTAGGACACAGCAATTCATTTGACAACTATCAACATATAGAACACATTTTATCGCCAACCAAATTTGCGAGGGGAGCCCGTGCTACTATTTCGTCCCCTGTGTTCCACTGTGTTATATGTGCCTACTGGCACATAGAACACTTTTGGGGGGCGCGGTGGCTCAGTATGTAGAGGTGCAGGCTGCAAGCTGAGAGGTCCTCGGTTCGAATCCCACCTGCGGCAACCGCGTTGTGTCCTTGGGCAAGACACTTCACCCCCATTGCCCATGTGGGGGCACGATGACGCCGTGTACTAAGGCGTACTGCACGTCGATGGTACGCATGTCTTCAACCAATCTAACCCTGCCTGTGGTGAAGTGCGGAGTTACGATGTTGGGGAGCTGTCAGCTGCTCGTCGTTGCTCGGTGGTTCTCTCCGGGTACTCCGGCTTCCTCCACCCGTAAAACTGTCACGGCCATGATTAGCCATTGTGCATAAATATGTGACCTTAAACATCAATAAATAAATAAAGAACACTTTTGAACTTTGGGGTGATTTTCAGCTATCGCTAACGATTCAAACTGTAATTGGCGAGCACGATTTGTTGAAAATTCTAGTGAAATTTCGTGTCTATTTAAAAATAGTCCGTCGATGATTTTCATTTCACGCATGGTTTAGTGTTGATGTAGATGGGGATTATAGAACAGGCGCGTAACAAAATAAAAGTTGGCAAGATTTTTTTTCAAATTGAACCGGTCGGTTATGACGTGACGATGTGACGAGGCGAGAGGATAATGTTCCCATGTCCCTCTGTAGCACCATTACTAGGGAGCATTTATAATGTAGGGTGGGAGCAATGTTATTTGAGGGAATCCACGCATAGATATATATCAGTGGAGAGTGGAGGCAGATCTGTCTTAATGCCATTGTAGGAAAACAATGCACAAAGCTATGTTTGGGATTATCGCTCATCTGTATTGAGAAAAAAAACAGCATTAGCTCATGTTCCAATTAGAGTAAAATCCTCGCCCTCTGATTGGATGAGAGCTGGCGTAGTTTCTTTTATGTTTACGACTCCAGTAGCAAATGTAACCGTCTGACGTCAGAACGCGAAATATTTGAAATGACATTGCCCGTTTCGCAATTTCTTCATCAACGGAGTAACTATCAAGCCGCTTCATTTTTCTGGATTTTTTACACGCGCAGAGGACGGTGTTCCGGATGAAGTGTTGTTTAAATAACAAACAGATGTACGATTTGAACTAAGATGGAATGAGTTGATCTGGTTTATTGATCATTTATCCAATGTCGTCGTGGGGTACACGAGAGGTTTATTTTCTTATTTTTTTTTTTTATTCACAGTTTTCACAGTAAATTACATCAAACACACACATTATATATATATATATATCTATATATAATACAAAAATACAATGTGTAAAGAATTTTTCCGATCAAAATTCAACATGGGCTTGTGTGGTTATAGAAGACACTTAAATTTAGCTAAATATTTTAGATATTGTCTCCCATCTCAGTTTGATTTTGTTTGCCTTGTCGAACGAGTATAAATAGAGTGAGTATATATCGATAGTTCTGTAATTCTTTAAAACGTCTGTATACGCGGTGTAGTTGGGTAGCCGGTTTTCAAGACTACATGAAAATATATATTTTTTAAAAATTTGTAAACATGTACACAGTATGTCGGATAACTGAGCTTCTGTTTGCATTCCTAATATTACTTCCTTAGGGCTGACCTGAACATGTGAATTACAAACAGTATTAACCTTTTCAATGAGTTGAAGTAAAACTGCTTTTGAATGTGAACAATCGTAAAAGAGATGTGTTATTGATTCTTTTGAATTAAAACAAAAGCGGCAGAGCCGAGTTTCTGAAAGGCACTACGAAATAGTTTAGAACTGGTGTATAATATACGGTGATTTATTTTAGAACTGTAGTGTCTGTAAATATGTGTCGCTGGTAGAAGTAAATGTCTTGTATACATATTGCCATTCGTCTGTGCTTATGTCATATCTAAGCTCATCGCTCCATTTTGCTTCGGATTTTCTTAAAGGTACAGCTATCTTGTTCAGGAAAAGGCCGTAAAAATCTTTATTAACTTTGGCAGTTGACTTTAAGCGGGATACTAATGCATTCTCCACAACATCAATTTTTGTGTACATTCTTGGATTATTTTTTTCCAGTTTTGGGGTATTGAATTTATCAATCCCAAATATGTAGTGAACGGGATATCTAAGTTGTATTTGGTTTTAAATGCTCCATGTGTTAAGAAATTTCTGTTAGAATCTACAATATCGTTTATAAAAAACACACCAGCTGCAAACCATTTTTCTAAATGATAGCAGGCATTATTTAATTTGATACTTTTATTATAAAATATTGGTTGTGATAAAATATCCTTATATTTTGATAGAGAATAGTCTTGAAGGAGTGACCACGAAATTACAACATTTCGCCAGAATGGGGGCATTGATTCCGCTAATTTTTGTAGACCGTCTTTTGTAAAATGCCAAACATTGTTGAATCCAAATTTTTCAAAGTTAATAAGTGCCAGTGTTTTCCACTGTGATGAATTTTCCAGGTCTAAGAGCTTCATAACCCAAATAATTTTCAATGAATTACACAGGGTTTTAATGTGCGGGATTTTGAGACCACCTTTCTCCACTGTGTTTATCATGGTAGAGCCTTTGATTTTGTCTTTCTTATGTGACCAAAGGAATGTGAAAACCATTTTCTGGAGTTTAGCGATTATCCAATCGGGTGGGTTGGGAAGGACTGTGAGAGAGTGTATGATAACTGGAAGAGCAAGAGTTTTTAACACCGTACCTTTTCCAACAAGGGTAAGATTTCTTAACGACCAATCATTTAATAGTTTCTGCATTTTTTCTATAAAATTTTTATCCAGGTAATTTGTATTACTTAAATTGTATTTTATTCCCAAAATGGTAAAATCTTCACCGTGATTCCATTTTATCGGTTTGTCCGTTTTTAGTTCCACACCGCAACCCTTACGAGAACCGATCCATACTATATAAGTTTTGTCAAAATTTACTTTTAGACCTGATAAATGAGAAAACTCGTCAACAATATTTAAGGCTGCGTTGAGTGATTTTTGTTCATTGTCAAGAAATAAGGTGCTGTCGTCTGCATACTGGTTAATTATATATTCAGAATTGTTTATTTTTATACCATTTATTTCCGGACTAAATTTTAACCTTGCACTCAGTATTTCTACACACAGGATAAATAGATACGGGGAGAGTGGGTCCCCTTGTCTTACACCTCTTTCCACATTGAAAAACTCTGAAAGATGACCATTGTTTAAGACACAGCTGGAAACGTCACTATAGAAAGCCTTAAACCAGCGAATGATTGATGGACTGAAATTGTAAAAGTTTAGGGTTTTCTCAATGTAGTTCCATTCAAGAGAGTCGAAGGCTTTTTCGAAATCCAATAATACTAACATTCCCGGGATATTACTCGATTTGGACTTGTCGATCAGGTCAGTAATTAGACGTGTAGATTCCCCAATAAACCTCCCTTTTACAAAACCCAACTGACTTTCAGAGATAAGTTTCGGTAGGACCGTTTTTATACGAGATGCTATTGCCGAAGAGCCAATTTTAAAATGAACGTTTAGAAGAGAAATAGGTCGCCAATTTTTAATGTATAGTTTAGATTTGCTTTCCTTTGGAATGCATGTTATTATACCTTGTCTTTGTGTAAATGAGAATGTACCGTTTTCGTAACCAGCATTTAGCGATTTAACCAAAAAGGACCGATATCTTTCCAGAAATATTTGTAAAATTCGGAAGTAAATCCATCTGAGCCGGGCGATTTATTGCATTTCATGTTTTTCAAAGCAGCTAAGCGAGAGGTTTATTTACTAAACCCGTGATCCTTAAAAGTTGCCTTGAAGAAGACAACTTTTAACGATCACAAGTTTAGTAAATAAGCCCCTCGTGTTTCAACAAGTAGGTTTTGGGCTATGGGTAGTGTCTTATTGGAACATATACGTTATTGTGATGAATTGGCGATAACATGGTTGGAGGTTTGCGGCTCCGAGCGTATGTTCAACCGAGACACTTCGCATCTCGGTTGAACATAAGCCCCGGGCCGCAAACCGCAGACCATGTTACCGTCAATTGATCACAATAATTTATAATATCTTGGACCATCCTACAAAACATACTTGTGTTTGTTCTCGTCTAGGCCGCTATTAATTATTGTGCAAGGAAATATTACGTATATGCTGCATTATTTAACATGCAACTTGGCTTATGTTATATCTATTACAGTCATACAGGGTTTTTATTAGATACATATTAATGGAGATACAATTGAACTTTCTTCAATAATATCCGATTTGCTCGCATATGATTGTTCTTGGGGAACTTTTCATAACTCGATGAATAAGTTTTCTATCGTGTGAATGTTTTAGATTTGTCCCGACTATTTGTCAAATTAAACATTGTGGGCGTGTTGAACGGCGCAGTTAAACTATAATCGCCGCAGATGGGCTGTTAATTAGTATTCAAGTGAGCTGTTTACACTAGTTTTTTTTTCTCTGGAGTCTTCAAGACCGCGCGTATTGCCAATACACTATATGTATTAGAATGTACCCTTACACAACCTTACGTTGGATGCGTACGGGTACATTATAATACAGACAAACACCCTGAATTGAATTTTAGAAATTGAAATGAATTATTGGTGCTTTATCGGAGTATGAATGTGTGGTGGGTGTGTTAAATTCTGTATAAAGAGTTTCGCAACATAACGCGACCACCCCACATCCGTACTCCTATAAAGCGACAGATAATTCATTTCAATTCTTATATAATACGTGCATGAATGTACGCATTCCATTCGAGATCTTCTTTACGTATTAACTTAGTGTCCGATTTATTAAAAAATTAAGAAGAAAAGAATGACAGTTACCTGTGACGTATCTCTTGTTTTTCCAGACAGACAGACAGACAGACAGACAGACAGACAGGCAGACAACTTTATTCAGCAGTACACAAAAGCAAACAATACAATGCCTATGAATAACTATTATGGTAAAAAATAAAATGTATGCCGCTAGGGGATGTCATAGCCAGATTGGCTGTCTACCTGGTATTCTCTCAAGAACAAAGATAAACAATATGTGCGACATTCATACAGAACCGAATACTGATAAGTGGTCAGTTACAAACGTTGTATGTGCGGCCCCGGAAATATGGAAGCGCTATGCAAGGTAAATGCAGGGTAAATGCAAGATCGATGCAAGGTAGATTCCGATGGTATTTGCAAGTCACATCCATGCAGATATTCAGGCTTCCACTCTATGTAAAACTAACCGACACAATGAGACTGACTGACGATAGTATGGTTAACCTCCAAGTAACAAATTAACAACAACAGCTACTACTACCATACAGTTAGTCACCTAAAGCAGGAATTTTTTGAAAACAATGTTTGTTAATCCTCTGAACACGAGAGGCCGCTTTTCCGGCCTAGGTACATGACGCGTCATAATTCCATTAAGTTGGGTGGATGCTAAGTGAATGTGTGGGGTGGATCCATCTGTCGCAGGATTGCCGGGGTTAAAATGATGTTCGAAATGATGGAGGAAAATTTATGTTCTTATCAGTCAGCCAATGACTGTCGTCTGAACCCCAGTTCGAACGTAAACCTTGCCACCTTATCAATGCCCTATCCGCTTGGGACTCTTAGGATTCCTGAAGGTGCCTGTGGCTTACAACGCCAAAGGGTGATCAACAATAATTCACTGACAAGATTATTTATTTACATGTACGAAGAAATAAAATGTGAAACAAATTACTCACACAATTATAACTTAGAATACACAAATTCCGCGGATAAAAGTCTATTCTTTAGGGCCCTCGACGTCTCCTACAGCTAGCTGTGTCCGCTGGATCAACCTCACATCATCTTCATTTTCTCACGGTTTGTGATACATACAAAGTGTCTATTCACTTCTCGTTTCTTCCTCCTCGTAGCTATCTTCACAGTCATTCTGGCTTAACTCATATAATGTACTGCTTGTGTGACTCTATCAGCGTTCTCACAGTTCAATCACAATTCAATCGGCATCTACCATAGTTCAGTTGTTCTTCGCCTTCAGATATATACTTAACAAAGCTTACATAAAAATATTATGCAAAGTGTTCTCAACATCACCAATTCTCGCACCGCCTAAAACTATCTTATCTCGCGAGTTATTCAAGCCCTTACTCAAGCTCTTAATACGGTTTCAAGACCTCAATGTTACAGCTTTTACTTATTTGGCTACTATGCCACTACGGTTCGCTACCGTTAACAAACTACTATTGGTTTCTTACAACCCTCACAGGGTTACGACAATACGCGGACTTTCAATCTCGGTGCCTATGACCCTCGACGGCCAAGGCTAAACTCTGACCTTGTCTTCAGGCCAACTGCACCTCAGAATTCTGCTTCACTCTTTATACAGTAGGAACGCAGTGCTTTGTAATTCGATATGGATAGAGATATTAATGCGTATTTTGTTTGAGTTCGACACGCTTGACATTTCGTGGACACTTTTATTATTATGAGCTCGTGTTCTGTGATGTCTGGCAACATATCTCGGAGCTCTGAGACAACTAGACATTTTAATGATTGTCTGAAACGGCCAAAACACGATTAAACTGTTTACGTTCAAACTCCCCGTGAACAATCGCTAATTTAAATCCACTATGGACAGGATGATACATTGGTTTAGTTTAACTATAAAGGGAAAATAATCGCTTGCCATGCTCCACACGTGTACGCTAACTTATCTCTGCTTCGAAAACGCGAAACAATATTCTAGCTAATTAGAGGTTAAGTTGACCGCATTGTTTCTAATTGACCATTTAACCAGATAGCGTGACACAAGCAAATAAATATTATTTAATCGAAGGCTCCCATAGATTTCGTCAGCAATCTTCGCCATATTACTGTGATTTGTGTTTACTTTAGTCCAAGTTAAATTTCATAAAAAAATAACAAAGTTGTAATCCCAACTCTTTGCCTCAAATAGCGTGACAACACCCTACCACGGAACAAAACCCCGCTTGTTCCAAAAAAAAACACACGCTCAATGAGGCCAAGAGTTGGAATTACAACTTTATTATTTTAGGCGCGAGGAAATTGTTTTTTTGCCGTAACTGTGTAGATTTTAAATTACAAGTGAAATAATGGAGGCTCCCATGACTTTAGACCAGTTAATTTCGGCGGGAGAACGCCTGGGTTTTTCTGGAAGTGAGCAGCAAAAGATTGTCAGGGACGAAGAAAAGCGAGTAGCGAAAGAGTCAGCTGCCGGAAGAGAGCGAGAGAATGAGAGCGCGGAACGCGAGAGGGCAAGACCTCGGGAAGAATTGGAACGGCAGGTTACTCTGAAACGCGAGGAGGCCGCAATAAGAGAGGCCGAGCGTGAAAAGGAAAGTGAAAGGTCTGAGAGAGAAGCAGAAAACAGGGCGGCCGAGCGTGAAAAGGAAAGTGAAAGGTCTGAGAGAGAAGCTGAAAGGAGGGCGGCTGAGCATGAGATTGAAAGGGAAAGGGCCGAAAGAGAACACGAGAGAAAGCTCGAATTGATAAGAGCTAGGGCCCAAGTTCAGGAAACCAACGGGAGGCAAGGGGAAACGAACGGGGTGGTCATGGTAGGACCCCTTTCCCAAAACTCCTTAAATTCTCAGAGGATTCTGATGATATCGATGCATACCTTCAGAGGTTTGAAAGGTTTGCATCGTGTCGTCAGGGGCCTGAGGATTCATGGGGAGTAAACTTGAGCCCGTTGTTAACGGGGAAATCCTTGCAAATATATGTAAGTATGCCTCCTGATTTGGCAAATGATTATGGTGAGTTAAAGAAAGCTATTTAAAAGAGGTTCCAGCTCACCGAAGATGCATTCCGGACTAAGTTCAGGGAATGTAAGCCCGAGAGAGGGGAAAGTGTATTCCAATTTGTGGCGCGATCCACTGGGTATTTTGACAGGTGGGTTGAGTTGTCGGAAATTCAGTGAAGATTGTCCGTCCCTCAAAGATCTATCTGCTCCTCCGAGAGCAGTTTATTTCAACTTGCGCCCCAGAGTTGGCCCTCTTTGTTAAAGAGAAATGACTAAGGTAGCCGAACAATACTTGGAAGCCCACGGGGGTAGTATAACTCAGTCCCGGCCGGGAAGATTTGGGTGAACCAGGTTGCAAAGGCATCGGTTAGGATTAACCCCCAGAGCCGGCTGGTAACAGGGGTAATACTGAGACACAGCCCTAAAGCTATGTCTTGTTTTGTTTGTGGGCGGAAGGGGCACCTAGCGGGGGACTGTTGGAAGAAAACTCCTCCCACAAAGCCAAATGGCGGACCCCATAGGAATGGAAGGAGGGACCCTTCACCAAAGAAATGGGGAAACGGAGGTAGCGGCGGTCCGACCTGGGACAAAAGGCAGACGGCCGCGTTCTGCCAGACAGTTGGGCCAGAATGTAGTCCACTACGGGATTCTATTGAAAAAGGGGAGCTCGTGTTAGAGGGTGGAAAGGTCCTCCCTATAATTAGTGGAATGTGCGAGGAAGTCACAGCCTCAGAAGATGAAGGGGAAATGCCCATGTACCCGGGGTAGGTGGGTAAACATGAAGTGCAGATGCTTCGCGACACGGGATGCAGCAGCGTAGCAGTGCGTAGGCAACTGGTCAAGGACGGTCAGCTATTGGGCCGCGACCATATGTGCTTGCTAATAGACGAGACAATCAGGAGGTTTCCCCTTGCGAGGGTGAGGGTGGATACCCCTTTCTATAGCGGTGAGGCAATGTGTATTGAGGTGCCCATCTATGACCTCGTGCTTGGAAACATACCCGGGGTATGTTCAGAACCCGACATGACATGGTCGGAGAGGAAGGCACCCAAAGGGGCATCGGGGGCGGTCACCCGAGCCCAAGCCGCAGATGCAAAGCGGCCGGTAAAATCACTAGAGGGACCAGTGGAGTTGAGTAAGGAGGCACAAGTAGAGTGCACAATGGAGGCCCCAAAGGTTAACCCTTTGACGAGGGAAGTCAAGGGGGTGGCTGAACGGAAGCAGCCAATGTGTGTGGACGAGAGGGGGCATAATGAGGGTCGGCACTTGAGTAGACCAAAGGTTAGGAACTTTTGGGTCGGTCAAAAGGTGACCGTGCTCCGGCCGACACGGTTAGGTAGACCGCGGTTACAGTGGGAGGGGCCATACGCTGTAACAAAAATAATGGGCAACGGTCATTATCGAGTGGACATAGATGGATGTGGAGTGGTTTACCACACAAGCTTTTTGCGGAGATGTCAAAATATATAAAGGACACTGAACCCACGCAAACAGTTGGGGAGGTACATTGGACCAGGAGAGGCCGCAAGAGGTGGCCGGAGTAGCCACAAAATGGCAGCAGAGATGTAGAGGTAGGAGGGGCCCAGAAACTTGGAGTGGGGCACCCAAGGAGAGATTGGCAGGAGTTAATCAACAGGGCGTTGCATCTGAGGCAGCGAGCTCTGGTACGGCAGGCATCGCCTGTGGGCATGTAGGTGTTGGGCGTGAAGATGAGTAGGGTCCTTGGTGGAGGACGCGCCCAAGGAATAGGTCCCGGTGGAGGGGACAGATTAGCTCTCTAGGGAATAATAAGGGTCCCACATAAATGGGAGTATTTAAAGTCGGTGCCTAATAGAGCAGATAACTCGCTGACGGGCATGAGCCGGGCGGGACACCCTATCCAAGGATGGGGGCAAGTTAGTGAGATGACAGGTGTTCGGACAAGGGGCATATCGGCTGGCTTGGGTCAGGGTGGATAACCCTTGCTAATATTTTTTTTACTCAGGTGTTGCGTGAGTGTATATAGATACAGGTGTGTGTATGATAGAGTAGTATTATATTTTGCGATGTTTAGAGGGAGAGTGAGTGTATAGGGGAGCCTGTTGGCTGCATGTGTACCAACGGACCACCTCCTATTACATGCAAGTGGAAGTGTGCCAGCGAGTTTATATGGGATGAGGATAGACTCATGCGTTCCAATGGGGAACCGAGGCAAAGTACTGAGAGTTATTTGTGGTGCGCATCATTGTGCGCATGCGTATGATTGTGTGTGAACATTCTGAGTATATTGGTGTAATAGTAGAGCAAGACTGTGAGATAGCTCTAAGAGAGAAGTATTAAAGTGGATGCACGTGAACGCTACCACCTTGGTGTTTTGGAACAACGGAGAGTATGTTCCTTGGTAGGGGGTTGTCAAGGTGATAGCTAAAAATTGCGATTTTTTGTGTTTATAAGTGTAAATATTTTCGATAATATTTCTGCGCGGGTTAAATGTAAAGCGTAAAGATAGGTATGTGACGGACCCCGAAAACCGATTTGTCAAACTAACGATAATTCAAGAGCTTCTAAATGAAGTATGACATTTAATATCCATTATGTCGCATTTGTCGAACGCCACGTGGTCTATCTGATAACAGATCAAAGAAGTATTCTCCGGTTGTCATTAATTGTTGGAAACCAGTGCATCACACATGTTCTGGACACACACCCATATTACGTATCATCCTGTCTATAGTGGATTTGAATTAGCGATTGTTCACGGGTAATTTGAACGTAAACAGTTTAATGGTGGTCTGGCCGTTTCAGACAATAATTAAAATGTCTAGTTGTTTCAAAAGAGGCATATCTTACCAAGCCAGGGGAGCTTCGAGATATGTTGCCAGACATCACAGAACACGAGCTCATAATAATAAAAGTATCCACGAAATGTCAAGCGAGTCGAATTCAAACAAAATACGCATTAATATCTCAATCCATATCGAATTACAAAGCACTCGTTAAATCAGAATTGATAGGTTTAAACTTTGCGCTCCGACTGTATAAAGAGTGAAACAGAATTCTGAGGGGCAGTTGGCCTGAGGGCACTCAGAGAAGGTAAGAGTTTATCCTTGGCCATCGATGGTCACAGGCACCGAGAGTGAAAGTCCGCGTATTGTCGTAACCTTGTGAGATAGTTTTAGGCGGTGCCAAAATTGGTGATGTTGAGAACACTTTGCAGAATATTTTTATGTAAGCTTTGTTAAGTATATATCTGAAGGCGAAGAATAACTTAACCCCGTGAGAGCCAGGCAAAGGCACAAATTGATCGTCAACTGTGGTAGACACCGATTGAATTGTGATTGAACTGTGAGAAAGCTGATAGAGTCACACAAGCAGAACATTATATGTGTTAAGCCAGAATGACTGTGAAGTTAACCTTGCGAGGAGGAAGCAACGAGAAGTGAATAGACACTTTGTATGCATCACAAACCGTGAGAAAATGAAGATGATGTGAGGTTGATCCAGCGGACACAGCTAGCTGTGGGAGACGTCGAGGGCCCTAAAGAATAAACTTTTATAACGTTTAATTAGTGTATTCTTATGGATAATTTTGTGAGTAATTTGTTTCATATTTTATTTATTCGTACATGTAAATAAATAATCTTTTCAGTGAATTATCGTTGATCTCCCTTTGGCTATGTAAGCCACAGGCACCGTCAGGAATCCTAAGAGTCCCAAGCGGACAGGGCATAAGGTGGCAAGGTTTACGTTCGAATCGGGGTTCAGACGACAGTCACTGGCTGTCGGCTGAGCACTGAGAAGAACATAAATTTTTCTTCATCATTTCGAACATCAATTTAACCCTGTAATGCTGCGACACCATCAATATTTTGAACGTGCAGCCTTAAGGCTGCGCGTAAAAAATATTAATTGGTCTACCTCCTGATAGTGAATATGGACTCTTCCAACTGCTGTCATTGAAGTGGCTTGGAATATACCACTAGGGTTCAAAGGGTTAAGTATTATGTGCCTTATATTTGAAATTGACACTGCATTTTCAAACAATAATAATTCATGATGCTTTTAATAAAATAGATTGCCAGATAATTAATAGAAAAATGGCAATCAAATGTTATTTTTGTTTTTGATTCTCTGTCTTGAAAGTATAGCTTATGATATTTCAGCGGAACGCACTCTTCGATCTACTTCCAATGAGGGGGCCATACACAATGTTTTTGAGGCAAAAAATGAAAATCTTCAGTAATTCGGAAAGCACTTTTCTTCAAATTTCGTTTGCTAGTCCTGTTGGTTAAGCAGCAAATGAAATAAATTATTTCAAAAACAGATAATATTAATTCAGTCCTACTACCGAAACCAACTCACTCGCAATGTAACGAAGTCATGCAAGTTCGCAGACCTTAATGCTTTCGAAATACGACGCTGTTATGGACTGTTTGTTCACACATCTTTCGTGGAGTTTCTGCGCAGGACACCGTTCATTTACTGTGGCGTTCCTTTACTCACACAGGTACACAGATATTCTCTCGTACTCTTGTAATATATATTCCAATCAATAAGTATTTATTTCTCATTGAAATCAAGATATCAACCCAATTAGTGGAACTACGCGGCGTAATCATAAAAGTACAGCCCTGTTGAGTCTTCACCCATAAAGATTATGTCAAAACATGTATTTCAAATCTTGGGTTATATAAACAAATCCGCGATGAATAGTATATATCTCCTCACAACATCAGGTGGAGAGATTACTCATGAGATATCACCAATCCGCCTTCCTCTCTTCTTCTACCAAACCCCCCCCCCCCCACCCCCGTCCCCGGCTTTCACCCTCTTTCTCCTACTGTCCGTTTTTGTTATTTTTGTGAAACTGATATTCGTTTTTGTTATTCAGTATTTTGTTTGTGTGAAATATATGTATTTTTTAATTTGTAGGAGAGGAGGGTAAACTACGTATTTAGCAGTTGTCCCCAATCCAATTTGCACAAAGTGTAGCAAATAAAATATTATGTCATCTGATAGTCGGTCATTTCAAGCCTCGACTGAGAAATAGTTCTTGCTTTGATTCAATGAAAATGAATATTTGTAGTATTTTTATTATTTAACCCTTTACCCAACGAATCGCCCGCATCCGGCCGCGTAATATGCAAATTCAGCAGCTGAAAAAATATTTTTCGAAAAATTTCAACAAAACCATATCATGTGACCCCTCTTTGGAACGAGCTCGTCGAGCTCGTTCCAAAGAGGGATCACAAAATATGGTTTTGTTGAAACGTTTTGAAAAGATTTAAAATATGATATTTAAAATAATAAATGTGAAATCATCTGCGTTGGGTAAAGGGTTAATCGTCTAAATATATTTCAGTTGGTTCGAAACACGTCTCGCTTTCCCGATCAACTGAAATATCCCAGACGAATAAATCTAAACACAGGCGATGGACTTGTTAAGCTGTGGACTGGTTCCAGGCCACTGCTGCGTCGTATTCCTTACAGAATTTGACTGGTGGTTGGAGAGCTTGGTCGTCACGTCGACTTCTGTCGACATGGGGTTGTTTATCAGGAGTGTCACGGACTATATTTCTGTAATGGGCTATTTATTTGCGATTGTATAGTGAACTAGGTTTTAACCCTCTGAACACTTGTGGCATCTTGCATGTCAGTTCAATGGTAGCGATTGGAAGAGTCCGTATATATTATTTGGGGTAGATGAAGTAATATTTTCAACGTGCAGCCTCGGTGCTGCACGCTGAAAATAGTGATAGGACTACCCTACACTTTAACTTAGCAGCCATCCTACGTAATGTTAGTTTGACGAATCATGTCCCTGGGCTGGAAAAGTGGCCTCTCGGGTTCTCATGGTTAAGTATTCAATCAAAGTATACTCTCTTTGTAGATTCTCAACGATGATATTTATCATTACCATTCCAAACTCATACTAAAGGAAGCGAGAACCGGCGGAACATTCCATTGGCATCAGGATTTTGGGTGAGGAGCATAAATGATTATCTTTCGTAAGGACGGTTCGAAAAGTGAAAGCACCCAACATCGGCGAACCTCTTATTTAATTTTAACTTGATCTCATGAAAGATGAAACACGACTAGGCTAGTCTTTTGACCAAGTGTTTGTGATAGAAAGTAAAAACTAGAATGCCACCTTAATTTCCAATGGATCCCACAAGATCAGTACCAAGTCTGGTTTACCCATGCTGGTTGTCTCCAGTATTACAGCACACTTTTCCTGACCACATGTCTGGGTTTTCGAGAACTTTAGGGTTATACTAATATTTAAAAAACAAATCCACCCATGCCATTTCATCAAGTGAAAACTTGTCCAATTGTGACATGGAATTAATGAACTCGGCTATTTTCCTGAATTGGTGATGTGGTTATTTCTCTTGCCTCATTTTCTCTCTTCTTCCTCACTATGATACTATTACCTTACCGAGATGAATGGAAAATCTTTACGACAACTCAAAGGATCATTGTAATGAGCTGTCAACATCGATGGAGAAAAAAACGATGATTATTTTCTTGCCGAAAAAAAAATTCTGCACGATACTCAACTGTTACTGTGGGCGAACTGCAGTTGGTCAAAACCGATTTCATTATAACTGCTCCATTTCATCTACATATAATATCTGTATATATTATATCTCACGTGACCTTCTAGGCTCCTGATTGGACGAATGCTGCACCCCTATTTCGTGTAGTTTGCATCCACTGAACTGACCAGGCACTAGACCCAGGCACTATACGTTTTCCATTTTTAGCACACTACTATGTCAGTTTTCTTTTCATACTGGGCGAATAAAGCTAATCAGGCTAAATTTAAATACCAATTCACAGAGGCACAGCATCCACAAAACGATCCGGAAAGAAATCATTGTGGAAAAATGTATCGCTTTTCCATTGTTGAAGTCACGTTCTCCAAGGCGTTCGTTTTATTCCTTGAGAAGACGATCCATATCTCGTTTCGAAGAGAATGATCCATACTTGGGTACAACTTCCACGAGAACGCGCCCGGATATGAAAAGTCGTTTGTTTCGCTGCTCATATTATTTCGCTATTTAATTGTATGTTTTGGGCAGTAAACGAATAAATAATGGAATTCATTTGAATCTTCGGAGTTTTGTATCACGTACTGGCCCATTCGGTAATATATATGTGTGACAAATGTGTGGAAATTATCAAAGTGCGTTGTAAAATTTCGAAAATTTTAGCTTTCATTCGCGAGTTGCGCGATTCTAGAATACACAGTTCCGTTTGGGGGACATGTTTTGTTTACCCTTGCCGACCGATTCAAAATTTATCTTCGGCTCATATCAATAATCCAAGTTAGCGTTTCGTACCAGTAATGTGGTGCAATTTGCTTTTTGACTGCTCGCTTTGTCCAAAAAAAAAAGGAAAATTTTCTTCTAAAACATAGCTTATACTCCCTCATTGCAATGAGTGTGTTATTCTTCCAATGAGGGGTCATAAGCCGTGTTTTGGAAGAAGAAAATGTTGTTTGAAAACTACATGGTATTTTATTTTCTATATAACGCTGGGTGGTAGGGCTGCTACCTTGGTAATAGATTACCAAATCGGACAGATGTTTTTCTTGATGGGTGTTCGATATAATATAAGGATTAGCGCATGTCTTGTCGTTGACTACGCCCATATATTATATCTCACGTGACTTCCTTGCATTCTGATTGGCTGAAAGATGATACCCTATTTCGTGTAGTTTGCATCCACAGAACTGGCCAGGCACTACACCCAGGCACTACACGTTTTCTATTTTTAGCACACTACTATATCAGTTTTCTTTTCACACTGGGCGAATAAAACAAATCAGGCTAAATTTAAAAATCGATTCACAGAGGCACAACATCCACAAAACGACCCGGAAAGAAATCTTTGTGGAAATATGTATCGCTTTTCCACTGTTGAAGTCACATTTTTCGAGGCGTTCATTTTATTCCTTGAGAAGATGATCCATATCGCGTTTCGAAGAGAATGATCCATACCTGGGTCCATCTTTCATGAGAACGCGTCCGGATATGAAAAATCGTTTGTTTCGCTGCTCATATTATTTCGTTATTTAATTGAATGTTTTGGGCAGTAAACGAATAAATAATGGAATTCAGTTGAATCTTCGGAGTTTGTATCCCGTGCTCACCCATTCGGTAATGTATACGTGTGACAAATGCGTGGAAATTATCAAACTGCGTTGTCAAATTTCGAAAATTTTAGTTTTCATTCGCGAGTTTCGCGATTCAAGAATACACAGTTCCGTTTGGGGGAAATGTTTTGTTTACCCTTGCCGACCGATTCAAAATCTGTCTTCTGCTCATATCAATAATCCAAGTTAGCCGTGTTTTGGAAGAAGAAAATGTTTTTTAAAAACTACATGGTATTTTTTTTCTATATAACGCTGGTTGGTAGGGCTGCTACCTTGGTAATAGATTAACAAATCGGACAGATGTTTTTCTTGATGGGTGTTCGATATAATATAAGGATTAGTGCACGTCTTGTCGTTGACTACACCCATATAGTGCCCAGTGAGGTGTTGTAGTTCCCTCCGCTTCGCGGCGGGAACTACACCACCTCACTGGGCACTATATGGGCATAGTCAACTCCAAGCCATGCACTATTCCTTAAATAGTGACCAGTGAGGTGGTGTAGTTCCCTCCGTTTCGCGTCGGGAACTACACCACCTCACTGGGTACTATATGGGCGTAGTCAACTCCAAGCCATGCACTATTCCTTAAATAAAGCGAGGTACTATGTTTGTATATGTGTGTGTAGGTGAGGGTCACAGCTCTTCCGAGATAGATTGCGCTAAAAGGCTCAAATTCAAAGAAGTTGCAGAGGTTGTCTCGAAGAATTCGTGCGCATTTATTTTTTTCATTAACAGAAATGTCAGTGTGCTTTGACCCTTTCACGGAGGCCGTACTGTATCATATCGAACGAGGGAGCTGCTTGTAGCTTTTCGAATCTGAAATTGTCAGCGAAATAACAAATTTTCCACATTTGTAAACAAAATGCCTCTCCTGTTACCTAAATGGTCCTCCCTGTTCACTCTTTTCTCCAAACCTGGATAAGGACGGGATGCAGAGGAATAGTCCGGAATGCATGTGACTAACAAGTAGTTAACCCTTTACCTAACATGGAAAGCAGACGTCACTTGCAAAACAAAATTCTTGAATAACTAATTTTTTCATTTTTTGTCTCAAAAATATAGGTTATGACCGCTCGTTGGAACGAGCTCGACGAGTTCGTTCCAACGAGGGGTCATAATCTATGTTTCTGAGACAAAAAAAAAACGAAAAAAATAATGAAAATTAATTGGCGATTTTTGAGAATAGCGCTGGCCGGGTTTGGCCGTTACGTTGGATAAAGGGTTAATTTGATCCAAATGCTATCAAAACAGTTATAGCAGCAAGTGTTTTTATGAGTTTTGTTTTGTTTTTTCATGTTTTTCGTCCTCCTGTTATTACACGCGGCTTGATTGCGTTGCACATGAAAGATTTTAAATTTCTACATGACGCGTACAAAATATTTGTTGGTTAACGCAACATTGTCTTCCCCACTATGATCCCATTTCCTAACCCAGATGGTACTGAAGTTCACCATTTATTTATTGATTATGGCTTAACTACACTTTGGACAGCCAGGGTCACCTTGTGTGGGACAGTTTCATCGGTGGAGGAAGACGGAGTACTCGGAGAGAATTACTGACAGCGACGATCAACTGTCAGACTCCCTTGCGTACTAACTCCACGAAGTCAGGGTTTTCATTGGTTAAAGACAAGTGGACCATCGACTGCAGAACGCCTTAGTGTACAGCGCCACCGTGCTCCCACGTGGGGCAATGTGAGTGCCTTGCCGAGGGACACAACGCCTTCACCCCTGCGTCTTCTAAGAATCATTATAATGAGGTTTCAAAATGAATGACGATAAAGAAAATTTTATTTCCTTGCCGAAAAAAGGTCTGCACAAAAATTCGACTGTAACTATGGGTGAATTATAAATGATCAGTAGAGATAACATAGTCGTGTATGAATTAATGGTTTCCATTTTGTAATCCATATAGAATGCGGGTAGGGTTTATATCTATTCATATGTAGGTGGGGTATGTAATCGCAACTCTGACAAGTCAGTTTGGGTTGTGAGGCTGAAGTTGTCAGCAGTTGCATTTGATGTCTCGAAGAATTTCTCGCGCAATACATTTCCTTATTAACCCTTTACCTAACATGAAAAGCAGACGACACATGCAAAAAAAATTTTTGAATAACTAATTTTTTTCATTTTTTGTCTCAAAAACATAGCTTATGACCCCTCATTGGAACGAGCTCGACGAGCTCGTTCCAATGAGGGGTCATAACCTATGTTTTTGAGACAAAAAATGAAAAAAATAATGAAAATTAATTGGCGATTTTTGAGAATAGCGCTGGCCGGTTTTGGCCGTTACGTTGGGTAAAGGGTTTTAACAGGAGGAATGTAGGTATGTTTATACGTACTAATTTTCAGACGCTCGGCTAGAGAAGATTCACTACGATGAATATGCCGCCGATTAGACATACTCGAATCCTGGAGCGAAAATAGAAATGGGTCTCTCCATAAATATACGAAAATTAGTCGGCCCTGTCTAAGCTCGCGGAGCGTGCAATCCGGCTCTTGATAATAATGCTTTAGCCACCTGCTGATTTGCCCCTTCCTCTAATGAGGAGGCCTACATCCACCCCCTCCCACCCACACAAACTGTCTAACAATATCTCTCGTTGGAGGCTTTTCATTCTCTCAACTACACTGTTGACGCTTCCCCTCGTGCCATCCCTCATCCTCTTACCTCTTTTGTTTTCACCCAATTCTTCTATCAGATTCTCGGGGAGACTTGTTCTACAAGGCAGGAAATTGTGGCATTCCAAACGAAAATGTTCCAGAACTCAATTACTCCTCAATTGCATATTTGGCATTCTCGCCTCGCCGTTCTCGACATCACCGAACACCAGTGAATTTATATATCACTTTAATCATCAACGACCGTCTCTCACCAAAAGATCCACAAAGTGGGCGTAACGTTAGGTGATGAAGAGAATAAAGAAGGGGGTGCACAGAAAATTCATCGCAAACTAAAATACGGAGATTCATCAAAGTGGGAGAAGAGGTAGTTAAGTTGTTCGAACGTCGAGGGTTCCTTAGATAGGGGAACTAGAAGTAGGAGAAGAGGAACTCTCGGACTTTGTGAAAATAATGAAACATAATAACACTCAGAAAACTGTTACATTTTAGAGAAGTTTTGTAATTATTTGTTCTGGTTTAATAAATAACTTTTAGCTCTGATGTTTTCACCATTTCACAGATTCAAATTCACTGATTACAGTAAATTCTGTTTCTCTCGTCAGATATGATTTTCTTTCTTAGAATTGCACATTATCAAGCTAGGAAGATATTACTTCAAACTCGACCGTTATGCTGCCGATCTGAGCCGATATGAACCGACGTAGAGTAGTCCCCCTCGACGTGTTACTTGGCGAAACCAAATTGTTCACTTTGAAATCGTTCGCCAATTTTCGTCGAACGCAACCGGAAAAATTGGCGTTATCAGGCATAATCTAGTAGCTTGAAGCTGAGTTTGTGTATGGTAAGGGTATAATGACGAGAGTTTGTAAGCATTACGTGGTTGAAGATCAGAAAGGAGAGACTTGTACAGAAACTTCAACGCGAACTAAGACACAGAGTCGCTGGGAAGCCAAGACGTTCGGATAGCTGAACTGGGAGAAGGATATCGTAGCGATGATTTTCATATGAGTTCAATTTCAATTTCGATGATTTATTAATGTTATTAGATTCATTTCAAAGACTATTTCCTCCATTTCTGTATTTCATTATGTTCAAATTCTATCAAATGTCACATTACAAAGAGTTAAGTTAATTTCATAAGAACTTTATTTATGACAAGTCTGAACAACTCACAGTAGTTTTCACCAAGCGTCCCTTAATCAGCCATTGTTTAATCTAAGCTAATTGTTCGTAGTCTGTTGATCTATTGTGTAATTTATATGTATATAAACGCAGTTCATGTATTATTTAAAAACTATTCTGTAAGGGAGACGCCTCAGAACGTTCATTCTTCACTTTCCAGTCGGAGGCTCCCGATTGTTCGTGAACCTTTGTTACTTCTGTATCTGGAGTTCCAGTACTGTCGCTGTAAATAAACGCTAATTCCCCAAGAACTTGTCTTCGACTTCTATTTCAACGATCCAGATCTACCATCCCGTTAGTTTGTAATTTTCACGTTCTCATAAGAAACTTCAGACTTGATGAAAAGAATGAAAAGCAATAACACTGTTAGAAATCTGTAACAAATCTGACAACATTTTGTAATTGTTTGTTTTGGTTTAATAAATAAGTACATTATTGGTCAGTTTTCTATTGGCCGAGATATCACTGATATCTCGGCCGATAGAAAACTAACCAATAATGTACTTATTAGTATTTATATATAGATATCAGCTCGATGAAACTTCATATCAGCCGGAGATCGTATGTCGAGGGCTAATGTGAAGTTATCGAGGGCTGATATCGTATCGGCTGAAAGAAAACTAACCAATAATGTACTTATTTATTAAATCAAAACAAATAATTACAAAATTACAAAAGGTAGCTTCATATCAGCCGGAGATCGAATGTCGAGGGCTAATGTGAAGTTATCGAGGGCTGATATCGTATCGGCCGATAGAAAACTAACCAATAATGTACTTTTTTATTAAACCAAAATAACAATTACAAAATTACAAAACGTAACTTCTTATCAGCCCGAGATCGAATGTCGAGGGATAATGTGAAGTTATCGAGGGCTGATGATATCATATCAGCCCTCGATAACTTCACATTATCCCTCGACATTCGATCTCCGGCTGATATGAAGTTACCCCGAGCTGATATCTATGTCGATATGAAACTAACTAAGTAATAACCTCTAAATATTCCTTCATATTTCAGGTACTGGTATAACTTTGGATGTCTATTTCCAGATAATCTTTTAACTGTGTTTGTGCCGATTGACAAATGTTCAAAAGAGAATGGATGCCTCGAGGTACAATAGACGACATACCTTTAACATATGTAGACAAAACAAATCGATCACGAAATCATACATGTAGTGCATTCTCATTCCCCACACAAGCTCTTAAATCTGAAGATGTGACTGAAGGAACAAGCAATGTCTCAGCCTTCAGGTTCAACAGGTCGGTCCAAGGTTAAAATATTGCTGGTTTTTCTTTTCTTTCTTAATTGAGACTGACTTATTGATGGGTGTAATCTTTATTATAAGGCGTAAAATCTACTCCGTTATGGCTGTGTAGCACTAAGTTGCCCCCCCCCCCCCCGCCCCCATATACACTATTCCATAACTCCATTGTGCTTGTACATCAAAATATATAGATTCGTGACAATAAGGAATGGCCAGCTCGTTAGATTGTGTCCCTTGCTTTACCGACAATTTTCACGCCAGTTGCCCATTGTTTGTCTTGGAGCACGCGGTGACGTGTATAGTTTTAGCGGAAGTGGGACGAAACCAGGATTTTTTTCTTGCACGAAGCGACGCGTTGCATCGTTAATTTTTCGTGCGATTTTTCAATGCTTTTCCCTTCCCGCTTGGGGGTTCTGGGAATTGGAACATTATTTGTTTAATTTGATAAAATGGGACCCGGTGAGCAACAAGCGGGGCAGGACATATCTATAAACGATTGGCTAAACTTGATTGTATACTTGTGTTGCTTTCATGGTCTAGCCATGGTTGCTGAAAGTGACATTCACATCAATAAATAAAAAACTTTGACCCCGAAATAAGTAAGTGTGTATTCTTATTTTACATTTGGGGAAGTAAAAGGAGCAAGCTCATCGATTCAAACTGGAAATTTGAAATTTTATCCGCGTTTTAAATTTTATGGAAACACCTACAGGACTACAAATCATGAACAATTTTCGGGCAAGCCTGCAAATCTTCTGAAACATTTGGTGGGTGAGTGGCTCGTCGGACACCCGCTATGTCTCCGCCTCTGAGAACACGCTCGCAGTAGTCTTTTTGGCGTTTGGCACTTTGATGGAATATATATAGGTTATTACTATCACGTGTGTTTCGGAGATGGTATTTTTCAAGTCGAGACTTCATCCCTGGGCATATATCGACTAGTCTGTTGGGACGAGTCGATAATGATCCATAGGCGAGGTCTAGACTTCAATGCATCATCTCGGCAACCTACTTGGAGGTCATAATCAATTTATCTGACAATATTCCCCCATTTCGTTACTCTTTCCCATATATTTTGAAAATCATTCGGCGTCTATGTATTTATCTTTTATGTATAAAGATCGTGACTGCATGGATTTGCGTTCTTTCGCAGTGCATGATGTAATCCCCATTCATTGTTATACTTGTACTATTACGGTTGAAATTTATTTATAGTCACCTGTGTGTTTCTTTGTTGTATTTTTCATATATAAGGCATGGTGGGCCTATATAAAACTATCATCATGACAAAAGATGATCTAGTCTAATTTAATTCGTTGTGCTGGTGATTTATTTTTTATTTAATTACTATTGTCAAAAACTGTGACCTGGACATTGTAATAACTCGTTGTCAATTGAATGCAGGTAAAAACGTTGTCTTTCTGAATAGAATGATCGCGCATGTTGTTGCTACCCTCAATACAAGTTTTTATTTGGTCTAGAATTTTTAACTTGTATTGTCGAAAATGCGTTTTGTTGTACGATAAATGAAATGAAGCCTCGCAAAACCCTGGTATCAACTGTTATCCACACTACGAATCCACACTGTAAGGTGTGTAGTTTATGCTAAATATACACCAGATGTATCAGCCTTTTTAAATTCTTAGTTCTTACCTATGGATGCCGGTCCTTTCACCCTCCCAGCAAATCCATTTATTTTAAGGGTCGGGATATTTTTTTCTAGAACCGTCACCTGAGGACGGTGTCCCAACTCCTGTAGTCTGGAGTACACATCTCAATTTCTCAAATGAATCTGAAATTCGAATCCTAATTGTCCAATATTTCAACAATATGAAATGGTTCCAAGAGTTCTGACCCGGTAATCAATATTCGGTATTGGATATTAGTCGGTATCTTGCCCATCAATGCCCTACAAATAACGATAGAAACGTCTGATGCTAACCTTACAGGTCCATGGTCACAAAAAGTACTATCTTTCTCGATTAGATCGTGCTCTGGGGCCAGTCCCATAAAACTTTTACATACGTATATTGCCACGTCTTTTAAACATCCAATGATGGATAATTATCGGTCATTTATATTCACAGGTAAACAATACAGTTCTAGAAAATACAATTATAAAATGTGTATAGTACTGACCTCTAGTCAAGACAAATTTACGTCGAACCGCGGACATTTCACCACCAGACATTTCCCTACCAATCTATTTTTTTTTTTTTGGTAGACAAAACGGACATTTCCCCACCCTTGACATTTTCCCACCTCGACGCACATCGCTCTACCATGGCTAAAATTTAGTACAAAGCATGAACAGAAGTTAATAAAGATCATTTTGTTTTGATTTTAAAATTTACGCAACAAATGAATAACATGAGACTATATGTATCCTGAAAAATGATAAGATCTACATGTATGTGGAGATAATATATTCTGAAATATGTGTATAATTTCATGCACTTTTATCTGATATATTCTCTCTGAGGAGATGAAATAGAAATGTGTTCCAATGAGACAAATGTCCTTGCCCTCTGATTTTAGAAAGCTCGTAACGTGTTTTCTATGTTTACGGCTCCCGTAGCATATGTTACCATTTGACGAAACCACGCGATATATTTCAAATGAGGTTGTCCGTTTCTAAATTTTTCTCATCAACTTTCCATTATTACAACCGTTTCAATTTTGTAGATTTGTTCAGACGTGCAGCAGACGATATTGCGAATGAAGCGTTGTTTAAATTAAAAATTAGGGTTCGACTTGAACTTAGATGGAGTGACCTCGACATTTATCTGAATTATTAAAAATTTGTCGAGTGACGTCGTGGGTACACAAGAGGTTTATTTACTCAACTTACCATCGTTAAAAGTTAACTTGTCCGTTTCACTATGCGGGATTTGGGGCTATGGGTAGGGTATTATTGGAATATATACGTCATTGTGATGAACTGACGGGTAAGATGGTCAGGTTTGCGACTCGGAGCTTATGTTCAACGTCGACGCCCCACGTCTTGGTTGAACATAAACTCCAAGCCGAAAACAACAGACCATGTTAGCGTCAATTCACCACAACAACTTAAAATATCACATATTTATTGGTGTTTAACGTCACATACTTATGCACAATGGCTAATCGTGACCGTGACAGTTTTACGGGTGGAGGAAGCCGGAGTACCCGGAGAGAACCACCGAGCAACGACGAGCAGCTGTCAGCTCTCCAACATCGTAACTCTGAACTCTGCACCGCAGCACAGGCAGGGTCAGATTGGTTGAAGACATGCGCACCATCGACGTGCAGTACGCCTCAGTACACAGCGTCATCGTGCCCCCATGTAGGCAATCGAGGTGAAGTGTCTTGCCCAAGGACACAACGCGGTTGCCGCAGGTGGGATTCGAACCGAGGACCTCTCGGCTTGCAGCCTGCACCTCTACCAACTGAGCCACCGCGCCCCCAAAATATCACATAAAAGTCGTGAAATGTCCTATGTGGAAATGTCCAGATCCGCTAACGCCAATGGGTCAATGAAATATTGCGAAATAAAAAATTGCGAAATGAAGACAAAATCAACAGAAACAGACGACAATAGCATCTGAGATTTAGGGTTCTCGATAGGTGTGATTCGGGAATATAACGGGAGAAAGAATTTCAAACAGATCTCAACCCATTCTCCGCCCGCTTTTGTAATTAGGGTACTTTTAATTCAGCTGAGGAGATCGTATTTTGAAGAAAAAAGTCCAAGAAAAACAGTTTGTGTCGCGAAGATGGCTGATTGTGATGAGTCAAATCCCGACTGACTAATGTGCCAACTACATCATCAAGCCATGCCTTCGTCGACAGAATGCATCGATGATGTACTTGGAATATTATTAAGTCGGGGTTACAGTCATAAAAAACTCAAGACTTCTTGGAGATGCATTAGTAAACAAAAAAAATGCATGTAGTAGTTGTGACGCAACATCTTATTTAATTACCGTACCGGGACTGCAAATTGGTCATGCTGGGCCTCCAGCAACCCGAATCTGGTGCAACACACCTCTATATCTATGGCCGACTGTGTGCGTTTGACACAAGGTTAAGTACCAAATCTACTCTATTTAAAAAGCCTATGATTACAAAGAAAAATGAATTGATATCTTAGATGTACATCCTAGGGAAAATGTCCCGATTGGAGAGATTATTACTGGGAATGTCACAACTTTCATAAAGCCAACTTAGCGACTCACCTGCAGGCCACGTCTTCAATGTGGAGGCAGAATATCCAAATGAACTAGAAAAACACCCGAGAAATACAATTTTAACCCTTTGAACCCTCTTGGTCTCTCACATGTCAGTTTAATGGCAACAACTGGCAGACTCCATATTCATTATTTGAGGGTAAACCAATTAATATTTCCAACGTGCAGCCTCGGGGCTGCATGATGAAAATATTGATTGGTCTACCCCACACATTCACTTAGCAGTCATCCTACCTGATGAAATTGCGACGTATCATATTCCTGGTCTCTCGGGATGAAAGTGTTAAAAAAACTATCTATTGCCTAAAAAACTAAATTAGATTCTTGTTTTTTCAAACAATTGCAACATGAAGCACGCATAATTTACTTGTGTATATTTAGCTGCAACCGAATACATACCAATGTCAGTTTGTTTACCATGCCTCCGTTCTGTTTGTGATCAAAACATTCCAACAATATTTTGGTCATTAATTTGTGGCTCAGGGGTTGGAGCATTGATCTTTTGAAAAAAGGTTGACTGTTCGTTCCTGACGAGTGATACCCGAGTTATGCTATAGGGCAAGACTCTTAATCCTTATTTCCCATGTGGGGGTATGATGGCTCTGTGTACTAAGGCGTACTGCACGTAGATGGTGCTCTTCAACCTTCGCTAACTCCTTTGTAAACTTGAGAGCCTGGCAGTTGCTCATCGTTGCCTGGTCGTTCTCACCGGATAATCCAGCTTCCGGCACCCGTCAGTCTGTCAGATTCGATATGACCCAGTCTATTGAAAATGCCATGCAACTCTGATAACCAAATAAAAAAGTAGTAATGGGGGAACTATTATGTGCGTAGAGTCATGTGGAGCTTCTTTCGTATAGTAGTGGATGTATATATGGCGGTCGATATCCAAATTGATCATTTATCAAAGCTGCTACGGGTCTGGCCTGTTGTTATTTTCTGTAACATTGTCTTTATTGTTAGCCGACCAATCGGGTTATTTATATGCGAATGTGGCTCGCTCGCCCGTGCCTGTGCCAGTGCCACCAGCAGTGAAGTTCTGGAAACTGTATCGTCGAGAGCAGGCCTTTCAATTAGTTCCCTTTGAACGCTCAACATCACAAGAGCTCGTTGGTCAAGCTCTCAAGCCAACAGTAAAATTCTCTTATAGTATGGAACGAGCCTTGCCCTTAAATAGTTCATCGCCATTTTTCTTAGATTCACTCGGATGAAAATTTTCAGTTTTCGGTTCGCTTTTCCTACCAACTGAAATATTCCATCTGATTGAATCTGCAAATATCAAAAACACCAATTTTATTTGAATCAATGGTACCATGTTATTATTGCCAAATGCCGATAATTCAGCACAGCAGTTAATCTATATTAGACAGGCAGTCGTTTTGGAGGCACAGTGGGTTACTTGTAATGATCGCCACACATCGGGGGGAGGGGGGGGGGGGGGGGGGCATTACTATGGAACTTGTACAACTGTGTTTCCTCGAATTGTATTTTCTACCTATTAATATAACTGACTAAAACGAATCATTAGCATTTTAAAAGATATGGCAATTTGCCAACTGGCAAATTGCCACATCTTTGAAAATGCTAATTGTTCATTTCATCTCATTTTAAAGTCATAACTAGAAAATACAATTCTAGAAAATAGAGTTGTAAATTGTTTATAGTATTGACCCCTGGATTGCTGGAACGTCAGCGAAAAACGTCGCAAGTCACTCTACCCTCATCAAGATGGCTTCGGTCAATCAGTGTAGTAATTCGTCTCACCTGTGATGTTTGATGACGCAACATCTATTTATTTATTTATTGGTGTTTAAGGTGACCGTGACAGTTTTACGGTTGGCGGAAGCCGGAGTACCCAGAAAGAACCACCGAGCAACGACGAGCAGCTGTCAGCTCTCCAACATCGCAACTCTGAACTCTGCAACTCAGCACTGGTAGGGTTAGTTTTGATGAAGACATGCGCACCATCGACGTGCAATACGCCATAGTACGCAGCTTCAGCCCATGTGGGCAATCGGGGTTAATTGCCTTGCCCAAGGACACAACGCGGGAGCGCGAATCAGTAGCTGAAATCGTCACCCATCCAATTACTAACCGCGCTCGACGTTGCTTAACTTCGATGATCTGACGAGAACCGGTTATCGCGACACCACCGCGCCCCCGGCGCAACATCTGTTACGCAGTAACGGTAATAAAAACGTAACTGCTTTCACATCAACAAACATCCAACGAAAGGCTGCATGACAACTGGTAATACTGTATGAACTTTCCAACCTCGGCACATGCTAGTTGTCAATAACATTTAAAAAACATTGTCAATGTTCAATTTACACTGCCGCGGATCATCACCATATTCATTTATCGCAGACATCAAGGTATAAAAGAGGTCTGCGACTGCGAAGCGTCGGAAAATTGAAAACTTTCGTGAAAATATTTTTGTTTAGCATTGCTATTCACAGCAAGAATTGTCCCCCATCCCCAAGATAGGGGGCATGTGCTAGGCACTTTCCTATAAGTGAGCAATGAGCGTTCCAGCAATCCAGTTGAATAGAGATCAGATTACAGAAACGAACCAATAATTCGGACGATTGAACCGAATAGATGTAAAGTGTAAACACCAATCCCCCCCCCCCCCTCACACACACACATACCCTCATCCTAACACAAACACACACACACACACACCCTCACCCCCTCCGCGCACACACTAACCATCACACACACATACGTATCAAATCAAAAACAAATACACCTCACAAACTCACTCCTCGATACACAAACATACACTCAAATGGCACACCCATGTACCCTCACAAAAAATCACTAAACCTATACACACGCGCCCCAACACAAACACATGCATACACGTCTAACATTTTAAATTTTACGAAATCGTATTCACGACGTGAACGTAAGCTACTTCCAAGAATTTTTTAAAAGTGCTGAGGTCAGTTGATGAAATTGTAATTTCTATTAACACGTTATAATGTATTTTTATTGAACAGCTGATTCCTGGCTCCCACAAATGCGGTAATCTGAACCACGAAAAAGCTGGTGTACAACAGAAGGTGGATCAGGAGAAACTTAAAAGTATCAAAGAAAAATTTCCTTCTATATTTGCTGTCATGGAACCAGGTACGTCACATGTGTGTTGTATAAATGGTGTGTGCCTATTTGTATAACTCACAAAACGTGTTGTCTTATGTGCTTACACATAAATGATACTATTTGTACCATTTTATACTGAACAATAATGTATCTCCCACGCCGCATCACAATAACAAACATATATTTACACATCGGTCTTTAAAAAATGGTCTGAGGTAAAATGGCCATCCTGAAAAGGGCAGTGACAAATATGGCTGAAAACAAAATGCCGGTGACGGAATTCTATGAAAATGGCAAAGAAGGAAAATTTCATATCAGGAAGACAACAAAATCACGGTGTGCAAGAAGAGCAACTAAATGAAGTATTTAAATCCTGTTCAAACAGTTGGATTTGAATAATCAACCCCACCCCTCCCCCCCCCCCCCCCCCCCCCCGCCCAACACACACACACTCTCCGGCTTCAATATTCCATTCATCTTGTTTCACTCTTAAAGGACGAAGCATACTTCCACAAATATCGTAACTTCAAATATACTACTCAAAGTTTGCTAAGCACCAAGTATATCCAACTACCTGTTTTACGTTTTAGTTGAAATATTGTTGTGAAAAGTGTATATATTTTTTTTATTTAATTATATCTTTAATGATTTAAGTACAGAAATTAAGATTTTATTTGTGTTTGACATTATTGTTTCTTTTTTGAATACGATAACCATGGAAAATGGACATTATTGTTAAAAGAGGAAATTTATGTCAAAAAGGTCACGGAGCGAACTGGTATGTGTTCAATATCGAGTATGGGACCCATTACTGTTAATTACAGCTTAACAACGCCTTCTCATGTTCCCAATCAGATTCCTGGTGGTTCTTTGTGGGATGTCGTTCCATTCTTGGACCAGCATAGCACCAAGCTCCTGGACACTTCTTGGCTGGACAGGATGGGCTAAAATTGCAAGCTGCAACTCATTCCAGACATGTTCGATTGGAGTGAGGCCAGGGGATCTTGCTGCCCAGTCCATACGCTCAGTCCCCTCCCTCTGTGGGTACTCCCAGACAGCATGGACAACATGAAGACGGGCATTATCGTCCAACAGAATGAATCTATCACCCACTGCACCTGCATACAATCTGACGTGGACATCCAGGATCTCATCAATATACCGTTGTGCAGTCAATGTACCACGTTCAAGGACACAGAGCTCTATACGTCCATCCCAGCTGATGCCGCCCTGACCATGTTTGACCCTCCACCATATCGGTCATGCTCAGCAATGTTGGCTGCATGGAATCGCTCTCCTGGTCCTCTCCATACCCTAGAACATCTATCTGTGTGGTCTGGGCAGTACCTTGACTCATCTGTAAAAAGGACACGTCGCCAATCTTCTTTGGTCCATACAACGTGGTCCATGGCCCATTCATATCGTGCCTGGCAGTGGTTCTGGGACAGCGGAATGCGAATACATGGTTTTCTCGATCGGAGACCGCCTTCGTGCAATCTTGCCCGGATAGTCTGCGTCGAAATATTTACCCCAGATGCATTATGAAGGTCACTGCGAAGCTGGGTTGCTGTGGCAAAGCTTTCCTAGGGGTCTGAATGATCGAAAAGTTATCGCCCTGTCTCTGCCACCACCATACCGTCTTACTGGTGTGTCATACTGCTGAAATCTTGCCCAGGCTCTGGTGATCACCGTATGGTGCACACCAAGGACTTCACCAACCCGACGATGGTTAGCCCCTTGCTCCACCATCCCTACAGCCCGCCACATTTCTGCCTCAGACAATTGTCTTCTTACTTTTGCATTTGCCACATTCAATCATTAAATCACAAGGGTTTGTGTTGAAATGAAGACTGAATACCCTACACATGTCATGTGCATGTAGACAGTACACGAAAACATCATGAACATCAAGGGGTACGTGCTTTCCGTGACTGTCACGAAAAGTCTACCTGTCAAGAGAGCTAATGTAAACACCGGGAACCATCTCAATACATTCCTCAATCATATCCACCAAAAATATCGCAAATATGTCACCAGCAAATTTCACAATGATGTGTCAAATATTTGGTGCTTAGCAAACCTTGAGTAGTTCAGTTGGAGACTGATTGGTCAGCAGCAGTTTCTGATGCATTGGCAGTCAATTCGATTAGAAACCACAGCTGACTAATTAATCTCTGGTTTCCAATCAAGGCTGGACAGCATACTGAGCAGCAAAGCCTGGAAAGGATTTCCAATCTGATTTGATGCTTTTAGGCTCTCCGGGATATAGATTTCTATTTTATCCTACCCATTCCTATCTGTCTGTCTGGTGCTTGCCATTGTCTCACTGCCACGTTTTGTTCCTGAGATTTCGTACCTCCCACGTTAATAGCTGCCTGTCAGCAAAGCTATTCCCAATACAAGGACAGCTCTAAAATATTTACAAGTTTCACTATTATATGTCGCTACCAACGCATTCCAATTACATAGAATGTTTTTCCGTTTTGTCACAACAATTTTCATTTTCTGTCTTATTTACTTTGTCTTTACTCCAACCCTTATTCAGTCTTCAGTAATCCGATATACCCAGTGAACCAGTCTATTTTCCAGCAGGAGAACTCATGTTATTGTTAGACTTGCTTTCGCACGTCATACTATTCTAGGACTTAATTTGGTCTCCCATCGTTCGCGATGTTGAAGTTTGAATAAATTTTGACCGGAATGGAACTGATGCAGATTTGAGTAACGCGCAAGGCATATGCTCGTCAGACTGAAACCCACAAAAGCCTATTCGGTCAATACCAACTTATAAATAAATAGTTGGGGTTACCTCTTCGGTAGATATCGGTTGATTGTTGACTTCTTGCCCCTACCCCACCCCCACCCCCCACCCCCACCCCCCAATATATGAAGATAGTTACGGACCTGTCATGTTCAGTGGAGTTGGTGATAGAAGTTAAGTTGCAAGCTGTTATTTGTTGTTGATGGCGCTGTGACGTAATTGGCCTATTTTACAGACGTCGATGGAGGAGTGAGTTGTAACAGGAACAGTTGAAAATGATATGATTGTTGAAGTTTTCTGTAAATTAAAACCACAAGTCTACTTTTGTAATGTTTGTTTGTGTTTGTTTGTTTATTGGGGTTTAAAGGCACATTCAATAGCATGTGGCAGTCATATCGGGCAGTATGGCAAGTGGGGTCAGTCGGAATACCCTAATATGCCCACCGAGTAACGGTAAGTAACTGTCGTGGCGTCCAATATACGATCCTGATACAGGAAGGTTTACTACTGATTGAAAAAAGCGTACCATACTCTCACTTGGGTAACTAGTGACAATCGGAATTGAGCGTTGCAGATGACACGTGTCAGGATCAAACTCTCGACCTGTCGATCTGAAGGCCTATTCGCTAGCCAATCAGCCACCCACTCCCCTAGCCAGTGGTAGCAATAGCAGTGTTAGTAGCTATTATAGCAGTAGCAACGGTGGCAGGATGAGGAGGGTAAAGAGTAATGGAACTGGTGGTGATAACGAAATAACCGGTAAACAGCCGTAACAACAGACGTTCCAGCAGTTCCTGTAGCAGGAGTAGAAATATTAGTAGTAGGAAGAGTAGTAGTAGCAGTAGTAGTAGTAGTAGTAGTAGTAGTAGTAGTACGGGTAGTACTAGTAGTAGTAGTAGTAGTAGTAGTAGTAGTACGGGTAGTACTAGTAGTAGTAGTAGTAGTAGTAGTAGTAGTAGTACGGGTAGTACTACTACTAGTAGTAGTAGTAGTAGTAGTAGTAGTAGTAGTAGTAGTAGTACGGGTAGTACTAGTAGTAGTAGTAGTAGTAGTAGTAGTAGTAGTTGTAGTAGTAGTAATAGTAGTAGTAGTAGTAGTACGGGTAGTACTAGTAGTAGTAGTAGTAGTAGTAGTAGTAGTAGTAGTAGTAGTAGTAGAAGTAATAGTATTAGTAGTAGAAGTAGTACTAGTAGCAGTAGTAGTAGTAGTAGTAGTAGTAGTAGTAGTAGTAATAGTAGTAGTAGTAGTAGTAGTAGTAGTAGTAGTAGTAGTAATAGTAGTAGTAGTAGTAGTAGTACGGGTAGTACTAGTAGTAGTAGTAGTAGTAGTAGTAGTAGTAGTAGAAGTAATAGTATTAGTAGTAGAAGTAGTACTAGTAGCAGTAGTAGTAGTAGTAGTAGTAGTAGTAGTAGTAGTAGTAGTAGTAGTAGTAGTAGTAATAGTAGTAGTAGTAATAGTATTAGTAGTAGTAGTAGGGGTAGTAGTAGTTGTAGTAGTAGTAGTAGTAGAGGTAGTCGTAATAGTAGTAGAGGTAGCAGTAGTAAAAGTAGTAGTACAGATCGACCGCCGTTGACTGGTCACTTTCCACGCGTGGGCAATATTTCCACGGAGGCAATAATATCAGATTCCAAACACTAATTGTAGGAATAATCATCAAAAATGTAATTAACCCTTTACCTAACGTGAAAAGCAGACGACACTTGCAAAAAAAATTCTTGAATAACTATTTTTTTTCATTTTTTGTCTCAAAAACATAGGTTATGACCCCTCGTTGGAACGAGCTCGTCCAGCTCGTTCCAACGAGGGGTCATAACCTATGTTTTTGAGACAAAAAATGAAAAAAATAGTGAAAATTAATTGGCGATTTTTGAGAATAGCGCTGGCCGGTTTTGGCCGTTACGTTGGGTAAAGGGTTATTGAAGCACTAGGTACAACCCGATGCTTCATTAATTAAATTTTTGCTGATGATGATGTTTATTATTGTGTGTGGACATCGATCAGTCCAGCGCGACTGTACTTTAATAGTAGTAGTAGTAGTAGTAGTAGTAGTAGTAGTAGTAGTAGTAGTAGTAGTAGTATAACCCATTCTCATTCTTGGGCACTATGTTAATTTCCCATAGTGTGTGGTTAGGTATTTCGCAATGTTCATCGGCCCGTAGTACATTACCGGTAAACAATTTTGGCAGCATTAACCTCTCAGACAGAGACGTTAAGAAGTCGCGTAACGTAACACCCGAGGTGAATCGAATTACAGAGAATTTCGAACTTCAATTCAAATAATTTTCTTTAATTGTCAAATCAATATGATTAATAATTAATATGACAATAAGGCGATGTTGTGTTGACTATCATATTTATTCCAAAAGCGAAGAGAATAATGAACTTGAAAGATTGAATGTGTGTTACTAAATAAATAAACTCATTCGGTATAATATTTATTTATTTAATGGCGTTTTAGGTCACATATTTCTGCACAATGGCTAATCATGACCACGGCAGTTTTTCGGGTGGATGATGCCGGAGTCCCCGAGAGAACCCCCGAACAACGACGAGGAACTGTCAGCTCCGCAACATACTAACGCCACACAAGCAGGGTTAGCATTAGTTGAAGACCAGTGCACCATCGACGTCCACTACGCATAGTACACAACGCCACCTGCCCTCACGTGGGAAATGGGGGTGAAGTGTCTTGCCCAAGGACACAACGCGGTTGCCGCAGGTGGGATTCGAACCAAGGACCTCTCGGCTTGCAGGCTGCACCTTCATACTGAGCCACTGCGGCCCTTATTCGGTATAATAAAAAATAACGCTGACCATAGTAGCCAATACTATAAAACTTTTACAATTGTATTCTCTAGTATTGTTTTCTAGTTATGACTTTAAATGGGTTGAAATGGACCATTAGCATTTTCAAAGATGTGGCAATTTTCCAGTTGGCAAATTGCCATATCTTTTAAAACGCTATTGATTTATTTTAGCCAGTTATATTAATAGCTAGAAAGAACAATTCTAGAAAATGCAACTGTAAAAGTTTTTTAGTGTTGGCTCCATAATCTTATAGTAGGAATGGTGGTGGTTGCAGAGAAATATGATGAGTGTTTGATGAGGCTTGTAGACAGTCGGCTCCAGTCGAATACGGTGGGCAATCTCACACTCGAAGTGTTAAAAGATATTCAAAAACTGGTTTGAAACGTAACGCCACTGCGTGAAAGAATTGTTGCATTTCGAAGCTCGTGGTTTCTCATCTCTTATGATTCTTATCGCTTTCATATTTTAACTTCATAGGTAATTTATATTTCAGGTGATGCCCTTATTTTCAATAGCAATGTGCTACACACTAGTTCAAAGAATGAGAGTGATGATCGAAGATATGCTTTTCTGATGTGTTACAATACGAAATCTAATAGCCCGGTGAAAGACCCTTATCCGCATGTTGGGTACGTCCCCTTGGAAAAGGTAATGTTTGACTTGATAATTCCTATGTTCCAAAATACATAATTAAAAAAACCCAGATACTGGCAAGAGAGTTAAATAGGAATAATCACGTCACTGAAACCAAACCTGGCGTGCACCGTTCTTTTGATTGAATTCTACCGGCATGAGCATCCAATCGAGCATAAACGAGCCCTGCCAGTTGCAGAATGGCTTGCATTCCGTGACAAAATTGACGTGAAAGGTGAGTAAATTGATCACAAAGAGATGTTGAATGCAAGTGCGAAGACTCACAACCTATCCAAACGTGAATTTATTATGTAGTGAAATTCATCAGTTAAATTTAACCTCGTTCTTCTTTTCGAACCCGTAATTTGACTGGTTGAGAGGCGGACGGCTCTGTGCTCTAATCTCAGGTATATTCATTCTTACCGTGCTCTCATTGCCGGAAGCGGGTCAATTGGAACATCTCTGTATCCACGCTACCCGCGATCTCCCGTCTCTCTTATGAACGCTTACTTCCCCCGAGTCACGAATCGAACACATTATGTAGATTCGATCATGGCAAATAGACCAAGATCGAAAATGACAATTTTTGTATTGTTTTTCTTCAAATAAAACGGGTTTGGAGACTTTTTTCATCTCTTCGGGGCTCGTTAACAAATGGTTTTCCACAGCCAAATTCCCGAATGTCTAACTAAACAAGAGACGTTTATCTTCTAATTAGAAACGCCCGATGTTTAAATGTAAGCTTTTCTTACGTGTGAAAATCACGTGTCTTCTAATGTCATCTAAAACTGTTTCTCCTGTTCTCGTTTCATACCTTTCCGAAATGTATACGTAATAATGGTGTCTTTTATTTTGTGTGTTATAAAGTGAGTTATCCACGCGTCGGTGACCTGTGATCTGACTTGTGTTGAATAATGATGGCCTGGCAGGGATAGATTTAATAGTAAACTGGATGGGGGCTGAGAACTGTTTCTTTGAAACTCTAATGGTCTTGGCAAACCTGAACCCAGAAGGAAAAGTAACCAGCAATGTAAAAAAAATATTTAGTGGCAACAAAGAATCCACACAAACGTGAGAAAAACGTGAATGATGCCAATTTGGAATAGACAGAAAGCTGAAATAGCTTCTCAAAGGTCACAGGATGGCTGCAGCACTCATTCAGACCATCTTACAATTACACCTGCACGTGACCAATATTAATAGCCACGCAGATTATATGTAGAAGACCGTGAAACTCTAGATATTTTTTCTATTTATTTTTTAAGCAAGAGCGAAGACTGTTGGTGAGCAAACGGTGCACAGACTGTCACCAGCAATCCTAAATGTTGAATAGACAACGCTGATTCTAAACAAACCTCTGACCTGAAGCTATGCCTAGTAAATGCTCGCTGAGAGAGTTTCGCGTCAACGGTAAAAATAGTTTATACCATGATTACCTATTCTACTACATATAAAAAGCCTATGACACACATTTTAGTTTTATACACCAACCGCGGTGAACATGCCAGCAAAGGGATTTCAATACTTAAAATTTACACTTACAGTGGAACTACTATCAAGTTGATCGTTGGTGACCTCGACCAAATACCGTAACAATGACCTTGTCAAATTTCCAGAGGATCATGTTTCCACAGAAATCACTTTTGTGAGCATAGGATGACGCGCGAAGGACAATGGATGTATCATCGCTACTTCACTTCATAAAGTCATTGATGAGTTCGCGCCAATAAAAATTCGCACATTCAGCGTACCTAAGTTCTCCTTGGTTCACTGATGCGATCAGATATACCTATTCCACCAGAGATGTTTGTCAGCCAACGAAATGCTGTTAACAAACGTTTTAAAGCAACAAAGTAAAAATACTCTCTCATTTAATTTCTGATAATGTAAATTCTCCACATGTTCACTGAGGAGCTTTTGCAGCGACCACAGACCACCAATCTTTCTGAGCATTCGTCGTCTGAGGGCCTTGTAAATCGATTTTCAAGTTTTTTCGTTGAAAAGATCGAAGGTATCCGAGAATCATTTGATACAAGTGCGCTGTCTGATTTTTCTCAGACAAGCGATACGGCACACAGCTGCCACACTTCAAATTTTTAGCCCTCGAAGATACATTACGAGTCAAAATAAGTTGTAGGTTAACCACAATAAACTAAGTATACTGCTGCTCCTGCACTGATAAGATCCGAATATGACATCATTTCCTGGAAAGCACTCACTGTGAGCTTTTCAGAAAATGATGTCAGCTTTTGGTTTTATCAGTGTTGGAAGAGAAAGATACATAGTTTATAGTGGTTATCCTATAACTTATTTTGACTTGTACTATATCCATAAGCTAATATGTCATTCATGTTAAAAGCATGTGTTTCAGAATTGGTTACAGAAGTTTTAAAAAAAAGTCAAATTTATGTTAAAAGCATGTGTTTCAGAATTGGTTACAGCAGTTTTAAAATAAAGTAAAATTCTCACTACAGTCTGTTGTCTTTCCTGCGAACATGAAGTATGCTTTTGTAAGGCCTCTTCTCAAAAAATTATCGCTTGACCCAAAAGGCTTGAAAAACTACCGAATGGTCTCTAATCTCGCATTTCTATCTAAGATAACTGATCAGGGCGGTCGATTCTCAACTAACTTCCCATATGACTGCCGGTGGCTTATCCGAAGTCTTCTATAGAGCTGAAACGGTAAACCGATTAATCGATTAATCAATGATTAACAGCCTGGTCGATCCAAAAAGTAATTGATCGATTAACCGTTACTTTTGAACTGCTGTATTATATGGGTTAACAAAGAAACAAACTTGCTCCAAAACAGGCAAACATTGTCACACTGATCACATCAATTATATGAGACAGAGTAAAGCATGCAAGTTACCTGCTGACATACCTGTTTACTTGCATGATCATCATACTGTATCAGTGGCTGGAAATGGTCTTTCTTAACCCTTTACCCATTGCGGGTAGCAGACGATACTTGCACAATCAATTCATGAATTACTAAAAATTTGCAATTTTTGTCTCAAAAACATAGCTTATGACCCGTTGAGCTCGTTCCATTGAGGGATCATAAGCTATGTTTTTGAGACAAAAATTGAAACCAATAAATTTGAATGGAGATTTCTGTATATAGGCCTAGTCGGTTTTGTTTGTTACGTTGGGTAAAGGGTTCATGCTGTAAATCATCAACGGTATGCCAATTATTCAGATATCTATTTGGACAACTGACTAAGTGGTTCACCAAGGCTAATCCACGTGATTAATCGATCAAGAAAACTCCTTACCCGTTTCAACTCCAGTCTTCTAGTCTGCATACAGGTCAAATTGTAGCACCGAAACTGCGCTTCTAAGAGTGCAAAATGCCATTCTCTTCTCCATTGACAAACATTCAATTTCTTGCCTTGTTTTGTTAGACTTAATCGACGTCTTCTACACCATATAGACCATACAGTTCTAATTGGTAGATTGGAAGAAAGAATAGGTCTTACAGGCCACACGCTTGACATGTTTGCATTGCATCTCTCAGGTCGCACGGCAAATCATTGGAATAAGTGACAATTCGGTTCGGCGCGACCAAGGGTGAGTATTTGGCCCTTTATTCTATAATATTACATTCTCCCCGTTGGTGAAATTTTTCGGGGCCATGACCTTGATTTATTAGTCTCACTCATGGCACAGAATAGGATACATGCGATAACATTTACCGCTGGATTTCAGACATCAAGGTGTGGATGACGAAAATATCTTAAAATTGAACCACGATAAGACGGATGAAATTAAAAATCCGTTGAAGCCTACATTGAATGTATAAAATACCAGTCTGGGATAATAATAAAGTTTCTGGGGGGGGGGGTGGAATGGGATGTGAGAACGAATGCTCTGTGGGTATTGAGGTACAAGAGAAAAGTTCCGTTTAGGGAGAAACAGCTTTCATAAGATTTTCATGGGCAAAACAGTTTGGAAAATGGTGTAGTCCAGGCACATTAGACATAAAAATGAGAAAGTAAGGAAAAAAATCGGAGAAAGCTGATTTTTTTATATGTTTCCGGGACACACATTGCGGATAAAGTGTGAAAAGTCCCCGCGAATCCGAGTTGAGCTTTTTTAGTTATAGCGTTTTTTTGATGAAAAAAATTTTTTTTTAAAAAAATCGACCCAGATCCATATTTCTCATTCTTATTCGCCTTAGTAGGGTGAGAATCATAAATATCGTGCTGAATTATATTGAGAATACATATCCCCAACAGAAAATGCCAACTTTGTACCAATCCTCACACTCAATGGTGAAATATTCACGAAAATGTACAAAATTACGAAAAAAAATTTATTGTTTTCATACACACAACGGTACACAACGTCCATTAAATCAAATCTACGACGACTTTGGGAGTTAAATTATATATCAAAAATTGCAGAAAAGCAGTGGCTTTATAATGATATATAACAATAGTCATTTATTTCATAATGAACTGGTGAAACGTGTGAAATATTAACCATACCCCCTAAACTCAAATTCAAACGGCATCGACTTTTCTCATTCAAATACCGTATTATAGCATCATTGTTTCAATTTCCATGTTCGATTAAATCACATAATGTGGTATTCGCCTACACTCAAGATGCATTGGCATGTAATGTGTGCACGCCCTTGATGTGTACTCATAAACAAATTTGTATTGAACAGACAACGCTCTTTAATTTGATGCAAAATAGCCTTGAACGACTTTCATCAGGAAACGCTGTTTAATTCCTCATTCCAGGTCTTTATGTACAGACAACGCTCTTTAATTTGATGCAAAATAGCCTTGAACGACTTTCATCATCTCTATTTGCAGCAGATGAATGAGCTAACAGAAATAATGCAACAGGATGATTTGCAGTTGTTCACTGAGAAAGGTTACTTTACCATAAGGCGCTCAGATAAATTCTGGGACGGGATATATTCTGATCAGACCATAGAGCAGTGTTTAATGAGAATGTTCAAGCTCCCTGGTGGTCTCACACATGGCAGGGGAATAACCGATAGCACTGTTGCGAAATGGGTACATGGACTACCTCTTTGCCTTCCGATATGTAATGCTCTCGAAAATTTTGTTCATGTTCACACTGGTCATGGCAAACAACATCGGGATCTCCGTCAAAGTTCACAATTGACTGATGCCAATGATATCACCAAATTATTGAACTGGCTCAGAGTGCATTCCCCCTTTCAGAATAGAGATCCACTACAATTAGTCTCTATAGCGACCGGGCTTGTGGCCGACGGAACTGTGACCAAGTTCGCAAAATTGGTGAATGTTGCGTATCGAATGTTGTAAGCAAAACGTTCAACAGCATCAAACTACGACGTGTTGACACTGTGAAGTCTTTCGCATCGATGGCAAATAGCATCAAAGTCCGTGGAAGTAAGGTAGTGATTGACCCCACAATTCTGTTCAACCGCATCACATGTGTTATTCAGTCACAAGCAGAGTTGGAAGAGTATCTCAAATATGAACTCGCCCCGAAACCACCAGCATTGTTTGATTCTGCTGGAATGAGGAAGACACAGAAAAGCACGCTCGGTAAGATCCTCAAAACATACGGTTCCGAGCAAACTAAAATCCCAGAACATTCTCTGTTTGTTGTAGATGGTGGATTTTTATTGAGGGCAGTTGTATGGCCTAAACAGTCGTCATATAAGGACATATGTACATCATATTCCAATTATCTAGTGAGACATTTTGGGGCGAACGTCGTGGTTGTTTTTGATGGTTATGCTTGTACAATGTCGACAAAGGGCATGGAACAAGCCCGTAGATCTAAAGACAGGTATTCCATTGATATCAATATCTCACCCGAGTTACCAGCCACCACACCCCAATCCGATTTCCTTGCAAATTCCAAGAACAAAACCCAACTGATCGATCTTCTAATGCAGGAGCTATCTGCTATCAATATTCAGTCCAAGCAGGCCGAGGCTGATGCTGATGTACTGATAGCCGAAACTGCACTTGACATCGCTCAAGATGACAACAATGTTGTCGTTGTGGGAACAGACACAGACTTGTTAGTCATTCTTACCTCTCGAGTTCAACGGGGATGTAATATTCACATGATGTATTCCATTACCCCAAACTTACTAGTTTCAGTTAGTGAAATAGCAACCAAAATGGGTGACCATAGAAGTAACCTCCTTGTAGCACATTCTATAAGTGGTTGTGACACTACTTCTGCACTCTTTCGAGTTGGTAAGAAGAAAGTATTCAGTACAATTGTCTCCGATGTTACTAGCGACTCACAACAGTATGTCAACACAATTTTGGCGGATGACAGTACACCAAGTGTAGTAGCCGCTGCCGGGGAACAACTTCTCCTGATCTTATACGGGAGTAAAACTGTTTCCTCTCTCGACCAATATAGATATGTCACTTACAAGCGTTATGTAGCAAAATCTAAACTGAATAAACCCATCGACCTAGCCTCACTCCCACCAAGCAGCGATGCTGCACAACAACATGTCTACAGATGTTATCTCCAGGTCCAACAATGGCTGGGCACTTCGCTTCCTCCGACGGCTTGGGGGTGGTCGCTAGACAATGGACTTCTTGTACCAACTGCAGCCACAAAGCCATGTGCCCCCGATAACCTACTGAATCTGATCAGTTGTGGTTGCAAGAGTGCTTGTACAAAAACGTGTGGGTGTAAGAAGGCAGGACTCTTATGCTCGGGTTTGTGTAATTGCAGTTCGGATTCTTGTAACAACCACAGAAACACTGTCCTATCGGAAATTTCTGAGTTCGATGAATAATATGTATATAGGTCATGTCATTTCTGTATATAGCGTTGATAATAGTCAATGTAACTTAATCCATGTTGATTGATTTGTACATTCTGTAAATATTATTTATTGATTTTTGTACATTCTGTAAATATTATTTATTGATCTAATGCTGCCAGACACAGACGTGTCTGTTCGGTCCCAAGCCCGAAAATAGTTGAGTTCTCATGCTGACGAATTTTATGCCAAAAGGGGAACTCGGCCAGAAGCAGAGGGGGTCTTCCATAATGTCTATTTTGTAAGCAATGATAAAAGTCTTCAAATGGTGGTGGATTTTTTATCGTCTGTCCAACTAACATCCCGTTCTGTACTACGACCCTTTGGGCAAATCCGTTAGGAAAATCGTCATTTTTTGCGTGAATCCGATACTTTTTTGTGAATTTTCAATAATTTTTCGCAGAAATTGTCACAGAATGCACATTTTCCTCTAGGTAAATGTATATTAGACATTATGTAGCTCGAAATACGCGTAAACAAAAAATACAGTTGGATCAATTCGAGGTTACAAAGTTCGTGCGATTTTTTTGGATTTTTTTCAAACGCGTTTTCGAAAAAAGGCTGTAGAAAAAAAAGCTCAACTGGGATTTTAGGGGACTTTTGTCTAATGGTTCAGTGACATGTACTCGACATTCCCTGAAAAAATCAGCTTTCTCCGATTGTTTTCCTAGTGAAACCTAATGTTCTTGGGCTATAATGGAACTCTGCTACCTTAACTATTCTATTTGGTGAATATCCCCGATAGACGCTGGTGTACATCGATGTTCCAAAATATTTGGAATTCAAACCTAAAGACAGGGTGGATGGACCATATGAGAGAGTTAATAGAGAACTATTCAATGAAGATCTCGGACTTGGAAGTGGGCACAAACCTTTACCCAACGTAACGGCCAAAACCGGCCAGCGCTATTCTCAAAAATCGCCAATTAATTTTAACTATTTTTATCATTTTTTGTCTCAAAAACATAGGTTATGACCCCTCGTTGGAACGAGCTCGTCGAGCTCGTTCCAACGAGGGGGTCATAACCTATGCTTTTTGAGACAAAAAATGAAAAAAATTAGTTATTCAAGAATTTTTTTTGCAAGTGTCGTCTGCTTTTCACAAAATCATCACCGAAAGAGGCATGGCGAATTGTAACCTGAATTGGCGAGAGCGGGTCGAAGCAAAGAGGTCTTTGTGTGGCCTGTGTGATAAAGAAAACGCGGGTTTTGGAGAGTATCTTGATAGCAAATTTGGCAGGTTGCTGTTTTTCAAGATGGGGCTTGGTGGGAAACTGGGATAGGCGACAATGAAGAGGAGTGCAAATTTGTGCTTTAGGCGTTGTGGAGACCCCCGGAACACTTTATCAGAATGACCAAAATACCAGTCCAAGAGAATAAGATTCATCGGGATAATGATGGGGAAGTGGGATGGGAGAGTGAAGGGCCTGTGGTTAGTGGGTGACACGAAGGGGAGGGTTAGTATGCTCATCGGAGAGATTGTGAAGAATATGGGATGTCATCAAGTGGATCGTCTCGGAGTGTTGGGAATGGAGAAGAGGCGTTGGGATGAGGAGTCATTTGAGAGAACAGGGGTAATCAAGGCCTTCTCACCTGAGAACCGCGACAAATCAGCGGCCGGCCAAAGTATTATTATTATAGTATGTTTATTAGTGAAATTGAGACAGTGGAATTACGGAACACCATCAAAGAGTTCGGCTCACAGCGTTAGCTGGAGAGGTGAGATGGGGCAGAGAGGAGATAATAACTAGCGGAGCACGAGAATAATGGGGACATGCTTTTCGTATGAGAATCGCGACAAATCGGCGACTGGTCGTAGTGTTATAAGGATGCAATTATTTTATTTCCCAGCTAAATACAAAGGGATGTAGGGAATTGTACCACCCTTCCTCTTCTACATGCAAGCACACATTAGCGCATAGCTGCGAAGTCATACACATCGATTTTACATAAATGACTTTCTTTATTTTAGGTACCAAATAGTTGTATTGCGGAATGCACCAACTACACAGATATATCAGGGAAGGATTTCTACATTCCAAAAATCGGTGTTTAAACTTATGTACATGGACCCTTAATGTCAAGAACAGCATAGCCGGATATTACGACTTGAAGTTCATTTTACCTACTTAGCACGACTAGTAACGGACATTTGCAAAAATAAACTCTTGAATAACTAAAAATGGCCATTGTTGCCTTCAAAACATAACTTCTGACACCACCTCACTGGAATGAGCTCATGCTGTATTTTGAACGCAAATATTCAAAATGCAATAATGTTTGAATGGCGATTTAAATGAATGAAAAACGTTTGCCTGGTAGTCGGTAGGGTTAACCCTTCACCTAACGAATAGGAACGCGTAATTTACAAAATGAGCAATTGGAAAAGAATTATTTTTAAAATATTTTAACAAAGCCATATCACCTGCCCCCCCCCCCCCCTCGTTGATCCTAGCCCAATGAGGAATCACATGTTATGTTTTTGTTTTAATTGAGAAATTTGAAATAAATTAATTAAAAACGAAAATTGTGATATTGTGTGCCGTTGGTAAAGGGTTAATCGTTTAGACGAGGTTCATAAAGTTTGTATTGCTTATTTGCCTTCCTTTCGATGTTGCTTTGGTGACAGCAAATAACTAACTTTCATAACGGTTTACCTAAATTATTTTGTCATTCTGCTTCTCCTTCCACGGGCACTCTCCCATAAACTGTAACGTAACAAGGCAAAACATATGAACAAATTCTGACAACAAAAAATAATTTAGCGCTGTAGCGGTTAATGAAGGAAGGTTTATCAGAAAAACTTAAATTCTAAGAGACAATAAAGACATGAAAATAAACACCGTCTTAGCTGATAATAATCCGTGTTCTACCCGGTGGTTCAGTAGCTGAAACTTTGTGTTTTTCAATCCTTTACCTAACACGAATAGAAAATGGCACTTTGCAAAAAATGTTCTTAAATCTCTAAATAATTTCATTCACTTCATCAAATGCATAGCCTATTCCCCCTTCTTTCGAACGAGTTCAGCGTCCCATTCAGTGATCATAAGCTATGTTTTAGCGAAAATTGTAAAATTAATAAAACTTCAGTGACGATTTTTTTTTACAATGATTGTTGACAGAAGCAATGGTATTCTGTTGGGAAACATCATGGCCACATTGACCGTCTTGGTACCGTCCACAGGTATAAAAACGAAAAAAGTGGGCAGGGTGTGTCAGAAGAAGTCTTTTGACCACTATATTTTCAGGAGAAATTATATGCTACTTATGTTGGTTGTTTTATACCATGGTCGCCTATGTTACTACCCGTGAAAAGCCCGTATGTTACATTTTAGATTTTAACCCCACTACCGGTGTAAAGCTTCTACTGTGGTTAAAAAACATTTACACCAATAGTCGGAAGTTCATCCAGCTTGACCTGTGGCATGACGCAATTTGCCAACTTCTATACATTCACACTTCGCGATGTTTCATTCAAACATACAACACTTTGTGGTACTATCTACAACGTGCAATGGCTTATTAGGTTTAAAATACCTACAATTAAATATGTAAAATAAGATTTAAGAATAATTAAGAATAACTTGACTGAAAAGCAAGGTGAATTCAATCAATTTTACGATTTTTCTAACTGTCAATCAAGCATTCACCTGCAGCAGATGATACTGCCCACCGACACAGATGTGAACAAAACAAAGAAAGTGTCGTTTTTTCTCCATTTTAAGTGACAAAGTCGATTATTTATTAAGAGCATGGTATAAATAAAACAAATAGATACTAGGGCCTGTAATCAGATTTAAACCACTTGTAGAATAGGGGTTTTAACCACTCGGCAAGCCGAGTGGTTAAAACCCTTATCCTACTCGCGGTTTAAATCTGATTACTAGCGAAAGTACCTTTTTCTTCTATAAGTCTTTAGCATTTTAACTGTGTCCCGAAAGCGAGCAGCCCACTTCAGTCAACACAGAAGGATAACTTGGATTATGTATCTAATTGCATGACAACAGGATATAAACTTGTATAAGAAAAACATGGAATGGACACGAGAAAAAGATCATGCTGCGATGGACGAAACTTTGGAGATTGTGTTTGTTACTTGATCACTTATTGGCGATAACAGAGTTGAATGTGTTAACTGGTAGAGTGCTGGGAGCCCATATTTGGGCTTTAATCTGAGGTACACGTGCCATAATGTAAAGACTTCTTATTCAGTGGATGTACTTTATATTATCTTTGAAGTGAAAATATTTAGCCTGTAAAGATTTGCCTTGCATCAATTTTTGGTAGAGTGCTCACTGGCACTCTCCCATAAATGTCATCAAGACAAAGACACGTTGACAAATTTTGATGACCAAAAATTCTTTAGCACCCTAGAGGTTAATGGTCTCTTAGGTGTCGATGGGAAAGTAATGGGGAAATGATGATACCATGCGTATTCTCACCTCCACGTATCCTGTCACCATCCCATTGTCCATGATGTTATGATGATAAAGCTAAAAGGAGTTGGGATGGGAGAGGGATGAACAAAGATGGGCTGGTATGATATAACAGACCTTAATATTAAGACTAACTATTCCTTTGTTTTCTCAAAATTGTTTTATTTTCTATATTGAGATCGTTAATTGTAGAGGCCTTCTGAACACTTTAGTACCTACAGCTCGGGTGCAAACGCAGTATGAGAACACAATTTAACTGTTCCACTGTTCATAATTGTGCATTTGTTAACAAATACTATCCTTGTGACGAAAAGGGGATTTAGCATGGCTAAAAGGGGCTTGTCTATCACACTGAGCGAGCATTACGATATCTTCGATCTTTCATTTGGAATGTAGTTGGAATTAAGTTGTCATTGTTGTCGTTAACCGATTGTGCACAGTCACTGCAATACGCTATATTACAAGTTACACGGGATGAGAGTGAACCTATAAACTTCTCCAAAAGAGCTTATTTTGAATGCGCTTCTAGTTGAAATTTCTCTTACTCATTTTTCTAGGTCATTCGATATTTTTTGGGAAAATCGCATTTGGGTAACTGCGCGGAGAAATTGATTCTAGGTTTACCAGGGTGTAATTGACCTAATTGCTGAGTCATCATATCAGTAGGAAATGTAATAACTTGAATTATTATATACTTTATAAATAACCACATTTCTATTGACTGGAGCTCATACACGTGACTGGCACTCAACAATCCATGTATACCAGTTTTCCAGTGAATATCAACTTTCTAAATATAGCTTTCTGGAAATCCCCTCTCAAGTTCTATTTCAATCGGCGTAACATTGTTTATTGTTATGTTATTCTGCAGATGATAACTATTTTATTGTTAAATGAAACTACTTCTGGTTGATATAATTGAACTATTAATTGACAGATAGAAGATTGTTTTTTGTTTTTTTTTTGTTGTTTTTTTTTTGGGGGGGGTGGTGTATATAGTAAAACAATTATGGACTTTTGTGCTGGTAGATATGATGTGATATGAACCTAAAAAAGTTTTATTGACCTCGGTTTATATTGACCTCGGCTAACGCCTCGGTCAATATAAGTTTTTTAGGTTTTATCACATCATATTCATTATCACAAAAGTCCCTAATTGTAAATTAAATCAAATGGCTGTAGTTAGCTGCAGTGATGTCAGTCAAACATGAAAAGGGATACATTCATTTTGCATAGGTCTTTAAGTTGTTGTATTCTGTTCAATTTAAACAGCCTGTTGTTATGGAGACTGCATTTTTGTTTTATTATTAATCAGAACATTATTAAGCACATTACATCTATTTGAGGTGTAAATAATTTGGAGAGGGCACTGGATTTACAGAATAGGTCAGTGCCATGTAACAGGTGAATGTGTGTCAATAAATAGCACATCCAGTGCAGGATGAACAGGATATTCTTTCCTTTGCTTATTGCATCATTGCTTTCAAAATATGGAAGTTACATGAAAAATATATTTCAAGTTTTTGTGTAGGTGTAAGCCAAGAAATTTGATTATATTCTCTTCGTTTGAGTAGCTCGCTAACGAAATTTCTTGAGTGTAAACTCTCAAACGACAATTGTTCGTATCATATGTTTTATTGTGAGGGGGCCATACCAAATATTTGGGTCCTTTGGACATTCTCTACCCAATGGTTGGCAGTGCACCAATCTGTTATCTTTGAAAGCACAGATTTATTAGGTCAAAACTCGTGGCGAGACTATGATTCGAAGTGTGAACTGAAGTGTCGTCAGCGAGAGATAAGAGACCCAAACGCATTGAGGTGCTGAAGTCGTTAACATAAATTAAACAAAAGGGGACCTAGAATGGATCCTTGTGGAACATATCATGTCATTTCAGCGTTATCAGAACTGCATCCATCGTATATCACGTACTGAACAGGTCCATCAAGGTAACTTTTAAAACTGTTACAGGTAATGCTTTTGACACCATAACACTTCAACTTTTTAATAAGATAGTATGACAAATTGGATCGAAGGTCTTTGATAAATCACGAGGTGACCCTTGGTTGTCGAAAGTGCCGTTAATCCTTTGATAAACCTCAAAATATTGATTTAGTATGATATTTTGTCGGTTTGTCATTGTTGTCGGCTATGTTGTAAAGAAGTTGCGTTGCGGGGTGTATTGATGAGTGTTGTTTTCTAAAACCATACTGGTGCGTATATAGAAGATTGGTTTTTGTAATTCCGATAATCTTTCTAGAGATATTCTCTCAAGTAGTTTGGAAAATGTTGGTAATACTCAAGTGGCCTATAATTATTGATTTAAATATGGGAACAACTTTCGCGATTTTCCTTTTGTCATGGGCAATCCCACAGACTGACATGTTTATTATTTGAGAAAACTCGTCTGCTATTTCAATAATTGAGTTCAATAATTGAGTTTCAAAAACATTGGTGGATATTCCATCACAATCTACGCTGGTTTGGAGTTCCATTAAAGTAGTTATTGAAATTATTTCGTCAGCAGATATTGGAGCGGATAATAAACTATTAGAATTTCCCATTGTCGTATACTCGGTATAGTAAAGTGCACGTTTATATTGGGAATTTGTTCAGAGACTTTTTGACCAGCTGTGGAGAAGTATTTATTAAAATGGTGGGCGATCTCGTTGGGGTCACTAATCCCAGTGTTTTGTACTGAACAGTTGGCGGTGGCTAACGACCGCATGAAAGACTTATGAACTGCGCTTCTCAGAATATCACACGCTTTCGTCCTATTGTTTTCGTAATCAAGATATTTTCAATGTACACGGCTTTACCTTTTAGTTTTAGCTTGTTGACCCTCTACCCAAACCAAAAAGTAGACGGCACTCGCAAAAAGATGCTTGAATGATTAAACATTTTCATTTTTTGTCTAAAAAATATAGTTTTTGATCTCTCATTGGAACGAGCTCGTTGGGATCGTTCCAAAGGTCATAGGCTATGATTTTGGGACAAAAATGAAAAAATAACAAAATATGAATGGAGGTTTCTGGGAATAGCGCTAGCCGTATATAGCCGCCAAGTTGGATAAAGGCTTAAAATGTCGCTGTACATATCCTACTTCTACTTATTTTGTTGAGTGGAAGATTTTAGCTTCTTTGAAAAGTATCTTCATTATTTATTGTGAACTGTAAAAGGCCTTTAGTTATCCAAGACCAACGTTTTACGTATTTCTTGTTTTGTTACTGTTTTCTTCTGTGGGAATGCAGTGTTAAATGCGGTAAATTATAAGTCAAGAAAAAATATTATACTCTAAGACGATTCCAGAACCGACGAGAAGTCAGTTACGACCAAAAGGTGTTTGGATGTACTCAGAAATGTGGTTCTTACAATTCTTTTCATGATATGCTTTCTGATTTCTATCTATGCAGGAGTCGATTCGCAATAAAAAAGTACCGAATTGGGCAGCCGGATCTGTAATGACCACTTCGGACTTGTAAATGGCGAATGTGGTCGATCTTACAGTTGTAAAATGAGCCGTTACACGTCTTGGTTTGATAATTGACCAATTATGGTGTCAAAATATTCATTAGATGTATTGTGTGTTTGGAAATTCACTAAATCGATTTCCATATCGTCCATGGTATATAAGGCTTTGCGGTTCTGGTTTACCATTTCGATAAGTCATAATAACGTGGAAATAGACTTATCAATATCAGCTTTCGGGAGTGTATATGACGGATATTATTACACCAGCAATAAAAGGTCGATGGTCATGCAAGATCTCGACGAAAAGAAATTCCAAAATGTGGGGTATAAAAATAGAGAGGACCTTACGAATTTTATATTTTAAGATGTTTTTAACCCTTTGAACCCGAGCGGCCGATTTTCCCGTCAGGAACATGATACGTCATAACGTTATTAAATAGGATGGCTGTTCAGTAAATGTGTGGGGTAGATCAATCAATATTTTCAACGTGCAGCCCCAATAATGATGGGTCTACCCACATAATGAATATGGACTCTTCTAATTGCTGCTATTGAGCTGGCATGGAAGATACCACCAGATTTCAAATGGGTATTAAGCAAACCGCAACCTCGGTGTCCACCATCTCAGATTGGACGCTTGTTGATTGTAAGTGGATGGTATTCGTTGAGTTCAAAGTTCATGTGTTGTGGTACCTTGAAAAATGCAGTCAGTCCAATGTCGTCAAAAGTTACCTCAGTGTTTTATAGATGAGCCAAAATATTAACCAATACGTCCCAAATTATTCCTTGGGCCCTGACAATTAACATTAAAGAGTGACAGTGAATTTTGCTTGTAAAAAGTTAGTTCTCCGTATTGATCAGAGGAATAGTATCAACAACCATCAGTTGAAATTAGTAAGCTATTGTAATCAACCTCATTAGAGTTTTTGTGTTGAGTGAGCAACGTTGTAAAGTCGTATTTGCTGTGAGTCTGTATCTCATCGAACGAAATACTATTTGGGTCTGCCATTGTCAATTACATAATGTATTACCAACCTGTTGGAAATGATACTGGTCGATATTGGGATACTGTTTGTAACTTTGCAGTTTATATTGAACTCGTTCTGTTTTCTTTTCCATTTACTCTTCTTCTGGAAGACTTAGTGACGATAAACATATAAACAGATGAATAGTCTGAGAGATTATATACAAACTTTAATGAAATATTATATTCCACTTCATATGATCCAATTGTGTAGGATGCAGTGAACTCATTCGTATGATACACATAATCTTTCAAATAAGCTCTCGTTCTTTCCCCTACTCCAGTTCTCTCTCACTCTATCGTATGTCATAAGGTCGTTCTTCGCCGACTTATTTCTCTACATAAATACATAAGGAATGACAAACAGAAAAAAAATTAAATTACATTTAAAAATCAACAGTCATCATCGATTCAGAAAATAGACGTTAAGAAATGTTTGTTAATGCAAGAGGCAAAATGTGATAAGGTAAGAGAGTAGAGACAGGCCAAACACATGAATTCAATGACAACAAGGCAAAACAGGGGGATGGTTCACTCAACAAACCGATTTAATTGGAATATATCATCAAATGAATTTTGGCATCAAATTATCCACAAATTCTTTATGCTCCAGTTGAGGAGAGGGGTGATTACGGAGGAAGCTAGTGAACAGAGGGAAGGCTGGATTTAATTCGATACTTTTGTTATCAATTTAGAAACGCATTCACCAAATCAACAGTAGGGGATGGGGTTACGTACGGAGAAGGCTATTGAGCAGACGGAGGGTAGGTGGTGATCTATATATCGACCGGCAAGTGAACAATTGCAGTTTGAACAAAGAGGAGAGACCACAAAGGACCGATAGGAAAATGGAGAGTGAATATATATACACCTGGAACTTAATTAAGCACTCCCTGAAGTGTTTCATGACAGTGAAGTTGTTGTTACTGATTATTATGTTTTAATGACTGGTATGTCTTGCAGTCCATTTCATCTCGTGAACATGATGTTTCTGGTTGATAGCTGATAGCGTACCACAAGCACATCCCCTCGTCCACGTGAAGCATGCTACCCACGAATGTCACAAAAAACACTATCATCCACATGCAATATCTGGGTATAAATAAGAAAATTCGTCACTCCGTTCATCAGTAAATCTTGACATGGCAAGGAGGAGACCGTCAGAGGCACCAAGATGGCAAATAGTTGGCATGCACGCAATAGGCATGTCATTCAAAGCTATGTGAAGGCAACTTGGTTATAGTCATTCTGTCATCAGCAGACTTGTCCGAAAATATCCACAAACCAACGATGTTAAGGACCGACCAAGGCCCGACCAAGGCCCGGAAAACCCCGAAAGACCTTTCCGTGGGAAGATCTGGTGCGCCTCTTTAGGCGTGAACCCTTTGCTTCAAGTATGGTTTTGAAACACCTTTGGCTCCCCAAAAGGCGTTTGTGCAACAGAACTGTCCGAAGCCGTCTCAAAGCACTGGGTATGAGGTCCAGAACGGTCATCAAGCGCCCAACTCTGTCCGATCAGCATCAAAGACGACGTTTGGAGTGGTGTATGGCACGACAACATTGGAATCTCAGGACATGGAGGATAGTCCATTGGTCAGAAGAGAGTAGGTTCCTGCTTCACGTCACAGATGGTCGCATGAGAGTGTGGAGGTATAGAAATACTGCTTACGTGGCCAGGAACACCAGACCAACTGTTCCTTATGGTGGAGGATCAGTAATGATCTGGGGATGCCTCTCGCATGATTGTAAATTTGATATGGTGAATATACGTGGGAATCTCAATGGCAATCAGTACATTCGGGACAGTCTCAATGCGGTCGTCGTGCCTCATTTCGATAACCACCCGTTTGCTAACCGCCCTATATTCATGGACGACAATGCAAGACGACAGCGTTCCATGCTGTAAGAGCATTCCTTCAGAACAACGCTATTACAACACTACCTTGGCTTGCAATGAGCCCCGATTTGAATACCTTAGAACATATTTGGGACTTTCTTGGACGCTTGTGCGAGGAAGGTATCTTCCTGTACAGAATTTGGCCGATTTGGAAGCTGCATTGCGTGGCGAGTGGCAGCAGTTGCCTCCGGACCGTATCAGAATGTTCACTGATAGCATTAAGTGGAGGGTTTAGGCTGTCATCCCGACACGTGGTGGATACACTCGCTACTGACATCAGACACTCTATTTTGTTCGGGAGATCACAAGTTACATTTTTTGTCAGTAATTACCAGAATTGTTTCATCATGGACCGTTCCAGCACCATACTTGTCGAGAGAACATTTTTCCATCAAACATATTAGTGACAGATATGTGTAATTAGCGCCATTAAAATACTGCATGTGTTCATCATTGTCTTGTCTTTCATTTGTCAATAGACCATTCTTCCTCAAACAATCACGATTGGCCACCTTAAAGATAGCTTCATAACACCACTACGGAGAAAGCAGGGGGTGCTTAATTAAGTTCCAGATGTATACATATATGCTAGCGGAAAAAAGAAATGCAAGTTTGTTTTCTGTGTTAAGGATGGTTATTTCATTGTGTGGACTTTGATGTTTTTTCTTCATTACTGATTAAATTTTAACGAGTTTTTTGTCTTAGCACAGGCGGCGTTTGCATGGATAACGTTCAAACGTGAGTACCCTACGCCATTTCCTGATCAAAATCAACAGCGGGTGTGCCCACCCCCCAAGTTAAGTTTCCTAAAATCAAAGTTTCATCAAATCTCGTCATGGCTTTTTGAACAATGATTTCTTGAGTTTAATTCCAAAAAAACAATTCCTTACCAAATCGTATCAAGGTTGCTTCATAACAGCCATGGGTCCCCATGACCAGAATTGGTGAAGAATTTGTATTTTTTAATACTCGGCTGGTTAAGAATTACTGTATGCTTTCCTTCCTGAAAAAAGTGTTTGTATGAGCAGAAAATCTCATGCCACTTGAATAAATATACCTTGATTTATTTCCAATCCCATTTCCACTGTTAAATGAATGGTCTTTTGGACTGTGATTTCTTAAGTTAGTTTTTGGCAAGAAAAACCCAGTTTCCCCAAGTCTGACATGACAGCCAAGACCAAATTGCCGATTGTTTAGTTTTTAGTTTTAAACATACTCCGTGGGTTAAGCATTAATGTCAATTCTCCATCTGGTAAGTTTTGGAATAGGCAGCAAATCTCTTGCCAGTAAGAAAAGTATAATTTGGCCATTTTCAACCCTAATTTCCCCGCTGTTAATATATTAAACATTTTGAACAATGATTTATTGAGTTAAATTACCAGGATGCAATTGACCTCAAATCTCATTATGGCGGCTTCACAGCAGGCGTGCCCAAATTTGTCGATTTTTTTTTAAATAATGCTCAGCAGGTTAAGAATTAATGTATTATCTCCTTTTTGAAGATTTTGGTATGGGCAGCAAATCTCTTGACACAAGGATAAATATAAGATGTGCATTTTCAACCCCGTTTACTCCATGCTAACAGAATGGACTTTTTGGAGAATATCTTACTTTAAATTTCCTAATAACAAGCTTCATCCAACCCCTCCCATGGCTGCTTCACAACTGCAATGACCGGAGTTAATGAAGATTTTTTTCCCTTTTTTGAAAATACTCGACGGGTTACCAGTTAAAGCATTCCCTCCGCCTGGTACGTTTTGGTATGAACAGCAAATTTCTTGCCACATGGATAAGTATAATTTGGGAATTTTCAACCCCAATTTCCCGCTGTATTTGGATAAACTTTTTGGACAATGATTCATTGAATTAAATTTCCAAAAGGCTATTTTTATCAAATCCAACGCGGCTGCTTCAAAACAGCCATGACCAGAGTTGATGAAGATTTTTTTTTTTTTAATAATACTCAGCGCGTTAAGAGTTATTGTAATTCATCAGTTAAATTTGACCTCGTTTTTCTTTCTGAACCCGAAATTTGATTAGCTGAGAGCCGGTCGGCTCCGTGCTCTAATCTCAGGTAAATTCACTCTTACCGTGCTCTAATTGCCGATCGCGGGTCAATTAGAACATGTCTGTATCCACGCTACGCGCGAGCAACGGCGTTAAACCGCTCCTATCGCAGATCGAACATACCCTGTAAATTCGATCAGGGCAAATGGACCAAGATCGAAAATGACATTTTTTTTATTGTTTTTCTTCAAATAAAACGGGTTTGGAGAATTTGTTCACTCCCAACGATGGCAGGAATTGCAGTGGAGATAAAAGTCCCTTTGGGATTCGTTAACAAATGGTTTTCCATAGTCAAATTTCCGAATGTTTAACCCAACAAGAGACGTTTATCTACCAAATGTATTATCTCGTTGTTGGATATTTGTGGATGGGCAGCCAATCTCTTGTCTCCAGGATAATTATAACATGGTCAATTTCAGCCCCATTTCCTTCATTAATTGAATAAACTTTTTCAACAATGATTTCTTAAGTTGTGTTTACTTCTGGCGATTTTCACCAAATCATGTCATGTGTATTTGTTTCAAAACAGTCATGAACGGAATTGAGAAGGATTTCTTTTTTCGCCTTTTTTTGAAAAGTCTTCGAGCAAATCGTCAAAGATTACTAAGTTTGGGTAGGTGCAGAAAATCTCTTGCCATGAGGATAAGCATAATTTGGTCATTTTCAGCCTCAATTTCTCCTTCTTAATTGAATATACTTTTGAAAAATAATGTATTCAGTTAAATTCCCAACAGACAAATTTTCATCAAATCTCGCCAAGTTTGATTCAAGCAGATGTGGCCAGATTTACAGAATATTTTTTATTTCTTCCTTTTTGTTTAAGAACTTTGTGGGTTAAACGTACAGGCAATCTATGATATTGAGAACTGTTGTAACAGCGACTGATAAGCAAGCTGTCCTATTGGACCTGCAGCCTTGGGGTGCTGATTTGGAGGAGAAACTCCAAATGTTGATGTGGTTGTAGATTGTTAAGTCATGGTATCGTATAGAAAAGTTTGATAGGGAAAATGCATAACACTGCCCACAGCCGCCAACTCAATGCAATATTAGACAGTGACTGCTGGATTAATTATGCCGAAAAGACAATATTTCACTATTTATACAATTACAGTTACAACTAAAACATATATAGTTGCATTCAGGGCAAGTTCAACTATTCATTACTCAAGGCAATGCATCATTTTTCACAACCTAAGTTAATGTTAGTAAGACTCATATATACACACGCACAATAGATATACCTGCATATATATATTTATTATGTTAGCGCTTGGGATCAACCAATCAGCGTGGATAAATGGTGGCGGCCTATGAAGCCATATCAGGTCGATGATGACATCATATTTATTTATTTATTTATTGGTGTTTAATGTCACATATTTCTGCACAATGGCTAATTGTGACCACGACAGTTTTACGTATGGAGGAAGCTGGAATACCTTGAGAGATCCACCGAGCAACGGCGAGCAATTGTCAGCTCCCCAAAATACTAACTCCACACAAGCAGGGTTAGCATTGATTGAAGACAGGTGCACCATCGACGTGTAGTACGCATTAGTAGACAACGCCACCGTGCCCCCTACGATGGCACTTTGGGTAATGTGTCCTGCCCAAGGACACAACGCGGTTGCCGCAGGTGGGATTCGAATCTCTACCTACTGAGCCACAATGGTGACATCATCGGTGACCCATATGAAATCAATATTAGGTGCGTGTCCACCATATTGTTTTTAGAAATAAAATACAACCGCCGCGTCTCAAAAATGGCATTCTTACAGCAAACGTTCTGAATCGTCCGTTGAATGTGATTCAAGTTTCATTAAACTCACTTGAACGAAAGGAAATAATATGTTTCACAAATTGAGAAACTTATTTCAATCGATAACCCCAACCGATAGCTCAATGTAAATCGAAACATTGTAAACTTCTGGATGGCTGGTGTGACCACCCTTGACATTCGATTGTTGTGAGAATTCCAGATGCAAACCAACCCAACGAGAAAATAAATTACAGGGCCGATTAATTAAATGGACATACTGGATTTTGTCCGCTGACATGATAAATACGTTACGGAATGTTTAGTGGTGGGTGAAGAATTTGTATTTTGTTTAATATTCAGCTGGTTAAGAATTACTGTATGCTTTTCTTCCTGAAAAAGTGTTTGTATGAGCAGCAAATCTCATACCACTTGAATAAATATACCTTGATAATTTCCAATCCCATTTCCTCTGTTAGATGAATTGTCTTTTGGACTGTGATTGCTTAAGTTAGATTTTGGAAAAAAAAAAAAACAGTTTCCCCAAGTCTGACAGGACAGCCAAGACCGAATTGCCGATTTTTTAGTTTTTATTTTTAAACATACTCAGTGGGTTAAGCATTAAGGTCTATTCTCCATCTGGTAAGTTTTGGTATAGGCATCAAATGTCTTGCCAGTAAGAAAAGTATAATTTGGCCATTTTCAACCCTAATTTCCCCGCTAACGCCTCGCCTAATATTGATTCCACTTCGACTCACATGACACCATATCCAACCACTAAACATCTCGTAACTTATAATAAACAAACATGTTTCAGATTTGTTGGACCTGGAAGATAGACGGGCCCAAAGTTAACAGTATTAATCTCAACTAGGTCCATACAACACACACAACACCCCTATCAAGCTTTCCGTCCACCGAAGACCTCCATCGGGGTACATGAAGCCTAAAATAACAATCAAGCACACGCACAAACTACAATTGGTAAGAATGTGGAGGTAAATATCTGGTAAATGTGTTCCGACTTCAACAAAGTGGAATCAGAAAACACACAGAACGACACGCGTGTGTGAATGGGTTAATCGATATGGCACGAATGCCAGCGCGCAAGGATAGAACGACAGGCCGCAGACCTTGAGTTTTATCCTTGCGCGATGGCACAAGTGACATATCGATTGACCCATTTGCGCAAGCGTGTCCTTCTGTGTTTATTACACGCAATTCATTTGACAACTATCAACAAAAACAACACATTTTATCGCTAACCAAATTTGCGAGGGAACACGTATTACTATTTCGTTCCCCGAGTTCCAATGTGTTCTATGTGCCTACGGGCACATAGAACACATTGGAATTCAGAGGACGATTTTCAGCTATCGCTAGCGATTCAATTTTTAATTTGCACGTTTTGGGGAAAATTGAAGAGAAATTTCGCTTCTATTTAAAAATATCCCGTCAACGATTTCCCTTTCTCACGTATGTGCAGAACAGATTTTCAATTTCCGCGTGGTTTAGTGTTGCTATAGATGGATATTACATAGAACGGGTGTTATAGAAGGAATCTTCTTCCGGAGAGCCGAATGTAAAATCCAAGTGTCCCTAACTGCCGTTTTTGCGCTAGTTTACATAATCTTCAAATACTCACAGGAATTCAACATTCCTGGAAGATCTGACAGATTTGTTTCTCTAGGAACCCGCTCAGTTTTAGTTCAGTCAGGTTAAGAGCCAATAATAAATGCCTGGAATAAAGTGAATGGGTGGCCGGTAGACATGCAATGTTCAGTGATGAAACAGTCACGTCACAGCTTCTTGAATGGCATGTTGTTGTTCACACGTTTATGAAATGGAGTACAGGTTTCGCTAACATATTGAATTTCACAAACACCACATTGGAGCTAGTAAATCATACATGTATTTGAGCTTTCGCAGTCTGATCGATAAAAATTCTAAATCGTTCTCCAGTACTGGTGGTGCGGAAAGAATTGCTGTAAGCATCATGGCACAAGTTTTACAACCCGTCGTCTAGGTGCTAGAATGTTCTATGTCCCATAGGGGAGAAAGTAGATGGTACCGCAAAAAGTCGTATGTTTGAATAGAACAATGCGAAGTGCAAATGTATAGAAGTTGGCCAATTGCGTCATGTCAAAGGTCAAGTTGGATGAACTTCCGACTTTTGGTGTAAATTCTTTTTAACCGCAGTAAAAGCTTTACAAATAGTGGGGTTACAAGTAAACATTGAACATACAGGCTTTCCACAGCTAGTAACATAGGCGAGCTTGGTATAAATACGAAACTATCACATTCAGGCAAAATGGATAAAGCAGGCGAGGGAGCTTATGGGGAACTACACTATAGACAGCAAACATGGAGGGGCGTTCAAGGAAGGATGCTCGGGAATTGCAACAGAAACTAGCGAGCTGGGGTTAGTTTCAAGAGTTCTTTAAAAGGATGCTCTGGGCTTCTAGGAGTACCTAGATGGGTCGACGCCCCCCACCCGCAACAGGAGCAACAGAGACCCTGGAACATTTCATTTTAAAATGCCCAAAATATTTTCCGAGTAGAAGAAGACTCCCTAAGAAGCTAATTTAAAATTGGATAAAAACAGTGTACCCGTATCCAGTAAAAATGATCATAGAACAACACGCTCGCAAACATGGACATTGACCCTTTACAGGAACGAGCCCGGCGAGAACTTTGTAATGAGGATTCATGAAATACATCTGCAGAGAAAAGAATAAACAAGAGTTATCTTATTTTACTCATATATAAGGGTGAATATAGCAGTTTGGTAGGTACGGCGTATTATGTAATTACTATAAGATGTATTCATTTTAAAAAGTGGAAATTGACAAATCTTTCCCTAAAAACAGGCTGGGGCTCTGTTTCAAAATTATAGTCGGTCCTAACGTTCAGCCGCAGAGGGATGCCAACATATAAAATATTACATCCCACCGTGCCCAACCCAGCCCCAATTCAGCCCCTTCCCCCAGTCACGCAACCCGAGATTCATGTCCCAAATTCATGATCTTCTGTCGATCCGTTGGACGGCCCACATACCGATATTGATAATACATTTAATGTTATTGAGTAAGGCATCAGAACAATGTCGAACTATCTTAAATGCAGTAAAGAAATTGGGCATGATGTAATCTGTCCAAGTATTCTGCACAAAAATGTAATGCAAGTATAATTTGTCCGCTAATTCTAATATTCAATGAATACCTGCACGATTCCCACTTCCCACTCCCCACAAGAATGGAAACCAGCAAACATCTTGGCAGCATTTAAAAGCAGAGAATCTTAACCCTTTACCTATCATGAAAAGCAGACGACACTTTCAAACAAAATTCTAGAATAACAATCTTTTTTCATTTTTTGTCTGAAAAACACAGGTTATGGCCCCTCACTGGAACGAGCACGACGAGCTTGTTCCAACGAGGGGGTCATAACCTATGTTTTTTGAGACAAATTTTTTTTAAAAATAATGAAAATTATTTGGCGATTTTTGAGAATAGCGCTGGCCGGTTTTGGCCGTTAAGTTTGGGTAAAGGGTTAAACACCTTACCAGATTCCAGTTTCTCTTCTTTGATCCTTGGGAAAAGGTTTTAGAAAATGTGTTTTTATCAGTGTGTCATTAGTCGTGTGAAACAATCTTTTGTCTAAGTTTCAGTCAGAGTTTGTTCCTCATGGCTTCCTTGTCTACCAAATGATTTACATAAATTAATAAATAGTTTAAACCTTAGATAACAAAAAAACAGTTAGAATATTTTGATATTAATAAGGCCTTCGGAGAGGTATGATTTGAAGATTTAAATTATTTTAACCGGATCCCTCCTGCAATGGTTTAACCCCATCACACCGAATGATAGCAAACGGTAGATGTAGGCTCACACTTCAATTTGCAGCATACACGAACTGGTTTTCCTTAGGGTTCAATGCAAGGACCACGTTTTTGGAATATATATAAACGATATTGGCAGAGAGATAGACTCTGATAAAAGGCTAGTTGCTACACTTTCTATCTGAAAAATACATTGTCCAGTGATACAGCAAAAATAGAAATGTGATCCAAACAATAGATGCTGATATGCATTCAGTCAAAACAGTAGCTTGATAATCCCTAGAAAAAGCAATCCCCATCTCCATCTGTTAATGAAAATATTTAATCAACCGACCCAGGAAGGTGCCTCGCCCTAATGTCTGACTTTTAATGATCGTGCAAATGTGAATGACCATTTAAATATATATTATTAGTTATCCTTGTGTTTTCCAGGGTGTATGGGAATTTACACCGGTTTGGGAACTCATACACCCGAGGCGAATTTTGGAGTACCTAATACTTTATCCTACATTGTGGGCAAAACCTGACAGAAAATTTGTACTTTGCAAGTTTCTTAAATCAAACCAGACAAATATGGATGACATCCATATCTGTAATATTTTATTGCACATAAATATTAAATTTCCTGTATTTTTATCTTTGTTCTAACATAACCGAGCAGAAGGTATGAATTAATAAATAACAATGGGTACTTTATAAACTTGAATATTCTTGTTTTTATACCGTGGTTAAACACGGTGTAAAAAAGCCACTGTGGATTGCAAGTTACACCGTACCTCTCAGCCAATCAAAATGCAGTACTTTGTTTCATTTGGAAATAAAGGTTATTACCACCATGTGGGCTTCCGAGATGGTGTGTTCAAGTCGAGACCTCATCTCTGGGCATGTGTCGACGAGTCCGTTAGAACGAGTTGATACATGACCCAGAGGCGAGGCCGAGGTAATCAATACAACATCTCGAAAAAAATGTTTTCTTATTGTAAGGAAAAATAGCAGATACAGCATGGAGATGAATAAATATTGTAAAGATATACAAATCCATCTTAGATCTAAAACCACTCTAAACAACTCATCTGTCTTTCATCCCACCAGTTCTACACTATGGCTACCAAGTGTGAAGCAATTGCACGACCGATGAATGTGGAAGACTCGAAAACATTCAGGTTGAAGCCGCAAGAATAGTTACAAAGGTGCGAGAAAAAGTGACTCGATATGATATTTAGAAACTTAATGAGGGTGGGGGGGGGGGGGTGGAATCTCAATGGTAACAGCAATAAACTGGTACAACTGTAGGAAATATTCTGTTAACTTACCTTACACATACGTGATCAGAAGAAATCAATTAAACCAATAACTGATACTGTGACCAATTCATACCGATGGCCCACATAACAGCCGTCTCGCGTAATGGCTAATATTCATATTAAAGACGTCACAGGACATAACGCATTGCATTGCATTGTAATGCTAAATCATTGCATATGGCGCCTTGATCCCCTTAAGGGACGATAAGCAATTAGGTGTCATTCTCAATTCGAATGGTTTGTGGGATAGCCATATAGAACCCATTTCTCCAAAAGCATGATCACCACTAGATCTTATTATATTTTAGACCTAAAATAATGACGAAGATAAACCCAGTCTACGTTAGGCCTTCGTACAGGACTTTAAATTCTTCCCGACTCACGACGGTAAACGCTGTGCCCAAATAAGATAATTGCGCCCAAATTATGAGGAGTTTGAAACTTGTTCCAAAGTTTTGCAGTGTTTCGGCGACATATAGTTTGGTCAGGTTTCCCTGATGCTTGTAATATAGCTTAGAGCGTACCTTCAAAGCAAACAATGCAACACATAAATAACTTTAAAAAACCCACAAAGTTCGCCATAGAAAAGCAATCGCCGTCGACAGTATCGTATACGACACTGTCGACAGCGATTGCTTTTCTGTGGTGAATTCTATATGATCATGCACTTGAATCTTGAGATCAATTGTATTCATGTTTGTGACAGTTCTCAGTAAACGTCATGTCTAATTTAGCTTACATTCAAATAGGCCTTTGGCTCGACACTTTGAAACTAAGAAGCCTTATCGAGTTAGTCGAGTAAACTTACGTCAAGGAGTGGTGGGTGGAAACCAGTGATAATGATGAAGGCCTATAACAAGGGGTTGTAAACTATCATTTTAAGACGGGGACCAAAAACCTAAAACAGACGCCAAGAAGGAAATACCGATGCTTTTTCGCCAAACATGCATGCCACATCCATATTTGCCGTTGTGCCCAAATTACACTAACCTAAACGTCTGCCTTCGTAAGAATATGCAGTTACGGTGTAGTATAACTTGACAGAAAAAACGACACATCTTGAAAACATTCAAATTACTCTCATTCGCATTGTCACGTTGGCCAACCTGAGTGCATGCAAGGCACCAATGTACGGGGATACCAGTTAGGAGACGCCCCAGGTAAGGAGGAAGAAACATAAATTAATATAGTTCTTGAAATTGAACCCACAATGCATATTGTAATGTTGAGAGTTCACTTCCTTGAATAATCATTCCTGTATTAAGTGATTTCTACCTTATTATGACTTAAAGCTGTTGGATGGATTTCCGTTTCCCCACGTTCGCACCAATTAATGATCGCACACCTCACTCTAGGACCACTATACTGTCCTATTCAGGCGGAGGACACAGTGCACTCACGGAGATTATATTTTAGCTTCTGTGCTTACACTCACTTAATTCTAAGCAAACCTGCATTACCAAGTCATTACCCGTGGATGTCAACTGGGGTTATCAGTGACAAGTTCGATACCCTTTCAGTATCTAAAACGTGAATACGTGTAAAGTTTCTTACAAGCATTTGCTATTATTTAACTGCGAAATTTCTGTTTGGTGATAATCGTTATCACACGGAAAGAAAAGTAGTAGGATATTCGCATATTTAAGGAACACTTTTCTGCGCTGAGACTGTCATTGGAGGTTCACTTCACGTCAAACGTGATTATCCAAACCACATTTTCACAGAAATACCACTAATTTCAAACAAAAATAATTTCAACACGATCAAACAAGCCACCGTGGCGACAACGCAAGTACTTCTGTTTAATATCTATATAAACGGCATTATTAATAATGTACTGTCGAACATTCGCCTATACACCGATGACACTTCATTATCTCTGATAGTGGAAGGCCTGGTCTTATATGGGCAGAAAGATTATGAACTCGTATCTAACAGAAATCGGAAATTGGTCCACAAAATGGCAGGTGAAGTTTAGTCACGAAAATAGAGTTGCCTTAACCTTAACCCTTTTAACCCGAAAGGCCGCTTTTCCGGCATGGGTCATCATAACGTCGTTATATGGGATGGCTGTTCAGTAAATGTGTGGGGTAGACCAAACGATATTTTCAACGTGCAGCCACGAGGCTGCACGTTGAAAATATTGATTGGTAAATCCCAAATAATGAATATGGACTCTTCTAATTGCTGTCATTGAACTGGCATGGAAGATACCACTAGAGTTCAAAGGTTTAACTATTTCACGTACAACTGTTCCTCTTTCAAAAATCTCCCAGTTATAGATACTGGATAAAGCTATTAAAGAAGTCACTCACCCAAACCATTTGAGAATAACTTTTCAAAGAGCCAATTAAAGGGACACGCATATCGATGGCATAAGTAAAGTAAGTCTAATGATTAAAATATATATTACGACGATCATCACTAACAACCTTATACAGCAACTTTCTACGTCCTTTGTTTGATTTTGCCGACGTGGTATGTAACAACTGTGCAGAAGAGAAAGCATACGTTTCAGAGAATCTGCTTTTTGATGTCCTTCGCACAATCCCTGGTGCACCCCGCGGAACGAGTTATGAACTTCTTTATTGAAAATATGGATTTGTCCCTCTTTAACGCACATGACACGGACTTACATTTTGTTACAAAATGGCACATGTATTTGTACCTAATTATCTATCGCGATGTATTCCTCGCACAGTCATAAAACGGTCGCTTATCCTCTATACTTTGTGTAGAACACAAACGTGTTTGGGATTAATTTTTGTTATCATTTATTTAGCGCGCAAGCGCGTAATATCTGGCACGATTCTCGGCACTTCTCATGGAGAAGTCAATGCTCAGGAGGATTCAATTTACGGAAGATAAAATGTACATCTGCAAAATCCGAAACGAATATTTGTAATTCTCCTGTATTTTATTTTGCTTTATTTTCATTTCTGTACATTGTCTTTAAACTATACATGCAAAACAATCCGCAATACACATATATGCTTTTATGCCGTCCGTTAAAGTGTTTTTGCAACAGTGACATGAAAACAACCCGACTAGAATGTCTGACCCACGTTTTTTGACAGGTGACATTGAATACCGTTGGTCGGGCCCCATTTGTGTTCATCGCGGTACCTAAGTGTTTCTGGAACAGAAATAAGTTTCCTGGGTACTTCCTACATACTCACCGTCATTAACTCGGCTTGATGAGTCGTTTAAAGATTATTTAAGTTACGAAGGCATCTCATTTGTTCCTTTTTTTTTGTCTTCTAATTTTCAAGAATACGCACATATCAGATGCAAGCCATTTCGGCCACTGACAATTTTAGTACGTTGGTCGTCAAGTCAGTACGTTTCGACGGGTTGCATTTCGATTCAGCTACTGAAAAAATATCATTTGGGAGTGTATTAATTGAAGGCTGGATGGTGAAGTAACATTATTCACGTGATTTTTGTGATACAGAAAGCAATATGCGTACACAGCTTTGAGGTATCAATTCAATTTACAAACTGCACGAACGGATGCCCCTTTTATGCTGAAATAATTAATATTACATCCTCATAATCATTTTATTGTAATACAATGAAATAATGTTAGTCAGAGAGCACGGTGGTGGATTCTAGACGTTAACATTACACTATTATTATTATTATATTCCCCCAACCAATAACGTAATGGAATGAACCCCAAAAAACAAACAAAAAAAACCAACCAAACAAACAACGAATTAAATATTACTATTCCCCTGTCATTGGATCAAGCTAGATTGTCAAGCCGACTGATGAAGTGGATGGCCATGGAAATCCATTGATACAAAATTGGTTAATATTCTCCTCTTATTTTCTTATGAGTCAGCGTTTTGAAATTCATGCTTACTTTATACCTGAAATCAATTTTTCAGAAAATGAAATTATGCTATATTTGAAGAAAATATAAAATGTCTTGTTTTTTTCCGAATTAGAAATCCTAGTGCGTCGAGAAGAGATGTTTACTCACAATCCATTCGCTAAAAAAATCCCATCTGTTTCTTGCTCTTCCCTACAATTTGTTCCGGTTACGTCGTCGCTGTTAAAGTCTTTCCATTTGTGTATCTTTGTGCGATTTCTGATCGAGCGAGATTGCTATTAATCCGTAACCCAATCCCTAAAAAAATTCCCAAACACTTTCCTGTTCTCCCCTCTAATACGTTCCAATTCCGACTCCTGCCCAAGCCTTTCCATGCGTCTATCTTTGTGTACATTGTGATCGGGCGAGATTGCTGTAGGAAATTTTTACAAGTAATGTCTTCACGGCAATTACTGAGTCACAGCAATGACAGCACTCAATTCGAGTTATATATTTTCTTCGGAGAAACATCGCATTTGTGTTTTACAATATACACGATTTGTGAGATAAAAAGCGTATTAGTTGTTACTGTGTTAAATCTTTTTGTCTGAAAAATGCAACTATACTACTGAAAGTTTGCTAAGCACCAAGTTTATAAAACTACCTGTTTTACGTTTTAGTTGAAATATTGTAATGAAAAGTGTATATATTTTTAATGATTTAAGTACAGAAATTAAGATTTTATTTGTGTTTGACATTATTTTGTAGCTTTTGAATACGATAACCATAGAAAATGAGTATTATTGGTAAAAGAGGAAATTTTTCAATTTGCCAAAAAGTTGACGGAGCGAACTGGTAATGGTTTCAGTATCGAGTATGAGACCAATTACTGTTAAATACAGCTTGACAATGCCCTCTCATGCTCCCAATGAGGATCCTGGTGGTACTTTGTGGGGTGTTGTTCCATTCTTGGACCAGCATCGCACTAAGCTCCAGGACACTTATTGGCTGGACTGGACGGGCTGAAATTGCAAGCTGCAACTCATTCCAGACATGTTCGATTGGACTGAGGTCAGGGGATCTTGCTGGCCAGTCCATACGCTCAATTCCCTCCCTCTGTCGATACTTCCGGACAGCATGGGCAACTTGAGGACGGGCATTATCGTCCATCAGAATGAAATCTATCACCCACTGCACCTGCATACAATCTGACATGGACATCCAGGATCTCATCAATATACCTATGTGCAGTCAATGTGCCACGTTCAAGGACACAGAACTGTGTACGTCCATCCCTGTTGATGCCACCCCAGACCATGATTGACCCTCCACCATAGCGGTCCTGCTCAGCAATGTTGGCTGCATGGAATCACTCTCCTGGAATTCTCCATATCCTAGACCGCCTAGCTGCGTGGTCTAGGCAGTACCTTGACTCATATGTAAAGAGGACAGGTCGCCAATCTTCTCTGGTCCATCCAACGTGGTCCATGGCACATTAATGTCGTGCCTGGCGGTGGTTCTTGGACAGCGGAATGCGAATACATGGTTTTCTCGATCGGAGACCACCTTCGTGCAACCTTGCCCGGATAGTCTGCGTCGAAACATTTACCCCGGGTACATTCTGAAGGTCACTGCGAAGCTGGGTTGCTGTGGCAAAGCGGTTCCTATGGGCTTGAATGATCAAAACCCTGATCAGCTGCAGATGTTGCCCTGTCTCTGCCACCACCATGCCGTCTTATTGGTGTGCCATACTGCTGAGATCTTGCCCAGGCTCTAGTGATCACCGTATGGTGTACACCAAGGGCTTCATCAACCTGACCATGGGTAGAGCACTTGCTCCACCATCCCTACAGCCCGCCACATTTCTGCTTCAGACAACTGTCTTCTTACATTTGCATTTGCCATATTTAATCATTAAATCACAAGTGTTTGTGTTGAAATGAAGATTGAATACCCTACACATGCCATGTACACTTAGACAGTACACGAAAACATCATGAAAATCAAGGGGTACGTGCTTTCCATTACTGTCACGAAAAGTCTGCCTGTCAAGAGAGCTAATGTAAACACTGGGGACCATCTCAATACATTTCCCAATCATATCCACCAAAAATATCGCAAATATGTCACAAGCAAATTTCACAATGATGTGTCAAATATTTGGTACTTAGCAAACTTTGAGTAGTATATTTTAAAGGCCACGTTCGAAGAAGATAAGCGAGTGCTATTTTTATCACGGTTTTTTGAAAGGCTTTATGCGTTACTCGTATCATTGTCTGGTTTGTCATCTATGGCGGCTTATTAGCGCCACGCAATTTTTAGTTACAGTTGTAATTTAGTAAATTGTACCTGCAATTTAGCTAAGTTGTAGCTACAATTTACTAAATTGTACCATCAGTTCAGCTAAATTGCACCTACAAATTACTAAATTGAACCTGCAATTTAGCTAATTGTATCTACAATTTACAGGTCAATACAAATGACTTGGAAAACAAATCCACTAATATGCGGAATTCGTTATTAAACTGTGATTCACCGTATTCAATGTTTCAGTATTCATGTTGTGTTATGCCACCTCCAAAGTTAAAAATACTTTTTTAAAACATTTTTTATGTTACATCCACCCTCGATTATATTAGACGAGATGTCTGCGTGAAATTTTTCTCCCGATTCGCGACAGCCTGTAGCCTACCTTTAAGCATTCTGCTTTGTTTATTTTGTGTGGCCGGGCGGGGTAGTATTCCAAGTTTTTCTCTTCGAATGGAGATCTTAACCCAAGGTGTAGCCACCCTTCCCCTCTCGTTCAATAAGCTTGAAGTTCTTTAAAAAACAAATTCGAAAATCGCAACTGACAATACTTGGAGATGGTACCGGGCAGTTCCTCTCAAAAATCACCTCGGCACGGTCGTTTTGTTCCAAGTCGAATTTCTTACAAGAAAACAGCTGGCTGGGGGTGGGGTGGGGGAGAAGTGTTTGTGTATGGGGAGGGTGCCTTTTAAGTATTTTTGAAGGAAGATATTAACCCCCATAGCCTTGAACCCTGTCCAATAAACGGAAAATTATTTTAAACAAATGTCTTCTGAATAACCAGTCACAATGTTTTGAGATGCGGTTTTCACCTTCTTTTAGTGAGAGGAACTATACTTTTTTCACAAAATGTTTTAAGTTTATTTTGTAATACGAAAAGACTGCATGAAAAAAGCACAAAATAATTGTTTTCCTGAGCATTTTATCGCACGCTTGTGCGTGCACAAAACTTTTCTTGTTGAGTATTGGAATGGACTGGATTCCGAATCAGGCAGCTGTGTAATTGTACACGCTTTCAAATGCACTGCACTAAAACGTGATGTCTGGTCTGTTCAAAAGTTCTACATTTCGGGTCCTAATCTAGAGTTCCTTATACAAAGCTGCGTTGGGGATGTAGATGTAGTAGTCTACACACTTAAACATCTGATACTGTTTGTGGATGATATGATATGATATGATATGACATTTTATTCAACAGTACACATTATACAATTCAATGGTGAAGGGGTTACACAAAATATTACTACAGTTTTAATGTATACTGTTAGGAAATGGCATAGCCAGATTGGCTGTCTACCTGCCATTTCCTCAGGGAAAAAAGAAACTCGTACGGCTCTATATGGTATCAAACAGACTGTGGCAGATGTTTCAGTAAGTGATTATATTAATAACTGTTATGAGTTAGAATGGTAATTTTTGTACCTCACTCACCCAGCGTGCTAGAAGGAATTACTAACGCTATTAAAACTCTTACTTTTAAAATGGTGTTATTTTTTTAATTTCACACCTTCAAAGCACTGCCAATGACGCCCCGTCGAAGCGAGCTTATGGCTCTCGCTTCGATGAGGGGTCACAAGCTATGCCGCTAAAGCAAATATTTAACTTGTATAGTTATAATTGTTCACAGCCTACGCTGGACAATGGGTTAATTTGAAAAAGTTTGTTGGTGAAATGTTTCGTAACAACTTCGGTGCTGACAACTGTTTTATTGAAATGAGTCAATTGCTCCGTCCGTGCATTACAGATTCTAGACGCGCGAACAAAGCAATGGGCCCCTCGATATTTCGTTCAGTCATATATGTACTTATAAGTTTGAGTGTCAGGGTCTTCTTAAAAACTTTTCTATTTTCTGTATTACGAATCTCCCGGTCCAGTCGATTCCAAATTTGGGGGAACGAATATGTAGGCAAGTAGTCTAAGGACTTAGTACGCGATTTGTTTAGGGTCAAGAGACCTGTTTGTCTTGTTGTGGTACCGGTCGGGTTATTGACACAACTAAAGAAATTATTAAAAGAATTTCGTAGAAGATTATTGTACCAGGCAAATATGAATAATGAAACGTTCAGTGTGTAAAGATCGGTTACCTTGAGTATTTCATCGTGGAAAAAGAGATGGTCTGTGTGGGCGAAGCGTCTTTTATTATTCAGTATTCGTACTGAGCGCTTTTGTATTTTTTGAAGTTGGTTAATTCCTCTCGAGTTGCCCCAAATATGTATACCGTACAGGAGATGACTATGAATAAGGGAATAGTATAGTGTTTTCATTGCACTGTATGGGAGAATATGTCTAACTTTATTCAATGCAAAGTTGGCCCTTGCCACTTTGGAGCATACTTGACTAATATGTGCTTTATAAGATAGCTTTTCGTCCATGGTTATCCCCTGAAATTTAATACTTTGTGTTGCCTCATTGTTACCAATTCTTTCTATGTTTTCGTTGTTGATCATTATTTATGTCTTTGTTGCTGTGAACGGCTGACCTTGCAGAAGGATTAAAGATCACATATTTTGTTTTTTTAGCATTTGTCGCCAGTTTGTTTGCTGAGCACCATTCAAATATTTTCGAAAGTTCTTGATTAAAATTTTCGATTTGCAAATCTATGTCGGAACCTGATGAATGGGTAGTAGTGTCGTCTGCAAATGAGAGATAACTACGAAACCAATGGTTACATATACCTCTAATACCATACCTTTCCAATTTACTCAGCAAGATATCATGGTTTATTGTATCAAAGGCTTTCGAAAATCCAGGAATAATGCAAGAGTAGATTCTCGTGTTGGTTTGTTATTTGGTCCGCTATCTCTTTCAGTAAATGTAGTACTGGATGAATGGTTGAATGTTTTTTTTCCGAAATCCATATTGATGGGGATAAAAAATGTCGATTTTTTCTAGGAATTTAATTAGTCTATAGGACATGGCTTTTTCTAGGACTTTGGAGAAAATTGATAAGATGCTAATAGGTCTGTAATTTCAGAGATTGTGTTTATCTCCTGTTTTGAAAATTGGGACAACTTTAGCAATCTTCATTCGGTCTGGGACAATGCCCTGGTTAAATGATTTGTTTATAATATCTGATAAGGGGGACGCTATAATATTGATAGAACGCTTTAGAAGATTTGTAGAAATATTATCCGGATCTCTTGTTGTTTTTGGTTTAAAAGACTTTACTATATCAATAATTTCACCTGGCGTCGTTTGGGGTCAAGAAAAAGTTGTGATCAAAATTGTCGGTTAAGTAATCAGTGAAATGTTTACTTTGTGGAGGTATTTGGTCGTTTAACGTTTTTCGAATACTGGCAAAAAACTTATAAAATTCTTGTGCTATTTCCTTCGGATTCGTTATTCTGTTATCGTGATGGCTAAACCACGAAGGTGAGTGAAGTGTGGGTTATTTTCACTTTTTTGATGGCTTCATTTAGAATTTTCCATGTTTCACGCATATTGTGTTTGTTTTCTATTAATATATGTTTGTAGTATGATGCTTTACTTTGCTTTTTCACTCTGTTGAATATTCTGCAGTAGTTTTTATAATTTTGGATGTTTTGTGAGTTTGGATGCTTTAGTTTTTTGTTGTAGAATTTTGTTTCATTATTCGAAGAAATGATGAGTCCCTTAGTCATCCAGGGATGCTGCCTAATAAACTTTTTTTATGCGTACTTCCTTTAGTGGGAAAGCAGCTTCATAAGCTGTTTGGAATGTGTCAATGAAGATGTCATAGCTTGTGTTTGGGCAGTTTGAATTGGTGATTTGGGTAAAATCACTCTGTTCAAGAATGGATTCGAAGTTTGCAATACTTTCGTCGTTTATTTTTCTAGTTTTTATAGTTGGTGGATCATTAATAGGTTTTAGATTTAATTCAATATGAAATGTTCCGAAGTGGTCAGATACGTCTGCAACAATGATACCGGAAGAGAAAGGTGATGTGATGTTCGATGAAAATATATGATCTATGAGGGTGGCTGAATGCTCAGTTACTCTTGTTGGCTTTGTGATGGTTGGTAGGAAACCTTCATTTAACATTGTGTCGATAAATGTACACGTCTTGTTTTGAGTTGCGGATTTGAGAAGATCAATATTTAGATCACCCATGATATATGCCTTTTTGTTTTCAGTATTTGTAGTTTCCATTATGTCATTTAAGTTAGACAAAAAGAGATCAATGTCGGATCTTGGTGGTGTATTTGGACTATTATAATCCCAATTGTCCTTGGGGAATTTTGTACATTGATTTCAATGAATAGGGATTCAAATACATGAGGGACGAATTTTGATAGGTCGTCCCGCAGGTTGAAGGTAATGCTCTCTTTAATGTAAAATCCACCCCCCCCCCCCCCCCGCGACCATCATCATCTGGTGGTGTAGATTTCACTAATAGTGGTTGATAGCCTTCTAAGAAAAAGGTTGTATCTGCGGGGACTTTAAAAATTAAAATATGAATGTGTTTTTTGGTATGAAATTACCGAAGATTGTGTTATAAATTGCTAGCTGTGTACAGCCCAGAGAAATACCTTAGCAACCAATGTACACAATGTTGTACTGTCATTAAATAATCTTTTGCTTGGTGATTCTCAGTCGTCGGACGCGGCTAATAACGAACTCGTTATGGCTTTTCAACAATATACAATGGACATGGGGAAATGTAATGATCGTCAGTGGCGAGTGCAGAATCTCCCAGTGCCGCTCCTCAAACTGCTTCGTTTGACTACTCCATGTGAAGGAGGCAGTTTAAAACTTATAAATATTATTTCCAACTGATTGAAATCTTTCCAGGTGTTAAAGTACTGGCAGGCTTGGAAATTGAAAAGCTTATATCAAAGTCCGTTAGCAGATTATGCTAAAGGATGGTGGTAATCAAAAGGAAAAACAGTGCTGTCATCTCACGTTACAGTACATTGTCTCTCAAAGCTCTGAGACGAACTGATTGATGGTATTCCGGAATCCATCTTTCTCAATGCATTTGCTGCCCTTGTTTCATTTTCTTTGGGGGATGGTGTTTCCGAGTGGTGGCAATTGGCTCGATATCTCGTCCAATCCCCCAAAACATAACCTATTACCCCTCATTGGAAAGAGCTCGTTCATGCGATATGTTTTGGGAGCAAAAAATGAAACATTTTAGATATTCATTTTTTTCTACAAGTGTTGTTGAGTTCTAGATGAGTTGGATAAAGAGTTTAATTGAAATCCATCACGTAGCATCCGGCTATGTGGTTCTTGAAATAAAGGATGTGTGCGGATAATTCTAAACTAAACACCGACTTTCGGAATGTAGAACTCCTTCCCTGGTAAATCGGTTTAGTTGGTGACAAAATACTTAATGCAAAAGGTTATTAAAGTAAATTATTTGCTGTCGCCAAAGCAAAATGGAAAGTAAGGGAAAATAGCAAACCAGTTCCTAATAGTCTCATTTATTTGATCAGCACTTGTCCAAATAGCATGGCCTTACGTGGTCAAAGTTATTCACAAAAATCGCTATTCCAATTTTATTATATTTTCAATATTTGCCCGTTTCAGTATAGGGTCATAAGCTACATTTTGTGGACAAAAAATGGAAATGTTCTGCTAATCAATATTGTTTTTTCTTGCGCACGTATTAGTCTCTAGTCGGGCAAGGTAGATGATGAAAATGAAACCCACTACGTAGCATCTGTGTGTAGCTCTTGACATTGAGGCTGCATGCAGATAGTTCTAAACACCAACTTTCGGAATGTAGAACTCCTTCCCCGATAAATCTGTGTAGTTGGTGCATTCGGCAATGCAACTATTTGGTACCTAAAATAAAGAATGTCACATTATTATTTGCATTCATGTAAAATAGAGGTGCATGACTTCGCAACTAGGCTATACTCTATGACTTAGAATAATAAGCCTTCAATTATTCCCCATACCTTCTTTATATTTAGCCAGAAAAAACTAACTGTTCCATAATGGCACATTTATCTGTCACGGTTCTAAGTACCCCCCTTATCCATGTGTCCATCTAGCTGTTTCCTTTCCTCTGTCCCCTCTCTCCTACCAACGCTCTGAGACGAACTGTTTGGAGGTATTCAAGAATCTATCTTTCTCAATTTCACAAGTAAGCATCCTGAACTTCTCTCTTGTACCTTCCAATAACCACAGAGCCTTCATTCAGCTGTCCCATTTCCTATTGTGCTCTCTTTCAAGTTGATTCTGCGAGAATGGTATTTTACACAATCTTTACACAATCTCAGAGAAAGTGCACGGTAGCATTCCTTCTTAGCTCCAATGGCCATGAACTCAGTTTGAGCAGTCGAGACCAACGAAATGTATGTGACAAACACTTTTGCAATAGTACTCAACACAGCTGGGAGGTTTTGCTTTTTCAGATTTCGGTTCAGTTTCAGGAAAAAAAATCCCGTTTTGGTTCAGTTTTTCTGTGTGTTAAAAACAAGAGTAAACACTTCAGGCTCCTTAACTTGAGAAACATCTGCAATAGTTTATGCAATACCACTCACCACAACAACCCTGTCTTTAAGTATATTCTGAAATCAGTTACGTTAAAAAAAAATAACTCAGATCAACAGGCTTCAGTGAATATGAACCCAATTGGGTTCATATTTACTCAACCCAGTTGAATTGAGTTGTTTTTTTAACCCAATTGATTTTAGAGTGTATCTATAATGGGTTCAATCTTACTTCTCCCTTTGACCATTCTAAGATGTTCTAGAGGATCAATTGTTAAGCACGTTGAGTCAGAAAAAAACATAAATTGGGGTGCCAAATGAATAAAGCCATCTACTCTGTGTTGTGGACTAATTGTCACATTTTCTCCCTCATTAAACCGTCCGGTGGGTAAGCCAATAAAGGGAGAAAACGTGGCAATCAGAACATGATGTATTCGCCCATTGGCTGTACGAGAGTCTATAGGGGACATTAGTTCAGTTCCCGCCTAATAATGGAATTTGATTAATTCATGTCGGTGTTTGATGGGTCTTGTGGTTCGGTTTTCTGGTTTGCAGCAAAACCCGGAATCGAACCGGAAACCCGAAAAATCGGGCAGATTTAGTACTCACATTTGCAATATCTCATGACTTTTGTAATGGCGATCGCCCATTCCTTATAATATCTCACGATGTTTGCAATAAAACGTCAGCTTTTATAATAGTTCGAGGTCATCGTTTTTCGTAGAGAACTCGCCCATTTTTGTAATAATAAAACAGCTAACCACTTGTATATAAGCACCTGCTAGCTTTTGTAATACACTACACAAACTTAAAACTCCTAGTCACTTAATTTTCGACATAAGTTGAGAAAAGAACTACCGGTGAAGACGTGGAAAAGGCCAGAGGTATCATTGAAATGGGATTTCCATCATTTTATACACGGCCAGATTCAAGCTCTTAAGCCACGAGTTAAAGTCCGTAAGGACAAATCAACGCTGGTACGGCCTGAAACCAGTCTAGTCCTTAAAAGGTGCATTTCCTATGTCGTAGAGTACATCGTCTGGAATATTTCAGTTTGTTTGAAAAGCAAACCGTAACTTTGATTTTCCGACCATCTGAAATATTCTAGAGGATCGCATCTAAAAATGCCATAAACATTCGTTTTCTTTGAATGAACGTAAACAATCTTTCTCATTCGAGAATTAATTTGACCTAATCTTTAATGACACCACAATTCTCATAGACATATGTGTAAACTAAATACTTATGAATGGAGACTCTCCACTGCTATACGTTTATCATAATGCCACGTATTTCAAACAATTATGTTAAAAACTTGATATTCATTGATTGGAATATCTACAACTGGAGCAATAAAGAATACCTGAATATTTTGTGAACAAAGGAAAGTTATATTACATTAACGGTAGTCTGCGTGCAGAATGCACAAGAAGTGGGACACTAATAGAACCTAACAGCGAGAGATTCCTTGCGGAATTAGAATGATAGCCTAACAGCTTGGGTCAGCGGAAGCCTTTTATAGCTATCAAAAGTCATTTCTTTCTTTTTTTATTTTATTCGTCGTATATCTGGCCAGTTTCGAAGTTGTTTTATTCACACTTTTAAGCAAGTTTGTAATTTCTTCAACAACCTCTTTAGTACCTTGTTCATTATCTCGATCCGCAAGTATACAGAAGAAGTCTCCTTGGTTACGAATCGAAATTAAGTATTTTTATTGTTTACTAATCATATATATTTCATTTTCAGGTTATTTTATTCAACTTTGTGGGGAGTTAGTTTAGTATAGTAACTGGGACAAAGTTAGGAGGCCTGAAATAAAACTGTGAGCGCTAAGTTGTCGAACGGTTCGTCGTGTTGCCTTTTGTCGGGTGTTTACAATTTTCCCTGTCCGATCGCGTAATTTTGTCTTGGTGATGGCGAGCAAGTCTGTTCAGACGGAGGTAAGTATGGAGGTAAATACGTGTAATATCGCGGTCCAGGTCAACGGTGCCAACGGAGTAAGTATTGGTGTGCAGACAGGGGTCACTGGGGGTGTCGGTCAGAGCCGGGTTGGTGAGGCCATCGATGGCGATATTGGGCTTGAAGTTTGTAAACAGTGTTCTATGATGTATGGGGACTGTCGCTCGATGGGATATGGAGAGGTATGTGCAAACTGTCAGGAAATCCTCCGCCTACTTGAGACAATTGTTAAGTTTGAGGGGGAGATTGCTGAGCTGAAGGGAAAACTTGGTAGGGCGGGGCTGTCTGGAGTTACGCCTGTGAAAGTGGCTTTCCGAGAAGGATGGAAGGTTGTCGGTGGTTCCAAGAGGAAACATGGGGGTAGAACCTTTGATGTGAATGAGGTAGGTGATGAGGTGGGGGCTGCTAGAAAAGTACGTAGGACAGATGAGGGGGGCCCAGGCCGGAGCAATGCTGTAAAGCGTTTGGCGTGGACTACCAAAAGTGGTAGGAAAGGGGGGCCAGAGAAGCAGGTAGATAGGGGTGTAAAGTCCAAAGGCAGTGGGGAGTGCAGCACCAGAAACAGATTTGATGTGCTCGATTCGGAAGAGACAGAGGAGGAGATGGAGGTAGTTGCAACAGATAGTAGCTTGGGGTCTAGGCCAGGAAAAAGGAGGAGGGATCCGGGGGAAGACCAGGGGAGTAGTCCAGGTAGCTCAGGGCCTGGAAAGAGACGGAGGGACAAGGATAGGAGTAATCCTAGGTCAAAGATACCGATACCGATATTGATTCCGAGTGGGGCTGTTGGAGAGGAAGAGGACGCTGTAAACAATAGGAGACTAGAGGAGATAAATAGGGCGAGGTCCAAAAGTAAGTTGGTGGTTGCGGGAAGTAGCATAGTTCGGGGGATCGACAAGGTTGTCTGTGGTCCGGACAGTAAAAATAGAACAGTTCTGTGCTTTCCGGGGGCTAAAGTGGAGGACCTGAGGGATAGAGTGGACGGTATTGTAGCTGGGTCGGGGCCTGATCCGGTAGTGGTATTACATGTGGGGTCCAATAACATCAGGGAGAGGAAATCAGTTCGTTTGGTGGACACATACAAGGACCTAATTAGTAAGCTACTTAGCAGGAATGCTCGGATCATCGTTTCAGGGGTGCTCCCCGTTATGGGTGGTGGGAATGAGAGGAACTCGTGGATTATGGCACTAAACGAGGAGCTGGAAGAGCACTGCAAAGACTTGGGAGTACATTTCATTGACCACTGGGATTCATTCTGGGGACAAGGAGAGTTATATGGGCGAGATGGATTGCATTTAAGTAGGATGGGTACAGACCTGTTGGGCCAAAAAATCTTACAGGTGGCTGGGCCTTTTTTGGAGAAAAGGGGGGTAGGGGACCACAGCCGGTAACCCAGAGTGGCACAAATGCTGGGAACATAGGAAGAACAACAAACATGCACAATACAGGGACATACCAGGGTTATAATAATGTGCCAGTGATGACAAAAAAACAAAGATTCATTAAGTTTGGGTACTGCAACATCCAGGGTCTGCACAAGAAAGTAAGCGAAATATCAACAATGATGGACGAAGGAGACTTCGATATAATGGGTCTAAGTGAGACGTGGATACGACGGGATGAGCGGGTTGATCAGATGAAGGGTTGCGTGTGGATAGGAGCTTGGCGAACTGAGGGTCAGAAACGGGGTGGGGGTGTTGGCATCTACGCTAAAGAGGAACTACAGCCCTCATTGATTACAGATCTCACAGAAGCAAGGACTCAGATTCCAGTATCCAACGAAATAGTCTGGGCAAAAATCAAGTTAGGAAGCAGGAGTGTTGCCGTTGGTGTTGTATACTTAGCAGTGGAGGGAAGTAAGCCCGAGTGGAATGATTCAATATATACAACTCTTAGATCGAATATCACAGAGCTTGGGAGCAGAGGGTTCAGTATTGTCCTAATGGGGGACTTCAATGGGCACATCGGGGATAAGGAGGAGGGCATACAGGGAGGTGATAGGAAAATTAACACGAATGGGAGGAAGATGTTGGACCTATCAAAAGAGCTTGGTTTAAAGATCCTGAACAGGGATGCGAAATGTAAGGGTAAATGGACCTGGGAGAGGAACGATAAGAAAACAATAATTGATTATATACTCACTGACATTAGCGTATGGAGGGAGGTTATAGATGTAGAAATAGATGACGAGGGAAAAAATGACTTGGGTAGTGATCACAACCTGATAACAGTTAAGATTATGGGCAAAAAGACGAATAGAGACAGAAATACCTTCAAGGAAGTTTGGGGACTAAAACAAGGAGCCGACTGGAAGCAGTTTCGGGAAAAACTAAAACCAAATCTTGAATGTATACCTAGGGATGCAAATGTCCAGAGTATTTCAGATGGCATAGTAAATAGCCTAACAGAGGCAGGGAAGGAGTGTATAGGAAGGGTGAGGGTCCCAACGAGAGAGCTTGGATACAGGGTTAACGAGGAACTGAAAAAGGCTATAAAAGAAAGGAAGGTAAAATGCGCTGCTTACAGAAGAAGTAGGAAGCTTAAAGGGGTGGATAACAATGACACGAGACTAATGAAAGGAGAATATGAACTGGCACGGAAAAAGGTGAATGAGATAAAGAATAATAATAGGAAGGAGCGCAATTGCACTCTTGCCAGAACAATAAAGAAAACGGAGGGTTCGAGCTCAAACGTATTTTGGAACTGGGTAAATAAACGGGGGAAAAGTAGTGTGCAGAGTATCAAAGTGGATGGGGAAAGTACAGAAGATAAAGGCCGTATCGCTTCAGAGTTAGTCAAGCACTGGGAAAAGATAAACGATAGGCGATGGGGCAGTGGGTCCCCACCAAAAAGAAATACACTGGTGGAGGAGAACCTATCCAATCGTGTATGTAGCGAAATAACGGCAGAAGAAGTGCGGAACGTGGTCTCGAAATTAAAAAATGGTAAAGCGGGAGGGACTGATGAAATTCCGAACGAATTCCTCAAAAATGGAGGGGAGGCACTTATTGAAGTCCTGACAAACCTTTTCAACCTGGCTCTGCGAAAGCAAGAGGTCCCCAGAGAGTGGAGGGAAAGTAAGGTGTCGTTCATACACAAAAAGGGGGATAAGGAAGTTCTAGATAACTATAGGGGGATATCAGTTAGTAGTAACATCGGAAAAGTATTCTGTAAGGTCATATACGGTAGACTAGAGGAAGTTATTGAAGAGAAAGGTTTTTTAGGAGAAATTCAAAATGGTTTCAGGAAAGGACGAAGAGTCACTGATCACCTCTTTACACTCACCCAACTGATAGAATCAACAAAGGCTGAAAAGAAAAAGATGTTTCTGGCATTTCTAGATGTGAAAAAAGCGTACGACCGAGTGTGGAGGGAAGGTATGTGGCGAAAGCTCGAGGGCATCGGACTGGGGGGTGACTTTGTGGGAATCATGAAAGCACTGTATACAGATGTGCAAAGCCAACTCAGTCTAGGGAGTATCACTACAAAACGAGTCCCTATGGATATAGGCCTCAAGCAGGGGTGTATCTTTTCACCGACTTTGTTTGCATTGTATGTTAAAGATTTTGGGGACGAACTAATTCAGAGTGCGGAGGGGGTAAATGTTGGAGACATAAAGATACCAGGCTTATTCTTTGCGGACGACATGGTGTTAATGTCTAGAACTGAACAGGGGCTAGAGAAACTGCTGGAAATTGTTGGTAGATATGGGAACACTTGGCGGCTCGAACTAAATGAAAATAAAAGCAAGGTAATACCCGTTGGACGCAAGGTAAATATGACGAAGAGATGGAGAGTGGAGGAGTTCTCAATCCCCGAAGGGGAAAGCAAACAAATCACTGTAGGAGAAACGGGAGAGTATGAGTATCTAGGGGTAAGCATAAATATAACGGGAAGAGGGGTGTACAGAAATTACTCAGCCAAACTGATTCTGAAGGGGAAAAGAATTCTGAACCAACTAAAACTTTTAGGGAAAAATAGTTTCAACAAGGTCTTTGTGGGGAAAACACTGTGGGAGAGGGTGGGTTTACCAAGTATAACGTATGGCACGGACGTGATTCCATTAAACCAAACCGTTATTAAGAAGTTGGAAAATACTCAAAATGATGCCGGCAGATGGATAACAGGGTCGAGTAATGCTGCAGCTTTGGAAGCAGTAAGGGGGAGCTTGGGTGGATGAAAATCAAGGACAGGGTACATTTGGGAAAACTGTGTTACTTTAACTACTTGAGAAACCTGCCTGACAACCGGTGGTGCAAATTGATGCTCGATACCATTTGGAATTCTAATATAGAAACAGGGTGGTCAAAACATGTGAGGGAACTAATGGACAATTACTCTATAGAGGTCACAAACATAGAAGTAGGAATGAAAGAAGGCAAAAGGTTTGTCAAAGAGAGAGTCATGGAAGATTGCAATCGAAACTGGCGAGCAGGGGTTAGCGTGAAAAGATCACTGCAGGGGTTACAATATAAAGAAAAGCCAGCTTTTGAGAAGTACCTAGATGGCACCTTTGGAGGGTCACTGCTGTTCAAACTGAGATCAAGATCACTGGAGCTTCGGGGAAAAATTGGGAGAGATGGGGAAAAGGGATGCCAAATGTGCCACTCTGGAGTAGTGGAGACCCTGGAACATTTTCTCTTGGTATGCCCACAGTATATACCTCATAGAATAAAATTTACTGGAAGAATAATGCAGAAGTGGGGTGAAGAAACAAAGGATAGATGGCTGAAGGGGGACACGAGGGAGAGGGTAGGAATGCTTATTGAAGAAATTGAAAAAGAGGAAGTGAGGGACACTATTAAGCAGTTTATATCTGAATGCTGGGAGGAGAGGAGGGGAAGAGGGGGTGGGGTGCAGGGGGAATGATGGCCTTCTCTTATGAGGACCGCGACAAATCAGCGGCTGGCCAAAGAGTTATTATTATTATTATCATTCAGCCCAAAAGATCTTAAAGTCTGAAACCGGTTTAAAAACTGATTGCTTGCAACAACACTGGTAGTCTTTTTTATTTGCAGTCTCATTCGTCCATTGAAAGAAATAATAGGCTTTTAGTCTTGCCAATATGAATTTTGACCTGGAGAAAATATGAAGAGAACTGAGTCATACATATATCATTAAAGTCGCGAGCGATTATCTTTCAACTGTAAAATATATATATAAAAATCCATCCATTCATATTTTTGTTATTTTGGGATAAAAATTCAATTTTAGGTAAACATAGTGAAAAATATGAATGTTTTTTTCAAAACGTTTTATATCTAGTGAAGTTTCCTGGTGAGAAAAAAAATTGAGAACAAGTTATTCTTAAGTCTGAAGTGTAGAAGCAGTGAAAAGACAGTTCATTTTAGTCAGCATTAAGATCTGGTTTCTGTAAATTTACACACATTCACCCCTGAAATTTCAACACACTACACTACATTCTAGCCCAGTTTTCTACATGTACACGTGGATGTTTTGCATCCACTTCTGCATCCACATCTAATCATATTCAGAACATTCTGCGGTGCAGGCCCCGTATCTGTCTTTCTTGGCTCCAAAATGCCGTTTCTTACTTTCCACCTGTAATCGAGAACATTTAAATCTTCTGGGATTCCTTTTCGCTCTGCGATTTGATAGTAGACTCTTAAACTGCGATGTTGGCATGCATTGCGAATCCGTGGCAAACACTCTGGTTTGATGTAAACTTGATTGCTGGCAACTTTATCTAGAAATGTAAATGGTCCTTTGCACAGTACAAGCACATCATAGAAGTTTCTCCAGCAGCTATTATCGCTTCCTTTGAAACTGTTACAGGGTTTCCATTCAACACATCTGCACAATTTCTGAAAGTAGCATCCCTTCTTAAAAGCAGAAGACTTGCACCTTTTCCAGTACCATGTGGCCTTGATGTTGTGTCACACCCTAGTACAGGGTGAAGAAACAGAATGTTGTTACAGATATCACCACCCAAACCTTTCGTGGTCTCTTCACTATCCCACCTCTTTGGACGCTTGACGTTTGCTTTTGGTTCGGATCGAAGATACAGCTTATACGGCAGGTCTTTTACATAAAAACACAGAAGTACAAGCAAATTCGTATCGTCACCAACTAGTTCGGTTTCTTGAGTTTTCGCGCTCTCAATGGCAGTTTGTAAATAAACAGATCTGCTTCTTCACGATGAGTTTCTACTCCTGCCCTCTGCAGCTTTCCAATCAACAGATGATCAAATTTCTGTTTGCTCCTGCTATTTGCTAGAAATATAAATTTTATAGTAAATTTCCTTTCTTATTATACCTACCGCAATTGTTTACTACAGGCTTGCACTACAGTGGAAGACCCTAACTCGGATAAAATACTCTCTATTTTAATCTTTCCCAAGAGATTTGGGAAAGAAAAGTGGTGTAAAAACACCACGAAAAATAAGCCACAACTGGGTCGAGCGCCATCGGCGCACACCCAGAAGGGGACGCTCTTCTCTTAGTACAATTACACGACTTCCGTTAACCAGTGCGCAAGCAGTCATCAAACCATTCTTTATGTGATCAGCGGGGAGGAAGGATTCTTACCCGAATAAGAAGACGGGAGGGCTTCCATGTAAACAATTGCGGTAGGTATAATAAGAAAGGAAATTTACTATAAAATTTATATTTCTTATCAACCTACCTTACAATTGTTTACTACAGGCTGAATAGACAATAGGATGGAGGGAGTAACATAACCAACCCACACATAACTCAATTGCACTGGAACCGTGGACAGAGGAAGAGATCCCTAGTCCTATCAAACCATAGCATCACAAACATTAGTAAAATGCAATGAAAGATAAGGCGTACGGTGATGTGCGACGCACAGACAGAAAGGGCAGTAAGAGCACGGAGCTGGAACTGACCCTGTAAGAAGCTGAATGGCTGGGATAGACAACAGCCTGAGTCGAAGAAAGAGAGCCCGTAGGACAAAGGTCCTCTGTCTGCTCCTGCAACTGTCGCAGACAAATGGAGAAGGTAGTATTTCTCCAGTAGACTGCCAGTATAACATCCGACAACATGACGGAGTTAGTATAAGCCCAGAGAGGAAGACAATGCACGCACCTCGTGGCCGAAAAACGATTGGTAATACAATCATCAGTAGCTAGACGAGCGGAAGCTGCACGAATAGCAAGACAAATCCATCGAGAAATGGATGCAGGAGAGATCTGGCATGTGAGAAAACGCATAGCAGAGCAGCGCCCAAGAAAGTCTCCATCTTAGAGTAAACTTCAAAGTCCTAGGCCTTTTTAAGGAAAAGAGCTGAACAAGCTTGGAGAGGCAAGGATAAGTGCCGAAACAATGCGGTACCACATATGAAAAAGGTCTCCGAAGCATGCACTTGTACCCATTGCTGGAGACCCCCAGAAGAAAACATATACCAGACACATATCTGGGCTAGAACCTGAGGCAGAACCGGAACCGGCAGGAAGGCGTAGCCGACAAGACCGTCGCAAAGGAGGGCCAGAGCGTCCACGACGAAAGCCAGAGCATCTGGACACGGGGACACGAAAGTGTCCACCTGATGGTTCCAATGAATCGCAAAGAGATCGATGTAGGGACGACCCCAAAGAGACTGGAACACCGCCATGTGGAGCATCCACTCGGTGGAAAAGAACCTGCCCCGTCGGGACAGGGAGTTGGCTAGGACGTTCAGACATCCTCAGCGAGCACTATGTATGAACATAGTGCGTTCCGCCCTGGTTCCGAATGTAAACAACCACCGTAGAATTGTCAGACCACAGAAGGACCTGACAATCCGAAAAGCGGGGGATCCACTGTCGGAAACACAGAAGAATAGCGAGAAGCTCCTTCTGGTTAACATGAAGAGCTGCTGGATCCTGGTCCCATGACCCGTGAAGAAAAAGACCTAGAGGATCCAACGTCACACCCCATCCGAGATCGCTAGCGTTTACCGTCAGAACACGATCGGACGCGGGGAAGTCCAACGGAACTCCCTGCATAATCCACTGACCATCTGTCAGGCGAGAAGATGACGAGGAAGAGACTCCGGTAACAGAAGCACCAGAACCAGAGGATCGACATTCGGCCTCCAACGACTGAGCAAAAAGTGTTGGAGAGGTCAGACATGCAGTAGACATAGGGGAATGAGATCCGTCATCGAAACGCAGAGACTAAGCAATCGAGGAAGACTCCGAGCTGATGAAGTCCATCCCAGATGACAAGACGGAGAAGGGACCAGGTCCAACTTCTCTCCGTTGACTCTGAACCCTAGTGACGTGAGTAGGCTCAACAGTGTGATGACACCAGGCTCCAGTGAAGCAGCATTGGATTGCCTCTGGATGATATCAGCAAGACAAGCCGAAGAAGACACCTTGGACTGTGTGCGATGCAAGACTAACAGATGCGACATCAGACAGGTGAAGGCCCAAGGATCCAGACCGACGCCAAAGGGAATGGCCTTGAACTGGAAAACATCCTGGGCAATGGAGCGGCGAACTGATCTGAAAGCCTCCGTGTTGAACTGAGGAGCAATGACAGACTGCGTCAGAATACTCAGATAGAGAACCTTTCTGAGTCGGCCGTCCTTCTTCGGTACCAAGATCATGCGGGAAACAAAATCCCACTGAAAGATAGTTCTTGATGACATCGAATGTCCCCTTTGACAATTGACAGGAGATCGCCTATCTCCGTGGTCAAAAGTTCCCAACGTGTAACGCTGAAAGAGACTCGTGTGGGAAGTAGAGGTACTTAATGGAGTGCCTCAACCTGGGACGAAATCGAGGCGACCACTGCCGACGCCTACCCCACCATGTGAGTGAGTAGAAGGGGTGGTAGGAGGATCAGCCCTTAGCTTTGCAGAGGAAGCAGAAGGGTACTTGTTAGGCTTTGGACGGCGCCTGCCTCCAACAGAAGGCCGATCAAGCTGACTAAGCAGCAGCAGATCAATGGACTGACAAAGGGAGCTATCCCGGACCGTCGCCAAGGGAACCATGGAATAGTCGCGGACCCGCCAAAAGAGGCAGATCGAAGAGCAGCGCACTGCCCCTCAAAAAGCGGACGTCTTGTGTCCAGCACAGCGTACCTGCGAACTAATTCCAACCTAGCCGCGTAACAGGCATGTGTGTGAGAAGATGCATGAGCGCCTTGAACAGCACACACAAAACAAAAACCTGTTTGCCGTCAAACTCAACTGGGAGCAGATAAGCAGCAAAGCAGAGACGACGTGATCGAAGAGAGAACGCATTCCAGCATCCCTCTCGATAAGCCCAACTTGGACTCCAGAGTCCCATATGGCTGAGGAGTTGGAGTCCCGATTTGCGAAATCGTAGGAACGTTAACGCACCAGAGGCAAAAAGTGTCAACCTTGATGAAGAACGACGTCTTCATAGCCTTGGAACTCAGCTTAGAGTCCAATGCGGTAAATGCTTCAACATCTGTACCGACAGGCACGGTCGAAGGCGCCCAGAAGCATGTTGCTCCACAGGCTGTAGGCGTGCGATCGATGATCGCAGCCGGGCTGACACTGTCGACTGGTTTGACGGTTTGAGACCTGGAAGGAACCCAAACACAAAGTCAAGAGCTGCCCTAAGTCAGAAGACTGTTGGCTCTCGACGTCAGGAATGTCAGACTCATCTCATGAGTCGGAGGACACATAGCCGACCATTGCCAAATAGACAATAGGATGGAGGGAGTCACATAACCAACCCACACATACCTCAATTGCACTGGAACCGTGGACAGAGGAAGAGATCCCTAGTCCTATTCAAACCATAGCATCACTAACATTAGTAAAAGACAATGAAAGATGAGGCGTATGGTGATGTGCGACGCACAGACAGAAAGGGCAGTAAGAGCACGGGGCTGGAACTGACCCTGTAAGAAGCTGAATGGCTGGGATAGACAACAGCCTGAGTCGAAGAAAGAGGGCCAGTAGGACAAAGGTCCTCTGTCTGCTCCTGCAACTGTCGCAGATAAATGGAGAAGGTAGCATTTCTCCAGTAGGCTGCCAGTATAACATCCGACAACATGACGGAGTTAATATAAGCCCCGAGAAGAAGACAATGCACGCACCTCGTGGCAGAAAAACGATTGGTAATACAATCGTCAGTAGCAAGACGAGCGGAAGCTGCACGAATAGCAAGACAAATCCATCGAGAAATGGATGCAGGAGAGATCTGGCATGTGAGAAAACGCATATCCATTCGGGATAAAGGCGCGAAACGCCCCCCCCCCCCCCCCCCCCCCCCCACCCAAGCAGTAAATTTCAGAGCTTAACAAGCTTGGAGAGGCAAGGATGAGTGCCGAAACAATGCGGTACCACAGATGAAAAAGGTCTCCGAAGCATGGACTTGTACCCATTGCTGGAGACCCCCAGAAACAAACATATACCAGACACATATCTGGGCTAGAACCTGAGGCAGAATCGGAACCGGCAGGAAGGCGTAGCCGACAAGACCGTCGCAAAGGAGGGCCAGAGCGTCCACGGCGAAAGCCAGAGCATCTGGACACGGGGACACGAATGTGTCCACCTGATGGTTCCAATGATTCGCAAAGAGATGGATGAAGGGACGACCCCAAAGAGACTGGAACACCGCCGTGTGGAGCATCCACTCGGTGGAAAAGAGCCTGCCCCGTCGGGACAGGGAGTTGCCTAGGACGTTCAGATCGGGAATGTGACGAACCACCACTCCGACGTTGACATCCTCAGCGAGCAGTAGAAGATCCCGAACCAAATCGTACATGGGAACATAGTGCGTTCCGCCCTGGTTCCGAATGTAAACAACCACCGTAGAATTGTCAGACCACAGAAGGACCTGACAATCCGAAAAGCGGGGGATCCACTGTCGGAAACACAGAAGAATAGCGAGAAGCTCCTTCTGGTTAACATGAAGAGCTGCTGGATCCTGGTCCCATGACCCGTGAAGAAAAAGACCTAGAGGATCCAACGTCACACCCCATCCGAGATCGCTAGCCGACGCCTCCCATGATGTGAGCACACCAGGGGATCAGAAAGCGACCTGTTTCCAATCCCGGGAGGCGGCGCCACAGGAGGCGCCCGGAAACCACTCGTAGCCTCGCTGGAAGCAACGGAAAAGGCTCTTGGACAGAACCTAAGTGAGCAAGGGGAGGGCCTCCCTAAGCTCACTGACTGTCGGAACGGAACGACGTGGGAACGAACCGACAAAGTGGCTTCACTCCTGACCCGTTTACCAGCGAAGGGTCACGATCCTCAAATACACCCGACGTGCGGCGACGGGCTGCAGCCGAAAACATCTGAAGGCAGATGTGTAGTGGGATATCACATACCCCGAGGATCAACAGAGTGGAAACTCAGGAGAGTCGCCGCGGACCTCTGCGGGACAGAAGGTCCAGGCTGCACAAAACGCGTTGGTCACACAACACTGGCCAAGGGACCAGAGTGCGTGGACGGAAACGCCACGGAGCTCATGGTGACCCCACCATGAACATCCGAATCCAATGAGAAAAACTGAGGTACTCGACGGCTGAGAGACCACAGTAGAGGGTTTGGCCGGCAGCCCCTTCCAACTTCGCCAAGTTGAAGTCAGGGAAGGCTGAGGCCAATACCACATGTCTACACTACCAGACATCCCTGCAGACCCCTGCAGGGATAAAACTGCTGTGCGCAACGGCTGAGAGGACACAGCATGTGGGCTCGGTCGGCAGCCACTTCCAACTTCGTCGAGTTGAAGTCAGGGAAGGCTGAAGCCGATACCCCACGTCTACACTACCAGACACCGCTGCAGATCCCTGCAGGGAGAAAACTGCTGTGCTCGACGACCGAGAGGACACAGCAGGGAGTTCGGTCGGCAGCCACTTCCGACTTCGCCGAGTTGAAGTCAGGGAAGGCTGAGGCCGATACCCCACAACCACACTACAGACATCACTGCAGACCCTTGCAGGGATAAGCCGAGGCCGGCTAAAACGGTGCCCGATGACGTTGTAGACGGAACAGCAGTATCAGCAGATACAACTGGAGCTGTTGGAACTGGTGGAAAAGGGGATAGAGCCACCTAGCTCGGCCTCCAAAGGAGGAGTCACAACCCTAGTGACAGCCTCAGATGTCGACTGGAGAGGGCGCATAGTCCCGGAACCAGACATCTGTACACAGAAATCCAACAGCTCCTGCAGTATCCACCACGGTAAAAAAATTGCACATCCCCCACGGATGGTGAATAACTCTCACCAGACGTGGTCGAGTCGGGAGGCCCTGAAACGACAGCGTTCCCCACCCCCGCGGGTGCGGGAGGAGCTGCACATCCCCCACGGATGGGGTGTAGCTCTCACCAGACGTGGTCGTGTCGGGAGACCCCGAAACGACAGCGTTTCCAACCCGCCGCGGGTGCGGGAAGAGCTACACATCCCCCACGGAGGGGGTATAACTCACACCAGATGTGGTCGTGTCGGGAGGCCCCGAAACGACAGCGTCAGCCCCCCCCCCCCCTCCCCGCGGGTGCGGGAGGGTCAGCCACGGGAACGCACCAAAGGCGAGGGCAAAAGGAATTGCCCTAAAGGAACCGAACTGGAAATAACAGAGGTGAGAGCAGTAGAAGAAAAAGGTGAACTCAACAGGTACAGAAAATAGAAGAACACCCCCAACTACGAGAGAAGGTGGCAGAAAAAATAACCGGCGGGTACACGACAGAACCCAGACGGCCGACAGGGACCTAAAAAACAGAAATTCAGCCCTCAGCAGAGTGAAGAAATCCTGTCCATACAGTCCCTCATTGACACCTAACTCCAATAACAATAATAAAATTTATCAACCGAAAAATTTTATTTCCGAACCGCGTTGACACGATGTCGAAAAAACATTCGCGAAAACGGAATATATAAATAAAATACAATGAGAATGTGGTTGAAAATATTAACGAGAATATATAAAACACAGTCCTGTTATTATACGATCTTCAGATCCATAATTCCAGTCACAGGAAAACCATTATCGACGAGTTGAATTATCACTGTATCGTAATGCAAAGATGGCGACACGTCAACCACGTTTCGCGGACAAAAAAAGAATGGTTTGATGACTGCTTGCGCACTGGTTAACGGAAGTCGTGGAAATGTACTAAGAGAAGAGCGTCCCCTACTGGGTGTGCGCCGATGGCGTTCGACCCAGTTTTGGCTTATTTTTTCGTGGTGTTTTTACACCACTTTTCTTTCCCAAATCTCTTGGGAAAGATTAAAATTGAGAGTATTTTATCCGAGTTAGGGTCTTCCACTGAAGTAAACAATTGTAAGGTAGGTTGATAAGAAATATGTCTTCCTTGGTATTCATGACCAGGTCCCCTTCAACCTTCACCTCAGTTCTCATTTGTCCGCCTGTACGTGTCGTCTGTGGACATTATCTTTCGTACTTACACCTCCTTCGTGTCCCTCAAACACAACTGCTGTACACTTATCGCAATTTCCAATTACATCCTCCACATGCATATCGCATAGCTGATCATAGGTTCTACCCGTTGGCAAGACTAATCTTGCTATCAGTGATCCACCATCTAGCACATAGTTAACATCTCTATCTGTTAGGGTAGCCTTGCATTCTACTGTGAGGTCTATATGCTGCACATCCATACTTCTGTGACTCTCGCAGCAGATGGGCGTTCTCAAATAATGACGGCGGATACGTGCACAGCTCATGTGAAAAAATGAGAGATGGGTTTTCCAACCATTCTTTCTGTAACTCTTTGTCCTACCTTTCTTGCGTCATCGGCATTCACACTTGTGTCAGCCGTAACCCCTGTAGCTATGCCTCGCAGGTCAGGGTCTTCACAGAAGGGGTTCCTTGCTTCCAAAACCTATACTAATCTCTGTACGTCTCTGTGATCTCTGTCCATTCTTTCTTCACTACAGTCTTTGTGCTGTTCAATAGAAGCAAACTTCTTTCCAGCCAGCTCTTACATAGCTTCGTTGATCTCCGAACATGCAGGGCGCGAAAGGATCCACATTGCTCTTCGCGATTCATCCGCCCCCTCCTTCAGGTGAGACCTCCTTCAGACTTTATGTTTCTCATCAGCATCTGTTCTATGATGAGATATGTTAGAAGTCCAGCCCAGCATATATCACTCCGCCTAACAGAATGAAAACCATTCATGAAATTATCATACACATTTGGATGGTTATCTCTCATATCTGCAATATTCGATAGTTAAATATACGTAGATTTTGTATTGTGACCAGTTGCTACGAAATACGGCAGCATACTTGACACCGCCTGCGGGTGGAGAAGCCAGTTACTAGTTTGTTCTGCCTTGATGGACATCCTCAATATGTCAAGCATTTCAGTGTACTGGATCCAAAGTTTAGATGTTCTGCTCTTTTGGAGGATTCGGAAAATAGTGTCCAGCACTTCCTATATACGCACCACATGTTCATCGCCAGCCATGTCTGATATATCTGTCTCTTGTTTCATCGGATTTTCTAGCTGTGATACTGATTGCTGAAGGACAGGCTTAGCTTCCTGAATGGTGAGAATACTTGACTCACTGGCATTACCACTAACACCCGGCACGGAGATTCATTGGGATCAGAACCACCCGGAAGCGACCCTGGCTCTTTATCGTCAACTTTCCTAATTTGCAGTGGGACGTCAAACAGTTCTGAAATGATCAAGGCATAGAGTGCCAGCTCTAGAAGTGCATGTGCGCTCAACGCATGGGCTATTGCGTTCCACAAAAGCATATGAGGTACTCTGTTGTCGTCATATATCACTTCAAAGAGCTCCTGCAATCCTGCATCTGACATGATGTGACCAATGCTGCCTAGGATGCCCATCTGCAAGTGAAATCCACCTAAACGCACGATCGTCTGCTTGATTCTACTTGTCGATGGCTCAGAATGTACGATTCGTTGAGCCTTCATCCATAGCGGTTGGTCAAATGTCTCAACGGGCGTCGTTCCATACTTTCCTGTCTGGCTTGCCACAAAGCAAAGTGTAGAATAGACACGTGACTCGTTGCTGGGATCAAAATCTATTAGGGGCAAAAGGAGAACAGTCGATTTCCCTGGGCACTCACCCCTGTGAACAAGTTGCATGGTGCCATTCCACAGAGGTGTTTCTGAGCGAAAGAGCCACGATATCATCCACAACATATTAATGTTATAAACAGGATCCTCCGCACAAATCACGGCAGTGACTTATAAGTGCCAAAATTGCTTTCCTGACCCTTGTAGAAGTGGGTGTCTATTTTGCCAACCGCTGCCACATCTTCCTCTGTCACCTTTACCCGTTAGGTTATCCTCGTAGATTTTACTGCGGGTGTCACTGCCAAAATAATCCCCATGCCATGGAATGTGTTCAGTCAATCTAAAATGCGAGTATTATGGTCGACGTTGTCGGCCACAGACTGCATGAACTGCTGGTCTGGTGTGAATCCTGGGATTTTTAACTGTTGTGACAGTGAAGCACTTTTCTGAAATCTATGAACTTCTGAGTAAGAGTAACAGAATTCTAAATCACCGAGTGTGCGTATTAAGAATCGCGATCAATACTCAGGATGAAGTCGCACCTAACCGAAGAGGAGTCATGACAGCTCTGGGTCTAACTGCCTGGACAATATAATGGTCAATTGTTGTCTGTACTCCTAGCAATCACTACATTTGACGTTCTATTTATTTCTGTGAAAAACAATTTTGTCACCAAACTATTCTTGCAACCTTCTTTTCGTGCATGTGTTTCACACCAAACCGCTCATCGCAGAACATTTTCTCTACTGGATCGCGGACTGTCAGTTATTCCTCGTCATTCTCTTCAAAAAATCCACAGCCTATAGAAAAGCATCCTCTCTACTACAGTCTACACTTCTCCCAGTTTTCTGCTGTCTCCCTGTGGGTGGTTCATCGTCTGCGTCTTTCACTCTGTCAGTTCTGAATTTTACACAACACCTTTGGTGGTACACACAGTCAAAAGCAATATTTATTTATTTATTGGTGTTTAAGGTCACATATTTCTGCACAATGGCTAATCATGACCATGACAGTTTTACGGGTGGAGGAAGCCGGAGTACCCGGAGAGAACCACCGAGCAACGGCGAGCAACTGTCAGCTCCCCAACATACGAACTCCACACAAGCAGGGTTAGCATTGGTTGAAGACAGGTGCACCATCGACGTGCAGTACGCCTTAGTACACAGCGTCACCGTGCCCCTACATGGGCAATGGGGGTGAAGTGTCTTGTCCAAGGACACAGCGTGGTTGCAGCAGGAGGGATTCGAACCGAGGACCTCTCGGCTTGCAGCCTGCACCTCTACCAACTGAGCCACCGCGCCCCCAATCAAAAGCAATAAGATCCGCTGAGAACTCTATATGCGCCAGTACTTCTTTTCCCCCAAAATTGTTTATTTCTAGGCATTTTGATTTAAACACTTTATTGCAGGGTTATTGTTGAAAACTTGAACATATACTCAGGAATCAGTTTTCTACAGAAAACACCGTCTGATTCATATTTAAAGGCAGGAGATTCAGACCTATTTTTACAGGATCTTCGGGATCCTTCTGCATGTTACATGATCTATCTGTCCAACTTTGACATTGATGTTGTCTTCCCTTTTGTCGGCTGCAGTACTTATTGTAGAGCAACCTTTCGGACCAAGCCTAACTGTTTATACCTCTTCTAGAAGTAGAGGTTAAGTGCAAAAAAACACACTCTTCTCTCTCCATGTTTTACACCAGCAGTTAAAAATACAGGATTCCGTAAAAAGCAAGAGAATCTGTTATTTGTATTAAAGATTGCCAAGTGAAAGACACCGCTGAAAAAATAGAAAGCAAAAGGTAAAAATATTTTAATACTGTTAAACAAACTTTGAAAAAGATTTTTATAACCCATAACTACCAGAATTACATCCCTGAAAATAGCATACCCTTCTAAAACTTTAAAGGAATTAAGAATTGCTTGATGTTCTATTAATATGAACTAATTTCACATTTTACCTGGGATACGTACTTTGGTTAGTATGCTAGTGTCTTACCTAAATTCCATCCAGCAACAAATAGGTCATTTGAAAGTCATAATGACGGTTCCTTTTTTAAAAAAAAAACCAAACTACAAACCTAAATTACTATTTTTATAAAAATTGAATTTTAGATGAAAATCATATGAAAACCTCAATTTTTAATTATAAAGTACAAAAAATATGGATTTTATATTTTCCACACAAGTAAAACCACAAAGATATCAGGCTTTTCAAAAAAAAAACATTTTTTTTTTTATATTTTTCGGTATTTTTAGCTAAAATTATATTTTTGAAGTGAAATATTAAAAGATTTTGAATGGAGACATCTTTTTATATTTTTGTCCTGTGAAAGAGCAATCTTAGCGGATTTCAATGGTGTATATTTCATTTCTGTTCAACTTTTGTCCCGGTCACACATATATACATTTTAAAATGACTGTTTTTAGCACTTGTATTTCTTTTGTTTGTGGAGTAATCTTATTTAAGCGTAAATGACTGTGGTCAGAAAACTCATTTGGGGTTTTCACAGAAGTACGGTGAATCAGAAACATACTTATCGGATTTAGTAATATAGTCAACTACACTACTACCAATATACTTGTAATTCGTAAAATGTCCAAAACACGTGTCCTGTTATTCTAGCGTTCAGTGAACACACCGAAGCTGTTTTATGTCATGTACAATGCGGGCTACTGAATGAGTGTATCACAAAGTACATCGATCATTGTGTTGACTTGGGTTTGTCTCATCATAAAAATTCTAACAAATACTAACATCAGCGAATTTTGGATTCGACAGCCAAGGCTTAAAAGTCATGCGAGAAGAAGAAACTATTTTAGCAAATGATTCTCGCTAGGAAAACTTTCAGAAGCAACTTTGATTCTCGCAAAATGTTCATTTTATTCTTGTCATAAAGTCTGAAAGCATCATTGACCGTTTATACCATGGTGGTATATTCCATGCTAGTTTTGAACCATCAAAGGGTTAAGGACTGGATTAATTTTTACTTTTTGCTCCCTCATAATCAGGTAACTCTTTGTCTTAACTGTAGTGTCTAGTGAAGTGTTCTTCCAATACAGGCAGTCAAGACTTCACTAAAAAACACTGTCAGGGTACTACAACTTCCATCGGCAAGACCCTCAAACCCCCAAAACATCTCTACAAACACATATAAGACAAGAAACTTCGAAATAGCCACTAGGCCCTTAAAGGTAAAACTCTGGTAACTATGTAAATATGGAGTTTGTTTTTTACAATGGAATATGTACTTGTTGCACTCAAAAAGATACAACAGTAATTCTGTCTGGAATACTCATTTTCGCGAGAATCAAAACCGCTTTATTATTATTTATTTATTGGAGTTTAATGACTCTTTTGACAGCCAGAGTTACCTCGTGTCGGACAGTTTTACGGGTGGAGGAAGCGGCGGGGTACCCGGAGAAACCATCGAGCAACGGCGGGCAACTGTCAGAGTTGCCCGCCGTTGCTCGATGGTTTTTTGCTCGATCCAGCTTTTGTCCTTTTTAGGACCGCCATACCATGGCTTATAATAATAGTGCTATAAGGCACGTTCCTTTGTATAAGAGACATTACCCAGGATACTCGGTTTCTACCTTTTGGGTCTATAATAGTAGTTTCTAACCTTTATTCGAATTATAAGTATGTGTAGGCCCCAAATGTGTACATGAAGGCCATGAAGCTAACCTCAAGTCCCTCCATATACACATGTGAGGATCTAAGAGAAACTATATTTTGGTAGTCAACTCCCTCATCCATGGGCTTTTGGTGGACTCATTGATAACAACAAATTACAACTTTTTATGGAAACAGTTTCTTCTATGGTATGTAGATTGTCAGATATTCATTCCTAAACAGTCTTTCTGCAGATTGGACATCTTTTCATCTGTTTACAACAGTCTTTGCACAGGCACAAATGGTTACATGGTCGCGGAGCTACATTGGCTTAAGCTAACAAACAAACGCTACATTTCGTCCTCCGTGAATCTTCTTCTTGAACTGTTGTGAACATTTCTTCTTAGACATCCACTTCTTCTTGAACTTTTTCAACGTCCCTGAATTCAGATGGTAAATTATGAATGTAATAACAGTCTGGAGAATATTTTCTGTGTTCTTCTATAATATCATCTAATGTTTTACAGAAACGAACAATAATACCACAGTGAACACATTGAGTTCTGTCTCCTGTCCCCAAATAAAAGAATCCAGCTTTTGTCAGTTCATTCGAGGTTTTCACACTTTCACTCAGTAACATGAAATCGAATGTCTTGAGACGATTTTCCACCAATGCATACTTGATGTGTTCTGGTGGTCTCTGTTCTGGTGTCTTTCTTATTATAGCTTCATCTTCTCCGCGTAAAAGCTGCGCCAGTACATGTGGTGGAACATCACGAAAATACTCTTCGAATGAAACGCTCATTTTCTCTACAAAGTCTCTTGGATCTCTTGTTTCTTGATTGATAATCATTCAGCGCCATCCTGATCAATCATGGAATGGTGAACATTCTTTTATCTTGTTTATCTTCATTCTTGTTTAGTTTTCTTTCTCTTTTTGGTTTGGGTTCTCCTACTTCAAGGCTCATCTTCTTTGCAATATCCACTGCTTTGGTCACTTGTTCCCAATCTCTCGTGGTAAACTGGAACCCAGCGTCGTTCTTGAATAGTTGAATCTGTAAATTGTTGTTGGGTTTGAAGACGGTCACATTCGTAGACATCTTTCTTCTTTGGCTGTGGAAACACAAATGTGCTGAAAGTCAAGTATGCCCTTTTTATTATTTTTTTTCTTTGATGCAGCGACATCTAGTGGTAGGTGTCTTCAGTGGTGTAACTATCCAAAACACCATTATCCATTAGATCAGTCGTAAATATGTTGGCTTTGGTTTCCATCGGTACATCGAGACAGAGATATTCAAGTAAAACAGGCAGTATTGTCCACACACTGGCAATGGTCCTTGAAGGCTTGAAGGCGTTTTGTATTATACTTCCAATATCTGGAATTCTTCTTCAGGAAATTTTCGGATGATCTGTGTTGTGGTGGTAGTCCATAGGAATCAAAGTACTCTGCGTTGTGGTGACTCACAAAGAGAGCCAACCAATGTTCTCATTTTCTGTGGTCTGGGTCCGTGTTGGCTATCAAAGCCACTGAACTCTGATCTGGTAATCTTCTTGGTAATCTGTTTCTTGCAAACACCCCCAAACATATTCTCCTTCAAACAACTATCTGATCGATGGGCGTTCTCTAACTGCTACCTGTTCATGTCGAGTAATCAAAAATTACTTGTCTATTCTTAACCACTTCTATGGTGTTCTGGAATTCTGCATACACCAGTATGTTGATCGTGGTTGGTAACAATTTTTCGAAATGTACTTCCAGTCTCAAGATTCCTCTCTTTAACAGATCGAAGCGTTGTCCCTGTGATAAGTCTGGAGTCAGGTCGAATACGAATATGGTGTATCCATTTATGTACTCTTCTCGTATATTTGTCCGGTCCACTTCTTGTTGTTCGAATCGAGGTTGTAATGGTTTGGCAGTAATCGGCTGTCCGTCCACGTATAAAGCCAAGTAATTGATGTTGTAGTTCTTGAAATGATATGGATTCTTTGAAAAGTTTCCATTGAAGGCGTCGTTGTCTACACATCCCACCACGATGCGTTTAGGTAATAGGCCTAAAAATAAATTTCCTTATGTAATGCTCAGATTTCCTTTTGGCGCTGAACACACCTTGGTTTCTACACGGCCGATTGGATATTTTGCCGATGCCTTTGTTAGTGCTTTCTCGTGAGCCATTCTCGGGAATGATTGGAGTCTCTCGTTGCGTACAAACATGGATACATCTAGAATTTTGATTTTGTACATTTCGACATCGGCCATCAATACGAAAGCATCTTTGGCTCCGTTCATTTTAACATTAACTCCCTTCAACAAGTAACGAGCTTGGAAAAACATGTCCAAATGTAATCTTCCAGGCATGTCCAAGATTTTACTTTTCTCCATAGATTTCATTCGAAGAATAAATCCTTTGTTATCTTCTGTCAGCGTTTCCATGTGTCCGTCCGGCCGTATCCTTGTACCATAAGGCATTAGTCATTTGTGACTTCTTGGCAGCTGGTCCATAACTCAACAAAGTCTCTATGAAAGCTCTGTAGTGGTAAGTGTTTTTGGAAGGAGATACCAGTTTTTCATTCAAGGTGATATTGATTTCATTGAATAAGAAACACATCCTGTGTCGTCCCTAAAATACACACGGACGATGCTGAATTTTTTTCGTTCCACTGGCACATAATACACATTCTCAAAAGTTTTGGAGATGATGTTCCCATATTTTCCACGTACAGGTACGATACGAAGAAGCGGTATTCTAGTATCTCCCACAATTTGGTCACGAACCAAGTCACAATATACGTGGAGTGAATAGAAACCTTGGTTGACATCGGGGACTGATTTGAAAACACACTAGTTAAACCCCAAAATATTTTGGAGAGAAGAACCGAATGTGACCGCGACTCCACCTCGTACGCGAACTTTACCAGTTACTTCATCCAATTCAAAATCTACCTTGTCGTGACGAGGCAAGAGTAATTCTTTAACACCATTGATACCCCTATCACATCAGCAGGATTCGAATAACGACCTTCTTTCAGAGTAAGTCGATAATTCTTTTTCGAAGACCAGAACACTCTGACGAAAGCTTCTTCTCCAGGAATATTGAACCACGTATCTGGATACTGGATCTCTGCTAGAACTACTTCCCATTCCCCTGTGAGATTCACTAGTTGTGATAATTGAGTGGTATACGTAGTCAACGTGTTTTCGGGAAGCACGTTCATAGAACTGTTACTGGGTAGAGTCAAATTAAGCATTACCTTTTTTGATGGTTGGATTTGGCAACAAATACCCTATGCTGCTACTCAAGAGAGCAGTCCACAACGTTTTGTCGGTGTTCTCGAGAGTGAGATTAACGACATTGGTGATGACGATGATGATGTACAAAATGATTATTTGTGAAAAGTAAGTGATTTTGCTACTTGAAACGCTCTTTCAAAACAGAGGCCAAGACCCGTTCGCTCCTTCCTCCACTTTGGAGGAACACAATAGCTTCACTTCCTGTTATAGGCGAGCTGACTCTGCTTGATCCACGAGTTGAACAAAACGGAATAAACCAACCACTTCACGAACAATTCTCTGTTTTTACTACGACCACATTTCTTGAGTACGCGTTCGATTTTGTAAAAAAATTTATGTGCAACTCGCTGAAGCTGTTCAGTGAAGAATGACCCTTTCAGTACTTCCCCATTATCAACTTGTAAGACGTATATGACTGGATGACCTTTCTCGATGGCTATCACTGTGAATAACTCTTCGGTCCAATTTGAAAAATAACTTTTCTCAAGCGTTTTCGTTACTGATTCTCACTCTGTCTCCCACTTTGAACTCTGGGGCGTTATGTTTTATGGGTTTGCCGAAACGTTTCTGTCAAACTTGTTCTTGATTTTCAAAGCTCATGGCAATGGGGGCCATACCGATGCTACGATGCTGAGAATGATTATAAGATTTCACCAAGTCTTGAAGTAGAACAGTTAGTGTATCGTTCTTGGTAAAATATTTCCACATCTTGGTTTTCAAAGTTCTATTGAATCTTTCTCCTATGGAACATTTTGTTTCCACATTTTGTGTGGTGAAAAATTCTACTCCGTTTTGTTTGAGAAAATTCTGAAATGTTCTGTTTAGAAATTATTTACCTTGATCAGTTTGTAATTTTAATGTCTTACGACCTTGTTTGAAATATTTGGTAAAAGCTTTAACGATGGAATCACCAAGTTTGTTTTTGAGAGGTATGACCCAAGCATATTTACTAAACGCATCTATATATGTCAACAAAAAATTTGTGTCATTATTATATTTACCGATATTCGTTAAATCTATCAAGTCAGCTTGTCATTGTGCATCCATACTACTAACGATCACTTTACTTTAGTGGGTCGAGGAGACTCTACCTTTTGCTGGAATGTCAAGTACCTTTGTAAGACTTGATTATATCGAGTCATCATTTCGTCGGATGTGAAAAAAGGAGTATCGAGAATATCTCTCATTTCTCCATCCAATGATGAAACAGCCATTTCATTCGGTTGTCTTGGCGTCTCTTGCAGACGTTCCAATAACTTTGGTTCTACTTTCGTCTTCTTTGCATATTCCATCATCCAAAAATACCTTTAACAAGACCCAGTAGTACAGGACGTAGTAATGCACCCAAGAATCCCCCTTTCTGCAAGATTTGTCAGAGGTATCTTTATTTGCCACTGCCCTTACTAGTTTTTTTCTGAAGAACATGTTTGGTTCTCTGCGCTTTGGTCAGATGTACTGCCCCCTTCAAGATATTCGAGGCACAGTCACACATACAAGTAATCAAATTGTGTCTGCATGCATCGGTATGGATTTGACGAGTGTGAGTTTCGATTTAATAAGAAGCTTGAGAAGTACGATGTTGCGATTGAGGTGGTCGGACATACTTTTGACTTGGGAGCAGACTTGCTGCCCCCCTTTTATACCTTTCGGAGGTACACGTACTGAGTTCTTGTTTGAGATCGATTAAAAGGTAACCACATGGAGTCGAAGTGGCATCTCTCAGACACTTGGAATGACCAGGATCCAGCTGTGCTGCCAAGTGTGTGAGCTGAGAACGATCCTTAGGAATTTTAAACAAGACCATATAGTGACTATTGAGACTACAGTCTTGTGGCCTTTATTTCTGTCGAGTAAATTTTGAACAATTACACTAATCTTACGGTGATGACTACCCGTAGTAAATAATCTAGACACTCGAACATTTGCATCGAGCATCAGATCATCCAATATGACAAAACTATCAGATTTCAATTCTTGAGGGAGACCCTCTACGAATTCTATTGGGGTAAAGTAGTGTATAAATATTGCCCCTATAGCACCAAATGATGACGCTTGGAGCAGGTGAAATTATATCTTGAATGTTTTGATGATTTACAACTACCCGTGGGACCACACAATAAACAAGTTTCCAACGAGGATCCATTTTTGTTTTTGAATGCGGGTGCTGCTCCCTTTTTATACCTTTTTTATACCTTTTGGGAAGGTGGTCCTTTTCACAGCCCTCCGAAAATATTCAGCGTTGGTGGCCCTCTGACTTACTGGCTGGGGACATTTCAAGTTTGTTTGATATTTGTTCAGATGATACACATCAAATAACTTAAGCGCCACTACCACCTTTTTCTTTTTTTTTTCTTCTTTTTTATACTTTTTTCTTATTTTTTTTCTTTTTTATAAACAAAACATCTATTTACAACATCAATTTACAACTTCTATTTACAATTTCAGACTGGGTGGTTTCTTGAGGGTCATGAATTCAATCACTAAATCCATAATAGAAAGTCTATGTTCTTTTGTGAGAGGTTTCTCGAACATATTCAACATACCTTTATATTCTTTCTGTACAGGTGATGGATTCATTCCAGAAGTGTTATGGTGCCACAGTAGATGGACGTCATTCTTGTTAACTCTTTCAAGTGCTTCATTAAAACATGTTATCACCTTCTCTTCTTGACAGCATGAGGCATACATTATGCTGAATCTGACTTGAGTGATCAACTGTACATCCGTAACATTTCTCTTTCAACTCTGCATCAGTGTTGCCTTCCACATAATGAGCATAGGCCAAACAGAGTTCATGTTGCAGCCGAACTTGCCTGAGTTCACTATCAATTTCACCAATGATCAATGGTCGTGGTTTGGTTATTCTCAATGTGATATTCTTCTTCTTCAAAGGTGGTTCGTGAATTGGTTTCTTAAAGTCTTCAGAGTGACTTGGTGTAGTGTATTCAGGGTTTGTGTCTTCAGGTTTAGCAGGATCAGTAGGTTTATTGTCTTCAGTTAAAGCTATTTGTTGGGTGTTTATGGCTGCATCTACTTCTGTTTTGGACTTCAAGGCATTCCATTCTTCGAAAGACAGTGCAATCCCTGTCTTGGAAGGATAAGGTTTCTGGTCTTTACCCTCAAAGTATCTTGGGAGATGTATCTTTAGTTCACTCTTGAACTGGGTGACCTTAGCATAAATCTGCTTGGAGCCAAGTTGGATCATCTTCTCTGTTCAATGGTTCGATCGTGATTGATGCCAAGTCCATGATTCGCATAATCTTATATAGCTCCGACGGAAGTGTTTGAAAACATTACCTCATTTTAACAAATTTAGCTCGACTTTTTTATTCTTGGTTGGGGTTTGTGTTTGTTTCCTGTAGGATTTTAAGTTAAAGTTGGGAATTTGGAAAATTAGTATAGAAGTATATGAGAAAGAAACACAATGTACATTTATATTGTAAATTCATAGGGGGGTGGGGGGACATTTGATTGGTTGATTTTCTTCGATCTGATTGGTCAGTTAGGCGATCGAACTGCAATCGTGATCCTTAAACTGTAGGATATGGCCCTCTGCATACTGGCTTGAGGGAGGTCAAGCTACATACCCCTGTCAAATGGAGATAAGTCAAATAGCTCGATTGCATTCCCGCCCCCACAGTTCGTCGTAAAAGTACCCTTTTTGGGAAAAATATTTTTTTATTAAAACTAACATGTCCAACATAGCAATTCAGACGCTTTGTTCATTTCTCATTTTTTTTTAAATATTTACAACAAAGAATTTCTTAGTGACGATGATGATCGTTTCTTTGGTTATACAATAGGGGTAATCCAAAAGACACCAGGAATCAACTTCCTTTTAAAATAAAAAGTTTGAGCAAAAAGAAAGATGTATCATCCGATTCCAATAAGGGTACCCCAAACGATACCATGAATCAACTTTTGTAACAAAAACGTTTGAATGAAAATAAAAAGGTTGAACGAAAAAAGGAGGTATCATCTGGTTCCAATAGGGGTAACCTAAAAGATACCATGAATCAACTTTTTTTCAAAAAAAAAAAAATAAAATAAAAAAGTATCCTCCACTTATAATAGGGGTAGCCTAAATTATACCAGGACATTACAACATGATGATAATGATAAAAACTCTCTGAATTAGAATAAATAAAAAACGAGAAACAAACTTTCAATCCATTTCGGATTGCCATGTGTATTGCCTTGTAAGACTTTGTTTTAAGAACTGTCATGAAGGACTTTGTGAGGAACTGCCATATATGACTTTTTTGATGAATTGCCATATAGGCCTTTAGTGACTACCATAAAGGACTTTGAAGACTGCCATATAGGACGTTTGAGGACTGCTGCCATATGGGTCTTTTTAAGGACTTAGCATAAGGACTTTAAAAACTGCCATATAGGACGTTTTGGGGCGGCCATAAAAAGACTTTAGAGACTGCCATAAGGGACTTTAAAGACTGCCATATAGGACGTTTTGAGGACTGCCATACAGAACGTTTTAAGGACTTGCCATAAGGACTTTAAAGACTGCCATATAGGACGTTTTGCGGACTGCCATAAAACACTTTAGAGACTGCCATAAAGGACTTTGATGACTTACCATATAGGACTTTGTAGAGTAGACCACCTAAAATCCATTATGGCTTTAGGAATTTTCGGTAAACCTATCATTACTGTTTAGAGTAGACCACCTGAAATCAATTACGGCTTTTAGGAATTTTCGGTCAACCTAACATGACTTTTGTAGGCAAAAGCTGGACTTTTTTCTGGTTGTAGAAAATATGACACTCACTGAATTGTGTTTCTTATTCATTGTTTTTGACTACATTCTTCATTGTTGGTTAAATTTCTTGTGGTATGGTGCTAATTCCATATTCTAAAACTCTTCGTTTTGGATAGAAATACGATAGTCCATCTCTTCTCTGCTGATAAGTATACATGTTATTGTCATTCATAACAAATCTTCGTTTGATGCCGGATCCACTTTGTTGAGTCTTCAAAACTGGAAAATATTTCTCTTTCGTCAAATCATTGTGGCGTTTGCTGATTCCTTTACAACTAAATTTATTGGTGGCACCGAAACAGTAATACGTTTTACTACACAGTCCAACAATGCCGCTCCGTTTCCATTCTATCTTGAATAAGCCTGGAGTCCTCCTGTCAAAACACTTTCTTTTTTGGCAACACACTTCAGCAGCCAGCCATTCTTTGCCTTCTAATATGGTCTTCACATAAGCATCTCTGTGGAAATCACAACACTCGGATGGAAACCACTTGTGATTCTCTTTGTAAAAGTCTACCCTCTTCGCTCGTTTCACTATTTCATCAATGGATGGTGATGTGGAGTGGCAGATCTAACTTGATGATTTTCTTGTTGATTTCGACTTTGTATAAAGTTTCATCTATTGGATTAAATGCTCCGAAGGACATTTCAATTACAGCTCTGGTGACTTCGTCATCGTTGCAATAACACACACGCCGATGCTTCTCACTGCTGTTAACGGTTTTGTATATTCAGAATTTTTCAACAGCTTCATGGTGTCGTCAACGATCGACTTGTCAAGGTTAGCTTCTCCTCGTCTTCTAGCCTCAGATACTTCATTTCCAAATTTCTCAAAACATCTTCTTGGTTTGTATTGGATACCCTGGTAGACGTGGTCAGCTTCAATACCAAACTGGATGCACCACTGCCAGAGTGGGGTTGCAAACAACATTTTGTCTGCTACAGAGCTTCCAATCAAACTTCTATGTGGTTTCTTCATCATTCCATTCTTCTCAGCAAATGACTTCATGTGTTCACCAATATCATCTATGGAGGTATCTGTTTTCTTGAAGATAGGTGCCATCTCATCAAAGTACTCTACCAGGTGATCTGTTACGTGTAGATCACATTCAGTCAAACCAAACAGCTCACCGGTCTTCACTCTCATCAATACTTCTTCTGTCATTGCTCCATCTATTTTGTCTGACAATTTTTCTTTCAAGAAGGCTTTGAGTGTGGCATTGGGCTTCTTCATCTCTCTCCACTCACATTCCCAGATTTCAACGAGTCTGTAACCTAAGTCGATGATGTACTTTGCATTGGTACGGTGTCTTGTAGCAGTCTTTCCTGAGTTTATCTCTGACTTTATTATGGAGGATAGGAAGCCCGTTCTTATCTTTCATGCAGGTATGTCCGTGTCAGAAGCAGCCACGGAATTGGTATACCGTCTGTGTCTCTTTGCACGAACAATAAACAGGCAACTGCCGTCGACAATCATTTTTTTCGGTTCCGTTATGCTGATGTCTGATGTGGATGCCATCTCTCAGCGATACAAACTCTAACCATTGTTCAGCCATTTTACCACCCTTCTTGGGATGTTCTGGTTTAAACTGGTCTTCTGCGTATCGCCTTATGCTCCAACCCGTTGGCATCTCTTATATCAAGCACCATTAGAAATAATGCATTCGCATGAAAGCCTATAACACATCCATATGCTTTTGCTTCTTCACCGTATTTCGCTTCTCTGGTTCGGGTTATATCTTTCTCATGGTACCGGGTGAAAATAATTGAAGGCCACCAACGATATTGTCTTTCACTAAGTGAAGCAGGTCTTTATTTTTCTGGTTAAATAACGTGACGTAGGTGTTATCATTTATGGTCTGGAACAGGTATTTCGACGTGAGGCCCGGAACACTGATACCATCTTTAAACATGTCGATTTGGCGTTTTTGATAGAAAGCAAAGAGCTTGTCTGCAGATGTCAACAAACTTGGAAGATTCTGTGGAGACGCACATGCAATTAGATTTCTTGACGGCAAACTTGAGTGTGTTCTGTTGAATCCGATGACGGACATCGCATGTAGGTGGTCTTGAAATTTCTTCTCAAACTTCTGTAAAGGGTACATCTTGAATGTATCTTCTCCCGTAGCTCGGACTTTCGCTTCCAGCTTTTCATCAATTTTCTTCCTGAGTTGAAGTAAGGTCCACGCACGGTAGATCTTCATCAGGAGGTGGCTATGCGACGAAATATCTGTCTGTGAGGTAAGTCATCATTTCTTCAACAAGTTCTCGAGTTTTGGAAATAAAATACTTTGGTTCTTGGTGTCCTAGAACATTGCTCAGACGCAATGGACGGTGTTCTGCTTCCCACATCAGTATATCACTGCCGGTAGGTAGGCTGGGCTTGTCAAAGTAACTTTCGAAGTCAAAGGTTGCACAGTATGGCTAGAACCTCTTCTGTTCAGGCACTTCTATACCTTTATCTTCCAACAACTCAAATACGTGCTGGAATGAATGGTTCACACCGCCAACATACTGGTAAGATGCTTCATCTGTACATGTCTTCTCGTGACGATTTATTGCCGAAGAGGTCTTCCATAACGTGCCGCATTTGCGGCAGTAAAATGATTTACAGTACTGGTCTATATCGATGATGTAGCTAAAATGGTTCTTGTAGACGTTCACATACATTATATCGGTATATCTTCTCAAAGAGATCTCTAGACTAGTTTGGCAACAATTTGGTCATCATAATTATTCTTGACAAGCACCTATACTTCAATATTTACTTCAAAACATTTCTCCAAGTCTGGTAATTCGACTAACGTTACCCCACGGAATTCATTCTTTGGCCTCTTCGTACATTTGATGCACATGGCATCTCTTGTATGCTGTGGAACCACCCCATAAAGCTAAGCATCGGAAGATGCACAGGATGTCATCGTAGGTAAACTGGTGATGTCTCAATGATCTCCTACCATTCCAATCAGGTGGTCTTTCAGCTTATTCACATGAAAGGTTACGTTGCTAACTCTCTCCACTAGCCACTTGGTGTTTAGTCGTTTTAACTTGGCCCATTCCAGGATATCTTCTTCCATGATACCAGCTAGGAATTCTTCAAAGTCCTCTTGGCAGCATACGAGTTCTGGGACATCAAGTACCCGGAAGTTGTTTTGTGATGGTGGTAATACTTCAATTCATTAGATTCATTATGCCTCAAGATAAAACCAAAACTAAGATTAATTTTAAATCTCAGCTGTTGTGGAAAAAAAATACAGTGGTCATCAATTCATCATTCATCATCTTCAGGTCCACATAATTGATCCGGTAGTTATACTGGTCTTGGACTCTTCTATTCATCATATGGCGAGTTCTAAAAGAGCTCCAGCTGTCTTCATATACACTCGTCATCTCATCGGTCTCTTCGGGACACCATATTCGTTCAAAATCGATCGGGTCAACATCATAACGGGTGATCGTCGTGGTCAGTTGTTATTTGGTTGGTCCTCTCTTTAGTTCATCGGTTTTCCTTTTAGATGGTACTGGAATAGGTGGGTGGGCGACGCTCAGGTGCCGGTTAAAATGGACTAGTTTCTGGCCACATTTCATGCAAGTATAAATATCCAAACATTTCTTCAGATGCTGGTCCAGCTTCTCATTCCTAGTGAGGATCTTGTTGCAATTAGTGCAGTAGTAGGTCTTCTCTCTACCGTGCTTGGTGCGCACGTGGCGGTTTCGGTTGCAGCGGTCCATAAAGGTCTTTCCACCCTCTTCACAGACATAATTGTCGGCCCTGGTAACGGACACGACAGTAGTAGCAGCAGCAGACTCCATCTTCATCAAATATTCGCCAAGGCAAAATTACTGTAGAAAACTCTAGCGATGTGTTCAGTTCCAAGATTTGAAACAGAATGACATGACGTTACGCCTGTCCAAGAATGTATCTATAAGTGACGGAAGTTTCTGAAAACGTCACGACGTTGCAGCGTTTTTTCATCGACTTTTTTATTCTCGGTGGGTATTTCTGTTTGTTTTCTATAGGATTATAGGTTAAAGTTGGGAAATTTAGAAATTAGTATAGAAGTCTATGGAAAAGAAACACAATGATAATACACTAATCTGATTGTCTGATATACTTCCATCCGATTGGTTAACGTGAAAACAGCTTGATCCTCATTAAATTTATTATTTAAAATCTTGTAGATACGGGGCCATTTAAAGAAATTACTAAATATAGGCCTTAATTATTAATTGGGGGGGGGGGGGGGGCAATTAAGGATGTTACTGAAAATAGACCGCAGGAATTTATAAAAGACAATAGTTCCAGGTTAGAAGCAGAGGGTTCTAGGTAATGCCTCTTATACAAAGGAACGTGCCTTTTAGTACTTTTATTACAAGCCATGGTACGGCCGCCCTAAAAGGATTCTGCAGGAAACCGAGCCAAATATACAAAAGTCGGGTTGTTTGTGGCAATTAGATTTACTCTAGTTCAATCAAACTTAACCCAGGGTGCCCTCTCGGTACTATAGCCCTACGTGGTACTATCAGAAGGCATAGTATGGCGATTCTAAAAAGATTCTGGGGCAATCCGTAGTAAATAAAGTAGTTTTTGGTGGTTAGGATGGACTGTCGAGCTGTTTATGGTAATTAGATTTACTCCTATGCAATCGAACATACTCCTGTCATATTTTAGGCTTTTGGGTAACAAAGCAACCACGAGCTACCATAGAAACCAAGATGGTGGCCCCCAGTATACAAAGTGGACGACGGAAACACGTATCATCCTGATAACAGGCGCACTAACACCATGAGGATGACGTCACAATATGGCCGCTCACGAGGGCTACCATGGCAACCAAACATGACGTAACTGGGTCACGTGACATGACGTCACTTCCGAGGTCCCCTGCCGAGGACCCCAAAGTGGGGAGGGTGAAAACCGTATCACATACTACTCATGCCACTAACACTGGTGGATTCAGGCCAGAGCTGGTGTGGTAACTACATTTCATGGATATTCACCTTCCTGGGAATGGTAAATACCAAAAATCGCATGAAACAAGTCAAAGGAATGAATGAGTTTATTAATTTAGTTGGAGCGAACAAATAAAACACAATTTCACAGAACAAACTAGAGAAACAGAATTTACTGCGACCATTAAATTCGAGTCTGTGTGAAAATGGTAAAAGCATCAGAACTGAATCATATGGAAAAATAATTTACGGCGACTTATTTTTGGAAGTAACATATCTTTCAAGAAATCAGAAATAGGTTTTCGTAAACAGCAGTTAAAAAATTTCATTCAGGATTCAGATTAAATTTTCCAAGAAACCGGAAATAACTTCTGTGCATAGCATTAAACGTGTTCTATAAAGGACTGCCAAAAAAATCAGGGTAGGGGAAGGTCTTTCAAGAATCAAATGCAGTCCATGGAACCCTATATTTATCGTTTGGCTTCCCGTCATTGCAATCTAGTTGTGAATTAGCAGGCAGGGTGTGCACAGACTCTTTACTCTTAAGAAGTGACGGAACAGTCCCAGGTTATATTTGTCTCTTCTTCGGCCTTTAAAGTCGAGAATAACGCCTATTGTTGCTTCAAATTTAAAATTGGTGCACAAAATTTCAATTTCGCAATGTAGAGGTGCGTTAGTCTCAAACATCCTTTTCGTATCCCTACAATGCCACTAAGGCACGTCAGCTCCCACTGAGTGCGTTGGCCCCCTCCTATGTTCGTGGCCTGTCCCACAAATTTGATATGCTTCCTACGCCACTGTTCATGATAAAAATACAGCGGAAAATATCTCTATATCGAAATATATGCACTTCTTGGATGGTGAAATAGTCATCCGTTGCGTATCCTAAATCCGGTTATTTTGGAGAGCGGCGGCTCCTTGGTTACGGTATTTGACGTCAGACCGAAAGCTTCCCGCCAGGGGGTAACTGCATTGTGTCTCTGGGCAAGTCACTTAATCCCGATTTCCCGCTTGGGGGCACGGTGGAACTGTGTATTAAGGAGTACTGTTCGTCGATCATGTTGATCATGTACTTGTCTTCAACTAATGCTAATCTTGCGTGTGTGGGGTATGTTGTGAAGTCTGACAGTTGCTCGCTGTTGCTCGCCGTTGCTCGGTGGTTGTCTTCGGCTTCTTTCACCATTAAAACTGTCCGACAGGAGGTGACTTAGGCTGTCGAAAGTGTCGTTAAACCCTAATAAATAAATAAACAATAAATAATGAAACATGGTTAGTTGAAAAAGCGACGATTGAAAAAAAATCGTTTTCAACGTGAAGTGGAAGCAGAAAGATAAACACTCACTTTGATTTCTTCTGTTAAGTTTCAAAAGTGGACATATTCATGGCGTCTAGATCCGAATGGTATAAATAAATTTGATGTGATTAATGAAACATTCTAAATCATTTTATGTCAAGATGATGTGTCGGTTTTAAGCTTCAAAGTCCACTTTGATGCCATGAATGGCCACGTTTTATAGGATAACAATTCTGGGATAAATATCTTCTCTGTTATCGCAATTTGGCAACAATGATTGCCCGTCAGTTTGACAATGAAACTTTTTAGACCTGCAGTAGTGCACAAACTAAGGTTAGCTATACACGCACACTCTCCTATCATCATATCTGGTAATCAGGAAAAAATGCCTGTAATAGCTGCAATGTCTCTGAAGCCATTACACTTCCACGTAACAGGACTTAACAGCCAAATTCTTCCATAATAGTGAAAAACAATAAGATTTTTGTGGTAAAGTACGAAATATTTTGGTTGACAAAATATTGTTCATGTATCTCTACCTTATTACAATGTATCCGAGAAAGTCTGTGGGTTTTCTTCCAGAAAGTGTAAAAAGACAAAACCATACGAACTAAATAACTTCACTTCAAAGATGATATGAAGCTCATCCATAGAATATGAAACCGTTCAGTTGGGGTAGAAACGCTTGAGAATGGAGCCTTAATATGGGATTTCAGTACTCAACAAGTTTACCTGTTTACCATACATGTTGACCCAGAGAAGACAGAAAACCGGTTACGGGAATGTTTTGTTGTTTTTTTTTTTTGTTTTTTTTTTATCAAACTCGAAGCAATAATTCGTCCTTTTTATGCTATAAGGCGCATTGTTGGACTCAAGCGAAGAATTATTTAACTCAGTCGCCAAGGGCTGTGTTATCTATCTGTGTATTTTGTAGCGTAGGAATTGATTTTCAAGTTAACTCATTGCATGCTGCTGGCGGATAGTCCTGCCAAGGACAGGATTTCGCGTGCCATCGCAATAAGTATCATTTTGGCACATTTAACCAAATGTTCCCCTTGTAAACCGAATGGATTTTTTCACCAAAGTGTTTAAACGTTAAATTTAGATAATTTTTTCATCAAATCTAGTCATGGCTGCCTCGAGTTAAGCAATACCTTTTCCAGGGGTGCGTACCCTAGACATGGATAAGGGTCCGTTACCGGACTGTTGGATTTCGTATTGTAACACATCAGAAAAGCATATCTCCGATCATCACTCTCATTCTTTGAACTAGTGTGTAGCACATTGCTATTAAAAATAAGTGCATCACCTGCAAAACAAAAACAAAAACAAAAAAAACAAACAAACAATTGAATGAGTAATTTGGGATGCGTGAAGAAATCTGAAACTCCTAAGCTCCGAAAACGTGATGTAGCAATCCTTTTACGCAATGGCGTGACATTTCTATCCATTTTGACGGTGTTTCTAATTGACGGTGTTTCTAAATTCGTGCGAGAATATGTCCATGTCATTCACCTGTCCATGTCATTCAAACCATACCAAACTCTCAAATCAAATTCATTTCTACTAGTACAACAACTACAGAAACTCCAAGTACACCGACTGCTGCTACAGTTCCGTATGCAATACTAATTCACCTGCGATACAACCACCACCAATTCTATCACTCTTTTTCTTCCTCGTCCTGCCACCACTACCACTGCTCTTATAACTGTCATCGGTGTTGGTACCATTATAGAAATTGATGGACGCGGTGGCTCCCTCGTTCGCGCATTGGACTTCAAATCGAAAAGTCAACAGTTGTATCCCGAACCGCGTTATCTGCGTTTTGTTTTATGGCAAGACACTTGATGCATATTGGCAAAGTAGTAGGTGACCCTGAATACAAAGGTGTACAGAACGTCCGCTGTACATCTGCTTCACCGTATGCTAACCCTACTTGTGTCGGAATGTTAAGTTTGTCGAATGCGACAGCTACTCCTCGATGAGAGGAGCTTCTCTCCGAATTCTCAAGTTTCTCAAACTCGTAAAAGTGTCCTACACAATATGACCCTGACTGTGCAAAGTGTCGGGAAACCCGAATAAACAAATATGCAAAACGGAATCGGAATTGTGAGTTAAAAGAGCGGACAACTTCAACAATCATACCGTTTTCAACTCTTTATATTACATCAGAGGAGCCGGAAAAAGGGCAGCTACCCATTTTTCCCAAGGCTTCTCTTTCCGAGAATTGTTACTGAGAATCTCTCGAGTATTCTTTTGCAACAAATTTTACATGTTAATGTGGTGAGGTCAGGTATAATGACGGAGGCTGGTCAATATCATCAAACAAAGAAGCTGGGGGAGTTCAAAAGCTTTATTTATTTATTGGTGTTGAAGGTCACATATTTCTGCACTATGGCTAAACATGACCACGACAGTTTTACGGGTGGAGGAAGCTGGAGTGCCTGGAGAGAACGACCGAGCAAGGGACTGCAACTGTCAGCTCCCCATCATACTAACTTCAGACAAGCAGGATTAGCATTGGTTGAAGACATGTCCACCATCGACGTGCAGCACGCCTTAGTACAAAACGCCACCTTGCCCTCACGTGGACAATGGGAGAGAAGTGTCTTGCCCGAGGACACAACGCGGTTTCCGCAGGATGGTTTCGAACCAAGGACCTCTCGGCTTGCAGCCCGCACCTCTGCCTACCGAGCCATGCCCAAACCCCTCACCCCCCCCCCCCAAAAAAAAGAAGCTTTATAACGAACCTTGATTGCAACCAGACGCCATCTGCAATGCAAAAGCATTGCAGATGGCGCCCTGTTGCACTCAAGGGACGACATATATAATGCCAATTCTATCGAGTGTCGCATTACAATTTATGATACGTTGTACCCTCACGGTCTTAAGTCTTACCCCGAGTCGAGTGCCCCTTTCGATACCACTGCCACCCTTTCTGCTTTCGGCTACCTGGATCATAACTCGTCAATCTATCAATTTCTGCAAAAATGTTCCTATCTCAACACGAAACAATTAACAACAAATAATAACTGAAACACTATCTACAACACTATTTCAACAGCTACATCCGTAACTATCTGCTTATATGGGGCGGGGCCCATGATTGCCGCGTCCTGGAAATAATTTGTCCGGCTGTTCTTTCCGTACACCTACCTATGTTTGTGAGCGAGCTATTCACACAAGAACTATACAATCACCGACATTAGCACAGCAATCGGCAATGTCGATGTGGCAAGGTATTGAGACTTGACTAATCTCTAGAGCTCGTCTGACTCACACATCAACAAACGGGCAACTACCTGTGACTACTTATACCTATGTAGAGGTCTTTGAACATCCATGCTATTGGGGTAAGGTACTCTGGCCGATTACTACACAATCTACTGTCCGACTACAGCTCGACTCTTTGTAGGGATTGGTTGGTTGCTCATTTACCCGATATGATTCGAGTCGTGAGAGCATAGCTTGTTCCTGTCCCTTCCCAACTGATTCTTGGTTTCATTCGAAGCACCTATTATGACAACGTGATGGTGCAGGAGCCACGTGTCGTATAGTAGTTGGGAGCAATATAGGACCCAGAAACCATGAAGGGTTTGTGATGGTCTGGGATCTAAGACGTCACGGCGAAATACAGTAGCTATGGCAATAGTAATTGGGCCATATTAATGAATGGTTCCAACAGGTGTAGTGGTCGGAAACTTTGGTACTAGACAAACACAGAAGTGGTAGTAACAGCGGATCATAGGAGAGACAGCGGTGAATATGGACATGTCAGTAATAGAGGTCTAAGAGATATGTGACCGATGACTGTTCTAGGAACTAGGCTCCAAACAGTCCTAGCTATCTTCAGATGGCTGTTCTTAAAAAGCTATCCTTCGAAATATATTCTACATTTGTACATCGCAGCCTGTTCCACTCACTGCCTTCTTGATTCTTGGACTCATTCGTAAGAGCTGTGACGATCTAGAATACAATATCCGAATGAGTCGATGAGAAGCTAGGAGTTAAGAATGCTCCTCTACACTGTTGGAGTTCGCTCCAGAACAACTGAAGTGCATGGAGTATAGCAAACATCCCACATGGTGGTACAGTATAAAGTTTAGACAGCCCACATATGTCCCCAAAGCCGACAGTACACACAAACGTGGGCACATACCACCCACACCCCCTACCATACAAAACAACCTAGAATACCCAATAATACAACAATACCACCTGACTTAGCATCACACTCTCCCCATCACAATCCAAAGTCCGTATAAAGCATAATGTGAGCAAGAATTACCAAAGGCGAATAATAGGCTAATACGAACATAAACAATGCACAACTACAGAACTAGATAACCAGTATTTGATGAGTTAGTAGAGCAAATGGATAGCAATAGACCAACATGGGTATAGACAGTCCACCGTACGCTACCGCATTTGACAACACCGCATAGTCTAGCATTACGTAGTACCCATACGCACCGTCGGATACTACTGTGCGGTATACGAGTTAGTAGTACCAAGGAACAGCATTACACCAAAAGGTAAAGACAGTCTATCCAATACTGTCGTATAAACTGTCAGATAAACAAGCATATTCCACACCTAATGACTTCACATTACGAAATCTATACCAATCATAGGATAGAATGAAGCTTTGGGTGATCTACTAGCACCAAGCTAACAGTAAAGAAGCAGGGTTACACACTGCCCATACTACACTACTACGCCAGTCCTGAACGAGAAGCCCTGACACCCTGACCAGAAAAACATTATATCAGATTATACAGTGGACATCAAAAGCGGTCAACGCTTCTATATCATAGCGTTTGCACAATGACGTCGTGACATCGTTGGTAACGTCAAATGTTTCGCGGTGTGGCGAGGGGGGGGGGGAGTAAAAAGACACCTCCCATTTCTCATCAATTTTCTATCGCATACCCATATTTTTTAAAGCCATGTACACAGATAACAAAACATACTATAGCATACTATACATGCAATGTGCATATCACATTCCATATTCAACTGGATGGAGCGATGAACATGTCTCATGTCGGCTCCACCAAACTTCCGCTAAAGCTCTGGGCAATGGCTACGAAAATGTGCAGATTATTCTACTCATATACGCTGACATTTATGATATACTCGTTTTACCATTTTCATCGCTGCCAATATCAGCACCGCTTTTTTAAATTTCGTCACTGTCAATTTCGTCGCGGCCATTTTTACCTAACTTTTTACCTAAAACTGGTGTGAGACATCTGACATTATAAGATGTTAATTACACGTTTATCCACCTAAGTTAACAAGTTTTTGTGGCTGATTCAAATTGGCATACAATAATTATACATCACAGTATCGCACATATTACATACCGGGGTCCATGACAGCAAATACTGATGGAAATCTTTCTTTAATACTCTGAAGTTTTTCCTGATCTACCATCTCATTATCGCCAACTTTATCGTGGTTCAGACGACCGCATTTATGGGAATCAGGTATCAACTGTACAATTTTAAAAAAAATATTATAAGTGAACTGGAGTTGCATTTGCACCAACTGACGTCAATACTTTTAAATAGCAACTTTCAAAAAGCTTTCGCCGAAGTCGGGAATACGTTTTCGTTTACAATGTATAGACTTGCGGCCTGACAGTTTGACATGTTGGACAGTTTTTTTTGCCTTGAGTGATGGAGATTCGACAGAATAACAGAGGAGCGGCAAGTAACGGCCCGCGTTTTAACTTACTAATGGACATACGCAACGTGTGCGTTAGGTTTTGCTTGGCTGAAGTCATGTACACCATCGAGGTGTCATTCGTCTTACCAAAAAGAGGCCATATATACGGAATGTGTCTCAGGAGGGGAGGGGGCGCATTGCTCTAGAAAAATTTGTTGGAAAATTTGCATGCTTGTCAGAAAGTTGTTCCAGGCTGTAAGTCTTGGTTGGTTTCCATTCAATTGAAACGGGCGGAAAAAAATTCCATTCTCCGGTTGCAATCAATAAGCTTGCTATTTTTAAACACCCATTTTACCCAAATGTCAGGTGAAAATCCTTGCGCACTTGTTACGGGGGGTTTAGGTGATTTTTATTGGCATTTAAGGTAACTTTTAGCATCAGTGGCTGCAGCATGATTACAACACAACTATGCAGTCAAGTTTAGCCAATCTTTTGTATATATGTTGTTCGCTGTAGAGGACTTCGAACCCAGGTACTTTACTTGTTCCTATTTCAACAGTAGAGCAGAAATTGTTTACCGAAGAAGGCAAATATTGTTCCACCCCAACTCACTCACTAGCCACCTGTTCACCCTGGAGGCAATGGGCAAGGCAGTGAAATGGCCACAGAGATTAACAATGTAATAGATCGCTGCGTGCCACAAATGGCACGCGGAGCTTCTGTGCATAGGTAAAACTTTCGGCAATTTTATGGTCTGCCCATCACTCTATAATCAGTTGGGTTAAAAATCACCTAAAAAACTGGGTTGAGTTAATTTGATCCCAATTGGGTTCATATTCACTCAACCCAGTTGATTTGGGTTAACTGATTTTTGTGTCTACCATCAGAATGAAAAGTATATACGCCACAGCGTGCTACAAGAAGAACATTGAGCAACTGGGCTGCTAACTTGTTTAGACCTGAAACAAAATTTAAATCCAATGAGCTTACCACTTCGTTGTGTCACGGGACTGTACGATTTGAACAACTAGCGCAAGTAGCATAATGGATTTAATGCGTAGGGTACACACAACTAACCTCTATACAACTGGACTACAGGAGCGCATAAAGAAAAGTAAGTGTCTCATCTAAGGATTTTTGGTGGATCTGGCTATAAATAAAGATTGCTTTTTAATTTCCGACTCCCCGTAAGCGCCGGTCGCTATTTTCCCCTTTACCCGACGTAACAGCCAAAATCACCCAGCGCTATTCACAAAAAAATGCAATTCAATTTTAATTATTTCTTTCATTTTTTGCCTCAAAGACATATCTTACGAGCTGAACGAATTCGTTCCAAGGAGGGTTCAAAAGCTATGTTTTTTGACGCAAAAAATAAAAAAAAATAGTTATTCGATAATTTTGTTTGCAAGTGTCGTCTGCTTTTCATGTTAGGTAAAGGGTTAAAAAATATTATTTGATGCCTACAAAAAATGAATATGTTCATAATGTGACACTTTTCACGATATTTAAAATTAATTGTCCCCATATCCAGATAAATTTTGTCTTCTTATTGGTTAAGAGATTAATTATGGTACTTCTCGTACATTGGGAAACCAAGTAAGTGTGATCATCGTTGTCTACTGGTGCGTGCTTTCTTTTACGAAAGAGTCGAAAGGTTACATAAGGAAAGATCGTTTGTTTCTGTATATTTCTTGAGTTATGTACCCCAAAAAACAACGGCCAAACAGTGTAAGAGGACCCAGCCCATTTACACTATGTTTGGCCTTTGTGCTTTGGGGTTCATAACTCAAGAAATAGACAGAAACAAACGATCATTACTTACAATTAAACTTGGGGGCAATAAGTTTAAACACTCTCTACATTGCGGAGTTCAAATAAAAAAAACAGGTGGCATCATAGTTCCTAGTGATAACTGATCAAAAAGGCACAGTTTTCTAAAATTCTCTTTGAAATAACGATATATTTCACTGAAACATGTTCTTGTATCAGTAAAATAATTATTGACCAATGAACTGCGTAAGTTAAAAGGAACGTCATAGGCCACGCCCACACAAAAAATCAATCTTCTTTTCCACTTGACGGGAGTTTGTTATCATTCGAAACAACATTGAGTTAAATTTAATTCTGACTTTGACCATTTCCTGAGAAACTGAAAACACAGTTTGTAAATGTGGAGTTCGATATGAACCCGATGATATGAAGGCGGTTGAACTTTGTCTCAGAAAGAGTTCAGTCTGACTGTTTGAAAATTGGAAAGTTTTGCTCGCTAGTTTCGTTTGTGGATTATTATGACCGGCCATTGTTTACGTTTGATTTGGGTAAAACGATGAACGCAGACGATCACCTATTGCGTATAAACAAATTGAACATGGAATAAACGGCATGGTAAGGATTTCATTGTTTGTTCAATTTTATTTTGAAAGTCTTTTTAATATGATGAGATAAATATTAATTACTTTTGTGCAGGATTCTTTTCCATTCACACTGTGCAAGGTATTTTTCAAGACAGATACTGGGGGTGTGGTTTAGAGCCGGCCTAAAATCCATGAACAGAAAAAAAGGTTTAATTATACAATTAAACATTGGGGTGTATTTACTGAGATTTGAAAAGAGAAAAACAAAGGAAGCACTGTAAGGGTATCATAAACGTCGTTTGTTTGCACATAGTACTTATATCTACTTCTACTTTTGTTCACAAATGACTATTTTAGCCGAAGCAGTTGGTTGATAACATGGAGTGCAGGACATATTAACAGAGAAAGCTATTTCCTGGTCCGAGGCCTATGTTGTCCCAAATAACAGGAGTTCGCAGGTTATCTGAGTAATCTTTGCTATGTTGTTGAATAAATCGATTCTCTGCTCACTGTACAATGGGCATTCCATGCGGAAGTGGTTTGAGTCTTCGTATGTGCGACCACTTAGACAAGAATGGTTTTCTGTCAAGAAGCGATTGAACAAGTGCGCTTTCAAGTTGCTACACTTAAGACGTAATCTACAGTGTATGATCTGCCTACGCCGAGAGACCGCAGAGAGATACTTTGGAGTTTTCGACTAGGGGTTCTTTATTAAATTCTTAAACTGGGGTATGGAGCTTGCGTCTTGGATTTTAGGGTGAAGTTTTTTTTAATAACTGTAAGGTCGATGATAGGTAGATATTTGAGAAGGATTCGGCCCTTCATGTTAAAGTGCGGAGATTTCCAGGGTTTTTCAGTGGATAGATGGATACGTCAAAAACTTGTCTCGGCACAAGGAGGGAGAGGTATGCAGGGGTGGGAAACTAATTCCTAATTCCTTTGTTTTTGACATCGTGCCATGTGCTACGTGTTGCGCCGCATAGTGTTCCGAGGGCATCCATTTGGAGACTTTCTAATATCCTTGCTTTGTTTTCGGTACACGCATCCCATGTTAAACGTGGGTAGTATATAACTTTTATACTTCCAAGGATTTTCGGGACAGGCGGCATTTGAAGCTTCTAAAACAGTTTATCATTGGGATTATTTTTTCTACTAGTTTGTCGATAAATGTATACCACATGTCAATGTTCTGAAAAGATAGACCTAACGATTGTTGTTTTGCACTTCTCACACAGGTTCATTAAGTACAAAGTAGGGGTGGGACATTTTCGTATGATATCCATTGGTACAGTTTTTGATCGTTGAAATCTGCATGTTAGAGATTTGGCCAATCGTCGATTCGTTTGAGATCCCAGTTCAGGACTTTTCTTGCAATATTCGTGTCTTCAACAGCTACATTTAAAACTAGAAGTCCTGTCATGAAATGCGCACAAATAGTACGTCGACCTGCGCGTTAATCTACGTGTTATGACCATAGTAAGGCTATCAAATTCTGTACATATGGCCTGTGCACAAGCAAAGTTTCAACCAATGGACCTCCCGGTAACCCGGTGGTCCATTGGCAGAAACATTGCCTGTGTTTGTTATGAGTAACAAGGATAGCCTGCCGTGCTTTGGATGCCATTCGATATGGCAATTGCACGCAATTGCTAGGGGCAATTAAGCATAGATAAGCGCACAGTTCGTGACAGGACTTCTAGTTTTAACTGTATATACAGAGAGGTGTCGCCAGCAAATAGGCATATATTAGAGTCGACTTATCCGCTAAGTCATTTATATAGATGAGCAACAAGAGAGGGGGGGGGGGGGGGAGTCAGAGTGCCACAACAAAAGTTCACCCCTGATTCCAATAGTGTATAGTTTTGTTTGTGTAAGAGACAGGCATGTTACAACCGATAATGTTACAACGCCGCATAATGTTACACCAACGCATAATGTTACAAAAAATGTAGTAAACAACCGATAATGTTATAAACTCCGCATAATGTTATAACTTTTTTCAACCCGTTATGTTATAAAAATCGACGTATAATGTTATAACTTTTTTCAACCCGTTATGTTACAACAAATTAACCGATAATGTTATAACTCCAAATAAACATATCTTTGGTACTTTATACTGTCATGGCATCAGTTTCAGGTGGAGACCGTCGGTCTGTATTTGAGGGAACTCTTCAGTTCACAGTGTAGAATTGGACCATTCTGACTTTAAATAATATATACCATTATTGTAATAAACCCATTGCTATGATACATTACGCGTCCATTGTATGGTCGGACATTAGGTAAGGATACTATCCTATACTAAACCCACGGAATCCCCCTTTTCGTCGTATGAAGCAATGAAAGCTATGAAAATGAGCACGATGCGCGCAAAATCATACGTTTCAAAATGAAAGCTATGAAAATGAGCGCAATGAGTACCTCTTCATACGTCTCATACCCTCATTAAGGATACTATCCTACCTTTATTTGGGAGTGTTTTCTGGAGTGTTTGGGTCAGTTTTCTGAAGATTGTCGGGTAGTTTGGATTAATTCGATATCTATTGTCGGGTTGTTAGGGGTGAGACGGAGCACGTGTCCCCACAACAACACGCACTGCGCATACGCACTCCTACCACCTATTATCATGACAATGACGTCACATGGCTACCCACGTGCACTATCATGACAACCCAACATGACCGCCCAGTCACGTGACATGACGCCACTTCCCCCGGTCCTGCCCCGGGGTCCTATAAAATGGCTCATTTTCAACATACACAACACCATCACCAACACCGCCACAACACCAACATCAATACAACTCCTCCTCCACAGCCTCCTCCTTCTCCCTATACTGCCTGTTCTAGCGATTCCGCCTTTTCCAGAACCTGTAATCCCAAATTCATCACTTCCACTTCTTCCAACATCTCCACCATCTATATTATCATACCGTCTAGCACTACTCCCTTATAGCATTCTCAGATAGCCTTCTTTGCACAATCACCCTGATGTACTGATTCATGACCTCCTCTCTTTCTCGGCCTAATCCCTGCCCACCCCTTCCAGTCCTCCTAAACCTCATTCCTCTTCCTACCCGGTCTCGCATCTTATTCTTGTTCCGTGCGACACTACCAACCCGCCACATCCACCATATGTACCTCCAACTATTTGACCTCTTTTAACTCCACCTCATTTTTGTTCACTGTTACTTGTTAAAATGTCAAATTAATGAACAATAAGACATTCTTATGACTAAGAAATATGCGACAAATGAGTTTTAGAAGCCCAAAACAAGCAGAAACAGAGGTATTTGCCCATCCCCAAAGGCGTCAGGGGACTATGGTACACTACATTTCTGGAAGCGGAGACTACGCATGTTAGTAAACGTACCAGCCGGATAAAATAGCACCCCTCCCCCACCACACCCGCCTTCACCTTGTTGGGCAATGGATGATCATGGTAATGACGTCACACGATTGAGTTTCCAGGATAATCCGCGTCTATGTAACGTGACTAGGTCATTCTATGATAAATCCCTGGGAGTTGGAGAGGGAGAGGGGTATCTCCTCGCCTTAACCAGAGCAGAAACCTTTAGTATAAATATTACATACCTTTATGCGGCAATAAATGGTAAGTGGTAAAGTCCATCTACAATAGCTGTAACTGGAATCAGTATACAGAAGTTATAACATTATCGGTTAATTTGTTGTAACAAAAAAGTTATAACATTATGCGTCGATTTTTATAACATAACGGGTTGAAAAAAGTTATAACATTATGCGGAGTTTATAACATTATCGGTTGTTTACTACATTTTTTGTAACATTATGCGTTGGTGTAACATTATGCGGCGTTGTAACATTATCGGTTGTAACAAGGCATGCCATGCGTGGCCAAATGCTTTACTTACATCACAGAAGACCGTTTCCACATCTTTTCCCTCGTCGAGTGCTTTTGCCAGAAAATTAGTTCTCTCTATTAAATGATATGCTATATTGTTTCCGTGAATGAAACCGGACGGGTGTTTAGTTAGTATTTCGTAATCGTTGATGAAGTGAAATACATGTGAAAAGATCGTTTTCTCAAAGACTTTACTAACATTACATGAAGTCGAGATTGGTAATAATTTCCCTTGAGATGTTTTGAGCATATTTTATAAATCGGCATAGCATTTGCACATTTCTACAGTGTAGGGAAATGACCAAGACAGTGAGACATGATAAATATTTTGGATAGGGGAACCGCTAATTGCTCTGCGAATGTCTTTGGGATTTTGTTACTAATTCCATTGGGCCCACAAACGTTATTGGAATCAGGTTTCTTCAGCGACTTTTTCTTTTGTAATATTTTTTATCAATGCATCTGTTAGTAGAAGGGATATTTGGTAATTGTCGACATTTAAGGTTGATTTCTCAATAAAGTAAAAGAGTTCAGCAATGCTGGTAGGATCTTGTAACGCTGAATTTTGATGATGTATCTCTGGGATTTCAGAGCATCCATTTTGTTGTTTCAGTAGGTATATACCAGTTTCCATCAGTTCTTACACCCAACGTGAGGGCTCAATACATAATTGTTTAGTTTAGTTTCATAATTTCGTTTTGCGTTTCGTATCTCAGAAATTACATCATTACGTTTTTTTTTTATTCTAAATAGTGCGCAACACGCTGGGCTGCCACTCGATTCCTTCTGGAACTTTTTCACATGATTTGAGAGTTCCTGTGTTTGTGATTGATTGGGTATCCATCTTATGGGTGATTTCGAGTGAGGCTTGTTCCGTGTATGTAGATCTGTAGTACCTCGAGGCATCCGTTCTCTCTTGTGCATTTATCAATAGGCACAAATACAGTTAAAAGATCATCTGGAAACAGGCATCCAAAGTTATACCAGTATCTGAAAATATGAAGGAACAGATTTATGCTATGAAATAACCATGTACCCAACGGATCGGCCGGAACCGCCCGCGTAATATACAAAACGAGAAGTTGAATGAAAAGAAATTCAAACACTTTCAACAAAACCATATCATGTGACCCTCCTCATTGGAACGAGCTCGTTCCAATCAAGGGTGACATGATATGGTTTTGTTAGATGTTTGAAATTTAAATAAAAAAAAAAAACAGTATTTAAAATAATCAATTTTGATATCGTATGCGTTAGGTAAAGGTTATATTGATGAATATGCAGAAATACAGATGGCTCACTCTGGTGGGGGTTTGGAAACATGGCATTTCTAACAAAATCTAGCGATGCCAAACATCTCTGTGTACCATGGCTGACGCCTACTACGCTTCTGCGTCGATTTTCCTGTAGGAAAGTTTATTATCTCAACTCTCTGTGTTCAGATGACGGTATTCACCTTCTTAACCCTTTACCCAACGAAACGGCCGCATCCGGCCGCGTAATATGCAAATGTAGCAGTTGAAAAAATAGTATTTTTCAAAAAAAATTCTACAAAACCATATCATGTGACCCCTCGTTGGAACGAGCTCGCCGAGCTCGTTTCCACGAGGGGTCACATGATATGGTTTGGTTGAAATTTTTTGATAAAAAATAAAAAATGATATTTAAAATAATAAATTTTGATATCGTCTGCGTTGGGTAAAGGGTTTTAAGATATTTTATTAATGAAAAAACTGACGTGTAAATGAGACAAAAAGCCACCGACTCGAAACGACGCAGTTTGAAATTTATCCAAACTGTGAAATGGTGCGTGGTGTGAGTAGAACAAATCCGACCAAACTCTAAATTTTCGATAGGATCTTTGGTTAGGAAGAGGCTGCCCCTCAAACCACGCCTACAAGCACTCAACGGTGAATGACACTCGTGAGTTGTGTATTAACAACCTTTGTTGTAAACGGGAAGAAACTGGCTGCACGACCAATACATAAACAAATTATAGTCACCATTATTAGAAAACGACAATAGTTTGAATTTATTCATCGAAGTTTAACACGTCATGGAAGAATATATTTTACGTCTGTGCTCATATACGTATTCGCACTGTGGGCTCGCGCAAATTTTATGCTCAGATAGACATTTTGTTGCAACGATCGCAATGTACAGAGAGCAATATTTATGTATGTATATCTGTGTGTGTGTTCTCGAATATTTGCAGAAACTGGTGAGTGTGGCGGGGGTGGGGGGGGGGGGGGAATTCTCAGACAACCAACAACACGAAATAAGGATTTAGTACATCAAACTTCACAACGTCTTGAAGAGTGTATATGTATTGTGAGTTGTCTTACAAGCGGGGTATGTCTAACAAGTATTTCCGATGTCTGTTGCCACGAGAAATATAAGAAATTAAAACTTTTTTTTAATTAGGACATGAACGTCTCTTGTTTCGTTGGACATTCGGGAATTTGGCTATGGAAAATAGCAAATGGTTTTCCATAGTTACATTCCCGAATGTCCAACGATACAGAGACGTTTATCACCATTGAAATTCCTGTCAACGTTAGAGGTGAAAAAATTCTCCAAACCCGTTTTATTTGAAGGAAAAACAGTCACAAATATGTCATTTTCGATTTCGGTTTATTTGCCATGATCGAATTTACAAGGTGTACTTCCATACGCGGACTCGTTGCCTTAGAAAACAACTCCGGAGTGTGGTCGATCTGTGATAGGAGCGGTGTAGCGCAGTTGCTTGCGCGAAGCGTGGATACAAACATGTTTTAATTGGCCCACTTCCGGCAGTTAGAGCACGGTTAGAGTGAATTTATTTGAGAATAGAGCATGGAGCCGACAGACTCCCAGTCAATCAAATTACGGGATCAGAAAGAACAACGAGATCGAATTTAACTGATGAATTACAATTTCTGTTAAAACATCGCAACAAATATAACAGAAATAATACCAATACTGTTTCGGATTAGTTCAACGAGAGTGAAAACTTCTATTGCAATTAAAACATCGCAACCCGTATAATAAAAACAATACATATACAGTTGCTGATTATTTCTGTTTTATGGGGGAGGGCGACACTTTCGACAGCCAGGTGTTCACATCGTGTCGAATAGTTTTACGGATGGAGGAAGCCCGATTACCCGGAGAGAACCATCGAGCAACGGCGAGCAACTTTAAAACTCCTAAACGTACTAACTCCGCATAAGCAGCGACAATTGCACCACAGCCGTGCAGTGCGCTTTAGTGTGCAGCTCCACCCTATCTTCATGTGAGGGAAGTGTGTCTTGCCCAAGAACACAACACAGTTACCTCTGATGTGGATCAAACCGAGGATTTTTGGTTTGAAATCCAATGCCGTAACCACTGAGCCACCGTGCACCCTTTCTGATTTGTTAACCAAGAGTGAAAACGTCAAGTTCCTTGCAGTGAATGCATCCACAAATGAGATGACTCTGGTATTTACTGAAACACGGTATGTATTCGCCATGTATTCTTTCAAATCTTGCGATTGAATATCCTTCAAAACCAAAAAATACTTAGGACAGTTTGGAAGTTCGTCATTTGTTTCGAGTGTGCCTGAAACTTCACAAAACATTCAATGAAGGTTTTATTCTGCACATCGTTGAAGAAAATTAAGAAACGTGTATCCTCTGTCATGGTGAAAAATAGGCTCAATGTTTTTATATATTTGATATTTATTTAATGCTCAGGCATCAATTCACGCTGAAAAATTAAGTCATATTCCCCTGTCGGTCGGCAAAACGAAATATCAAAATGATATTTAGAAATCGATATTTCATCGTAGGTTCGGATGACGAATCACATGTACTTTAAATTCTACGTATTTATGCACGTTTAATGGGCCGATAAACATTTACATGCAATCATCACAGAGTCAGCACATCAGTAATGAATTCCAGAGTCCCAAATACAAACGAATTCGAATAATTGATAGTGACAGTGACTAAATCAATTCATTAAATCAGGGGTTTCAAAGTTTGACTTTCTCATTCACCTTCCAGCGAAAAGCCGAAATCACTTTCAAATTTCTTCAGTTCAACTTCACACGTCTTCAGTGCATTGAGTTCAAAAAAAAATAAAATGACGTGTCTTGTTATTGAAAATAAGAAAGTGGTGTTTTTTGTTATTGTTCTATTTCTTCGAAACACATTGCGATTATTTCAATTCGCCAGCCTTGGTAAATCGTAAAGTTAGGGGAGAAATAAGACGGGACTACTTTTTGTGCGGATATTCACACATTCCAATGGTTGGAGTTTGGTTGTTGTAATTTTTGTATGGACGCCGGTTCGGCACATAAATTTTGCGCCTTAATGGCAAATAAAGGCCACAAATTGGAGAGTTTGTAGTCGTAGAGCATTAAATAAAAAGAAAATTCACGAAAATTTGATGAATACCGAAAATTTCTCGTTCGTGGCTACAAGAAATATGAGGATCTTCACGAGATATTTTCGGTATTCATCAAATTTTCGTGAATATCCTCTATATATTCTAATCACCAGTTTTAGAAGATATAACATAGATTAATACACATATTTACAATGTACATGGCAATACTATAAAACTATTATAATTGTATTTTCCGGAATTGCATTCCTTGTCTATGTCTATAAATATACTCGCCCAAAAAAGAAAGTGTGCATTGCAGAAATTGATCAAACTCCAAAAAAATAATTTCGTAGGTGTAAAGAGTGTTAACCTGTTCATGAATAAGTTATATTGAACACAAAACAGCTTTCCCCGTTAAAATTGCATTAACGTTAAATGGCGTGCTGCACGTTTGTGAAAAGGCATGTTTTGCACGTGGAGAGTCTGAAAATTCATGCAGCAGTGTGAATCCTTGGGTATTTAAACACTAAGGTAAGGCCTTCCTATCGTTCACATTCAAACTTGCGCTGCTGTTAAAACGACTCCACATTAGCATGCCAAGATTTACAATGAATCAACGTCTCCTTGCCCTGGGTATGATTAGAGCTGGCAGAACACACAGAGAGGTTGCACAGCATTTGAACTGCCACCGTAACATTGTAGACATGCTAGTCCATCGACATGCACAACATGATGACGTTCGAGACCGACCCCGCCGCTCCGGGAGACCCCGAGTTACCACCACTGCACAAGATCGGTATATCCGTGTCGTCCATCTCCGGAACCGGCAACAAACGGCAACGACGACAGCCAGGAACATCCCTAACCTGAGACGGACACATCCTCAAACAGTAATCAACCGGCTGAGAGAATACGGCTTACGTCCTCGAAGACCTGCAATTCGTCCGATTTTGACGTTACGTCATCGTCGTGCTCGACTGCAGTGGTGTAGACAACATCTCAGGCATCCCTTACACTGGTGGCGACGTGTTTTATTCACAGATGAATGTCGTTTCCATCTTTCATCATCAGATGGCCGCCAGAGAGTGTACAGACGTCGAAACGAACGCTACGCAGATCCATGTGTCGTGGAGCGAAACCGTTATGGGAGAGGGTCTCCCATGGTGTGGGGTGGCATCACTGCCCGTAACAGAACTGAGCTGGTCATTATTGATGGCAATCTCAATGCAGTCAGATATCGTGATGAAGTGCTTATACCTGTTGCTGTCCCATTTCTGCAACGTCACGACCCCGGCGTCATTCTACAGCAGGACAACGCCCGACCCCACGCAGCTCGTGCTGTTCAACAGTATCTGCAGCAACATCAAGTGGATGTTCTTCCCTGGCCCGCAAATTCGCCCGATATCTCACCCATTGAGCACGTATGGGACGAAATGAGACGTCAGCTACGCCGGCTTCCCCATGCACCGTCAACGCTCGTGGAACTCCAAAGACAGCTTATCAGAATATGGAACAACATCCCACAACACTTCCATGCTAACTTGTTCGCTTCCATGAGGCGTAGATGCACAGCAGTAGTCGATGCAGACGGAAGTCATACCAGATATTGAGTGTGTGACTTTTGTGTTTGACCCTTAGTGTCTTTGACTCTCCATGGCACCAAGAGTATTCGTCGTAGCGTAATGAAATTTCGCGTGTTGATCACAAATTGATTCATCTGTGATTGAATAAAATTTCCGTGAATGAAAATGATATATATATCTTTTTTTAGTGTTATTTATAGCATGCACACTTTCTTTTTTGGAAGAGTATAATTGAAAGGCATTATTATCATCTTAAAATTCGTGGTGATTTATCGGTGTTAAAATGATAATCATTTCAGTCATTTATGGTCACGGATTGAAAATGCAATTTAAGAAAAATACAATTGCAATATTTTATAGTATTGGCTCATGAATTAAAATACAACTACTTGCATGTGTCCCATTAAGACTAAAATCCTCGTCCTGTGATTGGACGAGAGTTGGGCTAGTTTTTCCAATGTCTGCTCCTCCAGTGGAATATGTTATCGTCTGCGTCAACACGTGAAATATTTGTAAAGGGGATAACAACGGGAGGGGATTCAAACTGCTATAAAAATCGTATTTTTCGAGATTAGTGATCATTCTATGAACTGTATACTCACAACCCACTTATAAAAATGTCACGGTTACTCATCTCAGTTCAAATCATGACCTCGACCTTTATTCAAGTTATAGATTTGTTGTTGTCAATGACGCCGGGGTACACAAGAGGTTTATTTACTAAATTTGTTATCGTTAAACTGATCTTGTTCACTGAAGTTGCCTTGTTCATTTAACGATGTGAGTTTTGGGCTTTGGGTAGGGTCTTATTGGAACATATATGTTAGTGTGATGAAAAAACGGTAACATGGTCTGAGGTTTGCGGCTCGGAGCGTTTATTCAGCCTCGACTAGTCAATTCATCACAAAAACTTATAGCGTGTATACTGATAGTAGTCTTTTTTCCTTTCCGTGAGTGTGGAAGAGATAAAAGAGGTCGAGATATAGACTATGGCATGTGTTGTTGATGGTGTGTGTGTTGTCGGAACCTGATTTACCTGAAGTCCTGATGCGGTCTTACCATTGCATTGTTAAACTTAGGATGACAGAGGCAGCATATTTACAAAATACAAGGTGCGGAAGGACCCTGAAAATCTCAAAATTTTGAGTCGAATCGAATCTGGTAGAGGATTTCGAATCGAATCGAATCAGTCTCAAATCGAATCATGCCGCTTTTTAACCTGCAGATATAGCACCTTCTTATAACCGTGGAACATTACAAATATTGTCTGCCTCCACTCAAATATTGTATTTAACGGCGTCTCGTTTGTTTGGGCAAGTCAACAGAAAAACCCGGAATATTCCAGAAACGGAATCACAGTACATGTAATTTCGGAAGCGTAATCTCTTTGAACTCTTCTTTTTATTATATGGTCTCTTCTACAGGGGACTCGCGAGAAAATACGAGTTAAAGAGCAGACACTCGGTTGTATTTTGAAAGCATATTGGAGATTCGATAATTTCTCAACTAATGCACCTTGAATCGAATCGAATTTTAGGTACGATTTCGAAAATTGCCGCGCTCTTGGCTATAGACAAAGTCCGGCGGGGACGAAATTGTCAAACAAATTCATTGAAAATAAGGATCCTATATACAGAAAGTTTGTCAGTACATTAACTAACTGGTCCAGCAATATTATGATATATGGCTATCCTTCGGGTTCGAGATGATTGAAGTGGAAGAAATGGACAGGACAGTGACCATACCGCGACATGCTCATCTAAACGAGAGACTATGGAATGTCACTGTACATTTACTGATATACGATTGTACCTTTTCCACACTGGGCCGACTATGGTAGCCTTGAAAAGTTGTGTCCCTCCACTTTTATCGAGCTTCCAATGTCTCTGCCTCAACTAACTAAACCCAGTGTTTGTAGTAGTGTTTTGTCCGTTTTTTTTTTTTTATTTGGTGCAAAAAGAGAAAAGTATACTTCTGTAACACGCTTACAACTGAATGATGAAAGATACCAAAAATTAACAAGCATGCGTTGTCTCATGTTAATAAAGCATTCATAACTCGAAATAGGATGTTATGATGCTTTTAAAATGAAAAAGGCTCCGTGATTTGCGTGTTTCCTTTTCCATTTCGTTTCGGCAATAAAATTGAAAGCGGAAGTACCACCCACCGGCGCCCGTGTAAACAAAACAGATTCGCACGTGTATACGTCTGCTGAGCAGTAAAACTGAGAAAAAATAATAGCGACACTTAATAATCTGACGATCATGGTATAAATAAAAGTAGCGTGGTGTATCAAATGTTCACCACTCGTAGTGAAGTGGTGTTAACCGCTCGCCAAAAGCTCGCAGTTAACACCACTTCACCACTCGTGGTAAACATTTTGTACACCAAGTTACTGTGGGTAAATTCTATATTTCTATACTACTCACCCGAAATCTTGATGCCATTGGAATATTCCCCCCGTTTTCGCCTCCTTTAGTACAAATTTGGAATGGTAATGATAAATCTCGTCGTTAAGAATCTAAAAGGAGAGCATACTTGATTGAATACTTAAAACCCAGTGTGTTACCTTATCATGATCAAAGAGCCAATTACAGAAATATCTTTCGTAACACAACTGATGAATACGTGACGTCAGAAGCCAAACTGGCGAGGTAGCATTGTGAGTGAGTTGGATTCGGAAGTAAAATTCAATCAACTTTATCTGCTTTTCAAATATTTTATTTGAATGACTGTTTACCTAAGACGATTAGCAGAAGAAGACAGTTGAAAAATTTTTTCCTAAATGACTAAACTTTTTTATGTTTTTTGCTTCGAAAATATAGCTTATGACTCTGCACTGGAACGAGTTCATCAAGCTTGTTCCGTTGCGGAGTCATGAGCTAAGAGTTGGAGGTAATCATTTTTAAAACATTAAACATTGTTTGGCAGTTTATATGAATGATGGTCGTTTTAAAGCGTTACGTTAAGGGTTAAAATTATGTGGCACTTGTCTTCCACCAATGCAAACCCAGCTTGTGTGGATTTAGTACGTTGGTAAGAATGACAGTTGCACACCGTTGCTCGATGGTTCTCTCCGGGCACTCCGGTTTCCTCCACCCGTAAAACTGCCCGACACGAGGTGACTCTTGCTGTCGAGACTGCCGTTAAACCCCAATAAATAACTAAATAAATAAATAAGGGATTAAATTATACATTATGTGCTAAAACGAATCTCAAATTCGTCACGATATGAAATGAAATGTCAACCTCACTCAGTAAAATCAACTGGAGCCTCGGTAATCGGTAAATCTCGATCCCGGTGAAATTCAACTGGAACATTCAAAATCAAATCGTGGCTCATTGTATATCTTGTATTTCTTCAAAGCATGATGGGTTATTGTTTCTTAAACAGGCAGTGTCAATTATAATCATAAAAAAACATTTTCAATATATATCCAAAATCGCGTAGACGCTAATGGTGTAAAAAGAAGAAAAAAGGTAAGCAAATGCATCACCCAATAAGCTCTTTTGTCCGGCAACAGAGCGATACTAGTCAGGAAAATGAATTTAAAAGGAAAAAAAACAATGTGTAATATTATCCAGAGAAAATCGTTTTCGTGCTTTTCATAATGCTCCGCAGAGAGATAGATTTTGTTTTTATAATACAGTACGTCCACCATTGACTGGTCACTTTCCACGCGTGGGAAATATTTCTGCCGAAGTAAAAAATATTAGACTCCAAACACTACTAAGACGAATAATCATCAACAATTTAACTCACGAAGAATGGGGTACAGCACGGTGCTTCATTAATTAAAATTTGGCTGAGGATGATTTTTATTACCTGGTAAACGCATACGTGGACACTGCCCACGCATGGATTACGACCAGTCCACGGCGACTGTATTGTAAACGCGTACTCGAGCAGAGTGAATACAGTCACTTTCTTGCCTAAAGCTCTTCCTAGGCTTGCCTTTTGTTTAAACAATCTGCTAATATTTTGTCGAGTTGCGTTTCAAATGCACTTTATGGAATCACGTGAGAGAGGAGAGTGGGTATACCCAACAACGCACATCATCGCCAGGCAGGTGGGGGTTTCACGTGCGTTCAACTGGATCCCCTGCTGGCTCACTGGAATTAATTGATGTTGCGAGATATGCATTCTCCCTACTGCTCCCACTCACCTCCACCACCGGCGATACGCACATATAAACAAACACACACGGACGCAAAAGAGAAATGATTACAAAATACTTTTGCAGCTTAAATCACGAGTTCAAGAGATGTCAGCGTTTGGAGCTCTTAGCCCTTTGAACCCGAGTGGCCTCTTTTCAGGCCCAGGAACATGATACGTCATAATTGCATTGCGTAGGTTGGCTGCTAGGTGAAACTGTGGGGCAGATCAATCAATATTTTCAACGTGCAGCCTGAGGCTGCACGATGAAAATATTAATTGGTCTACTCCCAAATAATGAATATAGACTCTTCAAATTGGTGCCATTTAACTGATATGAAAGATACAATCGTAGTTCAAAGGGTTAAATCCAAAAACCATCGCGTGTCGTATAGAATTGGAAGGTTAATTCATTCCTTGTCTCATTGAAATGAATGAATGATTTTATTTTGTAATACAACATGCATACAAATACAAACTAAATACAGCAACATCCAATTATCTCAAATACAAGGTTGCACTACAGGGAGATGGCATAGCCACTAGGGCTGTCTTCCCGTCATTCCCAATAAAAACAAAGATGTCAAATGTGAGAAAATCCCGAGAACAGATATGTTAAAGAAGAGAAAATGAATGGATTAATTTATAAGATGTTTCTTTGCAAAAAATAAAATAATAACCCTCGTTTTTAGAAAATGACACAATTTAGGGGTAGTTAATAGATAGGGATGAGATTACGGAGCTAGGACTTACAGTCGGGGCAAACTGGATTATTGAACCTGACGCAAAGAGAGTAGGAATTCAAGAATTGCTCCGTTAGAGAATTTTTGAATGATGATCTGGAAGAATTTTAAATCGATGGTTCTATTGTGTTCCACATCCTTGAGAAAGTATGAATTGGAAAGTTTGCGAGAACTGAGTTCTTGGTTTTAATGTATGTAATTTCCCCGACTGTCTGGTGTCCATTGCTGAGGGGCTTTGGTAAATTCTAAAAGTGTCCACAAAGCTTTTGTACCAGTCGTGCATAAACAAGGAGACAAGGAGTTTGTACAGGTCTGTAAATTTTGAAATACCGTGCTCTCTAAACAGTGGGTCTGTATGAGCATTGAGTTTTTTGTTAGATATAATTCGGATGGCTTTCTTTTGTAATTTTGTGGTTTTTCTCGAGTTGAGGCGAGTGAAAAGGAAATGTCGCTGGGGAACTACTGGAATGTGTTGCCTAGAACGTGACCCGTGGTGCTGAAATACTGAGAAATCGGTGTTTTATTCAGCTTCGTAACACAGAATACATTTAAGTACTATCGCCTTTGAAGGCCAGCAAGTTCCCTCTACAAACTGAGAGTTACACAAAGCGCAGGTTATCATCAAGCCAGGGGTATGTTGTGATCATCGCGAAGTCTATATTTACATTTGGTCTGGAGTCAGACACTTTCAAGAATTAACCTTTCCAGAAGTGTTGATTGTTGCGGGGATTCTGGACCCGTTATCTTTCGCTGATTAGTCTTATCTTAAATCTTTGAAATCGAGCAGTCGCTTTCCGACCAGGAACATGATAAATAGGATGGCTGTTCAGTAAGTATGCGGGGTAGACCAATCAATATTTTCAACGTGCAGCCCCGAGGCTGCACGTTGAAAATATTGATCAATCTCCCCCAAATAATGAATATGGACTCTTCTAATTGCTGCCATTGAACTGGCATCGAAAGATACCACCAGGGTTCAAAGTGTTAAATCTTCACCTAAGGTAACTATCAAATCTGGCAAGAGCTATTCACACGAAAATCGATACTCAAATTTTATTATTATTTTTTTCCCCTTTTTTCCCAGAAAACATAACTTTTGAAACGTTATTCAAACGATCTTGTCTATAAAGTTCTGTATTCCAGGAAACATTTTTGAACATGTCGTCCCCTATTAGTGGTGGATAAAGAGATTATTATTTTCCTGATGAGTGAGGGTGTGAGAAGGGGTAATTTCACCCGCGGGCAAGATATTTGGGCCCGACACGAGGTTTGCTGATTGTCTGGGCCAAATATCTTGTCCCGAATGTGAGATTTCCCCATCTCACACCCACCCCCATTTGAACAAACTGTATACAATATACTGTTATTATTGACATCAAGTTCAACAAACAACAATACTTTGAACACCAACGAAACATAAGATAGGGTCAGGTTTGTCTTTATCTCACAAGGCCTTCTCAGATGAGACACGCATATCTTGCATAGGAAGTGGGGAAAGAAAAGGGGCTCGTGGCGCCCACAATCCGCGGCGTTACTATTTTCTATTTGTCTGATTGTTGTACCTTTAACCCTCGGTACTCAGATGTCAAAATTTCAACCTGCAGTTTTCCCCACACTAAAACATGGAATTTAACCAAGTCAATCTTGTTTTACAGATCGCATTGCGACCTATCAAACACGATGTAATTGGTTAAATTCATGCCGCATTATGGGAAGATTTGCTGCTTGATAGTTTAGAATTTTGACTCCAGTGTACAGAGGGTGGATGCCTCGCTCTAGAGAACAAGCGGAGCAAACACTTTATTTGCTTCTCTTGTTTCTAATGGATAATCGAATAATTCTCTATGCGATAATTCCCGTGAAAGTATGCTTGGGGAAGAAAGAGTCTTCGCGATGTAATTAATGGGAGTGGGTCGGTTTGAAAACATGCCCTAAAGTGCAAAGATCCAGTGGAGTGGAATCTTTCAGCCACATAGATTGTAACGTACTGAAAATTAATTGACTGTCTTATAATGGTAGCTTTTAGCTTGATGTGCAGCCGGCCCCATTTAAGTCTACGAAAACGCTAAGCTCCCTTTCTGTGTGCACAACAATTCAAGTGTCGACTCTTCCCAGTCGACAATGAAAAAGGGCGCAAACGACGGGCTTTTGGTTTCCAATTGGATGGTTGTCTGTACTTTACTGGTAATTTTCCCATTGAATTCAAACTCGTTTCCAGTATTCAGACTAATCTCCAAAAGTTTGAGGTTTTTATCTTACAATCAATCGATTTTCCCCAAGAAACAAACTAAAACGTCTAAACTGATACAAATTTGTATTAGTCATAGCAACTTCTGCGAGCACGTGGGCTCATTTGATTCAGAAAAGGAATGTTTTTACCTGCACTCTCCGACAACTGACTACACATGTCGAGGACGCCATTTTGGTAACAGTAATTACATGACAAATAAATCACCAACTCAGCGAAATAAACTAGACTAGATTAATTTTTGCCCTGATGATATTTTATATAGACCTATCGCGCGTTAAAGCTGAAAAATATAACAAAGAAATATATAGCTGATACACTTCTATAAACTTCGCCGGTTATAGTACTAGTGAAACAATGAATGGAGATTACGTCGTGCACTGCTCAAGAACGTCATACCATAATGCCATCATGATCTTCATGGATAAAAAACAATTCATAGACGTTGAATGGTTGTCAGAATATATGGAAAGAAGTCAAGAAAGGGGGGGGGGGGGTATTATCAGAGAAATTGGTTATTACCACCAAGTGGGGTTCCAAAAGGGTGAGATAAATTTGTCATCACAACAATGTGTTGATCGGGAAACTTGTATGAAGCCCCGATGGTGTTCTTATTACGTATCGCGGAACAGGTGACGCCATTAGCATAATAATATATGGAGTTAGTATTCGTGCGCAGCGCGTGTCGTTAGAGAAACGCGTATTTCCGTCGGCCATTATATGAGATGATTTAAAGTTGCCATGTTGGTTTCTATGGCGGCACGTGGTTATTATAGCTCGCTTGACCTACAACATAGTAGAGGTGTGTTCGTAGAATATGTTCGATCCAATGGAAGTACATCCGATTACCGGGAACGACCAGGCAACTAATAAACATTACACAAACGCTTGTTTACTTCTAGATTAGTGTCTCGTTTTCTGGCCTGTCTTGTCATTATACTGTTTAGTTTTGGCTATCCCTGACTGTCGTTACACTGACCAACTCAAGCAATCAGTTCGTTTTATCAGGATAAAACACAATCAAATCGCTCTACTCGCTAATCGTTTTCTATCCTATGATCTGTTTCGGTTGTCCTCATCCGGTACTATAGTCTTCTATCACTCTTGCTGACATGAGCCACGACTAAGTATGGCTGGGACTTATCTTACCAGAACTGAGGATGTCATTGGGATTTATCATCAATCATGTGACCAGCATGTCATGGGGGCCCGCGTGAGCGACCATGTTTCGACATCATAACTATTGCGATACGTGGTGTCAGTGAGCATGCGGAGTGAGTGGTGTTGGGTTGTGTGCGTTTCCGCCGTCCATTTTGTGTGATAGGGGCCGTCATCTTGGCTCTTTAGGGGCAGGTTTTTGCTGTGAACCCCTGAGGTATTTCACCGTATAGAAGATGCGTCCTGAAGATGTGTTCGATTGTATGGGTGTATGTCTGATAACTTAAACAGAAGACACCAAAATTACAGAATCGGACCTTTCTGGACTGTCATCTTGGATGGTAACCGATTGGTATGAGTAGTACGTTGTGCCATAGGGCTTCCAAAAGTTGTTCTCGATTCGACAAGAGTGTGTAAAAATTCCGACAATGACTACAGTAAACCGAAATGGACTCGATAACTTCACTGCAGGTTGTTTATTTGCCAAAACCGGCCATACGGACTAACTTATATTCAAGACCCTGTGTGAGATATTCTATTAAAACCTAGTTTCCAATATCCTAGCCTGGAATTCTTTACCAATTCCAAGTACTTATTGTTTATCAAGCTCTCGGTCTAATTATGTAAGGAATCTGACGCTGCGATGGGCTGGAACTAGTCTCGCCCTTAAATAGTCCATCGCCTGTGTTTAGATTCTCTCGTCTGGAATTGTTTAGTTGATCGGAAAATCGGACCTACGGTCCGCTTTTTCGACCAACGGAAATATTCCAGACGATTTAATTTTAAAAAATACTATAAACATTCACTTTCTATGAATGAAGGGAATTTTTTTTGCTCAATCGAGACTGGATTTGACCAATTTTGAATGAAGACTCACCACCGCCGTAGTTTCATCATTACGTCACGTACTTCCACTAATTGTGTTAATGATGTCAGGGCGAATTAAACTCTTATTGACTGAAATATCTTTCTGACAATCTGAATATGATTGTGAGTAAAAGGACATTACATCACATCAACTGTCGGCTGAGGGCAAATTTTCACGAAAAGTGAGTAAACAAATAGCCCTAAGCAATTGGGCAGCCAGTCTACTTCTGTAAGATATTCGACGCTGTTATTCTCTTCCATCCAGCCCAGCGCTCAGAAAGGTCATCTGCTATGTTAAGATTCACACGTCTGGAAAATTTCAGTTAGTTGAAAAAGCAGCGAACCTACGGTTCCTCTTCCGTCCAACTGATATATTCCAAATGGCTGAATCTGAAAAAATCATATAGATTCTTTTTCTGTAGATCAAAGCTAAAAATGTTACTCAACTGAGTCTTGATTTGATAGGCATTTTGATGAGACCACAATCAGAAATGATTCTACACAGCAGTGGTGTTATAATTACTCCAGATATTTCCGTAAACTATTAATATTCTGATGTTTTGGGGGAATAAAATACTTATCGATAGCAATATCTATAACTATGACAGGAAAGAATACCTGCATATCTTTCAATGGGTTAAACTTTTTACATGCAGTTGTTTATAAGATATTTATATCTAACACTTATACATACAATTTCATAAACATCTTACATATAAGTGTGTATAAATTGGTGTAGTCGGAGATAGTCCCGCATCCGCGCGCCGGGACACGCACCGGATTATCCCTGCTGTAATAAATTCAGTTGGGGTGGTTTGGTGTGTGGTGTGGTGTGTGGATGTGGAATTCTCCTCGATTGCACTAAACTTGATTGTGTGACACTGCACCTTTTTGCAATGATCTCCATTGTGCTGATCGATGCATCGCGCTATGAAGTCTCAGAAGTCAGGGCACATGTGCATTTCAGGGACTACTGATCAGGGACCGATAGGTAAATGCCTATTACGTGGTGGTAGAGAAAAATCTTCCATAATCGTTGTTCTAGTAGGGAGGGAGGTAACAGATCATACCTACTTATCGTCATATTTCAGCTGTGAGAGTAACAAATCATCCACACAACTGAGTTGAAACTGTACTTTTAGCATTGTCGGGTTTTTTTTATCGATCGAAATTAACTGAATACTTCCACACACTTTTTCCAGCAACAGTTGTATAAGAAGTCCGCAATAATCTATTAGTGGAATATTGCTGTCATATGTGGCAGAGATGGTAAATACTATTGGGTATGGTTGTGTGAACAGTAATAAATTTAATAATGAAGACTCAGATGCCAAGACAATTATGCACTTCGAGTATGGGTGGATCCGAGATCGACCAGGGTTAGCTTGCTTGGGTGAATATGTACGTGACCGGGTTCATGCTGGCTCAGCCCGGCTGATTTGATTTTTTTCTTTTTATCTTTCTTTTTCTTGACGGGTCGACCTTGGAGTGCACAACTCTATAAACTCAATGTATCATACAGTAATTATTGCATTAGAGACCTGTTTCTTCTTTTGGTTTTTTGTTTTGTTTTTTTTTTCTTCTTTTGTTGTTGTTTTTTTTTTTTTTTTGGAGGGGGGGGGGATGCAACAGTGCCATAAATGATGACTGGTTTATTATTCACAGGAATAGCTGATGTGGTAGCTGGCGTGTGATAAGGGGGGATGGGGGATAGTATCGTTGACCGGGAAGGCTTACACCCTACTATCGGTTGGGTTTGGAATCGGCCGGGATCTGCGGAGTTGGGTGTGGGTGAGCCCCGTGGGTTCATGTTCGCTCAGCCCTGTTCGTTTGGGTTGGTTTTTGATCCAGCTTATTTGGGAATCTTGAATATGGATCCCCCTAACCCCCACTCCTCTCCCCGAAATGAATCGTAGGAGAAATGGAAGTTTGGTGTACCTGTGTACCTTAGATGACAACTGGTACATCGTTTAATTCTCATCTGAGATATGACGATAGGTGTGATATAGTAGGTGCACCGCACTACTAAACTTGATTGGGTGACACAGCACCCTTAGCAATGATGTCCATTGTGCTGATCGATGCACCGCGCTATGAACTCTCAGAAGTCAGGGCAAACGCTCTTGTATATCGTGAATTTCTTCTTTTTTCACTGCTTTCGCACGTTTGCTCATAACAATGTTCGGTATTGAGTACTACGAACACTACTTAGGGGAAAGAGTTCTTAGACATGCAGTGATATGATGTATCAAATTGATGGAAAAAATCCCTTAAAGATCACAACATGGTGAGCATACCATGATATGGCATAACCCGATACCTCCCACCTACAACACTTAGATCTGTCAGGCAACTTATTGCCCTTCTTCATTATTATTATTATTATTATTATTATTACCCTAAACAAAACTTCATTGCCCTCACCCTTAAATGTATACAGTGGTGATAATCCGAAATATTATGATACACTGCACAACATACGCAGCGGATTATTAGTGATAAATTTATAGTCTTTTCTTCGTTTCCCTCCATAAGTAATAAATATTATAGTCACAGAGTAAATATAATCCAAATGAAATTTCAAGTCGCTTATTCGCTGACCCTGCAGTGCTCCAGAGTATTGTAAGCAGAAACATACTAATTTAAATCACAACTGTATCAGGTAAGAATGAACTGTCATACCTCATACACTATCACTTGGCTTGGGATTTTACGTGTCGCGATACTCGGTCCGTGCTATGGCAACTTTCTGTAGTCCATGCAATGGTCGTAATTTGTGTTTGCATAGATCATTACCATCAGCGGCTGCCTTATTTTTTGCTATTATTATTATTGACTTTGGTCGGATTTTTGGTAATTTTCTTCAAAGTCTAAAAAAGGCCCCAAAAGAATAACCCCAATAAATAGTATTCTTTTCTGTTTTGATGCATTGGGAAAAATGTCTACAAATTGACCAGAGTTACGTTGGACGACCCCTTACGGAGCTGTACGGAAAGTGGGGTGTTGGCTTGGTGGAGGCGATATATTGTTTTCGGTGGCGTATTGCGTATTGAAATTGAGGTTAGTACTGGTTTGGCACTCTCTTTGTTATTCACCAGTATTTAGGAAGAACACTCCACAACACTGTACACTGAGGATTGACAAGCCATAGCAATCTTTTAGATGTTAGGCGTCAGCGGGAGTGGCATCTCGATTGTTTTCAGTCTGCAATTCCCATTACTGGTATAGTACCCTAACCACTGAATATTTACTTGTTGCGACCCATATTTATTTTTTGCTGTTTTTTTCTTCTTGTTCATAACTGATGCCCTAAAGATGTATATGCATAATCGAATGTGTGCGCGTGTAATTGGGCAATATTATACACACTCTGTACTCCTTATAATCCCATCTTACATCTGTAATACTTAACGCTTCCCACAACAGAATCTCCTCTTGTGGTCGAACTAAAATAACTCAGCCGGCGAAAATAGGAAGAAAGGTTTGCCATGAGCAGTATTAACATTATTCCACCGACATTGCTCGCTGTCTCACACAATCCTGACAATAGCATACAACTCTTCTTGCAAAATGCTTGCTCAGTCACACTGGTAAGTTTTATTGGTTTATTCCTTGGTAGAGTGGCCCATTTTGTAACATTTGATAATGGCTAACACTATTACACTTGATGAGATACAGAGCAGCAGCTCATTTGACTTTATTTCTCACTTTAATGATGTAATTACCGATAATGATGCCGCTGATGAGAACTCTCCCTTCGCCATCGAAGAACATGGTTTTGAATACTACACCCCTGAGCGCTTTAGTAATGAGATCTCAAAAAATTCCAACTCGCTCACGCTCTTGAACCTAAACTGCCGAAGCCTTAATGCTAACTGGGAGCCCTTCCATAACCTGATATGTAGCCTTCAGTCTGAATCAAATTTCTTAGACATCATAGGTTTGACAGAAACGTTCAGTGTGAAAGAAAACATTACCTACTCACTCGATGGCTACCACCCCTTGATTACTCGGCTGCGATCTAGTAACGATGACGGAAGGGGAGGTGTAGGACTTTTTATTAAGGATACCATCCCTTTTAAAGTCCGAGAAGACCTTTCTGTTTTTATCCCCCATGTATTTGAATCCTTATTTGTGGAAATCTCGACGAGAAATAAAAAAAATTGTCGGAATCATTTATAGGCCAAACACAGCCCCCAAAGCAGACCTCGATCTATTCCTAGAAAAAATGACGAATGTAGTAAACACTTTAAATGCCTCAAACAAGAATGTTTATCTTATGGGTGATTTTAATATTGACTTACTTGGCTTTTGTAGGCATAACAAAACCGACTTATTTATCGAAACTAGGTTTAGTTCAGGTTTTATGCCATTTATAACAAGACCAACTAGAATTACAGATCATTCTGCCACCATAATTGATAATATTTTCAGCAACAAAATTAATCCCCATATATCTGGAATAATTATTACAGATGTAAGTGATCATTTTGCAACATTTTATGTTGATGAATCACCAAAAAGGCGCACCCATCCCATACAAACCCCCAAAAGATCTTTTAAGCAGGAAAACGTAAATCAGTTTAAGTTTCTCTTGTCTGAAAGTGACTTCACCGATGTAATGAATGCTCCCTGTCCCAACGAAGCCTATGACATTCTTGTCGACGTTATCCATGCAGCTTTCGATCAAGCTTTTCCAGAAGAAATCAAAAGAGTTCCCCAAAAGTTTGTGAAGCATGAACCGTGGATGACACCGGGCCTTTTGAAGTCATCTTTAGAAAAAACAAAACTGTTAGTCAAAAAATTAAACTCCCCAACCACACATAACAAATTAAGATACAAAACATACTGTACCGTTTTTAACAGACTGAAAAGGGCGCGCAAATCAGATTATTACAAGAATATATTTCATGAAAATAAACATAACATGAAAAAAACTTGGGAAATCTTGAAAAAAGCAATTAACAAATCTAGTTCTACCTTCACATTCCCGTCCACATTTGTCGATGGAAATACTGAAATATCTGATCCTAAAGAGATAGCTGACAAATTTAACTCCTACTTCGTTAACATCGGTTCAATATTAAGCGACTCAGTACCAACCTCCTGTCGACATTTTACTGACTACGTTAATGGAAATGGAATTGAGTCATTTTTTATTGTGCCCACTACCCCACACGAGGTAATCCAGAGCACGGAAAATTTAAAATCAAAAACAAGTAGAGACTTTGACAATATGTCCTCCAAAATATTAAAGGAGATAACATATGAGATCGCTGACCCTTTAACACACGTGATTAATCTATCTTTCTCAACCGGTATTGTCCCCAGGAAAATGAAAATAGCAAAAGTAATTCCTGTGTTTAAATCTGGTGACCATCAACTATTCAACAATTATAGGCCCATTAGAATATTATCGACCTTCTCGAAAGTACTAGAAAAATTAATATACTCCAGGTTAATATCTTTCCTGGAAGATAATAAGATAATTCATCAATATCAGTTTGGATTCAGAAAGGCACACTCAACAATACATCCAGTATTGCATCTCATAAACAATGTTGCTGAAATGAATGATAAGCCAACAAAGGACCGTACTTTAGCTCTGTTCCTTGACTTCTCCAAAGCATTTGATACTACAAATCATCAGATCTTACTCAAAAAGCTAGAACTGTATGGAATACGGGGTCATGCAAACTCATGGTTCAAGAATTATCTTACTGACAGATCTCAGTTAGTTTCCCTTCCAAAGGCGAGCTCTGATTTTCAGGTGATATCAACTGGTGTCCCACAGGGATCTATTCTTGGTCCTCTTCTCTTCATAATTTACATTAACGATATTATAAACTCGACACTGCTGAAAATTTTATCATATGCAGACGATACTACTGCATATACGTCTGGCAATAACTTAGATACAATAATAGAATTAGTTAATAACGAACTCAATAACATATACTATTGGTGCACAGCTAATAAATTCACACTAAATGAGAGCAAGACAAAATTTATTATTTTTCACCCTCAGAATGACTTTTACACAATTGAAAGTAGAAGAGTTATGCTTAACAATTCAACTATCTCACTCATTGCTAACAATCAAGATGAAAAATCTGTAAAATTCCTAGGAATCCACGTGGATGAAAATTTGAATTTTAACTAGCATATCTCAGTAATCTGCTCCAAAATTTCCAGGGCCACTTATGCCATAAACAAAGTGAAGAAGATTCTACCAAAAGAATGCCTGAAAATATTATATTACTCCTTGATCCATAGTCACATGCTATATGGTATCCACATCTGGGGTCACTCGTCGTCAACTCGATCGATCACTAAATTACAAAAGAAAGCCATCCGAATTATAGCTAGCAAGAATTACAATGCTCATACTGATCCACTATTCAGTGAGCTGCGTATCTTAAAATTCACAGACCTATACAAACTTCAGGTCTCCTTGTTTATGCATGATTGGTACAACAGCATGCTCACTGAAAGCTTTGAGAAGACTTTCAGAATATACCAAAACCCCTCAGGGATGGACACCAGACAATCGGGGAAATTACACACACTAAAACCAAGAACTCAATTTTCTGCAAATTTCCCAATCCATACTTTTCCTAGGATGTGGAATACAATAGAACCATCGGTTCAAAACTATTCCAGATCATTATTCAAAAAGTCTTTAACGGAGCAATTCTTGAATTTATACCCTCATCGCCTCAGCTGTAATAATCCTACTTGTTCCGACTGTATGTCTTAGCTCTGTTATCTCAACACCTGACCCAAAAGAGTTCTTTTCTAAAAACGATGAACAATATTTTACTTATATGGAATAATTCAAAATCTACATTCAAATTTTCTTTTTGCAACTACAAATATGCTGTTGTCGGGATTGTATCACTTTTCACATATCATTTTTTTGTTTTGTTTTTTTGTTTTTTTTTTGTTTTTTTTTTCCTGTTCTATTTCTTTTTTAGGGGGTGGGGGGGGGGGGTGGCGGGAAGACAGCCCTAGTGGCTACGCCATCTCCCGTTAGTGCAACCATGTATTTGAGATTAATGTATGTTGCTGACCTTGTTTGTATTTGTAGCATGTTGTACTACGAAATAAATCATTCATTCATTCATTCTTTGTAAGTTTTAGGCACATCAGATTACAGCAAAGGTCGTCAGCACGTCAATTTCCACAAAAAGTGGGTAAACAAACAGCCCAAATCAGCGTCGAATTCCGACCAGAATTAAACTAGAGGCCCGAGAGCTTGAAATAGCCAACAACATCGTTGAATTCCCATCAGGATTAGACTGGTGACCCGACAGCTTGATTGTTTGTCCTTGTGTAGGTGAAGAGGTTCCTGAAATTATCCGATGTCGAGCTCTCACGACATGTTCTAAAACAATAACCAGACTCCTTCCCATTTGATGCTAAAAGCGTCATGGGTATCACCTCGTGTTCTTATGCAGGAACTAGACTACCTTCCCATATGAGGATAGTAGGAAATAGAGATCTTCCGCGTTGAGGTCTGACCTCAAACCCCTCATATCTTCAGTTAGGGGCCATTCGGGACAAGTGTGTAGCTTCCCCATATGAGAATGGGATTGATGGTTAAAATATCCCTTGTAGTCGTCTAACCTCAAGTCCATTTAGTCTTCACCAATGGGGGCTAATGTTAAACTTTAGTGACAGGAGGGCCATAAACATATTCCTCGTCGTGGTCTTAGCTCGAGCCTACTATGTCTTCATTTAGGGACCATTGGGAAGGTATGGGGGTCCCCCTTTGATGTGGCCCATTGCGGACCAGTGAGAGGCAGTAGTTGGCCACCGCGATCTGCCTTGTGAGCCGCTTTCACTATTGCTACTGTATTCATCCAATATTATAGTCTTCCATCACAGCTACTGGAATGTAACACGTCCGCCAATATCTACCCTGTAATTTGTTCGTACTTCTACTGTCTCGACCAATACTATTATCTTCTTCCACAGCTGATGTTATTTATTTATTTATTTATTGGTGTTTAAGGTCACATACCTATGCACAATGGCTAATCGTGACCGTTACCGTTTTACGGGAGAACCCAGAGAGAACCACCGAGCATCGACGAGCAACTGTCAGATCCTCAACATTCAAGCTCTATTCAAGCTCCACTCAAGCAGAGTTACAGCGGCTGAAGACACGTGCATCATCGACGTGCAGTACGCCTTAGTTCACGGCGTCATCGTGCCCCCCCCCCCCCCCCCATGTTGGCAACCGGGATAAAGTGCCTTGCCCAAGGACACAACGCGGGTCTTCCCGGACGGGGATCGAACTCGGGACCTCTAGCATAGAAGTCCAACAGTCTACCACTGACTCACCGCGCTCCCTCCACAGCTGGTGTGTTGTACGTCAAAACCTCTATGCATTGTAATCGGCACCCACTACTAATGCCTTCGCCCAATACTATAGACAACTACCGACCTCTATCACTACCACTGGCTATCTAACATATGATCAGCTTCAATTACCAGATCGAAAAGATCTACCACGTCTACTATCTTATATACCTTTAGTACGGGCGATCGTTCCTTCCCTATTGTTAATACCTTTGGCCGCCACCATGTATCATTGACTGGCAAGTGCTCTATTTAAGGAATAGTGCATGGCTTGGAGTTGACTACGCCCATATAGTGCCCAGTGAGGTGGTGTAGTTCCCGCCGCGAAGCGGAGGGAACTACACCACCTCGCTGGGCACTATATGGGCGTAGTCAACGACAAGGCATGCACTAATCCTTAATTTATATCGAACACCCATCAAGAAAAACATCTGTCCGATTTGTTAATCTGTTACCAAGGTAGCAGCCCTACCAACCAGCGTTATATAGAAAAAAATACCATGTAGATTTTAAAAAACATTTTCTTCTTCCAAAACACGGCTAACTTGGATTATTGATATGAGCAGAAGACAGATTTGGAATCGGTCGGCAAGGGTAAACAAAACATTTCCCCCAAACGGAACTGTGTATTCTAGAATCGCGCAACTCGCGAATGAAAACTAAAATTTTCGAAATTTGACAACGCAGTTTGATAATTTCCACACATTTGTCACACATATACATTACCGAATGGGTCAGCATGGGATACAAACTCCGAAGCTTCAATGGGATTCCATTATTTATTCGTTTACTGCCCAAAACATACAATTAAATAAAGAAATAATATGAGCAGCGAAACAAACAATTTTTCAAATCCGGACGGGTTCTCATGAAAGTTGGACCCAGGTATGGATCATTCTCTTCGAAACGAGATATGGATCATCTTCTCAAGGAATAAAATGAACGCCTCGAAAAATGTGACTTCAACAATGGAAAAGCGATACATTTTTCTACAAAGATTTCTTTCCGGGTCGTTTTGTGGATGTTGTGCCTCTGTGAATCGATTTTTAAATTTAGCCTGATCAGTTTTATTCGCCCAGTATGAAAAGAAAACTGATATAGTAGTGTGCTAAAAATGGAAAACGTGCAGTGCCTGGGTGTAGTGCCTGGTCAGTTCTGTGGATGCAAACTACACGAAATAGGGTATCATCTTTCAGCCAATCAGATTGCAAGGAAGTCACGTGAGATATAATATTAACGGATAGAGTGCTACATTAGTTTGGTCCTGAAACTTTCTTCGTGTGTCTCTACCTTGTCATAATTTATCAATCTCTAGCCGTTTCTAGTGGGGCGGTCTAAGACATCAGGATGTATTGCTGTAGATATGTGATTTCCGGGCGTGTTTTTGTTACAGCTGCATCGGTGTGGACAATAGGCTGGCATGGTTAAAGAACTGATAGCTGGATAGGAGTGCAGATTGCAGTATTTGTATTGGTTGAGTCTCCTCTGTTGATGGTGAGATAGGCGCTACTGTTTGTCTCATTTTACAGTTTCATTGTTTACATGAATTTCCTTATGTGTTTGAGTCAATTCAATAAGATCAGAACTTCGTTTGTGTGAATAGATGACGACAATTAGATAAGTTGGTCTAAAGCTCGAAAAAAACTATTGTGCAGTTCAAACTCATTAAAGCGATACGATAGTAACAATGGAACATATCAGCGAAAAAATGGTTGTCGATCAATTGTTTCAGCATCTGTCATGGGAGTATGTGCTTTCAGTAAATATCACAGCCCATATTTCTTGGCGTGTGTTATGGAATTGAATGGGGGACCGATGTAGCTTTTGATAGGCACTCTAGTATGTCCAATAGATGGGTTTAGCCCACGTTTAGGTGAATAAAATCAGTCTCCAGTATGTGTAATAAAGTACCGCCGTGATTCCCGTATGTACTCCGGATGTCAGCAACAGGCTAAAGTGTGACAGCATACTACATTCTGTGAAGCATGTGCTTACAAATCAATATGTTAGACCCATCGTCTTGATACACCATTGTCGAAAACCTGATGATAGGGACTAAGAACCGAAAGCAGTTGAGCAGTGTAGACTGTAGTTTGTGATTGCGTGACGCTCTGAAAGTAACGGTTATGATTGGTTCTCCTCTTTGAGCTAAAGTTTACTCGAGAAGGGTTCTTGGTTTTCCGGTCTCGAGCGAAAATCCTCTTTAAGTGAACATTACGTTTGACATTTAGTAGGAAACATAAAAAATATGGAGATATTAGATCTCAAGCTTCGAGTACATACCAATACAGAGTTGGCCAGTGAGACGCAATCCTAGTTGATGATGTCGTATACGACACGGTGGACTCAGATTGCTTTTCGCCAGTGAACTCTGTTGTTTTAAGCTTATTTAATGCATTGTTTGATCCGTAAGGTTGGTCCTAAACTATATTGCGTACATCGGGGAAACTTGACGAAAATATATATTTGAAAAACGTTTATAAACACTCATGATGTGAGGACAATCACATTATTTGGGACAGCGGTTGCCGATACTACACATAAAAAATATGTTCTGTTAGAATCGGCCCAAATCAACTGGATTGAGCGAATATGAACCCATTTGGGTTCATATTCGCTCAATCCAGTTGATTTGGGTTGATTTTTAACATAACTTATTTTACAGTGTATTGGGAGAATTTAAAGCCGTGGCTGCGACATTTGTGACAAAATAGGGTTCTGTTGTGTTTTTGTAGATGGCCGGTGTGGTATATATTTCTTCATTCGGTTTGTTCTGTATTGAAGAATTAAATACTTATTGCTTGGAATATATATAAATAGTGTACAAAAAATATCTGTATATCGCTGTGAGTGGAGGGACATCACATTTCATCGACGGGTGTCTGTGTGCAAACTCCACGAAAGGTGGGTACAAAGAGAGCCCATAATAGCGTCGGATTCCTTACGGAATTTGCCTGGGGCCTTGGAATTTTCAAATGTGTGAGACTGTTTTTTTTGATAGAAAATGATGACTTGCTTTGCGATACTCGGGGTTCTTTAATCGATTTTACTGAAGGGTTTCATTTTTTTTTTTTAAGTTTTTTGGCTCAAAGAGCAAAGATTATAACCACCTCGCCGATATTTATGTGAAGCGACATATCTATCCTATAGAAAATTGACACGCCCCCACAAAAGAACGGTTTTTCCTGCTAGAACTTACAAAAACTATTCGCCCAAAAAGCACATTTATTCCGAGCCCGAGAACACTCGATAGAACCGGTTGGTAATTCGTTTGGGATAACGGCAAACGTCTTGTTTGGATCTGGGAACGAGTTGGCCGGTTTAGCCATGGATGAACAAGAGTGTCCAGAGGAAGATGAAAGGGTGAACACGGGAGATTTGCAGCAATCTGGAAGAGACAAAGTGGTGAATTTAGAAAACAAAAACGACACAGAAGTAAGCGTATAGGTGACAGAAGTGGGAGTTTCGAGCTATTTGCCTGATGCGAGTGGTAGTCCTAGTGTCCTTTCGCTTCCGATAAGAGAGAGAGGGAACGAAGTGTAAGAGGAACGTGTGTTTTGCACTCTAGAGGTCGTGGGGGGGGGGGGGGGTGAGTAACTGGAAGGGGCGGCACTGTCATCGGTTACTGATTGCCCTTTCATTAACACTAGTAGGTCTATTTTCCGATTGACACAGACCTGTCGGGGGCGCGGTGGCGTTGCGGTAACCGGTTCTCGTCAGATCACCGAAGTTAAGCAACGCCGAGCCCGGTTAATCCTCGGATGTGTGACCGTCTGAGCGACCGATTCGGAATCCCGCGTTGTGGCCTTGGGCAAGTCACTTAACCCCGATTGTCCACATGGGGGCACGATGACGCCGTGTACTAAGGCGTACTGCACGTCGATGGTGCGCATGTCTTCAACAAATCTAACCCTTCCTTTGCTACAGTGCGGAGTTACAATGTTGCAGAGCTGGCAGCTGCTCATCGTTGCTCGGTGGTTCTCTCTGGGTACTCCGGCTTCCTCCACCCGTAAAACTGCCACGGCCATGATTAGCCATTGTGCATAAATATGTGACCTTAAACACCAATAAATAAATAAACACAGACCTGTCTACTGGAGCCTTTTAGCTTATTGTCGGAGTTTTTGTAATGCTATGTGCAACTGTTTGTTTGTTTATTGCAATTTAACGGAGCCTCCATTGTTCGTGGAGTGTCAGACAGTTTTACGAATGGAGGAGCGGTGTATGCGGAGACGACGACCGAACAACGTAGAGTAACTGTCGGTCTCTCCAACTTATTAACTCTACACAAACAGTGCTAGGCCAAATAAAATTAAATAATTGATTCTCAGACATCTTTTGTTTAAAACGAATGAGGGAGGGCGGTTTTTATTTGTATTTCTTATTCTTGATGGAATGGTCGCCGATGCCTAAAATCCAATTGTGAGAGCCTAAAATTAAATACTAGAACTTCCATGTTGATTTAGCCGATAGGTTTTTTATAACAGCAATCACACAACACAAAATCAATATAGAACAACTTAATTGGAGATCAAAAATAATAAGGAGTTTTTTAACTGACTGAGTGCTAGAAGCCACAATCAGGCCTTTCAAAAAATGAGGGTACCAGTGCAAAAGTAACATTTTCCTTACCCATGCTTCGCATTCAGTTAAATGTAAATAATAATTTATTTATACAAATTTGTTCTATTACAAATTATTGGAGAGTGCCTGTTGGCACTCTCCAATAAATTATAATAGAACTATTTTTAGGAACAAATTCAGACCACCAAAAGTAATCCATTCCTCAACCAGTTAAATGAATATTTAATTTGTTTTCATATGAGAATCGTGTCGCATTCGCGAAGAGAATAACAATACAGTATCAATGTATACGACATAATGCATCGCAAATCGCGATGTAATGCCGCTAAAATCACATGGTAGTTTTGTACATTTTGAATTTTGTCTAAGAAATGAAAATGACGAACTCTTGCCGAGAAAAAACGAATGCGCCTGTGACTTAGAATCAAAAGACTAATTTTCTTTAGAATTACTATCGGTTGAATGAAAGCGTGCCAACGTCATTCCATACCCTATGTACACAACATCGCCGTGCTGCTCCCAAATGGCAATCGGAGCTCAGCGCTTCTGGTGTGTACTGGACACATTTTTGTGACTTTCCAAGATCTTCACGATTGAATGAAACGCTCTCTCCCAATCAAAAGTTTTGGACTTTAGGTATTCTTGAGGCATGTAATATTTGTATGCCTGTCAGAAACATTCACTTTTTAGATATTGCATTACAAGCGTCCAAGCCGCGGCCCTGACAACACTACAATGATATATTCTCATTAACTATGTTACACAATATCATAATCAATTATAACTGTCCGCATTCCAATGAAGATGTTTTTTCAGATAACCAATAAGGACCGATAATATTTCATGAAACGACAGTTTGGGGAAAATTATTAGACAAATAACATTTCCGGGAACGATAAATTAGAGCTTATGAGCGTGTGGCGGGAGCATTAACCTCAGTAATAAGCATTGAAATAGGATGTAAAGCATATGTGATGTAACATTAAGGTTCTTTGCAGGTAAGGGAAATGTATTTACTTTGAAATTCCCACCTCTCATATTCCATACATTCAAATTAAATATACACAAATTATACAAAATGAAGATTGGGATGCAAAGGTCACGAAACATATATGCAATCAAGAGTTGACAGCAAGCATCGATGTTTCCTGGAAGTCTGCTACCGTTCTCATACCGGAACTGAAAATAAAATAATATTTCCGAAGAACTACTCGTGGCCAAATTTGCTTCAGGTATCCATGAACGAAGCTGGCCAAATATGTTTCAAGTATCCAACAACGAAGCTAGGCATTCAAAATACTTTACGATGCAGCGACAGGACTGCATTTGGGGAGAGGACAGCAATCTCTGTATTTTATACTGAAGATGTGTCCCATGGCCGACGGACATGCACATATCACACTACACAACGACATTTCCTCGAAAAACAATCGACTAATTCTAAGACATTCAAGCAGGTGTCATGATACCTTGCAAGTAATATGGCAATTATGCAGTGTGTAGTATAAAGGCGATATTTCTCATTATTTGATTTTAGACGACATTGTTTATCGTTTACATTCCGGTTCAGACAACCTTGACCGAAATGTAAACACACAGACACCGAAAAGAAAGCCGAGAGTTTGGGAATTTACCCCCACGTAGATCTGTCGCTGCATTTTGAAGAAGTTTGATTTCTTAGCTGTGTTCTTAGATATCTGAAGCACATTTAACCGCGTGTTGTTCTCCTGAAATATTATTTTATTATCAGTTTTGGTACGAATACGGTAGCTGACTTTCATGAACCATTGGTGCCTGCTGTCAAGTCTCTGAGTGTTCTAGACATCACATCCTTCATTTTGGTGAATACTTTGTGTATATATAATTTGAATTTATTACAATTTACAATTTATTTCAGAAATTATTCCCATGAATTTTGGGGTAAGGTCATAAATATCTTCATACAATTCAAGAAAAACGTTACAAGCATGCTGGAGGTTGTGCACCCACACAATATAATAATATCATCAACTCTTATTGATCCGTAAAACCCTCCCTCCCTCCCTCCCTCCCTCCCTCCCTCCCTCCATCTCCGATATTGTCCATCATATCAGATCAATGCCCAAATGCATTGCATCAGAACACAATAATACATGCACAAGGTATTAACCCTTTGAACCGTAACGGCCGTTTCCGGCCAGCAACATGATCCGTCATGACGTCATCAAATAGGATTGTTGTTCAGTAAATGTGTGGGGTAGACCAATCAATATTTTCAACGCGCAACCCTGGGGCTGCACGTTGAAAATATTGATTGGTCTACCCCAAATAATGAGTATGGACTCTTCTAATTGCTGCCATTGAGCTGGCATGGAAGATACCACTAGAGTTCAAAGGGTTAAATATCAGGGGGAGGGGGGAGTAACCACAGAACTTATTCACCGCCTTTACGGCGATAAATCTCGGGGTGCTTTAGTTTGGTTCGTTCGCGTTGTGGAAATATAAAATAATAAGACGTTTATCCGAGTCGAAAATCTATACTGTTATTCTCCATATCAGTAAATAATACAGGAAGCTTGTTTCCACGCATGCACATAAATTTTACCTTGAAGAGAGCAAAATTAGTTTTGATCGCCAGAATTACGGATGCGACAACCGTTACTTATTCGCAGTTCCTTATTCTACATTCATTATCAACCGATTTTAAACCTGTCCGCAATAATTTGTTCTTACGTCTTTGTTTTGCCCCACTTCACACGATATCTACCTTAAATTTTAACCTTTTACTTCACCAAATGAAAAGTCATTTATAAGCGATACTGTCTATTTCCATTTTTGTATTCTTTGTTCAGCATTGTTTCGAAACAAAGCTTTTGATTCCTCAATGTAACGAGGTGGCTGAGGTCGTTTTCAATGAAGAGTCATAAGCTATTTTGGGGCCAAAAATTAAGAATTGTTTATTATTTACCGTTATTATTATTATTATTATTGTTTGCAATTGGCGTCTGCTATTCGCATTTTTGCAAGGACGTAATTAATAGGGCGGGGTGGAGGGAATCCGTGGGAGACTTTGTCATCTCCATCCCAATTAAAAAACAATAACATTTATTATATAATTGAAAACTTCATTACAGTTAGTGATAAATTTTCCTTCATAAAACGTTTCTTAACTTCACATTGGCCATGTCGACCCGACAGGTCACACAACTGTAGTCTGCCAATGCATATTTTGTCGCTGATTGTTTAACTCTTAACTCTTCGCATGTTGCTGAGCAACTGCATAACTACATGGGATAAATTTGACATAGGCTACCTCACAGCTGGAGACTTGGAGCGTACTTTGCTGATAAACACTCATCTAGTGAAGTTACGATAAGAGCATAAGCACAATTTCAGCTAATGCTCCTCCGTGTTATTTATTTATTTATTTATTTATTTATTTATTTATTTATTTATTTATTTATTTATTTATTTATTTATTGGAGTTTAACGACTCTTTCGACTCTATCTACTGGTCCACAGCGCTCCTCACCTCCTTCGTGTTAACAGCGGGCGCACACTACAAAGGGTACATAGCCATTCGACAGATAGAAGGCGGGCAACTCATTGTTTTTTTAGTTTTTGCGCTCAAAAGGGGATGGTTATCGAAAATTCTGACTAAAAACATGTTTCTGCAAAAATATACATTTTTTGCCTACCATTTTGCAAACGGAAAAAAATTATATAACAAAGTCTAAATATGTTCTCCGAGTCGAAAATGTTCCAACAATTTTTTTTGAAGACGCCATCCAATCACGCCTCTCGCCCAACCAGCCACGCCCCTCCCCTGTATCTACGCCAACGGCGAACTGGTGCTTTTTGTAATGAGTTTTAAAGACGCACTTATGATTGATGTGGTTAAAAATTAACTATTTGCCTTTAGAACAAGACATGAAAAAACTAGCATTAGAGTGTCAACAAAACTTTCGGTTTTCTCATGGGCACCTGTTCCCGACTCCTTACCAACTCACCCGAGTTTGACGCTACCAGATCAATCGCAGATTAATTCTAATGCCACACCTTCACTCACTTTAACCACTGTAAATTCCGTGCTCAATGATTAATAATTTTGCCCAAATTAAGTGTTTTTTTTTTAAATAGAAATTGTCCGAAGTTTGGCCCTGTTTGGTCACAGTTATCGAAAGACACAACATTGTTGAAACAAAAGAATGCAGACGGTAAGTGAGTAAGAAATCAAAGTTCGATAGACGAAAACAGTTTTCGTCGACAGTGTCGTATGCGACACTGTCGACAAAAAATGCCTTTTACTGGAGAAATATATACGAGCATGCCTCCACAGCCTGCGTACGAATTAGAGGTGATTACTTGGTTAGTTTGATGTTACCAAACTATAATATTGAAACAATAACACTGTCAGAAAACTGTAAGAGATCTAAGAACATTTTGTGATTATTTGTTTTGGTGTAATAAATAAAGAAGCTATTACTTGCTCGACTTCATATCGGCTGGGATATCTGCCCGGGATAACTTTATATCAGGCTGAGACCGAAGGTTGAGGTTGATGTAAAGTTACCGAGTCCTAAATTTCCTTTTCTCCTAGTTCAGCTGACCGAACGTCGCGACTTCTCACGGTTTCTCCACGGGGAAGCCGCTATGTTCGGATAGCTGACCTATCTCTTCTGCCTCATGGAGGAATATCTGAATTTTAAGTTTGTTGTGCATTTTCTGGACAACACTCTTCTTTCTCCTCTTCCTCGTTGCCGTCATTAATTCTTCTAAAAGTCACGCGATCTCTGATGAGTTTTCTTTGTCTCATTGCTTTTTATCAGTGTTATGGTGAATTTATATGATCTTATGATGTAGAAAGTGGACGTTCTCGATTATGTGATATACATCTTATTCTATATACTTTCTATGGCACATTGAACAAATCGGAAGGAAATTTGTTTGAAATGTTTGGATTCATGTATTAGCTATATCACCTCATTTTCGTCACCGCAAATTTTGTCAACTTACTCAAGCTCAAATTCTGTTAAATTCAATGGAAACAGATTTACATATGAACGTGCAGGTTGAGTCAGATAAGCGAAGGCGTGAATCCAGTGATAGTGACAGTACACACAGAGTTCATACTGCCAAAAAATATAAGGAAAAGAGTGACTCTGTTTCTAACATTTCCAACCTTTCGTTGTTTGAAGCCGATACAAGTATAGATACTAGTCTTGAAAGCGTCATGGAATCAACAGAAGATGGTGGTAATAGTGAGCTAACTGACAGTCTAGTTATTGCCTTGACCCATTCTCGTGTGAGGACAGTTTTGGAAAATTTACTCTGATCGACTTTCACTGAGCAGATACAAGAGCTGAACAGTCGTGTGAAAGAGCTTGAGTGTTCCAATGACGCCAAAGATAAAGTTATTTCCAGTCTTGAAAACCAACTCGATGACTTGAGGCAATATGGAGTGAGGAACAGCTTTCAAATTTCAGGAATCGCCGAAGACAGTGGGGAAGTAACTGACGACATTGTCGTTGACCTGGCAAACAAGATGGACGTTCCCATTTTATTGAAGACATTGAACGAAGTCATCGTTTGGGTGTCACTGACACAAATAGAAGTCAGCCTAGGACAATATTGGTCAAGTTCAATAGTTATAGAGTGCGCGACAGATTTTTTTAGGGGACGTAAAAAGCTTCACTCAACAACCACAAGGAAAGTTTATATCAATGAGCATATGACTATGACTCGAGCCCATCTCGCAAAGAAGTGCCGTACTCTGGTTAAGGAGAAGAAGATAAACCAAACATGGACTTTTGATGGCCTCATTTTTATCAAATTTAAAAATGACACAGTCCGGCGATTATCTACTCTCCAGGATATAAACAATCTTGAGATGGATTTGCAGCTGGGAAAGCGTTAAAAAATCGGTTCCCAGGAATTTATGTATGTAGCGTTGAATTACTTTAACTCTTAACTAGATGAGTATTTATAGAATAATTTTATCAAATACAACCTGGGCTGCTGTAAAACGGCCATGACTGGATTTCTTGGAAATCCTTTGTTAGTTTAACTTCGAAACCATTGATTAATTTATAGTGGGTAAACTTGGCCAAATTTGTCCAAAACTGTATTAATATATCGGCAAGAGATTTGCTATCGATGGCAAGATTATCCGCCGTAGAGTAAAATTATTTCGATTTATTCTATTGTCAAGAGATTTTCTATCCATGGCAGAACATCCGCCGTAGGGTTAAATTAGTCTAGCCCTTAACTAGCTGAGTTTTTTGGAAATTATTTTTATCAACTCTGGCCATGGCTGTTGTAAAGCAGTCATGACTGGATTTGATAAAAACCTTCTGGAAATTTAATTAAAAGATCATTAATCAAAACCCTGACTTATTTCCAGTTGGTAAACTTAACTAATATACCCAAATTTGACTGTAAAGCAGCTATGACTAGATTTGATGACACTCTTTTGAAAATTCAACTAAAGAAATCATTGGTCAAAATCCTGATTTAATTTACAGTGGGTGAAATTAACTAAATATGCCCAAATTTGATTTATTCCATTGGCAAGAGATTAGCTATCCTCGGCAAGAACATCCGCCGTAGGGTTAAATTGTTTCAGCTTTCAACCAGCTGAGTATTGTGAAAATTACTTATATCAATTCTGGCCATGGCGATTGTAAAGCGGCCATGGCTAGACTTAATGAAGTGCTTCTGGAAATATAACTGTTGGAATCAATTTTATACATGGAATGAATATCTGCCGAAGGGTAAAATTATTTGAAGCTCTTAACTAGCTGAGTATTCTGGAAATAACGTTTATCAACTCTGACCATGACCGCTGTAAAGCGGCCATGACTGGATTTGATAAAAATCTTCTGGAAATTTAACTCTTGATATCATTGGTCAAAACTTTGACTTAATTTACAGTAAGTAAACTAACAGTGCCACCTTGCCGATGGTGGGGGGGGGGGGGGGGAGCTTGCGTGTCTCTATGACCCCGGGAGCTATGCTGATGGGAGATTCGTCTCCTGGCAGGGTCACCCATGTCAGACAGATCAACGGGTAGAGACCAGACGAAGAGCACTCAACTGGCCCTCAAAGTTGGGGGTTTGAACCGGGCTAACAACCCAGTGCTGTAAATACCAGCTTGCTACAGAAACCGCAACAACAATAACTGAAAACAACATGGTTGAGGAAGAGTCCTCTCTGGTAGAGTCCATGACGCGAGCTGACAAAAGCCCTCGGGAAGTTAGTGCGCCGACAACTCTTCTGACAACCAAAGCCAAGACCAGGATAGGGACCTGAAACATCAGAACCCTGTATGAGACTGGAAAAACAGCCCAAGTGTGCAGAGAGATGCATAGGTATAACCTGAAGATACTTGGCCTTTGCGAGACCATATGGACAGGAATAGGACGGGCAAGGTTGATGAGTGGAGACACCATCATCTACTCTGGACAAGACGAAGGTCAAGCACATATGCATGGAGTAGCGCTGCTGATGACATCCGAGGCAACGCGAGCACTGCTGTCCTGGGAATCAGTGTCACCAAGGATGTTGACAGCTAGATTCAACATCAAAAGGTAGAAAGGTCACCTCATCCAGAGCTATGCTCCAACAAATGCTGCAAGCATAGAACACAAAGAAGAGTTTTATGATTAATTTCAAGCAACCATAGACAAAACACCAAAGAGAGATCTGAAGATCGTCATGGGAGACATTAATGCCAAGGTGGGTGCGGACAACACAGAGAAAGAACTGATCATGGGCAAACATGGCGTGGGAGAACAAAATGAAAACGGAGAACTTTTTACAGACTTCTGCTCTTTTAATGACCTGGTCATTGGAGGCACAGTCTTCCCTCACAAGACGATCCACAAGGCAACTTGGATTTCTCCAGATGGGAAAACAGAAAACCAAATTGATCACATCACCATCGACAGAAAGTGGCGCAGAAGTCTGCATGATGTCAGAGTGAGACGAGGAGCGGATGCAGCCTCAGACCATTACCTCGTGGTTGCAGTGTTACAGACCAAACTCAGGGCCTACAAAGACCAGATGGTCAGATCATCTTACAAATATAATGTGCACAGCTTGAATAACGACGAGAAAGGGAACGAATTCAAAGTGGAACTGAAAAACAAGTTCAGTGCCCTGGAAGGACTGCCTGAAGAGACGGTGGAAGATATTTGGCGTGGATTGTGCAACACCTGGACATCAACATGCAAAGAGATACTAGGAAGGAAAACAAGGAAACACAGGGAGTGGCTGTCAACCGACACATGAAACCTCATCACAGAAAGGAAACAGCTAAAAGTGAAGATCAACCTAACCCAGAATCAAGAGCAGAAACAAGAACTACGGGCATTATACTGGGAGACCAATAGACAAGTCAAGCAGAGTGCGAGACAAGACAAACGCAGCTTCATCCATAAACTCACAGAAGAAGCAGAGACTGCAGCTGGAAAGAGAGACATGAAGAGACTCTATGAGATCGCAAAAGTGCTGTCAGGAAAAATGAGCAATCCCAGTCGACCAGTCAGAAACAAAAACGGTGAACCCATAGCGGGAGAATTAGAACAAAGAGCGAGTCCCCCAGACATACCACCGGCAACACAACTACTGGGTGTCAACACTAACCCACCAAGAAAGCTAGAGATTATGAAAGATATCAAGTCCCTCAAGTCTGGCAAGGCAGCAGGTCCAGACGACATGCCACCAGAAGCCCTGAAGGCGGGCGTCAAGACCTCTACGGACATGTTACACCCACTGCTAGTAAAGATCTGTGAGACAGAAGCAGTACCGGAAGACTGGGAGTAAGGCTTCCTAGTGAAACTACCTAAGAAGGGTGACCTGTCATCATGCAACAACTGGAGAGGGATAATGTTGCTGTCTATACCTGGCAAAGTCCTAACAAGAATTATCTTGGAAAGACTCAAGATCGCCTTTGACAAGACCCTGAGAGAAGAGCAGGCCGGCTTCCGCCATTATAGATCTTGCACGGACCAGATCGCCACAATGAGAATCATCATAGAGCAGTCCATGGAATGGCAGACACCTGCATACATTATCTTTGTGGACTTCCAGAAGGCATTTGACAGCGTGGATAGAGACGTCATCTGGAAACTCATGCAGCATTATGGCTTTCCCCCCAAAATACATTGCCATCATCCAGCACTTGTACGAAGATGCCACCTGTCAAGTCATACATGATGGAAAGTTGACCGACCCCTTCCAAGTACAAACCGGTGTTCGTCAGGGTTGTTTACTGTCTCCGACTATTTTCCTGATGGTGGTGGATTGGATTATGCGGCAGTCCACAGCAGGTCAGAAGACCGGCATCCAGTGGACCTTCACCAAACGTCTGAAAGATCTCGACTTCGCAGACGACATCAGCATCCTCTCTCACAGACAACGACATGCTCAAGAAAAGCTAGACCGCGTTGCTGTGGAAGCTGAGAAGACCGGCCTCAGGATCAACACAGGGAAGACAGAGATCTTGCGAGTAAACAACAGACAGCTAGACCCAGTCCGACTACAGCAAGAGGAGATCATGGAAGTAGAATAATTCACCTACTTGGGCAGCATAGTAAGCAAGGATGGCGGAACAGATGATGACATCAAGAGCCGCATCAACAAAAGCAGGCACGCCTTTAGAACCCTGCAACCTATCTGGCGATCTTCAGCATTCTCAGTCAACAACAAGATCAGAATATTTTGCACCTATGTCAAGTCAGTCCTTCTGTACGGCTCCGAAACATGGCGCACAACTAAAACCAACAGCCACAAGCTCCAAACATTTATTAACAGGTGTCTCCGCAAGATCTTGAATACCAGGTGGCCAAACGTCATCTCAAATGAAGAGCTGTGGAACAGGATGAAATAAACCCCAATCGAAACAGACGTCAGGAAAAGGAAATGGAGATGGATAGGCCACTCAATGCGCAAATCTCCATCAAACATCACCCGGCAGGCTTTGGACTGGAACCCCCAAGGAAAACGAAAAGTTGGAAGACCTAGGCAGACTTGGCGAAGAAGGACCGACGCTGATGTGAAGGCTGCCGCAATGACATGGGTCGAGCTGAAAAGGATCTCCCAGAACCGTGTCCGTTTTGGACTTGTCTTGTTGTCAAGAGATTCGCCATCCATGGCAGAAATATCCGCCGCAGTGTTAAATTATTTTAGTTCCTAAACAGCTGGGTATCCTGGCAACTATTTTTATCATCAAAACCTTGACTTAATTTGTAGCGTGTAAAGTTTCAATTAGATATGCCCAAATTTGTTTTATTCTGGTGGCAAAATATTTACAATTCACGGCAGGAATAACTGTCGTAGTGTTAAATAATTTTTAATTCCCAAACAGCTGAGTATTTCAAAAAATATTTTAAAGCATTCGTGGCTAGATTATGTAAAGCATCCATGACTAGATTTGATTGAAATCTTTTGGAAATTTAACCCAAGAAGTGATTGGTCAAAACTTTGACTTAATCTGCAGTGAGTAAAATTAACTAAATATGCCCCAACTTGTCTTATACCATTGGCAGGAAATTTGCTATACATGACAGGAATATACGCCACTGAGTTAAATTATATTTCGCTCTTAACCAGCTGAGTATTTGGGAATTTACTTTTTTCAATTCTGGCCATGGCGGCTGAAAAACAGCCATGACAAGAATCGATAAAAATATTCTGGAAATTTTAATCGGGAAAGCATTGGTCAAAACCTTGATTTAATTTATAGTGGGTAAACTTGATTAAATTTGCCCAACTGTGACTGATTATATTGGCTGCAAAGCAGCCAAGACTAGATTTTATAAAAAAATATTTTCTAAAAAATTAGCTCTAGAAATCATTGGTCATAACCTTGACTTAATTTACAGTGGGTAAACTTAACTAATATGCTCAAATTTGATTTATTGCAGTTGCAAGATATCTGCCATCCACGCAGGATATCCGCTATGGTGTTTAAATTATATTTACCATCCATGGCAGGAATATCCACCGTAGTGTTAATTTATTTCTAATTAATAAACAGATAGTATTCCACAGATCATTTTTATCGATTCCGATCATGACTGCTCTAAAGCAGTCGCGGCTCGATTTGATGAAAATCTTTTTAAAATTCAACTCAAAACCTTGATCTAATTTACAATGGATAAATATGACTAAGTATGCCCAAATTTGACTTTCTGCTGGCAAGCGATATGCTATCCATGGAATGAATATCTGCCGAAGGCTTAAATCAGTTGAAGTTCTTAACCAGATGTGTATTCTGGAAAGTAATTTCTGAAAGTAAACTCTGACCATGACTTCTGTAAGGCAGCCATGACTGGATGTGATAAAAATCTTTTGGAAAATTAAACCCGGTAATCATCAAAACCTTGTCTTGATTTACAGTAGGTACACCTAACATAGTATGCCCAAATTTAACTAATCTTATTTGGCAAGAAATTTGCCATCCATGGCAGAAATATCCGCCATAGTGTTAAATTACTTTTAATTCCCAAACAGGTGAGTATTAAAAAAAATAATATTTTAAAGCAGTCGTAACTAGATTATGTAAAGCATCCATGACTAGATTTGATTGAAATCATTTGGACATTTAACTGAAGAAGTGATTGGTCAAAACTTTGATTTAATCTACAGTGAGTAATTTTAACTAAATGTGCCCCAATTTGATTTATTCTATTGGCAAGATATTTGCTGTACATGTTATACGCCGTAGGGTTAACCTATTTTTAAGAAGCTGAGGATTTTAGAATTTACTTTTATCAATTCTGGCCATGGCGGCTGGAAAGCAGTCATGACTGGAAATGATGAAAACCTTTTGGAAATTTTAATCGGAAAATCATTAGTCAAAACCTTGATTTAATTTATAGTGGGTAAATTTAATTAAATATGCACGAAATTGACTTATTCTATTGGCAAGTGACTTGCCATCCTTGAGAGAAATATCCACCGAAGTGTTAGATTATTTTTAATTCTGATAAATACACTTCTGAAGTAAAAGTATTTAGTCCGTTAGGATTACACTTTTTAAATGCACTTTTGAAGTAATATTATTTAGTCTGCTAGGATTTGCCGTGTAGAAATTTATGGGAGGATGCCTATTGGACCCCCCCCCCCAGATTATTTTGATGATCAGGAATAATTCAGCACTAGCAGTTGAATACCTTTCTATATTGGCAATATCCAATTTAATGTAGAGAAGGTGTTTTTTTAACCCTCTGAACTTTGATGTCAAAAGGACAGAGTTTTCAGTGAGCTCTGTCAAACAGAATGTAATTGTCTAAGTTCGTATTCACACAAAAAGATGGAGTGACTTGAGATATTCTTTCAGTACCTTAGGGGGGTACATAATTGTTTTGTTACAATGTATTGCGTGTAACTGTTGGTGCTCAACTGAACATTAAAGTGTTACCTGACTTTAATTGGTTGGTATCTCTAAGCGCCATGCATCTATTCGGGAATTATCTACTTCCAAGCGCACCAACAAACTTGCAAGCAAGTTCCAAGAAAATAAATATGTATATAACATTGATGCTTCGTCAACATAGTTGACAGTTAACCACACCACCACATATCGTGTCAATTTTGTGAATTAGTGATGATACTTGACTTGTTATACAAGTATTACTTCTCAAGGATTCCATACTAGAATCTTAGTTTATGAATTCCCACTTGGTGAGATAAGATTTTGATCAAGAATGATTATTTTGTTACTTTTTATCGTAGAACGCCTGTCGAGCTGCAACGCCTGACAAGCTGACATTTCCCCAGCTTCTGCCCCCAACTGTACAGTTTTAGTTTAGGACCTCCTTTATGGGTTGAACCCGTCGACTGGTGATCCCAACCTGATTCTATTTAATGAATTTATATATCCGAGTCATGGAAATTCAACATAGTAACAACAAATAGGTACTGGTTGGTATCTCTAAGCGCCATGAACGCGTTTAAATAGGATGCAGGGAATGGCATGTTAGCAATAAAACTCCAGGAAGGAGTGGGCCATATAAACTGTTCTTTATGACTTGTTGCCTGGTGCCTTGGGCCCTCTCCAATAGGTTATAACAGAAAGATTTGCTAATAAACTCGACATGTCAATAAAATGATACACTAATAAAATGAACACAGTGCCCTGAACATTCTTCAGGGAATGATATATTAATAAAAAAAGATATTGAAGCATTATGTGCAGCCATGCAGGACTGAAAATATAATGGTGAATATGGCCATATTATGTAGCAATAAATTCTACATACAGTTGCATGCCATCTCCTAACTTATTCCATTGCACGGTACGGCCTATACCTAGAGTCTACGACGAGGAGTCTGGTAGTGCCTTGTCATTGTCCTGGGATTTCGCCGGGTAATTCGGCATCCCTCATACGTAAATCTGTACGACACGAAATGACTCTGGTTGTCAAAAGAGGCTGTCCATTGTCTGTGGGTCAGCTAAATGAGGTCGATAGTTTGAATCTCTGTGTTCGATGAACTGGATCGGAAACTCCACAGGAGGAGATTTGCATGTGTGATCGGCTCATCTCCAACAATGATTGGAATATTTGAGCCCCAGTTGTGTGAGTTGTTCGATGAGAGACGCTCAGTCGCAATCTGCCTTGATACACATGTATCTTCTCATCATATTCTCTCTGGGAATTGCACCCATGAAACCTGTTGATGCTTAACCCTATTAATATCTAGTCTTAGTGAACAGACTCACATTTAGGATAGAAAATAATCTTAAAAAACTGCAGAAACGAGCACTACGAATAATAAATAATAAGAAATACAATGCCCACACTGACCCCCTATTTATCAAAGATAGTATATTGAAGTTAAAAGATTTATACAAATTACACGCCTTATTATTTATGTTTGATTGGCATAATGGAAACCTCCCGGTTTCATTTGCAAACTTCTTCTCAATTGTGAATGACCAACAAAACATAATTACTCGCCAGGCTGGTCTCTTACGCACTCACAAAACCAGAACCAAAACCCTGGATAAATTACCCGTCTTTGCGCTACCAAAGCTATGGAATGAGTTAGAAAGAGATATCAGAAATACAGAGAATAGGAAAGAATTCAAGAAAAAGTTAACAACAATATTTTTCTCCTCTTACTCCGAAAACATTTCCTGTTCGAACCCTTATTGTCCGGATTGTATAAACTAAAATGTATCCCTTTTCCAACGTGGATAGCCGAGACATTTGTCATAAGAAAATTCTTGAATAACTAACTAATCTTATTTTTTCGTTTTGGAGACAAAGCTCGAGTGTCTTCATTGGGGCGAGCTCAAGGAGATCGCCCCAAGGGAGGATCGTGGGCTGTGGTTTTGAAACAAGGTGTGAAAACAAAATAAAATTTGAATAACGACTTCTATGAATGGCTGTGGGTGGTTTCGGCGGTTATGTTAGTAAAGGGTTAACTATAAAATCAAGTGTTGTCTTTGACAGTAATCGTTGTCTGGTATTCTCGTCCATGTCGCCTCACATTCTGCTCCCACCAACCATTTCGTAGATTTACTCTTACTATTACTACCTCCAAGCTAATGGGAGGAACGGTGTCAGCAGAATCAAGGGAGCGACATTTCGCAGTTGATCATCAGCGACACTACGCACGCATGCTGGAATGAGACCAAATCAAGACATAATAACTGGAATCCACAATGTTGCTGTGTAATACCAATTTCTTTCTCTTTCTTTTGCTGATCTTTCTTTCTCTTTTTCTTTTATATCTCTCAGGGAGGGGCGCGGTGGCTCAGTTGGTAGAGGTGCAGGCTGCAAGCCGAGAGGTCCTCGGTTCGAATCCCACCTGCGGCAACCGCGTTGTGTCCTTGGGCAAGACACTTCACCCCGATTGCCTACATGGGGGCACGATGACGCTGTGTACTGAGGCGTACTGCACGTCGATGGTGCGCATGTCTTCAACCAATCTAACCCTGCCTTGCTGCGGTGCGGAGTTACGATGTTGGGGAGCTGACAGCTGCTCGTCGTTGCTCGGTGGTTCTCTCCGGGTACTCCGGCTTCCTCCACCCGTAAAACTGTCACGGTCACGATTAGCCATTGTGCATAAGTATGTGACCTTAAACACCAATAAATAAATAAATAAATATCTCTCAGGGAAAGGCAGGAAGACAGCCAATCTGGCTATGCTTTCCCCTGCCAGTATACAATGCTTTAATTATTGGGATTTTGTATTTATATGTACCATAAGAAATATATTTTTGTGTTGAAATTTCAATATGTTAACTCTATGTGCTATATGTATACATTGTTATATTTTAGTATACTGGCAAATAAAATATCAATATCAATATCAATATCGCGTGGGCCCCAATTGTGTGAGTTGTTCGATGAGAGACGCTCAGTCGCATTCTGCCTTGATGCACATGTATCTTCTCATCATATTCTCTGTGGGAATTACACCCATGAAACCGGTTGATGCTTAACCCTATTAATATCCAGTCTAAGTGAAAAGCCTCACATATATTTAGGATAGAAAATAATCGCTTCGTTCAGAGATGCATAACGACGATTAAAGATATACTGAAGTAGGGCAACGGAGAGGATGTCTCCATGGCATGTTTCGCCTCTGATACTGTTACAAGCAGTTTTTTGTTTTGTTTTTGTTTTTTTATTTTTTAAGGTAGCGTCAGTGCATTCCAAATTCCTTGTTGTATATTTGTATTTAAAATGTTCTAAACATCAAACAATAGCATTAATAAAAAATAAGAGAATATGCTCATAATGGAGTTTTAAAATTATCAAATCTCATCTGTGAGTTGAACAATTAGTTGGTGGAATTATCGTCGAAAATTGGGACAAATTGTCTATGTTCGAGTGAAAAGACTTGTGCAGACATGAAAGAACAATCAGCTGATGAAAATACTGCTTTGTATTGTAACGTACGTGCTTACAATTAAGTTGGTTTAAATGCAGCGCAGTAAAATGCCACAAAGCATATATCAACCGGAAATCTACCCGGATTTTGTGAATGTCAGGAGTTGTCTCATCTGTGTGGGTCTGAAGGTGTTGTTTGCCACCAGCATACGCGCTCGTGGGGAGTGGTACTTTCGGACCCGCGCTCATGGGATGGTTCCAGATAATCTCTGAAATAGCTTTGGCATCATCTATTTGTCCAATCCTCTGTATATTAATGAAACTGTACAATCTAGGACCCTTTTTAGGGATTATGTGGCCAAGTGCTAAGCGTCAATACCAACCGGCACATTGATACCATGACTATAAGTACCGATTTTTAAACGTATGTCAGGTGAACAACTGTCATTACTGCGATGTTCTATTTGATTATCAATTTTCCAAGATCTAAAAAAAACCAGAGACCATTTAACTCTCCCTCCAACCCCGCCGACCTAAAATTAATTTGGAGATAGTTTTTCCAACCCTTCTAACTTTCGATTTCTGCTGTGCAACATTGTACTTAATTTTATATATTACCAGCTCTTGTGCCATTGTAATAACTAAAACTAATTTCTCCTTGAAACTCACCAACAACCATGCTGTATTTTATAAAGCAGTCACTTTAATTACTATATTTGTTGTTCTGTGCATATGCTTGGGTGCTATTGGTGGCTGGATTTATTACCATGGCGGGTACTATAAGTTTGGACGAGATCCAGACGAATCGACTGTATGAATTCAGTCATTTAATAAACAACAAAATCAGCATGTTGCTTGAAGATGATAACCCGCCTCCTCCCTACAATATTGTAGGTAGTAAGTATTTTTTCCCCAGTGAGGCGCGTTCTGAGCTCAGCGGATCACGTAGTGCATTCTCAGCTTTTCATATTAACTGCTAAAGTCTCCAAGCTCACTGGGGCCCATTATATAACTTGTTTTGCCAACTGAATAGTGCTCAGAACACATTAGATGTCATTGGACTCACAGGAATATTTCAAATCCCCAAGAATATATCTTATACCCTTGAAGGTTATCACCAACTACTAAAACATGCAAGAAGCAATGACGACGATGGACGCGGTGGTGTTGGGCTTTTTAATAGGGCTGATATCTCTTTTAGTATTCGACATGATCTTTGCGTCTTCATACCTCACGTCATACAGTCTCCTTTTATCGAATTAAAGTATAAAAAAATCATCGAAAATCGTCGTGGTAATATACAGGTCAAATACGGCTCCTCAAGCGGATACTGACATATTTCAAACCAAAATAGAATATTTAAACCGATGCTACCAATAAAGAAAATAAATCGTCATTAATTATGGGCGATTAATTAATTAATTAATATTGATTTATTAAAAATAGCCTCTCACTCCAAAACGGATCTGTTTATAGAGCAGATGTTCAGTGCGGGTTTTGAGCCCGCAATCACCAAACCAACAAGAGTTACAGATCACTCTGCTACACTCAAAGACCACGTGTTTTCAAATAATATCCATAATTTTTTTAAATCTGGAAAAATTTTGACGGATGAATCCGACCATTTTGGTATCTTCTATGTCGAACCCATTAAAATGATGCCAACACTGACAAGGAAAATTAACTCCACTACTATTTAACACCTCAAGCTGCTGTTGTCTGAGTGTGACTTTAGTCCAGTTATGGAAACAGACTGTCCAAACGAAGCCTATGAAATTTTCATAAATTTATATATGAATGTTTTTGAAACAGCATTCCCTTTTCGAAAACAAACACTAAATAAGAAATATATAAAACAAAAGCCTTGGATTACAAAAGGACTTCTAATTTCTGCCAACAATAAGAACAAAATTTTCCTCAATAAACACAAATCTCCCTGCGAGTTGAATACGAACAATTATAAAAAAAATACTGTAGACTATTTAACAAGATTAAAAGACAAAGCAAGGCTATGTATTGTGAAAAAGTACTTTCAGAAAACAAGAGTAATATGCGGAAAACCTGGCAAATACTAATTAATGCATTAAATATCAATAAACGGCAATGCATTTTACACTCATTTTTTAATGTTGGTGACAAGACAATATATGCAGCAGATGAGATTGCGCGCGAATTTAATACTTTTTTCGCAAACATAGGAAACCAAACATCTAATCTAATATCTGAAAGTCGTAAGTCATTTGTAGAGTTTTGAATTATTCATATCATGATATGTTATTCATAACTCCAACATCACCCTTTGAAATTTGTACAGTAGTAAGCGATATGAGAACAAAACCAAGTCAAGACTGGGAAATATCAGCTCTAACATCCTTAAATATTCAATAAACCAAGTGGACACCCCACTCGTCTATATTATGAACAATTTATTCAGTCAGAGAAAGTTTCCCGGCACGATTAAAATCGCCAAGGTTATACTAATTTTCAAATCGGGTGACGAAAACAAATTTACAAACTACAGGCCTATCAGTATCCTTCCTGTATTTAAAAAATCCTAGAAAAACTAATGTCAATAAGACTTGTAAAATTTCTTAATAAATTCGATATTCTTTATCAACATCAATATGGGTTCAGGAAACGACATAGTACTTTGCATCTGATTATGCACCTGTTAAAAAACATGGCTGATGAGAATAACAAAAATAGCAAAGATAGTACGCCTGCCACATTCCTGGATCTCTCGAAAGCCTTTGATACTATAAGTCATGATGTATTAATTAAAAAATTAGAATATTATGGAATAAGAGGCAAGGCAAATGACTGGTTCAATAGCTATATCCAAAATAGGATCCAATATGTCTCCTACGGAGAGAGTAAATCTCACAGGGTTCTATTCTTGGCCCATTTCTTTTTCTTATATATATAAATGATATCCACAAGTCCACGAAATTGAAACGTCTATCATTTGCAGACGACACATCGGTAAACAAATCTGGTTCGGACATAAACTCGCTAACTTTATACTTCAATGATGAACTTCAGAAATTATTTGACTGGTGTTCCGCCAACCCCTTAGCCTTGAATGCTACAAATACCAAATACATACTACTTAACCCATGTACTAAAGATAAAACATTCACACAGCAAGAAATCCGTATAAACAATGAAATCATCATTAAAGTCGGCGGTAAAGGGAATGAAAAATACGTCAAATTCCTTGGCGTTAATCTTGATGAAAACCTTTCTTGCAATGCACACATATCACAACTTTGTTCGAAAGTTGCTCTTGCTAATTATGCCCCTAGTACGATTAAGAAAAAATTGCCACATAAAGCTATGGAAACCCTATATTATGCATTGGTACAAAGTCACTTGATTTTTGGAGTTCAAATATGGGGTTCATCGAAGTCACGTAATCGCCTCTATAAATTACAGAAGCGGTCGATAAGAATCACAAACAACAAGAAATATAATGCTCACAAAGACCCCTTATTCATCAAAGACAACAGTTTGAAAATGAAGGATTTATACAAATTACACGCTTGTTTGTTTGTGTTTGATTGGCACAATGGGAATCTCTCAGTATCCTTTGTAGATTTTTTTTCTACCGTGAATAATGAAACTTTTGTAAACACGCGCCAGACCGGTCTCATTCGTTGCCATAGAACTAAAAATAAAACACTTGACAATTTCCCGGTATATGCATTCCCAAAATTATGGAATGAATTACAAAAGGATATTCGTGAACTAACAAATAGGGCACAATTCAAGAAAAAGTTAACAGCTCATTTCATTTCCCTCTATTCGAACGACGTCACATGTTCGAATCCTTATTAACCGGACTGTGCCACGTAATGCAATCTCAGTACGTAGACAGATGGCCTCAAACTGTGTTTCGTCTGGATGCTCGTCCTAGCGGGCCTTTATTATATATGTATGTACCCTTATGTGTAGATGTGCGGCCTCGCAGCACACATATATATGTATGTGTATGTATGTACATGTATACATATATATTATGTGTGTGTGTGGTGGAGCCGTGCATGTGTGTATGTGGGTGCACACTGAACCCGTATTATATCAATTATTGATTGGTCCTTGGCAGAGGCCTTGTCGACTGAGCCCGCTTCTTCTTTTGGAAAATAGCTATCATTTGCACCCACCCGCATATGTTTCTCACCGTTTGATGCTGTGAATGGAAAACTGAAATGAACAATGCTGCACATGCGTTTTTTTTGTTTTTTTGTTTTTTTTTTTTTTTTTGGGGGGGGGGGGGGGTTCTTTGTTTGTTTGTTGTTTTTTTTCTTTCTCTTTCTTTTTTACTGTTTACTTTTTTATTTTGTCCTATTTCTTTCTTTCTTTTTTTTTCTTATTCTTCTTCCTTCTTTCTTAATTTTGTTTTTTACGCCCATTCTATTTGGGAAGACAGCCAATCTGGCTATGCCTTTTCATGCCAGTGTACGTATTGTATTTGATGATTGCATGTTGTGTTTATATTCTCTTCTGAATGTCTTTCTTAATTTTGTTTTTTTACGCCCATTCTATTTGGGAAGGCAGGAAGACAGCCAATCTGGCTATGCCTTTTCATGCCAGTGTACGTATTGTATTTGATGATTGCATGTTGTGTTTATATTCTCTTTTGAATGTCTTTCTTAATTTTGTTTATTTACGCCCATTCTATTTGGGAAGGCAGGAAGACAGCCAATCTGGCTATGCCTTTTCATGCCAGCGTACGTATTGTATTTGATGATTGCATGTTGTGTTTATATTCTCTTTTGAATGTAAATATTGTATAAATGTAGGTGGCGCTCTGCCGAGGATGACACGTTTCAGATCCCTCATCTGAAAAGTCAGTTTTTGGGATAGGTGGCGCTCTGCCGAGGATGACACGTTTCAGATCCCTCATCTGAAAAGTCAGTTTTTGGGAAGGAGCGGATATTAAAAATGTATGATTGAAATGCATATATCACTTATGAAGTGGTGGAATCTACAGTTCTATACGGAATGGTTATGATTTCTTGTAAAAAATCGACTTTTTAGCAGTTTGGGATGTGTGATCTAAAAACTCTCCTGATATCGCTGTATCGTTGTCCTGACAACAAGTAAACAAACTGTCCAGCTGTCATCAACTCAGCCTGTGTTTTCATTCTGTCATAGATTGTTCTACTGGAATTATACTTTATTCTCTATGCCTAAACACATTGTTAAGGGTAAAAGGAAAAGAACGAGCCCACAAAAATACATTCGGTCAAAAGTGGTTCGCAAGTTGTCGGATGTGATCGAAGAACCTGGCTGAGCTACTGACAGTGAAGTGGATTCGGTTGACAGCAGTATGGCGACTAATGTTCCGCATGTTTCACCAGCAATGACCAGTTCCGTTGACGTTGTGGCTTTAGCCGATCAATTAAAAAAAATCCTCTATAATGATGTAAAATCTCTTATTAGTGCGGCAGTGAGGGATGCCACCAAGGAATTGAGGGAGGAAATTGACACTCTAAAGGCCGAAAACAGGAAAATAACCAGTCGGAATGATGAACTTGAACGTAAAGTGGATCATTTAGAGCAATACACTCGCCGATATAGTTTACGTATCAGTGGTATTAAAGAGTCTGAGGATGAAAATACTGACCACATTGTACTGGACTTAGCAAATAAATTGGAAACAGAACTCAGTTTGAACGATATAGATCGGTCGCATCGAGTGGGTCCCAAGCGTGAAGGTAGTAATAGACAAATAATTGTACGTTTCACAAGTTACAGGGCAAGGAGGAGATTATTAAAGGACAAAAGTAAATTGAAAAACAAAATTCCAGGACTCCAGAAATGCTTTATTAATGAGGACCTGACAAAATATAGGTTAGGTCTTTTTAAAGATGCGTTACTGTTGAGAAAGGCCCGAAAGGTGAGCAACTGTTGGACAACAGATGGAAATATTTTCTTAAAATTGTTAAGCGGGCAGATAGTATCCATAAAGTCAAGATCAGACCTAGCAGATATATAAGTCGTAGGTATAAAATAAAATAAATGTTGTCAATGATCATCTACACCCCCCCCCCCCCCCCCCCCCTTCCACACACACACACAAATTAAAGTTTACATTTAGGTTGCTCTAGGCAGGTACTAAATACAGAGGAATACCAAATAGATTCTAATTATATGTAAATAATGGTAAATGGCAATAATGTAAGCCAAAATTCCCTATTATGAACTTCTGCTATGACCCCCCCCCCCCCCCCCCCCCCCCGTTGCCAGGCACTATAGTGGTCAAGTTGTGGAATAGTTGTCAAGGGTATTTAAATAAATAAAGAAAAATAATCTCGTGTAAAGTAAAGTGAGGCAACGCCTGCAATTTGTGTT